>CM061476.1:17767500-19017500 GCA_030770085.1 Oryza coarctata | reverse complement strand
TATTGTGAGACATTAGGTGGGTTGTAGCCCCTTCACTCCATAGGTAGGGTGACACATCACCCAAACAATCCATATCTATCAAATAATCAAAAAGTGGCTAGACATACAACAACAAGGTGGCCTATACACAGAAAGGTCTGGGGAATCTTGATCCATAGGAGCAACATACAATTAAGTCCGATAACTCAATTGTGCGATTGGATGAAAACTATGTCACTTATACTAGCACAAGTGAGTATGTCCTTATCAAATTTAACAAACCAATCTTATAAAACAATATGAAGTCCATCTTTCCACATGAAATGACATAATCCACATGATAATAGGCTCAAAATCAAGGCATGACAACATGCACGCACGTACACACACACATATATATAACATTATAGAATAACTGGTTACCACTATTTCAAAAGGGTTTTAAATAAAACAAGTCATGCATGCTATCTATGTACTTCAATGCAAGTACTTTTCCTAAAATATGACCTAGCTTCAGATTGGGTTCAATTATGATTAAAAGACGCATGACTTGCCATTAGGCTCGACAAAGTTGTACAAGTCTTCTCCTCCTATGATGGTAATGGTGTAGGCATCAGTAGCAAACTCCGATAATTCTCCGGGATTGGTGGTAACGTAATATATTGATACACATGTAAGAAAATGAATTTTGATTAAATGACAAAAATCAGAAAGTGCAACATAGGGTTAAAAGAGGATTGTTAGGGAGATTTGGAAATTTTTGGAGTTTTAGATGGTATGCAAACCCTAGTACCAAAACCTAGGTTGAATCAACGGTTGGTTGGATGGTGACAAAAACGATGCCATTGGATTCAAAATAATTCAAGGAGCCTAGAATAGGTTGTGGTTTTGTGATTTGGGGTTGAATTGGCGTTGAACTTAATTAAACAGGAAAAATGGATTTTCTAGATTATTTTTTAATAGAGAAATCGGATTTTCTATGTGGTATAGGGGCTGACCAGCAAGCTCAGGGTGCTGGCAGCAGAGGGGGCCAAGAGGCGGTTAGCGAGCACCGGCTGTGGGGTCCTAGGGATGAGGCAACCCCCTTCAAGTGGTCAGCAATAGCGAAAGCGCTAGCGGTGAGCCTGACGATGGTGAGCAGAGGTAAGCAGCGGTGGCGCGTGTGGTGGTGACGCTTCGACAATTTCTCAGCGAGGCCCAGGAGCACCAAGGAGTCAATATGAGGCCAACAGTGGCGACGGATTGGGCTAGGAGGCTGTGAGGTAGTGGCATGCTGTGCAGTCGGTGGTGGCCAAGACAGGGCAGCAGTAGCACGGGTCACACCGGTGAGTTCTGGTGGTGATTTCACTAAGGAAGGAGAGGGAAAAGAGACGCAAGGGCATGGAGAAGATGATGATCACCTCAATTTCGGACGAGGATTTGCAATGATGATGAATTTTGACGATTTCTCAACAGCGGTCAACTAGGGTTCTGCCCCGAATTTGCTTCGGCGACAATGATTGTGATGATGTAGGTCGTGGAAGCTTCGGGAGAAAGGTTGAGAAGGCTCTTCTTTGCTGTTTTCTGCAAAGGACGAGGAGGTGCATAGAGGGAGTTGGAGGTGGAGGATGATGGCGTCGGCGGTGAGAGTGGTGAGAGTAGCAGAGCTTAGGCGCGTGAGCTCGAAGGGAGGCGGCTCAATCTCTGGTTGACCTAGGCATTTATTTGCTGATTCAACTGGCAAGCGAGCGAGTGACATGTGGGCACTGAGGTGGTGTGAGCAAAGCAGCTGCATGGTGCGAGAAAGCGACAGTAGCGATTGGCACACTTGCGCGATAGGGCTCTGCCTCAAGGCAGAGCAGAAACAGAGGGAATAGTTGAGGGCAGAGGAGATATAGGCTGGCCAAAGGAGAGTAGGAAAAATGTGGAGAAAGGGAAAGGGAGAAAGGATGAAAGAAGGAAGTGGATTGAGCTAGAAAAATAAGTTGACGATAGGAAGAAGAATGGGCTAGAGGCCTAGGAATGTAGCAGATGCTTGATGGAATATTTACACTTTTGGAGGAAGAATAAGAAGAAGCAAAAGAATGATAAAGTACAACAAATAATTTTTGAAATTGAAAGAAACGACAAACACAACACAAGATTTTTGAAATTAAATTTTAAAACTTAGTCAATTGGGCTGTTATAGATGGGGAAATTGTTTTTTTTTTACTTAAAAAAGAATATCAAGGATAGGAGAGGTGGCTTAAGTGGGCTTGCAAATGGGCTGAGTTTGGTCGCTTTCGAGTCCTATCTAAAATCTCTGCATTCTCTAAAAATAAATAAATAAAATCTGAAGTCTAAAATTGGTGCAGAAAACTAAAAAAAAGTGGTAACTCGATTATGTATACAGTAATACAGATAAACGTTTCAATTGTTAAAATGAAAAAAAAATGATATGTAGTGAACTGTAAAAGATGTGGAGATTTTTCTTTGCATGTGATAACTGTACCAAGGTGATGCAAACTTTCAATGGCAAGAACAAAGTTTTCTACAAAGAAATTGCAGATTGAAATAAAACTCGGCCAAGCGAATTCTTCAAACCCATATTCGCATCAAATCTCTCATGGTAGTACTAACTATGCAGATCAAACACCAAAAATAAAGATAGAATAAATTTCCCGTTGAACAAAAATTGTTTAGTAATTGTGTTATTCTTGGCTAAGCAATAATTGCTTCTCCCTGCACAAAGATGATTTTGATTCATCTTTCCTGTCCTAAATCTCATGGATTCACCAGAAATGTAGATTAACAAAACAAGATAAATATACTAAGGGTGTTCAAAACTGTTTTTTTTTAAAAAAAACTCCAAAACCATGGGCATTAATCTTGTGCTGATGGCTACCTCTTCGTTACCAACAACCTTCGAAGGCTTAGCATTGTGCCACTTTTGAAAAGGCCTGCAAAACCAGTGCACAATCCTAAATGTGTCATTACGAGTTTTGCCTCCCATTTATAATTAAGATCGGCGTGTGGCCACCAATCATGTATTTATGGTGTCTAACACAACATTTCGAGCAATGCATGTCCCGTTTACTGACATGCCAATTATTGTCCGTGTTAGAATTCAACGTATGCTTAGCACATAATTTCAAGTACACCGCACCAGAAATTGAGGAGAAATTAAGAGAGTAGGCTGAAAGTGAAATTAATATTTTTCTCTAAAAAGTGTAATTACTTGTTAAGTAAAAATAAGTAAAAAAAAGATGATTCTTGTCAGAAATGACCCATGTTGGGATACGTCCTAGTTCTATCTAAAATATCTGTAATCTCTATACAAAAATTCCAAAATCTAAAACTGGTGCAGAAAACTAAAATAAAAAGGTGGTAACTTGTGATGCTGTCTACAGTGATATTTAATTGATTCTATTATTGAAATGACAAAAATGAAACATAGTGCAACTGATGAAGAAAGTTTCTTTTCCTGTGACAACTACCAAGGTGATGCAAATTTTTGGGGATGACAAGAAAAAAGTTTTCCCAAGAGAAATTGCAGATCACAACAAAACTCAGCCAAGCAAATTCTTCAAACCCAAATTCGAAACAAATCTCTCATGGTAGTACTAACTATGCGCAGATCAAACACAAAAATAAACTATAATAAATTTTCCATCCAACAGGAATTGTTTAATAATTGTGTTATTCTTGGCTAAGCAACAGTGGTTCTTCTACTATAACAAAATCTGATTTTGATTCATCTTTTATGTCATAAATCTCATGCATTCACTAGAAATGTAGACCAACACGAATAAGATAAATATACTAATGGCTGTCCAAAACTTTGTTTTTAAAAAACCTCCAAAACTGTGGGCATCAATCTTGTGGCTGATGGCTGCCTCCTCCCTACCAACGGCCTTTCATAGCTTTACTTTATGCCACTTCTGAATAGCTCGTGTACAATCCTAAATGTAGTTCTCGGCATTTCTCCTCTCCCTTTTAATTAAGATTGGCGTGTGGATAGTGTACGTGCCACTAATTGCGTATTTATAGTGTCTAACGTTACATTTTTAGCAATGTATTTTCCGTTCGCTGACACAGCATAGCAATGATTGTCCGCTTCAGAATCCACTTAGCAGTTAGGACACAACTTCAAGCAAACCGTGTTGAGGTGAGATGAAGAGAGTAGGGTGAAGGGGAAATCGGATTTTTTTCTCCAAAAAAAGAACATTGTAATTACTTGCTAAGTATAAAAGATAATTCTCCCCAGAAATGGCATGATGGAAATGCTAATATTTGTGCATCGCCAACATTTATTCTAAAATCCACAGCTCACATGCTTGTCACGTATCGAGACCGTTTCACACCTCATTTGCTCTCCTTCTAGTTTTATTCACCTCAAATCTCAGGAGATATCACGAGAAAATCATATTCACGAGATTAGGGTTAAACCATTTCCCATGTTTTCACCCACAATATAAATAACCTCCCGTTCCTCATTTCTCCATTTCCATTCACCGTTTCTTATCCAATCAGACACACGCCGACACGCGTCTTCTCCAAGTCGATCGATGGATTCGACAAGAGGCAAAGAAATCGCTGGTAATTCTTCCGTTAGAATCCTTGAGAAACGTGTGTTTAGATCTTTTGTGTTTTTCCACGTTGTTCTTTGTTTGTCATATGTTTCTGATGCCGTCAAAATATTGTGCGTAAAGCAGCCACCTTTGAGGAGATTGATGCTGCCATGACGATGGACACGTCTCAGATGCCAGGAGACGGCGCCGTCGGCGATGGAGGAGACGCCGGAAACGGCACCTCCTTGCTGCCGCAACCATCTGTCACGGAGGAGACGTCGCTCCTTACGCCCCTCCCGGAAAGTGACTTTGAGAGCACCGTGCCATACTTCCCTGCGCCCGGGCTTCTCCACCGCCGGGCTAACTCTGACATCACCGGCCTCACCGGCGAAGGCGAGGTGTATCCCTTCTCGACGTTCACCGGCGCCGAGGAGGTGAATAACTTGGCGTTCGTGAACCCGTCCCTCCTCATGGCTAGGGTAGCTGGGTTACTACCGCCAAGACCGAGGCCAAGGCATCAGCACAGCCAATCTATGGATGTGTCGAGCTCTCTCCAAGCACATAGATTGCTTTGGTTGCCGGAGACGGCCCCATCTAGCTCTCTCCAACCACAGGGGATGTTTGGGATACCGGCGACGGACCCATCTAGCTCTCTCCAGCCACAGGGGATTTTTGGGTTGCCGGCGACGACGGCCCAAGCATCTAGCTCTCTTCAGGCACTGAGACTACTTGGGTTGCCGGCGACGACGACCCCAGCATATAGCTCTCTCCAGGCATTGAGGGGGCTACTTGGGTTGCCGGCGACAGCCCCATCCAGCTCTCACCAGCTGCCACAGAGGCTGCAGCTTGGGTTGCCGGCTACGGCCCAAGCGTCAAGCTCTCTTCCACCACAGAGGCTGCCTGAGTTGCCGGTGACGACCCCATCCAGCTCTCGCCAGGCACAGAGGCTGCAACTTGGGTCGCCGACGACGACCCCATCTAGCCCTCGGCAGGCAGAAAGGCTGCAGCTTGGGTCGCCCGCGACGTCGGCGGGACAGTCGAAGGCAGCGACTAGAAAGGCAATGCTAGACGCAGAGTTCGCACAGATAGACACTAACGACCCAGAGAGGGCAAGAAGGTTTGGTTTTTACACATTATCTGTGTTAACATCAGATAATCACCTGAATTTTCTGTTCATCACGTGTTGTTGATGTTCTTAGCCATTACTTGTTCTGAAGATATTTAATCTTGTTCAAGCATGATTTTTTTTCTAACACGATATTGATGTAGAGATTGCATATATATTGGATGGTGTCTGTCTCAGAGACAGGAACATGATCAATGGAAATGGCACTAAATAATGTGATGATGGAACTAAAATCTTACACTAGTTATAAAGTTTGTGAGTATTGCATTATGTTTAATTATATATAATGAAGTAAATGCAGAGATTGCATAATGGATGTTTTGTGTATCTTAATTAGCAAATCATGCAATGCATTCATACACGTGAGACATGGACTTGATCAATTGAAGTGACACTGAATAAAGTAATTAGAATAATAAAAATATTATGTTATGATGGAATTAAAATCTTACACGAGTTAAAGTTGTGAGGATTCCATTATGTGTAATTATAATTTAATTGTTTGTTTATGGTAGTATCAGAATAGCCTGCAGGATTCATTTTTACATGACTGAAATTGCATTTCTTAGAAGCTATGCACGTCGCTAGATTAGCTAACTGTTTTTTGACAAATATATTCTGATATATTTTAATTTACTTTAATTTGTGTTAGCTGGAGGATGTTTATACTATACACTTGCACTTTTTGTTGATACTATTGTAAACATATGTCTACCTACAGAGTACTAGAAGCAATAGAAATTGATCAGGGCGTATATCGTAGAGAAGTAAAAATTACATTTCATTTATAGAACCATTCTTTTCAATTAACACTGAGTGAGACAACTATAATTAATCACATCATAAACAGTTACAATTGGAAAATTATAGAGAACAAATAGATAGGTAGCATCGACCTGGACGGTATAAAAAATATAATTACTTGTGAGTCCTAAGCCTACGTGTCGTCTGACACATACAATGTTATCTTCTAACTATGTGATTTTTGCAATGAAGCCAAATTAAACTGTTTTTTATCTGGCATATTGGACATGGAAACTAAATTAGTTGTTATGTTTGAAAAATACTTAATTGTTTATCCCCACACTTAATCAGCATGAAAAATGTGATAGGAAGTTGGCCAATAGACAATCAGCTGCAAGATCGAAAGAAAGAAAAGCTAGGTATTTGGTTGAACTGGAGCAGAAGGCGCGAGACATGGAGACTGAAGTAGCATCATTGTCAGCCAATGTGGCACTGTGGGAGGTAATGATTAGGCTATGGCTTTTTTACTTACTCCATTAGCCTTTAGTATTTAAAATTTATTTTAAAATATAATAATTTCTACGCTTATATTCTCAAGTAAAAACTTTCATCACTAAAATTTGCTACTACTTTCTACTATCAACCAATCACAATTTTTTTCTATTTAATTTTATCAAATTTATTAATATTCGTGTCCAGTGGTAGTATGTTTTTATTAAATACATATGCTCCCCTGTTTGTGCAGCTAGCTAGCTAGCTAGGTACTTTATCAAAGTATACAGGAGTATGTTAGCTTTGGCTTTGAACAGCTTCACCTCACTCCTCACTGTGATGGATGAGTCAGTGTCGCAGGAATAGCTAGCTAGACAATTGTTCGCGGGTTGCAATACGGATCCTGATCGAATTAATTACATCATGCCAAATATTGTTCTAAGTAAAAAATGTCATATACACAACACATGGTTTATTTCTAAATATACAATTGCACACGATTTCGTTCTGGACACCATTAGTAAGTGCACATCTGCAATGGAAAAGACATGCAACAAACTTTAACTGAACAAACATACATTCTTGCAATTACCTATGCCTAGTGTAATATATCCAATGGAACTTAATCAAGGAAGAAGCCATTAATCTTACTCTACTACACATATATTTGATCAAGCAACTCATGAAGAGCACTAGTAATCAACAGTCAACCATTAAGTCTTTCTAGAAGTGAAAATCCTGATTCATGCGCACTAATATGCTATATGACAGAATTTTTAAAATACGTGCACAGCCACTTGGGAGGTGGGTTTTTTTAGGGGAAGAGAGGAGGTGAAAGTGTGGGAAATGGCTTAGGAAAGTGGTTGACCGGTAGTGGCTAGCATTGGCAATGTAGGCTAGGTTAGTGGTTGTTAGGAAAGGAAGGGTGGGAAGGGGGAGGGGGGAGAGTACTTGGGAATAGGTTGGGTGGTGTATAGAAGGCAGTAGTAGGGAAGAGGGTGGTGCGATGCGGTGGTGGTGGTGTTGCTAGCCATGCATAGGAGATAGGGGAGGATGGGGCAAAATAACTCATCTATTCATTGGGACGAGCTTGTTGGAGAGATGACTGCCATTGGGCTCATAAGGATAGTGCTAGAGGGTGAGGGAAGAAGTGAGAATGTCCCTAGGGTGATGAGGTGTGTTATACATGACTTGCATGTGGCCACTCGTTTACTTAGTAGTTATTGTTATTATGTACATTTGGTGTAATGGTGGTTGTTGGTACTCAGTCAACGTCCTTAAGAATGATCTTTTTCTTACACTCATTTGCCTTATTTGATACAATTGCTACTTGTTGTGGCATAGACCTGGCTTTTTAGAATGCCCAGTATACATGCTTAGCTAGGTACATTCTTTTTACATTTCTCTAATATATAGGGTTTGGTTGCTCTTTCTACCATCTATCACTTGAGGTCCTGATTTTTATTTACTGACGTCATCTTGATTTTGAATTGACAAAACCTGCATCACTTCATATAGCTAATCATTTTACCTTGTTATGTTCCTGTAGAGAACCAAAGATAGGCTGACTGCCAAGAGAGATGAACTGTTGATGCGCGTGGAGAATAGGGAGAAGTATACCCAGTCACAAAATGGTAAAGCCAATTATTCAAACCATTGTTTTCCTGTATTTTGTCCTCATCCATCATGGTTTATTTTTAAGCTTAGTAAGATAATATGATGTACTCAACACTGTGTGGGGCTAATCGTGTTGCCAACTCAATCTTAGTTAGGTTTTAGGATATATTTTGTAGAAATCCCTGATAATGAAGTTAACACTTTAGTAAATATAGATAGCTATATTTTGAAATATTTTTTACATGTACCAAATCTTGTTTTATTTAACATACGTGCCCTATTATATATGTACAAGACACTAACATGACATTGTGCATTTAACTAGCTCCCCGTGCAATTATAATAGAATTGTTATTATTATGTGATTTTTTTTCTAAAAATACAATTGCATCTTCCATACAGTTAGTTATTATTCTACACCATTAATCTAGACCCACTATGACGGATCCATTTGCTAGTATGATCCTTGCATGCATGGTGATTAATGAGCTTTATATTTATGAATCAGTTTCGTACGATACTCTTTTTCCATATATTGTGTAGTATGCACTATCCAGAGACATAACAAAAAAAATGCCAATAACCAAAATCCAAGCCATAGATTATACCAATTGATGGCCAAAATTTTATCTTTTTTCCCATAGTAACATTATAATTTTTAGCATTTTATTTTTCTCTTATTAAGATGAGAAGCTGTCTTTTTTACCTCCTAAAATTATGCTCTTCGATCAACACCATTTTTCTAAATCTAACCTTTCGCCTTTTCTTATTACAGATTTGACTGAATCTTTGCAATTAGAGATTCAGTATCTGAAGATGAACTTGGGTGGACTGCCACAAGGCCCACAACCAGTTGGAGGAGACCAGCTGATGCATCATCAAATGGACTGGATGCAGCAGCTGCAGATGCCTAAGCCACACCAACTACCACAGAGTTCTGACCAGCCATTACATCCTCAGGAAGCCCAACAGCAGCAGGCTCAACCCAACCTGAAGATGAAAGAGCCGATGGATACTTCTACCTATGGAAGAATGGATGATGATGGGTCAGACAGCGGCGGGTCGTAAAGCGCTGGCAATTGATCCTCGAGGATCAATGAGCACCTGAGGAGATTATCTCCTTGTAACCAGTGGTTAGATGTCAAGATCTAACCCATGTATATTTATTTCATTCCTAGCCTATAGGGTTTAAACAAATTTATTACCTATAGGGTTTAAAGTTCCTTAGGTTATTTAGTCATACATTGGGACTGTATTGTCTCCATTTTGGAGGATTTCATTTTGTTCAAGTTTGCTCATGTTAATCAGTAGGATGCTAGAACTATTTATCATCTCCCTGTTGGAGAATGTTATTTTGTTTTGGGATCTATTTGCTTTTATAAGTTTTTTCCCAGTGTTTGTAAGGAGTGAGAGGTATATACCTCATAGTGCTAATCATAAGGTAAATACTCTTAGTACATAGATATTATACTTTCCAAATCCTGGGTGACACTAGCAATACCTCTTAACTCCAAAGGACTGAAAATTTGCCCTTTTTCCTTAGGCTTGCATGTAGAGATGCAAATGGGTCAGCCCATAGGTACCTATAGATGACCCACACTAGTTCATTCAATTTATAATTTTTAATCTAATATGAACTAGAAAGTGGGTGAAAATATACTTTAACTAGAATGGTGTAGATCATAGGGTAGCCATGAGTGGATAAACTTTCATTCCTACTCGCCTAGGGAGTGAGCAGCAATAAAATCCATTTCTTCCTACTTCCCCTTATTTTACAGCTAACGCATTATTTTTAGTAGGGAACCCATGATAATTCTTTAGAGCAACTACATACTTACCTAAAAATATGTACATAACACAAAAAAACATTCTTTCTCAGTTATTTGGTTGCCTCTATCTTCCCCAATTCCCTTTAAGAAGCACACTGCAAACACTATTAAAGGTAGTTGTGTGATTTTTCGCATCCCAAGAACAGCGAAGACCAGACTAGAAATCACATTTGTTCAATCTCATCTTGAGTTTTTCCCACATTGTTGTCCAGTGATAATTGTTCCTAGAAGAATGCTTGCTACATAGGAACAAGAGTTGAGAAGGTCACTACCAAATCAGGGAGAGTGGCTGTAGAGTGCTTTGAGGCCCGTCTTGTAATAGTGACAAATCTGGTCATAGCGGCCACCTCCATGCCAGCGAACACTCTGGTCCTGACGGTCACCCTTATTTCTACTCCTACTTGGTGTCCTCTCCCTCCTCGGCCATCGCCTCCTCCTCTCTTCTCTCAAGCCTTCTGCCATGGATTTCCATGTCGTAGTCCTCCCCATGTTTATGATAAAGGATGTTGGCTTGGGGATTCCTCAGTCTCTAGCAAGAACTCCATTTCCTCTAGACCACCCACCTATTAGATAACCACCCCACCATAGTCCTAGACGGTTCCTCTACCCCCTTAGCTGACCATGCTGCCATCTAGGGCTCAAACAGGAGGGTAAAGTTGTTCGCTTTATGGATGGTGATTTCAACCCTCACTGGGTCGGGAACTTAGTGGCTTCTGTGTCATGAGATCATAGCTAGGTGGTGAGGATGCTCCCCGTAGCTAAAGTGCATCAACAACTTGGCCCAATGAGAAAGCAAAGCCCATGGAACCACCGCTGCTGCCATCCGATGCGGATAGTGATGAGGTTGGTGGTGAACTTGCCATTGCGAATGGCAATAGCCACACTATGTCAGAGGAGATGATAGAGTATCTAAGGAAGATCTGTGAGTACCTCCTCACCAATGTTGATTTGGCTGCCTCCATGCAGGGGCGCTGGTAACAAATGGAAAGAGGGTACGAGCGATGTAGGCTGTCAGATTCCAGGCTTAACCGTGCTGGAAAATGGGCTGAGTTGGGCTATTTTTGACTTCTATTTAAAATTTCTGCATTCTCTAAAAAGAAGATTCTAAAATCCAAAATTTACGCAGAAAACTGAAAAAAAAGAAGTGGTAACTTGTGGTGATGTATGCACTAACAATTAATTGTTTCTATTGTTGAAATGACAAAAATGAAATGTAGTGTAATTGTTAAAGGTGAGAAAATTTCTTTGCATGTGACAACCATACCAAGGCGATGCAAACTTTTGATGGCAAGGGCCAAGTTTTGTCAGGAGAAATTGCGGATTGCAACAAAACTCAGCCAAGCGAGTTCTTCAAACCCAAATTCATATCAAATCTCTCAAATTTATACTAACAATGAGCAGATTAAATGCTAAAAATAAAAACTGATAGAATAAATTTCCCCAACAAGAAT
Organism: Oryza coarctata; assembly: GCA_030770085.1. Classification (NCBI taxonomy): domain Eukaryota; kingdom Viridiplantae; phylum Streptophyta; class Magnoliopsida; order Poales; family Poaceae; genus Oryza; species Oryza coarctata. The sequence continues at coordinate 19,005,733 of CM061476.1, read as the reverse complement.
TATTTACTGATTGTGTTATTCTTGGCTAAGCAACAATGCCTCTTTTGCCTGCACAAAGATGATTTTGATCCATCTTTCCTGTCCTAAATCTCATGTATTCACCAAAAATGTAAGTGAAAAAGATAAATGTACTAAGGGGTGTCCAAATTTTTTTCTTCTGAAAAACCTCTAAAACTATGGGAATTAATCTTGTGGTTGATGGCTGCTGCCTCCTCAGTACATCCAACAACCTTCCATAGGTTCTCATTATGCCACTTTTGAATAGGCATGTAAAACCCGCACACAGTCCTAAATCTCGTGTTTTGACTTTTTGCCTCCCACTTATAATTAAAGACCGGCATGTAGCCACCGGTGTATTTATAGTATCTAACCAAACATTTCGACAATGTGTTTCTCCTTCGCTGACACGACATGTCAATGATTGTCCTTGTCAGAATTCAACTTATGCTTAGCACACAAATTTCAAGCATACCGCGCTAGAAATTGAGGTGAGATGGAGATAGCAGGGTGACGTAGAAATTGGGATTTTTCTTTCTTAAACAATGCATAACTACTTGTTAAGTAAAAAAGGATAATTCTCGTTAGAAATGGCCCATGTTGGGATACCTCCAAGTTCTATCGAAAATTTCTGCAATCTCTGTAAAAAAAATCAAAAACCTAAACTCGGTGCGGAAAACTAAAAAAAGGAAGGTGGTAACTTGAGATGCTGCATACAATAATACAGCTAATTGTTTATAATGTTGAAATGACAAAAATGAAACGTAGTACAACTTTCAAAGATGAACAAAATTTCTTTTCATGTGACAGCTACCAAGGTGGTGCAAACTTTTGGTGATGGCAAGAACAAAGTTTCTCCAAGAGAAATTGCAGATAGATCACAACAAAACTCAGCCAAGCGAATTCTTCAAACCCAAACTGTACAAAAATCTCTCATGGTAGTACTAACTATATATGTGCAGTTCAAACACCAAAAATAAAGATAGAATAAATTTCCCATCCAACAAGAATTGTTTACTAATTGTCTTATTTTTGGCTAAGCAACAGTGGTTCTTCTGCCCGCACAAAGATGATTTTGATTCATCTTTCCTGTCCTAAACCTCATGCATTCACCAGAAATGTTGATGAACAAGAACAAGATAAATATACTATGGGGTGCTGTTAACACCAGAATTTGATTCAGCCTGTAAGCAGGATTGGCCGATAGAGATATTGGTCAGCTCGGGAGACAAAGCCGATCGGAACTATAGAAAAGCCGATCAAATTAGTAGAAGATTAGATCGGTTTGAAGACAGGGAATAATCCGGTCGGGGTTAGGTCCGAGAAGCCCGAGGAAAGGATGGAAAAGATCGGCCCTATTTTTCTTTTCTGTCATATTTTTTTCCTATTGGGCGACGAAATGGATTTTCGAATTTAAAAGAAGGTCCGATTGCTACAGTGGAGAAGCTGATCGGGTTGTAGCGAAGGAAGACTCGGTTCCAAATTAGAAGATTATTCAGATGAAATCGGGTTTGTGGAAGAGTCGTTGACTCCACGGCAGGATATTTGTCTTTATAAATTATAACCTTATTTAATTAGGAAGGTTTAGCTGGTTAGTTAACTTCTTTAGAAATATTTTTCTCTTTTTTTGTTAGGAAATAATATCCGATGGTCGTAAACGTGTCGGACTCTGTCTGTAAATCCAGGGTATAAATGTAACCCCCTAGGAACATATAAAATATCTCTCGATCATATACAATCTCAGCACATCGCCACCCTAATTCATCTAGGTATTTATCAGTGGGTTCTGGCTCTTGATGCGGGGCTGCATCGGTTAAGTCCAATCTTCGACGAAGGGGTAAGTCCCGTCACTATCCTGATATATTTTGTACTATCTAAGGCTGCATCGTTTAGGTTTGAACTCTTAGTCAGATCAGGTGTACCGCATCACGTCCGTGCAGGATGTATCGGCCTATCAAACTCCTTCCGCCGTCGTCGATCTCGTGTTGCATCGGTTAGGTCCGACCTACGGGTCTGCCGATGGAAGATTGAGTTTTAGGTCTATATGTCTCTCTACGGCGTCTCATCGGAGTGAGTAGCCGATGAGTTATCCTAAACGTAGGTTCCTATCGTCGTGCAGCTGATGGGTTTAGGCGTTAGGCCTATAGGTAGCCGATGGCATCCCTCCTTCCTCGTCGCCATGTTCGGTCCGAGCCCCCGCCGTCTCGGTGTCATTAGCCTTCGGCCTCATACTGTCTCGGTTAGGTCCGATCTATCGAGGCTAACCCTAACGGCGCTGTTAGTGCTGTCGCTCGCCCACATGGCCTTGCGGGGGGATCGGCTCCCGCTCCGCGTATCGGATGCAGGTAGCGCAATCAGCTCTTTGGTTGATAGACCTTTTAGCGTGTTACACATGTCTATCTCCCATACCTCTATTGGCTTTTCAGCCGATGCGCTAGCATTCTTGTCTCTATCAGCCATCAGCGGATAGGGAGAGTCAGGCAGGCCTTCCAGCCGACCGACGAACACGTCTTATCTCCTTTTTCTTGTTAATTGTAGGGTCAAATTAACTGGCACGCTCGTGAATCTTAAGGTTTAAGGACCTGCACTGGAGCTAAGCAGACCTCCCAGACCTTCGCGTGATATGCCATCGTCACGGGATTTTTGACGGTGAGCAGGTGTCCAAAACTTTTTTTTTAAAAAAACCCTCTAAGACTCTCTTCAATCTTGTGTCTGATGGCTGCTGCTTCCTCAGTACAACCAATAACCTTCCATAGCTTCGCATTATGCCACTTTTAAATAGGCATACAAAACCCACACACAATCCTAAATGTCTCGTTACGACATTTTGCCTCCCATTTATAGTTAAAGACAGGGGCAATCATGTATTTATAGCGTCTAACATAACATTTCAGACAATGTGTTTCCACTTCACTGGCACTGCATGGCAATGATTGTCCATGTTGGAATTCAACGTATGCTTAGCACACAAATTTCAAGCATAGTGCGCTAGAAATTGAGAGATGAAGAGAGTAGGGTTAAGGGGCAATCGTCCTCTTTTCTCTAAAAAAAAAGAATCGTGTAATTACTTGCTACGTATAAAAGATTATTCTCACCAGAAATGGCATGATGCAAATACCAATATTGGTGCATCCCCAACATTTATTCTAAAATCCACAGCTCATATGCCCGTTACATATCGAGACCGTTTCACACCTCATTCGCTCTCCTAGTTATTCACCTCAATTTCACGAGATCAGAAGAAAATCATATCCACGAGATTAGGGTTAAACCATTTCCCGTGTTTTCACCCATAATATAAATACCCTCCGGTTCCTCACTTTTTCCTTTTCCATTCACTGTTTCTTATCTACGCAGTCACACGCGTCTTCTCCAAGTCGATCGATGGATCAGACAAGAGGCAAAGAAATCGCTGGTAAGTCTTCTGTAAGAATCCCGTGTTTACATGTTTAGATCTTTTGTCTTTTTCAACGTTGCTCTTTGTTTGTCTTGTTTTGGGTATATACCGGCAAAAAAATTTGTGTAAAGCAGCCACCTTTGAGGAGATTGATGCTGCCATGACGATGGACACGTCTCAGATGGCACCGGCGGCGATGAGGAGCCTCAGGAAACATCACCTACTCTGAGCCGCAAGTATATACCGGCGAGGAGGCGTCGCTGCTGGCGCCGGCCAGAGAGTGAATATTAGACAGACCACTGGCCTGGCTGTATATATATATACCTGACCTCTACTTAGGGTCTTAGTCACTGTATATATTTTATATGGTATCAGAGCGAGTCTAGACGTTTCCGATGCGCTAGCTTCTTCCTTCGGTGAGCCGACCCTTTTTTCCTCGTCGTCGACGTCTTCTTCCCGTCGCCGACCCTCTTCTCGGTACACTCCTCGCTCTCTCGCCTCCGTTTCTTCTTCTCCCCGTCTCTCCCGTAGTCACCTTCTTTTCTCCATCCCACCTCCGCGCGACCAGGCGATGGTCTCGATCCGTCTCCTCGTCTCGCCTCGCACCCGTCTCCGCTCTTCTTCTTGCTTCGTGTATCTCTCCTTCTCTGACGCCAGCGCACCTCCACGCTTGTCATCGCCATCGGCTGAACTCGTCCGCCCTCCATCGGCTGGAACCCTCCCTCGGTTCTCGCCTTTTCCGACACGCTCAACGGCTCTCGGACGCGAACCTTCTCCCCTCACGTCCGAGCCAGTCCAACATGTCCACGTGTCCACCGACACGAATCCCTGCCTCCCAGACACGAACATATTCTCTTCGCGTCTAGGCACTCTCTGCCTTTTTCACGTCCGCCCCACTCCTTGGCCTCCACGAGTCCACGGACGTGAATCTTCTCTTTACGGACATGAATCTTCGCACGTCCGTGACCTAACTACTCTCTGACCCACCCACTCTGTCACCACCTTTTTTTTCCTCACCTACTCCGCTGCCTACTCCCCATCGGCCAACCACTCCTCATCGGCTGGCCGGCCCACTTTCCATCGGCTTCTCACATCCTTGATCGGCCGATCCGTCCTCTCATCGGCTTTCCCCTCCCATCGGCTCTTTGCTCCCGTTCTCCCGTTATGGCCACCGAGTCCGCTCTCAGCTCCGGCACTCTCCCAGTTGCCGAGTCTGCTCCGGCCCTTGGTGCCTCAGACCACACCTCGGGCACCACCTCGCCGATCTTCTCCCCTCCTTACGCTGCTGTGAACGTAAAATCTCACGTTCCTATCTTCCTTAGCCTTAACGCCAATTATTTCAAGTGGGTTTTCTTCTTTAAATCCCTCTGTAGAAAATTCGGCCTCCGGTCCCATATTGATGGCTCCGCTCTACCTCGACCCGATGATCCTCAGTGGGACATCGCCAAGTGCTGCGTACGTAGCTGGCTGCTTAGCTCGGTCGATGACTCTGTCCTCGACCTCACCATGGACGATACCGACCCCACCGCCCGGGATCTCTGGGTGACCATCGAGCGGATCTTCCTGGCCAACAAGCAGCCTCCCGCCATCTTCCTCCTTAACGAGTTCCACTCCATGGTACAAGGCGACTACTCTGTCTCCTCGTACTGTCAGCGGCTCAAAGTCAAGGCTGCTGCTCTCCGGGACGTCGGCCACCCTATGGCCGACTCTTAACTCGTCCTCGCCCTTCTGCGAGGCCTCAATCCCCCCTTCTCCAACACCGCCGATGACATCGCCAACGCCACACTTCTTCCATCATTCGCCCGGGCTCATGACATGCTAGTTCTTAAAGAACTCCGTCTGGCCAACAATGAGAAGACAGTGGCCCACACCGCTCTTCTTGCCACAGCCCGATAATGGCTGCCGAGCTTCTTGCGCTGCCCCTTTCTCCCGTGGTCCTGGTGGCCATGGCTCCAGCCACAGCAACACAGCCCGCACTAGGAAAGGCAAAGGCAGGATCTGGCAGGCTTTGACGCCATCACGACCTACCTTGGTTCCTGCCCACCCTGCCGGTCACACGGGTCTGTGACTCTGCTACAACCCCTGGGCGCCCCAGCCCTAGCCACGCAGCCCCATCGGCTGGCAATCCGGGGTTCTCGGCGCCCATCCCTAGGCTCACCTGGCATCGGCTCCCGTTCTGCCGCCTCAGCCGATGCTACCGACCCCAACCACCCAGTTGGTTCCCTCCTAGAACCAGACTGGCCTCGTCGCTGCCCTCAACCAGATGACACTCCAACCACAGCACCCTTGGTTGTTGGACTCTAGGGCGTCTTCACACATGGCGTCATCGGCCAGTATACTTCGCTCCTGTCATCCCTCTTCCTCCCCTTTTGTCACCATCGGCAATGGTCATCCCTCTTCCTCCCCTTTTGTCACCATTGCCAATTCACACGAGACAACAACTGCTCCATTGAATTTGACGCTTCTGGTTTCTCTGTGAAGGATATCCCAACCCGGCGACAGATCTTTCGCTGCAATAGTGGCGGAGACCTCTACACCATTCCCGCTGCGTCGTCCACTCCACATGCCAGCGTCGCCCTTTCCACCAACCTTTGGCACCTTCGCCTCGGCCACCCCGGCCCCGACACTGTCGCCACCCTCCGTCGCAGCGCCTCCATCCGATGTACTCACAGCAGCTTCACAGTTTGCCACTCATGTCAACTTGGCAAACATGTGCATCTGCCCTTTTCTAGTTCTCTCTCCTGTACCTCACGTCCATTTGAACTTATACATTGTGATGTATGGACATCTCCAGTTAAAAGTGTCTCCGGTAATCAGTATTATCTCGCTATACTTGACGATTACACACACTATTGCTGGACCTTCCTGCTCATCCACAAATCCGAGGTCGCCTCTCACCTCACTCACTTCGTCACGTATGTATCCACTCAGTTCAACCTCCCCATTAAGGCTTTACAAGCCGATAACGGTACGAAATTCGTTAACCATACCGTTACAAACCTCCTCACCTCGCAGGGCATCAATCTCCGGCTCTCCTGCCCCTACACCTCTCATCAGAACGGCAAAGCCGAGCGCCTCCTTCACACCATACTACTTTACGCCCACTTACCCGCCACTTATTGGGCCGAAGCTCTGGCTACTACGATGTACCTTCTCAATCGGTGCCCATGCTCCTCCATTCAAAACAACGTTCCCTATGCCCTTCTCTACCGCACGGCGCCCGACTACTCCCACCTTCGTGTTTTCGGGTGCCTCTGCTACCCAAATCTCACTGCCACAGCTTCCTACAAACTCACTCCCCGCTCCACCACCTGTATTCTCCTCGGCTATCCCACCTCTCACAAGGGATACCGATGCCTCGACCTTTCCACCCGACGGGTCCTCGTCTCTCGTCACGTCATTTTTGACGAGACATGTTTTCCCTTCGGTCTACTTCATCCGAGATCCTTCTCTAGTGATCTCGACTTCCTCCTCACCAACACCGTGCTGACCAGGTCTCCTCCACTGTCCTCTCCATCGGCCCCCTCATCGGCCGCTGCTAAGGATTTACCCATCACATATCCCACCACTACTCGATCCGATGTCCCCACCATCGGACCCCCATCGGATCCACCTCCATTGGCCGATACCGATCCTATTTATCCTTCAGCCGATACCGTTCCCTTTCTATCGGACACCCCACTTCCATCGGCTCCTTAGTTTCCATCGGCTCCCCCCACCCTATCGGCTGATCCATCTCTATCGGACCGATCGGAATACTCGGCCCACCCGACCTCATCAGCTCAGGTCGATCTAATTCCTCTTTTTCCTCTTGTCTACAGTCATCGACTCAGAGCCAATGACGCCTCCACTCGACCAGTTCTTCCTATTACTCCCGCACCCCCATCGGCTCCAGTTTCCTCCACCTCTCACATGGTCACCCGCTCCCAGACCGGGTCTCTCCGCCCTACTCAGCGCTACGGTCTCTCCGCCGTCCACAGCTCTAAATTGCCCATCCCGGTGACTTCTCGCTCAACCCTGGCCGACCCTCAGTGACGCACGGCCATGGCCGACGAGTACAAGGCCCTAATGGACAACGAGACCTAGCGCCTCGTTCCCCGACCTCCCAGCGCCAACACTGTGACCGGTAAGTGGATTTTCAAACACAAATTCCACATCGATGGCTCCCTTGCTCATCACAAGGCTCGCTGGGTAGTCCGGGGTTTCTCCCAACGATCCGGTGTCGACTACGACGAGACTTTCAGTCTCGTTGTCAAACCCGCCACCATCCGAGTCGTCCTCACCTTGGCTGCCTCTCGCTCCTGGCCGATCCATCAACTAGACGTGAAGAACGTCTTTCTTCACGGCCACCTGACGGAAATAGGCTACTGCCAGTAGCCTCCAGGCTTCGTCGACCCTTCTTGTTCCGATGACTTCTATCTCCTTCAACGCTCTCTCTACGGCCTCAAACAAGCCCCTCGTGCCTGTTACCAACGCTTTGTTGCCTATCTTCGGCACATCGGCTTCGTGGCCTCTGCATCCGATAGTTTCCTGTTCACTTTCCATATCGGCTCCGCCACTGCCTATCTACTTCTCTATGTCGATGATATTATCCTCACAGCGTCTTTGACATCTCTCTTCGACAAGATCATGGTCCGACTCCACTCTGAGTTCGCCATGACCGATCTTGGTCTTCTCCACCATTTTCTTGGTATCTTCGTAACCCGTTCCACCCACGGGCTCTTTTTTCCCAACGCCAGTACGCTATCGACCTCCTCCAGCATGGCCGACTGTCACCCTACGGCCACCCCGGTCGACACTCGAGCCAAACTCTCCGCTGCCGATGGCGCTCTCGTTGCCGATCCCTCTCACTATCGGAGTCTTATCGGGGCTCTCCAATACCTAACACTCACCCGACCTGACCTCACATACACTGTCCAATAAGTGTGCCTCTTCATGCACGCTCCGCGCGAACCTCACCTCGCGCTACTCAAGCGCATCCTACGCTACGTAAAGGGCACTCTCTCCAGCGGGCTGCATCTCAGCTCCAGCCCCATCGACTTCCTCACAGCGTACTCCGACGCGGACTAGGCAGGTTGCCCCGACTCTCGACGCTCTAAGTCCAGCTACTGCGTTTACTTCGGTGACACTCTCGTATCCTGGTCCTCAAAACGTTAGACTACAGTGTCCCGATCCAGCGCCGAAGCCGAGTACCGCGCCGTCGCCGAGTGCTGCTGGCTTTGCCAGCTTCTCCAGGAGCTCCGTGCACCCCTCTCCACCGCGACCGTCGTCTACTGCGACAATGTCAGTGCCGTCTATATGACCGCCAACCCGGTCCATCACCGACGCACCAAGCACATCGAGATCGATATCCATTTTATTCGTGACAAGGTCGTATTAGGATAGGTTCGGGTGCTCTATGTATCATCGGCACATCAGTTTGTCGATACGACTACGGGGGGTGTTAGACACACTACTGGCCTGAACTGTATATATATATATATCCGACCCCACTTTATACGCTCGAGGTCTTAATCACTGTACACATTCTACGGTGACTTTGTGAGCAGCATGCCATACTTCCCTGAGCCTGGGCTCCTCGATCCACCGCCGGACTCACTCTGACATCATCGGCCTCGCCGCGGCGAAGGCGAGGAGAATCTGTTCTCGACGTTCACCGGCGCCGAGCAGGTGAATAGCTCAGCGTTGGTGAACCCGTCGCGCCTCATGGCTAGGGCATGCATTGCAGCTGGGTTACTGCCGCCAAGGCCGAGGTCGAAGCATCAGCACAGCCAATCTATGGATGTGTGTCGAGATCTCTCCAAGCACATAGGTTGCTTGGGTTGCCGGCGACAGCCCAAGCATCCGCGGCTCTCTCCAGGGCCAGGCACAGAGGTTGCCTGAGTCGCCGGCGACGGCCCCATCCAGCTCTCGCCAGGTACAGAGGCCGCAACTCGGGTTGTCGACGACGACCCCATCTAGCCCTCGCCAGGCAGAAAGGCTTCAGCTTGGGTCGCCGGCGACGGCGGTGGGGCAGTCGAAGGCAACGACCACAAAGGCAATGCAAGCCGCAGATTTTGCACAGATAGCCATAACGACCCAGAGAGGGCAAGAAGGTTTGATTTTTGCACATTAATTCTTTTTGAGCTTGTCCTTAACATCAGTTAATCGCCTAAATTTTCTGTTCATCACGTGCTGTTTTTGTTGTTAGCCGTTAACGAATAGTTGCATTACTTGTTCAGAAAGTCGATATTAATCGTGTTCAAGCATGATTAGCGTAGTCTAACACGATATTGAATGAAGTAATAAATGTAGAGATTGCGCAGTGGATGTTTGTCTGTATCAGCAGATCATGCATTCATGCATTTGAGACAGTAACATGATATTATGTGATGATCGAATTAAAGTCTTACACCTGTTAAAGTTTGTGGGGATTGCATTATGTTCAATTATAATTTTATTGTATATGGTAGTATCATAAATAGCCTTCAGGATTCTTCTTTTCATGACTGAAATTGCATTTCATAGGAGCTATGCACGTTGGATTAGCTAAGTTAAATGTTTTTGACAAATATATTCTGATATTTTAATTAATTTGTGTTAGCTAGGGGATGGTTATACTTTACACTCTCACTTTTTGTGGATAACTATTGTAAATGTATGTCTACCTACGCGGAGTACTGGAAGCAGTAGTAGGACATTGATCAGGCCACAGAGAGTAAAATTTACATTTCATTTCTAGAATCATTCTTTCAATTAACACTAATCAGGGCAGCCAGAATTAATCACTGCATAAGTAGTTTACAATTTGGAAATTGTTAGAGTATATTTGACATCTCTAGATATGGTAGTTTAGGATTGATTGTAATCCCGTGATAACTTTAATTATCTCTAGGAGAGGCTTGTCCTCCAAGCTATGTACTCTATATAAACAGCCCATGAGCTCAAGCAATATATCGACCACATTAAACCAATTTTATTCTCCAACAGAAATTATAGAGAAAAATAGGTAGGTATCTTATCGATCTTGATGACATACAAATTGAAAACATCATCACATGTAAGAATGACACGTCCCACACATACAATGCTATCTTCTTAATCTGTGATTTTTGCGATGGGACCAAATTAAACTATTTTTTATCTGTTATATTGGATATGTCTTGTCCTGTTTGAAAAGAAATGCTTAATTGCATATTCCTACACTTAATCAGCATGAAAAAATGTGGCCGGATGTTGGCTAACAGACAATCAGCTGCAAGATCAAAAAAAAAAAAAGAAAAGAAAAGCAAGGTACGTGGTTGGACTGGAGCAGAAGGCGCGAGACATGGAGACTGATGTAGCAGCATTGTCATCCAATGTGGCACTGTGGCAGGTAAGGATTGCTCCCTAGTTTTTTTTTTCTACATTTTTATACATACGCTACCCGATTTGTTTAACTGGCTAGCTAGGTACCTTTATCCAAGTATATATGTTAGCCTCTATTGGCTTTGCACAGCTGCACCTCAGTCCTTACTGTGATAGCTGAGTCAGTACGTGTTGTAGGATAACCAGCTAGTCATTGCCTGTGAGTCGCACCGCGGATCCTGAATTAATTACAACATGTCATATCCTAAGTAAAATAATGTCATATACACAACACATGGTTTATTTAATACACAATTACATACTTTCACACAATTTCATTCTGAACATCATTAGTAAGTGCACATCTGCAATTAATGGGAAATGCATGGAACGCAAATCCAACCAAACAAACAAACATTCTTGCAGTTACCTATGCCTAGTGTAATATATCCACTGGAACACAATCAAGGAAGAAATCATTAATTTCATGCTACAACATATATATTTGATCAAGCAACTCATGATGAACACAACGTAATCTATCAATAAGTAGGAGTACCATTAAGTCTTTCCCGAAGTAGACATCCTAATTCCCGCGCACTAGTGTGCCGTGAATAGTTTCTGTCTTTCCAATTGGATTTTCAGGACGCGTGCATAGCCACGTGAGAGGAGAGGGTTGGGGGAGGGCGAAGTGGCGGAATTAAGGTTTTTCAATATTCTGATAGTATGGATCCTATCAAGAAATGATATCTATCCCATCATGTATCGTAGTATTTAAAATTAAGATGATTAAAAATATCATGAATAAGTCCACTCAAATTTACAAAAGGTCAATTAAATTTATCAAAATCAATATTATATGCTTTAATTTTTACAACAAATTACAAATCTTATATAAAAATATACACTTCATAAATTTTGATAGGACGCCAATCCTACAATAATGTTAAGAAAAAACAATCCTACCTAGTTTCATGATCCTAACCACCTTAGGAGAATGGCTAGGGAAGTGTTGTCTAGTAGTGAGCGGCATTGTCTGTGGATCAGGAGGGGAGTGGGATGGTCAGTTGTGGGGGAAAAGGTACCAACAAGTTAAGTTGGGTGGGGTAGAAGGTAGTAGTGGAGAAAGGGATGGTGTTGTTGGACATGGGAGGTGGGAGAGGATGGGGAAAATAACCTAGCTAGTCACTGGGATGAGCTTGCTAGAGAGAAGGTTGTTGTTGGGATCATGAGGGTGGTGAACTGACAATAGAGGGTGAGAGAGTAAGTAGGAAGGTCGCCAAGATAACAAGGTGTGAGTGTGGCAGATGCTCCTCGTGTCACCATCTTGTTTAAGTTATGAATGGAGGAGATCTCGGGGAATTGGATAAGGTGGAGGTGGTACGCATGACTTGCATTCATACTATAGCTCATGTATTATAAGCCCCTTTTAGAGGTCATATTGTTGTTCCGTTTGTTTGGTACAAGGACGATTGCTGGTACTCATCCAATATTCTTAGAAAAGTAATTTGAGAAATCACACAATAGCACGGCCAAGGAGGATATCATCCAGCCACACCAGACTTGCTGCTAACCCACTAGGATAGCTTGCACTTGAATGGTTTACCACAAACCTATTTTGGAGACTCACGTGCAGCACCACCACATGTGGGGAATGAGCAGGGTATGCAACAGGGAAAATAAGCTTTGATGAGTTAGATCGTGTTGGATAGAGAATGTTGATGGGGATTGGGGAAGGAGACGATGTGGTGAAATGATGGTGGTTTTGCTATCTCTTGGACGAAGTGCAAAGAACTCACCTGGTCACCAGGACGAACTCATTGGAGGGGGGCGTTGCATGGGGCTCACCAGTGTGGAGAGAGAATGAAGTATTTGGGGATTAGAGATGCGGTAGTAGGAGTCTCAAAAGTTGTGATTCACAAGTGGAGGAGAAATCGAGGAAAGAAAGAGGGGATAAGGTACACTACTTGTGTCCACATGGTTGCACGCTTATTAGAATATCTTATAACAAAGTGTGGTATGTAGCTCTAAGGTGAACACAAAGCCTAGTGCACAGTGAACACCACATTTTATATGACCAGCACCTAGTATCTTCAACGGCATGTTAGGCTTGTCTTCAAACGTATCTAGCTCTATCGGCGACCTTGTCCTTGGCAAGCACACTAACTAGCTCTAGCTAACATGTACCTATGAGACGGGTAGAGCAACTGTGGTGGATGAAAATGTCATCACAACTTAGGCCACTGTTATGGAACATCAACTTGATAGCTTAAGACAATTAGCTACTATTATTAGTTTCCTTTGTTATTTAGTTTGTTCGTGCAATCAACAAGCAGAATACTATAGAGATTTGTAACTCATGTCTTGTGCTCTAGGGTTTAGGAATTGTTTAATTCACTGCTAAACTTCTCCCCATTAAACTTTAGTCACACCAGTTTGTTAGCTTTGTGTTTGCTTCATTGCTACATGAAGTTTTGGCATGCCCAACTATTTTAGTGGTAGGGCCTACAAGCCATATAGTCAATTTTGGGATTAATTGTGCCATACTTACGGTTAACAAAGTATTAGTCACACTTTTTTTAGTTGCGGCAATATATAGGTGCCAACCAAACATGACTTTAATGTAGCAGGAATTGACCATTTCATTTTTTAAAAAAGACTGGGTGCCCCCATTCAGTAGGCAAACATAAATAAAAATGGTCTTTTTTTAAAGTTCTTTTGCCATGTCTGATGCAATTACTTCTTGGTGTGGCATAGATCTGGCTTTTTGGAATACCCATTATACACGCTTAGGTATATTCTTTATTTATACAATTTTGTTTAATATATATGGATTGCTTGCTCTTTTTGAATTCTAGCTCTTGATGAGATCCCGATTTGTATTTACTGAGGTCATATTGATTTTGAACTGACAAAACATGCATCACTTCATATAGCTAATTATTTTTGTTATGTTCATGCAGAGAACCAAAGATAGGCTGACTGCCGAGAAAAGTGAACTGATGATGCGCGTGGAGAATGGGGAGATGAATGCCCAGTCACAAGATGGTAAAGCCAATTATTCTAACCATTGTTTTTCTGTATTTTGTCTCATTCATCTTGACACGCACGATTGATTTTTAAGCTCGGTAAGATAATATGATGTACTCAGCAGTACTGTGTTAAGGCTAATCGTGTTGCCAACTCAATCTTAGTTAGGTTTTAGGATATATTTTGTAGATACCCTTAAAATGAAGCTAACACTTAAGAACGCATAGTTAATTGCTATATTTCGAAACAATTTTTTTTTACAAGTACCAAATCTTGCTTTATTGAACATGCACGCCCTAATATGTACGAGACACTAACATGACATATTGTGCATTTAACTAGCATCCCGCACAATTGTAATAGAATTGTTATTATTATGCAATTTTTTTGCTAAAAATACAGTCATCTTCCATATAGTTAGCTATTATTCCACTAGTCTAATCCTTGCATACATGGCGATTAACGATTTTATGTTTGTGTTTCAGTTTTGTAAAAGACTGGTTTTTCATGTATTATGTATTGGATAGTAGACATAACAAAAACATGGCAATAACCAATCCAAGCCATAAATTAACAATTGATGGCCAAGATTTTATCTTTTTCTAACGTTAGAATTGCTAGCATTTTGTTTTCTCTCATTAATGTGAGAAGTTATCTTTATTACCTCCTAAAATTATGCTATGCTGTCAACACCATTTTTCTAAATCTAACCTTTTGCTTTTTATTGCAGATATGACTGAATCTCTGCAATTAGAGATGCAGTATCTGAAGATGAACTTGGGTGGACTGCCATAAGGCCCACAACCAGTTGGAGGAGACCAGCTGATGCATCACCAGATGGACTGGATGCAGCAGCTGCAGGTGCCTCTGCCACACCAGCTACCACAGGGCCCTCGCCAGCAATTGCATCTTGAGGGTGAAAGAGCCGATGGATGCCTCCACTTATGGCCAAATGGATGATGGTGGGTCAGATAGCAGCGGTGGGTCTGGAAGCGCTGGAAATTGATCTTTGATCAATTAGCATATGAGGAGATTCTCTCCTGCTACTTGTTAGATGTCAAGATATAACCCAAGTATCTTTATTTCATTCCTAGTCTATAGGGTTTAAACATACTTATTACCTATAGGGTTTAAAGTTGCTTAGGTTATTCATTCATACATTGAAACTATGTTGTCTCCGTTTTGGAGGATGTAATTTTGTTTAAGTTTGCTCATGTTAATCAGTCGGATGCTAGAACAATTATTGTCATCTCTGTGTTAGAGGATGTGTACATACATACCTGTCAAATGGAAAGAAGTGTACATAACACAAAGAACATTTTTGTTTAGGTTATTTGGTTGAATGTGTCTCCCCCCAAGTCCCTTTAGGAAGCACACTACGAACACTGCTGAAGGTGGCTGTGTGAATTCTCATGCCCTACGGACAGTGAAGACCAGACTCAACGTTACCTTGAGTTTGTCCTACAGTGTTGTCCATTGATAATTGCCCCTAGAGGGATGCTTGCTACATGGGAACAGGAGTTGACAAGGTAACTAGGAAGTCGGGGAGAGTGCTTGCCGAGCGCTCGGAGGCCTGCCTTGCGCCGGTGATCACTCCGGACCCGGCGAAACTCTGGTCCCGGTGGCCACCCTCCCTTCCGCTCCCACCTGGTGCCCATCCCCCTCTCTTCTCTCGGGCCTTCCGGCTTGAATTTCCGTGCCACAGTCCTCCCCATGTTGACGACAAAGGAGCACCAGCCTCGGGAGTCCTCAATCTCCAGTGAGAACAAGCCTCTCGCCCTCGGGGATGACGGTGAACGAGCCCAGCACCCCGCAGATCCCTCGTTCAGTTTGGACATGGAGACTTGCACCATCTCGTTCTCTGGTAACACGGTCACTGCTGAGGCTGCCCTCGGCATGGCTTTAGTCAACTATGACCTCGACATGGCCATACGAGCCCTCGGGTTCTATTGGAGGATATTGTTTTGTTTGACATCTATTTTCTTGTTGCCTTTCTAAGCCTTTTACCGGTCCTTGTGAGGTAGTGACATATATCGGTGTCTTCTCATAGTGCTAATAACGAGGTATATACTCTTAGCAGATGTATTATACCTTTATGCAATGTCACTCGAGGACCCAAGAGATGACTTTTTCCTGGGGCTTGTCCAGAGGACCAGTAGCAACAATCCATTTGTTCCTACTACTCCTGATTTTACACTTAACACATTATGCTCATTAGGCAACCCTTATCGGTTCCTCAGAACAACTAATTATCACTCAGCTAATAAAATCGCTCACTTAACACAAAGAACATACTTGCCCACAATCTGCAGCCGAAAAGAATGGTCCGGTCCCTCTAGATGTACTTTAGCTCTCAAATGGTAAATCATTCACTTCATCATCCTCTTGTAAATATGTGGAAAACCGGAAGAGGATGGATGCCTATGCTTTCACTCATCATCAAGACCTGGTATGTACAATAAGTTGACGTCGAATACAACTGAGCTGCTTGGAGGCACTCTTGGTCTTCCAGGAGCTGAAGTAAGGCCCTTTGGAAATGCTAACTGTTCAGATCAAGAAAAGCAAGAAAACAGAATCACCATTCTCCTTTCAAATCTCCGTACTAAGAAGAAGCAGGGGAAAACAATGACTCAATGGCTGCAATTGTCTGGTCCAAAAGTTATTGCGTCTTTCTTCTCTTTTGCCTCATTTCTTGTTAACATTGGGGAGTTTAGGCTACTTACCGGGCCAGGTATGTATAGTCGGCGTAGTCCTCCAACCTTCATTGACAATATCCCTTCATCAAGTCCCTTTATCACCTAATGTTTACCACACAAATGGATGTGAGAACATTGTTTTAAAACATTTTAGTTAGAAGCGCATAGTGTGTTTTCGAAAAGCAGGTCGGTTACCGGCAGTATCCTCTCAAATTCTGGTTTTTGAATCCAAAATTTTAAATACATGTAACTACTCCCTTTGTCAAAAAAAAAAAAGAATCAACTTCTAGCTATAAATTTGGACATGTGTGTGTCCAAATTCCTACTCAAGTTGGTTTTTGGGGATAGAGAGTGTAGCTGGTTACTGATGGCAACTACTTGGTTTCCGTTTTTGAATTCACAATTTTAGATTCAAACACTTGGCATAGCTAATGTGTAATTGAATATAAAATAAAATAATATACCATATATATTGTTGCAAGAAAATATGCAGTACACATTAATAAATTACTGTACTATATATTTTTATGCAACATTATGTATGGTACATTAATGTATTTTATATGCAATTTACACATTAGCCATGCCAAGAGTTTGGATTCAAAAACCCAAAACAGGATGTTATCAGCTTGTTACCATTGGTTACCAACCTTTGTCAAGCATAAAAGTAGTAAGAAGCTGGTTCCTTTTTTTGCAGACAAGTAGGTATTTTCTTTTGGAACTAATATTTTAAAACCTTTGTATGTACACTTTTACATTCAAATTTTAAATGCCGATTTGAATTGTTCTGGGCCAGCATGCCTGTAACCGGTCAGTGGTTTGGGATCGGTAACCGGCCGAGACTTTGATCCCTGGTACAGATACAGATGACAAACATATGAATTGTAGATGACTCTGAACAGTGGGAAAATAATATGGTATCTACTAGCTACAATTAAAATCAGTTTGTAATTGTATTACTCACATTTCATTGGTAGTATAATATTTCAGAACATGTGCTACCAAGCACCACAGGAACATGTAGAAAAAAAACAATTACCTGTCCTGAACCAACACGGAATATGTAGGGTTGACCCTTTTCCAGAGAACTGTATACAACACAAACACAGAAGCAAATTTGAGCTTGCAAGTGTACTTGAACAGCAACAACTTAAACTAACCTATGTAAAACATGACTAGTTTGATTCCAGATGAATGATAGCCAACAAAAGTTAAATTCGCACCTGTCGAATATCTGTCCATTCGGTACCATGGCAACATAATTTGCAGCAACCTAAATAGTGATCAAGGAGTGGCCATTATCAGGACAATATATGTTCAGAAAAAATGAAGATTAAGAACATGATCATGAACATCTGCACAGTCATATATGAAGGTCAAGTGAGCACCTGGAAACCAATGGGTGGACTTGGGCCTTCACCAACTTTGATATCCTTGTACTGAAGACCAGACTCTGTAGTTACCATGGGCACCTGGGCATCACAGGATGAGTTGCTGAAATTAGCATGATTAATATTCAGTAATCTGCTTGCTAAACATGATCATGCAAAGCTCATGCAGTCTTGAAATGTTCCCAAACAGAATTGATCAGCTGGCAAGGTAGCATAAGCTAGGCAAGAATTGCAGGTGAAGTTAGAACAAAATCGATCAAACTAGGTACATTTTCCAGCTCCTTCTCGCAGGCCGCGTCACAGAGCTTGGGTTTCTCCTCGGGAGGCAGCCCGGCGGCGAGGGCATTAGCAAACGCGGCCATACCGAGCCCGAGCGCGGATGCCCCCACAGTGACTCCAAGAACGCTCCTCCGTGTTGTGCTGGGACAGAGCACGCCGCGGTCATCAAATCCGCGCTGTGGCGGCGTGCTCGTCCCACCGCCGGACTCGCATCTGCAACAGAAGCACGGCCGTGCCGCTGAACTGAGCGCCCTTCTACTGCTGCTGCTCCTGAACGCACTGCCGTTGCGAAAAGGCCACGCTTTTGAGGAAGGGAACGGGCGGCGGGCCGAGGGGAGGAGGAGCGGCGACGCGGCGGAGGCGGCGGCGGAGCAGGAGGAGGAAGCGGCTGCAGCCATGGAGAGAGGCCGGAAGGCGGCGTAAGCAGGTAAGGATCAGGAGACGTCGCGGAGGAAGAGGAAGAAGATGAAGAGGATGCGAGAGTGGATAGCGCGACGCATGCTGGCTTCGCGGCCTCCACCACTCGCTGCGTCCCCCAAACTGAAATCTTTCTGGTGATGGTCCACGTGTCACAGGCTGCTCTGCCTCGCCTGGCCTTGCATTCCGGGGGAGCAAAGAGCAAACCACTTCGCGGTCGCGGTCGCTGGCGATCTGGCTGCCTCGGCAGCATTTTCACCGTCGTTGAAGAAGAAAAGGAGTGGAGTTTTTTTACCACGACGCGCGCTCTACTTTTACCTCCACGAGGTTAATGTGGAGAGGACAGACGGTCGTCGGCGGCGCCGCCTTAACTCTTCCTAACTCCTCCGCGAGCCGTCCAGAAGACCAGGAACGTCGTCCGACCGAAGCAGAGGTACGGCGATCGGCGGCGGCGGCAGATCGATGTGCGTTGTTTCTTCACGCTGACGGTTGGACCCCACCTTCAACCTGGACCCACATGTTCGGCACGTAATCCGGAATTCCGTTCCGGACATGGTCTATGTGATTCGTCCGATACAAGATGTGCCGTTCAGATTGAGTTTCGTAACCAGAGTGGAGGTACTTTTACAGCAGCTCGGCCGTCGGCCTGAACGCACTGCACCGCTCCTAGTACTGAAACGAAGAGGTGGAGAGGAAGAAGACACATAATTCCTTACTCTAGATATACTGTTTCTCATTATAAGATCACAATCTGAACTCCGAAGATGTGGCTATCGGAAGTTCAGAACTAACACAAATCACAATCTGAACTCTGAAGATGTGGCTATCAGAAGTTCAGAACTAACACAAATCACAATCTGAACTCTGAAGATGTGGCTATCAGAAGTTCAGAACAAATACGGTAAAAATTCTGAAGATCTGCGTGCATTCAGTTGGTGTCATTGTGACTGTCTATGGTAGTGGAACATTTTTGCAGTGGCAGCATGTCGAGCCAGCCAGTTTCTACCCAAACCGTTAAGCATGTGTCAACTGTCACTCTGTCAGGCAGAAACGATATCAAAGAAAGAAAGAACAGAGCTGCATACATTTAGAATTTGGGATATTCCAGCTCAATCGCTGGTTCGTAATCCCTACTAGCACCGTATGTTTTATTCTTTTTTACATAATAAAACATGGCCAGATTGCAGGGCATGGCCGAATTATTCGACAAAAATTATTATACTGACAGTAATATATGGATGATGCGATCACACAAGCTATTCGTTACGCCAGATGTTCTAGTAAATAATAGTGGAAGGTTCTTCCAAGTGATAGCAAGTGATGATGAACTGACCGCGTGGTGCCAGTGAAGTGTCTCTCCCTGCCATCATCCTGCTGATATGGAACTTCATGTCAAGTGCAGCGACGAGCCGGTTGCATATGCTGTCGATGAACTGAAAGTAGGCTCTCCTGGAAGCAGGACTGAATATAAAGGTGGTTGAAACGATGCAGAATCCAAACGCAAATCCCAGCAGGGTAA
This sequence comes from Oryza coarctata, assembly GCA_030770085.1. NCBI lineage: Eukaryota > Viridiplantae > Streptophyta > Magnoliopsida > Poales > Poaceae > Oryza > Oryza coarctata. Next base: position 18,985,681 of record CM061476.1, on the reverse strand, counting down.
ACAGGTATGTCACCGTGTCAAAGTTCTCATGATGTTTGTGGCAGCTCCTGGAAATTGGATATCGACACAGATTTGCATTTCCCAAGTACGAGTCTCATCTAAAAGTCGTAAGTTGATTTCCCCATGGTATATCTCCTGAGAGGTGGTTGTAGGATAGATTCAAAAAGTTCAAATATTCCAGTGACACCATGCTCTGAGGAACTGGGCCTGATAGATCGTTCCATGAGAGATCAAGTGATTCTGTACTGACCAGATTTCCAATCTCTTCAGGAATACTTCCCTCAATTAGATTCCTAGATAGATTTAAGAACATCAATTTCTGAAGATTTCCTACTGCACTGGGAATCTCTCCAGTTAAAAGGTTCGCTGAAAGATCAATACCAGTAATCAGGAAAAATGTTCCCGTAAAGTGATATCTATAACCCTTGACCGTTGACTGTAAAGTATCTGAGTACACAGAAAAGTAAGCACCCCCAACACCGTAAACCTTGAATTGAAAAAAAGGTGATGAGTCCCCTTCTAGAATTCCTGATTGCAAGGCCGTTAGATTTCCCAGTGAACGTTGTTACTAAGATACAGATATTTAAGGGCATGAAGTTGGGATGATTCTTCAGGTATTTCTCCAGAAAACTGATTTGGCCCTAAAATCAGAAATAGAAGAGTTTGTAGGCCATTGCCTATCCATGTTGGTGTGTATCCTGACAAATTATTCTCTCAAAGATCAAGGACTAACAATCTTTTAAATGACTGCAATGAGGTGTGCAACATTCCAGATAAGTTGTTCTTGCTGAGATACAATGCTGTCAGGGAACTTAAAGAGCCCATAGTTGATGGTATTTCACCCCAAAAATTATTGCCTGAGAAGTCTATGACATACATATTGGAATTCATACGCCAACAATTTGGAAGTTCCCCTGAAAGGTTGTTATTCGATAGGTCAATCAGTTCCATTGATACTATGTCGCATAGATATGGTGGGATTACTCCACTAAGAAAATTATATGAGGCCGACAGGTATTGCATTTTTTTGTCTCCAAAGCTTTGTGGCAATGATCCAGACAAGTTGTGGCATAGATCTAGCACTTGACCACTATTTGGCATATCAGGAATGTATCCCTCAAGTCAATTATACCTAATATTCAGAGTTGTCCGCATTTTTGATCACTCCAAACTTGCAGGTAACTTACCAGTTATGCCGTTCATTGAGATATGTAAGCTAGCCATTGACGAAGAGAAGTTCCAGATCCAATCAAGCAATGCACCCCTGATGCTTGCATTGCCTAAATTGATCGTCTTGATTCTAGTTTGTGATTGCAGCCAGGCTCGAAATTGTGGGCCTGCCAGGCAACTATGCAGTCCTAGCTTTGTGAGCTCAAAGGGTGGCAACCAGCCACACTCCACTACAATCTTGAAGGAATATGATGCTAAAACTAAAGTATCCAATCTTGATAAATTTGCAAAGTGGAGTTCTGATAATTCACCAGTAAGTTTGTTGAAGGAAATATCCAAGTATGTCAAGTTTGATAGACTCCTAATACTAGTTGGTACAACTCCAGATAGAGAATTCTCACTGAGATCAAGAACTTCTAGACTTGCCATGTGCTCAAGCCAACCAGATAGCTCTCCAGTTAATTTGTTATCAGCAAGGTTAAGAATCTGCAACCTCTTCATGCAGGGAAACATGCTCCTTGCTGCTTCTGTGAGATTTCATGACAAAATGTTTCCAGGAAAATCTATGTGAACTAAGTTGCATAGCCTACTCATTGACTGCAGTATTGCTCCATTCAGCTTGTTGTCTGCTAGTACAATAAACTTTAGTGATGCTAGTGTCCCTATCCCATCAGGAATCCTGCCTGAAATCTCACAACTAGACAGATCCAACTCTAAAAGGGAAGATATTCCAAATCCAATTTGGGAAGGCAGAATTCAGTTCATTATTCTTGAGATCAATTACTTTAAGGGCGGTGAAGTTGATCTGAGAAAGAGAATTAAGGTACATAGCTGGAAGGCTTGCATCATTCAACCTAAGCACTTCGACCAAATGAAGCATACTCACATCCTGCAGCCAATCCACAGAAGCAGCAAGATACAGCCAACTAAGGTCGAGATACCTCAGGGAAGTTAGCTTTGAAACCCACTGGAAATTGCCCACAGTGGTCACATGAGAACCACATGATCTCAGATCAAGATAGCTGAGCCTGACAAGTTGCCAAGCTGAGGAGGAACAGTCCCACCAAAACCGGCATGCGACAGATCAAGATACCTCAACTTCTTTAAAGAACCTATGAAGTCTGGGATGGGCACCCCACCGAAGTCACTTTGACTCAGGTTGAGGTACATCAATCTGGTCAGACCAGCCAAAGATGGATCGATCTGACCATTGAGAGTGTACTTGCCGAGGTCCAGCTTGATGACATGGCCTGTCTTGTTGATGTAGCTCACACCGCTCCAGCTGCAACAGTTCTCGCCATGCCATGAGTGCAGCCTCCCATCAGGATCCTTGGTACTGGTTTTGAAGGCAACGAAAGCATCCCTCTCTGCGGTGATGCACACAGCTATCTCCCTGAAATTGATGATTAGGCACAAAAGGGCCAAAGCCATAAGCAATCCATTCATCATATTTCCCATGTTTGTGAACGAAACTGCCAGTTATTAGTGGTAGATTAGAGACTATAGGTCTACATAGTTACCTCTAATTGGACAAATAAAAGTACTGAGATGAACACTTGACCTCCAGTCCTCACTCCTAGTCTAGTTATTTTCTGAATTTTTAGTCGTCTGAAACATTTTCTTCCTGTGTACTAATTGCAGTTTGCAATAGCTAATCCTTTTTCCTTGACGGCCAGGGAACTGCCAGTGCCAGCAAAATTTTAATGCCAGCAAACAACAAAAAAGGGTGTAAATAAAAGGAAGCTGTTTGCCTGGATCAAGCAATAGCACCTGCAAACTCTGGGGGTTACAAAACTCACTATTATAATTCAGCAATTCACCGTAGCAAAGCCTATGTTGTGGAATACGAATTGTGGTCAATCTACCAGGTTCAAATCTTAGGATTGGCTAACATGCCCAAAACGTATATGCTAGAGCTCATGTCCAATTTTCAGAAAAAAAAAGGGGGGGGGCAAGTTCTCTCATGGTTGCATTTTGGTTTTGTGGTTGGGGGTTGCTCAGTGGGAAAGCTGGTTGTTTCCTTGTTTTCCCCAATACTAACATAAACTCAAAATTTTTTACAGCATGGTTACCCTAGACAATAAGGCTGCTACAATATGATGTGTGTCTTTCAAGCCTCTGAAACTCCATTTGCTTTTATAGTTGGCTCACAAATTGCTCCCTTTTTTCCCAGGAAATATCCATCTTGTTCATACATATATGTTAGCTCACAACTGCATTTTGAGTCTGATTAATATGCTTCAGCAAATGTACATTTTCACTGAAACATAAACCAAATTCTCCTGCTACCACGCTAGGCAAGTGAACAAAAAGGTTGGCACTAATGAATTTACAGCCGGCATAAATATCCCTCTGGATGTGCAGCAATTCGCAAACAGTAAATCGCGCAGCTTTTTTTTTTGGGTAAAAAAAATGTGCAAATCTGGAGAGAACGAATGCTTCACTCATCATCAAAAATCGAAACTTTCAGAGGAAGAAGCCTATGCTGCCACAAACCTGCAATCCGCGCTCCCAAATCCCTAGTTGGTACATCGCAGCGGAGATCTGGAGACCACTCCACGCTCCGCCGCCGGAGACGTCAGCCCGCAAGCCGCCACGGCGAGCAGAGCAGGCACCCAGGTGTTGGAGGCCATGCCCCGTTAGGCCGTTAAGACCAGTTGCCGCCGTGCCCGCTCGAGGGCTAGATCTGCGGGGAGCGGTCGGAAGTGGCGCTTCGGTTGAGGCAGGTTAGGATACCTGCGGCGGTGACGGTGGAGCTACGGCGAGTGGCGGCCGGCGGCGGCCGCTTCAGAGAGCTAGTCAACGCGATCGATGACCACCAGTTGACCACCGACGGATTGAGTTGTAATATCTTTGAGACGTTCGATTTACGATGTGCGGTCCAGATTGAGTTTGGTAACCTGGTCCGCGTAGGTCGTCGGCTTATTCGATATTGGGCTTTGAATCATGGGCTTCGAGTTTAGCGGTTCATATATTTGGGCCTCAAAGTCCATCAATTTAAATGGGCTCACGTAAGACCAAAATCCAGCGCACGTAAGTCCCAATCCCCATTGAGACACACGTAATCAAAACCTTGTTTCGGCCCAAATAATATGGGCCACAAGTCAGAATACCGTTAGGGCCTAACCAATATGGGCCTCACGTAAGTCGAAATACTCACACACGTAACTCCCAATCCCGCTTTGGGCCGAACGAAATGGAAATCCCGTTATGGCCTAATATATATGGACCGGAATTAATACTAAATCCCGTTAAGGCCTAAAAAATATGGGCTTCACATAAGTCTAAATTTAGGCGCACATAAATCCTAATCCGGTTATTGGGCCACATATAATCGAAATCCTGTTATTGGGCCGCAAGTAACCCAGCTCTGATGGGCCTCCGCCGCTGCGGTCCAGATTAATCAACTCGATTTTTTCTGCCCAAGAACCTTTAATTGCGAGCTATGTCCTTTTCATGTTGTTACGTACTAATCAAGCAGAAACATGATCTACTCTGGGATTCAGGATTTTTTTTTCTACCAAAAAAATGATCGCGCACCCCACTGTTCTCTCTCTCTCTCTCTCTGGTGTACACCTCTTTGGTTCCGAGAACATGTGCATTCCCGTTCCTTAAACCAAAAATTATCTTATTATTATTATTATTCGTTCTGATTGGCCCATGGTGATATGATCAATGGCGATCAAATTGCACACCGGGATTTGTTAGCCCCTGACACCAAATTTCTCAGTTTCCCAGTCTACCGAACAAAGTGCAGACGCGTGCAGAGAGTTTTTAGAGTTTTTCAGCCTGCGCTGCTTCCCGGAAGGCAGCAGCAGCCGCGAATGTCCAAGTCCAATCGACGGCTAATGACAGCAGCCTGTCGCCATGCGGATTCGGAAGCCGCAGAATTCAACAACGAACTTCGTTGACCACAACGGAACGAAGAAATATGACCTTTTGATCTGTCCAACGCAGTTGATGTCACATAACAGTGCGCTGGTTTGTTCTTTTCTTTAGAAAAAGGAAGCTTACTTGAACCTCGGTGGTACAGATTACAGAATGAAAACAGTACGGCAAGCATGAACCTTTTTAGTCTGATTCCCTAATGCACTTGCTAACAGAACAAGAATAAAAAAAGAGATGGATAGGATTTCTGAAACTGGCACTAATTAGCCCTTGACGAAACCTTTTTGTCTGATATGAGCTTTCGCAGAACCCGATGCAGGCATGCTCTCAGTTTTTTTTAAATGTTCGTTTGCATGACAAAAACATTGATAAATGTCCACGTGATGACACAAGCACATGGAAAAAAAATCAAGAATTCAAACGTGCGTTTTCCAAGTCCAATTTCTTCACTTTCCACAGGTGACAGATTTGCACTTATTCACCAAGCTGCACCGGGTCAATGTTCTCTCCCCACAAGTTTGCCCTTTCCTACGTGCCGCTCTCCTCGATCTCCCTTTCCCAATTCCAATTCCATCCACTCAAATCTCCTCACGAACTCTTTTTTTTTTCCTACTGCACACCTGTGTCAACTGCTTAGCCAGCACACCAAAACAAAAATCTCTTACATATCAAACCTCTCAAACTCGTTCAAGATCCTATATAGAGAGAGAGCAGAGCACCAACCAAAGTGTCACACAAAGTACAGAACATTGCAGAGTTCAGTTGAGCACAGGCTTGGCCAGCTTGGCGTTGTTCTGGTCTCTCCTCTTCGATCTCTGATGGGTTCGTGTAGGAGAAAGGCCCTTGCCGTGTTCATCGTCGTGGTGGTGGTCATGGCGGTCGCCGCGTCCCGTGCTTATGCGGCGAGGCCGGAGCCGGCGGAGGCGCAGCTGGTCAACTGCGGCGAGGGGGGATACGAGTCGATGGTGTACCCGACGGTGGTGGAGAAGGCCAAGGAGACGGTGGAGCAGTTGCTGGCGAGGTTGCCGGCCGGACCAAGCCCCAAGGGACCCGGTCATTAGATGAGCAGCAGGCTCCTACTCACTGTGAATTGTGATTAGTACAATTTTGTTTTCATTTTCGTTCATATGTTTCTTTCCTCAGAAGTCAGGAGATAGAGAAAAATTATTCTTTTTACCTGTATTATAGCACTAAAAATACTGATGTAAGACAAATGAACTCTTGACTGCTTATTACAGTCTATAATTCTTTGATATCGCTGCTATCTTTGTTTGTGTGTTGTGTCATTCAGAAGAAATATTGGCCAATGAATACTTGAACAACAGTCTTTCCATCATCCCTCCTAGAACATATCAAAATTAGCAATTAGCCAGAGGAAGTTGCAGCAAGAAACAGTGGCCAAAAAAAAGGACAGGGTTGATCAAAAAAATTAAACAGTGACAAAAAAAATGATAAGAAGCTGATGAAATGCCCCCACGCAGGATCGAACTACGGACCTTCAGTTTACAAGACTGACGCTCTACCACTGAGCTATAGGGGCGCTCTTGTTGCAAAGGTCATGTGCTTTTTGATTTTAACAGGTAATTTACATTTCGTCGATAAGATGCACAACTTGTTGAATGAAATTACTACGTCATGGATTGAATTGCATGAAGATTTGTTTTTCTAAAAAAACAAAGATAAGAAGGATTGCATAGATATACGGTCAATGCTTAAGCAATGAACATGTGGATTTCCTAATGCATTGTTTGCTTGAAACTTCGTTGAGTGGGTTGCAATTCCCTCGACGAAAAACACCTAATGGCGCTAATTCCTCCATGTATGTATCTAATTTTTGCATACATAGTAATTAGACGAGAAACTTGCAAATTAACTCCGAGTCCATGTATTGTTTTTTTATTATATCTCTCTCCAAGTTAATTTGCAACCGACTTAACCTGAGTACCTGACACGGACTCGGAGTCGGACTCCGATTACGATTTCCACACGACCTCGAGCTCCTGATATATTCAGATGTTGGCGTGATGAGAGCTCAAGCAATTCGCAAGCGCATTGTCGTCGATCCATCTGAGGGCATTGCACTTGCTGATCCGGTTCCGTGCGCGCCGCCGTAGCTAGCTTAGCTTCTTGGGTATTCTGGTGCAACCGGCGGCGTAGCTAGCTTAGCTTCTCTGTATGCTCCGCATCTGACGAGGTGGAGCGTGGCGACGTCCGGCGGCGTCGTGAGCGACTGCGTCGAGTACGAGGGGAAGCCGCTCTTCTTTCGGCGCGAGGACTGCCGCCGCCTCGTCCCCGACGACGAAGAGAACACAGCGCGCGAATGCCTGGAGATCGGCGGGAAGGTGTTCCCGCTGATGGACGAGGCGATGGGTCGGTGCTGCTGTTGACACTGACGGAGGGGGAGAAGGAGGTGGTGGAGATGGACGCGAGGAACGGCGGCGAGGTGCGGGTGGTCGGGTGCGGCGGCTACTACGACGGCGAGAGCGGGACGGTGCAGCACGTCGTGGACGTGCAGGGCGCGCGGGAGGCGTACATGCTGCTCGTGTCAGTGCGAGGGGAGCTCGGCCGCATCGTCCGCATCAAGAGGCTCAACTGATAGACTATTCTGAATCTTCCGTAGGAAATTGTACATGGGCGCCCATTACCAGTGATGATAGATTTTAGCAATTGGTTATGTATGAATCTTTTTTTTTTTTTGTATTTGGATAGATTCTGCATGGTGTAGAATTTGTAACAAGTTTTGCGCGTCAAACCCATGTATTATTCTGGGTTCTGAACAATGATAATTCAAATTAACTTCGAACTACGTAACGAAATCATTGTAGTATTTAAATGGTATTGTTCGATTTTTATATAGATCAAATACAAATATTTTTCGAATTCTGTATACAAATATCAATACTCAAGAGAGCGCCAGCTTACTCTGCCACTGCTCGTCCCGCGCGCGGCGGCTCAGCGGCTTCCGGCCGCCGCTTCTTCTGGTGGCTCGCCTGCTGCGCGTTCCGGTAGATCGCCGTCGGCACCGTGCCGGCGCTCCACATCTCGATGCCGTCGTCGACGTCGGTGGTCGTCGGGCTGTGGTGGTGGTGGTGGTGCGCCGCTCCGGCAACGTTGTGGACAATGCAGCGTGCCACGGAGCAGATGAGTATGTTAGAATAAACCATCGACATGTGCATTAGTGTGCTGCGTCGTGGTGGTCATGTTAATTTGATATATCCAGATTCGTGCCATGCAGGCTAGCTGCGGTGCGAGTTAGTGTCTAGGATCAAGTGGGACTAGTTCGTTGCATGATGATATGAAAGAGTGAGTGGTGTGCGTGTGTTGCCGGTTCGCATGGAGAAGCCGTGATGCCTGGATGAGCGAGTGGCTCTCAGACGTCGCTGAGCAAGTCATGCGGATCATGGCATGATGGCCGGATGTGGAAGTTAGCTTCTTGCCGGTCCGTGGCCTTGTAGCCCCTGTACTTCTCTGTGTTCATTTGCCAAGTCCAGTGAATAAGAAAGCCAACAACATACAGGCCGTCCGTCGGCTAGGGCATTCGTCGCCGAGCTTCTTGTTCTTTGCGTTCGTGTGAGTGTTCTTGGGAAAAGCCAACAATTGGTATCAGAGCCGGTGTATGTACTACGGAGGTTCCATCAGTCCACCACGACAACCGCCGAAGAAGAAGCGCGTGATCCCACGCAGACGACCGGCGGCAACGATGATGGCCGATGGTGATGAGAAGGGTGAAGCCAGCTCGCCGCGTACGGTCGTGGTGGAGCGCGGTTTTGGTGGCGTCGAGATCTTGAAGCTGACGAAGACGAACTACCGCGAGTGGGCGCTCGAGATGCAAGTCAATCTCGAGGGCATGGAGCTCTGGGATGCCGTGGAGACCGGCAAGGCCGAGCGTGGCAAGGATCGGCGAGCGTTGGCCGTGATCCTGCGCGTTGTGCCGCCGGAGATGAAGTCTGGCCTCGCTGCGAAGGAGACCGCCAAGGAGGCTTGGGCGGCGGTCAAGTCGCTGCGGATGGGCGACACGCGCGTGCAGGAGGCCAAGGCGCAGCACCTCCTCAAGCAGTTCGAGAACGCGGCGTTCAAGGACGGTGAGGCGATCGACGACTTCGCCGTGTGGCTTGGCTCTCTCGCCGCGGAGCTGCGCGAGTTGGGCGAGGACATGGAGGACGAGCGCGTCGTCAAGAAAATGCTGCGGGTTGTGCCATCGAGGTTCAACCAAGTTGCATGCTCCATCGAGATGTTCGCTGACTTCAAGAAGATGTCGCTCGAGGAGCTCGTCGGCAGGCTGCGCGTGGCCAAGGAGCGTTGTGGTGTCGGTGAGCTTGTAGGCGAGCGCATCGGGCAGCTGCTGCTCACAGAGGAGCAGTGGGAGGCGTGTCGTCGTCAGCGACGCAACAAGGATCGTGCACGTGCGGGAGATGTGCAGAACGGCCGTGGCGGTGGCCGCGACGACGACGATGACGCTCGCAGCACCACGAGCTTAGGAAGCGGGCGTGGTGGGAGGCGCTTCCATGGACGATGCTATGAGTGCGGGGAGCGTGGCCACATGGGCAAGGACTATCGTGGAAAAAGAAGGAAACAACTCTCCTCGCTGATGTCGACAACGAGCAGACGCTCATGTAGGCTGGGCGTAGGGGGTGTTGTGGTTTAGGGGGTGATTGTTAGAATAAACCACGACATGTGCATTAGTGTGCTGCGCCGTGGTGGTCATGTTAATTTGATATGTCCAGGTTCGTGCCATGCAGGCTAGCTGCGGTGCGATTTAGTGTCCAGGATCAAGTCATAATTTGTTAGGGACTAGTTCGTTGCATGATGATATACAAGAGTGAGTGGTGTGCGTGTGTTGCCGGTTCGCATGGAGAAGCCGTGATGTCTGGATGAGCGAGTGGCTCTCAGACGTCGCTGAGCAAGTCATATGGATCATGGCATGATGGCCGGACGTGGAGGTTAGCTCCTTGCTAGTCCATGGCCTTATAGCCCCTGTATTTCTCTGTGTTCATTTGCCAAGTCCAATAAATAAGAAAGCCAACAACATACAGGTCGTCCGTCGGCTGGGACGTTCGTCGCCGAGCTTCTTGTTCTTTGCGTCCGTGTGTGAGTGTTCTTGGGCAGAGCCAACAGAGTAGCCTCGCCGCGATGACGATGGCGACGACGATGACCACCGCCAGGAAGTAGTCCAGCGCCGACGGGTGGACGTTCTGGCATTCGGCGACGCTGACATGATAACAAGAAGGAGAAACTTATGCATGCAGAAGAATGTGCGAGAAGTAGCAGAGACAGTGAGCTGCTGCTCATATATTTTTGGTTGTGATGAAAAGTTGGAGAAGATTGGATTCGTTACTTTGCTTGGAGCCGGCAAGAGGGTAGAGATGTTTGCACCTGTACCTTCCTTTGGGCTTTTAGGATCTCGTCGCACTTCATACTGTGACTAATCAATGGCTTTTCCGATTGTCTTTCTTGAATCAGATAAGCTTAAACTTTGAGTACAATTGATGGATAGAATTTGTCGGTTCTCTTATTGATCGATTATGAGCAGTTACAATTAGATTCACAGTATTCCTAGAAAAGAGCAAATAAAAGCTGAACCCTGCACGGAACTGAATCCGACCTGCAAGGACAACTGCATGGTGAAGCACAGAATCAGATTACCGCTTCTGTGGCCAAGAACTGAACTTTTTGAGCGAGCCAACCCTGGTGTTACATATTTACATCATGCATGCTATCCCAACAAGGCCAGGAATATCAAGTCGTGCTGAAACTTCAGACATCGATGCGTACAACATGGCATTTATCATAAGATCCCAACAACAATCTCTTTTCAGAGCTTTGCCCCTCTTTAGAGGCCATTCAAGGAACGGAAAGGCGACGATACGACTTCAGAGAAATGTCATGATCTTCAGGCTATAGTGCTGTAGGTGATTGGAATAACAAGTTCATAACTTCATATGGTTAATGGTTTTTTATGTTTCTGCAAAGTGCATGGTCGGTGAATTCAGATGAGTAACCAAGTATACACAGACCACTGGCCTAGGCTGTATATATATAGACTCAATCTCCCTTTATATGATTGGAGGTCATAGTCACTGTACATATTCTATATGGTATCAGAGCGAGTCTAGACATCCCGACGCGCTAGCTTCTCCCTCCGGTGAGTGGACCCTTTCCTCCTCCTCGTCAACGTCTTCTTTCCGTCGCCGACCCTCTTCCCAATACTCTCCTCGCTCTCTCGCCTCTATTTCTTCTTCTCCCCGTCTCTCCCTCAGTCACCTTCTTTTCTCCGTCCCACCTCCGCGCGACCAGGCGACGGTCTCGATCCGCCTCCTCGTCTTGTCTCGCACCCGTCTCCGCTCTTCTTCTTGCTTTGTGCATCTCTCCTTCTCTGACGCTGGCGCACCTCCCCGCTCGTCGTCTCCATCGGCTAGACTTGTTCAGCCCTCCATCGGCTAGAAACCTCCCTCGATTCTCGCCTTTTTCGACACGCTCAACGGCTCTCGGACGCGAACCTTCTCCCCTCACGTCCGAGCCAGTCCAACGTGTCCACGGACACGAATCCCTGCCTCCCAGACGCGAACATATTCTCTTCGCGTCCGGCCACTCCCTGCCTTTTTCGCGTCCGCCCCACTCTTTGGCCTCCACGAGTTCACGGACGTGAATCTTCTCTTCACGGACATGAATCTTCGCACGTCCATGACCCAACTACTCTCTGACCCACCCACTCTGTCACCACCTTTTTTTTCTCACCTACTCCGCTGCCTACTCCCCATCGGCCAACCACTCCCTATCGGCTGGCCAGCCCACTTCCCATCGGCTTCTCACATCCTTGATCGGCCGATCCGTCCTCTCATCGGCTTCTCCCTCCCATCGGCTTCTTTCTTCCATCGGCTCTTTGCTCCCGTTCTCCCATCATTACCACCGAGTCCGCTCTCAGCTCTGGCACTCTCCTAGTCGCCAAGTCTGCTCCGACCCTCGGTGCCTCAGACCACACCTCGGGCACCACCTCGCCGATCTTCTCCCCTCCTTACGCTGCTGTGAACGTGAAATCTCACGTTTCTATCTCCCTTAACCTTAACGCCAATTATTCCAAGTGGATTTCTTCTTCAAATCCCTCTATAGAAAATTCGGCCTCCGGTCCCATATTGATGGCTCCGCTCCACCTCGCCCCGATGATCCTCAGTGGGACATCGCCGAGTGCTGCGTGCACAGCTGGCTGCTCGGCTCGGTCGACGACTTTGTCCTCGACCTCGCCATGGACGATACCGACCCCACCGCCTAGCATCTCTGGGTGACCATCGAGCGGATCTTCCAGGCCAACAAGCAGCCTCGCGTCATCTTCCTCCTCAACGAGTTTCACTCCATGGTACAAGACGACTACCCTGTTTCCTCGTACTGTCAGCGCCTCAAAGTCAAGACTGCTGCTCTCCGGTATACTTCAAAGTCAAGGCTGCTACTGCACTCCATGGTACAAGGCTGCTGTCTTCACACATGGCGTCATCGACCGGTATTCTTTGCTCCTGTCACCCCTCTTTCTCCCCTTTTGTCACCGTCGACAATGGTCACTCTCTTCCTGTCCAATGCCGAGGTGACTCCTCTCTGTCTACATCCACCACTAACCTCCCCCTACGCAATGTTCTTATCGTCTCTTCTCTTATTCACAATCTTATATCTGTTCGCCAATTCATACGAGACAACAACTGCTCCATTGAATTTGACGCGTCTGATTTCTCTATGAAGGATATCCCAACCCGGCGACAGATCCTTCGCTGCAATAGTAGCGGAGACCTCTACACCATTCCCGCTGCGCCGTCCACTCCACACGCTATCGTCGCCCTCTCCACCAACCTTTGGCACCTTCGCCTCGGCCACCCCGGCCCCGACGCTGTTGCCACCCTCCGTCGCAGCGCCTCCATCCGATGTACTCACAACAGCTCTACAGTTTGCCACTTATGTCAACTTGGCAAACATGTGCGTCTGCCTTTTTCTAGTTCTCTCTCCTGTACCTCACGTCCATTTGAATTTATACATTGTGATGTATGGACGTCCCCAGTTAAAAGTGTCTCTAGTAATCAGTATTATCTCGCTATACTTGACGATTACACATAGTATTGCTGGACCTTCCCGCTCATCCACAAATCCGAGGTCGCCTCTCACCTCACTCACTTCGTCACGTACGTGTCCACTCAGTTCAACCTCCCCATCAAGGCTTTACAAGTCGATAACGGTACGGAATTCATCAACCATACCTTTACAAACCTCCTCACCTCGTAGGGCATCCATCTCCGGCTCTCCTGCCCCTACACCTCTCCTCAGAACGGCAAGGCCGAGCGTCTCCTTCGCACCCTCAACAACATCAGTCGCACCATGCTACTTCACGCCCACTTACCTGCCACTTATTGGGCCGAAGCTCTGGCTACTGCGACGTACCTTCTCAATTGGCGCCCATGCTCCTCCATTCAAAACAACGTTCCTTACGCCTTCTCTACCGTACGGCGTCCGACTACTCCCACCTTCACATTTTCGGATGCCTCTGCTACCCAAATCTCACCGCCACAGCTTCCAACAAACTCACTCTCCACTCCACCGCCTATATTCTCCTCAGCTATCCCACCTCTCACAAGGGATACCGATGTCTCGACCTTTCAACCCGACGGATCATCATCTCTCGTCACGTCATTTTTGACGAGACATGTTTTTCCTTTGGTCTACTTCATCCGAGATCCTCCTGTAGTGATCTCGACTTCCTCCTCACCAACACCGTGCCGACCAGGTCTCCTCCACTGTCCTCTCCATCGGCCCCCTCATCGGCCGCTACTGAGGATTTACCCTTCACATATCCCATCACTACTCGGTCCGATGTTACTACCATCAGACCACCTCCATCGGACGATACCGATCCTATTTATCCTTCAGCCAATACCGTTCCCTCTCCATCGGACACCCCACTTCCATCGGCTCCTCAGTTTCCATCGGCTCCCCCCACCCTATCGGCTGATCCATCTCTATCGGACCGATCGAAATACTCGGCCCACCTGACCTCATCGGCTCAGGCCGATCTAATTCCTTCTTTTTCTCTTGTCTACAGTCGCCGACTCGGAGCCGATGACGCCCCTACCCGACCAGTTCTTCCCATTACTCCCGCACCCCCATCGGCTCCAGTTCCCTCTACCTCTCACTTGGTCACCCGCTTCTAGACCGGGTCTCTCCGCCCCACTCAGCGCTACGGTCTCTTCGCCGTCCACAGCTCTATCTCGCCCATCCCGGCGACTTCTCACTCAGCCCTGGCCGACCCTCAGTGGCGCGCGGCCATGGCCGACGAGTACAAGGCCCTACTGGACAACAAGACCTGGCGCCTCGTTCCCCGACCTCCCGGCGCCAACATTGTGACCAGTAAGTGGATTTTCAAACACAAATTCCATGCCGATGGCTCCCTTGCCCATCACAAGGCTCGCTGGGTAGTCTAGGGTTTCTCCCAACGACCCGGTGTCAACTACGACGAGACCTTCAGTCTTGTTGTCAAACCCGCCACCATCCAAGTCGTCCTCACCTTGGCTGCCTCTCGCTCCTGGCCAATCCATCAACTAGACGTGAAGAACGCCTTTCTTCACGGCCACCTAACGAAAACAGCCTACTGCCAGCAGTCCCCTGGCTTCGTCGACCCTTCTCGTCCCGACGACGTCTATCTCCTTCAACGCTCTCTCTACGGCCTCAAACAAGCCCCTCGTGCCTGGTACCAGCGCTTTGCTGCCTATCTTCGGCACATCGGCTTCGTGACCTCTGCGTCTGATAGTCCCCTGTTCGCTTTCCATATCAGCTTCGCCACTGCCTATCTACTTCGCTATGTCGATGACATTGTTCTCATAGTGTCTTCGATATCTCTCCTCGACCAGATCATGGCCCGACTCCACTCTTTGTTCGCCAGGACCGATCTTGGTCCTCTCCACCATTTCTTTGGCAACTCCGTAACCCGTTTCACCCACGGGCTCTTTCTTTCCCAACGCCAGTACGCCATCGACCTCCTCCAGCGTGCAGACATGGCCGACTGTCACCCCACGGCCACCCCGGTCGACACTCGAGTCAAACTCTCCTCTGCCGATGGCGCACTCGTTGCTGATCCCTCTCACTATCGGAGTCTTGCCGGGGCTCTCCAATACCTCACACTCACCCGACCCGACCTCACGTATGCTGTCCAGCAAGTGTGCCTCTTTATGCACGCTCCACGCGAACCTCACCTCGCGCTGCTCAAACGCATCCTACGCTACGTGAAGGGCATCCTCTCCAGCGGGCTGCATCTCAGCTCCAGCCCCATCGACTCCCTCACCACGTACTCCGACGCGGACTGGGCAGGCTACCCCGACTCTCAACGCTCTACGTCCGGCTACTGCGTTTACCTCGGTGACACTCTCGTATCCTGGTCCTCAAAACGCCAGACTACAGTGTCTCGGTCCAGCGCCGAAACCAAGTACCGCGCCGTCGCCGAGTGCTGCTGGCTTCGCCAGCTTCTCTAGGAGCTCTGTGCACCCTTCTCCACCGCGACCGTCGTCTACTGCGACAATGTCAATGCCGTCTACATGACCGCCAACCTAGTCTATCACCGACGCACCAAGCACATTGAGATCAATATACATTTTATCCGTGACAAGATCGCATTAGGACAGGTTCGGATACTCCATATACCATCGGTACATCAGTTTACCGATATAATAACCAAAGGCCTGCTCACGCCTTTGTTTATTAGTTTTCGTTCCAGTCTCTGCATCCGTTCCCCTCCCACTGCGACTGCGGAGGTGTTAGACAGACCACTGGTCTAGATTGTATATATATATAGACCCGATTCTCCTTATATACGTTTTAAAAGTCATATTTACTGTACACATTCTACAGATATCATGTATTTATTTATAATAGCCTGCAACAGCTGATGGATATGAAATGCGCAGCTTATCATGCAACTCTTAAATCCTATTGTCCTGCAATTTTTTCGTTGCACTTTCTTGTAACTGTTGCGAAGTCTGAATAGTTAATCGATGCCTAGATGCAGGTGGAGGAGCGAGCTATGGACCGGAGGATGCAGCTTCACCTCCGGCCTCCTCCTCTCCGACTTGATGATGGGATGCGACGGATTCAGATGCGTCCTCCCCCTTCTTTCCCTCTTGAAGACGTTCCCTGACGACGATCCGCTGCCTCTTGTTGTGTCCCCGCAGCAGGTGATGGAGGACGCCGTGTCCTCCTGCTCCTCATCTCCGGCGGCAGCGTGTGACGCCGCTTGTCGTCGCCGGTGGCGACGAATCCGGAGGACGCCCCCGACATAGCGTGAGGCCGCCGCGCGCCTCCGCCCTCGCCGTGACGCGCTCGTACAGGTCGGCCCTGGCGCGCTCCACCTCCTCGGCGTCCGTGCTCTCCCTCATCACCTTGGATAGCCTGCGCTCCTCCTTCGCCGCATCCATGCGCGGCAACAAGTTGAGGTACTCACGCCGCCCCATCTGCTTCGCTCCATCTCGATCTCGCCCTCTCGAGGATCTCGATCCCTCCTCTTCTTTTCACCTTGATTGCGTGCGTTTAACCGTGAACTCTCCACCCGTATATATCCGAGTCTTCTCCATACAACAGATCAAAGAGAAGCTGAATAAAAAGTGCAGTATTTTCAATCAGATTTTTAACTCGCAGTGAAACAGCAAGCGAGAAGTGATGTTACGCGGAGTTCCCACTCTCTCTCTCTCTCTCTCTCTCTCTCTCTCTCGCTCTTTTCACACGTACGTTATCCACCATTCATTTACAACACATTAGGCAAAACCGCCTCGTCTTACAAAATGTCATAAATTCCACATCTGAAGCACCGCATAAAGAATTTGGCAGGAAATGTCAAAAACTTGATCCAATTCCATCACTAGTGGTAAACTTCGACGGGGCGGTCAAAACCAGTAACAGCGCCCACCAGTTTGTCCGTAACCACCTCCACCGACCTGAATCCGATCTGCAAGGACCAATGCATGGTGAGGCGAAATTCCGTTGCTGGGGCCAAGAACTCAACTTAGAATAGGTGGCTGACATGGAACATACCTTGTCTAGAAGTATATCCCGGAATTTATCTGGATGTATTAGGATGGTATTGAAGTTCTCTTTGGCAACCTGAAAGATAGAACACAAAAAAGATTGAGAGGTTGCAACTTTGCTCGATTTTTTTAAAAAAAGATCAGTGGTCATGGAAGAATCAAATGTCTTAATGAGGACCAAGATTTCTGCCAGTATGTTCATTCTAGTATTCTTAATATTGAAATAATAGGGGTTACTGTTCGCGCCTGAACCCGATGCGAGCACGCCGACACCTATAAGGTCTGCTTAGCTTTAGCGCAGACCGATCGGCTTCTCTCTGTGGCTCGAGGTACGCGCGCCGAGGGCCGTGGGTTTTAGTCGGCTTCGATGCGACGATGTGAGTTCGGGCGTGCCAGTCAATTTGACCCTATAATTGACAAGGAGGTGAGACAAACGGATCAGTCAGACGACGGGTCGATACGAGCCCTCGCTATCGGCTGACTACCAATAGGATAGAGTTAGTCATCGACCCCGAATAGCTCCTGCTATCGGCTGATCGCCGATAGGAATCAGGACGCTCTTTCATCGGTTGAAGAACTGATGTATGTGAATGTCGACGAAGGATATGATGACTCTGTGTGTAGCGAACACGAGACCCTGATGCATCAGCTATAGACCCGATGGAGGCACAGTATTGTACTCAAAGAGTAGCAAAGCGCGTTGAATCCCTCCTGGTGGTCGACGGAACCTGTCGCAGTCATTCATCGGCTGAAAAACCAATGAAAGCATATGCGACCTGGCAAAGAATCATATAAAAGGGACCGGGCAAAACTGATGCCGCTCCGGATATGGCGGCACGAGACCCGTCGCCCGCCGTGACGACATCGCTAGTACCAAATCTCGAAGATCGGACCTAACCGAGACAGTACGAGACCGAGACCAATGGCAATAGGACAGTGGACGCCGAATCGGTTGTGCTGAAGCAAGGACGAAGCAAACACATCGGCTAGCTGAGCCAAGGAGAGGACGTCTCTCTGAAGACAGACGCACATCGGCTGAAAGGCCGATGCGCTTGGCGTGGTGCTCAAAGAGAAGTCTCTAAAGACTCGGTGCGTATCGGCCGAGGAGTCGATACGTTGGGCGTGACGCTCAACGCATACGTAACTCATCAGCTAGCACTCCGATGAAACGACCGTACAGACCTATAGACCTAAAGCTCAATCTACCATCGACAGTCTCGTAGGTCGAACCTAACCGATACAGTATGAGACTGACAACGATGGAGAGAGCTTAATAGATCGATAGACCCTGCAAGGACGTGATGTAATACATCCGATCAGCCTAAGAGGTCGAACCTAACCGATGCAGTCTTAGACAGAACGAGACATATCGAGATACTGGTGGGACTTACCCCTTCGCCGGAGATCGAACTTAACCGATGCAGCCCCGCGTCGAGAGACAGACTCCATCGGTAAAAACCTAGATGAACTAGGATGACAATACGCCGAGGTTGTATTGATCGAAGGATCTGTTACATGTTTTCAGAGGGTCTATATTTATACGCTGGGTTTACAAAATCCAACACGTTTATAACAACTATCGGACATTATTTCCTAATAAAGATAAAGAAAAATATCTCTAAAGAAGTTAACCAAACGATAGAATATCCTGCTGTAAACCACGGCTCCTCCTTAAACTCGATATCATTTAGGTAACCTTCTAATCTTGGACCGAATCTTTTCTTCGTTCGATCGGCTTCCTCCCTGTGTCAACCGGACTCTTATTACTTAAGCCGATCTTTTCTTCAACCCTTCCGTGGGCTTTTTAAATTTTGACGTTAACAATTACGAAATCAGGTCCGGCAAGAGTCAGACCGCAACGAACTGACAATAATGCCCAGCAAGCAATTAAAGCTAGAACAGCAACTACAGCTTTTACACAAGCCAGGGGCTAAAAATTGATATAGAAACACAACAAGCATTTCAAACTTCAATGCAGTCCAGAAAACAATCAGCTGGTGTCAGTGATCAGTTTGGCATTGGAGAAAAGGATACCTCTGAAACCAATCTGTTTCTCCTATATGAGGTCCAAGGTTGAGGCTCCATAATAAAAACTCCGCCCTGCAAAACAAGAGAAGCCAGTGAAAAATACTCTTTTTTTTCATCTTACCACTGACATCCAAATTATCAAACCACAGGAAACAAGGTCAGATAGATACCGGTCTTAGGAGTCTCCAGATCTTCACAAACAAAGTAATTATGCCAGCATCACCCCAGTTCAGGTGGATCCATTTGGTCACACTCAAACTGCATGAGAATAAAGTATAACAAAATAAGTGCCAAAATGACATTCAATGTGGGTAAGCTGGCAGATTTCACAAAATCTAAATGTTTGTAATATAGGAATGATGAAATGACTAGTATTACCAGCATCAGAAATTCTGTGAGATCTATATTATAACTTACCAAACAATTGTATCATACTGTTCTGAACTTTTACTCATGCTATCCACAAAATTCTCACGATGAAAAGAAACAACTTTACAAATATCATGATGATTGCCATTAGAAATATCCCCATTTGATATCTCAGGGGCCACCCTTTCCGGATAGCCTTCAGATGGTGAATCTAATGACTTGTGAACCTTGGTGTTTTCTACAGCCACCTTATCCAGTCGAGACATCCTTCTTAAATTCCAGTTAGCAGTCTCAATCAAACCTAACAGGACAAGATCAGGATCAGTATAGCAAGAAAATAGCTTAACAAAATGAATAACAGTACATTTGCCTAGGAAAGACATCAAACATGAGTTACCTATAAATGACAGTTCATGTATGGTTGGTAATATTTATGAGGCATCTATCAGATATTATTCACTAAATGAGGACTGTGCAAATACTGTAGCTGACATGTCCTGCACATCCAATTCACCATCATGCATGCCCACACCTTCATCGACACCATCTAATGGAAGTTACCTAGACATCTACACAGAGCCTCACCATTATATATGTTTCATTGTAAAAGAAAAAAATACCACATGGACAACAGGAACATAGGACACAACCATCCGATTTCGAAGGTGTGGGCATCAGAAGAATTTTATACCTTTCAATAAATAGATAATATAATCAATAATGCCCCCACTGTAACTCACTAGTTTCGACCTGCAACCACAAAATTGTAGCACACCTCAAAGGATTGTGTCTCTACACTGATTATCAAGCAATTAAAAAAAAGCTAAGCCTATAGCAGGCCAATTATGTGAATCAGATGTTAACAGAACAAATTGTCCAAATAGATATCTTGTATCATTTGGCAATAAGAGCATGTCTGGTCTGTATAACAGGAACACAACACACAGACAAAAAGTAGTCATGAAACATTTACAATAATCTGGTACTTAAATTGCTGGTACAGTGTATTTAAGTATTTAAAGTACCAACACATGCAATAAGAAAACATAAGCTCATTAGAAATTAGGATAATCAAACCTGAGTCAATATCAACTCCAAGAATGCTTTGGCATTTTAATTTCACCGCTGCACAGGGTTCACAAATAAAAATGAGAAACCATGCTTGCAATAAAATTTAACAGACATAGAAATATAAAGTGTCTTAAAGTAACATATGAATAGGTAAAAAAAATATAACCAGTAAATAATTTAAACTTTAAATACTGTCTCAGTTAACAATGATAAATAATTTTCTATTCTATTTATAAGAGGTACAACAATGTAACTGTACTAGAACCAAAACTGAAACATGAACTTGCCCTTGTGGAATATTAGATAGATTGTTTAAAAAAACAAATGAAATTGACAGATCATCAACAAAACAAAATAGAACCAAATACTGCACCCAGTAGATTACCTAGACCAATTGTTACCAAACCCTGGTTGCATCCAATATCAAGACAATCCTTGCTTTCGAACCACTCTTTCTTGAATATCTTAAGTCGAGGATCTTCATCAACATTACGGTCAATCTGTAAAATATTAGAAGAAAAAAAATGGTAGTCAGCTGATATAGGCTAAGACATCACAAGGCAGAACTTATCAGATAAAAGTAAGTCAACGATTTTAGTATCTGGCCATTGCATGGTTTTTATATTGTACTAAGAGAAGTACCACATGCAGCACTGGAAGTAGAATGCTAAATAAAATAAACCCTCACTCCCTCCTTGTCCAAGAAATCTACAGTATACTTTGGCATTGGCAAATCTTATGAAAACATGGAGATCTAACTAGACTCCCTAATACTTTCACTCCTTCCTCTGCCACCAGGCGTGCTATAATATGCAGGGCATGGGAGCATTTTCGGTTTAGCAATTATCTGTTTTTTACTAAATGCGCAGTCAAAGTAAATTAGATAAATCTGTTTTCCTGCAATAGTGGAATTTGCTATTCGATTGGATACCCAACACAATTATGCTGATAAACAACAAAATGCTGAACTAAGGCAACAGAATAGAAACAGAAATTTTAATATCTAACATTCTACATGCCCCCCCCCCCAGTAAAAGACATACAGTGGTCTACAATAAAACAAATCAGAAACAACGGCACCGCTGTAGCTAAGGTAGCTGCTAACCCTGATTTCAATTAGGCTTCACAATCTAATGAACAATCCCAATCCCACGAACACCGCGACCACCAGTGATGCATTTCATCGAACAGTTGATGCTCGTACACACAGCAAAGATCTGCGCGCACTAAGAGAAGCAACAGGGGAGGGGCGTGTCTTTCACTCACTCGGTATCCGTAGTAGTTCCTGTAGTTTCCGTAGATGAACACCTCCTTCCTCTTCCGCTTCGTCCCCTGGCCTCCGTCGCCTCCGCCGCCGCCACCTCCTCCTCGTCCCCCTTCCCCCCGCCAGTTGCTCTGTTTCTTTTTCGCCTCCCCTTTACCACCCTTGGCCGCGGACTGTGGGGGCGCCGCGTCCTCCGGCGCGGTGGTGGTGGCCATGCTCGGAGAATGGACGCCTCTCACGCCGCCGCCGCCGTGCCGCGCGCTGGAACTTAAACGAGGGGAGGCGGAAAGGCAACTAAACCCTCGCGGGCTTGGTGGCGGCGCCGACTTAAAGAACAAGAATCAGAAATTACAGAAAGCCCTTACAGGGACCATTCTGCAAATCTCCATATCTGAATGGACTTTAATCCGCAAAACTTCGGACCGCCTACAGCTGTAGCACTTCGGCCCATCAACATTTGGATCGAAAGCATTGGTAGCGTCCAGTTCGGCCCATGAATATTTGGACAGTAACCAAGGTAGCGATCCATTTCGGGCCATCAGCATTTGGATTCCCATTTAATTTTGCTCATCTTCAGAGGCCATCAACTGATCCAAGGAATAGGCAACTTCCGAAGAGTTTGGTGAAATAGCCTGCAAAACTGTAGGAGGAAGGAACAAGGGGAGCCATTGCTTGATGAAATACAATGCGAGAAGTTCCATACGATCTGTTCCAACTTGCTGCAAGGATATATACCATGTCAGTCGTACTCACGTACCAGTAGTGGTTGCAGCAGCAGATGGATAAGAAATCCTCGATTTCTCATGCAACTCTTATGGGCTTTAATTACCCGCAATTTTTGTCGTTCCAAACATCTACAACCAACCAACCTACGTTAGTAGCAGCAGTGGGGTTAGTCGCCGGCAAAAACAATGGACTCCTGGACTCAGCTAGTTTCATGATTCTCCATATAAATCTCGGATCTCAACCGCACGTTTTAATCCTACGGTGGGTTTAGGGGGTTCGGAGAAGAAAATTCCGACACCCAGGTTCTTCCCTCCCTGTGGGGAACCCTGCAGCCTCTAGGGTCGTCGGAGATCCACCGCATGGTCACCGATCTTGAGGACGAAGACGGCCGAACAGGAAGCCAGTCTTGGCGTTTGCGCGTGACTCCGATGGGGGTCGGAGTTTCCATCCCCGACCCCCCAAATGAAGGTTGTCATCTTAGCTGCTCAAACGCCTGCAACCACCGTCGCCTTGTTGGATGTGCACCTCTACGCCGTTCGATTATCCATCCATCAACGAAGACGTAAGGTGTTGATTCTAGGGAGGGGAGAGACGCGTACGACGTCTCCGATCGGCCGGCTCCACTTCCACGAAGGTCCGGCGGCCACCGCCAGGTATAGTACGCGCATAGGCGAGCGAGCTTGCATTGCCGGACTCGAACATGCATGGAAGACGAAGGCAGTGCTAGTACGACTGTACGACACCTTTCCTGTTTACACTCAACACAGTTCCAACCTTCGTAGCTAATTGGGCGACACAAACATGCATGGACGACGACGCGCGAGACGACCGGAGACAGCGCTGGCGTTTGAGCAGCGGTTTGATCGGGGGTCGTAGTTTCCTCCTCCGACCCCGTTAGGCCCTCAAAAACCGGAAATCTTCAGGGAGATCAGCATGCTATATATGTAGTGCAGAGACAATCTGGCTGGTTCAAACTGCAAAAATAATCTGTCAACTACATCAGCAACCCGTCGTCTATAGATAATGGATTGATGCAAAGATGATAAGACCAAACTAGTCAACATATAGCCGTATGCAGTGATGCCAATTGGGCGACACAAAGAACGAAGCACTGCACCAACATCTTCAGAAACCTTCCTAGCTAGCTAGCCTCACTCGGAACTAGCAAATGATACGGTGGGAATATTAAGCACCGAAATATTCTTTCAAACATCGTAAATACTCAAGATTACACAGGATCGTCTCTTCTCCAAATGGTCAATTTGCAGGAATTCTTACAGGAGAAAACGGCCAAGAACGAGCATAGAGAAAGTGCTTTCCCAACGAAAGCGATAAAAAAACTATAGTTTCGCTCGTGATTATGCTTATAAGCTAAAATTTAAATTTTAAAACTTAAATTTAGAGTTAATTTTAATGTTTTTTTATCGTAATTTATTTTTTTAGTATTTGCTTTTAAACCGCTAAGAACATAGATATAAAAAATTTATCTAAAAATTATTTTTTAATCACTAATAAGCTATTTCGCCTATGTTTATTATAAGTGAACTATGAGATAGTATATTTGGAGGAGATCGGACACAAACAGGAGGAGTTAGGGTTTAAGGGCCGCAAGAGATCCTCCATGCAGTCACTGATCGTGAGGACGACGGTAGGCAAACCAGGTGTAGCAGAATGGAGCTTTCTTTTTCTGAACCCCTTAGGCCCTCACCAAACCATTGGATTAAAAATGTGCAGTTAGAATCCAAGATTTCTTGTGGCAATTAGTAGGTATGGGCCATGAAACGGCCCACCTGACTAAGGCCTACCCTAAACGGCTCCTTCAATTTGTGATAACCTCAGCAGTGGTAGGAGAAAACTCCAACCCCAGTGGTTCTCCTCTAGGCCTTGTTCAGTGTGAAGGGATGGATTTTCATGTGGAGATCCACCCATGGGAGGATTGGGTTAATCCCCCCCACCCACCCAATCCCTATTTAATCCCCTTTTATACTATGATTATTTCGTTTGCTTGTGTTTATTTGCTTGGATAGAAGAGATTGGAGGTAGTGATGGTAACGGTATGTAACTATCCGGATTCCTTATTCCTATGACTAAAAATTTCAGCTGTGACACCCACACCCATTCACGGGTGCAAGATTCTCTTCACACCCACACTAAGATGAGTAATAGATGCTTGTTGGGTACTTATATCTATAACACTAGCTTAGAGCACTTGTTAACCATCAACTTCATGTTTAACAGTAATGTTTAAAAGCAAGTAAATTAGATAATAATTTCATACAACCAAAATAAGAGAGGTTGAGAAATGAAAATGAGTTTCATACTAAAGTTTAGTGGTAATTGGCCATGGATCACTCATAGGGTTTTTTTTCTAGGTATATGGGTTTTTTTTTACCCATGGGTTAGTTAGTATGAGTAGAAAACTACCTAAATACACGAATTAGACCATACTAATCACTTATCCGTACTTGTACGTTGCACATGTTTTTTTTCCTGTATTGCAATTATTGTAATTGTAAGTGTGATATTTTCTTAATTATATATAGTGGTTTAGATTTTAAAAATAGTCGACGCCATTTAAAATATGCTAATTATTAACATTAAATTTAGAATAAAATTAATACAAAACTAAATTGAGAATCCAAGATAGGGTACAGATTTATATTTATCAATTCTGAACTTTGATATTGTGAAATTCAGAATTACACTCTGTAATGATAACTTCATAACTAACATTTATCAAGATGTAGTTTGCATTCCCGCAAAAAAAAATGCAGTTGGCGTGGAGCCCGGTCGTTTCTTTTATCCAATTCCAAACTATTAATTTCTGTTGTTTTTATTCAATGTTCCAATATTATTTTGTGGAAAATTTCAATATTTTGTAATACCAAATTCGCTGGTTATAGAAAAATGTGATTGCTACCCTTGTTTTACATCGCTAATAACGTCGGTAGTTTCAGTAAAAAAATGTAGGTGGTTTTTACTAAAGCCAAACTGTTTTCTTATTAAGATTTAATTATATCATTTATTTTATTTTATTGTGAATTTTTTTATCATCAAAGGTAATTTAATCATGACTTATGTTTTTTATATTTACACTAATTATTTAATTAAACAAATGATGAAATTCATGTACAAAAGTAAACAATATTATACGTTTAAAACGGAGGAAAAAATAGCTAACAAAAGAATTAGCCAATGTATTAATCCATCAACTTCAGGTATCTCAAATGTTGTCTAATTAGTATGAATGAGCCTAATTAGTACAAAGGAATTATATATAGGTAGATTAATCTAGTATGCAATATCAGTGGAAAATTTTAATGAGACAAAAGAAATAGGAGATGCAATCAGGCTGATAAAAAAGGCAACGAAGAAGTACGACCTGTGAATATTGTCGGACCTTAATTTGGCGTTCGTTCTGCTGTGCATCAGTCCAGTATATACATGAACATCATGCGTGTTGCTTGACCGACTGATGGCCCTAATGAAAGGATGGTTGTGTTAGATAGAAAGATTAGATGTATGTGTATTTATCTTACTATATTATACTTATTTTATCATATTGAGGGATGCTGTTAGATAGAAATGTTAGATGCATGTGTATTTACCTTACCATATTATATCAAAAGCTAAGAAATCTAGATTATCTATGTATAAAAATAGATCATCTATGTATAGAAGGTTTATATTTAGAAAAGATCTCTTGGCTTAGCCCTCAAGTTGTAACGCCTATATATAATTACCACATGCGGGGCTATTCTGCATCCAATCAACACGCAACCATCGCACGACCCAAATAGGACGTCGGTGTTCTCCTCCGCTCCTCTGAACTTTCACATGGTATCAGAGCCATCACTTTTGAGTAGATTGCATCTCCTCTCTGCAACTACAATGGTGTCATCATCTGCTTCCTCCAATCCTCTCCTCGCCCAGCCCGTCACGGAAAAGCTTAGCAAGAACAATCACGCCCTGTGGAAGGCACAGGTGCGTGTTGCGATCCGTGGTGCTCGTCTTCAGGGGTACCTCACGGGTGCCACCCCTATACCTACGGCGGAGCTTGTGCAGAAGGGCGCTAATGGGAAGGAAGTGAGGGTTCCCAATCCGGCGCGTGAAGACTGGGAGGCCACGGACCAACAGGTCCTTAGCTACCTCCTCGCATCGGTCACCAAGGATGTCCTCACGCAGGTGGCCACCAGCGCCACCGTGGCGGACGCTTGGAAGATCATTGAAGACATGTTCACGTCACAGATGCGAGCGCGATCCGTCAACATGCGGATTGCTCTGGCAACGACCAAGAAGGAGAATTCATCCATTGCCGAGTACTTTGCCAAGATGAAGGCTCTTGGTGATGACATGGCGGCTGCAGGACGGCCCCTAGAAGATGAAGAACTGGTGGAGTACATCATCACCGGCTTGGGCGAAGATTTCTCGCCCATCGTCTCTGCTCTATGCGCTAGAGTGGAACCCATCTCCGTTGGTGAACTTTATTCACAACTTCTCAATTTTGAAACTAGAATGGACTTGATCTATGGAGGCAGCCCTGGGTCTGGATCGGCAAACTCGGCATCTTGTGGTCGTGGCTCGTGGCGCGGGAAGAACCAGGCGCGTGGGAGAGGCCCCTCGCGTGGGGGCGCGCAGTCTGGCCATGGCGGGTCCAGTCGTGAGCCTCCTGCAGGAGGTCGTGGCTCCCACAACAACAACAACTCCCGCGGCTTCTACAACAACAATAGTCACGGGACATCTGGTGGTGCGCCCGATTCAGATGACAACAGGTGCCAGGTGTGCTTCAAGAAGAATCACTCAGCCGCTGAATGTTGGCATAGGTTCGATGAGAACTTTGTGCCAAATCAGCGTCTTGTTGCAGCAACTACAAACTCGTATGGCGTGGACACCAACTGGTACACTGATACCGGTGCTACGGATCATGTGACAAGCAATCTTGAGCAGCTGTCTCTTAAGAAAAAGTATCATGGCGGTGATCAGATCCACATAGCTAGTGGAACAGGTATGAACATTAGTCACATTGATCGTACTACAGTTCGTACCCCCACTCGTAACATACAATTAAATGATGTTCTTTACGTTCCACAAGCCAAGAAAAATCTTATTTTAGTTCATTGTCTTACCGTTGATAACTCTGTCTTTATAGAATTTCACCCTGATTTCTTTCTAATTAAGGATAAGGAAATGAAGAATACGCTCCTTAGAGGAATGTGTCATAGGAGTCTCTATCCTTTACCTGCGCCAACAATAAAGCAAGCCTACAACTCCAACAGATTGCCCCTGTCTCGATGGCATAGTAGGCTGGGTCATCCATCTTCGTTAATTGTTAAGCAAGTTATTAGTAATAATAGTCTCCCATATATCGATGAGTCGTTGAGTCAGTTAGTTTGTGATGCTTATCAGCAAGGGAAGAGCCATCAGTTGCCCTATCTCAAGTCTTCTAGTATTTTCAAGTCTCTTTTAGAACTTGTGTTCTCTGATGTCTGGGGTCATGCACCAGAATCAGTTGGTCGAAAACGATATTATGTTAGTTTCATTGATGATTTTAGCAAGTTCACCTGGATTTACTTTCTTAAGCACAAGTCTAAAGTATTTTAAAAATTTCAAGAGTTTCAAGCTCTTGTTGAACGCTTATTTGATCGTTCATCTTGTTTCTTGATTCCTTTTTTAATAAAGCTAGCATCGTTCATCTTGTTTCTTGCCCACACGCTCATCAGCAAAATGGGTCAGCTGAGAGAAAACACCGTCACATAGTTGAAGTCAGTCTCTCTCTCTTATCTCATGCGGCTATGCCCCTAAAATTTTGGGATGAAGCTTTCCAAACAGCAGTTTATCTTATCAATCGTGTACCCAGCAAAACGATTGGTCATACTACGCCTCTAGAGCGTCTCTTTAATAAAAAACCAGATTACTCCTCGATGAGAGTTTTTAGATGTGCTTGTTGGCCTCATCTTCGTCCCTATAATAAGCACAAACTAGAATTTCGATCCAAAAGATGTGTCTTTCTTGGTTATAGCACCTTGCACAAAGGCTACAAGTGTCTTGATGTCTCCACTGGCCGTGTTTACATCTCCGGGGATGTGATCTTTGATGAAAATATTTTTCCCTTCACCGAGCTGCATCCCAATGCCGGTGCCAGTCTTCGCTTCGAGATCTTATGTCTTCCTTCTGATCTTGTTTATCCGTATGTAGGGGGCGAACATGTAGTAGATCAATATGCTAATGGTTCATCTAATTCTTCTATTGTTTCCTCTAAGTTGCATGATGAGAATCAGGGAGAAGCCGGTGAAAATTCAGAAGGAACCGGTGTACACGGAGCAAACCAGACAGGCGCAAACTCCGGAGGCGATTCGCATGCAGGCTTGGGATCGGAGTCTGATTCGGGTGCGTCCATTGGCCAACCGCCGGACGCCACGCTATCTCCGGTTTCCCCTCTCACGACGGCGCCCGATCCGGACAACGCGCCGCACCAGCCAGGCGCGGCCACGTCTTCTTTCCCGCGCACGGGAGATTCGCTAGGCCAGGCAGGCCAGACTGCTGCTACGCCAACAGATCCGTATGCGAGATCGTCTGTGGCACCTCCAGCTGCAACCCGACCTGTAACCAGACTTCAAAGTGGCATACGCAAGGAGAAAATATACACAGATGGTACTATCAGGTATGGATTTTTGACAACTACAGGGGAACCTAGTAGTACTGATGAGGCTCTAGCTGATAGTAATTGGAAAAATGCAATGGATCTTGAGTACAATGCCTTAATGAAGAATAAAACTTGGCACCTTGTTCCACCTCAAAAGGGTAGAAATATTATTGGTTGCAAATGGGTATACAGAATAAAGAGAAAAATCTGATGGTAGCTTGGATAGATATAAAGCCCGATTGGTAGCAAAGGGTTTTAAGCAGAGATATGGAATAGATTATGAGGAAACTTTCAGTCCTGTTGTTAAAGCTGCTACTATTCGTATTATTCTGTCTCTTGCTGTTTCTCGAGGATGGACTCTCAGACAACTTGATGTACAAAATGCTTTTCTCCATAGTAATCTTGAAGAAGAGGTATATATGTAACAACCACCTGGTTTTGAAGATCCTTTAAGACCAAACTTTGTTTGTCGCCTAGATAAAGCCTTATATGGTCTGAAACAGGCGCCCAGAGCATGGTACTCTAGACTAAGTGCTAAATTGATATCACTTGGTTTTTAATCTTCAAAGGCTGATACCTCTTTGTTCTTTTATCGTAAGAATGATGTTAGCATATATCTCCTTGTTTATATTGATGATATTATTATTGCCAGCTCTACACCACATGCTACCATAGTGTTACTTGAAGATTTGCAGGGGGAATTTGCTCTAAAGGATCTGGGAGATCTGCATTATTTTCTCGGTATAGAAGTTGCCAAGGTGCGAGATGGCATTGTTCTCACTCAAAGCAAATATGCTTCTGATCTTCTAAAAAGAGTTGGTATGTCAGATTGCAAGCCTGTTAATACTCCATTATCCACTAGTGAAAAATTATCATTACATGAATGATCATTATTGGGACCAGGTGATACATCACGGTATAGAAGCATTGTTGGTGCTCTTCAATATCTAACCCTCACTAGACCTGATATAGCCTTTTCTGTTAATAAAGTCTGTCAATTTCTTCATGCACCTACCACAGTATATTGGGCAACAGTTAAAAGAATATTACGGTACTTGAAGCAATGCACAGAATTGGGCTTGAAAATACAGAAGTCTCCTTCGACTTTGGTGAGTGTATTTTCATATACAGACTGGGCTGGCAGTGTTGATGACAGAAGGTCTACAGGAGGGTTTGCTGTGTTCTTGGGTTCTAATCTTGTATCATGGAGTGCAAGAAAACATGCTACTGTCTCAAGATCTAGTACAGAATCAGAATATAAAGCAATTGCTAATGCTACTGCAGAAGTTATGTGGATACAAACTTTACTGCATGAATTGGGTATTCCTAGTCCAAAGGCAGCAAGACTTTGGTGTGATAATATTGGTGCAAAGTACTTGTCTGCTAATCCTGTTTTCCATGCCAGAACAAAACATATTGAAGTTGACTATCATTTTGTCAGAGAAAGAGTTGCTCAAAAATTACTAGAGATTGAATTTGTTTCATCAGGAGATCAAATTGCAGATGGCTTTACAAAGATCTTGTCTGTTCGGCTGTTAGAAAATTTCAAAGTCAAAATGAACCTAGAGCGGTTAAGATTGAGGGAGGTTGTTAGATAGAAAGATTAGATACATGTATATTTACCTTACCATATTGAGGGATGCTGTTAGATAGAAATGTTAGATGCATGTGTATTTACCTTACCATATTGTGCCAAAAGCCAAAAGATCTAGATTGTCTATGTATAGAAGATTTATATTTAGAAAAGATCTCTTGGCTTAGCCCTCAAGTTGTAACGCTTATATATAACTGCCACATGCGGGGCTATTCTGCATCCAATCAACACGCAACTATCGCACGACCCAGATAGGACGTCGGTGTTCTCCTCCGCTCCTCTGAACTTTCACAGGCCGTGCGTCATTGCGGCCTTCACGTTTAGGCTAATATCTACAACGGCAACACTTACACGTTGTTTGTATCGGTAAGCATGAATGGTAGAGCCGATCCGATTAATGATAAAAGCCCGAGTTAAGTTAAAAAATAAGAAATTATTCAGATGTCATCGAATCTAAGTCGTAAAAGCCACGGTATTATAATTTATCTATATATATATATGAGATATAGATATATTTAGTTAATATTACTTAGAGATATTTTTTCTTTTATGTTTTTAAAAAATATTGTCCGATAATTGTTATAAACGCATCTAACTCTTCTAATCTCAACGTATAAATTTAGACACTCTGAAAGCATAATTAATCTCTCGATTAAAGACATCTTCAACGTATCACTACCCTAAAAACTTATAAATAACTTCTCAAAGCCACTTTTGTTGTATGCTGGAACCTCAACATTCCATAATATCCAACCAAGGTTATCCTAGTTGATATCAAACATTTTGTCATCCAATAGAGAAATAACGACATTACTCGTCCAATCCTTCTTCCTCACCATATTTGGTCTAGTAATTGTAACTTTTTGTGAATTCTCTACATATACAACATAACTCTTTTAGCAAACATCTTCTTAGTCCCCATGGACATAGCTGTCATCTTCCATAACATGTAAAACTGGACAACACCATCTTTTTACTCTTGGCTCGGTATATCTATTTTATATCCATCTGCAATGTTAAGATAAACAATAATTAGAATAAAGTATGAGACACTGAGAGGTTGCGTCTCTGAAGTCTAAAGTATATGAATCATTCAGAAATTACACCCGTATATCAATATATACCTAACATAATTATTGCAGGGAATAGACAACCGAGTGTTAAGAATCTGTTTTCTCCCTCGCCTGCAAGTCATGGCGCGATGTCTACAGCTCTTCAGCCAACGTATTTCAGGATCTGATGTCCACGTCGCCGTCGTAGACAGGTGTAGAGAACATGTACAGCGCGGTGAGGTTGGCCGCCGGCGACTGAGATGGATTACCAAAGGAGGACGGCCAATCCCCCGGCCACCAGGCCCACCACCACCGGTTTCATCTCAGTGTCTCTCCCCAATCGGCAGCAAGCTGGCCACGGCAGCGACGGGAATCTGGTTCGCGCTGCGCCGTCCTGACGCCACCGTCCCTCTACTCCGCCGCATCGGCCGGCATCTCCACTGTAAGATTTAACAAATGTAGGCGATTTTAACTGGAATTAACAAGGGGGTCATTGCTTGATGCAACGTGCAATGCAAGAAGTTCATACGATTTGCTGCAAGGCCACAAAGATACAATGTCATGTTCATGTACATCAGTGGTTCCAGCATCCGAAGAATGCTCAGTTTCTCATGCAACTCTTATGGACTATTGTCCTGCAATTTTGTCGTTGCAAACATCTGAAACATTCAGTTGAGAAAAAGCAGTTGTTCTTAACCTGACGAGTTTTTTTTCTTTTTTCGAACATTATGGCACAATATGATGATGTATGTTGATTGTATGCAGGCTGAGTCTGAGTGTAATCTGCTCAAGATCAGTCATCACGTGCATTTGATCTAGCTGCACGTTTTAATCCAACGGGTTTGTGTCGATTGATGCAAGGATCGGCGCCTTGAACATTGGATTAAAGTTCTACGGGGTTTGGCGATTGATACAAGGATCATCACAAACCCGTTGGATTAATGTCCAAGGTTAGGTTAAAGTTCAATGGGGGGTAGGAGAAGAAAACTCCGACCCCCAAGGCTGTCCTCTTCCTTGCGCAAACGTGTGCAATTTCGCAGGCGTGCGAAGGAACGCCGGCAGCAAACGCCTGCAGAATTACCATACCATGTCACGTTATGAGTTTTTTCAGTGGCGAATCAGTCATTACTCTTGAGTGCAAGCAACTGAGAGCAGATGGCAGCAAAAAATTCAGGGAGAGCGTTCACCATTGACCACTGAAAGATTACAGGATGTTTCGGATTTGCAGAGGACTGTAGGTGGGCAGACGATGTACATGAGCCCAAAGCAACTCCAGGCAGAAAAAGGAAAAAAAAATGGAGGATATCAGGAGTCACGACAGCGGGTGAAAGAATCAGAAAATCACTACTTTCGATTGTAGTTAGTATCGGTCAGGACTCAGGACATCTGTTTCTCGGGATTCTCTATCGCTACATCTTTTGTTCTGTGCGAACATAGGTAAGCCGAGAGTTAAATTACAAGCTCGATCAGCTAGCACACGGCAGCAACAGCAACCAGCAAATTCAATTATCCCTTTCACATAGGAAACCAAAGTTATTGTTGAATACAGAAGCATGAAACTGATACCAGCATTGCATGAAGCTAGCAATAGTTGCATCCTCTAGTTGGCAACTGGCATGCAGCAATCCAGTGAGTGCTGCTATTGTAGAGTGGCAAGCTGTCGCATGCAACACAACTAGCGGCACATAGTCCGATTCCCACGCGACACCCGAAACACATTTTGCACCGTGCACTCGTACAACCTGTTCCCACCCGGATTCCTCCTACGCTCTCTCCCACACGCGCCGCATGCACGATTAAAAGCCACGCCACGCCACGCGACACACCCGGCGAGCCGCGCGACACAGAGGCCGCCGCGAGCTCGCCGCCCTCTGCGTGCGCGCGTGCTCCGGCGAGGTCGTCGTCGTCGCCGAGGCGCCCAATGGGGGGCTGCTACTCCGCCTACGCCTGCTCCCGCAAGCTGCGCGGCCGCATCAGCAGGATCTCCCTCGTCCTCCCCGACCCTGCCCCCGACGCCGCCGACGGCTCGGAGACATCCTCCACCCCGACGAAGGACGGCGATGGCGTCATCGACGTGCACGATGATGGCGCCGCCGTCGCGACGACGACGGCGGCGGAGTTCGCTCGGCGGTACGTGCTGGGGAAGGAGCTGGGGCGCGGGGAGTTCGGGGTGACGCGCCGGTGCAGGGACGCGGCCACCGGGGAGGCGCTGGCGTGCAAGACGATACGGAGGCACCGGCGCCGGGCGCTGCCGCGGGTGAGCGCGGGGGGAGCGGAAGCCGCGGCCAGGGCCGCGGCGAAGGCGGCAGCGGCCCACGCGGAGGACGTGCGGAGGGAGGTGGCCATCATGCGGCGCATGTCGTCGTCGGCGTCGCGCGGCGGCGGCGCTGCCGCCGTGGTGCGGCTCCGCGAGGCCTGCGAGGACGCCGACGGCGCCGTACACCTCGTCATGGAGCTCTGCGAGGGCGGCGAGCTCTTCGACCGGATCGTCGCGCGCGGCCACTACTCGGAGCGCGCCGCCGCCAACATCTTCCGCACCATCGTCGACGTCGTCCAGGTATATAATCACGATTCCCACCAAGAACATGTCTTATACTTCTCCCATTGATGCATGCTGCAGCAAGCAAGCAATCACCGATCTGATCGATCGATACAGCTGTGCCATTCGAACGGGGTGATCCACCGTGATCTGAAGCCGGAGAACTTCTTGTTCGCCAACAAATCGGAGGACTCGCCGCTCAAGGTCATCGACTTCGGCCTCTCGGTGTTCTTCAATCCAGGCACGACACGACAGCAACAAAAACTTCATCTTTTCGTCTTCGAATCTGTCAAATCCGCCATGATTCTGAGCTCATATCCACCTGCATGCAGGCGATCGGTTCACGGAGGTGGTAGGGAGCGCGTACTACATGGCGCCAGAGGTGTTGCGGCGGAGCTACGGGCCGGAGGTGGACGTGTGGAGCGCCGGCGTCATCCTCTACATCTTGCTCTGCGGCGTCCCTCCCTTCTGGGGAGGTACATCTCCATGAAATTTACAATGCAATTACATCTCCCTTTCTTGTCTGTCTTGCCATGAAGAAACATCAGTAATTGTGACTTTGTGAGAGTTGCACGATGCTGATGATCTGAAATTGCAAATGTGCAGACAACGACGAGAAGATTGCGCAGTCGATCCTCCGCGGCGGCATCGACTTCGGCAGGGAGCCATGGCCGAGGGTCTCCGGCAACGCCAAGGACCTTGTCAGGAGGATGCTTGATCCTAGCCCCTCCTCCCGCCTGACGGCAAAACAAGTTCTTGGTAAACAAGTCAACTAAACCGGCTCAATGATTCAGAGCTCATCACCATACAAGATTAATGCAAATTAACACCTTTTTTTTTTGCTTGTTGATTCGTTTGAAACAGAGCACCCATGGCTGAAGAACGCGGACACGGCGCCGAACGTGTCACTGGGAGACGCCGTCCGTGCCAGGCTGCAGCAGTTCTCCGCCATGAACAAGTTCAAGAAGAAGGCTCTCGGAGTAAGTCGTCGAGTGCTCTCCTCCTTGTTCTTGTGTTGCAATCTTGAGATGAAAGCCAGGTCCGGTGAGCTAACGGCGGTCGCCGGTGAAGGTGGTGGCGAGGAACATGCCGGTGGAGGAGCTGGACAAGTACGTGCAGATGTTCCACCTGATGGACAAGGACAAGAACGGCCACTTGTCGCTGGAGGAGCTGATGGACGGCCTCCACATCAACGGCCAGCCCGTGCCAGAGTACGAGATCAGGATGCTGCTCGAAGCCGTGAGTAACTCAAAATCATGGCAGAATTCAACTAAGCAGGTGATGAACTGATGATGATGATGATATCGTGGGATTTTGCTTGCAGGCGGACACGGACGGGAACGGGATGCTGGACTGCGACGAGTTCGTGACGGTGTCGCTGCACCTGAAGAAGATGACCAACGACGAGTACCTCGCCACGGCGTTCAACTACTTCGACAAGGACGGCAGCGGATTCATCGAGCTGGACGAGCTGCGGGAGGAGCTCGGGCCCAACGACCACTCCATCCTGGAGATCATCCGCGACGTCGACACCGATAGGGATGGCCGCATCAGCTACCAGGAGTTCGAGCTGATGATGAAGGCCGGCGCCGACTGGAGGAACGGATCGAGGCAGTTCTCCAGAGCGAATTTCAGCAGCCTCAGCAGGAGGCTGTGCAAAGAAAGTCCGTGAATCCAAGGCACGCAGCAGAAGGCCATCAGCTTCAAAGCTAAAATGCGACCAATTTTAGCTCTCCAAATGCATATCCATCCGACAGGGATAACTTGAGATACAAGACTGAACATAAGTGCCAAAGAATAAAAAATGATGTACGAAGTGGCAAAGGATGCAATGCAATTTCGGAAGGTGGCTTGTGCGCTTGGATTGTGAGTGAGAAACGAAACTGAAATGGGGATCGTACCGGCTTTGCTACTCTTTGTGCAAATGGAACTTTGTCTGCAACTCCATACAACAAATAAAATCCTTCAAATATGCAATGCAGTAACGAATACAAAAAGAAAAATCAAGCAGACTGTTGAGAACACCAGCTTTCCACATTATATCAACCATAGATTATGAGCTTTGGTAATTAGATTATGAGCTTTGGTAATTTACATGACCGCTAGATAGATAAACAAAAGCTACAGCTACCAACTCGAGCTTCACAAGTTGGTCAGTACAGGTGTAGAACGTTGCCCACCACATCATCGCATGTCATCTTAAACACAGAAACATTGCCCACCACATTGACACACCTACTACTCCATAACTAATATGTACATAATAGTCTAGACAGTAAAAAAAGACTACTACATGTACCCCCGTCAACCTCCCCATCCATAGCCGGTCCAGCATTGTTGTTGCAATCTACTACAACAATGGAACTTCACTCACACTTGCACGCCATTGCTGGCGTCGGAAGCTTTCTCACGCCATATATTTTAGGAACAGAACTACAATCAACAATCTTCTCATGAGCTTTGAGTAAGCTACCCGCCTTCTCATGAGCTCAGAGCTTTATGGGGGCTCTGCCATTCAGCCGTTTTTTTTAGTCTAGTATCTATGCTTCTCGCAAACGCTGCATGCATCCACCGAGGGAGGGTTAACAAATGTGCAGCGCTCACAAGGCCAGCCTTCATCTGAGTTGTCCGAAGATGTTCTAGCAAGCGGCTTCTTTGATTTGCCTTTAATGACTGCTTTCTTGGAGGTGGTGGTGGTGGCATTGCTTGATGTTGTGCCCTGGGCAGTAGAGTGTACATCCTCCAAGCCAGCCTCCAGTGCTTGAACAAGGTTCTCAAAATAATTTCGAGTTACACTGCAGTGGATACAGAGCGAACTCAACATATCATAAACAAAGCTCATACAACAATAAAGAATAGACATGGAAGATGCTTTCCATGAACACAGCGTGCCCAAGCCCTTGTAAAAAATTGCGACATTAAACAACTACCAAAATCAAAAGAAGCAAATCTAGGGTAATAAAGAGCATAGCTGAAATGTCCACCACTTTGGCCATTTGACTAACTCACATGATGGATTAATTCTAAATCATTGCCTAGAGAAAGGTGGGGACAAACAATGTTCATATCCTTGAGATCATTATTGTAAAAACTCAGGCTTCTCAAATTCTCATCTAGTACTAGCATTTAAGCTATGGCATAGTTAGTTACATTCATTTAACTTTCAAGCAGATAAAAGTTCAAATGTAAGAATGTTCAAGGACAAAAGCAACCATAGGGTTCATCTTAAACTAGATGCACAAAACTGCAAAGCCACAGATAGTTTAAACTAGTACTAAAAGAAACAATAAAAAGTAATTAAGTACAAGCATGCAGTAGGCAAATATGGACAAACCCAACAATGTAGGAAACACGATAAATGTGAATAATGAAATACCTTGTCAACCCAGCAAGCTTCACCCGGAAGTCACCGAATTCAGCCAATGATGGCGTAGGTTCATTATTCTCAGATCTCACCGACGGTGGCAAAAATGCTTGCAGGTCTTTCTCAGCACATTGATGAAGACGCTCCAAACCAGACTCAGCTTCACCTATAAAAGATATATACATATCACATTATTTTTGGCAAGCAAGTGATAGAACTTAGGATTTTATTTTTAAATGCAATAAACAACTACCTTGCAGGTATTCAAAAAATTCACTCTTGGCCTTGTCGTCCAGATAATAGCCATAAGCATATGTCCATTTGAGCACTCGCCTGCATTCAATAATCTGCCAGAGACATATAGTGGAGTGGTGTATGCATCAGATGTAGGATAATTTGTATAGTATGGAGTGGCCATGACATAAAGATGTGATATCAAACCTGTGACCAAGCTTCAATTATGAACTTCAGTTGGGTCTCTGGTATTCCAAAAACATCTGTTAATTTTGCAAGCTGTAGCAGATAGAGGAGAAATAGAGTTAGCAACTATCAATTACAGAATATGAATGAATGGCAAACAGAAGAAATTATGTCTTTTTGCAAAATGCAATGCTCCTAACATGACGTAAATGCTTACTTGTTCCTTTTCTGCCTTTTGCAGATCTGCTTGTGCCTTCTGCCTCGACTGGCAATATAAGTGAATACATCAGCACAGAAACTTTCATACTACAGTTGAAAAGTTTCAAGTTCAGAACAGAAGAATGCAGACCATTCATCCTAAGCATGCCCAACAGATAAAAACTATATGCTCATCAGGTATAGAAAAGCATCTGGAACTGTAACTTTTTTGGTATCATGAACAAATAAGATAATACAACATAAAAATTAAAAAGGAGCATTTATTAGCACTGAAGCGAAAAACTTAACAAGTACTCAAAATACATGTGGTTCTCAAATAAAGCTGCAACTAGTTGGGCTACATTTAGCAGGTAATGATTTAATTAAGCCAAAATCAGTATCCTCCCAAGTATATGTCCAACAAAACACTTACCAAGTAAGCAAGCAGGTCCGAAAACATAGAGTAACTTACAAGCACAAGAATGATTAAAGCTGCAGTTGCAGTTATTGTAGAAAGACAAAACTCAACAGACATCAAACTTAAGCATCTTGAACATACCGCCTGATTAGATGCCCAACGCTCATAGTAGTGCATGTATCTCTCAAGTGAATTTTTGGCTCTTTCCCTCCTTGCTTCGGTCTCATCATACTGCAATAGAGGTAATTAAGTTAAGAAAAAAACTTAGGATCTATGAATGAAGAACAAACTGCCAAAATGGACAGCCATTCCTTATGTGAATTGGAACATTTAATTCTACCCAAGCAATGACAAAATAAACTAGATGTCTAGAAACTAATCCCTTCTACTTATTACAATTGGATAGTCTCAAGAGAAAACTTACAACTCCCTCCTTCTTTGCTGATTCATAGCGATTACAAGCATAAAATCCACCAGTTCTCTCCCCATGTTCAGCCCATGAACCCAGACACAACCTGAAATGTTCAAAGAAAAACAAATGAGAGATGAAAACTCATAATGTCAGCATAAATATTTCATAAAGTGTAGGCATTGGACTATATACCAGCAGAACTCAAATTTGCAAGGTGGAGTGCAAGTCATATGCATGCAGCCCTGGTTTTTCTCTATTGGTCGTTTGCACTTCGGACAGGGCTTCGAATTAGCTAGTATCCTGAAAGGGATTGTCAACAACATGATAAACCATCTTGCATGATTAAATGATTAAGCACCATAAAGACCTTAAATGCATTTAAGTATTCATCGACTAGCCATGAACTCAAAAGAATTGACATACAATTTTAACAGCATTATAATAGGCAAACATCTGTCTAATGTTAGACATGGCAAAAATGCTTGAGAAACATAATGTTCTCACTTGATTCTCCACAAGTTTTTCCAAAAAAAAGGAAGCCATCAATTGACAAAAATCAAATCAATTCCAAGTATATTTAATATTCATTAAGTGGTTTTTTTGAGGTTTTAATTTGATAGCGTTGATGTGGCCACAGTGCCACACATAAACATGCTTTTCATTGTAAAATATTGTTAAGACATAATGTATTAGTCCCTGAAGTCCTGACTCAGCAAAGAGTTTTAATAGTGTTCATAGTTTTCTTGAATCCTCGAATCTTCTGCTTCCATACCACCAGTCACACTTAAGAAGATGTCCACAAAGTGTAATCCTTGTAATCCTTCTGATTATGTAACATCTGAATATATGTACGTAAATTTAATGCACAATTTTTTCACCAACACAGTTTTACTCATCACCATGAGGCAAGTTAGAAGATAGCTCCAATATTGGTGTCAAGGATAGGTAACAAGGTAAATATACAACACAACGTTTAAACACATTTATTTTCTACACAGTCCACACAAATCAATGAATTCCTTATCTACACACTATGCAGACAATGTGGCTTAATACAGTTTTGAGCCTGAACCATACCAGTTCATATTTTCAGATTCTGCACTATTCTTTAATATCCACTTAGAAACAGTCTCACAGTTCACTGGTCGATGAGCTTCCTCTGTGCACTGCAAACATCAGAATAGCATTAATGAAGCTCCAAACTTTTTACCACTATCACTAACGAAAATAGGAGAATTAAGTCATTAGGAAAATGGAACCAGAAATACTAACGTTCCAACAAAAACTGCATTTGCAATTGCATGAAACATCATAGTTCCCATCACTGAGAAATTCCACTGCACATGTACAGTCAGGAGCTGGACACCATTTAGTCTGCAGGAAATGCCATAGGTTATACAAAAGAATAACAGAATAAGTGCAAGTCATTATTTCAAAATCATTGGCAGAACAAACAAGAAAAAACAGGGACAAAGATCTTTCAAGTAGAGTACTTAGTCAGTTTGTTTAAACAAATTACCTTCTTGCTATCTTCAACATATGCACGTAAGACAAATCGTGCATATCTCGCTTTATCGTCGTCTTTAGCTAACTTATTAATCATGTCCTGAAGAACCATAGCACCACAAGATGGATCAGGGCATCGCAATGACAAACATCCTGGACCATCACTTATTGCAGCGCTAATATAACCTGCAAAGTTTAATGTATATTATCAGAAATTTTCATTATTCTGAGAAAAAGAAAGATAAGTGCAAAACAGGAATGGATCTCGGTCCTGTTTACCAACAGAACCACATACAAATGTACTACAAGATAATGATATGGCTACACATGAGCACTGAAGGTGGAACTATGTAAAGCTAGTGATGAAATTGCAAATAGGAAGCTATGCACACAAGCATGCAGAGAGAGAGAGAGACCTTCCCAACATTCATGACAATAAAAATGATCACAACCAGCGGAACTCATCGCATCAGAAGAATACCCTTCAAAACATATTCCACAAGTTAGCTGCAACCAAAACAGCTGTCAGATATAAGAAACAGTGTAGATATAGCCACAACCAAAGGTTCAATCAGATATGACCTGTGGCCAGCACAACAAATAAGTGATAACAATAAACCGGCAATACAAACCTTTCTAGAGTTAGGAAAATCAATTCCATTTAAAAGTAACCCAACAATATCACGAACTTTTTCTTCATCCGCAAACCATTCATCGCTTAACTTACTGATGTTCCTGAATACAGAAGTAATAGAAATTAGCAAAGAACAATTAGCAGGGAAAATTTACAGGTTCCATTCACAGGGAAATTTTTCAACAAATTATCAAAGGGAAGCTTGCAGACAGCACCTTGAAAAGGGGAACAGAGTAAAAAAAACAAACTGCACGTTCATAAAGGGAAAGTAGAGTAGCTCACTAGCCCATGTATTACATATATACAATCTCATTTCAGTAAACACCAATACTGATGAAAGAATATTCAATTAATGCCAGTTAACAAACTCACCATTTGTAGTGATGAAGAAGAACACAAGCCTCTTCCCTTCGAATCAGTAGTACTGAAGCTACCTTGCTTATATCTTCCTCTTGACGCTCATTTATATCCTTTTCAGTTAATACAATGTACCTCTGTCCATAGTACCAAACATGGGCCAATTTTTAGAAATACTCAAGGATATCCAGTGAAACATGATGAAATAGGAGTGCAAATCAACACAAATGAAAACAGCAAAACACAGTGTCAGCTTGTAAATCATGGAAAGAAAGCACAGAAAGTTCTCTAGAGAAATATGACTTTTCTTTCATGCTGCGTGTGATTAATTATCTGCTTGTTAAGCTTTGTATTAGAGCTATCAAACTAGCAGCAAATTATCAAGCATATAATGGTTAACATAGATCATGATTTGGCTACTCTTGTTGGTGCCCAAGTGTGAACCTTGCCTGGATCAGCACAAATCAGAGCCCACGGAAGCAATACATCACTGATCCAGGAGTTCCATCACAAAGACTAAATAGTGACAACACTTCATATTAAGAAATTCAGCAAGCTGTGACCAAACTCTCTACCGCTCTATTCTTTAAGCGTAAACCTGCACTCACTAATCAATATTCACCATGTATAGCATCAATATTGAGCAGATAACAATATAAGCATCTTAGCACTGATGTAAACATCAACTTACTGGCTTGCCACAGAATGCTAACAGGTATAAAACAGCCAAGGCTGTCCTAGCAAGAGGCGGCACATAGATCACATCTAGGTGTGGAAGCAGAACAGTCCTTAATTTCCCAAACAGCAGATGCGAATCAGTATCAACTACTCCTACACATTCGTGTACATGACAAGCACCCTGGACCATAAATCTTATCAGTCGATTTCAGTCATGCTCAGCTGCATACGAGATTACTAACGCAAAAGCTCATCCGCGTCCTCATTTTTTAGATTGTTCTAATCCTCCTTATCTTAGACCCTACGAATCTCAGCAACGCAAAGGCCACACAAATCCCCACCCGATCTGCCTCCATCCATCAACCGACCAAAAAGCCTCACCTGCTCGCGGCGGGGCACCACCTCGTCGCTCCCCTCCGCCTCGCGTCCCTCGTAGTCGCCGCCCACCAGCTCCTCATCATTATCCCCGCCGCCGCTCCCATCATCGCCCTCCTCCTCCTCCTCGCCCTCACCCATATCACTGTACTCGTAATAGTCCTCGTCATCCAACATCTCCTCGTCGCTGGACATCGGCATCTCGGCGTCGGAGTTCATCGCCTCGCCGCGGGATCACCGAATCGGGCGATCGGGGGAGCCGGACGGATCTGTCCGGTGCAAGGGAAGGGAGAGGGTGGTGGGGGCTAGGGTCCCGGCGAGGTCCGCGGCCGCGGACGGAGGCGGGGCCGGGGGTCGGGGCAATTGGGGGGGAAGTGGGCGGAGTTGTGTGTGCGAGTCGGGAGCCCACAGGATGGCTTTTTTTTTATATACTAGCAGTGTACTTTTTGGGTTTTGTGTGAACTGTGCAGCTAAGAGCGGTGGTTTGGGATGTAACAATAATCAGGATTAAGAGGTTGGAAGATGCTATTTGCAGTTCTCCCTCATAAAAAAAAGTTGTCTTTTCTTCTATTTTGATATTGCAAGTATATCTATAACTGTTCTTCACAAATTTATTCTAAACTATATCGATGAGGTTAACCCTCTCTTTCTAAGAAATTTAACTACCTCTGATATAGATATTTTTCTACCTGAATCTAGATATGCACTTGTTCATATTCATGTGTAAAAGTTAAGTAAGTTATAGATATGTACAAATAATTTTTTCATCAATTTATTATAATATCCGTTCAACATTCAAAACTTATACACCAGGTTTTATTAGTCTTGCGGTGAATCTAAAAGCGAAGGTTCTGATGTAGCAAGCCTATTTTGAGAATATAAGACTAATAAATAGGTAAATATGAGCTTTTGTAGTCTAAAATTATATACAGAAAAACAAAAGGTAACAAAATTGAGAAATATGCCAAAAGAATACCTTGATAATTTATAGTATAAATATGTAGAACTAGTTGTCTTTACATCATGGGCTAACCAAGGCAAAGGGGAACCGACACCTTAGTTTACTCAGGTTTGGAATCACTAAATTCTCCTTCACCTCTAACCCAATAGGCCAGCTAGAACAAAGGGGATCTGATGCCTTAGTTGACCTATATTTTGGATCGCTTAATTGTTCTTCATCTTCGACAATCTTTAGAACCTAAGTAGTGGCACGCTTAAATAAGGTTTTGTTGTTAGAATGCAAGCATGGAAGGGTATTAGAAGGAGCAGACAAGTATTAGGTAGAAGCGGCTATGAAAGTGGCGCCATCATAATCAT
The DNA here is from genome assembly GCA_030770085.1 of Oryza coarctata. Taxonomy (NCBI): domain Eukaryota; kingdom Viridiplantae; phylum Streptophyta; class Magnoliopsida; order Poales; family Poaceae; genus Oryza; species Oryza coarctata. The sequence continues at coordinate 18,941,617 of CM061476.1, read as the reverse complement.
AATCATAAGATTGAAGGAAGACAATGGATGATAATAGGTAAGGCGAAAAGAAAGTAGTAGCTAGAAGGAGCAGACAACGGTATATAGTACATGATGGCTATAGCTGAAGATGGGGAAGAAAGTAGCACGGAGTATTAGATTAGTCGTAGAGTTGATGACAAGAAAGGGGTTAGTAAAACATAGGATTCAATGGGGGTAAGATGGAGGGAGGAAGATGGCGACCAACAAGATAGGGATAGGATGGATGTTAGAAAGGAAATGGAGGTATATGGGTTGTTGTATGCAATAGTTTCAACTAATTTTGAGAAAAGGTGTTAGCATGTATGTATATCCTCTCTCCGTATAAAATATAAGGTATGCTTTAACATTTGATTAATTATTAAAACCAACAATATATATCTTTGCCATCAAGCATGTGGTATCGTTAGATTAGTATTTGAAAATTTCAATTTTGTAGTTATTGATAATATATTATGAAAATAAATAATGGTCAAAGTGTATTATTGAATAACATATCAATAACATATACACTGTATATTTTTATGTGGAGGGAGCAGCCCTTATATTTTTAAGCTTTTTTGAAATGATTTTTATGTTGTTGTTGTTGTAGGTCCCATCTAATGTGATTAGTTTAGTTGACCGCTATTTAGGGAAGAAAATCTGCAATGGAACCGAAACTTTGAAAAATGTAATTTAATTGGTTTTAGTATTTCTGGTGGTTTGGAAGAGCAGCGTTTATGCTAGGTTGAGGTTAGTAGCATTTATGTTAGTTGGAAAAGTAGATCATCAATCTTAGGAACAACTCGTTATGACCTAGACCTCATAACTCACCCTACGTGTACTAAAGTTAAGCAGCTTGTTTGGAACAGAGAAATATAAAACGAGTTATTGGAACAGGAAAAAAATGCAGCATGTATATTATATGGAACAATACTATTTTGTAGAAAATGTGAACCATTTCAGTGTTCAAAACAAGGCATTAGCATAAATCCCGACGATTTGGGCTTCATCGTTATTTACTTTTCTATAGTTTGGTTGAAACATGCATGTTCTTTTTTTTTTGAACAAAAGTATTCATTTATACTGAGTACCATTTTATAAATAAGATGCTATATTCGTTGGATGTTCTTTTCTTTTTTTTCAAAAGCCTGATGCTGAGTTGCCTCCACGTGCAAAGTGTTAATTTCAGCCCCAATTGTACCAATGACACAATGGAATCATGGAACTGAAAAGCGTTGCGTAGGTCCTAGCAATTCTTTGTTGTAATTTTTGCATCATTGCAAGTATGAACATAGCGACGTGTGGCCAAACTTTTATTAACCGACGTCTACGTTAAGGTATTCCATGCAAAATCGATGCATTTTTTTCTTTTGCGATGTTAAAAGAAAAACTAATGCCTTCACCTTTTGGTAGAAGCTTGTACTGATCATGACCACAAGTGCAGGCAATGGCAAACTACAGGTCCCTTACAAAGGCAACAATGGTCGGTGTTTATTAGAATCAATCATATGGACTACATCATGCCATGCGTTTCACGACGCATAAGATGCAGGATCTGACACCAATTTCTGATTGCCTGTCACTGCCATGCTTATGCATGCACCAACATCAGGTGTGAAGCAAGCCATCAGCCTGTCTCAATCAGGTCAGGTAAACTGGTTATCCATGACCAGGTGGCTACCTGTTATTCGAACAATGGCCCTAGATTCACAATGTAGGTATTTTGATCATGACCAGTACTTCAGTTCAGTGTGATAAAAACACAGATTGACGCTGATTGAAATGTTACAGTGGTATAACAGGAAAAGTGATACAGAAAATTCCCCTATTTATTTGGATCAATGTACGTTTCTAACTTACTACAAGATATTGTAATCTCTACAATACAATGCTAACCGGAAATAATGGTGTTAGTTTCACACCGAATGTGTTCTCAACAGTTTCAATTGGTGTTTTACATTGATGCCGCTTGCTCACAACTCTCGCTGTCTGCAACAGCAGTTGCTGCCTCATCATCAAAGCTTGGAGCCTTGGGAATTAGACCAAGGATCTTGAACATTGCCTGGTCTGCATCAAAGTCATTGTTTGCGGTTGTTAGAAGTTTCTCACCAGCGAATATGGAGTTGGCCCCAGCGAGGAAGCAGAGCGCTTGCTCTGGCATGGAGAACCGTACTCGTCCTGCTGAAAGCCTCACCATTGCCTTCGGCATCACAATTCGAGCAGTGGCAATCATGCGGATCATTTCCCAGATCTCTACAGGCTGCAGTTGAATGTTACTTAGCAAAATAGGACACAGAAGTCACAATATATTATCTTATAGCAAAGCTAATTATAGTCTGCACAGTTTATATATCCTGATGCTAGATGCAAGTATCTAACCTAGAACAAATAATCAGCGGTGTGGAATACCTTCTGATCTTGAAGGGGTGTGCCTTTGACAGCAACCAATGCATTAATAGGAACACTCTCTGGATGAGCAGGCAAAGTGCCTAGTGTATGCAACAATCCTACACGGTCCTCCTCTGCCTCTCCAAGACCAATAATTCCACCTGCACACAGAACATGGTACTTTCAGATTATACATTGAAGTCGTTATGTGCAGCCCATTTGAGCTGTGCCCACATACAAGCAGGTAAGCAGTAGTCAGCCTCCCTAGGGCCAGTGAAATTGCACATTAACAGTACCTGTGTGGTTACTATTCACAGCAGTTGTTTAGATTGGAGATAAGATTATATTGATTCATTAGCTATTCGCTGGATCTTGGAGACAAGTTTGTTAGGAGTAGTCTTTATTATCTCCCTCTGTTCCAATCCCTCCCCTTGCGTGGTGCAGCTGCCTCTGTGGCGCCATTGTGCCTAGGGCAGGGACACCTCAACTAGGACTAAGGTCCCTCATCTCAACCATGCCCATTACATTCATATGAAAAACATAAACATGCATTTACCCTGAAATTTGTAAACTACAAGAGCCTATAATACATTAATACTGGATGTTCACCTGAGCATATGCTTATTCCAGCTTCACGGACATGCTGAAGGGTCTGCAGTCTATCATCATATGATCTCGTGGTAATAATGTTGGGGTAATACTCTCTTGATGTATCTAAGTTATGATTATATGCTGTAAGCCCAGCTTTCTTGAGTTCTTCAGCCTGTTGCTTCTCTAGCATGCCAAGGGTGCAACAGACCTCCATGCTCATACCTCTGCAGAGATTTTATCCACAGCATGGTTAAACAAAGTCAAGATAATGATAGAGCAAGAAAACTACCTTTGTGCAAATATCCTTTTGTAATGTATGCATCAAAGGCTTAAGTCAGTGACCTACATGGCTTGAGAGTACATCTCTTTGTAAGTGAATAGGCAAGACTAGTTTAATTTTTACATTCAAGATTGACGATACTATTTGTTTGGAAATACAAAAATAGATGAAGAAATTAATCAGGGCAGAGCAATGGCATAGAAGAGAGCATGTTCATCAGTGCATGGTTATGGAAAACTGTGCCAAACACTTGCACAAAATAATTCTACTGTGTTATCTTTCAAAAATAATACCTAATTTCCTTGACATATTCAAGGATCTGATTAAAATTTGTTTTCCTGCCAATGGTTTCTCTCCATGCTGCTCCCATGCAAAAGCGAGTGCTCCCAGCCTCCTTTGCCTGAGAGGAAATAGACCAGAAGAAGTAATGTCAAATGATATTACAGCCCATAAATTTATGAACTAAAAACTGAAGTCCACAGTCAGTAAGAAAGAACTCATGCTATCACTTGGCAAGATTTATTAAAAAAAACAACGACAGAAATGAACTTGGTCGCCTTGAGACAAATGTTACAAAAACAGTACCTTTTGTGCTGCTTCTAATACAGCATCTTTATTCATTAATTTTTGGGCTTTCAATCCTGTACTGTATCTTGAGGACTGAGGGCAGTATGAACAATCTTCACTGCACCCACCTGTCTTTATTGAAAGAAGAGTGCACTGTTGCACTTCTCTGAATTTATGGACACTTCTATGGACCTGAGCCTATGGAAAATACAAACCACTATCTGGTTAAATGAAAATACATTGTAATTGAGAGCTATTTCCATATTGACTGATGTGAAGGCTGAACAATAGTTTTCCTTCCCCTTTGGCTAAATGACACAACAAAAAGCTTGGCAAATGTGTTTAACAGATAACCAACACATGGGCACCAAGCCTACCAACATATGCAGTGGAAAGAATGCTGAGTTGCTGACAAGCCATCATGCATCAAGCCAGTCAGATTGATTATTGTGACCAAACATGTTTGACATGGGTCATTCATTAGCCATTACTCATGTTAAATTTACAATATCAAGTCCCAGCTGTCTGAAGCCCCTACATGGAAAACCATAACACCAATTTCCAGAATCCAGATTATAAATGCCCTTGAGGGAATTACCTTCGTACTAATACTACAGCTTGACCAGGCAAAAGCTTTGCATCTGAAATCCATATATGGGCACACTGTAATTTCATGATAGCATAGGGACAGTATGCATCATTTCAAGACTTTCCAGAACAAAAACACAAATTTAAGCACTAGGAAGTGTGCATAAGGAAAAAGTTAGCACCTGCTATGACAAGAGTAAACCAATAATAGGGCCCGAATGTTAAAGCCTCTTCAATTGGTGCTTAGCATTATGCTTTCTGTCAATCACCACTTCGGCAAATCTCTGAAGCTAGCACCCAACATCAAGTACAAAATCCACACTAAGGTTGACATCAGTGCGAATAATTGGTAGCCCCACTACTAAAAAGGCTCTAATATGTCATAATTGATGCAAATCGTTATCACGTATTGGAACTTTGGTGGCAGATCAATATTATCTTACTACTAATTCCAGGTAGTGCTAGCTGGACATGGACGTTAGTCTAGCGGATGCTAGAATAATCTAAGATATTTGAGTAAAAAGAGTGCGAGAAGTATCCGCTACTCATCCCAGTCCCAGAGGCCACCACAATATGGCATTTTTATCACGAACTACATCCACCGAAAACCAGGAATCCCACAAGTAAAAAGGTGGCAAGTTGGCATCATTAATCCCCTGACTGCCACTACAGGAAGCCCACCAATCCATCTCCATTCTTCTTCACTAGAAAAAGGAGGAGCCTTTCTCAAGCACGACCAGAAAGAAAAGCATTGCATTCGTTGCTCCACATCTACTCTCTCACAGTCCTCAACTTCCTAACAGCAGAGGGGAAAAAAACTACAGATTGAAGTTGAAAGCAGTAAAGAAAGAACCTTTCCACACGTCTCCACCATTACCAATCAAGCAGGCACACACACAAAGCAAAGGAGAGATTCGGATGCGTACCCCGTGGAAGAGGAGGTCGAGGAGCGGGGAGTCGTAGACGGCCTGGATCTCGGGCCGGCTCCAGTCGTTCCTCGGCCCATCCCGTATCGCGCGCTCTGCCTCCGCCGCCACCGCCGAGGAGAACAGCGCCGCCGAGGCGGCCAGCGGAGGGCAGCGGAGGCGGGAGCGAACGAGGCTGCGGGCGAGCAGCATCATGGCGGCAAAGCCGAAGGCCGGGAGAGGAAGAGAAAGGGATAGTGCTCGGGGGGGAGGGAGTTTGTACCTAGGGATTTCGCTGCTGCTGAGAGAGAGCTTGAGACCACATGACTTAGTACTACTACTAATTGTTGTGCTTTATACTTGGTGGAATTCAGTTTAAAACGTGATTAATCATCACTGAACAAGTGAAAACGTCTGCGATGAAAAGGAGGACTACTGATTAGTCACAGAAGAAGGAGGAATGAGTTGATGAAGAAGAAAAGGGCATCTGAACATGGGAGCTCGGTGAGTTTGTACTTTGTAGTTGAGCTACCACCTACAGTCACGACGGCTTTGCCGTGAGATGCTGCTTGGTCCATTTAAGCTTCTTTTGTTTGGAACTGCCGGGATGTGATCTCGCACGTGTAGAACGGAGTGTTTGATTAGTATATAATTAATTAATTATTAGTTTAAAAATTAAAAAAATAGATTAATATGATTTTAAGCAGTTTTACTTGTAAAAAAAGTATAGTCTAGCAGCTAAGCCATTGTGCGCATAAAAAATAAAAATTTAGAAGTTGGAAAAGAAAAGAAACAAAAGCACCTTAGTACAACCATTCTAGTGATCAGATCCAATATTTGGGTTTAGAGCATGGTCAACAATTGCCTAAAAATTTTTCTTTCAGTGTTTTTAATCAAATTTTAGTTATAGGATAGGTTACCAATGTACAACTAAAATTAACTTCTAACAATAAAAATAAAAATAGGTCACCTCAAAAGTCTAACAGAAAACGTAAATAAAAATCGCCGGTCTTCTATCACACACGTGTCGCTCGTGTTATTTCTTCCCCGAAAAGAGCAAGAAAAACGAGAAGGAGATTCCCAATTTTTAAAAGTTGTTAGAGAAACTTTTTAAAACCTCAAATTTAATTTTAGAATTAGAAGTCGTACACATGGATGTTGGAACCATTTTCTATAGTTTTATAAAAAAAAGGAGGGTTGGTTCTTTCCTACAGCCACCCATCAAAAAAGTTCCCCAAATTGCCCGCAGTCATTCCTCTGCCGTCAGATCCAACCATCCAACGGCTCACGACGCCCACAACCCCATATGCCTTGCCTAGCAATGCACGCAGGGCTCACACCCGTCTACGTTCCATTGGCCTCAGCCACCGCGCACGACCAATCCGCGAACACGTTCTGCGCCCTAGCCGCCGCACACTCTCCATCGCTCAAAAATGGAAACATGTCCCGGAATTAATGCCCTGCCGCTCCTCCCCCGATTTCTCTTCCCCTCACGTCCGACGCGCAGCTGTGAGCTGTGGAGATGGAGGTGCGGCAGCGGCTGCTCGTCGTCGTTGTTGCCACGCTCTGCGCCGCCGTCGCGTCCGCCGCCGCCAACATGTCGTCGTCAGGGTTGGGAACCAGACGTTCAACGTCAAGAACTACGGCGCCAACCACGACACCAAGGTAGGCACCCTCGCTAGCTGGGGATCGATCGAACAATCAAGCTCCTTCTTCCCTTCTCTTCTTATTCTTCTTCTCGCAAACCGATGTTCGCTCGGCGGCCGTGGTTGCCCGCCGGCCGTGCTGACACTGATGTCGGCGTGCGTGGCGGCCGGCGTGGCGATGCTGGTGCTCCTGCCAGCACCTACTACATCGGGCCAGTCCAGTTCCGTAGCCCCTGCAGCAAGGCCTCCACCATCAACTTCCCCATGCAGGCAAGGACAAGGCAGTTAGGTCCTCCATGTCTCCCATGGTCTGCCACTACGCACGTGACATATGCACATGCAGTTGCATGCATCAGTTAGTACGTGCCTGACCGTGACCGACGATCCGTCGATCCGTGCGTTGCATCAAGGCGGCGAACGACCTGAAGCGGTTCGGCGACGACAGGATTGAGTTGGGCTAATTTCCGCAAAGAGGAGGAAGACGCGGCGGCTGTGAGCTGAGCGAGCAATGAGAGGAGAGGAGAGGAGGAGACGTTCGGTGCACAAAGATGGTTCCTGTAATCAAAGTGTGTGCTTTATTGCCGGATTTGTTGTCCGTCCTAATTGCTCCTTTGTTTCACCACCTTGATTTGGTAATCAGTACTGTACTTGAGACCCCAACAGAGTAAAGGATTGGTGAGTGTGAGCTAAAGCAGAATTGTTTTACTTTTATTATTCTGCAGGTCACACTGAATCTATTGCAGGGTCAGAGTATCAAGGTACATCTCAACAATTAAACAAGGGCGATATAACAGCTTGTGAATTTTCTTGTTTCCTGCTTCCTGTCTATGAAATTCAGATGTTGATTCAGTCAATTGTTTGGCACGAACTATCAAGTCACCTTGGTGTTTTGCAATGTCAAATGGAAGATGTCCAAAAGCGTCTCATGTAAATAGCTCCGATTCTTCTAATTAATAACTTGAGGTGTGCCATAAATTATCTACTCTTATTGGACGAAACATGCAGTATCTAAAATTCTACATTCCGCACCGAATTCATTAGTGGTTTAGTGGCATATGATCTTAAAAGGCTCCCTTCTTTAGACATATATCATATTGATGTCAGAAATCATTGTGGATTCTTACAGATAATAGGCAGAAAATGGGATTAAGGGACACATAACAATGTTACATGTTGTTCTTCATTTATTGTAGTGATCACGAGAAGGTTGAGAATATTGACCATATAGAAGTGATGGAACAATCAATCAAAGAATCTCTGAATCACATCGGAATTCATAAGGTATATTCTATTTGTTAACCCTTTAATTAACTTCGGCTGCTCCTATTGCCAAATTCACTAGATAATATCTTGAGTGTTAATGACAATTCATATAATGCTCTGCTATCACTATTTCAGTACCGCATGTGCTACTATTCAAAATAATTTCATTTTGTAACTTTTATATATTTCTACAAGAGAACTTTGCTAAGCAGCAGCTGATGGCCTTACAGTGTGCTACTGCTCAGTTAAGAATTTTCAGCCTCAAAATTCAGATATGCACTTCAGGTTTCAGGTTCAGATATCTGACCAAAGTATTGCCCTTGCCAAATTCAGTTCCAGATCGGCATGCAGTTCCCAGTAGATCAAACAGGTGATACGGACGCTTAGTTGTGGTTGCACAGTGGCAGCGCGCAGAAATGCAGCAGCCTACGATGCAACCGAGGACCGTAGCTTGCTCCATCAGAGCTAAAGTTGAAGATGTCAGAAACTTAAGAAGCTGCCATGAAATGAACTTACGGACGAATGCATTATTTAGAAACCTGGAAAGCTCTCGCGAACTAACATAAGAAAATCTGTTCAAACTGAAGGCTTCAAAGTGTTTAATCAATTTAAAGCAATCTCAGTGGATGATCCAACTTCTGTTTGGAGCAGATTTATGATTATATATTCTTAATAGTTCCAAAAACTCGGAACCCTCTTCCAAATTTGACTCGACTGCAAGGTTGGATTTTTTTTTGTTTATTTCTTCGCTACATCAGAATTCCGTGTGCACGTGTTTGGCTTGGTTGTACTCGGTGAATTTATATGTTTCTTTTAATTTTTATTATATATGGAAATAGAAATGAGGTTTAATTTCTTCTCTGTTTTGATGATTTATTTCTTTCCCACATGGATTTCATCTGCATTATTATACTAAGGTTGTATGCAATAGTATGTTTTTTTTTCATTTCAGCTAGAATGGAACTTAGGATGAAGCTTGATTTCTTTATTTTATCACTGAATGGAAATGAAAAACTGCCTTGCATACATTTTAGACTGCAAAATGTTAGCGTGATGCTACATGTAACGGGGAAAACGTGGGTTGTACGTATACAATTACGATTGCTAGTAGCATCTCCAATTGTCTCTCCATCTCACTCTCTAAGCCAAAATTTAATAAATTTAGAAAAACACACACTTCAACAGACTTGCCACCCAACTTACCAAGCCAAATGATGACCAAAAATCTCACTTGGCTAGCTAAATCTAGAAAGATAAAACCACTTACTAAATATGGGTCCCACCACCTTACCTTCTCTCTTCTTCCCCCATCCCTCTCAAGCCACCACTCTGCCACCTCCCCCATCGCACAAGTGTATGTCATCACCTCCGTCTCCTTATTGCGTGAGCCTACCACCGTCATCCTACGGGTGCGAGTAGCAACACCGTCGTTGTTGACCGAGGTCACCGCAATGTTGCTAGCTAAGTTCGACACTCCTTTCATCACCAACTGAGGTCACTGGCCATCAAGCCTCCACCTCTCTCACCACTATCGTCATTCTTGCCTCTGCCTCCCTCTTATCGTCATCCCCACCTCTAGTAACTCTTGATGCCGCTATCCCCGCCTTCACTTCTATCTCATCGAAGCACTAGTGGTGCTGCCTAGGTGTTGTTGCTACCGTCGGCATCGATGGCTTCTTCTTCTCTTGCCGCTTGTTGTCATCGTCGGCTTATCCCCTCTCGCCACTGTTGTTGCCACCGGTAGGTGGTGGAGAGCTAGAGTATGGAGGATTAGAGGTAGTGGTTGAGAGGAAGGTGAAAGTGAGGAATGAGCGAGAGACTGAAGTATGGGTCATAGGCATATAATAGAGAGTGGACGGGGAGGTTGTTGAAGCACAAAGAAAAATCTTTTTAGCCAACATACCAACTGAGAAAATAGACCTTGATTTGGTAGACTGTTCGAGATGCCAGAGATGAAGCCATGAAGGCATGGAAGCTGCAAATTGGTATGCCGAAACCGAGCTGTTGGGCCAAACAGCTGAACGGCTAGGCAGGCCGTGCCACTGCCACCAGCCACACAAGCAGCCCAGGCAGATAATGCTTTGTGACTCGGGCGGCGGATGAATTGTAGCCCATTTGGAGCAAAAACCATTCCTACATGGGATTGCCTTAACAGTTTTCCTGCACCACTCATCTGAAATACTCTCGTCACATACTCATTTTTCTTAATAATGAAAGATTTATTGAACCAGTTACATCAAATTGATATAACCTATGGACTGGTGAGTTCCAGCGAGTTGCAAGGACGACATCAAAAGTTATGTCATGGAACTCTCACTGTACCTTGTCCGCGTACGACAGTGGAAGCGCTTGAGAAAAAACTACAAACACGAGCAGTGTACAAGTACAGATATAAAGATATTATGCAATGCCTTTTCAGTTTTCAGTTCGCAGAGCAACAGGAAAAGAGGACGAGAGACACGGCATCGTGGATCTTGTGGCGATGGAATGTACACCAACGCTTTTGGCCTCGAAAAGATTGCACAACACCAATACTCCAACTTGGGAGGTCAAAAGGAGGAGATTCCCGGCGAATTTCTCTGTTCCATCGTGAAAGCAAAGCTGCACCGTCCTCGTCCGTCCGTCACTTCACGGTCTGAAGAAACTCTGAAAGTCGTCTATTCTCACTGGCCTACACTAACAAAGCCTTTGTATCCAATTGGGAGATGTATGTAGGTCGTAGGACTGTGTATGCCTTCGCATCGCATCATGCTAATGGTATGGTAGTAGCCTCTGTCACTGTCGCCCGTGCTAATGGTTTCACATAAAAGAAACAAAAATATTAATGGTTTGGTTTTTCGCTGTAGGAAAATATATATCTTTGTTCTGCTTTGCCGCAGGGATTTTACTCATTTGACAGTCTGATTGAGAGCTAAGTCAAACATGTTGGTGGATGTTTCAGAGCCATTTTTGACTACTAATTGGTCGCTCAAACCTGTATTGGTGTTTTTGTTCAGGCTGTCTATTTATTGGTTTAGGTTGAATTTTGGGACACCTGATTGACTCCACTGCATTAAACCAATATTTTCTAAACCATGTTTATATCTCTATTTCCTCTTGCATCATCACCACCCTGACCTGTCATCTTGCTACAGATTGGGTTTATTTGCAATGTTTTATATTCCGATTTTGTTTGTTTATCTGAAACTGGTGTTACATTACATGTGGCAGCCAAGCAGTGCATCTACTGCCGTAAGCCGTTTTTTTCGCCTGCAACGCATCCAAATCAAAGTCCAGACTCCCGACAGCTCAACGAAAGAGGTGGCCAAGGAAGGATCCGACGGTCCAGATGGCTCCCCACGAGACGTCAACCTCCATCACCAACCCTCCGATCCTCCCAATAATGCCCCGCGAGTCTCCTTCGCAATCGCAGCCGGCGAGACGGCAAAGCCGCAGCCGCATCACGACTCCTCACTCCTCCTCAACACCATCCAATCTCCGCGCGAATCCATCCAAGCTCACCATACATTGCACGCAACGCGCGCGCGCGAGAGAGAGAGACACACACACAGAGGTTTGAGGCGCACGCGCGAGAGGTGGATGCGGCGGGAGGTGCTGCTGGGGCTCGCGCTGGGGCAGTTCGTCTCGCTGCTCATCACCTCCACCGGCTTCTCCTCCTCCGAGCTCGCCCGCCGAGGTGATGACAATCTGCTTCCCGTCTCACGCGCCCTCCCCGGCGATCGACGATCCTTTCACTGCCATATGAAACAACGAATTCCCTTCACGCCTTTCTTGTTTTTTGTTTATTCTTTTTTCCATTTTCTGTACTACTGTTTGTTGGAGTAGCAGTAGTTCGTTACGATTGGCTCTCTGTTGGATGGTGGAGACATCTCGTTCTTCCTGCGATAAAGTTTGGGATTTTTTTTCACTTTTTTCGACGAGGTAATTAGTTCCAGGAGAAAAAAAAACCCTTTTGACTTTTCGAGTGGTGCGGTGAACTCCCTGGGGATTCGGTATTGTTCCTGCCTCTTTGTGTTCTTGGTTTGCAGAGCCATTGCGAGACAGAAAAGATAATTCTTGGAGCCTTTCGATTAAAATACGGGGTTTACTGACTTTCATGGGTATTATGCAACATCTGATGCCGTCAAGGTTCTCCTCCTTTAAGTTTGTACTAGTGCTTTTAATTTAACAATTCTCAATGGGGAAAAAATATGAGGTTTTTTAGTTGTTCGGTGTCAGTTTGGGTGTTGTCATCTCAGTTCAGAAGGTGCTGTGGAGCATCAATTTTGTTAAGTAAACTCAAGGGCCAAAGTCTCAAGATAATATCTCATTGCTCAAATGATATTTTTCAGGTATAAATGCACCAACATCTCAGTCCCTGTTGAACTATATCCTTCTTGCCCTTGTCTATGGAGGTATACTCATCTACCGGAGGCAGCCACTCACGGTACGTCCGACATCCTGATCTATCCTTAATCTCCTGTGAAAATTGGTAAAAAATGAGCTGTTGGATGAGCAATCTTAGTGATGAATTGTTCAGAAACGTACAGAACCTGGAGTCCTGGACTGTTGCTCTTAGCTATATATGTAGACTTCAGCACATGGTAGCTGTTAGACAGACCACTGGTCTAGGTTGTATATATATAGACCCGACCCCCTTTATACGTTTTGGGGTTTTAGTCACTGTATACACTCTACATGGTATCAGAGCGAGTCTAGACATTCTCGGCGCGCTAGCTTTTCCCTTCGACGAGCCGACTCTTTCCTCCTCGTCGTCGACGTCTTCTTCCTGTCGCCGACCCTCTTCCCGGTACTCTCCTCACTCTCTCGCCCCGTTTTCCTCTTCTCCTCGTCTCTTCCGCAGTCACCTTCTCTTCTCCGTTCCACCTTCGCGCGACCAGGCAACAGTCACCTTCTCTTCTCCGTTCCACCTCCGCGCGACCAGGCGACGGTTTCGATCCGCCTCCTCGTCTCACCTCGCACCCGTTTCCGCTCTTCTTCTTGCTTCGTGCATCTCTCCTTCTCTGATGACGGCGCACCTCCACGCTCGTCGTCTCCATCGGCTGAACTCGTCCGCCCTCCCATCGGCTGGACCTGTCCAGCCCTCCATCTGCTGGAACCCTCCCTCGGTTCTCGCCTTTTCCGACATGCTCAACGGCTCTCGGACGCGAACCTTCTCCCCTCACGTCCGAGCCAGTCAAACGTGTCCACGGACACGAATCCCTGCCTCCCGGACACGAACATATTCTCTTCACGTCCGGCCACTCCCCGTCTTTTTCGCGTCCGCCCCACTCCTTGGCCTCCACGAGTCCACGGACGTGAATCTTCGCACGTCTGTGACTCAACTACTCTCTGACCCACCCACTCTGTCACCACCTTTTTCGTCACCTACTCCGCTGCCTACTTCCCATCGGCCAACCACTCCTCATTGGCTGGCCGGCCCACTTCTCATCGGCTTCTCACATCTTTGATCGGCCGATCCGTCATCTCATCGGCTTCTTCCTCCCATCGGCTTCTTTCTCCCATCGGCTCTTTGCTCCTGTTCTTTCGTCATGGCCACCGAGTCCGCTCTCAGCTCTGGCACTCTCCTAGTCGCCGAGTCTGCTCCGGCCCTCGGTGCCTCAGACCATACCTCGGGCACCACCTCGCCGATCTTCTCCCCTTCTTACACTGCTGTGAACGTGAAATCTCACGTTTCTATCTCCCTTGACCTCAACACCAATTATTCCAATTGGGTTTTCTTCTTCAAATCCCCCTGTAGAAAATTCGGCATCCGATCCCATATTGATGGCTCCGCTCCACCTTACCCCGATGATCCTCAGTAGGACATCGCCGAGTGTTGTGTGCGCAGCTGGTTGCTTGGCTCGGTCGACGATTCTATCCTCGACCTCGCCATGGACGATACCGATCACACCGCTCGGGATCTCTGGGTGACCATCGAGCGGATTTTCCTAGCCAACAAGCAGCCTCGTGCCATCTTTATCCTCAACGAGTTCCACTCCATGGTACAAGGCGACTCCTCTGTCTCCTCGTACTGTCAGCGCCTCAAAGTCAAGGCTGCTGCTCTCCGGGACGTCGGCCATCTTGTGGTCGATTCTCAACTCGTCCTCGCCCTTCTGCGAGGCCTCAATCCCCGCTTCTTCAACACCGCCGATGACATCGCCAACGCCATACCTCTTCGATCGTTCGTCCGAGCTCATGACATGCTAGTTCTTAAAGAACTCCGTCTGGCCAACGATGAGAAGACAGTGGCCCACACCGCTCTTGTTGCCGAAGCCGATAATGGCTGCCGAGCTTCTTGCGCTGCCCCTTCCTCCCGCGGTTTTGGTGGCTATGGCTCCGGCCACAGCACCACAGCCCGCACCGGGAAAGGCAAGGGCAAAGGCAAAGGCAGGACCTGGCAGGGTCCGAAGCCCTCACGACCTATCTCGGTCCCTGCCCACCCTACCGGTCCCATGGGTTCGTGGCTCTGCTATAACCCCTGGGCGCCCCAGCCCCAGCCACGCAGCCCCATCGGCTGGCAACCCGGGGTACTTGGTGCCTATTCCCAGGCTCACCTGGCATCGGCTCCCGTTCTGTTGCCTCAGCCGATGCTACCAACCCCACCCACCCAATCGGTTCCCTCCTGAAACCAGGCTGGCCTCATCGCTGCCCTTAACCAGATGACGCTCCAACCACAGCACCCTTGGGTGCTGGACTCTGGGGCGTCTTCACACATGGCGTCATCGGCCGGTATACTTCGCTCCTGTCACCCCTCTTCCTCCCCTTTTGTCACCATCGGCAATGCTCACTCTCTTCCTGTTCAATGCCGAGGTGACTCCTCTCTGTCTACATCCACCACTAACCTCCCCCTACGCAATGTTCTTATTGTCCCTTCTCTTATTCACAATCTTGTATCTGTTCGCCAATTCACACGAGACATCAACTGCTCCATTGAATTTGACGCGTCTGATTTCTCTGTGAAGGATATCCCAACCCGGCGACAGATCCTTCGCTGCAATAGTGGCGGAGACCTCTACACCATTCCCGCTGCGCCGTGTACTCCACACGCTATCGTCGCCTTCTCCACCAACCTTTGGCACCTTTGCCTCGGCCACCCCGGCCCCGACGCTGTCGCCACCCTCCGTCGCAGCGCCTCCATCCGATGTACTCACAGCAGCTCCATAGTTTGCTACTTATGTCAACTTAACAAACATGTGCGTCTGCCCTTTTCTAGTTCTCTCTCCTGTACTTCACGTCCATTTGAACTTATACATTGTGATGTATGGACGTCCCTAGTTAAAAATGTCTCTAGTAATCAGTATTATCTCGCTATACTTACGATTACACACAGTATTGCTGGACCTTTCCGCTCATCCACAAATCCAAGGTCGCCTCTCACCTCACTCACTTCGTCACGTACGTGTCCACTCAGTTCAACCTCCCCATCAAGGCTTTACAAGCCGATAACGGTACGGAATTCGTCAACCATACCGTTACAAACCTCCTCACCTCGCAGGGCATCTATCTCCAGCTCTCCTGTCCCTACACCTCTCCTCAGAACGGCAAGACCGAGTGCCTTCTTCGCACCCTCAACAACATTAGTCGCACTATGCTACTTCACGCCCACTTACCCGTCACTTATTGGGCCGAAGCTCTGGCTACTGCGACGTACATTCTTAATCGGCGCCCATGCTCCTCTATTCAAAACAACGTTCCCTACGCCTTCTCTACCGCACGGCGCCCGACTACTCCCACCTTCGCGTTTTCGGATGCCTCTGCTACCCAAATCTCACCGCCATAACTTCCAACAAACTCGCTCCCGCTCTACCGCCTGTATTCTCCTCGGCTATCCCACCTCTCACAAGGGATACCGATGTCTCGACCTTTTAACCCGACGGGTCATCGTCTCTCGTCACGTCATTTTTGACGAGACATGTTTTCCTTCGGTCTACTTCATCCGAGATCCTCCTCTAGTGATCTCGACTTCCTCCTCACCAACACCGTGCCGACCAAGTCTCCTCCACTGTCCTCTCCATCGGCCCCCTCATCGGCCGCTGCTGAGGATTTTTACCCTTCACATATCTCACCACTACTCGGTCCGATGTTTCCACCATCGGACCCCCATCGGACCCACCTCTATCGGCCGATACCGATCCTATTTATCCTTCAGTCGATACCGTTCCCTCTCCATCGGACACCCCACTTCCATTGGCTCCCCCTACCCTATCGGCTGATCCATCTCTATCGGACCGATCAGAATATTCGGCCTACCCGACCTCATCGGCTCAGGCCGATTTAATTCCCCCTTTTCCTCTTGTCTACAGTCGTTGACTCAGAGCCGATGACGCCCCCACTCGACCAGTTCTTCCCATTACTCCCGCACCTCCATCGGCTCCAGTTCCCTCCACCTCTCACATGGTCACCCGCTCTCAGATCGGGTCTCTCCGCCCCACTCAGCGCTACGGTCTCTCCGCCGTCCACAGCTCTATCTCGCCCATCCCGGCGACTTCTCGCTCAGCCCTGGCCGACCCTCAGTGGCGCGCGGCCATGGTTGACGAGTATAAGGCCCTAATGGACAACGAGACCTGGCGCCTCATTCCCCGACCTTCCGGCGCCAACATTGTGACCGGTAAGTGGATTTTTAAACACAAATTTCACGCCGATGGCTCCCTTGCCCGTCACAAGGCTCGCTGGGTCGTCCGGGGTTTCTCCCAACGACTCGGTGTCGACTACGACGAGACCTTCAGTCCCGTTGTCAAACCCACCACCATCCAAGTCGTCCTCACCTTGGTTGCCTCTCGCTCCTGGCTGATCCATCAACTAGACGTGAAGAACGCCTTTCTTCAGGGCCACCTGACGGAAACAGTCTACTGCTAGCAGCCCCCAGGCTTCGTCGACCCTTCTTGTCCCGACAACGTCTGTCTCCTTCAACACTCTCTACGGCCTCAAACAAGCCCCTCGTGCCTGGTACCAGCGCTTTGCTACCTATCTTTGGCACAACGGCTTCGTGGCCTCTGCGTCCGATAGTTCCCTGTTCATTTTCCATATCGGCTCCACCACTGCCTATCTACTTCTCTATGTCGATGACATTATCCTTACAGTGTCTTCGATATCTCTTCTCGACTAGATCATGGCCCGACTCCACTCTGAGTTCGTCACTTTGGGGTTTTAGTCACTGTACACACTCTACAGTAGGCCTTTAGTTTATTTTTTTTGACTAGTTGTTAGTACTTTGGTTTGCATTGTTTCCCTTCTTCACTGTTGATGATTGTAGGCTACAAGATTGGCACATCTTATCTTTATGAACAGGACCTGTGATCGCTGCCTTTATACTTATTCTGATTCTGTTCTTTAGAGTTTGTACTTGGTAGACTGTTTTGGTTGTTGGCTGACACGACCATGTGAAATTATTCAGGAATATTATGATTGAAAGTTCTTTATTTCTTTGTGCAGATAAAATGGTACTACTATTTGATCCTTGGGATTATTGACGTGGAAGCGAATTATATAGGTATGTAGCAAAAAGAAGTGAAAATAATAGATTACTTGTACCACTTATGTGTTAATGTAAATTCTAGTTTATGTAATGGCATGTTTTTATTTTGCAAAACATGCAACTCTCTTGTTGTTTACACAGTTGTCAAGTCTTATCAGTACACATCTTTGACAAGCGTAATGCTCTTGGATTGCTGGTCAATTCCTTGTGTGATTGTTCTTACATGGATATTTTTGAAGACCAAGTATGGACTCAGGAAGTTCATCGGTGTTGGAGTTTGTGTTGCCGGACTTATATTAGTAGTATTTTCAGATGTCCATGCCTCTGATCGAGCTAGTAAGGACATAACTTCTCATGATGCAATTTATACTAGTTACAGCAATAAATAATTTTTACGGTATTTTTCCATAAATTCTGATCAGAGCGTAAGTAAATTTCTGAAATGTATTGCAGAAGGACCCAACCCTTTGAAGGGAGATTTGCTTGTAATATTTGGTTCCATGCTTTACGCTTGCAGTAATGTTACAGAGGTAAGTAGCAACTCTTATCACTCACAAGTCACAAAGTACTTCAGTTCACCTTTTCCCATTTACATGTGGCAATTATCTGATTACTTGTTGGCATGATCCTCAATTGTAGAGCCAATAGGGCATAGATATATTTACCATTGTTTCTCCCTAATATATCAGGAGTACATGGTCAAGAAAAGCAACAGAATTGAGTTGATGGCATTGTTGGGACTTTTTGGAGCTGTTATCAGTGGAATACAGATGTATCCTTGGGTTTAATCCTTCTATTTTATTTTGTAATTTTCTGTTAAAGCACTCCTATTTTCTGCTTACATTGGAAGAGAATCAGTACTTAACATCTTAATCACTTTCAGTATATCATCTCATCGTCCCTGATGGATTGATCACATTTGCATAATGCTGTTTTTTCTTTGTAACTGCTGTACATATCCTATAGTTTTTCCTTGACATAGCTACAGAAGCATACTTGAGCGAAAAGAACTTCATTCAATCAAATGGAATGCTGGAGCAGTAAGTCTCCATCCCCTTACCCTGCCTCCCAGCTTTGCACGTGGCACATTTGCTTCTTAAGCTGTTGTAGTCATGATGGAACTTCAGACAAATACGATTTAAGCCCTTCAACTCTGTTTGATACAACAAAGATATAGACAACAAATGATTTCAATATACTTTCTGAATGTTGTTACTATTATTTTTCATGCATGGAAGTGAAGGTAAGGACCTTATTTGGCTTCAACTTACGAAAGAATTTTATGAAAACACTGTGTGAGCACCCAACCGAAACATTCCAATGCTCATGTTCATCTGCTTCAGTCTTCTTCCATATCTTTTGGCAATTTGTAACCAATAATTTTTATGGCATGCCCTTTTTTACCATTCCAGGTGCTTCCTTTTCTTGGGTTCGCGTTGGCGATGTTTCTGTTCTACTCAACTGTACCTACAGTACTGAAGGTATTGCAAATTGTTGTGCTGTTTTACTTATGAAATTCTTTACTTCAGACATCTCAACTTCGCAAGTGAATGATCCAAAATGGTGTCAATGAACTCGCATCTATGTTCCATTGCGTTTCTTGTCACAGATATGTGGGGCAACAATGCTGAACCTCTCACTACTGACTTCAGACATGTGGGCTGTTCTGATCCGAATCTTTGCTTACCATGAGAAGGTCTGCACTCTGCACACTACACATGGTGATCAATTCTTGAACTGAACTGAATTGTACTCATCAAAGCTGTGCTCTTTGCTCATGGTCAGGTGGACTGGATCTACTTCGTTGCCTTCGCCGGCACGGCGGCCGGCCTCCTCATCTACTCATATAAGTATGCTTTAGCTATCAATTGCTGCATCCTGACATGCCTGCATGGTTCTGTAATCTTTGTCATTTCCCCTGAACCTGATAGCTCTGTTGCTCGCAGGAGCTCCAAGGAGGCCGAGGAGACTGCGCAGGTTGCCGGAGCTAGTGACGAGCAGGGCAAAGCGGGTGATGAAGAGGCCGGAGTGCAGAACACGGCGTGAACTATGGTGCTTCTGCATCGGCAGCGGCTCGATCTCTAACAAGGGATCGTCGTTAACTGCGTATGAGTACACGTACTTACGAGCTACAGGGAAATATGTAGTAGTTGTTGATGAATTAACAGCAGCAGTTGTAGGGCGGGTGGAAAGAGTGAGGACAGGCAGCCATTGATTGAGCATTGGGTAGAAACGAGACGACGGGCTGAAGGAGCCGAGCTGAGAACCAAACATGCACTGAAGCTTTCCCCACATTTTATTCATTCTTACTGAAAATAGTTAATACTATTTCTCTTCTTGTCTATTAAGATACATCATTTTAATTCTTTTTAGTCCTTAATGATTAATCTATTGTCCAAATTATTTTCCTTCTTTTTCTTCTCTCACGAAGCCATATCACTTTAATTTTTGCTTTTAGATGATCAAATCATAAAACATATCATCTTAATTGTTTATATGATTTATCAAAGATGTAAATTATACCGCTACATCATTTAGCTACAAAATAAATTCATCTTACACTTTATTTCTACCATTATATTCTCGTAGCGACGCACAGGTTTTCATCTGGGAATACAAATAGGACTATGCACATTCTTGGTACAAATAATACAAATACAAAAGTTATACCATAAATTTTATATTGCTTCTTAAAGTTGTTTCCTTCAATTTTCTGTTTCTTATTAGTCATTAGTCACTCAAGCCTTAGACATGGAATCAACTTTTGATGTTTTTTTTTAAAATTTACATCACCAATGATTCAGACCTTGTTTCTCCTATATAGCTATAATATTACGTGTTGTATACACCAAGTTCACTGAAAATTTTAAACATTCTATAACATAAATATTATAAACAATGTACTGTTTATAATATTTATGTTATATAACCATTTGTTTAAAATAGTACTGTTTGTAATATTTATGTTATAGAACCATTTGTTTAAAATTTGCAGTGACTGGTTGGTGCATGTAACACGTAATATTAGAGCTATCTAGGAGAAACAAAGTCAGAATCATTGGTTAGCTTTGAAAAAACATTATCACGAACTTTTGGTGCCGATGGGTATCTGTTAATTTCATATCGTATGGATAAAGTGTATAAAATCTATAAAACTTAATTAAACTATTCGAATAGTCATGCTCATGATCAAGAGCGAATATAAGATGGTTATCTTAGCGTAGATTTATTTGTTTATGTTTTGTGAAAATGATTTGTGGGATGACAATTGTTACCAGAGTCAATCGGGATGACTGACGAATGATCTAAGTGATCTAAAACAGGCTTGTGTGGATTAGGATATCGAAATAGCATCATAGAGTATGTTTTTCGAGTGGAAGTGGAAGCTGATAGGCTTTGGACGGCTGCAAGAAGGAGCTGAGCTATAAAGATATTTTCACACCCCGATTTGACACTACTAGAAAACCAGTGCTAGATAGGACATATCGTCAAGAATGACAAACCATCCCTAAAGGAACCACATGTGTTAGTGCTAGTCCTAGAATTCGAAGCTGACACCCATAGTAATAAAACAGTAATAATGACAAAAACTAAACAAATATATTATAACTTATTACTATGTCGAATATATCCTTAGCAGTAATTACCAAAAAAAACTATGACAATGGAATTTAGCACAACTAGTACACTAATATACAGACAGTAGCTTGTGTTTAGGGACGAAACTAAACTCTTTGTCATCTTCTAACTAAACTTAAGGAGGAAGGAGAAAAGATAACAAAATAGAGAGAGTAATTACTTTTGTACTCGTAAGTCACGAGAAACATAAGTGTATAAGCTATAAAGCAATATTAGTTTTATGTTCTAAATCTTTTGTTTGAAAATCTTTTGTAATATCTAAGTATGAGTTTCATAATTTATTTGGAAAGAGACTTACCATCTTGATCCGATGCGAGTTGTTTCACAACAACTCAAACCTGACAACAAATTTTAGTTTCATTAATAGTTTCTTTTCATCTTCTATTTCTTCAACCAACACCATTTCTTAAGCCATACATACAACTTTTATCTCACTCCATCCCGAGCTAAACCAACATTTGTCTTTTTATTGTCTCTTTCTCGGAACCACCAAGCTTTATTTTTCGCTTACTCTCTAAAAGACTACTCTATGTTGCCATTACGGTATCCTGATTCACACAGACTCATTCCTGACTACCAAGGTCATCCGTTAGTCACCAAGGCCGACTCTGATGACGGTTACTATCTTTACAAATATTTTTCATTAAATACTAGCAAATAAATCTACGCTAGGAGAATCACCTAACATTTGTTCTTACCCGTGGGCACGTTTATTCGAATAGTTAAAGTTCTGTAAAGTTTGTACGCTTTACCACACGACACAAAAATGACACTGGATACCCATTAGCACTGGAAGTTCATTACAAGACCTTTTAAAAACTAATTCATAAATATCCCTTGTTACATAGTTAGGTCGAATCTCTAAAAATTGAGTATTAGTCAAGTCTTATATCTTTATCTACTCAAGACATGCTAGAGATGTCTCCTATACCAAACCAATCACTTTAAAAGAGACTAGAATAATATACATACCGGGTAGTAATGATTTACAATCCGTCTCCTCATTTCTAAAGTTCCACAACTATTGACATACAAGATTTCCATTTACTAGCTAATTACTCAGCCAAGAGTATCTCATAAACAGTCGTGTGGTTATATTGTAAGATGCTTAGATGTAATTCCCTAAGTAATCGGTACTTACATGCGATTACAAAACGAAGCCATACAGGTGAGATTTCGCATCGTAGTTTTTCATAAACCTTTTCTCTTTTCAAACTCACTGGCTCTATGAGTAAGTTTTCATAAAATGTTTCATAATATAATTTTTTCATAATGACAAACAACAGTATAAGATGAGTAGTGGTATTATTGCTCAAGGAGGAAGGATTTCTAAGCATTATTATGGTAGAGTTATAAGGATAGTATTTAATAATAAACTACTAGTTTGGTTCGTTATTTGCGTCCAAACTGAGGCTGATCAATTTAATTGTATACACTAAACATGCAACTTTGTAAATAATCGTATTTTATAAATTAGTAGCAATATAATTAGGGGTGATTTGGCTTACTCTTGATCGATGAGAAACTCTTCAAAATTAGCGTCCAAGAATTTTCCAGCGGCGAACTACATGATAACCATGAGAAAACCAAATATAACCCTAAAAAGACAATAAAAAAACTAAATAAATAATAGTACTATTGGATAGATCTCATTTTTAGAAAAAAATTGGATATTGAACGGAGTAAAACGGACTTATGGTTTAAGAGATATAAATTTTAAAAGTTTAAACTATTTTTCAAAAATAAAAAATTGATTTGTTATATTCAGTATAGAATATTCCATGGGAATATTTCCTAGAACTGACACGTGGGGTCTACTGTTAGTGAGATAGAGACACCCATGTGCCTATGGTCCATGGTAGAGTAAGTCTATCGAGAATCTTAAGTAGTGGCTAAGTGGACTCGGTGTACTGTTCCACGGGTAGACATGCGGGACCCAACAGTCAGCGACACGGCGTGAGTGGATCGGGTTCATGAGATTGGCTGGACATGTGGTCCCACCCTTTTCTTTTCTTTTCCTCCTCTCTTTTTTTTCTTTTCTTTTTCTTTTCCCTTCCTTATCTCTTATTTGTTTCTCTTCGCCTCTTCTATGTTTCTCTCTGCCTCTTTCTTTCATTCACTCACTCTCTCTGTCATTTTCTCTCCGTTCCCCTTTCTTCTTCACATAGAAAAGCGAGTGACACAACGACTGGCAGTGAGGCGGTCATGATACGATAGCAGCATGGAGGCTGGTCACGGCGGCTAGTGATAGGGGTGGCAACACTAGCTGCAGCGTGAAGGATGGCACATGCAGTGGTGCGGATGGGGAGCAGGCGATAGGTCTAGGGCGATGGTGGCCTAGGGCAGTGGCAGTGGCAGCAAGGAGGTGTCGCTTGGGCCAGGGGGCATAAGGCTATTGGCGGCTAGGGTTGTGGAGGCGTAAGGTAGCGGGGTAGAAGGTGGCGGGCAGTAGGAACAAATGGGAAGGGGATGAAGGAGTTGATGCAAGGTGATGGGGTAGGAGACGTTGCCTGGTTGGGGATGAGAGAAGACACAGGGTGGTTGAGAAGGCATACTGGTTTATATAGTCACGACCGTTGGGTGGTAACAAGGCGGTGAGACACGGAGGTCATCGGCGGGGTCCATGGTGACGTGAAGCATAGGACGCCTGACGATGGCAAGGCAATGACGCGTGTCACAGTGCACCACTGCGCACGGTAGCACAAAACAGAGTGGTGGCAGGCAGTTAGGTGCCGTGACTTGTCATGGTGCTACGCTGCTCGGTGTGTGGTACGGCCGGCTTGGCAAGGACAACATGGTGTAGAGGTGCGAGACCCATGATGAAAATTGATAGGGAGGCGAAGTTGAAGAATGGGACAAGGTGGAGGAGTCAGGTGTTGGCCATATGGGTGATGAGATGGACGATGAGACGATGGTTACGGCACAACAACGACATAATGTGTGACGCATAGGGGTGGGTAGCATGGCACATAGGGCGGCGTCATGCAATGTGGCTATGACATGACATATAGATTGGCACGTTAGGTTTGGTTGAGATGGCTTGGCAATGACGACGTTCGGTAGCGTGCCAGCGTGCACAGCGGAGACAACAGCACAAAGCAAAAGGTTTTAAAAGTTCAAAATTTTATGTATTTTTATTATTTAGAATTTCAAGATTTTACAGATGTGATGATTGGTGAAACGTCAAGATATTAAAGGAAACAATATGGCCAAGATGGCATAGAAATAATGTGGGTATATTGCTTCATAGAGATAGAAAGTGAAAAGAAACTATTAATGACAGTAAAACTTACTCGCTTTGCATGATTTATTGCAAAGCAACTCAAAGACAGATTGAGACGAAAAGTCTCCTTCAAAATGGTTGTAGAAACCCACACTTAGAGGTTTTAGAAAATGTTTTAAAATAAAATGTTGTGAAATAAACCCACATCTTTTTTAGCCTGCATAATCATATTTCCCATGACTTACGAGTACGAAAGTACTCATCCTCTCTATTTTGCTATTCTTTTTTCCTTCCTCAAGTTCATGCTAAAGATGTTGAATGTTTCGGTTTCATTCCTTGAATCAAGTTATTGTTTGTGGATGGATTGATATGTTAACTGTGCTAAGTTCCGCTGTTACTGTTTTGCTTGGAAGTTGTTGCTAAGGGATTATCCGATATGGCAACAGCTGTGGGTGCCAACTTAGAATTCTAGATTGGCAACAACACATATGGTTCGACAACGGATGTTATTGTCCTTTGCAACATGCCCTATTTGGAGTTGCTTTTCTGGTGGTGTCATTTTGCGGTGTGACAGATGTTGGCAAGGCAAACTGCTAAATAATGCATGAAGGTTGACATTGATTAACTCTAGCCTTAGTAGCTTACCATTATACATACTATCATTTTATAGCCTACCACAAGGGGTGAAGAAAATGATGTATCACTTTTGGTCCAGGTTCCTTTGGCAAGAAGATCAAGGGATAAGAAAATATCACTTGGTCTAATGACCTATAATTTGTAGACCAAAGGACCAAGGGGAATTAAGGGTGTTAGATTGGAAATTGATGAATTTTGCACTGTTAGGTAAATGGCTGTGGAAACTAGAAAAATGAGAAAAAGACTACGGCAAGAACTCTTGAAAGCCAAATGTCTAAATAGTAGAATATTATCTCACAAGAAGTTCATAATAGGATATTCTCACTTCTGGGCAGGATTGATGGAGGTAAAAGAAATCTTCTACAAATTCTGTGATAAGCAAGTTGGGAATGGAAAAAACACCCTGTTCTCAGAGGATAGCTGGTTAGGAGGTAAACCTTTATTAGATCAATATCCATCTGTTTATAATATAACTTTCATGAAATTTGTAACAGTGGCCAAAGTGTTTCATGAAGGATGGGACTAGATCAAGTTCAGAAGAACTATTATGGGAGACAAGTTAAAAAAATTGAAAGAACTAAAAGAAATAAAATTCAGGCAATTGACCTGAATGATCAAGAAGATAAACTTGTATGGAAACTAACCAAAGATGGTTACTTCACAGTCAAATCCTTCTACAGAGCACTATAAGTACACCAAATCTTTCCTTTTAAAAGATATGGAAATTCAAAGTACCACGGAAAATAAAAGTCTTCACTGGTGTTGAAAAAAATATTCTGACAAAAGATAACTTAAAGAGGGGATGGAAAGGAGGCGAGAAATGTCAATTCTGTAATCACGATGAAACTGTGGATCACCTCTTTCTGAAATGTCCAATGGCTAGATTTATTTGGAATCTTATACAATGTGCATTTAGCTTGAAACCTGCCAACAATATGGAACACTTCTTTGGAGGCTGCTGGCCCATGAACTTTGATAAGAACACCAAAAAAAAAAAAAAACTGGTGATGATGGGAGTGATAGCTGTTATATGGACAACATGGAAAGCTAGAAATGCTGCTTGTTTTAACAATCATTACGTTGTTGATCCAACTCAACTAATTCATACAATATGCATGTGGATCTGTTCATGGTCAATCTACAGAAAACGGAGGAAGAACAAAGAAAGCTGCAGTGAGGGCGCCTGGCGCCTAAGGCGGGTGGCAGATGAGGTGTTCAAATCAAGATACGGATGGCGACCAGGCGCTGCAAGACTGCAATGAGCTCAAGTGAAAAAGAGAAGATAAAGAAGATGGCGGCACTTGTATGGCAAGGAAGTCAAAAGAAAAATTGTCTGCTTGGATAATGTTCAGCTTAAACTTGTGCCCTCTCGATGGAGATGTAATAGGCTAGATGTTTAGACTAGCTAATCTGTCTTTCTGACTTTTGTAACTAACTATTGGAATGGCACCAGTGAGGTTGCAAAAGAGCTTGCTTTCCAAAATTTCTCCTTGCAACGGGCTGATGTAAGAATCTACTTGCCTTTCTAGTAAATGAAACGGGGGAGGGAAAGACCCTCTCCGGTTAAAAAAAAAACAATATATACACTGATAAATATATGTGTCCAATTTCTTTTATTTTTGTCTTTGCAACTGACAGTAAAACGGAAATGGTATTACAATTTTCACCAGGAAAGTAAAACTTCATATGCTTACAGTAAGCGAATGGTACATAAGGAGAACAAAAGGGAGTAAAACTTCATCTTGAAATTGTCAGAATTAATGAATTATGCCTAATTTTGAAACACAAATTGAATGATACAGTGCCATGATTTTGAGTATGGAGGGAGCAACTTCTATAAACACTAGTGGGGGTTTTATACTAGAGAATATTTAGATTTGGTTTGCTCTTGTTCATGCCAAGCTGCTTCTGCAGTTGTTCCTTGAATTCAGTGTAGGTCTGGTCATAATTATAACCCAAGAGCGAAACTTCTTTTAGCCTCGACAGAGTTTCTACCCCACAAAACCCACAATCGTGTATGTGGCAACAGTCGTTGACCAATAGCACCTTTAGTTTAGAAGTCACTCCTTCAAAGATCACTGACTCCAGTCTCTCCCAACAAACAAGCTCAGTGCCGTCAGATTTGTGAAACCGTTGGGACGGAAAAAGAGTTTATTCTCCTTGCATGCCTTGTCCTAAAGACGTAGGATGGATAGCATTGGTAGCTTTCCGAGTACTTGCATGGTGGTAACCACCTCCAGATTCGAGCTCCGAAGGCTCAACTTTTGTAGATTTTCGAGGTCCTCAATCCATTCTGGTAATTTCACCAGATTGCCATACAACTGGAGGCTCTCAAGGCCTTTTGGAGGACGTGACATGTTTATGCAAACAACCTTCTAATCCGACCTTATTCACTGCCTGGATTAACAAGGACTGCAAGCGGCCATGGTCGCCAATGGCAAAACAGTGTTTATTGCAAGTTATTCTTGTTGATGCCAGTTACACCTAGTTTACGCAATTGGATGAGCTTTTTGAGGTTCTTCAGCATGGCCTTCCTCCGTGCAATGTTCACCACACTCAATGTGTGCATGGACCTCAATTGTCCAATCCCACTTGGCACTTTGACACCAAACAGATCCAGGTTTCTCAACCAACCGCTGATCAACAACATAAATAACGACACGTTATACCTGATTCCAATTTCTTTTAGGAGCAACACAGTAAACCTGATTCCCATCTCTTATAGGATTGACCTGTACTGACGAAATAGCTGTAAAATTATTGACAGAGCGTAGCTTCTGGTGTCATCCTCATCATCTGGTGGTATGCCGGCACAAAGGTATTTCAGGTTTTGGAGCCTACCAATGGTTGCTGGCAACTTTAT
Organism: Oryza coarctata; assembly: GCA_030770085.1. NCBI lineage: Eukaryota > Viridiplantae > Streptophyta > Magnoliopsida > Poales > Poaceae > Oryza > Oryza coarctata. The sequence continues at coordinate 18,913,571 of CM061476.1, read as the reverse complement.
AACTAATGTTCCCCGGATATCTAGTGTCTCAAGATTAAAAAGGTTACCAAAAGGAACCCGGAAGATTGAAGATTTCAAAAGATCCTCGGAGAGACAAGTACTTTAAATGACGAAACTTTACCATTGGTACAAGACCATTATCTCAAAGACCAGAATGTGTTATAAAGTGAGTAAATATAAAGTAATTTACTTTACATAAATTACTGTAAAAGCTTGACCTCAGGTTATCTATTTAAAAAGCTAGACAACAAGCGATAGTCTATCTATTGGATATAACTATATAAAATCTTTAGGTATATTTCCGTAAATTATGAGCTAACAGTTTTTACATCCTATATATTTACCACAAGATCGAAATACCTCTCATAAGATCCAAATACTAAATAATAAATAGTGTAAATGACATTGCTCTTTTAGAAACTTCTACTTCTTGGATTTTTTTTCTAAAACAATATATAGAAGTAGAAAAACTCAAAGCGAGGAGCCATACCTGAAAATTAAATTATGGTACAGAGATTAAATTGCAAAATTTAAATATGGAAATAAATCACGCAATTTAAATTGGAATGAAAAAATTAATTCCAAAATAAACACTATTTTATTAATTAAAATATGTTTACAAAGCTTACAAAATTTTCTCATGAATTCCCTCTCATCCCTTTCTCAAAACATCCTTTAGTGCTCTCTTTAAAACTCTCTCTCTAGATGTGTTGAATGGTGTACCCTATCCTTTGCCTTTAGCTCTTCTTATATTTGTTATTTGTTAAGAATGGCTGAAAAATCATTAATACAAATTCAAAAATGTTCCTTGACGAAATCTTAGCTCATACTAAATCTTAGCTATTGATATGATCTTTAGAACCGAATGAAACAATAGTTGAATACACAAGAAGTCACAGAGATGGACCCCCGACAGCAAGAGTTCTTGTCGCCTAGCTGATTCCTTCACCCGTACAAATCTCACACTGACACGTGTCCTTGGGATCCCATGCAGCCACCGCATGCTCACTCCTACGCCGACTCGTGTTGTCAAGCACACATGTTTGTTAGCCACGTCTCTTTGTGCTCCCACAGGCCCGCACGTGCTAGTGCAGCAGGGCTGCTTCCTTACCTCCACATTGTTTGGGCCGTCTCCATGCGCCGCGCCGCTAGGCCTTCTTGCTCGCGTGTCCATGGGCTGCTGTTGTCTTCGCTCGCTCGTCCTCAGGCCGTCGCACCGCTTTGTGCGCCTACACTGCCTCGCCACGAACTAGGCCACTCACGTGCACCCGTGCCTAGGCCGAGCCGCCGCATTGCAGGGGAAGAGAAAGGCTGGTTAGGCCTTCGTACCTTGGGCCGCCTCTCTATTCCTCTTTTCTTTTTCCTTTTTTCTCTATTTTTTCCTAAATTTCTGACGCTGATATCCGTTTCGAAGACCTCCCACATGATTTTTATCCACCACATGACATTATGTATCTGCTCGCCGCTAAAAAATCTCGCGACCGGGAAGGGACGGCGGCTCGGTCACGCGAAGGCCTATGAGGTCTGCTTGTCTCCAGTGCAGGTCTTTAGGTCTTGAGGTTCACGGGCGTGCCAGTCAATTTGACCCTGCAATTAACAAGGAGGTGAGACGAGCGGGTCCGATACAGACATTCGCTATCGGCTGGCTGCCGATAGGTTCGAGATGTTGTTTGATCGGCTGGGGAGCCGATGTGGATAGGTGTCGACGAGCGGTCGACCGTAGAGCCGATGGAGGAACCAGAGTGTGCTCAGAGGATATCGAGGCGCACGGGATCCCTCCGGACAGCCGAACAGTGATCCATCAGCTGAAAAAACCGATGAAAAATGGATGCGGCCTAGGCGATGATTAGCGCAAGAAGGCACGGGCTGCAAAGCCGATGCCGCCCCGGATATGACAGCAAGAGACCCATCGCCCGCCGTGGTAGCGTCATCAACACCGAACCTCGAAGATCGGACCTAACCGAGACAGTACGAGGCCGGGGCCAGCGGCGATGATACGGAGGACGCCGGATCGGCTATGCCGTAGCAAGGGTAGGAACGAACCTATCGGCTAACTGAGCCGGTGAGGGGACGCCTCTCTGAAGGCGGGTGCGTATCGGCTGGAGGTCCGATACGTTTGGCGTTATGCGTCGTGGGATGCCTCTAAAGGCTGATGCGTATCGACCGAGGGGCCGATGCGCTGGGCGTGAAGCACAGAGCATGGATAACTCATCGGCTAGCACTCCGATGATACGCCGTGCAGGAGACTATAGGCCTGAAGTTCGATCTACCGTCGGCAGCCCCATAGGTCGGACTTAACCGATGTAGCACGAGACCGACGACGGCAGAGGGAGCTTAACAGGCCGATAGGTCCAGCACGGACGTGATACGATACATCCGATCGGGCTAAGAGGTTGGACCTAACCGATACAGCCTTAGACAGAGCAGGACATATCGGGATGGTGACGGGACTTACCCCTTCGCCGGAGATCGGACTTAACTGATGCAGTCTCGCGTCGAGAGCCAAAACCCGCCGGTAGAACCTAGATGAACTAGGGTGGCGATGCGCCGAAGTTGAATATGATCGAGAGATATATTACATGTTTCCAGGGGGTTCTATATTTATACCCTGGATTTACAGACAGAGTCCGACGCGTCTACGACCATAGGACATTATTTCCTAGTAAGAACAAAGGAAAATATTCCTAAAGAAGTTAACTAACCAGCTAGACCTCCCTAATTGAGTAAGGTTATAATTTACAAAAATAAGCACCCTACCGTGGAGTCCACGGCTCCTCCGCAAACCTGGTTTCATCTGAATAATCTTCCAATTTGTAACCGAGTCTTCCTTTGCTACATCTTGATTGGCTTCTCCATTGTAGCTATCGGACCTTCTTTAAGTCAAGCCGATCCTTCTCCTTCCTTCCCTCGGGCTTCTTGGACCTGATCCTGATTGGACAATCCCCTGTTTTAAAGCCGATCCAATCTTCTACTAATCTGATCGGCTTTTCTACAGTTCTCCATTGGCTTCGTCTCAGTATCTCCATCGGCCGATGGCTGCATCAAACCCTCCAACGGACCTCTCAGCCGATCGGCTTTAGCCCCATCGGATCTCCCAGCCGATCGGTTTTAGCACCATCGGATCCGCCAGATTTTGGCGTTAACAGTATCCAATCATGTCACCCAGCATTCCTAATCGCTCTGAACCTTAACCCCTCTCTAATTTTAGTCCTGATATATTTAACCAAAGTTGATCTTCCTTGTCATATGACATCCTGATCATTCTAGATCTCTGCTCTTTAAGTATAATCCTCATCCTCACCATTAATTAAGATTGATTTTAATCACGTGAACATATATAGACAAACACATATATATTGTAACATAAACTATATTAGTCATACATACTCATATTGACATTCACTAAATTTTCAAATCAAACTTTTCTTTACAACTTTTTATCACAAACATATAAATCATCATATGATTTTACATTATCCAAAAGACCTGTGCCTTCTAAATCAAGCACCCGAAGCATTCTCATCTACCTAGAAAGGAAAAAAAAAAAGATCTCCACTCTCCAAAGACTGTTAGAGATCGTATGTGGGACACATCCACTATATTTTGTATATTGTTCTTTTTTTCTCTGCCCCAACTCTGGCTCACAACAAGGTGTCGTACTTTATCTTTAGAGTGTGAGGTGATGTGATCATGTAGAACAAGAACAATATTTTGTTCTTCAGACTTTACGGCGCTGATTTCACGCATCAGAAACCTGTCTTCCCGCTAGCGACGGTTCTCCATTGTTGGATCATGCTCTTGTTGAGAAGGGACGTAAAACTATTCCTGTGCCTCTTTCTCGTTATTCTTATTTCTTGTTTCCCTTGAGTAACCCTCTGTAATCCACCGCCTCAATAACCGTCTATACCTGATGTCATGATCTTCCGGGAAACTCGACAGAAGTAAGACTTTAGATGGTTAATTTAAGCGCTCATAGCTTGATATAAGTATTTTCTTTATCATCTCGAGACTTGGGTTGCTATCCAATTCTGCACTAAACTTCCTCCATTCTATGATGTTTCGAGGTCTGGTAGACAAGAAACCACCCACTGCAGCGATGGTGAGGGGGAGTCGGCAACACTCCTCTATGATGATTTTTGCTTCCTTCATCATGTCACGTCTCTTATTCAATTCAGATTTATCCCTATCGTTATTAGATACCTGCAATCAAATGTCACACGTAACAAGTTAAATACACATTATATTGTTATTTGTATTACATACTAGGCGGTAAGCCGTGCATTCACATTCAAAATTAATAAATGACATAGACATGGCTATCAATTATTTTATACTAGGCGGTAAGCCGTGCATTCACATTCGCTATTTGTATTACATACTTTGTATACATGTAAACTAATTTGAATATATTACTACGTACCAAATTATATTGAACATCCACTCTAATACTTTCTTCTGTTACTTATATTTTCTTAATTCAACAATTTCAAAATTTAAAATTAATAAATAGAAAGTTATACATGGTTAGGAGTTTCAATTATAGTTTTTATGCTTTAAAATTTCTAAAATTTGAAAGTAGTAAGTACGAGTATTAATTTATTAATTATTGGAAATTAATAAGTAGCAAGTCATAACTGGGCGTGGACTCAAGACAAAGAGTTTGAATTTTTTTCAAGACTTAGCTATTCCAAATTTGGGTAATTGGGTTTAAGAAATATGAATTTGTTTGTGCCTTGGACTCAATTTAGTTTCTTCTTAATTTCTTTCTAAAATTGAAAGTCAGTAAGCAGCAAAATGTATTTGATCTTTTAATTTGACTTATTGCAATTTAGTCCCACATAGAGAAATGACCAGGTTTATATTAAAAAGTGAAAATGTGAGGTATACCCTTGAGTATACAATCTTATTTGTAAGTTATATTTTTTTTAAAAAATGTAGATTGGATGATGAAGCTATTTTTTTCTTCGATTAATGTATGAATCATAAGAATTGGCAATTCTTGTCATAATAGCTAGCTATTTTACCTTGAATTGTAAGATTAATGTGAGGATACTAGAAGATCTCTATTCCTTAAATATTACTTATTTTAAATCTAGATTTAAAATATTTGTAAATTGTATACCTACATGAAATCTTTTCTCAATAATATTTTTAACATTTCTAAATTTTATTTCTACGTAGTCTCTTCTTTTAGTTTTCTTCTTTTTATTCTAAATTTAAAATATTTTAAATTGTATTTCTACTTGCACTCTAATTATTTTCTTTTCTCAATTGTACTACTACATGCACTCTTTTGTCAATGATATTTATTTTTAACTCTGAATTTCAAATATTTGTAAATTACATTTTTACATGGACTCTCCCTCTTAATATTATTTATTTTTAATCCAAATTTGAAGTATTTTTAAATTATACTCATACATGAGCTCTTTTATTCAAAATATTTATTTTTTAATCCAAATTTTATATATTTATAAATTGTATTTTTTTTGTAGACTCATTCTGTTGATACTATTTATTTTTAATCCTAATTTTATATTTTAGATGTTTATAAATTGTGTTTCCACATCAACTTCTGTCTCAATATTAATTATTACGTTTAATTTTTAATCTAATTCTCAGATTTTTTTCTAAACTATATTTTATTTTAGTTTTCTTTATTTTTGAATATTATATATTTTAAATTATATTTCTAGTTTGATTCTATTATTTTATTAACAAGCATGGTGGGCACGTAGATTGTGCAGTTAGCACTGTTATCCAATGTTCCCATATAATACCATATACCCTTTCACATTTTATTATAAAAAATATTTTAAATGAAAACTCCGGCCTAATTTGACTAAACTTATTTATCTGATATTTTGATTAATACCGTAATTTCTATGTTGCAAACATGATACAACATTTAATATTTTATTAATAATATAATAAATCTAAATATGTAAACTTTATGGTATATTAGGCTTTCTTCTTCTCTGCATCGTTATCTTTGTCTTATGATATTAGTGGCATATTCTCATCATCTCTCATGACATTCTTTCACCTATTAAAATGTCATAATATCATATATTCATAATAGTTTATAACATATTTTAAATAAAAAATGCTAATTTTTATCAACACTTTCATTACCATATTTCTTATATTTTATTTCATTGTTGTTGCTTCCGATTTAGACCTTAGGAACTCTACTTTCATGTTGATGTAAGTTTGAGGACATATAATTTTATCTGTTAGTTGTATTTTTATGTAGATTGGATAATTAAGCTATTTTATTTTTCTTTGAATAGCATGTGAATTCTAAATTTTTTTAATAATGTGGGAATTTTTAACTATTTTTATCTCATAGTATTAATGTAGGATGCTAGGAGAGCATACAATTAGTATATGGAACGATAATATTATTTATTGTTTATCTAGATTTAAATTATTTTTAAATTGTACTCCTACCTTAATTATTTTATTAATAATGCTTATTTTAATTCATATTTAAGATATTTATAAATTATTTCTACATGCAATCTTTCTCCTCATATTATTTATTTTAAATATGAATTTAAAATTTTTCTAAATTGTACTCATACATGAAGTCTTTTCTCTATATTTTTTGTTTTTAATTCAAATTTTAGATATTTTTAAATTGTATTTTATCGTAGTCTCTTTCTTTTAATATTATTTATTTTAATCTAAATTTTATATGTTTGTAAGTTTTATTTAGACTCTTTTGTCAATATTAATTATTTTAATTTTTTATTTAAATTTTAATTTTTTTTCTAAATTGTATTTATACACAAACTCTTATATTAATATTAATTATTTTTAATTTTTATTCTAAATATTATTTTAAAAAATTATATTTCTGCATGGACTTTTCTTTTAATTCTAAATTTCAAATATTTCAAATTATATTTCTAAGTTGGACTCTATTTTTTATTTTTTAGATTAATGTAAAAATTTCTAGGCCGCCCTATATCTTTTTTTCTATTATTTTATTAAGTTAATAGATAGATGTGGGGATTTGTAAGCTATGAGTGAATGTGGTGGTTACTTTTTCCATTATTTAAAGATAGATGAGGATATATTTTTTTCATACATAAAAATTTGAAACCAACAATTATGAAGGATAGGGCATAGTAGACAAAAATAAGGTACTACTATATATGTGGGAGCATTTACCTTTGTTAAGAATAGTTCAAGAGCATCTGCATCCGTTAGACCTCTTCGATATTTTGCATGTTCATTTCTTTCTCGGAACAACGTAGAGCAACAAGTTGAGGTCTTGTAGTAACTAGGATCCGGCTACCATTGTTGTTTTTAGGCAACTTTCTTATTATCGAATCCCACTCGGCAGGAGATGGTAGGTCATCTAGAACAATGAGGTGTTTCTTCTCGGAACAACCTAAGTCTTTTTGTCCCATCTTGCTTAAATCATATCTTGCATGTCCTATCGTACATACTCCATTCCTTGCAACTCCTAGCGTAGATTCTCCATTCCTTGCAAGTCCTAGCGTAGATTCTCCCTTCTTTCTGGGGGAATCTCATCTAAATGCTGAGCTAAGCTCCTAAGGAGCTCAGTAAGATTGAATGGACGAAGTACAGTTACCCAAGCACGCCTCTCAAATTTAAGGCTTCTCAAGCTCAGAGCTCTGATAGATGCTTTTAACGAGAGTGGTTTTCCCAACGCCACCCATTTCTCACACCGAAATCACTTGATGGCTCAGATTACGATCAGAAAGCAGTTCGATAACTTCATCCTTTTCTTTTCCTCTACCAACGAGCCGTGCCCTGCTGCCAGCGAGTTCCTTCACAACCACAGTGTCGAAATCTCTGTTGAGGACAGGGGGTGAACTGCTTAAAGGAAGGCCGTCAGGATCATCCTCCTGTATCACATCATCAAGAAAAGGTAGTAGAGGCCTCCATGCTGGACTTGGTCTCTGTCTTCGTCTTAGGGCAATCTAAGTTAACTGACTGAGATTCCACCGGAAAAACAAAAGGTCATTACACAATACTTAATTACCTCTAATTTAAAATTAAGCTAACTCACTGGAATGGATTTTTTAGAATAGAACTTGATTATTGGATTTTTTTTAGTTGGTGAATGCACTCTAACCAAGAAGCAGAAAATGGTTGTTTGTGTTATACATGTAATCTTACGTAATTTGTACAAGATGCACATGACCGGATCTTAGATATTTTACAAAATAGCTAGGATTATATTTAATCACCGAATGACTCCTATAATATATATATTTGCCTATGGATTGTGACTTGTGACTTGTGTATATTATATTCATTCGGTGATTGAATATGATCATAGTCATCTTCTAAAATATCTAATTAGCCATACGTGAAGACTAAAGATCCGGTACTACATATCTTACACATATTACACGAGATTATATATCTAATAGGGATACAGTAGTAGATTATGTTCTTGCTGCAAATTAACATTGCAACTTATGCATATTATTTTATCATGCAACTTTTGGTAGCAAAGCGCGGGGTTGGGTATATAATCTTTACCTCCTTGTAGAAGACATGAAGAGGTTTGACGAATGACCCTTCCTGATGAATCTCGCATGCCTTGTACTGATCATCGGTACAACAGCTTGCAGCTTCAGCTTGCTGTGTGTACACTAGGATTCGGCTCCCGTTACCATTTGTTCGGAAGATAGGTTTTTATCCAGTTCCACTCTTGTATGGACGACCAAGTATTTATTGTTTGTCACATATCCAATAAAATCATGTCCACTGCTAACCACCAGCTCCCCTATCTTCTTCTGACTCGTCTTCTTCGAGTTAGTGTGGATGGGTCGACTTCTACCGCCAATGCGAGCTGCTGAGACAGGGACCAATGGGGGATTAAAATGAGGAGCTCTCAGCTCAGGGACAAACATGCCAAGATCATGGGGGTCACCTGGTTCTTATCCATCGATCCAAACGGGAGCTTCTCAGACATTCGAATCATCATGCAGCTGCAGCCTCTCTTTTCTTTGTTGCTACCCAGTGGTACTACTTTGCTAGCTACTTGCAATACCAGCTGCAGGAATACAGGGTCAACGGCAAAGCCACCGGGATGAAGCAAAGCTCCACACCTCCAACATCCCAGTCCCCATAATTCCCCACTTCTGATGCACTTGAAATCCACTCCTCTGCTCCACGTACTCCATTGCTAGTCCCCAAATCCGATGAGTAGTTTTCCCTCAAATCGAGCTCCTTGCCCATCAAAATTGCTTCACCACTAAATACACCTCACTACATCCACAGTATACATCCAACCATAACCTTTTGAAGAAGGGTTGATCCAAACAGGAATCGGCGCAAGGTCTGATTACGCTGAGAATAGTTGGAATTGTAGGTATCTAGATATATATGGTCAAATGGACGATGTTAGTGTGAGTTGGCCAGATACGAGTATATTGTGTATGGTCCACGATTAATATGGCCTATTTGATAGTAGGCTACAGTCTCAGCCTAAGCACAGCACGGCCTGCCTACTATAGTTAGCCAACCTAAATACAAGCACGGTCCGATCGATCTAATAATTTATTTATTTATTTTTGTCACATAGGTTATAATTGATTTATGAAACTTTATTGTGTCTAGGCCTGCCCAATACAGTCCAACTCTTCAATCGGTCGTGGCATCGGCATGTGAGTCTGCCGGTACAGTCCGCTACAGTAGTTGATCAAAACGTCTAGCTATCATTTGGGACTCTTATAAGACACCTAGCTAGTGGAATATGATTGCAATGCAACACATAGGCATCAAAATCGCATTTTTACTGTACACTGGAACTAACAAGAGCTGTTCATTTGTTTTAATCCAACAGAGTGAACTAGGTATTAATGGTGTCAGATTTAAACCCCCTACCCAAATTAAGAGCTAATTTTTTTTTCAAAAGACTGACGCACCTAATTGAGGACATTATTTGCTAAAAAAGAATCTTAATTTTGAGAACCGAAACTTTACGGACATCCTTGTTTTCAATATGATTCGCTCGGGTTCAGCAGAGTTCAAAAGGAAATACCAGCAACTTTCATGCGCAGACGAAAGATTTGGTGCCAGTTTGGAGGCAGAACGGCGGAAGAGCTGGCAGTGGCAGCAACCGGCCACCCCTCCATTATCCTATCGCCAGAGAGAGAGACTTGTGTGCGTGTATTGGGCCATGCAAGAATGAATGGGCCATGATGGGCCGTGTTGCGGTCGTGATGACCTCTCCACTATTTCTTTCATCAGCGCGGGATGCCAGACCCTTGTTGAAGTGGCGCGTCTCCAAGACGCCCCCATGCATTTTTTTTTTCCTTTTGTTTTTATGAGGAAAAAAAAAGACGTGACGTTAAATTTCCTGCGAGCAGCCAAATATGTCATGCTCTCACCGTCTCACGTTCATCTCTACTTTGGTATTTCTAAACTTGATCTCTGAATGACCATCCGATTTGAACATGAACCACAGGTGATTTCACATAAAACAAACAAGCACATCCGCTTTCATATCTGGGTACCACTGAAAAAAGAAACTGTGGATACACAATCTCGATTGCAGTAATGAAAACATGAGAACTAAAGTCATCGTGAACTGACCCACGCACCGTAGCATAAGCTGCCGCAAGGGTAGCTAGCCCAGGAAGCAGTTTTACAGAAAAGAAAATATAAATCGCCATACGAAAGTATGGACTATCCAACCGACACCAAAACGATGCAATGCAGATGATCCTGCAGCCAACTGTTCATGCGCCCACGAGAGTAGCAAAGCGATTTACAGGAAGTCATCCTTTTCGAGCAACTTGAGAAACGTAGCTTGTCATTCATTCATTTTTGTGCTCTAGCATGGCACATCAACTACAATTATACAAACAGCAGGGTTATGAAAACTCATAGTTTGATATTATAGCTAGGTGAGAGGTGCACATTAACCAGACCTGGCAAGTTAACAGCAATGCTCATGAAGTTAGGACAGGTTACTGTAGATTGACCCCGTGAGGTCCTGGATTATCTGATATCAATGAACTGCCCCAAAACTAATTAAGTTTACCTTTTACAAAGTTAACCAGCAAGTTCTGCACCTTTCCATTTACCAACAAATTATAACCCTCTCCCCCTACACACACAAAAAAAAAAAGATGAACTCATAAATTTGTAAAACTCATCATAGAATGTAAAAGGACAGTTAGTCCCCAAACAAAGTCTAACTTCCACGATAGCTGGCTAGCAAAGAACAATTGGAAAACTTCAATTAGTATCGGGTGTACTGATGGCAACAAATAGTAACGGGGATACTGATGGCAGCGGATGGGCTTGGACTGGCCACGATTGGGCTTAGCGTCTCGGGAGGGAGAGAAGAGAAGAGAGGGAGGGAGTATTGGGTCACTACCTTTAAATAATGGCGAGGAACAGAGACTAGGCAATAACAGATTTTGGGGAAACCGGTGAGAAGGAGCTCGGATGTGGTTCGAATCGGAGGAAAAATGGTAGAGGTTAAGAGGTAGAGTTCAGCGCAAAGAGACAAATGAGAGAGGCGGTGACATGGTGAGATATTTAGCCGGCTTTCTCAACCGATTGGCAGGATGGGACATGGCGTTGAGGGAGGCAAGAGTGGAGGTTTTTGGAAAGAGTTTTTTGGCTGCTTAGAGTAGAGGTTTGAACCCAAATTTTAATATTTGAGCTCACAAAATATCAGGATTTAAAACAAGAGCTTTAAGACTAGGCTGTAATATCTTTAAAATGAGTTTGAGTTTGGAAGGAGTAGGAGAGGAAAAATGGATTTATAGGTGGTTTGAATAGCTTAAAAAGAGACATTCAAAATAGTTTTTAATAGCCTAAAAACCAGGGCGTTAGGTATACCAAAGCAATTATTTTAGTGAGCTTCTTTTCTCTATTATTTATTGAATTGTTTATCTACTATTCTCTTATAAGTATTCAATTTTCTCTAAGGTGCATCACTGAAACAGCACGCACGAGCGACGACCCTTGTGCCACCACCGGCAGTGCCTCGGACTCCGGACTAATCCCCTATCCACACCTAGAATCTAACCTCTGCTATATCAGTCTCTCTCTCCGCACTCTATCTCTCTCGTGCTAATGTACCGCTCGCCGCGTGCTCCTTCCTTCTTACGCCGCCGCCACCGCATAGCCGCTGCATTGGACCTGTTGTTAGTTGTTAATGTGGAATACTTCCTTCGTTATATTTGTTTGGAAAAACAAACTTTCTTCATTACTTGTTGCGTGATTTTGCAACACGATGGAGAGAGACAACGAGAGTGATCAAGAGACAGGAGCCACCCTTGTGTATGTCTGGCAGTGGGTCCCATAAGAGAGTAAAACAGTTCATCCAAGCGAACAGAAAAGGAAAAAAAAAGAAAAAGAACAAAAAAAGGGATAATTGAGAAAATGGCTAATGGAATAGATACCACTCAACTACAAAATTACAAGTGCACTCCACAAAGTAGACAAGACCATTCAATATGTGGCAAAAGAACGATTTTGTCAATATAGAAACACATGTAGGTTTAGTATATTCTACAAATATATTGTGACAACGATTAGATCTCATTTGAGTATAACCTAGATATGTATATCGGCAAATATCGCAGTACTACACATAGATCGAAAACACGCAACATAGGGTTCTGTTCTGGAGGGTTCACAGCACAAATCGGCGCAGCTTGTACCACCTCAACGGAGTGGACGGTGCTGAGCCTTGGCAAGTCCGTGCTGAATGGAGCACTCGGCTACGCCCAATCCGCTGCCATGGAGCAGGTCGCCCTGCAACTCGGCATCCAACGCGACCATGCGTTCATCAGGGACGAGCTCGAGATGATGCGCAGATGCGATCGAACATCGATGACTATAGGCTTCAATCAATGTCGCCCTGTCCACCGTGATGGGCGCCGGTGCAACAACCATGTCTGGAAAGGAAGAAGCAAAGGTGGCAGCGGGACGACAAAGCTAAAATAAATCTCATTCGACCGATCAACACCACTGACAAGAACCTTAGGGTGATTGCAGTGTGGGGAGCAAGTGCTAGTGTTCTCAATGACGCATCCATTATCAGAAGGGCCTACGATGATCTCAAGATGAAAAACAAGTTTTGAGTGCTATACGTGGATCAAGGTGATGAGTCCGTTGAATCAAGCAGCGTTTCTATTAACACTCGTAAAAAAAGTGCAAACCCTGTTGGGGAATTCTACGTGAATTCTCTTCTGCCTGGGGATGCAAAACAATGCAGCAGCTGGTTTGGTGGCCCAAATTCGCACAGCCGCACGGGATGGAAAAGATGGATAGATGGAGATGATTTGGTTATTGTGTTTAAGAAATATGTGGATGACGGGAGTTTCTTGATTATTGTGCTTACTGACCTATATCCATCGTACAAGAGTGGGATACAGATAAAGAAATGCTTCCCGACCAATAATGCAAGGATTCGAATCGTAGGGTGCATAGAGCATTGAAGTTGCAAGGCTGTGTGTATGCTAGGACAGTGTACCGCTTAGAGCACAAAGAAATTGTCTTATGATCGGAGACTGCTTTCTCTATGAGAATGTAATTTTGAGGTGTTAAAATCATCTAACTAGTGCAACCTCGTTGTTGTTCTAGTTAACTCATTGTTTTGTATACAGCAAGTGAAATATAAACGTGCATCTTCTAGGATCGAATAAAACAATAAGCCTACCAAAAATAAAAAAAATAAATTAAAAGTTATCTTAATCTTACTTCGTTGGTCCAACATTCTCTTGTTGCCGGTCCGATCATCACATAACTTCTGTTCTGACCGCCGCGGTCTGATCCTTTTGCTCCATCCGGTCTGATTTACACAGTTTGTTGGTCTACCCGTCCGTAATCAGAAAAAAATAATGTCAATGAAAATCTCAAAAGTATATCAAATTATTTCATCAATATATATCTATAAAATATATATAAAACACTCATCTGACTAAACTAATTTTGATTAAATTTATAACTTAAGTTTAAACCCTAAATTTTTCTATATTGAGTCTTTATTTATATCCATAGATAACTGGAAAATCACTTATAATTTCTTTAAAAAACCCTCTCATACATATATGTAACTTATCTATTTATAAATTCAAACTTTATCTTTTTAAATTCAAATTCAATTTTCATACGCACATAATTCCTTTTATATGACATATAAAATCATCACCTACACATGTATTAATCTCTAGCATTTAGTATCCTGTGTGATCTCTTGATCATCTGGACATCAATTTTTGCTAAGTCAACTAATAATCCATCACTAACAATACTCACTAGATCTCAAGCAATACTTGCACATAAATAACGAAGAAACTATATTTAGATACAAGTTCTCACCTAACTTAACTTATATTACCACACAATAGAATATTTTATGCATACGTATAGAAGTTATAGACATAAACATAAAAAGTAAATATCGTAACAAAAAATTAACATGCAACCGACTCTGAACAGAAGTCTACCGGTTAGATCATTAGCCAAAGCGGTTTGACTACACATATCACCGGTCAGAACGTAGGCTGTTCTAATTTCACAAACACTTTTGATTTAACTGAACTAGCTATGTCGGTTTGACCGCGAATGCACACACCACTTCACTAATTTCATCACCATTTTGTAAAATCAATAATCTCTATCAATTATTCATTTAGTAAATCAACATAATGATTTACTGTCACCCAAGAACCTATCGCAGTAGTAGACCAGGATGTACTCTAATTATTCCTTTTTTAAAGACACTTGTACAAAGGGTCATCAAAATTATTTACAATTATTTTTTTATGACTTTGTCATGGCTCTTCAGCTAAATGTCACCATACTAACAACGAAAATACGGAGCAGAAGCTCTGATAGTTTGTAAACATTCGACATCGACATCGAAGTAAAACATCTGATAGTTTGTAATAATTCGCTAGACAAAATACAATTAACCAGATTAAGACGACCAGGATTGGCCGGTAGCCCTGCACTGATCAACTATTGGGCGCGTTTTTGTCAGAATCAAACTCACTTCCGATCTACGCCAGCTTCTTCGAGTTCGAGGTACTCATTCTGCAGGGGAATTAATGCAGGCAATTAAAAGTAGTCGACGAACTGCAGATCGGCCATAGCAACTCCTACGTGAATAAAACAAGATGACTTGGAGCCATCCGGACCAAGAACTTTTAAATCATAGCTACTCCTACAGTAGAATTTTCTTCACCGGGATCTATCGCGTATCTTGTACCATAACAGTTGTAAAGTAAATTACAACGACTGAGATTTTTAGTTTATTCACTTGATTAATTAAACAAGTGCATGGCAATGTGCATATTAAGTTTTTGGCAAAATCTTGGTAAAATTTTAGGAACCACTAGTCAAAGCGATCCTGAAACAACACAAAACGACGTAGAAGTTCCTTCGTATACTTACTTTGATGCATGTTTGATTAACAATCCAAAAAATACATCAATTCGCCTATTTTACTTATCTCAAATTCACTACTAATAGTTTCTAAAAACTAGAACATATCAACTTTTCATGAAAATTACCAATAATTTTTTGAATTGGATCTCTTCTTCGAATGTGTAAGGAAGCAGTAGTTTCAAAAACTTTATCTATCTTCTATTTGCACAAAAGATATTGAACCTTATGAATGCTCAGTTATTGGTAAAGTTATGGTAGATGCTAAAACCAATTCAATTAATTATATGTGAGGAACCAAACATTCATTTTCATCATCCTTATTATCTTCATCAATAAAGACATTCTCTCCTTGAATATATGCACATGTACCTCCAAAAGATTAAACTTACGATAGTCCAATGATATTAAAATGTAGAAGTTGTTCTAGTGTATTTGTCATCACCATAATAAGAGGTGGATGTGGACTTGCATACATATTACCACGTTCACAAGAAGAGCACCCTTAAGCTTAGGTAGACCACCTATACGATCAAAACAACTAACCGTGTTAGATGATCAAAACCAATATGACCAAGTCTACGGTGCTAAAAGAATAAATCTTTAGCAACTAAACACTTATTCTTAATAGAAGATGAAAATCAGCTTTAAACACTCTCCTAAAACGTATAATATTAAAGACTATATCTCCTAAAGCATCTAACGCTCTGCATCTATCTTTTTTAAGGCATATTTCAAAATCTTCATTAATCATTTGTCAAATAGAAAGCAAGTTATAATTCAAGTTCTTAACAAGAGGCACAACCTTAAACATAAACTTATCACTTATTATTACTATACCTTTAGCTACAACAATAGAAGTAGAAGAATCTTCAAAAATTACCTCTTCAGTATGCGATGCTCTTGTGAGATATGAGAGCCAATTCTTACCATTGGACATGTAGCATGAGCATCCAGAATTCATTAGTCAAATGGTCACCTTTCTTGCGTGAAGTGCTTACATAGAAGAAAATAGTGTCGAGAT
Source organism: Oryza coarctata (assembly GCA_030770085.1). Lineage (NCBI taxonomy): Eukaryota > Viridiplantae > Streptophyta > Magnoliopsida > Poales > Poaceae > Oryza > Oryza coarctata. Next base: position 18,897,142 of record CM061476.1, on the reverse strand, counting down.
ATCAGTGCTAGATTTAGTAATATAACATTTAGAAATTTATTACTAAGACAAATGACACACATCATTAGATATAATATAAGTATTTTTATACAAAGTTTTATATCTATCATTACTCTCATATTACTTGACTTTGTCTTTTCTCCTTAAAAAGACTAGGACAAAATTATACTTTATGTCTATCTCTACTATAATAAGTATAAGTATACTTAAATTTATATTTACTTTTAAGAGTAGAAGTAACATTTGTACTAGTTGTGTCAGTAGATGATATGATACCATGAGATCTAAAAATTGTCGTTTTAGGTTTATCAGTTATCTCAATTATACCACTATCAATTATTTTAATAATAGTTGTAGTATGAATTTTAGAATAATCGTAAGTATCACTAACCTAAACCCATTTTAAACTTATGAGAACTAATGTTTTGAATTTGATTTAAGCTTTTAGTTTCCATATTTCCTTATAATTAATCAATGCACTTTAGAAGAGTGGCATAATTTTTACAAGAGAAATACTAAAATTTATCCTTTTTGCCACAATTAGAGTATGAAAGAAGCTCATAAGTAGAAAGATTATCTTTTAGTTGAGCAATTCTAACATCATCATTTTTTAACTTCAACTTACAAGAATTACAATTATCACAACAGGCTAATTTATCAACTATGGAAACATGTTTATCATTTTTCTCTTTTTTAATCTTAAGCTCCTTTAAAGTAAAAGTATGCATATTCTTTAGAGAAGTAAATCATATGTATTGCAATAATCATCTATAGAAGTTAAAGTTATAAGTCTTATAATTTTAGCATTTAATTGTTGAAACAAAATCTCTTGTTTATTAATATTTTTTATCTCTCTTCTATAATAAAGTACCAAATTTATCAACAGTACAAGCTAAATCATCATAAAAAAGTTATATCTAATTGTCGCTATCGTTATCGATGTCACTATTAGTGACGCTTTTACTACTTAACATCATACATAGACAAAGTTTTTTTTGTCCTTAGGAGTAGTATCATCATCACTCTCGATGTCCACGTTGGTTAAATTTATCTGTTTAAGAGTAGAAAGAACATGGTGCACTGTCTTCTTATTTAAATACTCCTTCTTGGTACTCTTGAGTATTTGCTTCCTGTCACTCTCTACCTTGTCTTCATCCTCATCTTCGTCCTTAGAAATTCTTGCTTAAAATTCTAGACATTTAAAATAAAAATGATTAAGCGAGTCGCATTTAAAACATCTATGAGATTTTCCACAATTTAATCTCTTTCTAAATCGAACATTTTATCAAGCTCTTGTGAATCATGTGGAGGGGAGTGCCAAATTATCTTCTGAAAGTTATTCTAACTATTCATTAGTTAGTGAAGACAAAGAGAATAAAGTATAGCTAAAGGAAGAATTATCACCAATAGAGTTGCTAGTTTATAAAGCTAAAGCCATTGATTTATTAGCCATATATTTTAAAAAAATATTGAGCTTGTGAGTTTTTAATTTAGAATAAAGCACATATAATAAAAGTGTACTTGGTAGTTGGTTCTTTAATTAATGTTACATTCATCTCCCATATATATATATCTAAAACTCCTAGTAACTGGTAAGAATTTTTAGTTTTAGAATATAGACCGCAAGTTGCTAAGAATCTTAATAAAGTGAGCAAAGAAATTATCAAGAGATTTACTAGATTTCATCTCAAAACACATGTATTCCTTTTTATATATATTCTGACGTACCTCTATTACCGTGTTTGACCATTTGTGATAATCACAAAGTGCTGTCCATATCTCATGTGCTAATTTGAGATACAACACACAGTCAAAGTCGTTTCTTTTTAGCCCTTGGATAATCAAATTCCTTGACTTGTTGTTAGCCTCCACTTATGACAGATGCACTGCTGTCACTGTATCATTTTTAGAAACTTGATATGGCTTGTAGATATTCTCACATATCGTAAAGCCTTGAGCTTAAATTTATGCCTTCATCTTAGCCTTCTAATACTAAAAATCAATACTATCAAAAACACAAGGTTTTATAAAATAAATCTCCATTGACATAATTAGAAAAGATAATAAAATAAAAAATATTGTTCTAATAACACTATAGAATTGACTCATACTAAGATAGGCAATCAGAGAGGGGTGAACAAATAAAATTTAACAAATCTTCCTATTCATAAAACTTTAAAAATCTCATTTTGAGAATCTGAAGAGAACACCATTTCGTCACTTAACAGACTGTAGCCATACATCCATAACTCTGATCGACCTAAATTTTGTTAGAATAAACTATACAAATTTGAAAACAAAATCAACTTAAATTATATCAATCGGACTTCTAGATTTCGATATATTAACAAAACAAAATTACTAAAAATAAGTATCATAGAAATTAACTAAACCCTAATTAATAATAATACGAGATCAAAAATAATTAATCAAGCAAATTTTTTAGAACACCAGAAAAACACCTTAGTTAGATTTTAGATCAAAGAAAACAACCCAAATCATAGAAAAAAACAAATAAATCTAAAATCGATCGCTAGCCATGCACAAGTATGAACGAGAAAGATAGATTAATTACTACACTAATTTTTCATAAACTTTATCTTTATTATTAAAATTATATTTTAAAAAAATCTGCCAAGATGTCCTAGATAATCAAACACTTTACCCTATTTTATAATCCAAAATAATTAGAAAATCTCATAAAAAAAGACCTTAAAAACCTTGAGATATTATAGCCACTTAGCCTATTCTTAGTCGCTGAATTTAAAGTCAATATCTTTGATTGAGCCACGTCACCAGACACACGAAATCCCACATAAATCAACACGTTTTCATAGAGAATCCTGCTCGTACTACTGTTCACATCCTTTGCGCCAATCGTGCGATGACACATGTCATGTCAAATCTCCTGTCCACTTGCGTCAGCTACTGCTACATCAGGTCCACCTATCAATTGTAGCGTCCCCGCACTCTCACACGTGCTAGGCCTCCTCCATGCCCATACACGCGCCCGCGCTCGCCTCTACTAGGCCATCTCCATAATGTCAGCCTGCCTGCGTCATCAGCCCAATCCATTGTTGGCCTACTCGTTACACCATCATTAGCCCATGTCATCCATTTTAAAAGTAAAATGTCAATAAAAAAATATTTTTCAGTATAGATTCTCATAATTTAACTTAAGTTAGTATACGCAACACTCCTTATACTTTTGCTATAACAATTTTAAAATAAATTAATTATACAATTCTAATTTTAATATAGATTATTTTATTATTATTTTGATTTTACAGAACATATTAATTAAATGTCATAATCTTTTGAAAACAATATTAAGATCACCCTGAAGTTGACTGGCCTGCTCCTGCAACGTCAGAAGAACGGACATTACTTCTGCCCCACGAACTATCAAATCTTTAACCGTAAACTATACTTTGCTGTAATCCAGCTGTCCGAGTCTTACCCAGTTATGGAAAAACCTGTTTGGTAAGAGCATGCAAGCTTCGTCAGTGACTTCTCCTTAGTTTAACTATAGCTTAAGCTGGACGGCTCACAGGAACACTTGCATTCCAATACGTATATAGCATTAGTCAGCCGGGTCTGCTCAGTGCGTAAGTTTACGATAACTTAACATAAGGCTAATTACTGAAGAGGAGAGTAATTAGCTGCTAGCTGAGCCGTCTACATGGACCACAGAGATCTCACGGCCAATCTGCAAACACAACCATCGTTTGTGACCGTAGAATTGGGTTAACGTTGTCGTACCTGTTGCTGCTGAAAACCATTTACTCCTTTGGCTCTTGAGTCCTATCGTTTCTCAGTGCAACAAGCATCCAAGATGAAACACGTAGATGTGTACTGGCAATCTATGACAATGCTAGAGGTTGCTGGAATAAATAATTGATTCGTGAAAACGAAACTTACAATATGGTTAATTAATTCCTAGAGATTTAAAGATCGATTTAATTTGCGAGCTGCAGGTAGGCATATGCATTTCTCCTGTTGTTCCCCTTTCAGAATTGAATCAGCCATTATACAGTGACACAGGCTTGTTTTGTATTATAATTCTTACGCGTGCTAGCTAGTAGTTGCTCGTCGTGGTTGTTGCATGCATGGCGCCCGGCCGGTCGTTGATATCTCCGGTTGCATTGATAAATTGGCTGATCCGTCGTGGTGTGTACAGTAGGGACCGATGGCGAGGAGGCTCCGTGCGTCGTGTTCCGGGCACACGTGGTGGACCTGTCGCAGTCGCTGCACGCGCACCTGGTTTTCCGGAACTTCGCGTCGACGCCATACGTCGCCAGCCCGGCGCTGCTGCCGCTGTGGCCCGCCGCGTGCGCCGCCATGCTCGCCATGTGGGCTTGGTCCAAGCCGTTCCTCTTATCCTTCTACAGGCAACGCTGCCGGCTGCACCAGACCTGGGTCATCCCCCGCCATGGCTTCCACGTACGACACCGATCTGATCAATCCATTGCACTAAGCTCTGATCAATGGTCGATCTGGAGAGATAAATTGAGTTGCCATCCTGTGTGTGTTTGCAGTACTTCCTGCCGTCTGCGAAAGATGGCATCAACCGGCAAATCGAGATGGCTATCCTGAGGGCCGATAAGATGGGCGTCAAGGTGCTCAGTCTCGCCGCGCTCAACAAGGTGCGTCGTCGTGATATCTTACATGTCGTCTAAGATAACAAAAAAAATGTAAAAAACTATCGAGCAACACCCGTTGGTGTATAATACACTACTCCACACGTATGCATAACTTCACTTCGTATCTTGAGATCCAAAGGATTGCGACTTGGCTGCCAGTGGTTGGTTTGGTACACCAATATTACTAAAGCTAAAACGGACAAAACGTGTACGTGACCACACGCATGCATGCACGTACGTGTTGGCTGATCGATCTGATCCGACCGGCGGTCGCGTTGCGTGAAGAACGAGGCGCTCAACGGCGGGGGAACGCTAGTGTTCGTGGAGAGGCACCCGGGGCTGAAGGTGCGGCTGGTGCACGGCAGCACGCTCACCGCGGCGGCGATCCTGCGCTGGATCCCGGCGGGCACCGCGGAGGAGTTCCTCACGGGCGCCACCTCCAAGCTCGGCCGCGCCGTCGCGCTCTACCTCTGCCGCCGCCGCGTCCGCGCCATGATGCTCACGCCGTCGGACGAGCGGTTCACGCGGATCCAGCAGGAGGCGCCGCCCGAGTCCCTGCAGTTCTTCGTCCGCGTCACTAAGTACCAGTCAGCCCAGCACTGCAAGGTTCGTATGTATACAAAACGTGACATGTACATACAGAGCGGTGACACGAGTAAGAATTGACGATTTTGTGTGTGACGCAGACGTGGATAGTGGTGAAGTGACTGACGCCGCGGGAGCAGAGGTGGGCGCACTTCCACCAGTTCGTGGTGCCGCCGGTGATCGGGTTCCGGCGGGACTGCACGTACGGGAGGCTGGCGGCCATGCGGCTGCCGGGCGACGTGGAGGGATTGGGGACGTGCGAGTACACGCTGGGGCGCGGGGTGGTGCACGCGTGCCACGCCGGCGGCGTCGTGCGCTACCTCGAGGGGTACGACCACCACGAGGTCGCCGCCGTCGACGTCGTCGGGGAGGCACGAGAGTGCCCAAGAGATGCGCTTCATTCATCTAAGCGACCTCGGAATGACAAGCCATTGACACGTACATTTGTTTGTAACATGAGCTCTGCAAAAGAGGCGAAAAAAACAATCCATAGAAGGATTTGGTGCCGCTCACTAAATTCCGTGGTTAATAAAATGTGTAAATCGCTGGTTCCTGTTTATCTTTTTGCTCCAAACGTTGTACACACAGTAGTATCCTGTTCTTTTTTCTCCAAACACTGCACATGATCAGGGACGGGAGCCTCGGTTTCAGGAATTGAACTGATTACTGAAAAATCTTACATAGATCGATGTAAAATTCCTGCATCCAAAAAATAAAGCATTACTCGGACGATGATGATGGACTCACAATTCTGAATTACATTCTGTTCGTTGTTTTTTTTTCTCTTTCTAAAACTGAAAAAAGAATTACTCGCTGGCTCCATGCAAGAACTCAACGCAAGCCCAACGTCACTGGTGGTGTGGTCCACTACAACTGAGACGATGGCCCAAATTCACCGTTGGGCTCCACGTCTTCTTCTCGTGGCTCGCCACGCGTCGCCCTGAAAATTCTAAATTCTGGAAGCCTCCGCTACGCGCGCCACGTCAACCCCCTTCCTCTTCGACTCTTCCAGTAACCAATCTCGCCCTCACTTGTTGCATCGACTCAAAATCCCCCCAAAAAAAAGCTCGAGAAGGCGTAGAATTCGAAACCCCCTCGAAACCCTAGTGGGCAGCGCGATCCAACCATGGAGAAGAAGGGGCTTCTCGGCGTCCGCAAGAGTCCGCCACTCACGAAGAGTTGTGGTGGCGGCGGTGGCGGGAGCCTGGCGAGGGCCATTGCCGCCTACCTCGCCTCCGACTCCTTCATGTACGCACCGCTGGTATTCAATTCTCAGACGACGACGACGACGCCCGTGGCGGCGCCTTCATCATTGCCTGCGGGAGCAGGTTCTTCCGGTTAGCTAACAATTCCCCATCCCTAGGCTTTTCTCGTACTGGTGATTGTCTCGTGAAGATTCCCAGCGCTAGCTTTTGGCGCGGGCTCGATTCCTCTCTAGAACAAAGGTCTCCTTTGCCCAGCGTTGACTAAGAGGCCGCTAGATTCGGTTCAGAATCTGTGCTTATTTCGAATGTTTAGCCGATTTGTCACTTGTCAGTGTGTTGCTTGGGCAATTCAACTGAATATGATATCACACAAACATCACAAACCGTGGCTAGCATTTATTTCGTTGGAAGACTAGATATTGTGGGTTTGAACACTAAGAAAGGGCAAGCTGCGATGAATACAAGAGTGCTGAACTATTTTCATTTGTACTGGTGGAAAACTGGACTGTACAGAAGAACAGGGAGCACAATGAAAATAGACGTGCAACGATTATTGCCCACTAGAATTCAGATACCTGTGGTAAAATCAAAATAAGTCACACTAGTCACTAGGTACTGCCTTAGAAAACAAATAATAAAAACAGGTGACAGCATGAAGTCAAAGCTGTGTATATCAAATGTTTGGACTGCACTTCGAGGGCGAGGCCGGTTCTACTGAAATGAAAAAAAAAATTAGCCTTCCAAAATATGGTCATTCCATTCAGTCTGTGCCTAGAGCCCCTTGTGAGGAAAAAACATCATAGTTTCAAAAAAAAAAGACAATGATATGCATCATTATATGAACTTTCTGCAGCTTTCAACGCCTTGAGTAAAGCACCCTCAATGCATCTGTCCATCTATTCGAACATGCAGCTATTTGGAATATGGCTTGCAGTGAACAGACATCCTTCCTTCCTTCTTCGTGTGTTAATTTTAGATTTTCAGTCTGACAGTCCTGAAAGGCGTTCATTTATTCACTTTACAACGTATTGTCATGCAAATTGTGCAGAGAAAAAGGTAACTTTGGTGCAAAAATGCAGAGGCTCTTGGCGTGGTACCTTTACTGCATTCTAGAAGAATTTGCGGACAAGTTGGAGTTGTTCCTGGAGTTGTAGCCTTTTATCACAGGTTTTAGTTGTTTTTATTTCTGTTGTAATGCATAGATGCTGTATCGAAATAGGTAACTGTCTTCTAGAGTTCCTCTCTGCTGTAAAAGGCTAACCATGTTAATGTGGGGAACTCATTTAATCATTGGTACCTTGTATTGTGTGCTCTCTAATGAAACCATACTTTTAAGCATGTCACATATTTTTGTACTTCTGTTTGAGTGACATTGTGTACTAGTGTTCTATCACTTCCCTTGCCTCCTTCATTGTACACTAATACATTGCCTGATAAATTGTGATGTAGTTTGATCTCTGTAACATTTGTATAGTTCTATTACCTACTTTTGTTCTGGATAGTGCCACTGCATAGTCTGCATTTGACTGTTGTACATTTTTGTTATGTCAAGTGCTAACTCCTCTTTCTTAAGAATGTGGCATGGGATGTGCTCTTTGTAATTTGGTTTAGAAGGATTGTCCATTTCCAGCGAAGTATATGTTTATAACGTGCTTACGTGCATGTTCCTTGAAGTAATGGGGTTGTGCACTTGTTGCTTATCTGAATTGCAAGTTGATTCTGTTTACTTGGCTGGTGCTAAAAATAAGATAGTGTTCCCCCCCTGTTGATACTTGCCTAATTGGCAGCAGTATTCTTTTTGAATTTAGGTCAGGAGATCTGGCATTCATTGTAAAAAAGAGCGAGCACAAGCGAAGGTTCAAGGGCTTGCGGGCGAGGGGGAAAACCAAGCCACCTAGCCAATTGAACGAAGGTCAGTTCTCAGCATCAATCAATATGAGTTGCTTTAAATGATAATTTCTGTTCTTCTATTTCCAAAAGGAAAAAAAAAACCAACTGTGATGAACCATCATTTTGGGAAACATATAAACGATGGTCACGCACATAGGAATCTATGGCTTGCATTTCTAGTCATGCTTTCTTTGATAAGTGGTAGTTTGGTAGGCGTAGATTAGAAAAAAGCATGTGACTTTAGCTCTCTTGGGCCACTTTCATAATCACTGCCCTCCCTGAGTAACTTTGTTTGGGTCTAGTAAGGTTAGGGCAGCTCCAGTGTGTAAATCGATTCGGGTGGGTCCAGTTCGTTTCAGTTTTTACACGGCTCCAAGGCTGCAGTGTGTGCGGGCCCACAAGTGAACTAAAGAACTATATTCTCTTTCTTGGCCCTTCTTTGCGTGGCTACGGTGAAGGTTCCGCCTGTTCATCTCAGTCAAGAAAGAATATTTTAGTCAGCTGGCTTTCCATGGTTCGAACCATGGTTTCGAGTTCGATTTACAGTCTGACACCGAGCAGTCGACGCGTGCAGGGTGCTCTGTTCGTTTTACTTGGGCGACGGTTCGATTATTTGCAACACTGGAGCTGCTCGTAGTTGCACGCAACTCTGAGCTCGTGCGGGCGAGGGCAAGGATGGACAATTATGAGATCTCTTCCAATCTAAACATGGTTGAATATGACCACCAGATTTGTTGGAACTTATCAGAAAGTACATTTCCATGGCCATGCCTCAGAATTTTGTGGTGCTACCTATGGGGATATGGTGAGATTGAACTAGTGGCCTGCGTCGTAAGAAATCCATAAGGAAGGAGGCGAAGGTGACCAATCTGAATTAGTTGGAACAGAAGAACAGGACCAGCAGCCACATGCGCGCACATGGCTTGGAGCCCCCACATTTGCATGGGTTTGCTACTGGGTTTTGTATTTGCTTGGTTTGCTCGTGTGGCATTTGACTGCACTGAATGTTTTTCGGTACGTTGACGGGAAATTTGGTTTGAGAGACGACGATGAAGTTCATGGTTTGGGTGTTGATTCACTGAAAGTAGTTAGATGGCACAGTGAGCTGGGGCTGTTAACTTCACATTTCAGTTTCTTTTTTGTAAACCTTTTCTGGGAATTGTACTCGATACTTAAAACCAAAGTTCAGTGAGCTAGGCAATCATTGGATGTTCTTGGACTAATTGCACCGAAAAGAGGTTATTAGGCATTAGCTTTGCACTTCCAGGTCCTGCAGAAGCTACCGGTTGGTCTAACTGCTTAAGACGCAGGAACAGTCTTGTGATGGTTGTTCGCTTCCGCTTTCTGCTGCTGAAGGGACTGTCACATTTATAGCTGCTGTGATCAAGAAATGCTCATGACCATGTTCAGGCAAGCTCTCATGCTAGATATCTCCGTGATTTCTATTCAAGCTAGTCATTGGATGCTAATCCATGCCAAATCAAGTTTACCATACACACATTTGTGAAACCTGTGAAGGCGTGTGACAATCATTGCACGTCTGTTTATCTAGTAGATTCTATCTGCAGGCAGAATTTGCATTATGAATATGCTTTTGGGAGTGCAGTAGCGCACCCTGCTCTGCTACATGTGAAGGCAGATGCACTAAGCTAGAGACCCACGCCACCACTGGCACCCTTTTAAAATAAAAATGTTTCATCGTTCTCTCTATTTTGTCTTCAAGAGAAAAACGCTCATCAAAATATATGTTCTCTCTCTCTCTCTTCATTTTTCTTTTTTGATGGGCACTCGTAACATCTTATCAAAGACGCATGTATCACGAGTCATATCTCTTGTTTGATGATTGCCGATTGCTTGAGAGGACATCGATTGTCTTGGCGCCTAAAAGTCTCTTACTAAAGCACCATTAGATAGATCCATGGCTTGGCGCATCCTTGTCGTCATGCCATCTCTATATGGATATTCATATTCTTGAAGTATAATTTCTGTTGCCGATCGATAATGAGATAACAAAAGCGCGGTTAATACTGCTCTTTGTTGTTGCTGCGAAGGCCATGAAAGTTTTCGAGTTTCCTGGAAATAACAAGCTAGCTCAAAGTTTAAAGTGTAAAACTTTGTTTGTCCTAGTGCTAAGGGTTGGCTAGGGAATTCAGCCATGTAGCTTTAGGTATAGTTGTTTTTGGCTTTCTGCTTTGTGCTCCAGATAATGCCCAGCTGCTCCTAAACCTATGATCTAAGAATTGCCATTAATTTGATACTCGACCCTGTGTAGTGTATGACATGTGACATTCTTGCTATCCTGGCTTCGAACAGGCTTCCTCTGCCATATTCATTCTTGCTCTAACATGTGCAGACCTTCAACTTTTCTTTGTTTAGTCTGAAATGTGTTATCTCTTCATGTCATCTCCTGGCTGAATGGACCACACATCCTATTCATCAATTCTCATATGTGCCTCAAGCCCTAATCCAGTAGTCTGCCGTTGTTTCGACTTGTACACGTCTGTCTTGTTTCAGGGGCTAACGCTGAACACATGCTACTCCCGGCCAGAGCCCTGCCGTAGAACCACACAAACAGCAAGCTCAGTTGCTCACACATGGATGGGCTCCAGGTGCCGCAAAAAAAAAAAGCCATACCATTATTTGTGTCTTTTGCATGAGCTAAATTCAAGTAATCTGGTTAGGTTTGTGGATTGCATCGTTGTGTTATTGTTGATTTCGTACTGATGCTTTCCCCCTCCAATGTAGTGCGTTTTAGTCAAAAACTAATTTAAAATTTGACCAACGAAATAATTTGTAGGTATTTGGGTTGGGTTGGAGTTTGGACGAACGGAAGTTAAGATTTTTAAGGAGACTGCAAAAGGATACAACAGTTCATCCATGATTTGTGCTTGGCTTGGCTGTGCCTTTAAGCGGCTGCGCGGCTTCATGTCTCCAACATGGTATGTGCCATTGCTTGTTTAATATGTGGATTATTTGTTTGTTGTTTGTTTCTGACTGCATAACCTGCTTTTGGCCTCTTCGAAAAAAAACTAGATATTTAGGTACGTGCATATTTTGCACTCTAGTAATTAAGGGATTTCTTTTAGACCGATTTACCTCATCAAACCTTAATAGCACCAAATTAGCCACCCATGGTTTTGCTAAACATTAGCAATATATATGTACTCTTAAGAGGGATAGGTAGGGGTATCTTGCCATAGTTTGATTGCAAACCAAAGGTGTTGTTTAACCCGGTTAAGGCCATGTTTGGAAGAGCCATAGATGAGTAGTTAGCTTGTGATAATTTGGAAATTTTGTTTTTTCAGCTTCTAGCTGTTAGTTCACTTTTTTAATCTGTAGCTATTGATTCTTAAATGAGAATATGGTTGTGATTAGGGAGCTTTTGATAGCTGTAACTTCTTTTAGAATCTTCAGTTGTTTGTAGCTACTTCTTAGGGCTTGTTTGGAGAGTGGAGCTTATGATAGCTATAGCTTCTTTTATAATCTCCAGCTCTCTTAAATAGCCTAAATTCTTAGATAGTGAGAAGAATCAAAAAATAAATTAGAAGTTAGAAACGAAAAAAAAACTAAAGTTAGTTTTTTATCAGCTGCTGACCTTTTTCAAACAGGAGGTGCAGCTACCGAAGTTTCTCCGGACAAAGCCAAACACCCCATCTACTGCAGCACCAAACGAAGCTGAAGACCGCATTTAAGTGCTGGGTTTCTTTTGTTTTCATTTCTTGACAGAACTGAATAATCTTCCAGTACAAAATCATGACAGAACGTGTCACAAATCAAGTAGCCTTGGGGGAAGAAATTGAATGCGTTTGCCGTCACAGGTCACAGCACCTATCCCCGAGCATAGAGATCCTGGCCCTACACAGGTCGCCACGCCTGGCAAGACGCCATCCGCTTTTGCGTTGGCAACTTGGCAGGGCTGTAGCTGGCCTGGAAACGCCATGGCCATGGACCTGGAGCCCTGTAGCTGAGCACGCATGCGGCCATGCATTAGCCTGCTGGCTGTGAGCGAGTGAGTGATCAGATCAGCATGCACGAAGACGAAGCTCGAAGGGAATATCCCATATGGCTGTGCTGTAAATTGCAGAATCTTTACTGTCACTGGCCGGCCTTCAGCTCAGCTCAGCACGCTCGCTGCTGCAGGCTGGCTGGCTGCAGCCAGCTCTTCCCTTTCCCCAATGCTCCGACATGGGAGAACCCTCCTCAAGGCTGAATTTAATGTCACCCACTGAGAGACAACTTGCTAGATATAGCTTAATGGCGACCTAGCTCCTTCCTTCCTTTGGGCAAAGCCTCAAGTGTAGTACCACTATCCTGATTATTAGCTTCTTCCCGAATTAGCTGAAGTAGATTAGCCACAAACTTAATTATCCTGTTAAGGACAACAAACACATGGATTATCTATCTGCACCCTAATGTTGATGTAACCTTAAGCTTGTTGAAAGCTGCAATTGATTGAGTAATGAGGAGGGTAGCAATAGCAGTGTGAAGCAGTGATGAGGACAGTGCAAGCTAGACGCCATCAGGGAGCAAGGCTTGGCACGCACATGCCGTCCTTGGACGCATCCTCTGATATCCCAGCTGCTATCCATCTGGTTAGCAGTAGAGTATATGCATGATATATCCCATCCATCCACACACTACACACAATCACACATGAATTAAATCCCCCACACGTACGTACGTGCTGCTGGCAAGAGCCTCTCTCTCGACATACCATCTTTTTTCAATTATTTTTTCTAAAATATAATAATTTTTAGCATTTAAAATTTATTTTAAAAAATAATAGCTTCTTTTTTCAATTTTTTCTAAAATATAATAATTTTTAGCATTTAAAATTTATTTTAAAAAATAATAGCTTCTACACCTACATTCTTTTTTCAAACAATTATAAATTTCCATCATTAAAGTTTCCATTTACTTCTTCTTCTCAACCAATCATAACTTTTCTTCATTTAATTTTATCAATTTTCTTAATACACATAAAAACTTCTTATATCTTATGATAGAGGTATAGAATAGAAGTAGTATGGGATTGTAGATCACCAGTTGATGTGACATGTTGAGCATATATTCCTCATGGGTAAAAAGGATTAAAATCCTGCACAGCATCTAGCTGGCTCAGCACCATGCATGGATGCATGCATCCCCGTCCATCCGTCTACCTGAAGAAATGGACTTGACAATGGCAGGAACTACTTCTCTTTCAGTAGCAATGTAACGCTCCATTTGAAAATGTTTTGATTGGTAGAGACTAATTACTTAAGAAACTAGTAGTAGTACATTGGAGTATTATTCATTATTCTGCTTGCAGTTTTAGTATAGCATGTGGTTACGTGTGTGTTCTTATCCAGAGTGTTGAAGTCTGAAGAATCCTTATTTTTATTTTTCTCTTTTGAAAACTTGTGTTGAAAAATCCTTGACTCGTATGATGAGATTCTGGACAGGGAATTTCTTGTCTCACTTGTTTCACTTAGCGAGCCTGATCTAATAAGATCCATAGTTGTCCCTACTATGTAGTAGCTAGCTAACAATTTTAATCAGCCGGGTTGATGATAATCAGCACATGGATTTAGTCCCCTCAATATTCTGCTCTTTGTTTTGGACGCTTGCAATTAGGGCCTGGCTGGTAGGCACACACAGCTGCACGTCCTCCTGATGATGGGTAATTGAGTAGTACAGCCACTAGTGACTCCATTATTTTGTAGTAATGCGACAAAGTGTCATGCATCCAAATGCTCTGGTACGCACAGAGCTGGATCATCACTTATGTTGCCTTTTCTTCCTTTCAGTTTTGAATGGTCGTGTGTATTTATCCTCACTGTATAACTGTACTTTGCTGATAGCTAGCTATGCCATGTTTTTTCATTGCATTCATCGATGAAGATGGCGAGTGTCGTGAGGCAAGAAATTTGGATCACTGTCAAGAATAAATTATAATCCATTGCACACAGATAATTGATACTTGAATCATGCATACGCATATTTCTTCATTGTCCCAGCCAACTAACAATCACCAGTCAAAAAACATTTTTCCTTGTAGTAACAGCTGAAGAATAAACGGTTGGCTTTGATTCTGCAGCTAGCTAGCTAGCCAGGCTAAGTGATCGATAATTAACGCACTCCCATATGTGACCAATTAACCAATCACATATTTATATAGAGGAGGCACATGATATGCTACTACACTACTACTTGTGGGGGTGGTAGAAGAGAGCTTTGCAAGCTTAGAGAAGGGGTAGAGAGAGGTGGCAAAGCAAGGCAAGAAGCGGATGTGCTAGCCGCTCTCCCGGCCTTCGTTCTCCTTCCTACATGGGCTACTTGTACAGTGCATGGCCGCGACACTGGCATTCATGCAGAACGGCGGCGGCGGCGACAAGGCTCTTCGTGCATGCATATGCACGGGACTAATTAAGCGCCGTAGATGGCGGAGAGCTTGCGGAGGACGGCCACCTTGACCTCCAGCGCGCAGATGTACTCGGCGGCGCGGCGGAGCAGCGCGTCGACGTCGGCGCCGCTGCGGCGGCTGGTGGCCGGCACGATCTTCTTCAGCTCCCGGAGCCTCCTCAGAACCATCAGCTGGAACGGCCTTCTCCTCCTCAATGACACCATCCCTCCACTGCTCCTCCTACTGCTCTTACCCACTGCCATCATGGACTTCCTTGTCATTTCTCTCTCTCTCTCTCAACAATGTCTGCAACTACAATGTGAGTTGTAGGATTGTTGTAGTGTGTGTGTGTGTGAGGTTTGGAGGTGTAAAGGGAGAGGGTGTATTTATAGGGGGAGAGGAAAGGCCAGAGATTTCTCTTGGCCATGTGGGAAGAGGAGGACTAGGTTCTAAAGCTGTAGACTGAGCTGTAAGGAGGTATACTTGAAGCCATCAAAGGCCATCAGTTCTTGTGAGCTTACCATATCTTATGACTGTGTGCAACTATTATTGGTTGGGGGTAGGGTGGCTCCCTGCTTTTAGTTTTATCCAAGAGGAAAACCTATATATTAAGAGCCTCTCATGGCCCTATAGCCTTGTAGGTAGGGGTGTATGCTTTATTTTGTTTGGTAACACTATTGCTTAATTTTATCCATCTTTTGGCTCTGTTCATTTCTCTCGTGCTTATTTGGGTACTATTTTAAGCCCTTGACGGCCCTCATTTTTTTCATGTGGTCACTAATTATAAAATATTTTAATATATGACTATGTTGCATATCCTCCATAAATATACAAGATCAAAATCAATCTACACATGAAGAAGAAAATGAGAAATTATACAATGAAAAGTGTAGTCGCATTTGTAATTATAGATTTGTTTTTTCTGTAGATGTTAGAAGAGATATACAACACAACACAATAATCTATGATTTCTAATTGCATCTAGAATTTTCTGTAGCTATTTGGATCACATAAAAATACGAGAGCTTCATGCCCTACGAGGGGGTATAATCTATAACAGGCTTGTTTTCATGTGCTGTCATGTCACTAACTAGGCCCACTCAGATTTTTCTTATTGTTTCGGAGAGGGGTTATCGTTTCGCCCGGTAAGCTCGGTTACCACGGAAAATCAAGAAAAACTATGTATAATTTAGAAAAATTTTAGTTTTTTTCGTTGTTTTTTAAAAAACTTAGATTATTGGGCTCTTACTATTATTATTGCATCCCAATGATAATCTCAGTCACTAGGATAACCAGCGATAATGGAAACTCCGAGTCCATTTGGCCTGGCCAAGTTGCAAATTGAATATATGTTATTGTACTTTTCTTGATATTTAACCTATTTCATCAAAACACAAAATTTGCAAGTAATGTTCTAATTTAAGAGTAAAACATGCATGTAGTGATAGACAAATTTGTTGTGGTGAAATTAAAAATTTGTTGCGGTGAAATTAATCTTTTGGTTTCAAATCCATGGATCATAGTTTTGACTTGTTCGAAGGCTAGCAGGAAAATTTTGATTTGATCAAATTTTTAAAAATTTGACCATCCATCCCTTTTCAAATGCTAAGTTTTAAAAAAGATACTCATAAGTTTTCCTTGAAAAGTACCATAATAATATTATTATTATAATTATAAAGTAATTATATTTTATAATCTAATACAAAGATGTAAAACTTTGATCAAATCTTGATAGCATTTATGGGTTTCAAATAGGTACCAGAATTCCAAGCCGCAAGCATGGCCGCCAGATGAAATGAGTGAGCGAGCGATCGAGCGGGATACGGTATGATGGAGATATGCTGTTCATCTTTCTGAAGAAAAGGAGAAAAGTGGCATGATCGACCTGCACCTGCTAGCTGGGTGGACGTGTAGTTGTTGTGGCGAGAAGACAGCTCGATAAATTGGGTAATAATTGCTTGACGTCTCCACGTCTCGTGCACTTGTTTCTTCCTTGTCATGGGGCTCTGTCCTCGCACAATCCAACCCGATGCCAAAATGGCCACTGCACAAATAGCTGCTCCTCCTCAGATCACAAGCGACTGGGCATATTCATTAACTAATTAGCCCACCCGCACATAGTGTTAATCACCCTCTTTAATCTATACATGGTCCACAAGAAAAGCTTAGGCCCCTTTTGGATTGGCTTAATTCTGCAAGAAATTAAATTTGGAGGGAAAGGTTGCACACATTCTCTGACGAAATCAATCGTGCATTCTAAGAGGAGCAGAGACAAATTAAACCCTCCTTGCGTGCGCACAGCATACAACAACTCGTTGCACATCCCTCCACCCATTCATCTTTTCCTGCCATAGATTAGTGAATTGGATTAGAGCTCGGGTTCTCCATTTCAATCTTACCCCTGTGGCCTAATTTGGCAACTGGAATTTCATTGAAACATTTCAAGATCTTCACCGGAATCACCTTAATTGGTGTAGAAGTATTGCTAGGTCAACTAAATTCTTGTTTCTCAAAAGGAGTTTAAGAGGGGTTCTGTAGGCAAGCTATAGATTTATAAGCCTGTGAAGTTATTTCTAAGGCTCTGTTCCATAGAGCAATAAAAGTCTCTCGTTTTCTATACGTATATTTTTTAAACTGTTAAATTATATATTTTTATAAAAAAATTATAGAAAAACTGCCTTAAAAACCATATTAATCTATTTTTAAATTTAAAATAATTATTAATTAATTAATTATATGCTAATGATTTATATCGTTTTACGTATCTCTAACTTTTTTATTTTTCTACTCTCAAACACACTCGGAAATTAAATTAGAATAACAAGTTATATTGATTACGTGAATGTGAGTACATGGCTAGCATGAGTAGCCATAGCATACCAGTTAACCAAGACGCTAGCTAGTGATTGCAATAGCTAGGGGGTATGCCAAGCTCATTGTCGGTTGTGTGGAAGGAAATAAAAGGAATTAAAAGGAGAGAAATATACAAAAGTTATATCTTACTATTGTTGAGTGGTAGGGACATACCATAATTAACCTTGATTACTAGGGCCTAGACTAAGGCTTGGCTTTATCCATATTTTATATTATACCTTTTGTCAATATCATCGCTGTGATTAACCTTACACAACTTTTATAGGTGCATGGTTTCTCTTTGTCCTGCTTGATCACCACTGTTGCCAGCGCTACTACGCTGACCTGTTGCCTCAAAAAAAACTTAACTTAGCTCAATAGTTGGGATCGTCATACTAACATAGCCTACCTCTTCTCCATACACCGATACACGTAGGTTCTGATTGGAATATAGAAATTCCTTGTTTCTTGCAAATGAAGTTAGTGCTTGGGCCTTAAAATCCCTACCTTCGTTAGATATAAGATCAGTGAACTGGGGCAAGACACAGGAAACTAGCGTTGCACATCACCGACCTGACGGCTGAGCTTCTCTACTCTTGTCAGAGACAAAAATTAAGGTATGGGCATGTGTCGTTGTTAGCTGCAATGGTTAAAGTAAATGCCATAGTTGTAATCACTGGATATGTTTAGCTTTGGGCTGCAATAATCATTGGGAAGTTCCATGTGATCTTTGTTGAGTTGGGGTATGAATGTTGCCAGAAGCTAGTTGCAGGCTTCCATGACAATGTTTTCACCGTGACCAAGTGCCCAATTGCAGCACCGGCCCTGCACACAAATGGCCAATTTGCGCTTTTTAAAATCGTAGGGTACTGAGATCTGAAAAAAAAACCTTTCGTCTGATGAAGAAAATTTGAGATATTTATATAGAAAGACTAAAGGGGGAAAATGCGAACTGTATGTTTAGTCTAATTCATGTTTCATTTCACTGATTGAGCTGAGGCCACGAGAGCAAAGGGAGAGGATGATCAGGCCTGCTTTTTTTTTTTGCCTTTTATGTCATTTATGTTTGACCCTTCGGTGCAAATGAAACATGCTTTCCAATGATCATTGCGCGAAGAATGATTAATATTTGGATCCATCTAAATAACAAGACGATCAAAATCTATATCTTAATGTGAAATCTCCAAAAAAATTTCTTTCAGGATATTCGCTTTAATTTTGCACCTTGTAAGAACTGCCAGTTTTTCTTGACCTGCACACACTTAAATATTTCTTTTGGTTTTCGATCAGCAAACAGCAGGCCAGGTGTTAAAGGCTGCTATAATATGTATGAAAATGCTGTTTCAACTAATAAAAAGGAATTTATTAATCCAGAAAATCATCAGCTCTTCCAGGACAATACATGTGCCACTCCCAAGCGCGGTTGGAGCTGGGAACATGGGTTTGCACCGAGATGCTCTTGCAGGAACAGGAGAGCCAAGGCAACGTCTCCACATTACCGAGGGACAAGTTCTAGGCTACCACCTGCAGGAAGCAAATGCTAGTGTGTATGCACCACCACCAATTTGGATATTTTGTCTTTCTTTCTCTAAACATCTTTGTGTTAAGTGTGCTTGTTAGTTGATCGGTTATTGTTAAATTTTAAATTTTAAAACTTAATTAATTCGTAACTTAGAGTTGATTTCGGGGTATTTTTATCATATTGTATTTTCCAACACTGACTTTTCAATCACTAATAACACATCGGAGCCAAAATCATTCGCATCCTGATATTTATTGGATTATGTCTAAAGAGTATCAAGGGTAATCATGCTGGTCATGGAAATGGAACATCACAAGTAAACACAATGATGGTACTGGTTTTGCATATCATTATGATTCGTAAAGATTTTAAGAGAAGTAGCCAATTGCAAGGCCAATGATTATGCACCAGTAGCCACACCGCCCTGTTATAGAAGACATGCTCATTCCTTTCCAATTTTCTGCAGTTCAATCAGACTGTATATTCATGTCTAGGCTGATCGAGACTCTTGGCACACATGCCGACAGGTGTTCTCCAATTTTTCTCTACCTCTCGTTTATTTTGTCCCTTCCATTTTTCATTTGGTTTCTGTTGATCTCCGACATAGAGATTTCCATGTTATTATAAAGAACACATTTCCCCCAAAAAACTTAATCAACTTTCTATATATAATACTTAATTCATTCATATATATAATTGTCTACAATCCGTTGTACTATTATTGAAAAGAACATTGTTTGTCGATAGCCGTTCAACATGTTGCCAATCTGGATATCCTCACAAGAATGCTTGAGAGCTGGTCTCAGCCGGCGGGCGGCGGCGGCGGTGGATGAGACATCTCGACGTCGGCACCGACCGACCGACCCACGAGTCTCTCCCTCTCTCTTCTCTCGGCGGCCGCGTGGTTTCGCTGCAGGAAACACGCAAATGGCAGCGAGGTTTGGTCGTGAGGAGCTCGATCGACTAGGCACTAGGCAGCTGGACTGGAGACGCTTAGCTTAGCTTTCGATATGCCGCATGCCTCGCCACTGTGCTGCCGTCACTCCAGCCGTCCATTCACAATTTGGCCAGACAACTCCACGATACAAGCGACAGGCCGCAGGCAGAATCTTTTCCGATCGCGGTCGTACAGCGGTCTAGCTGGCCGTCCGGCCAGCCGGCGAGCGTACGTACGTACGTACGCATCGATCCATACACATACACATGTTGCGTTAGCCCTGCAACTGGCTCAACAAACTGTCAAGCAACTCATCGGCCACATGGCCTGAAAGAACAGGCCGGCTTCAATACGTCAATTCGCACAGAAAACACAAGCAGATTTTTTTTTTTAAAAAAAATCGGCATTGGAACTGATCACTTGCTTTCCTGACCCTTGGATTACGACCTGGAGAGGTCGTCTTCAACCACTGACCCACCAGAGAGAACGGCGGACCAAGTAACTGTAACGCCCCTTTTTTTAAAAAAATAATTTTATTTTTTTAACATTGCCATTAAACCCTGATTTTATTATCACTTTCCAAATATTTTCAATGTCGAATTTTCCATTTCAAAAATTTCAACCCTACCAACGAAAAAAATTACTTTATGTCTAAAAAGATTTTATATTCAAACATTAATCAACTATTGAAT
Source organism: Oryza coarctata (assembly GCA_030770085.1). Classification (NCBI taxonomy): domain Eukaryota; kingdom Viridiplantae; phylum Streptophyta; class Magnoliopsida; order Poales; family Poaceae; genus Oryza; species Oryza coarctata. Next base: position 18,876,430 of record CM061476.1, on the reverse strand, counting down.
ATTTTCTTTCTTATTTAAACCATTGTTCATTTTCTCCTCACATATGTGAGTCAGACGGCCGTAATTTTTTCATCGGATTAAATCGTAATAGTAGTGGACAACATTTTAACATTACTTTATCATCTATCCTTTCATCTATACTACCTCCTGCCTTCCTCCATCTTATCACATTGAGACGAGACATCAACCATCTTTACTAGCTAACTTTAGCATCCGTTTTGTCCCATTCATGAACACAACATAACATGCGTAGTCCCATCCCTTCCTTTTCTCGAGACAATGCATAGATGTATACACACATTAACTCATGTCAAGCTAAGATTTTCTAGGCAGCTTGTAATGCATGCATGCATTTTGTCATTCTCCTATGTGAAGCCATGCCTGCTTATACACATAAAGCTCCTCCCTATACTACTAAATGCTTGAACAAAAGTGACAAAGCGGCCAACTCTTCTTTTCTTTTCATTTGCCCCTTGATGTTGCAAAGCTTAGTCCAAGCTCCATCCCATCACGATGAACTTGGGAAGAACAGACAAACCTTTTGTGTGATTCTTGACACCACGTGGAAACTCGTCGTTTCTTATCTTGAAGCGAAATATCGGAGGATGACTATTAAGCAAGAACCCTAACCCTACCACTAGCTCCAACACCCTCATCCCACTAGTCTCTCCCTCCGCTTTCTTTCTTCTCGACAAGACTAAGCAGCCGTCATTATTGTGCCCCTGAACTCCCTCTGCCTTCCACTCTACCTCACCACCCTCGAAACAGAGAAGCTCTACCTTTGATCGTTTTTGCAAACGGTGAGACCACAATCCTCTTGCTTCTATTTTAGAAAGTTAGCTGATGTCTCCATTAGAGCTCCCAACCACAGCATGCAATCGGATGAGCCATGCCCACACTCGTATCCCTTCTCAATCGTTGCTTGCCGGCCCCACAATGACCACCTTCCCCACTCCGTCCCTACTCCGCTTAGCTCGCGCCGCTCTCAACTGCTCTAGGATAGCGATGAAACTCTGCCATCATCACCATCTTGAGTGCCACTGCCGTCGCACTAAGCGGCTTGAGCTCACATGCGTCGTTTGCTCTTCGACGCCGATTACCACAACCTCACTCTTCCCATCTCCCCCGAATAGCTGCCGCCATGAGGACGATCTCCCTAGGGGTAAGGTCGGTTTCCTACTGCCTTCGCCTCTCTAGCCATTCTCAGAGCACCACCGATGCCCTTGCCTATTCATGATGAGCATTGTAGGCGCGAGGAAGAAGAAGCAAAGAAGAGGAGAGAACGAGGAAAGAAAGAAAAAAAAGAAAGAAAAGTAAACAAGGTGATGGGATCCACCAGTGAGACTCACACGTCCAATCGATTGCGCACTCGGTCCACGTGCGATGGCTTACTGATGCCTAGGCCCTACCCATCAGCCCTCCGAGAGAATATTCCTGAGAATTTTCAATAATTCTTTTTAATTCAAAAAATAATTTAAACTTCAAAAAATCATATTTTTATCTGTAACTCCGATTGACTTCGTTCCAATCCCAAATTTTTTTTCTAAAATCCTCTTCTACACAATAGCACTATTATTTTCTATGTTTTGCTACATTTAATAGTATTTCATGTATCATTTGTGTTTCTCGTGTGTAGAAATCGCAACTGATGGTGTTTTCACGTAGGATTTCATCGCATTAGGACCCATAGCATACCAAGACAAGTCAACCTTGACCATCCTAGTACTTATAAAATATTTGTTCGTAAAGTTGTATAATTATATGCACATAAAATATTAAGATCGAAATCGTGAGACGATTTGGTAGGCCTAACCTAATTGCTATATTATATCCTTACCTTTGGAATTATATCCCGAGGTCCATACCACTGATATGAGTATCACATGTATTTACTTTCTTACATATATGTAATGATTAAGTTTTACGAATGAATTGATGTTTGTGTATGATGGCTTAAATTGATCGAAATAGGAAAAATGAATTGTGAAATGTGATGAAAACTCGACATGTTGATGTCGGTGATTTGCAAAATAAAAAGTGTTTGTTTTTAGAGAAAACTCATGGTGTGAAGTTATCCTCTGTGTGGCATGCCTTTGTATTCATACATAATGATCATTTCCTTGGGAAACTGTACTAAACATAGTATAGTACGACCACATGAGTGGTATGGGACGTACCTGACTAAGTAAATAGTAGGGCTAGGGTCACTTATTTGCTAGGAGTTGTGGAATAGCTGAAATGGCCATGATAAATGATTCTCGTACGATCCAAAGTACGAAAAGTCTAGGATTTGTCTGGAACTTGGTCTGAGACCCTTTCTGATTAATAACTGGTATCCTAGTTTTGTTTTAGGAATGCCTTGTTATTAGTCCCCCTTTTACTGGTTGTATCTGATCAATTCATGCTAAGTGATCGAACACAAATAAATGCCTTATGGGTAAAGCGTGCACCTTCTAAAGAAGTCTTTTCTAAACTGTATAAACAATCATACCCATGGTTATGGGTAAATATGAAGTGGTTTCTTTCATATAGATTTATTTGTAAATGGTTGTAAAATAAATTTGTGAGATGGAAATTATTTTTAGAGTTTGTCTTTATGCTAGACAGATGACCTATATGGTCAAAAGCAGATCTATGTGGTATGGGAAGTCGGATGGCTTCATAGAGAGAGGGTGAGATGTCAAATCTAGACTTGAGAGAAAAACAAAATTTAGGAAATGTTAAGAAATTAAAGTATTTTTATAGTTATGGTGATTAAACTACAGTGGACAGAAGGCTTTTGGAGCCATAAGGTTAAAAGTGGAGTGATGCCCACTATGATGGTTATTTTCTAAAGGAGTTGAGGCTCATGTGGTGAAAAAGTAAAATAGGCTAAGTTTTAAAAAATAGAAAAAATGTTGTAAATGGCTCTAGAAGTCCGAAGAGCGTTGGAATTGTTGTAAAAATAAAATCTTGAGACAAATGACTTCTTTTCATAATAAATTATACTAAATGGAGTTTTTTCATGGTAGGATTGAAGACAGAACCTCAATCCAAGAAAATGGACACCCTTGGCTCTCAAAGAATAATTTTAAATAAGTTTGTGAAATAAACCCAGCCATTCTTTAAATATTATACATGTTACACTTTTTCCATGGCAAGCTAAGTAGATGTACTCACGCTTGCTCTCCTACCCCATAGCAGACCAGGGTGAGACTGTTGAGGACAAATGAGCTATTGGGGATTTTTACTCGAGAAATTTCTATAACTTCAAGCCAACTATGAAGGGTTGTAGGGTTGTATTCTAGTTCTCAAGCATAGCGTGTGGATTATGATCAGCTTAGTTTTGTTTCGCTGCTGCTTGTATAAGTGGCATTGTGGTATGACACTATGTCCGTTCAATCACTTGTATAATATACTACTATTATTATGTAAGAAATAAGGATTATAATGATCTATCAGACTCCTGTGTATGCCAGTTTAGATTTTTAGAACTGGTACATGAGTATAGGTATATTGATATGACGTGCTTCTCTTTATAAGCTTGTGTTACTGGGCTGGTAGAAGTGGGGTGTCACAGGAACTCATCGGCCACGCCGCCTTCTCGATCCCATGGTGGTGCAACAGTAGCAACCCAAATTCTAGTAAGCTTTACCAGATTAGGTTTTGGGTTGGGAGGGGGGCTAGTGGTAGTGGGAGGAGGTAGGGAGGTAGTGAAGACGAGTTTAGAGGAAATGCCTGAGTGGCAGAAGACTGGTGGTAGGCAGTGAAGAGGGATGGACAGTGATGATACTACCAGCGCTGCGAGAGTGAAGAAGGGTGGTGGGTAGACTTGACATGGTTTGGAGGTAGGGGCAGTTTGACGGATTTCACGGTGTGACCCATCAAGAATGGAGGAGATATGTGGCATGGGTAAACTTGCTAGAGTTGATGAAGACGAGCGATGGTGACAGCACGGAGGAGGAAGAGGGGAAGGTGAGGCCAATGGCCTTGTTGGCACCAGCATGTAGCGCTGGTGAGGCAAAGGACAACAATTCGGTGGGCATTCATGAGAGGAAGAGAGTAGCAGTGGACAAGTGCGAGTTATGTGTGGCAAGTGGCAACATGCATGATTGAACATAAAGAACAGGAGGTGGGTTAGGTTTTCATCCTTGCATGAATCACGAAGTAATTAGAGCCATTCAAAAGTGAGTAACAGTTTATAAAATATCGGGCGATTGATAAATAGCTAGCCCTAAAAATAAAAGGAACATAGACTTGCTATCTATCAGGTAACTAAAATTCTCATAAATCTCAATCACAAGTGGTAGCCAATGAATTATATTAGATTTCAATCCAATGACTGAAGCATTGTTTTCTTCCTCTGGATAAATTTGATTTGTTCTTCTCTCTATCTTTCTTTTTAGCTCTTGTAATTGATGAATAGATTTGTGTTTTTTTTTGCTCCCGGTGACAAGTACAATGCCTTCTTCTCCCATGATGGTGAAGCTAGACGATGAGCATTGGATTAGGAATCAAGTTAAGGGGTGGAAAGGAGGTTCAAGAAGAGGAAGAGGAGGTGTTTGATATGACATAGAGGGATAGTTAGAAAAGCGATAGCCTGGCGATGGGTGGTGGTTAGCTATCAAATGGTGTAGTGAGGCAACAGTATTACTAGTGCTACATGCTAGTGAGCCAACAGCGAGCGGAGCCAATGACTGGGGAGAGCAAAACGAGTGGTTAGAAAATGGCAAGAAGTGGCAACAGAATCGACAACATGAGCTGTCAGAGATAAGGTAGGCAAGACGACGTAGAGGAGGCTATAGGGACTCAGGAGGTAGACGAGGCCCGTTGATCTTATCCTACATAAAACTTGAGTATGTGGTGGTTGAAGAAACGCCCTAGCCATTGAATATTTATCTAACAGCCAGAATTGAAAGAATAGGATTATAAGTAGGACAAGGAGAAAAGAAAAAGGTGTGGTACTAATTGTCCCTTGGCACTCACTTTTATCACAAACCAGGAGCACATGCCAAGGCTACATTCAAAACATGAAAGAAAATCGTGAGAACATTTTTAATGGTTAAACAGTGTGTTTTTTTAAAAATAAATTATATTAAATTTATTTTAAATTTATAATAAATAATACTTAATTAATCATTCACTGAATCTTTTCGTTTTATATGGTTATCTTCTTTAATAAGTCTTCATCTTCTCCAGAAACATCTAAGACTCCAAATTATAGGAACATTAACATTGACAGTAGCAGGAGCAGGGCAGAGGCATGCATGCAGAACCCGATCGATCCAAGAACAATTAATGTTAAAGCTCTTTAGATTAATAATTATTGTGATCGATCGATCGATGGGGTCGATCGAATGATCATTCAAGATTCGTCGTCCTTGGCGAAAGTCGTCACGTGTTTTCAATGCATTCGCATGCAATGCGCGCGTACAGATATAAAAGTATATGTATACATGTGTGTGTATGCAGCATATGCAGAGGTGGTCACGTATGATGATTGATCGATGAGAGACACGACCAAGAGGAAACCAACATATTTATATGCGAGGGGAGAGAGCCCCAGGTGCCTGCCTGCCATACGAGCTCAGTCACGCAGACGATGCAGGAGGGCGGCGGCCATGCTCGTGGCGAAGTGGTGTACGTACTGGAGGCACGCGACGGCGACGGCGACGACGACGGGGACAGCGCAAGCACAGGAACACGCGGGCGCGAGGCGGCGCAGGCTGTTGCTCCCGACTGCCACGAGCGCGAGCTGGACGCGGATTAGTTGAAGTGAATGAAATTGCGCGAGCACCTGAGCTGGGGATATGCATGCGCAGTCCTCCATCACAGGTGGCAAGCGGTGCACCGGGGCGGCCCCCCGTGCGGGTGCGCGCATGTGGTGCGTGGCAGGGGGGGGACCGCGAGGGCCGAGATCGATGGATGGATGGAGTTGAGAGCGCGCATGTGCACGTCGCGGTCGCCCCGTGGGCAGCGTTGAATCGAACCCCCATGCACGTGTACTCCCCCGCGGTGTCGACGACTCCACTCGATCGCCCAGTCCGATCCCCACCACCACGTCCACGCTCGCGCCCCTCCCCTCATCTGCACGGAACCCCATCTCTGCTACATGCCCAGCCCGGAATCCATCCACCCATGCATATACATATATATGGCCTATCCTACCTTTTTTTTAAGCGAACGTAAGGTTGTTGTTGACTTACCACATTATTAGCCTCTAAAAGCAGCTATAGCTCCATCAATGATTGGCCAATGTGCCATAGAATATATAGGATTATTATATATTATCCAGTGCAGATGACTATCAACTCATCAAGTTCACCGTCAGATCAGCTATTACAGAAGTGCATCACTTTGTCTTCAGCTGAGAGCCGGAGGGCTCCGCTTTCGCTTCTGTTTTTCCCCCCTTTTTGGAGAACTTCTTTTTATGCTCAAATGTTGATCACTGGAGCCAAAGGCAAAACAAGATGGCTACATATTATATGAGAGCTTTGGAGAAAATATTTCCAAATACTAAGTTTTACCTGAGGAGAAGCAAATAAGGTGGCATCACTGCAACATATCCACAAAGTTATGCAAGATAATCTTATCACTGTGAAAAGTACGGATTGAGAAAGGTAGATAATAAATGCTCAATGCAGAGCAATGCAATTAAGTACATAGCACGTGCAAGAAACAACACCTAAAATCATGCGAGCTGTGAGGCAGGACAAAAGTACACTCTAGGTGCAATGTATGCAGCATGAGAATCACCCAAGATACAGAATTACGACAACCAACCACTGATCATTGAGTTGCGCTACCATCGGTCCAACGATACTAGAAGAACGAGGTATTTGATAACAGAGTTCAGCATATATTTATATCTCCAAGAGAATTGTTAGATATCAGCGCTTCTTCCCAATAAACATAACAGTCATCGGCACTAGGTCTAAATGGTCAAACCGTGTGTTGTCCTCCCTACTGCAGGTTAGCCGGCCACTAGTGCACCTCCCGAACCGAACCGACCCGGAGTGACGGTTTGTTCGGTGTTTATATTTCCGTGGTTTGGTCTTCACCTTTTCGATCGGTCTCTTTATTTCTGTAAACCCAAGAAACCGGACAAACCATCAAATCCTGCGATCCCATCTCAGTACGTGAAAGCCGCAACGTCCAGTCCCTTTGTCCAGTGAAAAAGCCCATTAATGCCACCACTTCTTGCCCAAAAAAAAAAAAGCCCCACAGCCTTATCCAGGCCAGCTCCCACCACCACCGTGGCCCAAAATCTCGCTACGCGGTGCACATGCCTGTCTTGCGGCGCTACTACTAGCGTAACTAGTTTTTTTCGGCTTACTCTGTAAACCGAGAAACCGAAGTAAAGTAGATCGGTTTAGTTGGTGCGGTTTATATTTTTTTAAGCAAACAATTCAGTTTTATGAAGATGAAAACCAAGTTTTTAAAAAACCAATTCAAAATAACCGAATAAAATGACGTCGTTACTTATTATTATGTTATTATCATGATTACATCATGACACCACTTCTATAACCTATTTAAATAAAGATAAACTGGGTTAAGTGGTTGTAACTTAAGTTCTACTTCCTTCATTTTAAAAATAATTTATTTTTTACTATCTCACACATATCAATATAAAGAAAAAAAAGATTAGAATGTATTTTTTCTTTCTTAAACTCTCTAATACTTTTTCAAACTCCAATGTTTCATACACTCTAATACATTAATTGCTTTAAAAATAAACTCTTTGTGGAAAAAATAAAGGTGCAAAAAATAAAGGACGGGTGGAGTACCATATAAAACAAAATATAATGTAAACATACTCGGACTGATATATTTGACGCATGTTCTGACGTGGCAGGTAAACAAAACCTTTGAGGGGTTTTAGAGCATTTCGATCGGATATACGTGGTGCTGATTTGGATCAATATTGAACCTAGATCCTCACGGGTTATGTTTATCGTGGCCGACAGAGAGTAAAAGAACGGAGGAGATTTTGATCAAAGCTGCACGTCTCTTTTATTATTGTCTGGTCAAGATATCTCACCCTTAATTCATATGCTAGACATTATTAGCAACGTTTGGTAGTAGGGTGGCACCAACTAAAGTCTTGTGATCTTGTCTGGTCAGTTCTGCTTTTTTGGCTGGGTGTGACGTTCCGATTTTTAGATCATTAAAATTTATTTTAATAAAAATCTTGTTAAAAAAATTTAATTTTTTTGTGTGAATTAAGGACCTAGCTATTGATCCTCCTTGTGAGCCCAAAATTCCCTAATAAAAAATTCCAATCCAAATTTAAAATATTGCAATTCAAATTTCTCTTCCAAAGTCTTGCTTAAAATTCCTCCTAAATCCAAATCCTATCATTTACTCTCCTCACAGAAATCAAACATCCATTGAAAACCTCTCTTCTTATATGTGTAAAATATAGAGGGCAGATGACGGAAGCACTTGATAACATGATAGCTAGGGACATCGTGTTAATTTATAGCGCTAATGGCGCAACTCACATATATAAAGTAACAATCTCCGACACAGCTCCGATCCTATACAACAATTTCTATTTTACAGATTTTATCTTTACTAATAAACCTACCATCGTGGATTCTCATGTTGTCTTAACAGGATTTACATTCCTAACAATATGACATGGTCCAAATTTCAAATTTAAGCTACCTTTGAAAATCCATATGTTTTCCCTTCCTAACCTCCTCTTAATTTCTTTTAAATTTTACACCCATTCTCAAAATATTCAAGATCCTAATTAAAAACCTTCTATTTAAAATCCTCGACTTTATGTGAGTTCAAATATCTTCTGTAAGTATTTTTTGTATGTCTCAAGAAAAGCAAACCTGTGTAATTGCTGTAGCTGGATGAGTAGCATTAGCAGGAGCAGGTGTAGCTGGCATGATATTGGTCGTGATATTTTCAGTGCCTTTTTCAACGATGATGATGGAGAGTACTTGATATCCTACGGTGCTAGGTCCTGCCTCGCCTGTAGCACCAGTGTGGACCAGTGGCTGAATGTTTTCAAGATTCACTAACTCACTTGGAACCTCCGTGGGCAGGACAGACATGGATTCAACCTGGTAGGAGACCCTGGACATTTGCAATGATCTGCGTGATGGATTGACCTTGACAGTCAATTGTGTTCCATATAGCCTTGCAATCTCTGTGGGCACCAAGTCACGGCGGCCTTAGACTGATGCAACCAGTTTTGGTGGAGGGATGCCAATCAGCTCTTCAGCTATTGGGCCAATAAAATCTGCAGTGATAGGATTGTCCTTCCTTAGGTCTGAGGGGTTGACACCACGGATGGTAAGCCTGTACCGACGTGAAAAGAGAGTATGTAATTGTAAGCATGTTTACATCAAAATTTTATAATCTCGTAGACAGGATTAGAGAGCCGATTGTTTTATAAAAAGTGTTCGATTGATATCGGAAAATGGCCGATCGGACGGGTTGAGGAGGGATTCGGCCAAGTAAAAAACGGAAGGATATTCAGATGACCGAGCCTGAGGAGAAACATAGAAACCATGGTATGGTATTTTATAGGTATAGAATATGTTATGTAAGCTAGATAAGACTAATTAGTTTTTGTTAACTTCTTAGAAATATTTTTTTATATTTAGGAAATAACGTTTGCAGGTTTTGTAACCTTATCGGACTCTTCTAACTACATGATATAAATATAGACCCTTTGAGACCTTATAAATTATTCAACATAGATAAATATAATTTCAGCGTATCGTTATCTAGTTTTTTTATCGATAGGTTTTAGCTCTCGATACAGGACTATATCAGTTAAGTTTAATCTCTGATGAATGTGTAAGTCCTGCCACTATCTTGGTGTATCCGTTTTATATAAGGTTATATCGGTTAGGTCCGATCTCTTAATACAATTGAGTACATCACATCACGTTTATGTGGTTCTATTGATTTATCGAGCTTCCTCTACTGCCATCGGTCTTTACTGTATCAGTTAAGTCCGACCTACTAGACCGTTGATAGTAGATTGAGCCATAGGTCGATAGGTTTTTATGCGAATGTTTCATCGTAGCAGTCAGCCGATAAATTATCCACACATTGAGACTTACGCTTAGTGCATCAGTTTCTCAGCTGATATACATATATTTTAGATAATTCCTCTTATCGGCTCAGCAAGCTGATGGGTTCGCCCATTCTTTCTATGTGCATGTCAAATCTAGCCTCTTGTACCTTCGTAAGATTGGGTCTCGCTTCTTACTATTCATCGCATATTGTATTCGGAGTGCCATCGGCTTTGCAGCTAATGGATAATTTATCTTATTCAAAGCATCATCGTATATTCTATTGAAAGCGCCATTGGCTTTATAGTCGATGAATACTTTATCATATTTCTTGCTATCTGTATATTCTTTCATCAGTTTTTTAGCCAATGAACGAGTGTTACACCCTCTATTGTCAACCAGCCAATAGGAGGAGTTCGCATGCATGCTTATTGATTATTCTATTCTAGAGCGTCATTGGCTCTACAGCCGATGTGTCTTTTATTTTCTTCATCGTCATCTACGTACGCTTTTCATCGGCTTTTAGCCAATAGACAGGTGCTTTAACTCCTATCGGCAATTAGCCGATACCAAGAGCACATCGAACGCGGTTGATGACTAACGGAATCATATCGGCGACCAACCGATAGCAGAAGTTCGTATCGACCGATTGGCTCGCTGACTCATAGATTATCTCCTTGTCAATTGTAGGGTTAAATTGACTGGCACGTCTATAACTCTAGTAACTTCAATAAAATGATCTCGAAGTTGAAAGACCTGCACTAGAGCCAAGCAGATCTCGTAAGCCTCGGCGTATTCGCGTGGTCGTATCGGAGCTCTATCAGTAAACACAGAGGATTCAACTCGGACAATGGGCTAATTTCTATCATATTATTTCCAAACCTTTGGGTTACACAACATTTGATGCATATGTAGACGGATCCATCTTGAGCAGCTGTTCGCTTACATTTCTCGGTGTACCACCAAGCCTCACCAGAATAATTCCTTTAATAGCTATGTTGACAATATATGAATTGCCCTGTAAAATTATAGAACTCATGTGTAAGACTGTAGTACAGATGCTAGGACTGGCATAGTGAGCAATATTGAAAACTGGGCATGATAGTGGGCCCTAACCATAATATCATGAGGGTTCAGATCGGCGATATCAGGGACTGTTGCATTGGAAGGCTGGTTTTTTAGAGGCTCGTCCAAGCTAGTTGATCCCATGTGGTTTGGCAGCAACGCTACAGAAGAAATAGATTAGTTTAGTAGCTGGATAAATTCCATATAATGTAAGCACAACACAGGGTACATGTGTGAATAATAGATGGAGTTACCTCTGTTGTAAAGCAACCACTTCTGGCACAGCGGCCTTAGAATACCACCTGCATATGGTGCTACCATACAAAGTTAATTGTCCTATCCAAAAAAAAAGCAAATAACAGTAGGAACAATGTTAGTTGCGATAAGAAAACTGTCTACATGATTTCTTTTCAGTACAGAAGAGCATTAGGAAGAAATGATAAGAAAAACAGGGATATATGTTTCACGAATTTTTGATGTGGCACCGAAAGAGCATGATGACTTGGCGGTTGTCGGCTTGAGCTTGGAGCCCTTCAGAATCAAATTGGCTTGCATGTGGGCCCCATAACGAAACTGGCAGTGTCTCTCTGTATGGATTAAGTGGCTAAACGTCGAAAGATTCAAATATTTTACTGTACTGTACTGTACTGTAATGAAGTCATTCGTTGTGCGTAAGGGATGGCGAGGTGGTGATAGAAATCCATACTATTATTGATAGAAATCCATAATATCGCCATAAAATATGGCGAGGTAGCTAAGTAAATAGAGTACTATTGAAAGCTAGCATGACGTGGATAACCTCCTCGTCCGTCGAGTCGCAAAAGCACGGGTGGATTACCATCGCCGTTGTACTCCGAGAAACGTGTGGCCCGGACACGAACACGCCATAACTGTGATTCCTGCGTAATGTCCTTCAGCAGTGAGTACTGCATCTGCATGAAAGATGCTGCCAAGGTCAGTACAAACCTGTAACAAGCAGTAGCTTTTAAAATTTAGGAATGCATGAACGGAGCAATAAAAAAGCAAAAGCTACACAGAAGAGGCAGGAAAGAAAAAGTAAGGCAAGCATAAGATAAAAAGATTGTTCTGACAGCAAAACTCACTTAAAAAAGGTAAAACTCAAAGTCAGTTTGGTAAGCTAAGAGAAAATATTTAGATAAAAGAACAGATATAGATGGCATGAATGGGATACAGATGTGGTAAGTAAAGCTAATAAAGTGGGTAGATACAAATGATTACGTAGATAATTTATAATATTTATGTGAAATTCTAATACGTAGATATGATGATTTATGAAAAGTTATAATAATATTAGATGAGTTAAAAGTTTAACTAAATATAGGGCAGAATCTTATTATAGAGTATGGCATGAACCAGTACTTCCATCTTCATTTTCAATCAATATCTTGAGTCTCCTATTTGATGTTACTCTTGAAAGAAACAGCAAGGTAGAATGATCCATGTGTGAAAACAGGATTCCACCAACATATGCAAATGTTTGCTCTTGACATTTATTTATTGTCATTGCATAACAGGCCTTAATGGGAATTGTCAACGCTTTAGTGCGAACGACCACTTTGGGACTATTTCCATTCAGAAGTATCCATGCTATATAGATACCATATCTCTAGCGTGTGTACCAGTGATTACTTTGCACTATAGCATATGATCACCTACCCAACTGATTTATTAATATTGCGAAGAAGGACAACAGGAGTACCTAGCTTGACAGAGAGATTATGTTCAGGAAAATTGTTGAGGACAATGGAGGTAAGAAACTCAGTAGGATATAGAAGATCAATATCACTGAGCTGCTCTGATGAGTTGGTAATTATATCATAGCTGAGGTAAGATCTTGCAGGCTGAGGGACTCTATCAAGAATGCTATTGTTAATCTCATCGACAATGGTATTTATAGGACAAACAAAATCTCATTGGGCTAGGTATGCCTCGAGGCATAGTTATGTTGGAAATCAGGATACATAGCATCAATCATAGCAGCCACTTAGTCTTTGGTAGGCTAAGAAGAACATCCTTAGGTAAATCTATCCAAAAATGGTCAATTTCACCATCTCATCCCTTTGCAAGCATACGCCCTTCATCGATGTTGAGTACCCACCTGGCAAATATAAAGAATTCTTCCCTATCAACATCCGATAAAGCATAATTTGACAATATCATATTAAGTGTTAGACACATTATTTCAACATGTCTCTAAAGAGTTGATTTGATCAAAGAGGTTTAAATTATATCAGCTCGTGTTCCACCTTCTATGACTAGAAGAACCTGCCTAAAATCACCGCCAAATATTATTGATTCCCCCCTAAAAGGTTTCCTTCATTTGTTAGATTATCCATGCATAATATATCCCGCAATGTGCGATCTAATGCCTAGATACAAAACTTGTGAGTCATGGGTGCCTCATCCCATATGATCAATGCAGTTTTTCTAATTAGTTCTGCAAGAATAGTCCCTCTTTTTATATAACAAAAGCTTATATCATTTATATCAAGAGGAATGTAAAAGCGGGAATGAGTAGTGCAACCACCTAGTACACCTAAAGATGCAAAAACGAGAACAATTTATCCCTATGATATGAACCTAGTAATGATTAGCATTCCATAGAAAAGTTTTTCTTTTACCACCATTGCTAGATATGAAATAGATGCAATTCTTGTTAGTTGACATTGCTGCAATGACTTTATCAAATATATGTCCTTGATCTTGATTGAGATCTCTGTACATCTGTTGTGCTTTGTGAGATAGCTCAACCCTATTATAGCACAACTCTTCTAGAACTAACCTATTTGCACTAGCTGATTTAGCTATTTGTAGTACTGATGGAAGATTACATGAGGACATGCATAGATCAGTGCTAGAGAAGTGTCCAGTTCTTTTGAGAAGGCTACTTAGCAATAACTCATCAGGAATAGTTCTAAATTGAGTACCTAATGCACTGCGTAGCTTGTAAGCAATATATAGCTCTCTAATATTCCCAACATCACAATAAACCATAGGTGTCATAAACATACTTCTAAGTTGATAAGCAATTGCCCAAATAATAGCTTCATCAAATAGATAAATCCACTCAGTGTCATCACCAATAAGGCATTGTGCTTGACACGTCTCATGATATGTATCATATATTTTTGCTTCATATGTCTTTATATCTTCATAACATGTTGCTCCATGTACAACCATAAGATGCATCTTGAGATAAAAAAAATCACCGGTGCTTGGATGGATGTGCCTTAGCCTACCAATCTTCATGCCTCTTGTCCTTCTTGTCCATATCTTCTGATCAGGCTTCCATGTATACTCAGTGGAGAAGCCACGATAGGTTAGGTGTCGAGCTTCTGGAAGAAACTCATTAGTGGTAAACCATTCAGTGAGCATAGTCTTCAATGAATCTGGATCTTCAATAATGCCTTGCGAATCTGATTTCTCCTCATATGTAACGACATTTATGTTAGGCAGGTGGACAAATAATCTCTCTACAGCTGGTGTTCTGCCATGGATATCAAAACCAAATAACCTCCAGATCGATTCATATGAAGATAAATATCATGTCTTCTTGTATTCATAAATCTCATCAACACCTTCATTTCCATTGACATTACTTGCGCGTAGGATTATGTTTGTACAGTCATGGTCCTTTGTAATATACTCAAATAAATATTTCACTCATTTTACACCATTCAATATTTATATGCCATTGGAATTTCTTAAGAAAAACAGGATTGTAAGGAACAACCCATTTGTTATTTATTTTGACACCATGTTTGATGACAAAATCATCACAACGACGATATTAGGGAAAATCGTCCTTGTCAATGGTTGTCTCTACATGGAATTTCTTTGCGTAGTTTTTTGAGCACCAGCCATCTTTCATACATGGGCTTGAAGAATTGAGATCACCACATAGGCCATGAATCATAAGTTCATCAACTAATCTAAACCCTAGCTTATCTATGTTTATGTCTGGTAATTTAGCACATATAATCCCATGAATAAAAACCGGTGTCGGATCACTTCCTCTATCACCTAACCAGTCAAGTTTACATTAGGCAGACCCCTCTTCTGGAGCTTGGCCGTGTAAAAAACTACAAATGACAAACAAACATAAGCAGATGAATTAAAAAAAGGAGGTATATGTGTATGTAGTAAAATTGAGTATGAACTAACCCGCACGAACAGGATCAAAAGCATCTCTGTCCTTGATGTAAGTGAGCATCTTAGCTAGCTTAACATGATACAGCCTACTGACCATGTCACTCTTATCACTTGGATGATGTCATGTTTCAAATCTTGTTGCCTTTACGATCTCAGGCCGCTTAGCATTACATGTGAAAGTAATGAAGAGCTGTGGAGATCCATAGGCTTGACAAATTGCCATGGAATCATGATAATTTTGCACCGTGTAATGCCTCCCACCAGTGAAGCTTGCAAGAAGCATGGTCTTGATACCAATATCCTTTCCTGTTGCATTTCCATGGCAAACTGCATCGAATATTCCCTGGTATGTCTCTGAGCAGAGTTTTTTTTCTGGTTGAAAAAAAGGTATGTCAATCTACTTGATTCAATGCTAGAGAATGAGTTAATAACTAATTGATCCGAGAGGCGGCCACAGCAGGTAAATGGATTTCGTTGGTTTCTTCGAAAGTGACAATCATAACGGTAGTACTCGAGTTGTGTGACCTCAGTACGTGCACCAGGTGGCTCATCATCGACCTCCCTATAGCTGATACCAATATGAAAACCTGGATCACCATATGGGAAAAGGATTGGATATTGTAAAGAAATCAACGCAGGATGGACTGGTGATATACTCTTGAATTTGTTCGGCTGCATTTGAACAATCACATCAGACTTGGATGCCTCAGTGGATGAGCCTGAATTGATTAAGGTAGCTAACTCACTGTCGGTGAGCAGATTGAAACGGCCATCTTGTGAACTGGTCGGCCCAATGAGCTTAATAGCAATATCAGGAGTAGATGGAGAGAGTAATCTGTCACGTGCTTGCCTGAGCCGTCTAACCAAAGGATTATGTGTATTTAACATATGTATAAGGTCATTGACAATGGAAGGATCAGGCGAATCTTGATTGGGTGCATCAGACTGAAAAATATTGAGCATGTTATTTAACTCATTACTTGTGTCATATATGTAGAGCTGGGCATATTCTGGACACCTCCTGACAGTTGGTAATAGAGAACCAATGCGACGATGGACAACAGCATTGATTTGGAATACATATGGGCCAGCACCAGTGTTGATACTCCTATTAATGTTAACTCCAATAGATGTGAATGCAAATAAAGAGCTATACTGGCGGACCAAACGCATGAAGCTATTCGAACGGGCTGAGCCATTGAAGCGCATAAGATCCTGTAGGACAGGAGAGAAATCTCTATATGCAGGCAGAACTATATTGCCACAACGGCAACACAAGTTGTAGACAATTATATTCCTTGAAGATGAACTCTGTACCCTCTCCTGATACCAAAATATTGTTGAACAGTTGGCGCACGTATAATCGGGTGCACCATAGTATGAGCTGCGAAGGACGGCATGAAAAATCTAAATACCACGAATAGAGTTGCATGAATATAATGTGAGAAGGTGAAGCACGTTACCTTTGAGAGCCAAAGCATATTCCTTTGGCAAAGAATGGACAGTTTGGAGTTTAAGGGCCACGTGGAATTTAATCTTGTAATAGATATGCATAATTAGAAAAACCTTTTATGTAGAAATAAGGATGGATGAGAGAATGTGATAGGCGTGTACTGGATGCGTTAAAAATAGTATCGATAGCCATAAGGCGACCAACCTGGCAGGTAGTGGCCTTGCCTGATAGATCTCCTCGGATTGCTGATAGAACGTCTCTTTGATCGATTCTGGCAGGCAATATCAGGTGACACAATAGGGCAAAACTGGTCCCCTATATGAAAATTTTAGGGTAGACATCTGGCTATCGGACCCATGCTAGCAGAGAAAAGGAGGGAATAGTGCAACGGGAAGAATTATGTACCAAATGTACTGACTATTGATCCGTCAAGTCTGAGAAGTAGGCAGCGACGATGTTTGGTTAATGAAATATGGGATCACGGCCTCACAAATAAGTAACGAAATAACTGGCATACATACATAGTAAATGGACAATTTCACTTTTCTTTGCCAAATGTGATGCGTTGATAGTTCTGCAATTCGTCGAGGCAACGTTTCGGGGATGTTTTTTTTTTTTTTTTTTTTTTTTTTGCTAACGTTGCTGAGCGCATTATTTGTACACGTATCATACCTAAGAATGCTGTACGACTAAGTCACTTGAGCCAAAAGCTCGGCATCTGGACGAACCTAGGCAGCCGAAACTAAATATAAATGTAGTTTTGGCAAGGCATCCAAGAATATGGCATAAGAAGAGAAAAGAAAAGAGTTCAGCATAGCACGGTTAGGAATGCATATACATGTAGCACGTCTTGGAGTGTGCCGCTGCGATGAAGTAGGAATATCCATAGCGACCAACCGGCCAAATATGGCTACCATAAGGATAAAACAGTAAGGCTTTGGTCAGATTACAGCGAAGAGAAAGAAAGGGAAAAACTAACAAAGGGGAGAGGCTGGCAGAAGACATTGGGAGAAGAGAACGGGGGAGGAGAGGTAAGCAGAGGAGCCGAGGGGGATGGAGACTGCCCGCCATCGATGTGGCGCTCGTGCGTGTGGGCGAGCGGATGGAGACTACAGCGAACGAAGGCAACAGATCTTCTTCCTTGTTTTCTTTTTCCAAGCAAAACTGATCGATCGGATGGAGCGAGGAATGCAGAGCAAGACAGCCCATGGCCAAGAGAAAGGGCCCACCAGGCCTAAAACCATGATGGCTCCTACCATACAGAGAAAACAGAACCGAATTAGTTCAAGAATTGCTGGTGTGGCGCGTGTTATCTTCCACCGACACCACGCACCTTGGAGACTTCACTATTTGAGGCACGTAAACAAATATATTAAATATTTAAAAGGTTTTCTAACAAATGCTTATGAAGGAAGTTTGTGCTAATGATAATCCGTCGCCGTTTGGTTAAAGGAGCATATCTTGACTTGGCTTTCTAGCTAGAAATGATGGGATAATTGAACCTGTTTGTACATGCTGCCTATTAATAAAGGCATGCGGTACGTACGTGGTTTTCATGTTCAAATATCCCATTACTATTCGCTAATTGTTTTTTTCCTACTCCCCTGTTCAACAATTATGCGGACACTGGATGCAGCTTTGCAATTCATCCTACAGTCAAACTACCTTTCTCTAGTGACACCAAATAAATGTAAAATGACAGATACAATCATAGAGAGGAGGCCAAAGAGGTGGCGAAAGGAATGATAAAAGATTACAGCAAAATGCGGGTGAGTGAGTTGTGGCTAAGTGGTTGGGAAATGCGGATGAGTTAGTTCTAAACAAGAAAATAATTTCATACTTCCATCTCAGACAATCCACACTACATTGACACTACATCGAGTTCATTAAAAAAAGGATTACGCCAATAGTAGGGTTTGAAATTTTATTTGGAAATTTCAGAAATTTCGGTACCCTGCACGAAACAATTTAGTCCAAAATTTTCAATTTTGAGGATTTAAAAAACTATGGATTTAGCCCATTTTATTCAAATTTGGTCAAATTTTCTTGAAAAATTCAAATAATTTCAGGCCTCAATATTCCTAGATTTCCAAAATTTTTGAGATTTTGGATTTGCCATCCCCCTGAAATTTTTTGCCAAACCAAAACTGTCAACCCTAGGCGATAGTTGTTGACTATTAACATTGATCTTGTCTGTTCGACTAGTTTGGTAAGCTATATTAAACTCTTCTCCAGATTATACTCGGTGTATTCCATCCATCATGAAGGACTGAACAAGTATAAATTTTGTTCTTCTTCATACAGCTTGGTGGATACCTTGGTTAGATGGCTTTTTGTCCTGTAAATACTGTAAATAGGATATAACCCTCTAATAAACACCTATTCTGATCTCGTACTGTTTATTAGAAGAGGTGGCCCTAAGGCCATCTAGGGAAAAAAATGCTTTCAATTTTTTTGTCCTTTAGGCTTTTTAAAGGATTTTTTTCTTTAGGTTTACTATGTAAACATGATCTTGGATTTCCATGGTTTTTTTAACATATGTGTACACACACATATATTTTTATTAGTTATAATTCACAATGCAAATAGATGGATAATGAATTTGAAACACGAAATTATTATGTCCCAAACAACAAGCCAACTTTTTAATTTGTTTTAAATATAGTATTAAATAAACCCAAATTCGTTTTTTTAAAATTCAATCTTTTTCCTATACTATCTTCATTGCTGTTGCTTGGTATTTGTTATTGTGTCGGCAAAAATAAGTAGCAATGCCACATGGCAAATTACTATTTATCATATCACCTGTTCAAAAGTTTTTTTCTAAATTCAAATTGAAAAAAATCAAGCACCTTGGCAATGAATTTTCATATGATTCAAATTCCTATTGAATTTTTCCTACAGGTCTCTTTAATTTATAGGAAATGAAAGAAAACTTTTCATATGAATTCGGATGCTTCACTTTCATAAGAAAAATAACAATAGGTATCACCTCTTTGTAAACATTCTTTTGCCCTATCTTCTTTACCTGTGTTTTTATTTCATGTAGTATTAGAAAAACATAATATTTTAATTCATGCGTTTTTTCTATTCTTATATTTTTCCTATCTAATTAATCAAAGGAACTGATGAAGAAAATAGATAAAAGTTCGAAGATGTCATGGAGTGAGATGGTGCTAGTACCATTAAAGTGTCCTGGTAAGGATAAAAAAAATCCTATTCATTTTCATAAATTTCATTTACTCGCTCTGGCCTCCTCCCCTCCATTTTCTCTCCCTCTGCCCACATTATGGATCCAGCTTCCCTATACATTGACTCCCCCACCCATCTCTTTTTCTCTCTCTTTCTTGATTTCTTCTCTCTCTCGATCTCGATCGACATACACCCTGTTCTTGCAGTGCGCCAATTAACCACCTCGTTTCTTTCCTCATCCGCAAAGATCAAGCTCCAGGAAGTGACGAGGATGAGTTGTTCCTCCACTTGCGTCGTCGTCGTCTTCTTCTCAAGAAGAAGATGAGATGCTCTGGGAGAAAGAAGAGCCTAATTAAGGCCACGCCGCCATTGGTGGTGACTGGTGAGCACGACGTACCACCCGTTCTTCACTCGCTCGCACGCCGTTCTTCTCTAGATCGGCCGGCGCCATGAGCCACTACACAATGCACGCGACCATCAACTACACTGCCCTGACGCCCACGTCGCCTCTGCAGCTCCCGCTTCCCTACCTCCCGCCTCCACCGCTGCCGCCGTCGCTGCAGCCGCCACCACCGCCGCCGTTCCTGCCTCCTCCGGTGTCGTTTGACACGACGTTCCAGAGCAGGATTTGCCCTAGCATCCTGCTCATCATCTTGATCTTGGCTGTTATCTTCTTTGTCTCCGGTCTGCTGCATCTCCTGGTTCGGTTCATCCTCCGGCCGGCGCCGCGTTACCCCGGCGACGCCGACAGCGGTGACACGAACGTGACTGCCTTCCAGGGCCAGCTCCAGCAGCTGTTCCACCTCCACGACGCCGGCGTGGACCAGTCTTTCATTGACACGCTGCCGGTGTTCCTCTACGGCGCCGTCGTCGGCGCCGGCCGGAAGGACCCGTTCGACTGCGCGGTCTGCCTCTGCGAGTTCGCCGACGACGAACGCCTCCGGCTTCTTCCCAAGTGCAGCCACGCCTTCCACGTCGAATGCATCGACACGTGGCTGCTGTCCCACTCCACCTGCCCGCTCTGCCGCCGCAGCCTCCTCGCTGACTTCTCCCCCTACGGCGGCGGCTGCAGCCCGCTGCTGTTCGTGCTCGAGTCCGGCTCGGAGGGCTCCGTCTCTGATCGCCTCGACACGGCGTCGTCTGCTCATCTCAGCCTCGTCATGGAGCAAGAAGAAGCAGAGCCGGACCAGAAGCGTGCAGAGGTGGCGGAGAAGACGGACGAGGTGGTCGTCTCCGTCAAGCTCGGCAAGTTCAGGAGCCAGCCCACCGAAGCTGGCGGCGGCGGCGGCAGCTGCAGCGCCGCCAACCCGGAGAACGACGTGAGGCGTTGCTACTCCATGGGAACGTACGAGTACGTCATGGACGAGAGCTCTCTGCTCCGCGTCGCTGTGAAGCCGCCGGCCAAGAAGCGGCCCACGACGCAGATGCTGGGCCACCACGTCACCATGTCGGAGTGCGACTGCCACTCCAAGCGGGAGAGCTTCCGCGGCTTCGACGCGCAGGCCAAGCTCGTGCAGCCGAAGCCGCCCAAGGTGGAGAAGAAGGAGAGCTTCTCGTTCTCCAAGATATGGATGCGCGGCGCGGCGCGGAGGAAGGACGGCGCCGGCACCGCCCCGTCGTCGTTCCGGCTCTCCTCCGTGCTGCAGCGCGCGGCGAGCGACGTCGGGGCGCCGAAGCCGCTGCGCCCGGACGTCGTGAGCCCCGTCACCGAATCGGAGTACAACGTGTCGGCGTGGGACAAGAGCGAGAAGAGCGCGAGCGGCAGCGTCGCCGACTGGGACCTCGAGTCCGCCACCGCGGCGGCTGTCTCCGTCTCCAGCGCCGGCAACGGGCTCAGCTCGAGGGCCGACGAGGCGCCGTCGTTCGCGCGTCGGACGCTGCTGTGGATCCGAGGCCACCTCTGAATCATCCACCCAATGCATCCGTAGCTCTCGTTCTTGTGCATTCCCGCCATTAGATTGATTCATTCACGCGGAGAGCGAGAGGAGTTGAGTGGAATCGAAGAAATTCACGAGAAATTTGGGGTGGAACGATCGGTGAAGTGAATACACGGTAAAGAATTTTACTACTCTAGATGTTGCAGAGCATTGCAATCCTGTGTCATTTTGTGAAGATTGTCTTCCTTTCACTATTTATATATAAACTTTGATTATTCATCTTTATTGTAATTACTTTTAAAATATATAAATAGATCTTATGTTATCGAAGTGTATTACACACTTAAACGTAATTATTAATGGTTAAAGCTATAAAATTAACTGTCAACGGTGGTAATTATAAAGTACAAAGTAACTATTTTGCTTTTACTTGTTTCTATTGTACATCGGGCACCAAGGGTTCCTTCAGTTTGAGAATAATTTCTGGTCTGAAACTGAAACATCACAAAAAATTCAAAACTGTAAACATAAATTTGATTCAAACAAAATCTCACCAGAGCAACATCAGTGCCAAAAGATTATCTTTGTTAACATGCTAATTACAAATTATTTTTTTCGTTCATACATTTTTTTTGCATTTTTTTAATATTTGAACAACGGACTGTCCTATATCTTTGTTAACATGGTACTTTAACTGAAGCAATTTCCATTTGACTTGGCTGTGTTCTGGAACATATTTAGGGCGAGTTTGATTTTGCTAGCAGCTGGTACTCTAAGTAAAGCAATTTCCATTTGAATTCACTGTGTTCTAGAAGATATTTTAGGCGACTTTCATTTAGCTAGTAGTTATGATAACTTTATGGCACATAAAATAAAATAATTTATTAGCATACGATTAATTAAGTATTAATTATTTTAAACTTAAAAATATATTTATTTAATTTTTAAGCAAATAAAAACATATTAATAAAAACAATAAAGAAATTTAATAAGGAAGTTGCGCGGCTGAGTGGTTGAAACAAAAGAATTAAGGTGGGTTCCGTTTTGAAGGTTGAAAAGCTCATAATTAATTAAATATTAATTATAAAAAAATTAAATAGATTAATATATTTTTTTAAACAGAAGTGTTTTATAAGAACACATAGTTGAAAAACGTGTGCGAAAAGCGATAAAGTTTCGGTGGGTAAGGGGAGCAGCCCGAATGCAGCCTTGGTCCGGATCTGGCGAAGAGATTTGAAACACAAATTTGAAAAAGAAAAGAAGCATAGCCACCTCTAGTAACTGCTCGCTGCTACTACCACACATCACATTTAACCCTTGGCTTGTTGAATTGAACACTGCCATCATTGCCGCCTTGAATGCCTGAGACAGTTAGTAGATCTACTTCTGTGCTACTACACCTCCATAACTTCTCGTCTCCTAACGAGATATGTCAACTGTTCGTGTTCGAATGCAGTAGTACTAACAATCTACAGTCGTTCCAAATTTTGAGAGGGAATTCATTTCAAAAACGACATCAGAAAGAAAGGGAGTAGTACTTGAACATTATAGAACTTATTAATTTGGGCATAACACACAATACTGAGAGAAAATGAACTCTGTACGAGGTTGCTGCTGGTTTACTTTGCTCTATGAATATATTAGTAGTGCTACTAATTAAAATTATCGGCAAAAATAAAGTACCCCTTGAAACATGGATAGCTGAAGATTCTCCTAGCTAGCTAGACCCAAGATTAAATTACGGGTCAAATGGTCAATGCTTAGACTGCAAAGAGAGATCTAGTTGACCTCTCAGCAACTGCATAAATTTAAATATTGGAATAAACAATCAGCACGAGTACTTTCAACGTCATGACACGATCCATTTGTAATTTGTTTTTGTTTCAATATTTTTGGAATAGGGTCAATCTGCTGTCTTCTTGGCATAAACGCGTAGAATTTCGGGATAAGTGCTGCGTGAAATATTCCGGAAAAGGCTGGTTCCCTAGTGCACTACAGAAGAAAGATTACACATGTCTGGCATAAGTTTTATTTTGCGGTTTTTAATAAAACCATGTCATCTAAAAAGTTTAGATTGATAAATAAAATAAATGTCTCCAATATACAGTTTCATTTTGTGGTTTCATATACTAGTTATAGCATTTAATTATTGAATTATGCTATAATACAATTGAGTCAAAATAAGGTTTCATTTATATTTACAAAAGCATAGAATGAAACTATTTAGTTATAATGGGGTTTCACTTTATTTTTAATACATAGATAAATGTGTATATCAAATTTTATCCAGATGAAATTTATTCCTTCTCTCACTTCATAAATTTTATGACATGTCATTAATTTAGCATATGTGATATCTTACTTAATGAGATTAAAACTCTAATAAAACGACTGCAGTAGGAATGACCTTATGCTCCAGATGAGTTCAGAGTTTTGCACACCACTCAAGGAGAGTTGCAAACTTGCAAATGGTAACCCAACGAAAGAAGGAAGCTTCAGGCAGATCAATAGCGATGACAATTAACTTGTTGGAAAAAGTTGTTTAGGCCTAGAAAATCATGCTCTCATTACATCACAATCCAAATATAGCTCAAGTCAGATGTGCGATGAGAGCTTGCACGACCAAACAGCAGAAAATGCGTTAGATCAGTTTAAAGCGTGTTCCGTGCGTGCGATCACTCGATGAACATGTACAAGACCTCAAGTCTCAAGATGTTGCTCGACAGAGATCATGTCAAAGCAAAAACATCACAGGCACTCCATAGTCTACATATCAGTTAAATGTTCATGGAAAGTACCAAGTCCTTAATTTGAAGTTTGAAGTCATCATCAAGTGAATCGTATAAAGAAAACATGCCCTATGCAAGTTCCATATGTTGTGAAAAATCTTTTCCAAAGATGCTTCTGAAAAAATATCAAACGATGCATTATTTTCTCACATGCCAATGGTCATCCTCAGATAATGTACTATAGTTGATTGCTCATCAATTCATTTGCTCTAAATGCTTGTATTAGGTAGCAGCACTCCTACAAGGACAGGGAGGGCAGATATCAACAGCTCGTATTGATGAGTAAAGGAATATTGCTTAACTGGTAAGTTAATGGCAGATATGAGTGGTTATTTAGTCCAACAAATATCAACTACTGCTGCTGTTTAACTGATACTGTCACAGGGAAGGTACTGCAAAACATTTATTTAGAATGACTAACACTAATTATATTTAGAGAGGAGCCGAAACTTGGTTGGATGTCATATCAAAAAAGGAAAAAGGGAGCGGTCACTAGGATGGTGATGCTACGTAACATTACATCCATATATTGATGTATTCAGCCGTTAACTTCAAGCCTTCATGTACCCCTGCAATCTCTGCAACTCACGGCAACTCACGTGTAAGCCAGGTAGAATAAACGTAGAGGTGGACTTGCTCAAACTATTCTTTAACTTACTTATGGTACATACAGAGCTTTTTTGGTGTGATCGAAGGCCAAAAGGCCCAGTTTTTTTTTTTTTTGATCGAACAGAAAGCAAAACAGGTACATACAAATTCGGATCATTTTTACTCTCGTTTCAGGTTTGAATATGTTCTCATTGTAGTATCGTATCACTTACAAAGCTGTTCTCCCGATATAGTCCTTAGTATAATTTGGTATAGGAATGTAGTCCCTAATAATCTCCATTTTTAGAGTACTATAGTTTTCTGTTTTGAGCAAGCAAGGCCAAATTTCATTGTAAGGCCTTCTTCATGGTCCATAATTCTGTGGACAAGCCATTTTCCAGCCCATTTCAATTAGACCTGAAATATAATTGCTTTTTTTCATTAGCCCATGCACGAAAGAGCCAAATTTGGGCTATGCGGAACGAAGACTAAGCCCCATCTCAAATCCATCCCTTCTGACCCGATGACACATGTCCCGATTATCCCATAGGATGTTTTCTCGTGTGACAGCCTGCAATCATTTTGGGACTGTAGGCCATTGATTCGTGCATTTCTAGCTTACCACTTCTCCATCTTTGCCAACGAGGCCTCGTGTGATAGTGATACGAGAGGCCACGTCGAACACTGCAAATTTGCAATGGCCAATGGGACATACACGTAGCAAGTTTGTGCCTCTTGCTGAAAACCATCCAAGTACGCTACTACTACGACCATCGGCCGTAGCCGTCGTCACCGATACTTCCCTATGAATGAATGAACAGGGCAATGCACATGAAAACGCCGTTGCATGTTCCTACCACATCCAACGCAGCCCCCACCGATCATGTCACATGTCAAACTCTAAAAAAAGCATGAGACGTCGGGGACCTCGTCGCCGGCCGATCGACACGTCTGGCGAGTAAACCCCAGCGGTGTGGAGCCGGCTAGTTGGCCCGCCGACTTTTGTCCTATCGATCTCCCGGTGCCACACGGTCAGATTCGCAGGACGTGCGAAGGTGATGGCACGTTGACAAAAGCTCACCGATCGGTGACATTGTGACAACTTTTTATTTGCGTTTGAGAATGCATGGAGAGACAAAAAAACTCTCGCCGAAGGTTAAGCGAAATTGGATTCTTGATTCCGGTTGACCTTCCCATACCCTATCCTAGTCCTAGATCCGTCAATAACGTAATAAAGTATTGGAGTGGTTGAAACTAGTAGGATATTTGGCTCGGGAGGAGTCCACAAGTGAACTTGCGCTGTCCACAGACAAAAAAGTACGGGAGATCCAAGGAAATCCAGCGCAAAAACGTGGCGTGGCGCGCGCGAGGGCAGAGTGCATCCGGTACAAGCCCCCCTCTCCGTTGGTACGGCCGGCATGGGCCGCTCCGCCGCCCAGATCGCTCGTCCCACACACACCATCCGCCCGTCACGCTCGCCATCCGCCGCGTCGCTGTGCCTCGGCCGAACCGCTCACGCGGCCGCGCAGCCGTCGCGTGCTTTTGGCCCGCGCGACGGCGGTGGGTCACCGGCGCCGGGTCTTCGCGTCTCGGCACTTCCGCCCCTCGCCGTTTGGTCAGATCGGCGGATTGAGCCGTGCTTCGGTTCCTGCCGGGCGCAGGCTGTGGTGTCCAAGTTTCACACGCCGCACGGGCACCGTTTTTTACCTGCGGTTTCTTGCAAGTCGGGAGCCCTCGTGGAGCAGCGACGATTGACTCTGACTCGGGGTTTTGACTTTCTCCTCCCATTAAAGAAAAATATTGTAGAGTTGAAAACAGGACGGGTATTTTCCTACGTGCCCGCTTGACCCTAAGATTTGTGAAAACAATATGGGAGAGAAAAATGGATAAACGAGTTTAAATTCAAATCTGCTATAAAAAATATAGATTAGGATATGAGAAGATTTATATCTATCCGTATATCTCATATTATCAAATATATAATAAAATTTAATCATGAGCTCATTTTTTACGTTTCCTCTAAATATATTCATAGGTTTAATATCTATGGATTAGATGTATAAATAAATATTTGTTTTTAATCCGATATCGAGAAAAAATATATAATTAGGACATGAGGTAGGTGATATATTATCGGTAATATTCATATGTGTTACAAAAATATTAGATATTAAAGAAAGAAAATATAAGATTGGATACCGTGATTTGACCGTTCCCGACCTGATATCACCCTCATGCGCACTAGTACTTGATGTGGGTGTTTTTCATCCTTGGAACGTGTCAGGTTAGGTTTTGCGTCTCGCCCTCGTGGCCTGAAATCGACGCGGTGGCCAGTCTCGGTGGTTACGTGCAAAACAGTGGATGTACTGATATGTGCCTTCGTTTTACGGAGAGATTTTTTCTCGATGTTTACGCATATTCTTAAACGATATTATATATATATATATAAGTTTTTTAAAAGTAAAATTTTAACTTTATAACATTTAATTTTATCATTTATATCATTAAATAACTATTATAAAAATTAAATAATTTTTTGACCTTTTATCTTTTAGCTATCTCAAACAACTTATTTGTTTCACTTGGTTCTGTTGCGCGGAAGCAGTTGGGTCGGTGGTTGAAGATAAGCTCATACTAATCTTACTAATCTCAGGACGGTAAGCACTACACACGCACATTACAATTTATGTACAATTTGATTATCTTATACTTTTATTTATTCTTATGTAACTACAGGATAACGATGTCACTGCTTCCATCATTTCTGTTCTCGAACGTTTGCCCTTTCATCGGCTACCTGGTACGGCCCTGCTTCCATGAGCTGTGGCTTATCTTCTCAAATTTGAAATTTCTTCACAAGAAAAATAAATCTTAGAACCTAATTTTGAGTTGAATTTAGGGGCTGTTTTTTCTGCCTACCCTTTTACAGCTAAGACTAAAAGTACAAATGTATTGCTCTTAGATAATTTTTTATAGCTAATATGTCCTCGGTATATATAATCCATGGAAAAAAAAACATTCCAAGCATGTCCAATAGAAATGTTGACATGTATGCCCTCTGTCTACGGTGTACGTAAAATCGACAGTACTACGTGCATGTTACATAAACCAGACCAGTTGGTACTATTGTTTACGAAATTCTAGGACGTGTCTATATATATTTTTCAAAGGTACGTGTGCACCCATAACCCTCTGTACGAAGCATGCTGATGCTTCTCTCAATTTTTTCAATTACAGAGAAAACACACTTGTACACAGACAAATAGACAGCTACACCACACGTACAAACCGTGAGTGTATTTCCCAATGCCGCGGTAAGACGTGAGTCAGTGGTTCAAATCCGATACAGGCATATGCCCGGATATAGCAGGAAACGATGAAAAATCCACGCCCATGAATTTGGCTTCGTTAGCACAAAGAAATAGAGAGCAACAATAATAATATCTAACTATACTAAATTTTCATTGAAATCATATCGATATGCACTAATTATCTAATTATAGGTAGAGGTATGTGCCACCCGGCCTAATTTTATTGGGCTATGATTGTGTTTTATAGCTTGAAAAAAACCTGATGAAATGAAAAAAAAACATTCAGAAATCCCCAAGATTTTGCTACTCGATCTTCTCTATGTATTTCTGCATCGAGATTGGGCCTATAGTTTTCGGCTTGGTCATTTTTGTCCATGTCAGTTCAACATTTGAGTAGATCTAATTGTGTGTTTCAACATTTAAATCTTTGGTGCTTTCTTACCATTGGTAATTTTTAATCATATAAAGGTGTGCAGTGCGTATATGACAATAATATTCGTTTCTTTTCACCCGAAACATACTCTGTTTTAAAAAAAGTATTACTCTTAACCAAGTCCTTCGTCATTAACCTATGGATTAACTTTGCTTCTGAAAACAATCCGTTGCTATCAGTTCATTAACTTCGTCCATTAACTCGCGTTGTACGTTTTCTTGATGTATCACCCGTCCTTATCAACTCACGTTTTCCTTCTATTTTTTTATTTTATTTTCAAGCGTGAAGATTATCCATTTCTGTATACACATAATCATTATAACCTTATCTGAATAATAAAGAGATCTAAATATAATAGTCTTGGTACTCGTTTATGCCATTTTCTGGTAGCATTTCGTCAGTCGCCATAACTAACTAAGAGAGGAAATTTATAGTAGTACCAGACATTATTCAATATATATTCAGAACAGATTTAACTCATGATGAGCGAGTGCGACTGATCTCATCCACTGATCCACCGATAGTCGAATAGCACCACAACATCCATCAAAAGACACGGAAATATACTACTGGAAAATTCGCTTTTGAAGAACGAGGTAATCGCTGGGTTCAAACATCACCTGTATTTTTTGTCCATTCACCAGCTATGTTTCCGTGTACATCGAGCCAAAAAAAAAAAAGGAGCTGTGCACAATGGATAGATGCCTGATAGGTATGGATAATTCGTAAGACCACGGGACTATATTAGCCGTTTCGTCCATTGCCTTTGTATTATATTGCGAAACTCTGCTTTCTTTGGGTGTAAAACACTAACATCTTTTTCTTACCCATCCTTCATACGACATAACCATAACGACATTGACAGTTCCCCCAACCCAATTAGCCCTAAAATCTCCATTATTAGCATAAGGGGGAATGCCATTGTGGAAAGAAAATGCCATATGCACGAACAGAGCACCTCCTTTAAATACGTTTAATTGCTTGAAAGACTGGATAATTAAGCGAACAAAACCTTACTAAATTCATAGCAAAAACAGTAAAAGAACATCTCAGCTATGTACCAGTATTTAGTTTGATATGCCAAATTACACATCTTATTAGAAACTGCTTCCGATAGAAAATTACTTAAAATATTTTAAAATATAATTATAATATAATTATTGTAACTATACTGTTATAATATAACTTATATATATCTCATTTATATTATATAAAAACACGTATTGGTGTAATGATGGAGGTGCACAAAGCAAGTCACGAGTTGGATTCTTGCCCCATGCATGCACCACAAAAATCCCCTTACACAAATCTCAAACCAAATCAAAAGCATTCTATCCATATTTTCCGTCACAAGATATTTAGCGAATCCGTATCATTATACTAGAGGGTGTAATTCATTGAGTAAAAAACTTTATTAGCCGCTTATCCAATTGTTCCGAGATAAAGTACATATATGCAATCTAAGAGTGCAAAACAAAGAAAAATCAAAATTCGCAAGAGGAACAAATATACTAACTGGGCAGAGTTCCGTGGCGTGTGGATTAAGTCACCCTAGACGAATCCCACGACTTGCGTAACGCATCGCCGTAATGCGCCACGGAGAAAGGAAAGGATTGAAACGAAAAAGAAAAAAAAACGGAAGGCGAGCAGGAGCAGGAGCTGTTGAACACGTTTGTGGAGCCCCGGGGCAATTTCGTAATTCCATATTCTTCTCTTTTGGATAAGCCACGCCCCTCTTTCATGGAAATTGTTGGGTCAGCCCTCGGACTACTTTAGAATTTCAATTTGGTCCCTACAACTTTACACTACCTGCAGTTTCCCCATGAATTTCTACTTTTATGCTCATATTGGAACCATGTACTCCATCTGTATAAACGGGGCCCTTAACAATTTTTCACTCTCCACTAAATAAGTTAACCACTCTCATAACATTCTCTCTCACAAAGTGGGTCACCCTTCGGAGTGACAAAAAGTTAAATATTCTTTTATATTGCTAGCCAGGAATATTAATCCGTTTATACACATGCATGTAATGTGATAGTCATTCTTATTCATTATATAAGGAGAAATTAACCACTAATCATGCATGTAGTAGATTTAGCAGTAATTGTAAGAGTGACTGATAGTTTGAAACTGACCAATAAGAAGTTTGATATCTAGAATGCTACTAATTAATATGCCCTCAATATTATTCATTTGGCTATCTCTGGAGGTTAGTCTCTTGGACTTTAAAATTCATTGTGTGAAAAACGCATAGGAGAAAAGTGTATCAACCGCTTTTTTGCTTGATATTTGTTCCTTCTAAAATTGGTGGCATGCCTATATTCTCCTTTATATACACATGAAATTCCGCGGATTGCTTTATAATTTCTAACATTTAAAACCATTGCCTTTGAAAACACAAAAGGAATTTCCATAGAGAGATATACCAATACGTAGATAGATGTAGCAAGCATTTTATGTGAATCGTTTTAGAAAAAAATATGTGCATTGATCAAGCCTCTGATCCATTGTTCCTTTCAATGTTGTTACCAGCAACGGATCCTTATCTATGTAGTTGTAGAAGCCACCAGCCACGTCCACAGTGTCAGCACTAATAAATCGTTAGCTATAAACGTACAAAGCTTCACTAGAGGAGCATATACACCGTATAGTTGTATATCATTAACCGCAAAACGACATGGAGTAGAATTCAAAGTCACTAGCCACGTCAACAATTGTGCGAATGAAAAAAATCATTAGGTATAAATGCACAAAACTTCACCAGAGGAGCGTATATGTTGTACGACTATATGTCACTAACCACAAAACCATGTCCAAACTTTAATCAGTGTAGTTATGAATGGTGTAAATATTAAGCAGACTATTAATTTATTTTATTGGACAGACGTTATACTTTGGAACAATTTCAATTCTCATAATACAAAGATTTACGTATCACACATTTTCTCGTGTGTGTGTGTCAAAAATAAGTTTACCAAAAGGAGAAGGATCAAGATGAGAGGCAAAATTTGCACCTAGCCTTTGAAGCAAATGTTGATGTTTTCATTCGTCATATGAGAAGCTATAGGAACTCATGAAGCCCCTTAGCTACCATTTTTAATATTGCACGTGCCAACATCGGTCCCTTAAAATTCTAGTTATAAAAAGTCATCAACTATGTCCATGGTTGTCAGCACTAAGAAATCGTTAGCCGTAAATGCATAAAGCATCACTTGAGGAGCGTGTATATTGTATAGTTATACGCCATTAACATCAATACGACTTAGGAATGTGGTTTATGAGTATATTAGAACAAATATTTAGGTTTTCATTCGTCGTATAAGATAAACTCATAAAAAGGCTTTGTTGCCAACTGTATCTTTTAAATGTTGGTGCCAGTGACGGATCCTTATCTATCTATCTAGTTATATAAATTATTGACCGTAAATACGCAAAACTGACTAGAGGAGCGTATACATTGTTGTACACCATTAATCGCAAAATGACATAGAAACTTTAAGTCAGATATGAATGATGGCTTATTAAGCAAACCTATTATTTTACTACATTGTCTTTTATATTTTGGACTAATTTTAATTCTAATAATATAAGAACTAATTTATCGCTTTTTGTATTGTTTGTAAAAAAAACACGAAATGGGAGTCTAAGCCTCCGAAGCAATGTGGTTTGTGAGTATATGAGAGCAAATATGTAGGTTTTTATTCATCATATAAGAAATCATAAAAATGCCTTGCTGCCGACTACATATTTATTAATGTTGGTGGTAGCAGTGAATCCTTATCAATCTAGTCATAACAAAGTCACATGCTACGTCCACAGTTGCCCGTGCTAAGAAATCTTGAGCTGTAAATGTGAATGCACAAAGGCCACCATAAGAGAGTTACAATGTATAGGTGTACCCCATTAACCACAGAACGACATAGAAATTTTAATTAGTGTATATGGCAGATATGAATGGCGTAAAAATTAAACGGACATTTTATTTTACTCCACACAATCCTTATATTTTAGAAATATTTCATTTATCATAATACATAGACTACCTTGTAGAAATTATATTCCCTAATATAAAATACTTTGCTGCCGATCTTACATTTTTAATGTTGGTGCTAGCCGCGAATCCTTATCTATCTAGTCATAAAAAGTCGTCTGCTATGTCTATAGTTGCTAGCGCTAAGAAATCACTAATTGTAAATGAGCATTTGCAGTGGCCACCGGAGGAGCTTTGCAATGTATAGTTGGACCTCATTAACCACAAAAAGACATAGAAATTTTAATTATCATAGTAAATGACAGAAATGAGTGGCGTGAAAATTAAGTAGCCCTTTTATGTTATGACACATGGTCCTTATACTTTAGAAATATTTCATTTATTATAATACATAGACTACCTAATAGAACATTTTTAAGGTTGGCGCTAGCGGGAAATTCTTATTTATCTAGTCATAAAATGCACCTTCACAAATATCACAAAGGCCATCAGAGAAGCGTGTATCCCTACTAACCACCAAACAATGTAGAAGTTTTAATCAGCGTAGTAAATGATAAAAATGAGTGGTACAAAAATTAAGCGGGCCTTGTATTTTACAACACACAGTCCTTATACTTTATAATATTTCATTTCTCATAATACATATATAGACTATCTTACAAAAAATCTCTTCCTTGATGTATAACATTTTCTATAGTGTGTCAAAAATAAGTTTAGCAAAGTGGGTGGTACATTTGATAAGAGGGGAGCGCAAATTTGCATCTATGATCTCTCGGTTTGGATTTTGAAAAAAACAGCAACGTCAGGGTCCAGGCTGTAAATGCCAGCCAGCTGGAGCTGGGTTCCGCGTCCGCCCTCGAGGCGCGGCTAACAAATAGGCCCCCGGCCCACCTCTTCCAATTCCCACGAAAACCCAAACGGCCAAACCCCCGTGTTGGCCGTGACAATGCCCTCCCTCCCCAACTCCGGCGACGAGGGCGGCACGCCGCCGCAGGAAGCGCGCCGCGTGGTGGTCGCCCACCGCCTCCCCCTCCGCGCGGATCCCAATCCCGACGCGCCACACGGGTTCGACTTCTCCCTCGACCCGCACGCCCTCCCGCTCCAGCTCTCCCATGGCGTCCCCCGCCCCGTCGTCTTCGTCGGGGTTCTCCCCTCCGCCGTAGCCGAGGCCGTTCCGGCGTCCGACGAGCTCGCCGCAGACCTCCTCGCGCGGTTCTCCTGCTACCCGGTGTTCCTCCCCGCCAAGCTCCACTCCGACTTCTACGACGGCTTCTGCAAGCACTACCTGTGGCCGATGCTCCACTACCTCCTCCCGCTCGCGCCCTCCTACGGCAGCGGCGGCGGCCTCCCCTTCAACGGCGACCTCTACCGCGCCTTCCTCACCGTCAACACGCACTTCGCCGAGCGCGTATTCGAGCTCCTCAACCCCGACGAGGACCTCGTGTTCGTCCACGACTACCACCTCTGGGCATTCCCTACCTTCCTCCGCCACAAATCCCCGCGCGCCCGCATAGGCTTCTTCCTCCACTCTCCCTTCCCCACCTCGGAGCTCTTCCGCGCCATCCCCGTCCGCGAGGATCTCCTCCGCGCCCTCCTTAACGCCGATCTCGTGGGCTTCCACACCTTCGATTACGCGCGCCACTTCCTCTCCTCGTGCTCCAGGGTCCTCGGCCTCTCCAACCGCTCGCGCCGCGGCTACATCGGAATCGAGTGCTACGGCCGCACGGTGGTCGTGAAGATCCTCTCCGTCGGCATCGACATGGGCCAGCTCCGCGCGGTTTTGCCGTTGCCGGAGACGTTCGCCAAGGCCAACGAGATTGCTGACAAGTACAGGGGCCGCCGATTGATGCTCGGCGTGGACGACATGGATTTGTTCAAGGGGATTGGGCTTAAGCTCTTGGCCATGGAAAAGCTGCTGGAGTCGCGGGCGAACTTGCGTGGCCAGGTGGTCCTCGTGCAGATTAACAACCCGGCGCGGAGCCTTGGCCGCGACGTCGACGAGGTCCGCGCGGAGGTGCTGGCTATCCGGGACCGGATCAATGCCCGGTTCGGCTGGGCGGGGTACGAACCGGTGGTTGTGATCGACGGCGCCATGCCGATGCACGACAAGGTGGCGTTCTACACTTCCGCGGACATCTGCATCGTGAATGCCGTGCGCGACGGGCTCAACAGGATACCGTACTTCTACACCGTGTGCCGGCAGGAGGGCCCGGTTCCCACCGCTTCGGCCGGGAAGCCGAGGCAGAGCGCCATTATCGTGTCAGAGTTTGTCGGGTGCTCCCCGTCGCTGAGCGGCGCGATCCGCGTCAACCCGTGGAATGTGGACGACGTCGCGGAGGCCATGAACTCGGCGCTGAAGATGAGCGACGGCGAGAAGGAGCTGCGCCAGGAGAAGCACTACAGGTACGTGAGCACGCACGACGTCGTCTACTGGGCGCAGTCGTTCGACCAGGACCTGCAGAAGGCCTGCAAGGACAACTCGTCCATGGTAATCCTCAACTTCGGCCTCGCCATGGGCTTCCGCGTCGTCGCCCTCGGCCCCAGTTTCCAGAAGCTCTCACCTGAGCGCATTAATCCGGCTTACCACCAGACTGGCACCAGGCTCATTTTACTGGACTACGATGGCACAGTGATGCCACAGGGGTTGATCAACAAGGCGCCCACTGAGGAAGTGCTCCGTACTCTGAATGAATTATGCTCAGATCCATCGAACACCGTTTTCGTTGTCAGTGAGCAGGGGAAGGATGAACTAGCTAAATGGTTTGCACCATGCGAGAGGCTGGGGATCTCTGCAGAGCACGGCTACTTCACAAGGTAAACACAAGATTTCCTCCCTATTCCCTTGTCATGTTCCTTTGTGTTGGGTAGGTGAAATTGTGCTTGCTGTCGGCTTAGGCATTGTTAGGTGACAAATGGATAAGGTGTCCTGTGTATAGTGTATACTTGAACTAGCAATTCTTCCGTAATCAGGTCACTACCCTGAACTGGGTGACAATCTGCTGGCTTGCATTATGTTACTAAATAGTAGATGCTGTGGTGGTATTTAAGTAGAGCCTTTGTGCTTCCATCTTTTCTGTTAGCATACACATGTTCTAAATGAAATACTACACAAAGAGGAATTGCTTTATCTAGTATACTGAAAAGGTTGGTAATGAGTCGTTGTTGATTGACAATGCTCTGTAAAGTATAGTTGTTCTGAATTTTATATGGGTACTACACAGTATAGACAATACAGGGCAACAACTGACTACTCCAATGGGATTGAACTTCTTGATTCTAACATTACTTTATGATGGTGTTGCATGTGATTGTGAGGAGATTAAGGAATAAGATTGGCTGCTTCTTTAAGTAACTCTGTTTTCTTTATCAGGTGGAGCAGGGATTATCCCTGGGAGTCATGCAAGTTGGTGACAAATTTTAATTGGAAGAGCATCGCAGAGCCTGTAATGAAGCACTACAGTGATGCAACTGATGGGTCATACATCGATGTTAAAGAAACATCACTAGTGTGGCACTACGAGGAAGCTGATCCGGATTTTGGATCATGCCAGGCCAAGGAGCTCCAGGACCACCTGCAGAATGTGCTCGCGAACGAGCCAGTCTCTGTGAAGAGCGGCCATCAGATTGTGGAAGTTAATCCTCAGGTACGGAAACCTGTATTAAAGTCTACCCGTATCAGCTCTTTGGTATTCATTCAGAAAGGGTTCCCATCCGATATATCTCTGTATCATCTTTTTGGATTGCTATCTGAAGCCAAGACGGAAAGAACAAGTCTCAATTCGACCGGTAGCTGTCATGATCAAGCAAGCATTGCTTTCAGACCAAAAGACATTAGATTAGACTGACTTTAAGAAGCTTCATCTATCTCATATTCAGCTACCATATCCCTTTAGCACGTACTGCATCATTCAATATAATTCGGTCTAATAAAAATTTCATGCCTGCTACATGGAGTATCTTCTGTCGGCAGTATATTTTTTTCATTTGTCCAGTTTATCTCCTCCTCCTCGAGCAGTCTTATTTTTGTTGTGCCATCACTTGTCCTATTTTGTCTCACCGGCTATAATATTATTCATGTGCAGGGTGTGGGCAAAGGAGTCGCCGTGCGGAACCTCATTTCAACCATGGGAGATCGTGGCAGCTTGCCAGATTTCATTCTCTGTGTTGGGGATGACCGGTCCGATGAAGACATGTTTGAGGCAATGAGCAGCGCTGCGTTTCCGGAGACTGCGGAGATTTTCCCCTGCACCGTCGGCAACAAGCCAAGTCTGGCCAAGTACTACCTGGATGACCCAGCCGAAGTTCTGAAGACGCTCCAGGGCCTGACGACGGACTCGTCGACGCATCAGCACCCCGCCGCTTCGCGATCCCCCGTCTCGTTCGAAGACTCGCTAGATTGAAGGGTCAAGAGAAGAGGTCGCGTGTCATGCTCGGGGCGGAGCCGTTCATTTCGTTCATGATTCCTTTTTGTAATTAGCAGAAAGAGAGAAAATATGGTTTTGTGGGGGGGGGGGGGGGGGGGGGGTGAAAACGGGAAAAAAAAGGGGGCGCGGGGGGGGGGGGGGGGGGGCGCGGCAAAGGTGAGCCAAACTGACTTGTGATCGATCGTTAGGTTACAGATGTTCATGTTTTACCTGGGAGGCAGTTTCCTTTGTACAAACGTCAAAAAGTTTTTCCTGCCCAGATCGTCAGAAATCAGAAGAAACAAAATCATGGTTTGACCAATCTGTCGATTTTTCTTCTTAACCTCCTCACCCGAGATTGCAGGCTGCGTCAATGGTTCAATGGGGGGTGGTACTAGGAGCACTTAAGTAGCTCTGCAGCGGCATCTTCTGACAGCTGGCTTGCTCTGCTCTCAGCTCTCTACCAATTTTACAGGCGGCAGCTTGGTGTTAAATGCCTCTCTGTACCGTCTCAGCGGCGAACCAACAATCCAACACCTGTACAGCACTACAGCTTTGCCATTCCCTCTCGCGTCAGACCAGCTTGGATTCTGTTGGTTGCCACGAGGCTTTCCAAAGAACAAGACCGGCCTATCACCTGTGCTGCCGTGCGTATTTCCAACTGTTTGCTTGCAGCTGCTAGCCGCAACTTGTCCCCGCTGCATACGACATCCGTCGACGCCCTAGTGTTTGTTGGGTGCGCGGTTCCAGCTTTGACGGAGACAGCTGTCGAGTAGCGAAGAACGGAAACGCTGGCTCGTGTACAACTGTGAGAGCCTGAAAGCCACTGGAGTAGTCCTACTACTCTGCAGGCTCTCCGTTAAATATTTTACTGGCATATCGTTCCAAAACCGAGGGGGGAGAGAGAGGAGAAGAGAAGACAAGTCAGAAGCACGGCGTGCCGGTGTCCGAGTCTTCCCCGACACCGCGCGCGCGACACCGACGGGCGGCTAAGCAAAGCAAGCCAGGAAGCAAGCGCGGCACCGTTTGCCTCGACTCGTCGCGCATGCACGCACGCATGGTCGTACCAGAGCTGCGGGGAGAAGTCGCTCGAACTCCTGAAGATTCTCCGCTACTCCCCTCCTCCGCATCGGTATCTCGGCGCGGCTGTTGCCGTCACCCGTTTCAGATGCCGCATTCTTGCAGAATTCGATCTCTCTCTCTCTCTCATGTGTCATCTCGATCAGACACCTCGTTTGTCAGCCCACTTCCTCTGACTGCCGTCCAGGTCGCGCGTACACACACTGACACAGCCTAAACGTGAGCAAGTGTAAGTCTTTGCTTGGACTAGTATGTTCTGTACACATACTCGTCTACTACTACAACACGACACTACAACGCTTTCGTGAATAGTCCTGGTAAACAAAGCAAGGTCTCTGATGGGGATATAGCACAAGCGAAGCACTAGTAACAACCACGACGAACCCAGCCGCTCATCGCCGATCGATGATCCAGCAGGTTAAGGTTTCTTTCAGCGTTAGCTTAGGATCCATAGGAAAGGCACACAACTGGGTCACATCACGATCGATCGATCCGTCCTGCGTGGAGTTGCTATTGGACCACCAGTGGATAACTTATGTAGCACTGCCTGTGATTGTTAGGAGACCTTTTTGGTAATGTTATTGCTGCCGTCCTTCTTAAGGTGAATGCAACGTTGCAACCATGCAAATGAAACTACGCAAGTAAAGCTCAGGATGATTAGGAGTTCTTCAGGAGATGAGATGACGAGAGATGATGGTCAGTAGTAGACTTGTCGTGCCGCATAAGGCCTGTCCAGCTACGGAAGAGGATGATGCTGGGGCGCAAAAAATTCTCTTTTCGTTTGAAAACTATGTCACCACAGCGAAAGATGGATATGCACATAGATATATTTAGCTACTAGCTAGGAAGATAGCATTTAAGCCGCCCACGAGTGCAATTGA
Organism: Oryza coarctata; assembly: GCA_030770085.1. NCBI lineage: Eukaryota > Viridiplantae > Streptophyta > Magnoliopsida > Poales > Poaceae > Oryza > Oryza coarctata. Next base: position 18,837,166 of record CM061476.1, on the reverse strand, counting down.
CTAGTCATGAACCCATGACCATATCTTGCTGGTACTCCAACAAGTTCATAATTGTACTAGAAAAGAAATCCAATATAGTTGGTCCTGTTAGGTGGCTTTTCCTTATCTGGGAGAAATTTTAATCCAAACATTTTGAGCCATATGTGTATAATATATCCATGAAGATATCATATCCTCTGGCTTTTGGGAGCCCTGGCCCCTTGTGTTTTCCTTCCTTTTTCCCCATTTTCTTTCATCGTACCCAACTTTTCTATCCTGTTCCTTGAATAAAGTTCTCATAGAAATATGTATATAATCCCAGTAGCTCATTTTAGATTTGTCAATAGAAATTAAGAAATTGACTAAATTTTACCAGTTGTCCTACGTCATCACACCTAGAAATTAAGATATCTTATTTCATTGATGTAACACCATTCAATTAGAAAATGCATAAAATGAAAAATAAATGATGGGCAAACTAACAGGAAGTTCTTGATGACATATATTCTAAGAAGGCTTAAAAAGTACTCTCTCCATATAAAATAGAAGTAATCCTACGTTATTTAAAAGATATTAAGGTTAAAGAGTAACGAAATTCTTGCCCCTGAATGGATGAGGTGAAATGTAATGGATAGGTAGAATAGAAATAAATTTAAATAGTAAGTGATTGATGGGATAAATAATACCATGAATAATGCTAGAAATGCATATATTGTGAAATAAGATTTGAATTCTAAAAATATTTATGTTTTGAAATGCAGGTAATATAAAGGAAAATTTGTAAATTTGTCACTGGTTTTTAATATTTTGTTGTGATGGCAATTTTGTAATATTTCAGTGGTAGTTTTATAGCAATAATTTAAAATGATGATAAATTTATAACTGTCTCTAATATAAAACTTACATCAAATTTAGGAGAAGTAACAAAGAAGGAACTGACAAAAAGTTGAAGAACGTAGCACATGCATTGAAGTCTAGTACAGCTGCCGAAAATTTTTCTCCATCACCAATGCCACGTGCTGCACATTCCGTGGAAATTTGGATAAGCTACCTTGTTTAGTCTGCAGAAACCTGGTGCACACGCATGCACGAACAAAAAAGCCGTCGTTGGATCGCCGTGCATGATGAGCTCGAGGCTAGATGTTTAGAGACTGGAGGCTTCCATGACCATCTGAGCTATGGTTGGAAACATGGTTGACGTTTAGCTGCTGTGGATAAGTTAAGGCCACTGTTGATAACTGGCACGGCTTGATTGGATTGGATTGGTGTAGAAATTGCCAACCAAATCATGTATTGTTTTTGTGTCCAAAACAGGAAGAGATTTGGATGGGTCAATTGGTCAATAGAGTCAGCAAAAAACAGAGTGGATTTGTATTCAGCGACCAGTAACAAAACTTGTATCCTACCACCTGTCATGCATACAATTCGCTGGCTGAAGAAAGAAGAATCTGCAGAAAAAAAAAGACTTGATATTGTGATAGAAGACTAATCACTAAACTATTGTTCATCGACATCGACAACAGATACATCACGACATCCACGAGTTTAAGATCCACAGATTACTGAACACATGGCATAGTAAGCATGAAGCGTGCATTTCAAACAATACACAGAGTCACCGATCCTCTGTCAATCAGATCAGACCGTAATCAACAAGCACGGCGCATCAAATCTGAAAAAATTAGATCTCCCGAGAAAAAGTCGTCGCTGCACGGAGCAATTCCGGCCTGGAGCTGATAAGGTTATGATTCATTCTCTGACTGCAAATTTCTCGCCATCACCATCTCACGTGTTTAATACAATCTCCCTCTTAAATTTTATTTTAAAATGTAACATTTATCATATCAACCATATCTTACTATCTCACTTCTAAACGGATGTATCATCCGTCCTAAAATATAAATACTTCTACGATTTAAATTGTATCTTATAATATAATATAAAGAATTTTAGTATTATTTACCGTACTAGTTATTCTATGAAATACTTCTTATTAAATTTTTTATCTTACCTCACATATCGTCACACTTATTTATTTCTTATTTATTAAAAGATGACATAGATTTTTTTATTTTAATCTATGCTAAATGATTTATATAAATGATAATGATACTACCAATGTAAAGAAGCTAGAAGATCTGAATGTCTACGCCTCTCGGGTCCGGTCCAACTCGTAACGCACATAGCGACTATGCGAGGCACCTATTTAAGTACGATTTGACTTAAACGGTTACGATGGCAAGCACATTTCGACAAGTTCCCTGACCTCGACGGTAAACTACTCGACAGCTAGTACGTACGGAAGACGTTGCAACTTGTGATGACAAACAAAACCGACGTCGTCTCAGTCGTTCGGTTAGTACGATGTCACAATGGTTATCATCATCTTTAATTAGCCAATCTCACATATAGGAGTACTATACTAGTACTACTAGTATATTCCTATAAAACCCACGATCTTCGTATAACGTGAAAAGGAGACGCAAGTGATCTTGTTAGACCTTAGAAAATAAGAAGATATTCAACAATGGGTCACCTAACTTAAGCTTTTCCAGCTTGTTTATTTGGTCCTTTATAAATAATTGATACAGGAAATATTTATTCTTAAACTTTATCCTTTTTAAAAATATTTACAAATACTTAAAGATATGTTATCGTATCAAAGTGCATTGTATCTTAAACATAAATATAAAGTTTTGTTTGGTGTAGTCAAATTATTTAAAAGTAATTAGTGATCAACGCAAAAGTATGGTAGTCAACTCTGGCAGTTATTTGCAAACAGAGCAAGTATTCAATTGCAGTCCTCCTTCCATGACAGGACTAACTGATCTAATTTTCACCTCGCAATTTTTGAGCTGTTGCGCGCACTGGGAAGTAATATAGAAGGAGCAATTGAAGATGCTATGCCAATTCTGAGCATGTACAAAAGGCACCACCCATATCTGTTCCGTTGTACTTCTTATCGAGCAAATGGATCTAAGTTAGGCCAAACAAAGTTAGGATGTCCACCAAACTTGTATCCCAGGCACATTGATCTAATCTCTTCGTGAATATTTTCTGCCAATTCTGTGCGTGCAAAAGGTGCCCATAATGTATTCCTGTCTGTACCCTTCTGGTAGCATCTTTTACCGTGCAGATAAATCATGTTAGGCCATAAAAGTTAGGATATGTTTGACCAAGACCAAACTTCTAGCCCATAGATTAAGACCCCCCAAGCTCACACCATTTTATTTTCGAAAAATTGCAAGAACCATCCTAAATGTTATTTTAAGTTTAAAATTCCTCTATAAAATGATTTCTTGCAAAATTTCCCCACCTAATTCACCTTGGATTGATTTGGCTCGTTTTTTTCACACGTTGTCTTATCTGACCAGAGAGACAATGTTGTTGTCTTTCACACGAACGCTATCAACCGGATCCAGATCCATTGTTTTTTTTTTTATCGAGTCAAGTCTCGATGAATGTACCCAGGTGAAATCTTTCTAGAAAGAACTGCAAAATAATGTGACGCGTACGATTTAGCATTGTAGCAGTATTTATGGTAAATGCACGCAAACACTATTTCAGATTGCTGTTTGAGATAACTGTAGCACGCTATTTTATCCATATATTTTCTGTTAGATGGCCAAGATTGGACCAAAGTTACCACACGGTACTTCTCTGACTTGCCTCTTGCACGACATGGTGACTTGTGTTTGCAGCCGCATTGCTTCCTTCGTGATGTATAGAGTTAAGAACTTGAGATGGTGGCTAAAGATGTGCTTTCTATAACATTTCGTCCATATATCAGAGTAATATTTATGGATGCATAGAGCACCGTGACTTCTAGAGGGCACTCTATGTCCTTCCACTAGAGGCACACCAGCTTCCTGCCGTTATTATGATGTCCAATTTAATATGTACTCATAGAAATCTTGTTAAAATTATATGTTGCAACTTGTGAATGCTCTAAGAGGACATTGGCATTCTTTAGGAATATCTGGAATCCTAATTTACACAACATATTGTTTTTTACATTAAACACTAAACTCTGAGGAAACAATGTATGAAAAAAAGGACGCTGAGGATACATGGACGGAGCCCGTGCATGGCCAGTATAGGTGGTTGATTGGTCTCTCCGGTACGCGATAGAAGGGCAAGACTAACACGCTGCTAGTGTTTCAAAGCATCGATAACCAGTAGTAGTAGGTTTTTCCAAGTGGCTAGAAATAGTTTTTATTCAACTTTATCGATAAATAATAATTCACTCATAGTGATTGATTCGTATGAGAATACAGCAAAAGAGATAAGTTTTTTTTATACAAATTCAAACCATCTAGATGGAAAATAGCCATACAATCTGTTTAACCACAGATCAGTGTTTCATTATATTAATATCTCGTAAATATAACATATGGAGAGAAAAACCCTACTCACTTTGTAACTTTATCGGTGTAGATCTTGAGTATAGTTATTAATGGCTAAGCGTTATTGGGTTTTTTCAATATTGACTCGATAGAATTAAAGGTGACTTGCATTATCTTAGCTATGTTGGTCTCTCCCTCTCTTGCTATGAGGCATTGTATTTATATAAGTTTTTTTTCTAAGTATAACTAAAAAGACAAGTATGAATACTATCTGAACAGTTTTGATAGGAGGCAATCAGAATTGTATATTTATTTTCTTATCTATGACTATTTCATTATCTACTTAGGACTTTATTCACATATAGATGTTTTCTTTTTGTTTAAGACTTGGTATGTAGTACCCATGTTGAAATATGTACACATCTATAGGGTATTCCATATATATTATATTGATAGTAGTTCCCAAACTCTACTTACATAGTGATATCGGCTAGTTCACTTCTCACAAGAAATCAACTTGTCGGTGTAGGCTAAAGTAATTGCACTCATCTGACTAGGTTATATTGACATCGTTGATCCTTTCATCCAAACAAGTTGTTAATATAGCTGGTTATAATATTTGAGTAGTGTTCAGAATTTTATCCATCCAAGTATATACATAAAATCTTGACTAAGAACCCATTTATTTTATCTATTATTTTTTATCTAAAATACTCAAATAAACTTATTAGCAAACATTAAAACCCCAAGCAGTACTGAGTAGCTTAATATAGGTATTTAAATATAATCAAGTAAATTGCAATTATAAAACACCTACCCAAATGTAATTTGTCTATAATTATAGACTTTTACTTTTTCTTGTTTCAACCAATGTTAGATTGTCTTCTTTATATGTCTCATTTCGACAATAAACAAGTATCTCATATGTTGATGAATAATAATTCGACCGTAGCATCCGTGTATATAGAATGGCATAGGGATCAGTTGGTATAAAGATAGAAATGAATCTGTAGAAAAAAATAAGATATAGATTTTTATATAGATTTAGGCCATTGAGAAGAGTAATTGTCATACTCCTATTTAACTAGAGGCCAGTATTGTTATTATATAAATCTCTTACGAGTACAACATACATAGAGAAAAGCCCTAGTATAGTTTGTAACTATATTGGCAAAGAGCTCAGGCATGGTTGTCTTTAGCTAGATATTGTGAGGCTTCTCTAATGTTGACTCGATGATATTTGTGTTGTCTTAGCTATATTGGCTTGCTTCTCCATTCATAGGAGGCTTTGTATTTATACCTTTGGATGCTCTCTTGTCCAAATAGAATTAGGGATATAAGTATAAATATTATCAAATAGTTTTGGTAGAAACTAAGTAGGACTTTGTATTTATTTTCTTATCTGAGACTCCTTTCTTATCTGCTCGGAAATTTATCCATATACGCATGCCTTTTTTCATATAAGACTTGGTATGTAATACTCTTGTCAAAATAGGTACATGTTTATAGAGTATCTCATATTTGTCACACTAACACCAGATAGTAGCAGGTCTTTCCTTGCAGTTGTATTTTGTTGGAACAAGATATTCAAGACTATACTCTTTGTCGATCCAAGAACAAGAAAATTCAAGTTTGTGTAGTACACGAGCAATATTTACATATCCTATAATTTGACAATATAAAAGTCCCATTGTCTGCCTCAACTACTTGATGATCTAAAGCGGTATCTACTGTGTGAGTAATTAAAAGGCATAAATATAAAGATAAAACATCTGCTAATATAGAGAATAGCAATGTATACTTATAAGTGTATATAATTCAACACTTATAGGTATGCCGCCTTTCTTTGTCAGCTATCTTATATGCCTTCAGTTGGGGTACTCAAAACACCTTATCGACAACCTTCTATTTGGATGAGAAATTTGTTTCTAACAACTTATGTCTGCACCATTTCGAGAACACTGTTATCTTTGGCAAGTAAATGAGTCCAAATTTGCCTTTTGTCATAGAGACGAAGAGATTGGTGGTATCGTGTGACATGAAACACCACACGTTATCACCGTATATGTGTTATCATACGTACACAAGATATGTGATTATTTTTCAGAGTTATTAATTTAGGTCTCATTTAGTTGGCATAAAATTTTTACTTGTGGATAACTTTTGACCTTACTCTATCTTTTGATTGTTTTACTTAAGACTTGCTAACTCGGCACACATCCAACCAAAGTAGATTTTTGACCAGTAGACACATTTGGAGCAGCATATATCTTGAAATTGAGTTATGGAGTTATCAGTTTTAGCTCTATATAGTCGATATATAATGCCAACTAACAGAGAGCCTTCGATGAATCTCCGTCTTACTCAATATCAAACCGATTGTTTTGTTATTTGATTTTTCTGAAATAAACTATTTAGAACAAATTATTAAATAGCAAGCCCCGAGTAAACGCTTAAGAGAAAAATATAAATTGAAATTGAAATTATTTTTTTAGTCTATAAGTAAATAATATACTTTTTCTAACCCCTAACTGTCTTATCATAAACTAATGAGTAGATAATTCAAGTAGAAAAGTGATGTATGAGTACTAATCTGTTTGATGATGTGATGTCTTCAACAATAATCTCAATGGTATTAGTTATTGCTCAAACCGAATTTCTTTTTGTAGTGAAGAAATAGTCAATCTAGTTGGTAACATATATAGGTGATAGGACAACTATGACTCCTCTGGCCTTGTCAAGATCAACGGTATAGTTAGATCCTGACAATGTGTATTTATGGTAAGACTACTACAACTTGATTAGTTTCGTGAAAACCAGAGGTGTAATCAGGACTCAACCGTTTTTTTAGTGGTAGGACCGTTCTGATACTACTGGTTTATAAAAACCAGTGGCGTAGTCAATTCTTAACCACATATATTGGTGCTAGGGTTGTTTATTAGATGCACATCTCATGTGGCCAGCATATTTTCGCATTTATTTTTTTAACTCACGAGAATACCAAAAGGTCATGGTTTTCTTCAATCTTCTTGTCGAAAACATATTTTCGATTGTATTGCTTGTTTTTCATGTTTGCTTTCTATATTCGACCAATGACACGTTATGTGTTGTCGTCGTACGAGGCCTTCACTTTGCGAGTGTCATTGCTTTAGATGATATATGTAGTGCCTCAGGCCCTCCGCTTGGTAGCGGAGGACCTCGTTTGTCCTTGTTTCAACTAGCCCTTATTTGAAAATCAATGGTGTGAACAATATCTCAGTAAACATGCCAATTGATCAAGTCAGTTACTTTTATGAGGTATTGTCTGATAATATAGCAATAACCCTTAAGTGTTATTACCATTCGAAATCTTTGACTTAGTCATTATGTTAGATGATATAAGTAGAGTCTTGGGCCCACTGTTTATGAGTGGATCATGTCCCAATTACCTGAGATGGACAACATGGACACAATCTCAACATGTTGGATTAGTACCAATTATTTTTTTATGAGAAATCTTTCTGGCATGGCAACTTTTTACAAATATTCTAAGTTATAGCGGTGATGATCCTAAAATATGCTACCATTGTTCGTGAAAAACAATTTCTTGGAGGCAAAAAATATATAAAAATATTGAGGATATACTTAGAAATTTATCTAAATCTTCTAGTCATGTTAGGATAAGCATATTTAAAACATACATTTCTTACCATATTTACAATAATTGAGTAGAATTTATACGTGAATTAAATCGATCTAGTATAACATGAGCTCATAAAATAAATATTTTGTATAAAAAAACTCTAGCTAAACATAGTAAAAATTTTATTTGAAGAAAGATCTGACAAATTTCTATAACTACATCGGTGTATAGCTCATATATGATTATCGATGGTTAGGCGCTGTTGGATTTCTTCCATATTGACTTGATGAGATGGCTTGTATTTTCTTACTATATTTACCTCTATTTACCTCTCCACCTTATATTTATACACTCCTATAGAAGTAGGGAGATAAGGGAGATAAGTATGGTCAATATCCAAACAGTCTATTACTAGAACCAAGTAGTACTCTAAATTTGCTTCTTGCCGTATTGAACTTGATATGTATTAATTATGTAGAAATATATATAGATCATATATGTTACACTGATAACCCTCGAAAGATTTTTAAGGCATGTGTGTTATCAGGGTGGGTATCTGCCCAAGCCTTTTGTATATTTTAACCTAATTAACTGAGTGATCTTATCCAGATCAATGGCTCGCCATTCTTTACATCAAACAATGTAAAGCCTAAGATGTGGACTAAGGATATCTATCGGTCCATGATCTTCTGCATTACCGTGTATTTTAAGCGCCAGGTACATTTTACAAAAGAATCTTGAGTGCAAGATTTTCAACCATTAACAGTAGGCGCCCGCTCTCTACATTGGCATGCACGGCACGTGTTCTTGGTGTGTAATCCATTATTTTTTCTTACCCATTAAACTAGTAGATAAACATTGCTATGACTTAGCTATATTGTAATATAAATAGCATTGAGAGCATGCGTAAATTACACGGCTAACATTATTATAATTTTTTTACATATATGCTTTCACATTTTATTAAAAAAATTTAAAATAGTAATATAATTTTAAACTTCACCTAATTAAACTTATATGCATGATATTCTGATTAATATAATAATTCATATGTCCATAAAAAAGTGATAAATATTTTAATATTATCTTAATGTTAGGATATACAAACTTTATGGTATATTTATGTTTTAGCTCAAATTTCAGATATTTCTAAATTGTGTTTCTATGTAGACTCTGGCTCTTAATATTATATATTTTTAATCCCAATTTTAGATGCTTCTACATGTACTCTTATGTCAATATTAGTTTTTTTTAAATTTTAATCTGGATTTCTAATTTTTCACTAAATTGTATTTCTACATGACTCTTCCTTTAATTTTATTTATTTATTATTCCTAATTTCCTATATTTTAAATTATATTTCTACTTTGACTCTAATTTTTCTTTTTTTATTAATGTAATAATTTCTAGATTGTGGAAGTGAACGTGGTGGCTCGTTTTGTTTTTCTATTGCTATGAAGACAATAGATGATGTAGATTAATCAAATAACACATATTAAAAATATTAAAATTGTATAATAAATAAAACCATTATATTCTGAATAGAAACATGTAGCTCTATGTCTTAAAAAATCCTATGTGGCATTATCGCCTAGGGGATGATATTACAGCAGTTATATATATATATATATATATATACACATACATACTAATTGGACACTCTAAATAAACTCTCATATACTGGTTAGATGGACAATATTAGAATGACTGTAGATCATGCATGTTAAAAATTCAAAACCATAATTAATTAACGAATTTAGTATACTATTAAATTTTTAATATTTAAAAATATCAATATATCTATATTACTATAAAAGCACAATCAAGAGTCCTCCCTCCGTTACACGTCCCATGGCACACGAGCGCCCTCAAGAAAAAGAATATCATATCTCCAACCACTGATTTATACTGGATATCTAACCCATCATATTTTTAGTAGACCTCCTATCATTATTTAATATCCTATTACAAAGTATTAACCATTTACTAGTGTTAGTTTAACAGTTAGATAATATTTTCCTCTCCAGAGCAAAGGAAGTGGGAGATGGGCAGTGACGCCACCTGAATCGTCTTAATTAATTTGATCACATAAAAATGAAATAAAAGAAGATAAGTCATTGGCGTAAAATTAATTATGTATTAATTATTTAAAAAAGTTTATTTATTATTTTTTAAATCAACTTTATTATATATATAATTAATTATATATTAATAATTATTTTACTTGACGAAATTGATTCAGTCAAAGTGGCCCTACGAAACTCGTTCCTTAGAGTTGACAGCTATTGATGGATCCTCTTGTTAGTGTACGCCTACACGCAATGGGGCAGTGCTCTCCTGGCGGTTGGGGAGGGAGCACAATGTCCGTCCGCGTGTTCCACCGTGGTGGTTGTTGCATCGACATTTTCCGGAAAAGTCCTCATAGTTTCTGTAATTCCATAGAGATCTCTGTTAGTACAGTAGTTTGCATCAACCGTAGTTTTGAAAGAGAGTCTGTCTAGCAGCCCCCGGAGATTAGGTGCAACCACAAATCCTTCAAAACAAACGAGCACGGACGCCCAAAAAAGGAGACGAAGAAAGAAAAGAAAAGGGAAGATCTCACGGATGGATAAATCACAACTAGCACCGTCTGTCAAAGTCGGCAGGGAAAAAGATCGATCGCCTGAGCCCGCCAAGATGTCAGCCCCTCGGAATTTCACTGCCCGGCAGCGCCGCCGTGCCAGCCCCGAACCTTTCCGGCCGCACGGAATGTTGGCCGTCGTTGGGGCACGCCATGCATGGCCGTACACACGCCGCTGCCGGCGCGAGATAGGGTCGCGAGCACGTACACGGGGTCCCGGTTCTTTGACCGGCGACTGACCACGCGAAACTCACGGCGCGCGTGGTTGTTTCGTTGCTCGTTGACTCGATCTCGTCGGGCGGGCGCGGTGGTGGGGGCGTGTAGCTACGTGCGGGAGTGGGGCGCGCGCATGCACTGCTGTCTGCTGCGGCGCACCACCTGCCACTCGCACCTCACGCAAAGGCTAGCGCTGGCTGCTCCTGCTGGCCAGCTTCCTGCCTCATCGATCCAACACTCTGTTGTGATTGCGATAGCCCAAATATCATCTCTTTTTTTTTAATGATGATGTAATCAAGTACTATAAATCTACTCTTAAAAAGAACTTTTATGTATTTTTTTTAAAAATATACTATTCGAATAACATAATTATGAACACCAATAAAAAAACTGTTAAAAAATAGTTGCAAACGCAACCAGGTTGTCTGTTACTCGTATGCATCACGACCATCTCGTACTGTACGTACGGTGTCTAGCTTCTTCCTATATGATCGTTGGTTGGTTGAAGAAATATAATAGGTTGGGATAGGAGGAGGCCAGTTTTTAGTGTGTTTCGTTTGAGTGATAGGGTGGTCCTTGAAATCGAATATTTTTTTAAGATTTGGGTTAGCTTTATCATCTAAAAATTGGTGGACCAAAACCAACCCACTTGCTCTCTCTTACTTGCACGTGTACCACTCCTTTTCATTAAAAAACATAATTATTTTATCACATATTACAAACGGATAGATACGATCATCCCATAAAAAAAAAAGAGTCTATCCATTCCACTTTATTCCCAAACCAAAAACGACCTTGATCGAACGAAAAACCTGAGATATTGATTATACCATACTTGTGTTCGCAAGCGTTGAGCTTAGCTAGGCCGGACCTGCAGGTGGTATGTACACTACTGTGTCCTAGCATTTCCTTCCGGCACTGTCATGAATCGCTGTGATACCTAAATCGAGCTATAGCTATAGCTCGTAACTCCTCTCACCTCAAACATGCAACGTGCGTTGCGTTTAAACTCATTAACTGGTCTAGCCACTACCTATGGCGAGGAACCGAGCGTACGTTAACTAGGCAAGTGAATTGAACACCTGCAGCGTTCAGGGTATAGACCCAGAAACGGTCGCGTGCAAAATCCCTCGAGGCCGACACGCACGTTATGGAGTACTACCTCCTATGATCGGTTTCGACTGTTCTGTTTTGGTAACCACAGATGGTCACCGATGGCCAAATTATGTCATGCGGTACGTGTTGTCCCTTGCAGCTAGCAAGCAACTCGATCCACTATAGTTTGCAGTGTCCGTCGTCGCAACGGCTAACCAATGCAACATTGGCAGACACTGCTTGCTTCCAGCTCACTGGTTTATAGAGGACAGATGGCGCTGTTAAACAGGACGAACGAAATGCTGGACACCGCTACACTGGTGTTCGATCAGATCGCTGTTCTGGCAGGTGATACGCCTTAAAAGAGACGGCCGGCCAGCGACGAACAAGAAGCTGACCCCGGCCTAGGTAATGCGTGATCGAGACGGTCTGGAATTTGGTGCTCCATGAGTGAATTAAGGTGATACACCTTAAACACAGGACGTACGAAATGGTGAACACCGCTAATTTGATGCATGCACGTGACAGCACCAATCGAGTTCAACTTCACACCAAGCTAATATGCTCAGATCACAAATATACATGGATGTATGTACGAAAAATATAACAGAGGAAGCGCTAGCTACAGTACCGGATTTGCTCAGACCACATATAGACATCGATCGATGCATATCAGTCCAGTGCGCGTTTGGAATGGATATGTAGGGTGGTCCACCGGAGAGCACATATCGCAACGCCAAGGTGAGCACTGGGCGCGTCTTTTGATCGATCACCGGCTAGGTAGCTTACTGGCGAGCCTTTTTTTCTTACTGGCGAGCGTTTTTTTCTTACTGGTCTCGTCTCGTGCCAAAACACAAGTCGCTCCGGCGATTATTGCGCGTGCACCGTCCTCTCTCTGCCATGAACACACCGCGTGAATGCGCGAGATACCGGCGCTAGGCGCTCGATCGATCGATCTGCGGCCACTGTGCTACTACAATACGCGCAGCCAGTTGTTTTGGGTGGGTTTTTTTTTTTTTTTGCTTTCTCTTGAATCTTGATCGACGCCGCGCCTTACCACTGTGCATCTTTTGGCTTACAAGCGGCGGTCCCCCGATTATACTGACGTCGATCTCCATGGACATTGGTTACTAAAAAGGTTAAAGCTATAGCTAGGTACTACTAGCTCGGAAAGAACTCCTGATTAGACTGGCCTCCTGCTGGGTAGTTAGTTAATTAATTAATTAACGTTGCTATCTACGAGCACAGAAAAAAAAAAGCTACTCCTACCTATTTACCCCCAAGCTCTGCTGATAGCTAGCTCTGTTGCGCACAGTGCAGAGTGCAGTCTGGCTAAACGGCAACGGTTGGTAACTCGATATGAGCCCTGACCGCTGCGCGCATGTGTTTCTCTAAACGTGTTCTTGGTTGGATCATGGATGCTAATTGCGGCCTCGTGCGCATCAGGAGACCGGAATGGGCCTACGGGCGGCCCATATATGTTGGGCCCGAACGGGGACGCTGTCTAACGTACGGCCCATACACTTTGGGCCATAGCTGACGGCCGCCTTCGGGAGGCCCTATTTGTTACTAGGCCTTAACTGGAGGCCGTCACGGGTCCAACGAGACAACCGTCCTCGGCGCCGCCGGGCACCGGCTCTCCGTCCTGCTGCTGCAACGTGAACCCACTTCCCGAGCTCAACGCCTCAGGCCGACGCCGGTGCCGAGTACGTTGACTCGTACTTGTTCAGATTAGGTAGACAAAGATAAAGGTAGTTATATTTTAGTACGGAGTATAAAGTATGTATCAACTCTTAAAGAGAAAGAAAATAGGACAACAATGAGCCAACTCCTTTCACTCTATAGGTAGAAGAACTTTCAGCTTTTGTAAGCTGCATGATTCCAAGGCTAGATTCAGTTACACTTACATACAGATCAGGTTACAAAACAGTCTACATTTCACACAGCTACAACTGCACCAGATTACCAGAGGGGCTGAATGGCCTAGCTAGAGCACCACGAAGCCTTTATCGTCAGGACGAGCTCCGGGAGGCTGTTTTCTCCGGCTTTGACAACTTCCCAGTAGATTGCCTGACATCAGTTAGCTCCTTCACGACGTCAGCCATGGACGGCCTTCGGCTCGCCTCCTTCCCTGTGCATCTAAGAGCCAAGGACAGGACCTTCCTGACTTCCTCTATTTCGACTGTGCCATAAACTTCCTCCATCAGAGATAGGTCGCAGACGAGCTCGATTTGGTCGGTACCATCGAGCGCTGAGGTCACCCAACTGACAATGTTCTCGTTGTCGGGGAACGAAGGATCCACTGCCTGTTTTCTTGTTAGCAGCTCAAGTAGTACAACGCCGTAGCTGTATACATCGGACTCGACGCTACTCCTGGTGGAAAATGCCAACTCTGCAAGGAACCACAAAGCATATAAATATCTATAACATGAATATTAAATTCATAGTTATGAGTATTTGACCTCACTGGAAACCTCAGTAACTAAACAGTAGATGGCAGTATATAATTAATTAGTGTTTCACGTAGTGGCTGATACTTTTGTTGTTTTGGTTTTCCACTATTATTTCAAGGTTGGCAAAAAACCTACTCAATTTCTTGTTATTCTATAGTTTCAGGGTCAAGTATCCAGTGTTATCGTTTTCAATTCCACCTACAAGTTCTCAATGGCATTTTCTGATATTAGAAATAGCGGGTGCAGTTACTGGTATGCATAATTGAATTGAAACATCCAGATTTCAACAAGTTGCTTCAGACCGTGCATGCTAATGTTGAAACAAAACAACTATGGAATGCTATGTTTAAGGCATACCTGGGGCCATATAGCCAGTGGTGCCCATAACTCCAGTGGTCTCTGGAGCGGCAGAAGATTGATCCATGAGCTTTGCAATGCCAAAATCTGATATGTGTGGAACCATGTCCTCGTTCAAAAGTATATTGCCAGGCTTGATATCTCGGTGAATGATTGCAGGGCGACAGTCATCGTGAAGATATGCTAGCCCATGGGCAGTACCGAGAGCTATGTTATAGCGCACACTCCAGTCCAAACTTGGAGGTGGTTGGATCCCATGCAGAACATCACGAAGGCTACCTTGCTCCATATAAACATAAAGCATGAACCCATTCTCACTTCTTAACCAAAATTCTTTCAGCTTTATCAAGTTCCGATGCCTAATTTTACTTAATGTCTTCAGTTCTCTGATCATGCTTTTGTAAGAACCTTTCTGTGCAGATATTGCAAGCTTCTTCGCAGCATATACTTCTCCTGACCTCAGTGTTGCCTTGTAAACAGTTCCATGGGCACCAGTACCAATGATATACTTATCATCAAAGTTTTCAGTAACCTCTATAACCTCATTTAATTTAGAAGAAGAACCTTCAAACAACGTACTGACAGTTTCATCACCTTTTGTCTTTGGATGATGAAACCTTAAAAGGATGCAACTCAGTATAAGTACAAAAACTGCTCCAACGAACAAGGAACCAATAACTATAACAGCAATCTTGATTTGTTTGTGTACTCCTTCAGCCGCTCCACAAGGTTTCAAAACATTAGAAACCTTGCAATAAGAATCATCGGTGTTGCAAGAAATACAGAGGTCTGAATTGCCATTAAAGGAGCTCGGTGAGGAAACCAGAAACTTCAGAAGATTTTCTGGGACCGGACCACTGAATCTATTGTAGGAAACATTCAATACATGCAATAATTTTAAGTTTCCTAACATGTCCAAGCCTCCAGTGAGGTCATTAAGTGACAAATCTAAACTTTGCAGCTCCACCAAATTGCTCAATAGTGGTGGAATGTCACCAATGAGTCCATTGCTACTAACATTCAATGCAATGCCCATTTTTATCAACCTTCCTAACGTCGAAGGAATACTGCCCCCAAGAATGTTGCCACCAAGTTGCAGCTCAATAAGCATATCCAACTGTGAGACGGAATCAGGTATGCCTCCACTGAATTTATTCTCCTGCAATCGTAGTTGTGACAGAAACTTAAGGTTGCTTACTGTTGTGAGTACCGAACCATTCAAAGAGTTGAAACTCAAGTCAAGCAAGTACAGCTTAGAGCAACTAGAAATCTGCACTGGAACGACACCTTGTAGGCTGTTATGTGAGAGGTTTAGCACTCTCAAATTCACCAAGTCTCCAATTTCAGATGGTATTGGACCAAAAAACTTGTTTTCTGACCAGTTTATCATCGTAATATTCATGCATCTGCCCAAGCTTGCTGAAATGTTGCCACTTAAGGAATTATGACTCAGATCTATGTAGTTTAGATTTGCACAGTTTCCAAATTTTGGAATGGGCCCACTTAGATTGTTTTTTTGGAGAATAACTCGTTCCAAACCTGGGCAGTCCACAACATTGGATGGTATGCTACCATTTAGAAGATTAAACCCCAAGTCCAAAACTCTCAATCTTTTTCCTGAACAAATGTTAGGTGGTATTCCACCAACAAAACTATTGTTTGTGAAATCAATTTGGGTTAAACGGCTATTAACACCCAAATCTGGTGGTATGACTCCAGTGAAGAAATTGTTGAATAGTGTAATGTTCTGCAGGAACTTCAGCTCAGCTAATACTGGAGGTAGCCTCCCAGTAAAACCGTTTTCATAGATAAGGACACTTTCCAGGTTCTTGATGCTCCAAATATCCTCAGGGAACTCTCCAGTGAGGTGATTTTGGAACAGGAAGAGTTTCTCTAAGTTGCTCAGATTTGCCAACTCTTTGGGAACAGTGCCATTGAGCTGGTTTGCATCCAACTCCAGCCACAGCAGCAACCGACAGTTACCTATCTCAGGAGGAATTGGCCCAGACAGCGAGTTCTGAGAAAGTACAAGATGAGAGAGGTTTTTCAATAAGCCAAGAGATCCTGGAATTTGGCCAGAGATATTGTTGTTGACAAGTGCAAGCTGCTCCAAGCTACTACAATTCTCTAGCCAAGCTGGAATTTCATCACTAATCTGATTGAATGACAATATGAATATCTCCAGCTTGCAGTCCTCAAAACTAAATGTAATCTCACCAGTGAAACTATTTGAGGTGACATCGAAAACCTTCAGTCCTTTGATATAGCTCAAGGTTTTTGGAAGATTCCCACTCAATTGATTATCTAGTAGATAGAGCTCCTCCAACTTGGTGCAGTTTCCAAGTGAATCTGGTAGAACTCCAGATAATTTATTGCCGTGCAGCCATAGGTATCTAAGATTAGTCATATCTCCAATTGCTGAGGGGATAGAACCACTGAGATTATTGAAATGGAGGTACATTTCCTCCAGAAACTGATTCTTGAACAAACCCTCTGGTATTTCGTCAGTGAGAGAATTACCATACAAAGAGAGAACTGAAAGTTTTTTAATGTTGCTAAGGGATGCTGGTATCTCACCAGAAAAATTGTTACTGGACAAATCCAATTGATTAAGCATGCTACAATTGCTCAAATCTTGAGGGATTGAACCAGATATGCTGTTATTTGACAAGCTGAGTACTAGTAGGTTCTTCATAGATCCTATTTGGGGTCCTAGCGAACCAGAAACTCCAGAAGATGACAGGTCAAGAGAAACCACATCATTCTTTTTGTCGCAGGAAACCCCAATCCATTTACAAGGAGTTGTATCAGAAGCTTTCCAACTGGAGCTTATGGAATGAGGTAATATGAGATCCCTAGACAGAGCAAGAAGGGCTATACCATCTGAAGTCAAACTCCATGATGATGAAACAAAAGTGAAGAAGTAAAACAAATGCCACATAACCGTCCTCATTTTGTGCCTGAAAAAAATTGTACAGCAGTCAGTAGAAGATTATACTCTCTCTAGTTCATGAAGAACAAAAAGAAGTGGTTCCTATAATTGTCTCATAAACGCATACTCCCATCTTGAGTACTACTCCGTACCAAATAACTAGATTTTATGCAATCATTGGTCAAACTCGACAATCTTAGAGGGAAGTAGAGTGCGACATGTGCATTTGAGTGGTATGGGCTGGAACACTAATATGCAAACATATTTCTCTGGCTCAGACCGCCAAACACTATCAAGAGGAAAACCAATTGGTAGTTTACATAACCATACAAGCTTCCGCTGTCTAAAAATTATATAAACAAATGCAATAGGAAAATGTCAACCAGGTCTTTTACAGAAGAAAAAGAGAAAATGTCAACCGGAAGCCGCCGTTCAACGAATATATTCCGGTTAACTCGAGAACGTTCAACGAGTGGCAAAAAGAACTTTTTTGGCCTCTAGTTCAGAGAAAGTACCACTAGTTTGCACAGAACAATAGCAAAGAGGTAAACCATGAAGGGGATCCCACAAAGGCATTCCAACCTGGATCTCAGGGGAGGAAAGAACATGGCAAAGCGCATCTCTTCCCATTTCCCGAGCAAACAGATCAGTACCACTGAGCATCCAGTATGTTGTTCGAGAAATGAAGGCTACGAAACACTCTAATTCGCTTCCAAATACCCGCAACACAGATGAATTAGAAATCATCCTCAACCCCATGTTCCACTAACACTCAGATTTGGGGCCAGCAGGCGGAACTGCATATGCATCTTTGAGGAAACCCCACAATGCTACCAATAGCATAGTTCAATTGCAAGAATTGTACCCAAGAAAGCTTCATTTTTTTTTCTTTCCAAATTTCAACTAGGAAGGAGAGGATTCTAGTACCAAATTCGCTCTTCCATTGGACATTACCCAACAACCTATCGGATCAGCATCAGGAAGCAGGCGCCCGCGTAACCAAACCAAGAACCCAACGACAAGCCGCGATGCAAGAAAATAACTAGAAGACCCTAAGAAAGATCTCAAGAATCAGTACGCACGAATCACAATACCAGTTCTAGGTGGAAGCATAAGATTCAGCTCCCATTGCTCCACTCCACTGGAAGAAGTGAAGAACAGCCAAAAGGGGGCAGATAACTGTAACCATAAAGGAGCAAGATGAAGAACAAGAAAGCACAGCGCGTACTTACCAGCGACCGGCGCCGGCAGACGAAGCTCCTGTGAGAAGCTTAAGGCGAGCGTTGTTCTAATGGCTAAGTAGCCCGTCCATGGCGAAGAGACGGCAGCAAAGCACACGGGACGGGAGGGAGGAAGAAGGAGATTGCACGATGAAGGCAAGCAAGCAGAAGGAACTGCACTTCTCTCTTGAAGCCGCGATAGCACATCGCACTGCTGCTGCTGTGTCTCGACAGGATCGGAATATGTTCAGATGTGCGCGTGAGTGACTGCTTTGCTTTGCGCGGCCGCCGACGGTGGAGGTGGTTGCTGTAGTAACGGCCAGCGGGGGACGCGACTACGCGGCCGACGAGCGGCGGTTTCACACGCATCCGCGACGGGATGCGTAGGCCTTTCCAGACTGCAACCTGCGGCACCGGTTCCCACAGGTGTGTGTACACTGCACGCAGGTGTCGCGGATCCGTGGGTGCACGTTCACATTGGTTTTTTCGGCTTTCACGCCTTTTGGGGCAATTGGGCCTCGATTGGGAGGCGGTTTCATTTCCGTATTTCGATTGAACTGATTTCGGTTAATACTCCGTAGCTGTTTTACGGTCTAAGCTGGTGTTGTTTTTTTTATGAGATTTTCAACATTTTCATTTTTTTTTGATTTTAGGATAGATATTTAAGAATATAAATGGCTGAATTATTAAAATCTTGCTTTAGAAACATTAATTTCTAAATTATGTGATGAGACTTTTATATCGAAATGTTTTGTACGAAAGTATGTCACTCTATTGTGTAATTGGCTAGGGTGCTGTTGTGGTGCTATTGTGTAGGCTTGAGCATTGAAGCGTGGATTCTTAATAATAAGTGTCTTATATATGCTTGTTTAATAATTCTTTGAACAGTCACATATGATACACTAATCAGGGTAGTATCAATGTTAAATAAGAAAAGACTGCTAAGTGTCATTGAAGTTCACAAATTAATAACTCTGCAAAATGGGTTATTCCTACCAAATTTTGGAAAAAGAATATTTTAAAGAAAAATCAAGAAAAACTTGCCAAACATTCATAAGAGCCTGTTAGATTTGACGGCGTCGTTAGCCCTAAAATCGCTTTGCACTGTTGGGGCAGTGGGGACTCGTTTTGCTAGACGGGTAAACATTTTACATATTTCTATTCTTAAGCCACTTTAACACAAACACAAATCAGTTCGGCATGGAAAATTTTTCTGTTTAGTAGGCGCAGAATACATCCAAAGCAAGCAAATATTCTCCTCAACTAGCTTTTGACCGTTCCTACTACTTTAAATCTTAAAAATGTTGCTCATGATCACATTTTCTTTTACTTACTAGAGTAGCTGTATAATTTTTGTTATCCTATCAGATATGCATACTGGTGCCTGCCAATCGGCCTGACGCACTAACGACATGGCATGTTGTTAATTAGGACAACGGAATCTGTTCCCATACGACTATCTTACTGATTAACTGATAAAATTAGTAGTCTAGATGGCGATTGTTTTCGTCATGAAGTTGACAGCCATTTGCCCACAAGCCACAAAACTGCCCTGCCTTTTCTACTGATATACTAGTATGCTAGTATACGGTTCGACGGTCAATGTTGCTCAGAAAAGCAGAGCATAACAGCAATTCAGCATCACCATGCATGCACTATGCAGCCTCTCCTTTCACAGTCTTTTAGCTAGATGGCAGTATGACACCCAGCGTTTTCCTTATCGCTCGGGCTAAGGTTACCGCACCCTGGCAAGCGCGGTTACCATGCGCTAACCGTGATAACCGCGGCGAACTTAAAAAACAGACAAAATTTATTAAAAATTTAAATTATTTTTTAAATTTGTTTAAATTTAACATTGTTACCGCGGTACTACCATTACCGGCGGTAAGCGCTTACCGGGAAATCTGATGACACCTTCACGCCAGTGCGACAGCTGAGTGCCTTCAGGCTTACAGGTCAACAGATCAACGTTACTTTTACTGTTCGTATCGAATTTACAAGAAATATTCATGGTAAATGGAGGAACAGGTGATAAACAAAGCGATTGAATGCTGTAGGTTTGTCCATGTTATGCTTTTGGTTCATCAAACCAAAAAATGGAGAATGCCGCCAGGTATGGTAAGCACTCAATTAATTTGGACTGAACTGTAACCATAAAATAATCAGATCAGATGAACAACGATCAGATCAGCATATCATATTGCTCCAATGCTACTCATGTTCCTTATCTCTAAAAAAAGTTCAGATTGCTCCAAGAGTAGATGACAAGGAACTTTTGTGCAGAATATATGGGACTTGGCTTGGCCTATGTAGTCAGTACCAAACAGAACATGAATAGCATGTGAAAGATTTTCTACGATTTGATTCTGCATGATATCGTGTAGGCAATAAAAAAAATTGGGCATGGACATTGGATACCTCACCTACATTGTTTACACAAAAAGCTCCTGTTGTTGAGAAATCAAACCCAAATCTTATACCCCCATGTCATGCTTTGGAGCTCGGAGTTCAACTGAGACAGGTTATTAGCAGATGAATTAGAAATCATTCTCAACCCCATGTTCCACTAACACTCAGATTTGGGGCCAGAGGCGGAACTGCATATGCATCTTTGAGGAAACCCCACAATGCTACCAATAGCATAGTTCAATTGCAAGAATTGTACCCAAGAAAGCTTCATTTTTTTTTCTTTCCAAATTTCAACTAGGAAGGAGAGGATTCTTGTACCAAATTCGCTCTTCCATTGGACATTACCCAACAACCTATCGGATCAGCATCAGGAAGCAGGCGCCCGCGTAACCAAACCAAGAACCCAACGAGAAGCAGCGATGCAAGAAAATAACTAGAAGACCCTAAGAAAGATCTCAAGAATCAGTACGCACGAATCATAATACCAGTTCTAGGTGGAAGCATAAGATTCAGCTCCCATTGCTCCACTCCACTGGAAGAAGTGAAGAACAGCCAAAAGGGGGCAGATAACTGTAACCATAAACGAGCAAGATGAAGAACAAAAAAGCACAGCGCGTACTTACCAGCAACCGGAGCCGGCAGACGAAGCTCCTGTGAGAAGCTTAAGGCGAGCGCTGTTCTAATGGCTAAGTTGTCCGTCCACAATCTCATGCTCAGTAGGTTAACATTTATTATCAATGATGTATGATATATCAATTTTCTAAATTGAGATGAAAATGCGAGATGACACATCTACAAGAAACAAATAATATAATGCAGTTAAGAGACAAAAAAGCATATTTAAGTCACTGAGTCTCGCTCTTATCTTAAATTACAAAATGATCAAATTTTATTAGTAAATTTTGCTATCATCATATCCAGCGTATTAAGATGTTATTAGAAGAATCTCAGTAATTTGTTTTATACACATAAATGTACCAATATTCACATGTCTACTATGGATATATAATTTCATACTTATTAAATTTAGGATTTAATTTTTATGACAAGTTTGAAGTATGATCTATCATAGAGTATTACAGTCTATTCTTTAATGCGTGATGATTTTTATCTACATGAGAAATTTTTAGTGATTTAAAATTCGTCTTAGTAAAAATCGTTAAATATGTGATCTGAATTTTAACTTATTAGTTTTTTTATAGGAATTCAAGTCTTTTTGTTACATGATTAGTTTTCAAATAGTATTTTAAGTCAACTTTGTAAACCACGTGGAAAACGTCCATATTATTTTTCTGCGTTTGTAACTAATTTAAATAGTGATTATTGTTGGTCAGCGTTTATGATTTTTTTCTATAAGGATTTTTTACGTAAAAATGTATGTTGCATCTATTTTTTGTTAAAAAAAAGTGTGTTCTAGAAAAATGGAGCACGAGCATTGTTAATTCGTATTAATTCTTCAAGGGAAGGATGGATGATGATCATGGCGGGTATTGCAGACTATGAAGTGTAAATATTCTTCGCGACCGCAGTAGGAGCTAGCTTGCACGAATCGTGCGCAGTTGATTTTTTATTTTTGGCGGATCGGATCTTGCTGTTGCTCGTGTGAATTTCAAGAAAGTCTTCTTCCGTTTTGTCAATGTCAACCCGTTTGAGCAGCCATATTGCAAGTCCAACTTGAGTTACTCCATAGCATCAGCATGACCATTAGTGAGTTCAGTATTTGCTGTTTTCACCAAGTCCAACGAGAAACTTCACAGTGAAAAAGAAAAGGATAGCCATTCTTCGCCGCTGATTGCTGTTGCTATGTTATCTTGTTAATAAAATTCGCCCAATTTCCAGGTCGTTCCATCAGATTTTTTTAAAAATATATGGGTATATACTTATTCATATCTATTTGTTTTCCCAGGGCCAAATTCTAAGTAGCCCGCATAAATATGTTTTTTTTCTTTTTTCTAAAAAAGAAAAGCACTCCAAATAGGCCCCCTCTTTTCTCAAACCACCAGTCCATTAGGATACGCAAACAAAACCACGAACGGAGCACTCTCAATCAAATGGGCTGGATCGCGGCCTCAAATACCACCGATCCAACGATTAGGGCCCAAAATTTTTTGGAAGTCCAGTTCATTTCAGGCCGGAACACGCTCGCATACGCTAAGGACTCATTTAGATAGGCTTCAATCTCAACCCAACTTAAAAGCTTGACATACAGAAGGAATGGGCCAAGATTAAGGTACATTTGTGGAAAAGCTATTTGGCACGGTTGCGCCGGCAGCGCGCACGCATGTGCGGCCGTGCAGCTGCACCTTTGCTCGCGGACTCGTGGTTTTCACGTGGTCTGATTGAGCTCAAACGGTACGGAATTATTTTGGAAAAAGTCTATTTTTATCCCTCATCTTTAGATTGAGGGTATATTGTCTTACTCAATTGTTAAAACTGATCAGGCTTATGCCTATGTCACGCTTTGTTGGTACTACAACTAGAAAAAAAATTAATAGGACGTACTAACATACCATCTCTCTCACCTCCTTCATCTATCCCCTCTCTCCTCTCTTCACTCTTCCTATCCCATACCAACGACAAGCAGGGGACATGCCTCGAGAGTTAGTGGCGGTGGCGGCCTCTAGATCCTAGAAAGGGACTCGATGGCAAGGGCATCTAGAGGATAGGGCAGCAGAGAGGAGCTTAGGGGTTGGAGGAGAATATAGTGTAGGACCGATGGTTAGGCAAAGGAGGTAGTCGATAGTAGTGACCTAGGACAAATAGAGTTGGTATAGAGGGGAGGCCGCTAGGCACTAGCTCAGCAACGTGGCCTCATATCCACGCGAAAAAAGTAGGTCAACTACAAAGACGTGGGGGTCAGTGTTAGACTTAGGATCTGGTGCGTGGTAGGGCTCCTCATAGCCTTCCAATGTGGATGGAGTCAGGGTGGCAAGGGTGATGATGTCATCGGCTCTTGGCCATTCGTCATATGAGTTCTCATAATCACGCCCCCATCTTTCGATCAGGTAGGCACATGTAACACCCACTATTTTCCCAACATTTCAAATTTTAAATTTTGTTTAGCAGTGCCATTTAATCCTGATTTCACCTTCAAAATATTAAATGTCCAAAATCCTTAAGGTTAATTTTTTGATTCCATAAAATTTCAACAGTATCGACAAATAATTTCCTTCCCATATAAAAATTTTAAATTTCATTTTCAGACCTTGACCGTTCATTGAATATTTCATTCCCTATTTATAGACCATAGTTCAATTCTTCCTCTTACCTATACACGTGCGAAATTTCCTTCCCGTTTGGAAATTTTAAATTTTGTTTTCAGACCCTGATAGTCCATTGAATATTTTCTTCTCTATTTAACATCCTCCTAGGCCATAGTTCAATTCTTCCTCTCACCTGTACACGTGCGGATTAGTCCACCTTTTGTAGTCTTGTTGGAATAAATCACACACGGACGAAATCGGCAAAGCCAAGATTTCCTCCTAGCTTTCTTTCTTCCATTTCTTCGAGCAATGAAAGCCAAGAAACATCACGTGTCATCCCCTCCATTTTCCTTTTTCAGGTAGCATGCAAGTCATGCATGTGCTTGTCGGTTCACCCATATTATTCATATACACATGAAGCTTCTCTCTACTGCCACATACATGTATGCACCCGGGTAGACAACATTTGCATGTCTCATCCATCCTTTCAACTGTGAGCTCAGATGTAAAGTTCATCTTTACTATCGAACACACAAACGAGACTAGAACCAAGTCAGTACTTCATCCCTTCATGATGAACATGGAGAGGCATCGATGACGCTTTGTACGATTTGCGGCGCCCCACAAAAGCTCATCATTGCTCTATTTGTTGTGGAACAATGAAAGCAACTACAAAAGGATAGACAACCACCATTGTTGCTCCGAGCTCCCTCTGTTCCCTTTCATTCTCCCTCACCCTTTGTTACAAAGCCCCAATAAAGGCTATCGAAGACATCCCTATGCTCTCCTGGTTCCATTTTTTTTCTCCTGTTGTTGAGCCTGGTTGGCTGCTAGGGCTGCCGTTCACCATTGCTGCCACTTCAAGCTTTCACCACCGAGGAGGTAGTGACCGCCTCTCCATCCTTTTTGCCTCCTCAAACCCCGTAGCCACTGCCAGCAAACCTACCACACTTGGCGTCGTTGTTGCCACTTCGGCCTGGGCGCACTATCATCGTTACCGCTCGGTGGCACTACTAAGCCGCCACCTAGCCTAGCCAGCTGCTAGGGAGCTACACCGGCCCTACTATCCCTCTAGGGCCATGCTGTCTCCTTATGCCTTCCCTCACCGTCTTGTCGCACGTACAGAAGAGACATGAGAGAAGAAGCGGGAAAGACAATAAAAAAGGAATGCTACATGTCACTACCGAAAGGAGAAAGAATAAGAGAGGAAGGAAGAAAGAAAAGAAAGGAGAAGGAAAAAGAAAAGAAAGTAAGACTCACGTGGCCCCATTCGGTCCACACCTCTATGAACCAAGTCTACCATGCTTTTATATTTACATAAAATTGGTTTAAACTTTTAAAATTCGTATTTTTTATCTGTAACTCTGTTTAACCTTATTCTAGTTCTAAAATCTTTCTAAAATGCTCATCTATACAATAACACTATTATTTTATGTTTTGTTACTTTTATTAGTATCATATGTAATATTTATATTTCTGAGATATAGAGGTCGTGTCCAAAGGAGAATTCACATTGGATCTCATCGCACCAAGAATAGTAGTGCACTAAGGCAAGTCATTCTTTAAATATTCTAAACCTATATTTATAAATTACTTTATTTGTGAAATTGTATTGCTTAGGTTAGATTATAATTATGCTTGGTCTTAGTTTGTGTAAAACTAACAGATCTAAGTAGTTGTTGTGCTTTTATTATGTAGTATATTGATGACCTCCATCCTTACTAACTCTACTCATTCTCATCATTTCTATTTTACAAACATACCGATATCATATCGAATTTTTAAGTAAAGTTTGAAATTCACAAGTTTTTCACGTATTGTAAGTGGGCTAAGTAATTACCTCAAGAATCGCATCTAAGAGATGGTTTTGTTTCAAATTTAGTTAAAATTTCATAATAAACTTTTTAGTAGAAAGTTTTGTTTTAAAATTAAAAACACCGAGTGAACTTTCTACTTAAAATTTGAAACTTTCAACTCAGAATTTTAAAAAATCTACCCAAATTTTGAAACCTTTTCAACATAACTTTATAAAAATTATCAAACTTTCAACTCAACTATATATTTATTATTTCATTATAAAATTTTATACTTAATACAGGCATTAGGCTAAGCACTAAGCTCAACGTCAGGTGTAGGACTAGGATAATCAGTGTCGGATACTATCTAGAATTACGATACTATCAGAAAATACATATTTATATAAAATATATATTATGTTGTATAAATTAAAGTATATAATATTAATTTTAGTAAATTTAATTGATTTTTTTAGACTTAAGCATACTTATTCATATATATTTTTAACCATATTATTTTAAATAATATTTGTATAGGAAAGTAGGAATCGTATAATATGATATACCTAAGATTTGGTAAGATTGTGTGGAAGTAAATAGTAAGATTAAGTACTTAAAAAAATTAAAATACTAGATTTGTTTTGACAGTATAGTATATTAAGATACGGATCCGGATATAACAACCTTGTGACTTGCCCCCCAGCGAACCTGCACGGATTATCAGCACCCGACTTCCACGTGCTCGACTTCTACATGAGTTTTCGCCTTTTGCTGCAACGAGTACTGGCCCAGTAGGACTGTTAGAAAGATCTATATAACTCAGATTTCTAGAATTTCTAAATTCTGGAATGGGCCCAGTAAGATTGTTACTTCTCAGAATTAATCTGCGCAAATTTGGGCAGTCCATAACACCCTCTGGAATGCTTCCATTGAGATGATTTAACCCCAAGTTCAAAACTTCCAGTCTTCCCCGTGAACAAATTTTTGGCGGGATTGAGCCAAAAAAACTATTGTTTGTGAAATCAATTACGGATAAACTGTTGTTGACACCCAACCCCTGTAGTATGACACCAGTGACTAAATTATCGTATAGCGTAATTTCCTGCAGCTGCTTCATCTCAGCCAACACTGGAGGCAACTGCCCAGTGAAATTGTTGTTATAGATGTCGACAGATTGTAGACTTTGGATGCCCCATATATCTTCAGGAAACTCTCCATTGAGCTGATTGTCAAAAAGATAAAGCAGCTCCAAGTTCTTCATAAGGAGTTCTGAGAGTACAAGGTAAGAGAGGTTTGTCAATAAACCGATTGCTATTGTTGACAAATGCAAGCTGTGTCAAGCTGCGACAGTTCCATACCCATTCTGGGATTTCTCCTCTGAGATAATTGTACGACAAGATGAACTTCTCAAGCTTTCAGTTCTCAAATCTGAAATTTACTTCGCCTGTAAAGTTATTATAGGTGATATCAAAAACCCTTGGTGCTTCAATATTGCTCAATGTATCTGGAAGGCTGCCGCTCAATCGATTACGTAGTTAGACGGAGCACCTCCAATTTAGTGCAGTTGCCAATGGAAGTGGGCATTGGTCCTGATACATTGTTACCTGATAAATCAATGACTTTTAGGTTCTTTATGAGTCCTATCTGCGAACCAAGACAGCCAGACAAATCAGAATAAGATAAGAGAAACCACATTGTCCATATCATCACAATGAACTCCTTTCCATGTACATGGAGTTGCATCATTAGCACTCCAATTCAAGTGTATGGAATTGGGGAGTATGAGAGGCTTGGAGAGATCAAGAAGGGCCAGACCATCTTCACTCAAACTGCAAGACAATGGGGCCAAGATGAACAAGAAAAGCAGGCAATAATACCATGTAGGCAGGCTCATTTTGTCCCCGAAATTACACAAGAAATTATCAAAACATGGTCTTGTTCGCCTCATGTATATTCAGAACGAAATTTCTCAGCTGTAGACAACAACAAGAGAGGGGAAAAGGACGCCTTCTACTTAGCACACTCCAATATCCACATGGTAACAAAGAGGAAAGCATAGTACGTCTCATACTTGAGCTCCAAACTTCAGCAGTTCAGCTAAGACTGTTTTAAGGAAAAAAAAGAAAAGAAAAGAAGCCAAAGTAATAGAGGTTACAGGAGTACGTACCACTTACTCAAATATTGGGCTCGCTCTTGCGACAACTCCTTATTTACGCCGATCAAACTCTATCGAGCTAAGCACAACGGGGTGCAGAATCGCTACTTCCACTCTTGAGGTATCCTCAATAGCTACTTCCAATGGTAATCAGGTAATGATCACTACCAATACTTTGCCCTATGCAACAACTACCTGCAGATCCCTTTTTTAGTTAATTTGCCTGTGCGGCCGAACTGCAAGTTTTTGACCGATATCGTTCAGACCTAAGAGTTCTTAAATGAAGCGTGGGTTCAGATTGGAAAGAAGACGCCAGAAGCCAACGCATATCACCTGACTTTTCAGCAGTTGGTTGGGCCAGATGGCACATCACTGATTCACTGGCCAGATGTCGCACGCAGCAGCAGCACACTCCATTGGTGCAAGGAGGCCGGCAGCCCTGGTCCAGGCACGCGTGCCAGGCCCATTACAGGTGGGCCGCTTTTATGGGCCGTCGTGAAGAGTGGACGGTCGGCCCAGGAGATGAGTACAACTGTTCAATAGCCGCTGTCAAATACTACTAGCTAACCTTTTTTCTCTCCTCTAAGAAAAATAATAATTATTATAATTACTGTTGCAAAATACAGTGTCGAGCACTGTACCAATACCAAAGAAAACAGTAGCAACTCCCCTCCCCATGCTTATCCAGAACAAATCGCGGTTTAGAGCATCAATGATTAGCACCCAAAATATCTACTGTAAGTACATATTTAAAAGGATTCTGGCTAGCTAGCTACCTAGCTAGGTCACTAGCCTAAGGCTGTTAGTGAAAGCTTAACAACAAATGCATGGAATTTTGCCGCATCTAAACAAATAAAAAGAGAGCCCAGCCTGCCTGCCTAATCTTTCTCAATTCTCACTTCTCCCAGTGGATCGTCTCATCATTTGACATCACTAATGACCATATATACACCGGATCTGGTTCTCTGCCTGGAGGAGGCACTAGTGGATATATGATTCACGAACCTCTCTCACTCACACCTCGCCGGCGATTAATTAGTAGTGCTCCTCGACGTCATCGAGCAGCTCAGGTAGAGTAGAGTCGATCCCATTTGTCTCCTCTCTCTCTCTCTCTGAAGATGACAAATTATGGGGCATGCATGCATGAACTGTGCCATGCTTGCAGCTTGCAATGTTAGGTACAAGTGCAATCAAATTCTCTGCATCCCTCTACGTGTTAGACTGATCAGCAACTTGGATGCAGTGTAATTACAGTGTTTAGAGAAAAAACAAGTTAGCGATATGAAATCTGGTGCAATATTCTCTTTGACATCATCTGATCCTAGTAGTTCTTCCACTCCGAGAAATGACATCCTTGTTGCTACGGGTGCCAATCCTGGAAAAGTTTGTCGCTCTAGAATGCCTTATTTTAAGATCAAGATGATGCATCTTGCAAAGGAGGCATTAGTTAAAGGTTCTAGGAAAGTAGTACACGATCTGATGGTGATACTCTCAAGTAATGAGAACAATTAGATAATCAAGCAGACCCTACCACGTAACATCCTCACCGGAAAGAGATACATACAAAGGGGGATGCATCATGAATTTCTAGATGCATTAAACAACATTTTAGTTTGGAAATAAACATCAGAACATGTTATAATGATGGAACTGATCAAGCAAAAACACGTTATTTGCTTCTCCATTAGCTGAGCAAATGGAAGATATGATGCCGACTTATTCTATCTTTCCATTTGCAAAACAAATGGCTGCAGACTGGAGAGAGTGACATTCCCCTTCTTCAAATGCATACATCCCTGTCGAAAGCTTCAGGTCTTCAGATAGTCTTCATTGCACCATCCTGCAAAAGCGTCCACTAATGCTGATTTCGCGATAAAACAAACAGGAGTTTATGATTAAGACCATGATTAGTCGAAGCTAAGCTATTGCGATCCGTGATCAGGCGAATGCCTGACAGCCGCAGCCCTTGTGTTGTAATGCGAGTTTTTCTTTCTTTGTTTTCTTTTTGGCTCGTCTGAAATGAAGCGTGTGGTTTGCTTGGCAGCCCTCGTGTTGCCGTCCTGCTCTGCATGCATGCTCGAATGTGTTTTGGTGATAAGCTGCATGCTCCTACCACCTCCCCGTCAGAGCAACTCAACTAACGTCAAAATTCGTAAGTCAGAAAAGGATTGAAAAGACAAACGGTTTATTAAAAAAGAGTTAGATTGTTATAGGAAATAAGCCGATCGAGAAAAAAAATAAAAAAAGATTCGATTTAATTATAGAAGAAGACTAAATCTAACAAGAAGTTATAAAACTCACGGTAGGATGACTTATCTATGTAAATTTAATTCAGTTAACTCACTTAGAGATATTTTTTTATTATATTCTTTAAAAAGTACGTTCGAATTTATTGTAACCATATCGGACTCTGTAATACTAGAGTATAAATATAAACTCTTAAAAGCCTATAAATCATCTTTCGAGCAATATAATTTCGAAGCATCGCCACCCTAGTTTATCTATATTTTTACCAACGGGTTCTGACTCTCGACATGGAGCTGCATCGGTTAAATTTGATTTTCAATGAAGGGGTAAATCCCGCCACTATCTGTTATATCTTGTTCTGTCAAAGGCCGTATCGGTTACGTTCGACCTCTTAGTCAGATCGAGTGTACCGCATCATATCCGTACGAGATTTATCAGTTTATCAAGTTCTCTCTGTCGTCGTCGATTTTGTGCTACATCAGTTAGGTTCGATCTACCAGGCTGCTGACAGTAGATTGAGCTGTAGGCCTATAGGTCTTTACTCGGCATTTCATCAGAGTGGTTAGCTGTTATCTATACCTTAAGTAACATGCCCAGCGTATCGGCTCCTCAGCCGATACACATCCGTCTTCAGAGACTTTCATCGAACGTCACGTCTAGTGTATCGACCTTTTCGGTCGATGCACGCATATCTTTAGAGATGTCTTCTAATCGGCTCAGTTAGCTGGTGGGTTCACTCCGTCCTTTCTTCAGCATGACCTATCTGGTGTCCACCGTTTCATTGCTGTTAGCCTCGGTTTCTTACTGTCTCGGTTAGGTCCGATCTTTGAGATCGGTGCTAGCGGTGTTGTCACGGTGGGCAACGGATCTTGTGTTATGGGAGGAGCGAGCCCCGCTCCTTGTTCATTGCCCACCATATCCGGAGCGATATCAGCTTTGTAGCCGGTGTCTTTTTATATGATTACTTGTCAGTTTGCATATGCCTTCATCGGCTTTCCAGCTGATGAATGAGCGGTACAGCTTCTGTCAGCAACTAGGATATCCTGCATGCTTTGCTGTTCTCTGAATACTCTTTGGTGCCTCCATCGGCTCTACGGCCGATTGATTAGAATCTCGTTTTCGTTACATTCGGAGTAATTACGTCCTTCATCGATATCTATCCACGTCTTCATCGGCTCTCCAGCCAATAGAAGATTGTCCCAATCTCTAGCGGCGACCAGCTGATAGTAGGAGACATCCGGGCGTGACCAATTACCACCTCGATTCTATTAGCAGCCAGCGGATAGTGAGAGCTCGTATTGGCCCATCGTCCGACTGACCCATTCGTCTTATCTTCTTATTAATTACAGGATCAAATTGACTAGCACGCCCGCACCTACACCGTCATAACAGAGAGTCAGCCGAGATACCCGCGCCGGAGCTAACTGGACCTCCTAGGGCTCGATACGCATATCTCGAGCCATAAATAGAAGCCGACAGACATATATTAGAGCTAAACAGATCTTACAAGCTTCAATGTGGTACGTCGCCGCACGAGATCCGGCGGCGAACAGAGATTGATGGACAGAAGGCATTCAGTTCATCCGTGAAATTTACTCAGATTGCGCATACGCCGGCGCTGCAGTCGTGATTGTTCATTTGGACTCACTGAAATTTACTCCAAAACGCATGATTCCTTTCAGCCCATAACCTAATTGATCAATAATGCAGATCCCTGCCGTAACTGTAGATAGCGTTGAGATGTGGGCCTAGAAAAGTGGGGACTATATGCCTGTGCGTTAATGGCACCTGCCGTTGCCGTTACGGCAGACGATATGTGTCCTCTAATTAAAGACTCCATTCGGAATTCACCAGAGGCGCATGAGAGAGTTGAGTAAACGGACATTCTAATTTGGTGACGTTTCTTATGGCAAAGATCGGGGAAGTAAAAATGTTAATTTCCATT
Source organism: Oryza coarctata (assembly GCA_030770085.1). Classification (NCBI taxonomy): domain Eukaryota; kingdom Viridiplantae; phylum Streptophyta; class Magnoliopsida; order Poales; family Poaceae; genus Oryza; species Oryza coarctata. The sequence goes on along the minus strand of CM061476.1, from coordinate 18,804,571 downwards.
ATTTAAAAAATAAGATTATAATATTCTATAATAGTGAGTACAAAAGGTCTGTAAAAATAAGTTCGTGGTTATTTCTAGTCAGCTCAAGTAATAAGCGTGCGTGCTCTCTAGTATAGGTTATAGGTCTGTGGTATTGAGCGTGGAGTATTTGGTATGTGTTGGATATAAGATCGGATACTACAACTTGTACTGGAAGGTGTGAGGGCTCAAAAAAAAAAGCTTGTGATTAAGCTTTCACATGATCTTACTAATTAATGTCAGGTTCTTGTGCAACTTTGGCTAGCTTATTGTTTCCAAGATTCACTACAACGTTGCAATACATGACTTTTTGATAATAAGAACACAAAAGGTTTCGACTCTATCGTGATGGTACTTTCGTGGCATGGGAGTAATGCCCATGTCTTCGGCAGTAATCAGCCAGCTTTTCCCTGATTCTGATAATATCCGATCTAATCCTAAAAAAACAGACAACTAGACTATGACAAGTGCAAAAAACCTCGGTGTTATCTAGGGCCCGTAGCCAATCCTTCGTTCTCCCTTCGTCTTCTGTATCTCTTTCCAGGGAGATGTACCCTGTTCCTGTCGCTCATGCACCTCCCTCCTCTGCACAGATTGCTATGTTGTTTGTATTGTGTACTAAACTTTTTTTCTACCTTCTAATAGATTGACACGTAAATGTTTTGCGTGTTTGTGAAAAAAATCATTATTAAAAATAAGAAGATTGTAATATTCTACCATGGTGAGTAGAAAAGTCCTATAAAAAATAGCGAATACAAAAGAAAAAAAATTGTGATTAAGCTTTCATCATCTTACTAGTGTCTGCAGCTTCTTCTCCAACCTTGGCTAGCTTATTGTTTCCAAGATCCAGTACAATGTTGCAATACATATACATTTGATAACAAGAACACCGAGACTCTATGGTGCTTGTAATCTCGTGGCAGTTGTGGAGAGAGAGGGTGTGTGTGTGTGTGATGCCCGTGTATTCGACAATAAGCCTTTTTTTTCCCGGCTCTGGCAATATCCGATCAAATCATACAAGAAACACACAACTAGATTATGGCAAGTGCAAGAAACCTTGGTGTCATCTAAGTCTCACAGCCAATCCTCTCTTCCTCCGCCTTATGTATCTCTTCTTAGGAAGATGTGCCCTGTTTCTATAGCTCATGTACATCCCTTCTCTGTACAGTCTGCTACATTAGTTGCATCGTGTATTGAACTTTTCTCTACCTTCTAATAGGTTGACACGTAGATGTTTTTCGCATTCATGAAAAAACCCGTTGTTTTACTCATTGCCTACCACCGATATATATGGGGGCATACCAGACCATTTAGAGGTTACCAATTATCGAACAGTCTGACAAGGATGGCATTATATATGCACGTACCTGTAGTTCCCACTCATCTCCTCCTCCTGCTTCCTCTGAGAAATTAGCTTGCACTTTGCCTGAGATGACACCATTTTGACAGTGACTGGTTGCTGGTTTAAGATGCTAACCCATTGCCATTAGAAAAGTGAAGGAAAAAAAAGAAACAATAATGGAGCTAAGCGCAAAGTCGTATTTATTCAGGCTTTGCTTTTGCTTATCCAATATCGCAAGCCTTGCAAGCCAGCTAGCGTTGGCGCCTCTTGGGCTATAGCTTCTGCGAGCTCATGATGGCCAAATCTTTGATGTAGGCTAAAGCGACAGCCAAATCATATGATATCGCCAACCTTTGGGGTATCATTAGCAAGATGGATTCCAAGCAGAATGAGCTATGCTCACAGCAGCCAGCTACACGTTTTAGTAGCTGATAGCGTCAAAGGATCTAGTCATTACTTGTATGGATTGGCTCGCTACACTATTAAACTTGCTTTTATTTAATATCACAAGTACTTGTTTTTTTTAAAAAAAACCTACCCTGATAGTTCACAATATGGCCAATTGTCTATAGACATTTCCAAGCAATTGATCTCACTAGAGAACCACTAGATCAAATAGACAAGCATATCAAAGTTTATATAGAAAAGAAACCTCATATACATGGACAACTGAGAGTTTTTGCAAAACTATGTGAATGGATACTTATTTACCTAATTGGTGACTTAGCTGAGATGATCAATATTGCCATCTTAAAATTGCATAAAACAATATAAATTTTTATTGCACTTTTTTCATAAGACCTGCAGATATTGCATATTCTAATCGACCGAACCAACAACATAATTTGGAAATGATATTCAAATGTATTTCTAGAGTACATCACAACAAATTTTGCACTGTTATTATTGTAGACATAATTTTCTTATGTGATGACAATCATTAATAAATCATGGTATTTTCCCCCTGAAAACATCATGAACGGAAATTGAGCAGGAAATTAGTACGACTTGTGTGCAATCTGTGGGTACGACGAGGTTTGCATTCTGTCAATGTCAAGAGAGTTTACTCGCACATACGCGGCGCATTTGGCTGCAAAATGCTCTGTACGTTGGAGTGTGACGACGGTCGGTGGGGCCCCCAACGCTTGGAAATTGGAGCTGGGCCCCATGTCTCTGTGGGTGCATCATCACGTAGGGGAGTTGGCAGACAGGGCACAAAGTGGAGGGGCCTTGATTGAGTAGTAGTAATCCCCCTTTTTTTTCGTTTTTATTTTTTTTCTGAAAACGGAAGTATTAGTTTTGCTTTAGTTACAAATATTTTAATCCTATTTCTTTTCTTTGCTTCTGTCTCATGAGTGGGTAGCATACAACATATGTGTATACTTTAGGGTTCAAATTGTCAATGTTCTCTTAGAGTCCTAGTAAAGGAAACAAAAACTGTAGGAGTGTAGATTATAAAGTGAATCATTGAAATGATGCTAAGTTCTATAATTTAAGTATGGTATAAATTTCAATCAAACTTTACAAAATTTATCTACTTTGTTCTGTCAGTATTGGGCAGGCTAAAATCAGTGAGCTTAATTGAGGGATCAATGTACGTAGTTCTTTAGTTTTCTCAATAAAATCATGAAGAAACTGGGTATCATAGAAATTAACCATACAAATTAATGCATGGGAAGCAGATAATGCAGGCTTGTATTCCACTTTTAGTTTATCAATATGGCAATGCACTAAGCTGTACAAGCTAAGCAGTTATCATGCGTGACTCAAACGCGCCAATCAACCGTGGATTCCAAGTACTTCTACATTCAATCCCAGTCTCCAAATTAGCTCTTTAACAACGACATCAGTTCATTAAAAAAGACTTTCTTTGTTTTTTAATAAATAATGTTATTGTCTTTTGATCATTTATCTTATTTTATATAAGTATTATTTATTTTATTTAAATAAAAGTATGACCTATACATTCACATATTTGCACTAATTTTTTTTGAATACATGATAAAATTAAGCTGTCATATATTAAAAAAGCGGAGGATGGTAAGCAAGAATAATATATAATTTTTCTCCTGAGATATGTAAATTCGGTGCAACCACTACTTAGTGCTAGGTAGCTTAAATATGTTCTTGATCAACTAGATAGTCTTAATTAGCATGTATAGTGAATTCATACGTAAGTGATGAGAGTATATCGTCTTTTCAGTGCAGAAAAGTGGCACCTGACATCAGAGGTTTTTTAGTCATCTAATGTTGCTCTGCCATTAGTTCCAATCTTTAACACCAAAAAGCTGAGCCGTCATTAACAACGTGGGACATTTTTTACATGAGCAACAACGTCAACGTGGGATTTTCTTGAGATTCCAATTAGATTCCTCAACACAAACCCTATCCAGATCCTGCAGCATGCCCTGACCCAACCTCAATCCTCAATACACTGAAGTTACCTTTTGACTAAGCTGTACAACCTTTGAGACTTGGAAGGGCCTCAAAGATACATCAGGAGCTACATACCAACATGCTCAAACCCTTTCCAATTAGTAACAATTCTCTCTCTATATATATTGATCAGACCAATGATGACCATGGCGCTAAAATGGATCAATCCCTACTATTTTGTTCCCTTTTTTCTTGTCACTTTTCACTGTTCATGCTCTGTATAGTCCATGGGCTCTAGAAGGAACACTCCTCTCCATGGATTTCCATTGCATGTATGATGAATTGATGCATGTGCCCCCACAAATGTTTTGCTCCTATCACATAACGACAGCAAAGGTGACAATCATTTTTGCTGCTGCTTCAGCTTAGGGGCACACACACATATACATGTGGCCGGTGAATGTTACTCAACTAGTAATTAAACTTGCCTTGCTAGTTGCGCGTTCCACTTCAGGGGAAGTGTGGCACATCTCACACGTTTTGTTAAGTGCTGAACATTGTTACATTGCTGTTGAGTTATGAGATTGATTATCCCTTTGGATGGGATTATGTTTAGTTGGGTGTTGGTCCATGTAACTATCATGGTTAATGGTGGGGATTAAGTTCGTCTCTTAGATGTTGCTGAACGCCAAACTCTCTCCATGACATGTCTGATCAAGGTTTTATCAAGAGAAAAAGGAAAGCTGTGGTCACCGTACATCCCTACATGCCTTTTCTTTTTTTTTGTTTCAAGGTCCAGTTTGGATACATAAATTTCATACTAGGTATTTGTATTTTGGTAGGAAGCAATAGTTATGTGCACCATTTGGAACATGGGAAATAAACATAATTATAATATTTGGGTGTCTAATTTTTAGTTGCTTAAAAATATTCACAAATTTTAGCCACTTTTAAACGATCCAGCATCCAAATGGGAAATCACAATGCTGCTACCACTCCTCTTCTCCTTTGCACCCTCCCCTACATAGCTAGAGCCAACTTCCATGCTGATGAGGTTCGCTCAATCTACCTTCTTCCTCCACCTTTCCCTTCCTCTCCCTACCTTTTCCTATTCCTCCTCCCTAAGATGAGCAGTGGCAATATGCCCACGGCATGTCTCACCGTTGTTCCCCATCTCTAGCATCTCCTCTCGTGGTCCTCACCTCCTAAGCACTTCGTATCCCACACCTTGCCATCAGTTCCATCAACCGCCCTCATCCAACTCCATGACCTTGGTAGCGCTATTATCACCTTGTCATTTGCCCTTGTTCACCCCCTCTTTTGTTTACCCAATTCTCATGTTCCTTCTCCTCTCAACCCTCTCCCACACCCTATACCCTATCTAAAATTATCATCGCTATTTCACTCCCTCTTCTTTCTTCTTGCCTCCCTCCATTCAGAGGTTGAAGTTAACTAAAATTTCTTACAATTTTAGCCACCCGAAACGGATAATGATCTTATGAAGTTTGTAGGAGTATACCAACTACAACTTTAGCGGTTGCACTTGGTTTCTACTTTCAAATTAATAGAGCCAATAGCCAATATTTATGCCTAATGCAACTATGCAACTGTGTAACATCCCAAAATTTCTAAATAATAAAAGTACATAAAATTTTAAACTTTTTAAAAATTTACATCATTTTGGTTCTTTGAATGCTTTGGGTGGCTAGTATAAACCCTCCTAAATAATTTAATATCCCATTTTCTTTTTCCTTCCTTCCTTTTCTTTTATTTCTTTTCCCCCTCTATTTCTTTTCCTCTTTGACCGGCATCCACTCCACCTTGCTATGCTCCTGTATCATGGTTGACCTCACCACCTTAGGCCTACGCTTGTAGCACCCATCCTCTGGCCTACCTCATAGAGTCCCATTTTATAAAAAAATATTTATGGGGATAGTAACTGTTACCTTAACTTAGTCAGGAATGGGTCTGTGTGACCTAGGATGCCATGATGCCATCATAGAGTAGGTTTCTTGAGAGGAAGTGAAAACTAAAGTTTTGGTGGTTCTAAGAAGAAGCTGAAGATGTTGGTTTAGATCCAGATAGAATAGAATAAAGATTGTATGTATGGCTTAAAGAATAATGTTAATTGAAGAAAAGGAAGATGAAAATAAACTATTAATAAAACTAAAATTTTGTTCAGTTGCAAAGAAATCGTTTCAGATCGAGCGGTAAGTCTTGTTCCAAATAAATTATGAAACTTTCATTTAGAAATTGCAAAATATTTTTAAACAAAAGATTTATAAAATAAATTTAAAATTTCTTTATAACTTGCATACTCATATTTTTTATGAGTTACGAGTGTGAAAGTACTCGCTTTCTTTATTTGTTATTTTTTTTCTCCTTAAGTTTAGGTGAAAGATGTAGAAGAGTTTAGTTTGATATCTAGATTTCAGCCACTTACTGTATTGTTATAGTTTTTTTAATTACTACGAAGTATCTATTAGATAATAGTAATAGGGTATAATATATTTATTTAATTTTTTTAATAATTACTGTGTTATTATGATGGGTGACGGTTTAGTTTTGCATGTCATATTTGATATTGTTTTTTCTACAGTGTTATATCAGGTACGACCGACCGTAAAAAAATAAAGGGTGTTCTATAATGCGACCGTTACAGTGGCGCTAGGGGAGGGCATTCGCTACGGTAACTTAGGAACAATATTTATTGGTGACCTGAGCCGTTGCTTTTTGATCTGTTGGCCATAATGCGACTGCCAAAGTCGCAGTCGTAATAACGATTGCAATAGATCCTGATCCACCTAAAGCCTAGTTTCGTTGGAAATGGTTCAAATATTCCAGTGGGAACATGGCCTCAATTTCAACATGAAAACAAACTACTCCTTCAATTCAAAAATATAAGAATACGAGGATATAAATCTGAACATATAGCTTATGGCTTTATATTTTTAGATGAAAATAGTAATATGTGCTAGTCCGGCAATCGAAACGAGACCTTTACTTTTTCCCAAAATGAGGCCAGGTGAGAGTAACGGACAAAGCAACGCGAGGGAACTAACATGCCCAAAATTTGCCATGCATACGTGCGGTGGGGGCGGCATTTGCCTCGACGGCGCGAGACAGGGGCTAGCGCTGGACCAGCCACCGCATGCAGCGCAGGCTCCGCACGGGCGTGCGTACAGTGCAGCCATCCTCTGGCACTCGCCCCGTTCCCGTCCCCGTGCGCCCATGGCCGTGTGGACGTACGCGCAGGCGCTGGCGCTCACCCGGGCTGCGCGCGCGGCTGATGGCCGGCACGGCGTCGCGTCGGATTGGACGTACGTGCGTCGACGCGCGTGGGGGAGAGACCGTTGAGCAGCGCCGGTGTGCTAGCTAGCTCTCATGGCGTTCTCTCTCTCTCTCTCTCTCTCTCTTTTGGAATAAGCTACATGGCATGGTTCGCCATCATCGATCGATCCCGTCGCACTTCGATCGTCGCGCGACCGGGGCCATCTGGGCGGGGTCTAATCCGTCGCGTCCGGCGGATTCTTTGCCTCCTCTCGGCGCTTTGTTGGCAGGCAGATGATCGGATCAGGTGGTGAGATGCACTGCTGCTGCCTAGGATAAACTATAGGTCGACGGCCAGGTGCGTTCTGGCTCATCTCGTCCGGTGCGTGTGCTGAGCCGTGCACCCACTGGCCAGTATAGCAGGGCTAGAGCTGAGATATGTAGCCAATTTTAGGAGTGTACATATACGTCGTTATTTAGTGTATATTTTGATGCTTTTTATTGGATATTGTTTTGTTTATACCTCCGATGATATTTAAACATGCGTGAGTAGACGCGTACGATGTATGCGCCCAAATGTATACATTTTGGAAAAGCATGACACATTTTGATGCCCATGCTTTTCTTTGCTGTTAAAGCAGACCTTGTCCTTTGCAAAGCTCAGATCAAAACTACGTGCTCAAGGCAAAAACCGATAACGCCAAGTTCCTATTGTTTAAGGGTGGTGCTCTATGCTTTTGTCAGTGGGATATAACTCATTGCCATGCACACTACACTCACCTTGCAGCGACTCAACAACGCTAATGGCACCATTCTTGTGGATAAGCGCATTCCCCCATGGTCCAATAGTCCTCAAATGCTACAATATTCCCATAACATTTGAGAGAGAAAAAAGGAGCCAAAAAGTGTGCCAAAAGGAGAAACATAGAGCACACAATAGGTTTCTTTACAATTGCATGGACACCCCCCTGTACCAACACCCACCTAGTGGTCCAAAATGCAAAATAATGAACCTTTAGGAGGTCTATTTTGCAATTTTCCAGCACTAAAACCGTATACAGTACGCTCTAAGTGAGTGAGTGACCTCATAATTAATTAATTTACACTATGCCTCTCTTTTTAGCAAATCCATACAAGCAGTGACAAAATTTTGTCTCTTTTTTCCCCTCTCTATCACCTTTCCCCTTCTAATAAATAACCCCTACACCCGGTTGCACTGCGCTCTCACACCATTGCACCGAGCAAAAGCCTCTCAAGAACAGCACAAGAACCATCTCAGAAGTAGCCGACAGGAGATCGAAGCATCCAAGAACAGCAGCAGAAGCAATGAGGCCAGGAGCAGTGTTCAACGCGACGGCGGCGGCGAAGGCGGCCGTGGTGGCTCCCGTGGCCGCAGGCGGCGCGGATCATTCAGCGTGGCACTCCCCGGTGCCGTACCTCTTCGGCGGCCTGGCCGCCATGCTCGGGCTCATAGCGTTCGCGCTCCTCATTCTCGCCTGCTCGTACTGGAAGCTGTCCGGCTACCTGGAGGGCGGCGCTGGCCGTGGCAACGACGACGGTGCCTCCGCCGACGGCGCGAAGCCGGCGGCGTCGGAGCTGCCGCCGCCGATATGGGAGGAGAAGATACTGGTGATCATGGCCGGGGACGTGAAGCCGACGTACCTGGCCACGCCCATGTCGAGCAGGGCCTCCTCCTTCGGCGACCGGAGCAACAACGGAGAGGAGGACGAGAAGAAGGTGCAAGAGATCGCCATGGGAAGCCTCAAAGACGGTAATGAGAATGGTGAGCACAGTGAGAGCCAGAGAGACAGAGATGAACACCACATCCCAGAGGTGTGAGAGTTTTGCTTCCATTTTTTTCGTAGTTTTTAGTCCTATTTTGATGCATCGGTAAGATGATCAGAGATTCAGAGTTCCTCGCGATTGTTGGCGGAACACAGAACGCACAGCAATTTTGTTTTGGTTCCCTCGAAAAAAGTGGAGCTCTTTGATGCCGCCAAATAGAACAGAGCGGGGTTGGATAACCACCTCCTCATCAAAATCCAATTTTGTGGGGTTATCTGTAATTTTTGCAATGACAAACGGAGCAGAGAGGAAATTGATCATAAATGATTACCCGTTGCCATGAGGAAAAAAAAAGCAATCAAGGTCATTGTTTTGTAGAGACATATGCCAATATATATGTAATTTTTTGTTGCGAGGACACGAGCAGCTTTTCCTAAAATGCTAAGCTTTTTTTTGTTTCTTGAGAAAAGCTGGATCTTCTAGTTCCTTTTCTTTTGTTTTTTGCTCCAAGCGAATGGAAATGGGAACATTATTGCTCAGAAAAAAAACGAAATGAGAATATTTTGCTTCTTCTTCGCCGTCTTCTCCTTTCTGTAGTGGCCATTTGGACAAGTGGGCTATATGCATGTGTGTGTGGAGGAATCAGGTAGGGCACATACCCTGCATGTGTATGAGTAAATAGAGGGATGAGAATTATTTGCTTGAGCCTTTCGGGTAGGAGACGCGGGGCGTCGATGGGCATAGTCCTCATGATTGCGAATATATATGATCAGCAGCAACCATCAACAGGATAAATATTCTTTTTTGGAGAGGACCAGAGTTGGTTTTTCATGGTGGCTCTGTTGTTTTCAAAATATCCGGTCAGCCGAAATTTGGCAGACAGAGTATAATGAGCAGATTCTTGAAGAAGATGTGAGATTTATACCATGATGTTGATGTATATATATATCACCACAGTTTATGCTCTACTAAACAAAAAAAAAATCTAAGATGGTAATTTATCTAGGAAAAGAACATAAGTCTGATTTTTTTTTCTGTAACAATCGTTAATACTGCTAGTAGATCCTAAAACTTCTCCAGCTGATTTGTTTTAAGTTCATCAAACAGCGCAATGCTCACACTATATTTTCAGTTGCTAGGTCATCTACACGTATCTTGCTCATTTTTATATTTCCATCTTTATTTCAGCTCTATCCCTTCGGATTAGGAATGAGTATATGTCAGCTATAGTGGAGTATCCCATGCACCAGCCAGCCAGCCACTAGCTCACTACAGCAACATGCCACAAGAAAGATTGTGTTAGCGGTGCTTGATCACATATTTACATGGAACAATTAAAAAAGAGTCATTCAAAACTGCCGTACTGTAAAGAAACCCTCAGAGTTGGGTATGATGCAAAAGGCACTAACGACTGAGATGGGACGGCAGTCTGTGTACGTGTCTACAAACGTTAACACGCCTCATCAAGTTAATTAAGTATAATCCGTAATGGCGTGGTTGGGAGCTGACAGGGGCAATGTTCCAACGAAGCTTGCATCCATTATTCTCATGGACCAGCAGAGTGGAACTGTGGAAGTCTAGTTCTACCTGAACCACAATGGTGGAAGTATCGGCCCCATTCTGTTTTAAGGAATAGATTAACAAACATGTCGTTTTTAAAACTTTTAAACTTTCTATATAATAATTTTTTATACTATTGTTTTAAATTTATAATAATTTAATTCATATATTTGTATCCCAAATAATTATCACAAATTACTCAGCATAAAAACAGGGTAATTATTATTACAGGCTATTATTGCGCTTCCATCATATAAACCGTCCTAGACAGTTAACACAACCCTTAATTTTTAGTTGGATTCGCCTCCTGAAGTTTACCTACCAAGTAAACCAAGATATGCTTGATGCAGTGGCTCTCCATGTCATTTCACGGTGCTCGTCAGGTGCCGCAGCGAGAGGAGGACGACGACATCTTGGGGTCGGTTTGGCCAGAGCTTTTCGTTGCTAGAATTTGGAGATCTAGGCGACGTGCCTGTGCCTAGTGGTTGGCGATTTCTGGGAGCAGGGACGTACGCAGCCGGGGGCCGGGGGAGAGATGCAAAATCGATCGTAGTGCATGGTTGATCCACTTAAAGAACAAGCTGTAGATCAATTTCTGCTCCTTTGTGAGGTCATCTTTCGTCTCCTCTGGACCGGAAGTGAAGACCGCTTTCGTTGATAGTTGCATGCTCATGAACTTCGACCGGAAAAGCCTCTTTGTAAATAAAGGTACTTAAATTGTGAATATCTTTTTAGAGAGAGTAATGTTTGGCTATTGTTACAAGCTGCAAGCTGCAGGTTTGAGACTTGCTATTTGATGCGCTCTAGAATGGAACATAACGCACACCTTATCCAAACAGATTGTTTCCACCGTTCCACTAGATCCAGAAGCTTCATCATTTCTTCGTTGCTATCGCCGACCGTCGATGAGAGCCCACCTTCCTCTCTCCTCTCCTATGATTTCGCCTTTTAGCAATGACGCCGCTGAGCCCATCCCTCCTCTCTATCCCTTCCTCCTGCTCCTGGCGAGATGATGGTGGCCTAGGCTACTTTTTCTCCTCCACTCCGATGAGGCTCCAGTGAGCACGGCCTCCTTCCTCATTGATGAGTCGTGCCCCTCATTCCCATCAACGACAAATACGACCACGCCGCCTTCATCATATTTATCCACATACAATTTTGTCCCCTACGTTGATAGTTTTGGATTTTAAGATTTAAGGTTTTGTTGATTGGGTTAAAAATTCGATGTTGACAGGAAGGCTTTGAAATTTTAAGTTGCATTGGGACGGTTTTTTGATAAAAAGTTTCAAAGGTTTTGAGTGTAAAGTCCTCTGATTTTTTAGATTTTCGAGCTGAATTTTTTGGATTTTAAATTGAATGTTTTGTGATTTTTGAGATAAAAGAATCAGATTTTTGAATTAAAAGTTTTGTGGGTTTAAGATGAACACTTCAAATTTTGAATTGAAAATTTTGAGATGAAAGTTTGAGGCTCTGCGTCTCTGCCCGTGGTCATGTGACAAGGGGGAGGGCCAAAGTGGAACGTGCACGTGCATCTCAACTCTCTTGGCCGAATCGGGCATAAGCGTGAGCGCGACTTACGTTAGCCGTGGCATGTGCGAACTAGGTGCCCCCTATAAATTGTGCAAAATTAAAATTTGGTGTTTCTTTATCTTATCAAGAACTTGTTTTTATCTCTGTTTTGCTTTTTCTATGGAACTCTTGTAATAATATGACGATGAGCTCTATGCGTTCTTGATGTAACAACAAGTGTATCCACTAATTAGATACGTCTCGAAAATTTCTGCATTGATCAAAAAAATAGTGAATAAATCTAATTAGCAAACAGTTAAAAAAGTGCATAAATTACAATTTGGTAATCATTAATTTCATAGCATCCATCTAGCTGGACCAATTTATATGGGTCAATGACCCTAATAGTCTGTCATGCCCAATCCCCAATTTCTTTACATATTATCTTAAGTTGCCAGTAAGGCTCATTCACACTCTGAATCCATTGGTTCAGGACTTATTTGTCTTATAACATGATTGTAAAAAAGAGAGAGTGAAACTCACGCCTAATTATTGGACCCATCATTCACCCAACATTGGATACACTCATTAGGCATGGGCATGACATAGTGGAGTTTATGATACAGTCGTTATGGCAATGCCATAGCACGCTACGGATATGCTCCTTCAGTGCTATTTGGTTACATAGATAAGATATTTTTGATTTAAAGGAAAAACATAATAATTTGTAGGATTCAATTCTATAGAAAAATTTCTCATATGATCATTTGAAATAAAGTATTAAATTGTCACGTCCGCTCTGGTATTATCAATAGTGATACTTAAGATGGCACCATAAGAGAAGGAGAAACCAACTCTAAAAACTACGGACTCGGTATCAGTTCTAAAACATAATGTACCTACAGTAACAAAAGTTATAATAGTAAAAAAAATAATAAATAATAAATATATATCTTAACTAGTTTGTGTCTTTAGGAGAAATTCAAGAAGGTAATTACAGTGGAAACGCAGCTAGCACTTAAAGCCACAAGCAATGATTTGAGGCTAGAACAAAACTCTATCCAACGTCTTCGCTTCCCTAAAGCTTCTTAAGGAAAAAAAAAATAAGTACACACATACTCAGTAAGCCATGGAAATATGAACATGCACAGAAAGTCTAAATTTACTTCACGACTCTATTTGCTATTTTATATATTCAAAACCTATATGTGTGTATTTATCTTGATTGAGGCCCTAGTCTCAATCTCAAGTAAGAATAGTCATCAAGCCACTCAAAGTATAATTTATTATTTATAAGAGACTTAGAGAATAACATAGTCTGCAAGTTGCTTTACAATAACATTAATGTCAGTAGGCTCCTATAGTACATAGCCTATCGACAGTTTTTACCTTATCACCCATTTATTATTTTCTTTTCACCTTTTCAAAACCATGGGTCTCTGCCTAAACCATTATCCAACAACATTTAAAGGGCCATAGCCCATCTCATTAATCATAGCCCCAAAAGCCTTCTACCCTTAAGTAGCCTGTCAACATACTATCAAAATTTAATTTATTTTCTTTACATTACAATCATTTTCCTCTCAAACCTAGGGTTATCATCTCACCATCTCACTATGAAAGCCATCTAACTTTTCAAACTACACAAGTCTGTTCCTGATCACACAAGTTAGCCATTAGCCACATATGCTAACTCTAGAAACGGTTCCCAGTCCACAACTTTATTTTATAACCATTTACAAACAAATCTACGTGAGAGAAACTACTTTATATCTACCCATGACTAGGGATGTGGCTATTTAAACAGTTTAGCTAAGACTTCTATAGATGCACAATTTACCCACATGCCATAAGGCTCTTCAGTTACTTGTCGATAGTGAAGACTTGCTACAAGACACTTCTAAAGCAAAATAAGGATAACCATTTGCTAGCTAGAAGAGTCCTAGAGAAGACTTAGACTTCCTATACTCAGTATCCTATGAGCACTTTTTCTTATGGCTAGTCCAACAATTCTATAATTTTTAGCAAACAAGTGATCCTAGTCTCACTAGTTACTTAGCCAGGGGTATCCTATACCACCTATATAGTCGCATTATACTATGTTCAATATAGTTCTCTAAATAATTAGTTCTTATGTGTGAATGCAAATTCTGGACATAGGCGACCACTTCGTACCACTATTTCAACTACCTTTTTATTTCGTAAACCACTCGACATAAGGTGTTAGGTTTTCAAAATAGTTTACAACCCATTTTCCCAACACAATCAATTTATCCCAACCAAACATCTCATTACTTTAGAATAATATGTTCTTTAATTATCAAAAGTAATTAACGGAGTTCTTGGTACTAGTGGTATGAGCCTCAGGTAATAAAACATGGTTAACAAAGATTAGGGAAATAGATTTTTAGAGGAAAGGATATAATGCAGCAAATATGTCAAACAAACAAATCGATCGTGATCAGTGGCCTTTACATATGTCTAATTATGCATGTTGTAAATATTTAATTTTATAAATTGGGATCAACATGATTGAAGGAGTGACATGACTGGTTGACACGAAGCTCTTCAGATTCCGCGTCTAAAAAATTTCCTTCAGTGAACAACATGTGAAATGAGAGAAATGTAAATAAATCCTAAACAATATTATTAATAATAAATAATTATACCATCAGATATATCTAAATTTTAGAATAATTCTGAAAGTTGAATGGAGTCAATCGGACTTATGGTTGAGGAGATATAATTTTTTGAAGTTCAAATTAATTTTTGGATAAAGAAAAATAATTTATAAAAACTGGAAAGAAATATACCAAAAAATATTCTCTTCGAGCTAACAAGTGGAGTTGCTATTAGTTATAGGGAGAGGTCTACTAATTCTTCCTCTGCTTCTGGTAAATCAAAGGGTAATCTTTCACATTCCGCCAAAGAAGAAATTAGAAAAACTAGAAAACCTATAGGCTGACGCCAAAGATTCCATCCAAAAAAACCATATTTTGACTAGGATAAGTCACAGAATTCAAATGGAAGACAGAGAAGGCAATTCAAACCTAATGGCCAAACATTACGTACCACTAAGTAAAAAAAGCCCTTTATCGGATTTGAACCGATGACTTATGCCTTACCATGTCATTACTCTACCACTGAGTTAAAAGGGCTTCTTATTCAATTTCAAAATTAGCCTGAGCGATCCTAAAAATCCCTCGAAGGAGATAATAATATTCTTTTTCATGCTGTCTACGAGCTGCTGCTGACTTATGGGCTAACAGGTCACACTTTGGCCAAGTAAATGTGGATGCTGTTCTTATTTTGCCCGAGGGATTCGAATTAGCAGCTCGTAACATGGGACCCGATAAGCCCCAATTTACTAGTTAATTAAGTTCAGAATGGTATTCCATAATTGAATTCCAATCAAAACAAAAAAAATATTACATTAACTAAAGCCTATTTATTTCTCTTCATTTCTATACCACAAAGCTCTAACCAGCCCCACCCTACCTCGTTGAAAGAAGATCTCATTCATCTAATGTTGATTTATTTCAAACCTAAATTCGGGTTTTATGCGATTTAATGGAAATATCCTTTTTCGATTAGGTATGGCTTCAACCATTCCCGAGGTCCGGCAATTTCTTTCTCAACAATTTCAATTGTAATTACAATTCATTTTTTGCTCTGCCTCTGGGCGCTAATGGATTTGACTTTCACTCTTTATGGCATCTGGTTCAATCCAAGGACCAGATAACAACAAAGGATTGCCTTTGAATTGCATTTCCTCTCGCAGCTCTCCTTTGCACCTCTCCGGACAGGTGATTACATTAGAGCAAGATCCCATTGTTCTCATGATCATACCTTTCTACCTAGTCTCGAAGTATGGTCTTCACCAACCAAATCCAAGTTGGTGAAGATCATGATTTGGGCTGGCATAGTAGTGATTACCTTTGCAATTGCGGTGCGAATCTATCCGATCTGAGCCTTGGTATGGAAACCTGCTAAGTGGTAACTTCCAAATTCAGAGAAACCCTGGAATTAAAAAAGGGGCAATCCTGAGCCAAATCCGTGTTTTGAGAAAACAAGCGGTTCTCGAACTAGAATCCAAAGGAAAAGGATTGCCCGCATTTATTTGGAAGGGGGCCAAAGAAATTTTGAATTAGCCAATAAATTGGCTATCATCTTTTCAGCCTATGGCTTATGGTGGACTCAGTTCACTAAGAAAGAAAAAAGAGGAAGGCTGATTAGGCTGCTTGAGGAGCAAAGACCGGAGAGACGGGGATGCCATGTGGCCACACCTTATTGGCTAAGGTGGGCCTAGTCTATTAGCTATTAAGGAGGGAGGGAAATCGCCTTCTTCTTCATCCGTTTGGCTGAGTGGGTGCCTGGGGCATCGGCTGTAGGTTTAGTAGGGAGGTGATGACCGACGAGCTTCTCGCCGGTGGCGGACAGGGTCAGTACTGGCGGTTTCATGCACTCCATTGGGCGGCTGCTTGGGATGGAGAACAAGGGGGAGAGAGAGAAGAAGAGGAGAGATAGAAGAAGAGAGCGCATGAGGGAGTGAGGATCGTTAGGGCTTTTGTAGGCAGAGAAGGACGATGAGGTAGCGGCGTGTGGGGGTAAAGTGCGGCAGTGCCCTATGGAGCTAGTGAGCAAGGCAAGAGACATGATGAGATAGGGGTGTGTGGCCAAGTTATGGCAGAGGTGCAGCGTGGAGCGCTTAGCAACGGGATTCACGATGATAGGGTTGTGGTGCACGAGAGTGAATACGGTTGGACAGCTTGTCATTTTGTCGAGGATGTGCTGTGCATGCACATGAGGCGAGGTGGGGAGGGGGTGACCATGCATGTGAGAGGGAGCAGGCGTTCGAAAGATAGCTGAGTGGTTGACCACTAGGGCCCATATGATGTTATGCGACGAGCGAGCGCACGGACGTAGTAGTATAGACGTGTGTGGAAAGGAGTTGGCCCATGGGTCGGGAAGAGAGGTGGGGGATAGCCGTGGGCTGGCTCAAGCATAGCCTAGGAAGGGAAGAAAGAGGAAGGGGAGAGGAAGGGAGGTGCTAGGCTGACGTGGTAAGGAGATGTGTCGGCGGTAAGAAAGAAAGAGGAAGAGAAAGTAAAAAGGGGTTAGGTTGAGATAGAAATAAGCCTAGAGAAAAGTTTTTTCTTTTTTTTCTAGGGATTTTATATTAGGATTTTTGAGAGGATTTAGAGTTGTTTTGAATTCAAACTTGGTATACGGTCTCAATAGAATTTTGGTGATTTCAAGCAAAGGTAAAAAAGAAGTGTTTGAAAGATTTGAAGGGATATTTGAGTTCCAATTGATATTTAAACTAAAAAATCTAAGAACGTAAAGAAAATGGCTTCAAGATCAAGGCTTGTATATTTTGATAATATATTTGATTTTATGGAAAGAAAAGAAAGAGGAATTTTCAAAGGGGTTTTGGATAAGATTCTAAAGGTATATAAAATTTAAAATTTGAATAATAGAATTCAAATCTTGAGATTTGCTTAAGAGGGATTTAATTGACACCTCACACTTGGACTTAGGTAGGTACAAGGACTATAATTTTTATTAAAATAGCTTTTAACGGCTAAGATAAAACGATTGTTTGATTAATCCTATTGAATCATTTGAAATTTGTAACGCCCTGATTTTTGCCATCAAAAAATTCTATTTTAATTAAAAACCTATTCTTAAGAACTTTTGATTCATTGAGTGTACCTAGTTTTATATGCAAAAAATCCTCAAATTCTGTCATTTCTCAAAAGAGCAAACCCCGAGCCAAAATTATCTCGAGATTCGACTCTGATTATCCTCTCCTAAATTTCCTCCAACCTTCAAGTCTATTCTAGAAATCTTGGCTCTCCAGAAAATTCATACGGTTAAATTTTTTGATTTTAGAAATCTTGACCATAACAACAAATAATTCTTTCCATCTGGAAATTATAAAAATTCTGTTTTCAGACTTCAACCGCTCGACAAACATATCCCAATGGGTTTAGGCTGGTCATCCTCCAATAGCTTGCATCACCATTCCCAAAACTAGACCACCGAGCGCACCACCAAGGCTATGAAGGCACCGATTGCCACCTAGATGAGACGCAAACTCGACTACACCCACACCTAGTGCAAAACAGTGGCCACCCCCGCCCAGAGGCCTCCTCCCTAGCAGAAATGCCTTAGCACCGTTGTTCTAGCACTTTCGTCTTTGGCAACATCTCTTGTCGCCCACACATCTAGAGAAGCTTGCCGCCGTGCCCCAACCTTTCACTCAACCGACCCCGGTCGCCGAAGAAGAATGCCCCTGTCAGTGCCCTCCTACTCCACACCGCCTCCAGTGCCTCAACCGTCAACGCTGCACTCACCACCATTACCGCCACTACCAATGCCAGACCCTACCTCTATTCCCCTCCCCACTTTGAGCTACACTGCCTCCGCTCACCCTCCATTCACCACACCCGCGTGCTCCACCAAAGGCACACCTAGGAGACAAAGTCGAGCCCCCAAAGACAAGGACACACTTGATGAAACGAGTACACAAGTGCACGAAGCAACAAAGAGCATAGCGGTGAATTTTTATAGAGGCCAACAACCATCTGCAACTGTCATTGAATGCCATGGATAACTGCCCTCACTAGTTCAAAAATCTCAGAAGCCAAATAGTGGGCCATGTGTCACTCAGTAAAGGATGGGCCAAAAGTCCCACAACCACCAAAGACCATTGAGGGAAAATAGTCGAGTAGTGATTGTGTAAAGTTTCAAGGATACTGATGTCCTGAGGAGTAGTTTGCTACCATACTCCAGCCAAAATCTTGGGACGAGATTTTATTAAGGGGTAGGTTTATAACGTCTCGGTTTTTGTCCCATCAAAAATTCCAATTTTAATTAAAAAAACAATTCTAATTTTTTTTGATTCTTTGAGTGTATATAGGATTATCTACCAAAAATCTCTAAATTTTGTTGTTTCTTTAAACACCAAACCTTGAGCCAAAAATCTCTTGAGTTTCGACTCTGATTATCTACTGCTAAATTTTCTTCAACTTTTGAGTCCACTCTCGAAACCTTGGCTCTTTAAAAATTTCTACAATTTCTATGGCTAATTTTTTTTAATTTTGAGAATTTCGACCTAACCGACAAACAATCCTTTCTATCAAGAGATTTTTAAATTTTTTTTGAGACTTAGACCACTCGAGAAATATATCCCTACCAATCACTTGAATTGATTTTTCTTTCTCCTGTAAGAAAGCAGACACATGCACGTGCTCCTTTTCCATACCCAACCTCTCATTCTTCACTCTATTTCTCTATACCCTCACTGCCATGTTCAACTGGTGTCTCCACTCTCTTAAAAAGAAGACAACAATAGACAGACAGTGAGAAAGAAGAAAGAGCTCACACTCATGCTCCTACATGCCTCCTCCATTCCTTCCCTACACACCACAAGACATAGATAGGAGGGAGTGCATGCATGCACCGATCACATCCATCTAGCACCACTCCATCTCCTTGGGCAAGCAATAAAATACAGCAGAGAGACTATGAGCAGAGAAGACACCACAGGGATGAGCACGGCCACAATGTTGTCACTACTCATCTAAGGAAGCTATAAGTACAAAGCATCGATGGTACCCTCACCTCCTACACGCTCTATTTTTCACCACTCCGAGCCGTCATGGTTGCCGAGCCAAACCACCGAGGATTGTCATTGTCACCATGTATTTGTTCTTCTTCCTCCTTCGTGCCACCAGCCCAAAGTCGAGCCTAGCCACCCTCGCTTGCGCACCGCCTCTGGTGCCATCGCCCACGTGCATGCCACCGCTCTACCATCTACAACTGCACCGTCTTGGCACTCGCCCTCGACTGGCTGCCCTCGACGCCCTCTGGCTCGTGCGTCACCTCGTTGCCCTCCTACGCTAGCGTTGCTCGCCACTTGTCGCCTTCCACGCGAAAGGGAATTGAAGAGGAAGAGGCCATGGAAGGAGAAGAGGAGAAGAGGAGGAAGAGAAGAAATGAAGAAGGGAAAGGAAAAGAAAGAGAAAAGAAAAAGAAAAAAGAAGTGGGATCCACGTGGGCCCTACTCTCTCTCCTAGCCTATTCGTGGACTTGGTCCACCATGAACCACACTCCATTCCTCACTTACATGTGGGACCTACTTATTTTCAACCAACACATCCAAGTCTAGATCACATCCTCTTTATTCCTCCACAGGCCGCCGAAACCCATGAGCCAGGCATACTAGCCTTCCTTTCCTTCTATAAAAGTCTATTACATCTCCCTTCCTAGATTATTTTCTTTTTTCAATTATAATAATCTTTTTTTCTTGATCTAGAAAATTAATTTATCTTCTAAAATTTATATCTTCTCAACCATAAGTACTATTGATTCCATTCAAGTTCCAATATTTTTCCTAAAATATTGACCCACCTAGAAAAAGTGTTATTTATTTAGTGTTATCTTCTATTTTTAGGGTTTGTTTAGATTTCTTTCGTATCACGCATAGTTTGTCGCCATAGAATTTTTGGATGCTGATTCTAAAGAATTTCTCACCGACCAAGACCAAGATAAGTCACCCTTTGATCATATTGCTTCTTTATTATAAATGTTTTTATTGGAAACATGCATGCTTAGCATATATATTAATTTGTTCAGCCATCGATCTACACTATTAATTTGACCGATAGACCTACCTACTAGTTAGGATCCTGATAAACCAAATCTTTGCTGCTCAACCATAGTGATGTCATGATACTTGCGCACTCTTGACGAAAGTGTATATTTGTACCATACTTTATTTTATATTATAAATATATCTGCTAGTTTGTTGTTATGGATAACATGGTTTGTGAAATATTTATAAAACCCTACTCTGGAGTCGGTGGTTTTGGAAAATAAAAAAAAATTTATGGGAAAACTTACGGTGTGAATTCTCTCATGTGTGGTTTGGTTTCATAGTTACTCACAAGGACCGATTTCTTTGAGAAGTTCATATAAGCATAAAACAATATGACCACATAGACAACATGAAATGTCTTTGGTAGAGTAAATAGCTAAGACATGGATGTCTTACATGTTAACAGTTAAGGAACATCGAGATAGAAAGACAAAGGCATTCTTCTAAGATAGGGGTTTGTCTTAACCGTGAGATACAATTGGTGCTATATGGCGTGTCCTGAGTAGATGATAGCCTGAGACTGGCCTAATACTTGGTTTTAGAGAGTTGCTTAACTATGTGACATGGGATATGTGTTGATTATGGAAAAGTCTTATAGTGAACTCTTCTTCATTAGCTATGTATTGGCCTATATGTGCTAGATGAAGCGAGATACTCATGACATGTAGGTAAAGCATGTAACCTCTACAGAGTTTAGTGAAATTATTTAAACAATGGTGCCCACGGTCATAGGTGGATATGAGGTGTTTCTCATAGCGTAGATTTGTTTTAAAAACATGTTTGATAAATTGATTCTTGAGATGGGAGTTGTTACTAGAGTCCTTACCAGCCTTCATGGTTGAAAATAGATCTGTGTGATATAGGGTGTCGGTAGGCACTGCACCATAGGACCAAGATGGCAAGTCAGGATGTGGGTTGAAAAGGTCGTTTATGATGCCGAGAAGGCTGAGTTTGGGTTGGCAGGTCGAGAAGATTGAACCTGGTGCCAAGAAGATTGGTTAAACATAATACTTGGTTAATAGTTGGTTTTGAGAAAATATTGGTTTATGTT
This sequence comes from Oryza coarctata, assembly GCA_030770085.1. Classification (NCBI taxonomy): domain Eukaryota; kingdom Viridiplantae; phylum Streptophyta; class Magnoliopsida; order Poales; family Poaceae; genus Oryza; species Oryza coarctata. The sequence goes on along the minus strand of CM061476.1, from coordinate 18,782,995 downwards.
TTTCAAAGAGAAAAGAAATTGGTGAAGGAAAAGATGTTTTTAATTACTAAAAATTTGTCTTTTTTGCTCGAGTTGTTGAGAAGCTACTTACGAATGGATTGAGGTAAGATGCTTCCCTCCAAAGAAATTATTGATACCTACACATAGAGTTTTCGTAAGTGTTGTAAAGAACTGTTTTATCAAATAAACCCGAGCATTCCTTTATAGCTTGTACTTGCATATTTCCTGTGGCGAGTGGAGTACAAAAGTACTCATCCCCATTGTTGTTATTTTTCTTTGTTTGGTTTAAGTTCAGCTAAAAGATAAATATTGAAGTTTTGTCTCTAGACCTAAACTAATGCTTGTGGATTAGTGTCTTAGTGTCACTGAGTTCTACTGCTGCTGCCGTCTCTCATTAAAGACTACAACTCAGGATTAACCAAAGTTGTAATGTGAAGATATATTATATTTATAATTTTGAAAATCTTGTATTGATTTATAATCTTACTGTTGGTATCAGTTGGTATCAGTATACAATAATCATGAAACTGATAACTGTTTCATGGTTCTTTTGGAGAACGGCTTATCGTGCATGCCCTCTCAGCATCATTGGTACAATAGAGGGAGGGTGTGACAAAATTCATAAGAAATGTCTTAGTTTTAGAGAAATTTTAACATGAGGTATAATCTCATGGAAAACTTCCTTTGGGTTTATTTCCCTCTAAATTTCTATTTTTTATGGTCTACATTTTTATATTTTTCGTGTGTTTTTAATGCTATAATTTTGACTTACATTTTTATTAAAATTTTATATTTTTTCTATTCCTACATTTTTACAATCCTACGAATCAAAAGGCTCCTTAGTTCAGTTCCTTTCGAAAAGGATGGTCCTGTGCTTTGAGTTGTTATGTTTGATTATTTACTAGGGATTCCTCCCCTAAAATGCCTTGTTGAATAAAATGTTTTTTTTTAACGAACTCCAGTAGTCCAGTGCTAGTACTACCCGCTGTTCCTGTTTGGCTATGTTCCAGCCAGACAAAAGAGCCAAAGCAGTCTCAATCCAGCGCTACCTTGCAGCAAGCGGTCCGGCGAAAAGGTCGGAGCAGCAGGCAGGAGCGGACCAAGCCCGCGGCCGCGGTGACCGAGATGGCAAGCTCGCCGTGCGCACCCCCGTGGCCGCCACATCAACCGCACGGCACGACGCGCGTCGTAGTGGACATGCCGTGCCCCGCGCGCTGCTGCGTTGCGTCCAGATCGATCGGGAGGAGTCGTCGGGGTTGGCCCGCCAATTGAGGCACCAGTGTACCGGCGGTGGTGCCGCGCCCTCCATTCGCGTCGCCGCAAACGAACGGATCGTGCGTGGTGCACTCGGAACGATGTTGTTGCGCTCGGCGAGGACAGACTCGCTCAACTTACACTCGTCGCGGAACGGAACTGGTAGCCTTCGATTGAGCTCGGTCTGCCAATTTCCATCCATGCCTGTTTCAATGTTTCGCTAGTAGGTTGCCGGTTGGCTAAGTTGAACCTCCTAGCCTGAATTTTAGTATTTTTGAGACCACAAATATTTTGTGGGTTTCATTCATAAGCTAGCTTGCTTTCAAAGGTAATCTTTTAAACTGTTGTTCTAAAGTTGGTGTAATCATACTTAACAAATACAGTAGCTATCGCACTGCCACCATGTGCATTATTGCGTGTGTGATCGTTGTCGTATTGCCACTCGCTCCCATCCGCGGGCGAGCCAAACTTTGTGTCTTTTCAAAATCCAGAGAACTATTAACGCGTCATGAGCATGTCTCCCTACAGACTACACTGTAGGTCTACCATTCGTTATGTACGGGATATTCTACTTTTTTTTTCGGTTCCACAAAAGACTCAGACGCATCACTACACAAATATATGTTCTTCTTAACTCATAAATGGAGTGAGATTTTCATTCAAAAGTGTAACATATGGAATCTCTCGTTACCTCATGGAGGCCTGTAAAATTTCTCTGCTACCGTAAAATTGGAGTCTCTCCTTCTGTCGTCTCCTTTCACTACCTGCACGTAGCGCGACAGAAAAAAAATGTAAGACAGTAAAAAACTCCTAGCACATCCTTAGTCCGTACAGCTTTTTTTTTAATGTGATGGACCCGTTACAATGTATAATTGTTGCTGGTTTCTATATATATAAAATAAGTGTGACTAGGATAACTAATTGTGCGGTCACTACAACTGCTTTTCGTGGCGAAGAGGAGGAGGCATGAAGAAACGTGATCCGGTGACGCATGTAGAAACAATCAGCTGCTTTTGCCGAGAATATACGCATGGCAAGTCGCTAGCTTTGGAAGGTAGCGTTGATGAAGCCTTGAACGGAAGTGAGTAACAGTCCCGCAAAAGGGAAGGAGAGGGCGAGAGACGCGTGGTGCATTATGGTGGCGACGCCGCTGTAAGGAGTCAACACAGTGTGGAATAATGGCGGAGTGACGGCGACGTCCCGGGCGGCGTCCATCAGGTGTTGAGGCGAGCAGCGTGTGGAGCGGAGCGGAGGCCCGGGGAAAAGGCACCGGAAAGGAGAGGGACGACGACGTGATCATGCGCGCGGCGTGGGTGGCATCGCAGCGCCAGCGCGGGACCATTTCGCGACGGAGACGCCGTGCGCGTCGCTGCCGCTGCTTGGGAGTTGGGACGTTCAGTTTCAGCTCAGGTCTCACGTTGCTGATGCAGTTGTAAGAGCAATACGTGCTTGGGTTGGGTGGTCATCGAGGTTTTCTTGTTGGAATATTGCTTGCTGCTCCAACCACGGAAGATGAAATGGTCCATGGATTGGATCGACATATCCGTATCGGTTGGGACCGAAATGGACGAGAGGAAAGGCGAAACATTGACAAACGGGGGATCGGATGAAATCTCTGTTATCATCTCGGAGAATATTCCCATCATCTCACGAAAATTTTGTTTTTTTTCTATATACATTTGTTCCATAAAAATTTTATTTTTAAGTAATTAACTTATTGTAATTTGAAAAGGTGAAAGACAAATGTAGTTGAAGTGTATTGGAGTTCTTTAAAAAAGTGAATGATAAACACATTGAAGTTGAAAAAACTAAATAACATTTTAGCTATGTATAAAATAAAAAAAGATAGTATTTTTTACGGAGGAAGTACGTACTATGGTATCGAGATGCTAACCAGAACTCCAGAATGTTCTTCCGTTTAACGGGAACAGGTGAGCACAGAATGATGCATCTCATTCCTCTCCTCAGATGTTACCGTTCACTATAGAGACTGACACGTACGAGGCTATTGATGTTCAGAGTGGAAATACATCCCTCCTTTCTTTCAAATAAACGAAGAAAAACTAGTCGAATGCATTGAGCAAGTCCAATGCGTAGAGTTTTAAGATTGAAAGGTATATGCTAAATTTACTATTCCTATTTACCACAAATGAATGAAAATAATGACCCCGCAAAAAAAAGAATGAAAATAATGAATAAATTTACACAAACGAATTTCTAGCCCTTGGATCGACGCCAAGATTCGTGATCCGTCCGATGAGCTACTACTACGTCAGTCTAAAATGCCCAAAGAGTAACCCGTTAGCCTCGGCCCTTTGCTACCTCTCCTAAATTTGGAGGCCCATATGATCCCTTCCGGCCCATAACCTCTTAATTTCTCTAGCCCATCTAACATCTTGTATCTCCTGAACTGGACAGTTTGAGATTGATCTCCTCTCCCACTTTCTCGGCGATCTTTACAATCTTCGCTTTTGATTCGTCTTCCCGGCGACGGCGGCGGCCGGCGAACGATCGGAAGAATCTGAGTTGCTGCGCGGAGGCCGACACGTATGTATCATGTATTCTCTTCTTCACTCGCGCGATGAAGCGGAGCCAAACAGGATGAACACATGAGCCGTAATACAGCTGATCTCAATCCCAAAGTGATACTGATTGCAACATCTCGGTACATGTTTCTACTTTAGATCAAAAGGCCTTTCCTTTCTACTGTTGAGTGCTAACATTTGTTTTGTTGAATTTGAATTATATAAGTTGCAAAAAAAACAAATACAGGGTATTACTATGAACATGCACATACTACTCAGAGTTTAATTTATTCTTTTTAATTACTTACAGAGGTCGAATTTAGACTTATATGTTTGTAGAGTAATATATCAGATAATCTATCTTATCAATTTTTTCAAATGATATATAAAAACAAGAGAACATTGAAAGATATTAAAATCCATTTCTGTTCTGCTGGAACCTCTTTCAGGAGGTAGGTGAGGCTAGCTATTGGTATCTTCTACAGTACTTTCGGGCATATTGTTATTGTTGATAGTCGCTCAGCTGCAGCACGCTAAAATGTTTAAGAAGTAACAGTGACAAGTACCCTGCAACGGTAGCACCTACTGACAGGTGGTCCCAATTTAGCAGCGGAGCTAGAAGAGCCCTTTTGTGCTCAGTAGTGCTAGTACATTAGTTTTAAGGACACTTTCCCTTTTCCTTTTCTTGCAGGGAAGAATGTAGGGTTCAACAATGACAGCCCATCCGTGATCATTAGTACATTACTAGCTTTCTAATGGACAAGGACATTTCCATTTTCTTTCCTCTTGCAAGGAAGGGATAGTGTCCAACAATGGCAGCGACTGTGAGTTGGTGACTGAATAATTATTTCAAGCTAACTTGAGTCTGAAGTATGATTGCAATTTCTCTACTATGCTCCTTACACTACAGCGGTGGTGGACTGCATCAAGAATTCAAGGTAACGCCCCACTCTATAGACTCGTGCACACAATTTTTGTAGTTGTTAGGTATTCCTATTTGATGCCGCCTGTGCTTTCTGATGGTTATAGTTGGTTGTTATGTCCGGTGTCATTGTGTGAGTGGCATACTCTTCCAAGACATGGCAAACTAGTAGTTTGGTTGAAGATAGCAATCCAGTAGTGAATTTGGTTGATGGGATCATATTTAAATGACTAAGCGTTAGTACTAGCAACTTTTTTTTATAGCATCAAGCAGTTCAATATATGTCTGATACAGCACAAGCATTAAGCAATAATAATACAGTTACACATCGAACATACACATACATACATAGACATACATGGCGCTTAACTGCTTATTTAAACAGGGGCCAAGCGAAGCACCCTTCACATGATCACATATATACTCGTGACAGGAAAAAATGCAGAAGCCCCAACCAGACCACGGGGATCACGTTGCCACCTGTGGCCACTCGGTCCAAATTACCTGTTACTTGCTTAGCTTATCCTACGAACTCCGGCGAGTAGCTGCTCATCATAGCTCGAGGAAGACGAACTCCTCGATCGCCGGGATGTGGCCGATGTTCTCGAGCGTGTCCTTGTCGGGCTCCTCGTCGACGCCGATGGCCATGATGGCCTGCTTGCCGCGGAAGGTCCGGCCGACGCTCATGAAGCTGATGTTGACGTTCCTCTGGCCGAGGATGTTGCCGACCTTGCCGATCATGCCGGGCTGGTCGATCTGCCGGCAGAGGATCAGGTTGCCCTCCAGGCTGACGTCCACCTCGTAGGGCCCGACGAGGGTGAGGTGTGGCACGCCGTACTTGATCCTGCCTTCGAGGACGATGTCCCCGCCGTCGCTGATGGCGCCGGCGAACTTGGACTGGACGTGGGAGAGCCTGACCTGGATGGACTCCAGCGGCGCCTCCGCTGCGGGGCTCTCGTGGGAGACGCGCTCCTCGGTGATGCGCAGGCCGCGCTGCTTCGCGGTGTAGTCGGCGTTCACCAGGTTGACGAACGTGCTCGACACGGGCTCCACGATGCCCTTGGTCACCATCGCGCGGAGGAGCCTCGTGTCGAGGTCGTCCGGACCACGGGCTGAGGTGTACACCACCTTGACGCCCTTGATGCCGCCGCTGTCGCCGGCGACGAGCTGCACCGCCAGCCTGCCCAACTTCTCTGCCAGTGAAACATACGGGGCAAGCTCTGACATGACCTGCCATAGGTGTGAAAGTTAAAGATCCATAATTAAGATCAATCGAGCTGGTCCAAGAAACCTGCATAACTGAAATGTGACAGTGTGACGATAGTTGATCAACTTGCCAAGAAAAGGAAGTTTGTTCTTACCTCAGCTGGGACCATTGGAGCATTCACGGCTGTTGCTGCGAGTTCGCCTCTCAGTGCACCGGCGACAGCTTCGGCTATCTCGATAGCGACGCCTTCCTGAGAGATTTGGTGAGTTCAGTGAAGTTAGTACGTCAATAGGAGACAGCGGCGAGTGGTTTGCATCAATGCAGGACATGGTTGTGTAGGTAAGTGCAGACCTGGGCCTCCACTGTACTTGCTCCAAGATGGGGGGTAACAGTGACATTCTCATGGAGCACCAGTTTGCTGTCCTTCGCTGGGGGCTCCTCTGTGAAGACATCAAGAGCTGCCTGATCCACATTGGCAGAGAAAAAAAATCCAACTTTCAGAGCAATCTCACATCGATAATTCAGGAGATAACCGAGTACGTGCGGGACATTGCAAATCACCTGAGCAACTTTTCCGGAGTCAAGGGCTCTGACAAGAGCATCTTCGTCGATAACTCCACCCCTGGCCACGTTGATGATCCGAACTCCATTCTTCATCTTAGCGAAGGATTCGTCGTTGAAGACCTTGGATGTCGCTGGGGTGAGCGGCATATGGAGGGAGATGAAGTCGGCTCTGGCAATGGCCTCGTCGAAAGAGACCAGTTCAGCTCCAATGGCACGAGCCCTATCGGCAGGGGCGTATGGATCATGAGCAATCACATGCAAGCCGAGCCCTTTCGCTCGCCTTGCTACCTCTGAACCGACCTTCCCGAAGCCCATGACTGCAAGTGTCTTCCCGACCAGGGAAACTCCAACATACTTGGTTCTTTGCCATTTACCTGTGGAAAATGACAGATTTGTTCATTCAATACATTTGATAGCACGAAAGAACCGACTTATTGAAGAGCTCGAATGATAAGCTGCAATACACCATTTCATTAGCATGACCATAGACTGTAAATGTTTTCGCATTTCAGTTATTTCTGTGGATGGTATTCCGTAGTTAATATAGAGGGGTAACATTAGGTGAATTCAAGTAGAAGATATACCATATTTAGATGTGCCTTATATGGTTTGCTTCAAGTAGAATATCTGTCCATCAGAAAGCAATTCTTGTTTTGACGCAAACATGAAACTCATAACTCATTCTACATTCCTACCTAGGTTTGGTTAATTTCTGATTTTTTATTCTGATTAGTGAAGTCACTAACATGATTGTGTTATCTGAACTAACGGCATAAGACATATTCTCATCACCCAGAGCTATGACGCATTTGTATTGGTCAAATTGATAAGCTGTCATTGTCTGAAATAGACTTTGCATATTGGAAAAAGGACAATAGACTATGCCAATCAATTGCCCCAATAGATAGGTTGTGGACATCACAATCAAGTGAATCAACTTGATGACTGTAAGTTATTATCTAGCGCTTTCTTTCCTGTTTTTTACACTCTAATGGTTTTGGTTTCAGAAGTCTGCTACACGTTGCTCTTTTTTTCTCCTCTGTATTCCAAAGAAGCAGGGATAAAACATTAATTGTAAAAAATGACTATTCCTGAACAAAAATCTGCTAGGCCGGCGGTAAGAACTGTACTGAACTTGTTTAAGTCTTCTGAGTTTTAACGCAAATTTAATACAGTTCTTTAAGCCTACTGGACAATCAGAGACACTGGTAAAATTATTGTGACAAAAAAAGTAATACCAATTCACTCACAGGCAGGCAGCTAAAATATACACCAGTAAGTGTAGTCTTTTTATGGGTTTAGTTCACTAATCAGTTCAGAGTCTGAGGCAAGCTTAACTATTCTATGTATTCTCAATTATTTAATCTATTTCCATTATGTGATCTGCATTAGAAAAGTAAAGGTAAGAAAAAAAAAGACACACCAATGGGGCACAAAAGTATTCTGACTGTGAATAATTACACGGATAAGCACTGGTGATAACGACTTATGCACACAGGAGGGGCCGAGCGTTTTGTTGGTGCAGAAGCAGAGTGATTCATAGTATGCAATAATTTACATCAGAAACCAGAAGCAACATTCATTTGACCTCCAATAATTGCATCTATCATGCCCATACTGTAGTAGGTGAGCAAAATTATAATTGTACTGCTAGATCGACATGACTTTCTCAAGCTTTCAGTTCTACAAATACCTATCGAATTTGCACATAAGAAACTTTAGGTTCAACCAGATTCATTGAACCTTCCCACCTTCAGTAACACCTCATCATCACTATCCAGTACTCGATCCCGATATCCGCAACAGTAGGAACGAACCAGAGTTACTAACTATGTCAGAAAAATCATCCAAAAACAGCCACTAGCCCACTAATTTTGTGCAGCAAGGGAAGTACTAGTGCTCGTCTGCCCCAGTGTCCCACTGTCTGTACCTTGTGCAAGTAGTGGTGAGTGTGGCTGTAGAACAAGAAAATGATGTGGGCCCCAACGAAAAGAGATAAATATCTCGATAGCATCATCGCAACATGCTGAAACGGATGCGAAGTTGCTCTCGACAAAAAGAAACTAATGTGTCCAAGATGCTCGTGCAAGTTGAGAGACAAAAGAAGTAATGGGGATTATTTAACCAGAAGCACATTTCATTATAAAATTCAATTAGATTGCAGCATCGATCACTAAAGCCCACATATTGTTATGTCTGTAACTTTGTTTGCTACTGTTCTTCAGAATCGAAAGACGACATCGACGTCAAACAACCTGCTCGCATCTGAATCGATCCTCCACTAATCAAGTAGTAGTAAAATGACCTGATTTTTTTGCCTCATTGGTCAAGTAAATGGGGGCCTCGAGTTCTAACACCTCAGCCCATAGCGAGGAACGAATGAAATGGGACCAACAAATTGTAAGCGATGAGGTGGTGGAAAAGGCAAGAGTTGATCAATCACTCACCGGCCTTGAGCGCGGCGTCGGCCTGCGAGACGTTGCGCGCCATGGAGACGAGCAGGGCGATGCCGTGCTCGGCGGCGGCGACGGTGTTGGCGGTGGGGGCGTTCACGACGAGGCAGCCGGCCTCGGTGGCGGCCTGTAGGTCGACGTTATCGATCCCGACGCCGGCGCGGCCCACCACGCGCAGCCGCCCGCGGCCGGCCTCCAGCACTTCCCTTGTCACCTTGGTGCCGCTCCGCACGATGAGCGCGTCGAACTGCGCCACCTTGGCGAGGAGCTCGGCCGGGGACATCCCGTACGCGCACTCCACGTCCGCGAACTGCCGCAGCACGGCCAGCCCGGCCTCGCTCAGCTTCTCCGCCACCAGCACCGCCGGCTTGGGCCACAGCGCGCCGTCCGTGCCCGCCCCCAGTATCCTCCCCACCGGCTCCGACGCCGCCACCGCCGCCGCGGGCGACGACGACGACGAGATCACACACCGGACGAGGAGCCGGCGCGGGAACGTCACCGCCGCCCTTCCCGACGCCCTCGCGGCTCTCTGGCTGGGCCGCGCGGCGGCAGTGTGAGGGTTGGGGAGGACGGCGCGTGAGGCGGCGGCTGCCATTTTCTCCGACGGATGGATCGAGCAAGCGGAGCTCGTGTTGGTGATTTTTGGCGTTCGATTTGTGCGCGATTAAGCCGGAGGGAGAAAGGCTCGTTCTATATCGTTGGAAGTGGAGGTTGTAGAAGGAGGGAGGTTGGTGGGGTTATTTTTGGAGTTTTTTTTAACACGAAAGGTGGGCCCGGGAATTATTGCTTGGGATCAGTGTGGATAGAGTTTTTAAAAAAAAATTGGGAAGAGAGATGCTTGGATAGGATAGCTGGATAGGGAATTTCTCGAGAGAATTTCTTACATACCACTTAAAATTAGCCAGTTTTCTTATTATCATTGAAAATTGACTCTTTTCTTATATACCATTGCTTCAATTTTGCTTATCCTCTCATTCCATTGCCGTGACTTTACTGTTAAGTCAGTTATAAAAAAACATAATTGTCCTTCTCTCTAGCCTTCTTCCTGTACACATGCCTCAGGCTGTCAGGCATAATGAAAGCATGAACTGGTCTACTGCCCTAGCCAACGTCACGCGCACAAAAGTGTATAACATGATAATGACTCACCGATCAACGAAATTTGCTTTTTATCTTCACATTAATGATAAGATTGATTCAACCAAATATATTATACCTCGTAGTTTTGTTTGTGCTAAATGAAAACGTATCCAAAGCACATGTATAGCCACAGGCCTATAACCTAGTAGTATAATTGGGCCACCAAATTTTCGATCTCCTAGATAAGCTGGGTCTTTCGGTAACAACAAAATTTGATTGGAGGAGGCCTAATGTCTTAATGCTTAGAAAATTAATTGATGCTAACTACAGTACTTATATACAAAGAAAAAATGTTGTGGAGGGGGGCAGGCCACTGTTCGTTCCCCGTAACTCCACCGGTGATTGCAAGTATCAATTCTCGGTGGAACTTAGTTTGTACTTTGATCATTTTTACAAAAATCTGGTACTTGACCATGCCCTAAGGCCAGTCAACTCACTATGGAGTCATGGTAGTGGCATATGAGGGTTAACAAAATTGAATAAGTCGTATATATAGAAAAAGTCAATTTTCAATGGTAAACAAGGAAAAAAATTTAAGTGGAATATAAGTAATTTTCTCAAATTTATTTGGGCTATAACACGAGTGGATCAACGTCAACCAAATGGTAAAATTGACTTCATTAAACAAATGGTAAAAATGGAGAGTAAATTTTAGAAAACCCCCATATTCTATGGTCGAAAAAGTGGTTAACGATATGGTTTTGTGAAATATACAACCATAGCATCTACACGTTAAAATTCCTATGGTTTTATAGAAACTAAACCAAAATATATGTGTTTTTATAAAATTTAATCTACAACAAGTATTATGACTTTTGATACATAACTACATGTTTTGTGGTCTAAAGGTTTTATAGAACCCAATTTATTCAAATTTTTAGTAAATTTAGTATATCCAAAACTATATTATTTAAAATAGAAAAAAGTTAAACCAACCACCTATATCAAGAAATCAATAATTAAAAAATCAATACATTTTATAAGATGACAACTTCAAGTAAATGCATGCTTAACATGTATAGGAGTGAAGTTTTCTAATACCTAGTTATGTATTGCAAGTTATGATATGTGCTGTTTTTTTAACTTTAACCATAGAATATATGTTTGTTTTAAAAAAAATTACTATGCATAAAATTATAATCCAAATTAACTAGAGTACATCATATATGCTCATTGTTGGGTGCTCTATAGTGAGATTAGCCGAATATGGAAGTAGGAGTATCTATTCACCTAGAGAACTCTTACTGCAAAGTTAACCGAAGGAGCCACAAGAGCTAAGGAAAAATTGAACAGAGGTAATCATCGTCGATCTAAGTTCACACTATTCACAATTTGAATGGCAGTATTGCCCTGTCTTTTAAAAACATATTTTTATATTGCATGAGTCTATTTCGAGGTTTTTTTTCGTTGTATCCAGATAAAGATAGACGGGTAATAATGGAACATTTTACACATGGATTATGGATAGAATCATAAACATATCTATCAATGGAGTGCTTGCCTTTCCTGATTAAGGGCAGCATTTGGAGCGGTCTCTCTTCATACTGACCTAACCCTGTTTGATTACTAGCATAACAATCAGATTGAAACACTTGTCCTTTTCATTTTTTGGATGAAGATTAGGGTTAGTTGCCGATGCCGATGCCTGCCGCCTTGATGCTGATTTTTCTATTCTAGTTTGCTTTGCTAAGTCCACTGCACTGTTATGATCTGGAAATGCATGCGTTGAGCATTTGGGATTTGTTTCCTTGTTTAATTTAGATTATCAAATGAATTATTGCTATGAATTATCTAGTGATGAATTAAATATTTTGAGAAACAAACTTAACAAATAGCTTAAATAAGTGATCTAAATACATAAAAGTTTTGAAAAAACATATTTTTCAAAACAGAAAGCACATAAATATATTTTAATAATACGATAAATAAACTAAAAAAACAGGGTGTCTTGAGCTGAACCGGCCTTGGTTGAGGCTCTCAATTTGTGTGCTTTCATTCTTTCAACCATAACAACTTTTGTTTAATACCATTAGCTTAACCTTGTTTTGTCCTAAATTATTAGTTCCTGATCCTAAATTAATTTCTTCATGTATTAAATTAGTAGCACCTTTTTGCGATGGGAGACAAACGATGCCCACGAGCGTTGGGCAACAGGCCCACATGTAAGCAGCCAACAGGAATCAAAAGATCTTGGCTAATATCATCGATGATGTAAGCAGGTGTATCATTGCATAAAAGCAATAACAAGCTTTGCATATTTGCATGCCATATTTGCCATCTGCTTCGTAACAGTCCAAAGCTTCCTTGATTAAGATTTAAGAAATTTTTTATCCAAAGATGTGCACGTAAGGGTAAGTTTCACCGAACGTTTGCTCCGGCTGCTACAAGATTACAATCGCAAGTCCCGGTGGTAAAAAGAGAGGGAGAGACATGTGAGCCCAGATCACATAGAAAATCTGAAAAGAGCAGTGCTATACGAACTAAAAAAGTTCTACAAAACCCTCACAAATGAAGATTTTACCCACTGGATCTAATCAACAGAATGTTTTGAGTGTTCTAACAAGTCAAAACCGCCGTGCCAATAGTTTTCTTTTCTTTTTACAAAATCTTTGACTAGCATAGAAAAGAGCAGTTCACTTCATTTGTATTAAAAAAGTAGTGGAAAAGAAACATCAGCAGTACCACTTGATAATGCTTGTTACTTTTAACCATCAATACTCGGGACTAATTGGAAAATTGTGCAGTGTGAGTATGCGACCAAAAAATACCCCCGATTATCCGCCACCGATTCACACCACACAAGTGAGGTGAAATTAGTGGGGGTGCTTAAAATGTTAATAAGGCTCAAGTAGTAGGAAAGTTGTGCATCGGAAAGGATGGGATGACGTCAGGTGTGACATTAACCGCATGGAGGGGGCAGACCAGGGTATGCCACACACCAACCGTATCAAACGTTGCTATTGTAGGAGAGTAGCAAGTTGCTAATGCTGCAGGAGATTAGCGAGCAATCACATAGTGGCGCCATTTACATGGGTCCCAACGATCGATCCATCCATCGGCCCTGCGTTGCCGTCCCCGGAAAGCTCGTTTCCGGCGTCGCCATTTCTTTTTTTTTCTCCTTTTACAAAGAAGAAGCCGACAATGATCTACGTGCCATAGCAGCTACGAGAATCAAGAAAGGCGGGTGACTTTTTTTTTTTTTTTTGCTTTTCTTACAAGCCCATCTCCATCTCCGTCGAGAGAAAGAAGACCGTGGAGTAAACCATTTTCTTCCCCGCCCAACGAAGCTTCGGATCAGATGAGCACTCTGCTGCGAAAAGGCGCCCGCGCGCATGCGGATGGAGAGTCTCCAAAGAAACTTGTTGCAGATCTAGGGGCTGGGTATATTTACGATGCCATGCTTTTCACTAAAATACAGTCGAGTTTTTTACGCTGTAAATTATATATATTTGCACTGTAAATTTTAATACTTATACGGACGTATACAGTATAAGAGAATTAGGATAAAAAATAGTTGATAGTCCACCTAGAAGATGGAAGAGAGATGTAGCAATTATATAGAGAAAAGTGATTGAAATCAAGTGAAAAATATGGCGTCAAATTTTTAACGAAATTGTTCTGAATATTATTACAGCCTCTTGTTTTTAGGGTTTGACCGAGCTGCACAATACGACAAAGGCAGTTACAAAATGGATATTTTCTACTTTCTTTAGCGCAAAGGATGATGGATCATTGGATTCATTAGTTTGGTGGTGTGCATATATATAATACGCAGTGAATACAGAGGAGCATACATCATGCATGACTTAACTAATCCATGTTTGTTTTTGCCACGTACGGCATTTATATTGGTATAGCCATTGCTATGACTCCAGATCTGATTGCCTACTGCAGCACGTAGCGTTAATGATTTGTCCAAGGGAAATGCACTAGCCTGTGGCCGCGTACGTGACGACAGGAAGCAGTGCGAATATCTGATCTGAGGACGTAGTGGACTTGTAACTTTCTTGACTTGAGATGCCCAGATTTTCAAGGAGCTTTCCATAGCTGCCATGTTGGACTTAAGTTAAAAAAACGATGTTTTTATAAGATAACGAAGCAAGATGTAACGTTGGTTTTTGAGCATCTTTTCTTTTGATGATTCGAGTAGATTCTGGCTGCTGCAGAAAAATGGGATGTGCTGCATCCTTTTGACGCGTCCAAGAGGCAGGGAGCTAAGCTGCAGCTGTTTCTCTTCTCCTTTTGTCTGACGAGGTCATTTCAGCAAGATCTTGTGCATTGCACGCCAGCTCGTCCTTTGTCTAGCGAGATCATTTCAGCAAGATCTTGTGCATTGCACACTAGCTAGTAGCCTAGTACTACTCCAAATCTCTCGCTGTTTTTTGCACGTGTAATTGACTAATATGTTGTTTTCTATTGGGTGAAAAGATGCCTTTCACTGACCGATATGTAGCTAGTTGCTTCCCATGTCCTTATATTCTTCGACAAAGATAGTATGGTTTATGCGCTGAGATTTTTTTTTCCCACAAGATCAATAACTTCCTGATTATTAGCTGTACAGAACTGGGTACTAGTACAGAGAACACTTTGTGTTAGGTAGCTAAAGTTTGTTCATACCTCATAAGAAATATCAAATATGCTACTCCAAGAACTGCATAAATATAATCATGGCAGCAAGAGGAACAAGCCAACCGCCGCTTGCCGTACATGTCAGATATCAAAATACATGTTACAGGATTGCGTAATAGCTACTATCCAGGTGATAGTTACTATAGTTATCAGAGCTGCTTTGGATATAGTTGTCCCATACCTAACCACTTCCATGACCTGCGTTGTGTGAGCCCATCAGCGACTTCCAACGACGCTGGAGCTGTTGTACAGGGAATGCAGGAACTGAGGGCCCTTTAGATTCAAGGAATTTCAAAGGATTTGTGGAGGATTAAAATCCTTAGGAAATTTTTCCTATGATGTCCTTTGGATCAAAGGAATGGGATGTTCAAATTCCTATCGATTAGCTTCCTATGCCCCCATTCCATAGGACAATAAGCATGGGTTCATACCTTATGTTTTTATTTTCCTTCACTCATCCTTTGTCTCTCTAGTTTCTCTCTCTAAAACAAACAACTTCAAATTCCTATGTTCATTTCCTACAAATCATCCAAAGGCTCCAACGCTAGTATTTATGAGTTTTGAAACTCTGTAGGAATCTACATAGCATGACATCCTATTCCGCATTTTTTCTGTTCCTATGATTTTAGAATCCTTTGTTCCAAAGGAGCCTAAACATGCTTGTCAGGCCAAAATTTTTTACTTATCCAAAGCTGATCGTTTGAACTCTCACAAGCCATACTTTCAATTCCTTTCTTTGAGGTTTGAACAAGTTTTGAGACTACATACAAGATAAAATATCACAAGAAGGTTGAGAAATAAACTACCAAGGACCATAATCTTCTATGTTTTTCCATAAATATCATGGTTCCTGAAATTTGATGTGTATGGGTACAAACAAAAGATCACGATTTTTTACCATCAGGAGGTACCTTTACACCCATAAGTCCCAGCAGATTGGAAGTTGGGCCTGGAAGACCCTGTTGAGAGGAGTAAGAGTTGAGGAAGCTCTCAACAAGGTTCAGGTCCACATCAACTGGGGTCATCTCCCCATCAGTATCTGCAGCAACTGATGGACCCTGAAATAAAAATATACCAAAATTTCTTAGGATTAGTCAAATCGAACAAGAGTGCTACACAAAACCGTATTATAACCAAAGTTTCTTTTGGGAATTGGATACAACAGAGAACACACTATTGTCCATAGCAAGTTTACAACATGTTTTTAGTTTGTTACTACTCACAAGAAAATAAAAACTGAAGATTGTGGGAGTTGCTTGAATATTATCAGTGTTTCAGGTAGTAAACAAACATCCATGACTGATTTAACCCAACGAGTATGTGCATACCATGCACTTCCAAGTATGTTTTTTTAACATATTATGAGATTTCAGGAATTGTAACGATATTCATAGTTTAAGGTGTACACAAGTGATCTGTGCTAAACATAAGATGACGGTATAAAATGGGAAGGAATTACCTCCTTGCTGGTATCAGGGTGTGGTGCACGAGCAAAGCTTTTCTCTATAGTGGTCATACTGAGCTCTTTATTCAGTGCACCAGAATATGATTCCATAAAAGCATTATCCATATCCTTCTCACCAGATTCTTCAGCAAAATCACTCTCATAATCAGAATCTTCTTCTGCACCATAAAAAGCATTGTTAATTGGTAAGATCCAGTTCACACCAAACCAGAATACGAAGTGAATGACTAATACGATAAAGAAACTTGTGAACAATGTATATTGATGGTCCAAGAGAACTATTCATACTACTGCATCTTAAAAAGGCTCCACCCATCCCAAACAAACCGCATTTTACTACATCACCCTTTGCGCAAGTTAAGCAGCAGAAATGTTTATCCAGTTACCAGTTATATAGTCAGTATGACATAGATTTGACCACAATATTTGGTACAAAATGTGCAATGAAGCACAAGATTTCAATGCGCCTGATCTAGTGATCACCAATCAGGAAACCCCAACCAAGAAAAGAAAAGAAAAAATGATGTTAATATCTATTGATCTATTGCTTCAGTTATTGGTTTGAAATATCAACTGACTCCTTGAATCGTACAAACCCACAATTCATGGCCCAGAATACACAGACAAGAAAGATGAATAAAAAAGTACAATTTGTTCATGAGGTAGTACCAGTCCAACCAATACTAAATAGCTGACCATGTGAGTTAGCACTTGGCAGAATAATGCAGTAATGCGAAATAGCATTTGCATGACATGAAGAAAAGAAATACCAAAGCCCATGTCAGATGATGATTTGCCATCAAATCCTGCTTCATTGCAAGCTTCATCTTTTGAACTACCTAGCACAGACTCCATGGCCTTGAAGAACTGGTTGACATCCAGATCCACTGATTCAATGTCCTTCCTGCATCACCAAAAATAACCTGATGAGTATTCAAGGAGCCAAGGACATCTACAGTGGACATGTCCCAGGTGTATCGTGAAATAGTCACATAAGTGTTATTGTACAAATTTTTTTTACACAACAAAGCCCTAGTAAGAAATTATATTGTCATCCCTGAAGTACCCAGAAGTACGAGCGGAATATGTTTTTTCTTCTTTTTTTCTTTAATAAAATGCACAGGTAACTGAGATTCCATAAAGAACATGCTATACAAAGCCCAAGATGGAAAACTGCAACTGTTTAAACTAGAGATGGACCATAAAATGTGGGTTACTGTTAGCACATGCAGATTCTAGGCTAGGGCCTGTTTGATTTAGATTATTGAGCAGATTATTGTTACGGTCTTATGGATTATCTGCTTGATTATACAGATAACTTAAATATTTTGAGAAATAAACTTAACAGATAGCATAAAGCAAATGGTCTAAGCAATGCAGTAGACGAAAGTTTTTGAGAAAATGTATTTTTTGAAATGTGGAACAAATAATCCGGTGAATAAGCTGAAAAGAACAGGGATCAAATGTCACTCTTCAGGGTGCAAGCTCTGAAAATTTGAACTATATAAGAAGTGCATCCAATACAATCAGCAGACCGAAGAGTGAAGGAGGTTCCAAACAAGGAAAATTTCAGATACAAATAGCAATAAGGTAATTCACTCAAACAGTCGATCACATACAAAATATAATTTACAAAGATGCACTAAAATTGGAGTTAAAGAGCTACAAAAGTTTTATGCTTCCACTTTCCAGGTATCATACACAATTACACATTTTAGTCAGTTTTGATTCATCACAATAGGACTTGATATGCTAATCTTGATTGTTGACAAATGAAAGTGCAAACTTCATATGTTAGCACAGATTTCATCACATACCTATACTCTGATGATGGTTTAGACTTTTGACTTGTTGGTCAAATTGAATTGCAAAAGGAAAATTATCCAGAATGCAAAATATTAAAAAAAATGAGGCACTGATATTTAGAAAAACAAAAGCTACATTATCTAAGAGCAATACCAACTGACAATTAAAGCTGAATCACCAATGTAGATCATCCTCAATTTAACAGAATTGAAAAAAAAAAACTGCACATGAAACAGGGGCATTATATAAGTCTAGATGAAAACCTATTTGCAGGAACTTCAGCTCCCTCAAAGCTTGACATTTTGCAAACAAATTCTTGCATGGACTCTGTAATCTCTCCAAGATTGAACTCATTTGACTGAGAGCTAGAACTGCCCAAGACACTTTTCTTTTGACTTTTTCTGTATTGTTTTTCAGCTTCATACTCTTCCATTTCCTTCTGCCTTTCACGGAGCTCCGCAGCTAACTCATCCTCCCCATTATACAACCAAGAGTCATCATCACTTGGAGGAAGGTCACTGCCCTCAAAGTCCTCAGCTGAGTATGGCATGGCAAGGATTTCATCAATTCGACGGACAGGTGCACTTAGTATCTCCCTGACACACCACAAACATTATTAGAACAGTCCTAGCATTCACATTTCACATGGACATGGCTACTGACTACCTAAAGAATTGAACAATCATCCCTGATGGTAAGCAGGTTAAATTGTTATTTCTTGACATTTTAACTCGCAAAGAAATGAACAACTGATCATCAAAGCCTCAGATACACAGCATTTTTAAGGTTGAAAGTTGAAAATGAAAACAAGTAACTTGTCTTCGAAATGGTTGCAAACAATGCTCCACATAACAATTAAATAGATAGCTAAATTCACAAGATTAAAAAGGATCAACAAAAACTACCTTGCTCGTGAAAACAAACTTGAGCTCTTGTAATACTGCATTGCATCCTCCATAACCCTCTTGTACTGTTTTGACCCAGGAAGCAGACCATCGAAGCACCCTGTTGCCTCCAAGCTCCTCTTGTAAACCTCCCACGTGCTCCCCTTCCCTTCCTCCCCCTCGCGCCGCCTCTCCTGATACATCATCTCAAACCCACAAGCAATCTTCATCCCCAATTCAGCCTCCATCCACTTCTCCGGCCCCTCCTCCCTCTTTGGCATGGGGTAACCCCTCGGTGCCTGGAAGTTCTGATGCACCAGCTGCGCATACATTGCCCGTGTCATGCGCACGGACGTCCTCACCATCTCAACCCCCTCTCCGCCAGGTCCCTTGAGGAACCTCTCCATCCTCGCCGCATGCTTCATGGTGTCTACGTCCCGGTCGTAGAACCCCTCGACTGCGCGGGCGATCAAGCACGGCTCCTCCTTCAGCACCTTCGCCACGGGCGCCGGGACAATGACGCGCGCGGCGTGGAGGTTCTCCGAGGCCTTCTCGGGCAGCCCGGCGATCCGGCGCTGTATGGCAGCCTGGACGGCGTCGGGGGCGCGGGTGTCGATGGAGTCGTCGTAGACGGCGGCGAGCGCCGCCTCGAGGGAGGGCGTCTCGGGGAAGAGGGAGGGCGGCAGGATGTGGAGCTCGCCGCGGAAGATGAAGACGCGGTTGGGGGCGGTGTCCGGGTCGAGCCAGCGCGGGAGCGCGAAGGCGGCCTCGATGAGGAGGAACTCCCCGTCGGAGTCCCAAGCGCGCGCGGCGAGGTTTGGGAACGCGCGGGTGAGCGCGAATAGGAGGGAGACGGCGAGCCACTCGTCGGCGAGGGAGTCGCCGAAGCGGAGCGCGCCGTGGAGGTGCGGGACCGGGGGCGAGGCGCAGAGCGCGCAGGAGGAGGAGGCCGGGTCGGGCGGGACGGTGAGCGCGAAGGGGTCGCGGTGGAAGAGGTGGGAGGCGAGGAAGGGGGCGAGGTGGGAGGAGAGGGAGATGTGGAGGGACCAGAGCGTGGCGTGGAGGTCCGGCGGCGGGAGGCCCGCCGGGAGCGGCAGCGGGTAGACGGCGTAGAAGAGGGTGTCGTCCGGCGGGCGGCGGGAGGGGAACGGGAAGGGGCTGGAGGCGGCGGTCGCCATGGAGTCGAGGCGACGCGAGACGAGACCACCGGAGCGGCGCTGGCTTCTGGTGTTCGGCTTTGTGTGGTGGACTCCGGCGAGCGGTGCGAGAAGGTGCTCGTTTTTGGGCTAGTGTGGGCCAGATGGGCCGGTTGGGAAGAAGCCACCTGGTACGTCAAACTCAGGCAAGGTCCTGAGAATATTAACCTACGTTGTCATGTGGATCCGTCCCGCCGTGGACGGGAGCATTGCCACCTCCATCGTGGCCTCCGGCGGCTACGACGGCGAAGACGGCCGACACCTCTGCGAGCAGGCGATATCTTCGTCAGTACATGATGCCCCATGAGACAAACAAATATGAACCCTATTTAAAATGTTTGACGCGGATTATTCCTTCCCATAATATTTAACTATTTATTTTATTAAAAAAACTATGTATGACTTATTAGATATTTGATAGACTAATATTTTTTTAACCTTACATAAATTATAACAAAATAGATAATTTAACATCTATCTATTATATTATAAAATTATAATAAAGAATATCTTTAAAAAACCGTTTGCTATGGAGATTATAAATTATATTAATAAAAAAATCTAAAGCTTTAGACTGTGGGTGGTTGGTTTACATCCAAACGGTTGATATTTAAGACAAAGCATATGGCGTCCTATTGAATATGGTAATTATTTGGTAGTGTCCCGGTTATTTTGTTTACGTCCTACTCCATTGCGGTTTTGTCCGGCTAGAATGTTATTCTAGAGTCAGAATCCAAGTAGATCAATTTAGGGAAAAATTCAATGACTCCGTATCTAATTACTGCTAGAGTGTCAATTAAGGCCATCAATCTACAAATCTATTCTCAGCAAAGATTTTTAACCGTGCGGTGCCGCCATAACCTGATGGCAAGAAACGCAAGACAAGTGAGCCATTGCACGAGGAAACAAAATATGACTTGGCCAAGAGGCGGAGAATATGCGAGAGAAAAAAAAGAAAGCTCGGCTTCAACAAACAAGTGTGGCGTTTGTAGTTGGTGCGTGATGCATGTAAATACGATGAGGTAGAATGCAGTACAGACAATTCGAGATTAATGGAGATAAGACTAGAAGGTTGCATATATATGCTGATTAAGCATCATAGCTGACTAGAAAGTTCAACATACGCGTCTGCTACAATGCGGGAGGATTAAAACAAATCACCTGATAATGGCATCTACCCAATTAGGTAGGTGCATCACGAAAATATAAGGTTTACAGATTTCTTTGTACTTAATTTTTTAGATCATATTTCTTTTTTTGATGTGTCTAGATTTTAGGTCAAAAATTTTAGTCACTTTTCCTGTTCCTTAAGGTTACACGATAAATAGCACTAGCCTAGACATGAAATAAATTTACAATTTATTAAAAAATTAAAAAATACATTGAAAAGTATTCAAACTTAGATTAAAAAAATAAAGTAAAATCATATGTAATAAAAAAATTGAAGTTAGAATAAATTAAAATTGCTAAGTAATATATAATTTTAGGTGACAGAAAGTATTATAGCAAATCCCAATTTTTTTATTTTTTTTCTTGCATTAAGATACAATGACGATCAGGTTGCTTAGGCAAGATTCAGTAAACAAGTCATTCTCATGATCTAGAAATTAGCAGGGTTGATAAAAAAAAGGCATTTGCTTCTTATTACAAATTAGCGGTTGTTTTAGCCCAGTGATTAAATTACCTATTAGAATATTATATACCAATAAAATTAGTTATTTTATTAAACATGTAAACAAATTTATAGTATGGTGGCCGTGGATAAAATTAAAGGTATAATAACAATGAAAGCATCAAGTGAGATGGAAGATAGCAACTATGGATAAGCTCAAGGCCTACCCACTGTTGTTGATGTCAAGCCAAAGATTTCGACGGCCATGGAGAGCTTGAGGGCAAAGCGATAGTGTTCACGCTAGATCTCACGCGCCTCGACGCGAACACGCTGATACCTAGGATGTCTGCTTAGCTTCAATACAGGCCGATCGACTTCTCTTCGTGGCTCGAGGTACGCGCACCGAGGGTTGTGGGGGTTTGATGGGCTCCGGCGTGATGATACGGGTGCGGGTGTGCCATTCAATTTAACCCTGCAATTGACAAGAAAGTGAGACAAACAGATCCGTCGGACGCTGGACCGATACAGGCGCTCGCTATTGACTAGCTGCCGATAGGATTGGGATGGCCATCGGCCGCGCTCGAAAGGTCCTTCGCTATCAGCTATTTGTCGATAGGAATCGGGGAGCTCTTCAATCGGCTGGGGAGTTGATGAAGGCGTGGACAGGTGTCGACGAGGGATCGACCGCAGAGCCGATGGAGAAATTGGGGTGTACTCAGAGGATAGCAAAACGCACAGGATCTCTCTGGATAGTCGACGGCTGGAAAACCGATGAAGGCACATGCGGACTGGTAAAAAATCATATTAAAAGGCACAGACTGCAAAGCCGATACCGCTCCGGATATGACAGTACGAGAACCGTCGCCCGCCGTGACAGCGCCATTAACACCAAACCTCGAAGATCGGACCTAACCGAGACAGTGCGAGACTGAGGCCAACAGCGATGATACGAAGGACACCAGATCGGCTATACTGAAGTAAAGATAGGAACGAATCCATCGGCTAGCTGAGCCGATGAGGGGACGCCTCTCTGAAGGCGGGCGTGTATCGGCTGGGAGACCGATGCGCTCGGCGTGGCGAGTTAAGAGAAACCTCTAAAGGCCTGGCATGTATCCGCCGAGGAGCCGATACGCTGGACATGAAGCTCAGATCATAAATAACTCATCGGCTAGCACTCCGATGATACGCCGTGCAGAAAACTATAAACTTAAAGCTCAATCTACCATCGACACCCCGTAGGTCGAACCTAACCGATGCAGCACGAAATTGACGACGACAAAGGAAGTTTAACAGGCCGATAGGCCCTGCATGGTCGTGATGAGATACACTTGATCGGGCTAAGAGGTCAAACCCAACTGATGTAGTCTTAGATGGAGCAGAACATATTGAGATAGTGGCGGGACTTACCCCTTCGTTGGAGATTGAAATTAACCGATACAGCTTCGCGTCGAGAGCTAACCCGTCGGTAAATATCTAGATGAACTAGAGTAATGATGCGCTGAGATTCTATTGATCGAGAGATGATTTACATGTCTCCAGGGGTCTGATATTTATACCCTAGGTTTACAGAGTCCGTTTTCAACCATCAGACGTTATTTCCTAACAAAAATAAAGAAAAATATCTCTAAAGAAGTTAACTAACTAAATATTCCTAATTAGATAAGATTACAATTTACAAAGATAAAATATCCTGCCGTGTATTTCACGGCTCCTCCGTAAACTCGGTCTTATTTGATATTGTTTCAATCTAAAACCGAGTCTTTCTTTACTACAATTCGATCGGCTTTTTCACTATAGTGATCGGACACCTCTCTAGTCGATCGGCTTTATACGGTTCACCATCAGTCTATTTAGATTTTGACGTTCAGGTAAGATCAAAATATGTGGTAACCACAAGTGAACTTAACAGCGCAACGATCAAGAATGAACTAAAAGGCATGATGATAGCGAGTGAGCTTAAGGATAGTGATGCCTACAATAGTGAGCAAGACCAAGGATCGCAGCAGCAGGATATCTTGAGTCGCTATGGTGTACAAGCGCAAGGACAGTGCATTGGCTGTGTCGATGTCGAGTAAGTTCAAGAAGCAACAATTGACATAGTTTATATATTTCGTATTGTTATTTTTGGGAAAAGGAAAATATAAAGTAGAAGTTTTTGCCAAAATCTAGATATGAAAAAGGTAATCAACAGAGTTGGTTGAAATGGAGAATTAAAAAATCGGATGTTGTTAGAGTTTAAGAATAAAAAAATAAATAATAGTTAAAAATAAATAAAATCTAGCCGCATAAATATACAAACTATCCTAAGTATTAAATGTTTCTCACATGTATTTTTCTACTAATTATTCCATAATTATTAGAGAAGCTTCGTGAATACTCCACCCTTTTTTACTTTATGCTTTAGGAAATCAACATAACCATACGAGAGTCACGACCCCTTACTTAAATAGGTTCATGTCAGTGACTCAAAGTCAGAGGAAAGTAAGTCAGATGATTTGCTCCCCATAACCACCACCACACATGTTTGATTACTGTATGATAGTTTGCACAAATAAATAAAATTCAAGAGGACATATCTATTAGCTTCATTGTACTCCAATACAGTAGAGCGTACAAGTTATGATACACTTTGGATGTGATAGCTAAGTTAATGGGGAGGAATGAGGATCAGAATCATTTGAAGTCAAACCTAAAGAATTGAATCGCATCAGCTATGAGAACTGTAACCTATAAGGGAAAAAAAACCTAAGCAAAATTGAACTGCCATTCGCTAAAATTCTCCACAAGAATATTAGTACAGTGTATGTCGTGGAGTCCAGAGGCTAGACGAGGAAATGATCCATCATGTGGTTGATAACGTCCGCGCCGTCTGAGTTTAGCCAATAGCTCTTCACCTGAATAGCAGTCAGAGTACAGAAAGATATATTCAGATTTGAGAAATTCTACACCTGCAGAACTGGCTATTGCAATATAAAATAATGGATCAGCTAACGACAATATCGTGGAAAAAATGATGAGAAAGACCATGGTATTTTCATGTTTGAATTGACGACATCTTAAGGATAAGAATATTTGACAATAGCTTGCCAAGATTAAAGACATAAAAGACTAAGCAGTATGTAGGAACACACTACAACACAGAAACGACATCTTAGCATGCAAGAAGATATGCCCCTATGCTGATAAAATATTAGCTTCACATTTTTTTTCTTCTTTCATGTGGAAGATGTAACAATGTGGCTACCAATTCCATCCAGATTGAAGGTTCGAAGGATAATAATGAATTTCTGCGGTTCATGAATGAATTAGATCATTCCATGCAAGTGCTTTGTGTGAAGTCATATCACAGAATACTTCACTACATGCAGTTTAAAGAATAATCACACGAAAGATGAAGTATTCTTGGTGCCTATCCCAACTTCCTTGAATAGCATAATTAATATGCCACTTAAAGCAATTATCTATTCAAAATTTTAGACACCAGTACAAGAGAACGCCGCTTAGTTCAAAATATTCACTGAGGGTTGGAAAAGTAATAAATTGACACCTGGATCGTGTTATGGGCAACCAATCTTTGACTACTTTTCTGGAAGCTCACATCAACACGTTCCCATAGTACCTGTGTAAGGCCTCTAATCATCTCCTCTGCAAACAGAAGGGATTTTTTTGTCAGCTATTGATAAACAATCAGCTTTGACAGTTTGGGATAACTAACAGTTTAATCTGAAGAAAACTAAATGATGTGAATGAAATTGAGGAATGCATCAAAATCACCACTACATATGTTTAATCATTGATGTGAACAAACTATACATAGTGACAAATATACCTTCTGGGTCATAAAGATCAGAACGGGCTTCTGCTTCATTGCTGTTTGTCATTCCTTTATCAACATGGACAATATGGGGATACTTCTCATCACGAACAAGAAGTCGATGCTAGGAAGAGGCAGAAGAAAGGTAAGTCAAAGAGAACACAAAAAATATATAATAAGTATGAACATAGTTCTAGAACATACTTTTGGCAGCTCATGTTGGCGGCGGATTGATGACGTTCTCCACCCAACCATATCTTTTTATCTAGTTAAGTGCATATCATGTAAAAAGCTAGAATTCAAAATAATAGTGAAGCTGTCAATTGTTAAAGGATACGGTCGAAATTTGCATTAGCGTATGCCACACGTCGCTTGAAAGAGCGCAACGCTGATCTGCATAACAGTAACACACTGCTTAGAAATGATACCCTAAACACCTTTGAACTATTTGGGGAAACTGAAGTACAGAAAATGAACTTCATTTCTATACAATTATATTCATCAACTGTTTTAAGCACATAGGACAAACATAAAGCATAGAGAAAATAACCTGAATTTTATATCATCACAGTCATCAACCATTCGGAGGAGAAGTGGAGGTCTGCCATCATCATTGTCTGTAAGAAATAAATGCTTCCCTGTTCTCCCAACAATCAAATGTGCAGTTTCCGAAGCTCTTCTTTCCAGGAAAGGCAGGCCACATAAGAAAGGGAGCTGGTGGCATGAGGCTAACATTACTGAAGAATTTAAATGCTTTTGTTCTACTTCAAGTTAAAACAAAGTGCTTAAAAATTTTCAAACTCTATACGAAATCTAAAAGTAAAACAGATAAAATCCAAAAAAAACATATCGAGTTGAATGACTAATTAACCACTTCCAGAAATACTTTTCTACAAAAGTATGCCATAGCAACAAATTAAAACCAGAGGAGACTAACATTACTGAAGAATTTAAATGCTATTGTTACACTTCAGGTTAAACCAAGGCACCTACATATTTGCAAATACTCTATAGGAAAGCTGAATCAACAAGCAAAATCCATAATATTAATCTTTATGGAGTTGTATGATTGATTAACAGCTTTCAGGATTTTTTTCTCCAAAACTATGGCATACCTTATAATTTGAACCTCATATATATTTATAATTTGAACCTCATAGTAGCAACTAAGTGTTACCAATTAACCCGTTATTGAAGAGGCAACTTAAGTGGGTAGTCATGTGAAGCTAAAAAGGGAAAGAGGTGGTAAACTGATCTAACTCTAGTTTATAAACAATAAAGGATATTAGTCTTACCTGTTTGTTTCCACTTGAGCCTAGATGTGGTGATGCAAAGGTTATAAAATTCATAGGCTCTAATCCAGCAATGAAACCCTCCAAGCGCTCACCTTCATCTCTGTTCTTCTCAGAAGAAAATTTATTTCTGTTATTAGGTCCGTAAAGCCTCCCTATAGCATATCTAGCAACAAGGCCACCTAGAGAGTGTGCCACAAATGAGATCTTCTTCACACCTCTTCTTTGTTCTACAACTGATAGAACCTGTAATAATTCAGTTAGCATGGTGTAGCTGAATACATAGGACTTACAAGTTTCAACTATGAAAACAAACTCACATAGGATAGGATCAATGTTTACGCTTTCAACCATATGGTAGTTATGAATTCTGTAGAATAAAACTTTAAAAAGCAGCAACTTCACCATTTTATCACCTAACATTACCTAATAACTATATCTAGTTTTCAATCGATCAGCTTACAGAACAGACATCATCTCATCTACCATATACAACCATATGCAATGACAATTGACAAGATAAATAGTCAAGTGCACCATGGATTGATAAAAAAAGCACAAAGTCTGTACACAGGACAATATTTAGTTTGAGCAGAAAGTCAACAAGTACCTCATTCGCCAACCTTTCACCCATCAGGTCAACTCCATCAAATGTTTGGGTAGCCGAGTTGCATTGGCTTCCTGCACGCAAAGTGGCAGTCTAAATCTCTCTTTACAAGAAAACAAGAATAGCAACTGAAACAACAGTAACAAAGAGTAATGTATCATCATATCCATAATCCTGAAATCTAAAAGATTTTTGCCCCTGCACAATCTAAAAAAACAGAGAAGCAAATAAAGATGATGTGCTTGAAGAATTTCTTTCAATGGAACTATCTAGAACCATCAACCAGGCCATGTAAACTAACCATTCTGGAATGAGAAGAACAAAATTCTAAATGATACCCCATCCATTCTAAAATATAAACATTTCTACGATTTAAATTTTATACCACAATATAAGCATTCCTGAGGAATATAAGCAATTCAAATTTAAAAATTGACCACTGAAATGACAATATTTGCTAAACAACATAGAAATGCTTATATTTTGGAATAGAGATAGTAGATGGCAACACAAACAGCGGTATATTGTTAAGATTTGGCATGCAACTAGCTGATGAAACACATGGAAACAAAAAACATATGATGAAACTAGCATTGGCCAATGCAACTTTTGTCATATCGATCCTTACTGTTCTTTATGTTGGTCTTTAGTAGGATCTGTTACTTCATCTCCGTTACAAGTTATGCTATCATAGACATAATTATCTTCCAACAGAATCACAGGTATTTGGTGATACTTAAGCATATGTATGATGAAAAATTGTGAACCACCAATTCTCCTAAGATCTCACCCAACTAGACAATTGCTTTTAACTGGGCCCAACTAGACAATTATTAGCAAGTTGGAACATGCACTTGATATTAGTTTTTTTTTCCCTAAATGACTATGTCTCAATTACATGTTGTCACCCCACACGCTCAAACCATTTCGACAGCACAGCCTGCACTCTAGCATCAATTTTGATTGCCAAAATAACTACTGGATATTGTCCATCCTACACTCGATTTCTTCCATGAAGTGGCAGTACACTAACTTTCCTTCATATCACCCCAAAACATGTGAACAGGCACACAAATGGAAAGTTCTTACTTTGCATTGCAACCCACAATTCAGAGAGCAATGAATTCAGCAAGAGATAGATTTGCCTGTAGCTTTGGGTACTCACGATGCACGATCACTTTTTCTGGCATCCGCCTCACGAACTGCTCCGCTGCAAATTTCCAGTCATCCGCACTGCAAGACAAGCCAATTTAGAACTACAAACCAATGTCAGCAAGCACAGAGCTGACAGCAAAGTACCAAAACAACAGTATACACGGATCCACCTCCCGACAAGCCCATTGACCATCACGACGAGGTGCTCGGAGAAGCCCCCACTATGCGCCACCTCCGCCTCGGCTTGCGCGCTCCAAACATCCTCCCCTCCGCCGCGCGCCGGCTCCTCCTCCACCTCCAGCCTCTTCCCCTTCGCCTCCTTCACCGCCACCGCCACAGCCACCGGTGCCTGGGCCGGCCGGAAGCAGCCCATCCAGCGCGCGCTGCTGCTGACGCCGCCGCCGCCGCCGCCGCTCGCCGTAGCCGCCGGGGAGCGGAACGCCAGGCGGAGCAGCGCTACGGCGCGAGGCCACCGCGAATGGGCCCCTGGGGCTGGAGTGGTCGTGGCGCGGCCCATCGAGGAGGCGCCGGTGGTGATCATCCGGCGAGGGGAGGGGAGGGGAGGGTGTGGGCCAGGCTCGGTGACCTAGATGCCGCGGCGGCGGGCGGCGGGCGGCGGGCGGCGGGCGGCGGCGGCGGTTACTTCGGAGGCAAGGTAGGGGGGGCTGCCTGAGCGAACGTGGAGCTGAGGAAGGAGAAGCTTCGGGAGGATCAGCAGGGAAGATGATGACAATGATTGTACCGTGCGATGACGGTGACGAAAGGGAAGAAAATCAAATTGAAAGGTAAAGAAAACAAATTGATTGTACACTTTTTTTAATTACTTGAAAGATCCACATACACCGTAATACACCCACATACACCGTATTTTTTAACACACGTTTAGAAAGATGAAACAGTTCAAATCCATAATCTCACTAATAATATAATACTGTATCTGCACTACAATTTGAATCATACATCCAACTTCACCACTATATTTTTTAAGCTATAAGAAATATTTTTTTAAAAAAAAAGATAGGGACGCTATCTTACCTAATCTCAAATATATTTAGAAAGGTTTTCAATTATTCCTTATTCTTTTTAACTTTTTCACTACATTATTATCACACGTTTTTAAAAATACAGTTTTTTTAAAAAAAATCTTATATTGTATTTAGATATTTTGTTCTGAAATATTTGTTAAGTTTATTTATTAAAATATTAAATTTATCTTAATTTATAGATAATTTATAATAATAATCTGATCTATCGTACATTCGTTGATTTAAGAGGACATTAAAGCCAAGCGAATTTTGTCTTGGCTTTACGTAACATCCAACCGTTGGAGTTGAACGTATGCTTACTTACGCTGCATTAATTTTTGCAATCATGAGGCACGTCATGTTTGGTTGCTTGTCGGTTGTCACGGTCTGCTGTCTGTTGCATGCAACTTTGAAATTGGTCATTTTTAAAGCAAATTTTATATAGAAACTGACTTTGTAACAAATTGAA
The DNA here is from genome assembly GCA_030770085.1 of Oryza coarctata. Taxonomy (NCBI): domain Eukaryota; kingdom Viridiplantae; phylum Streptophyta; class Magnoliopsida; order Poales; family Poaceae; genus Oryza; species Oryza coarctata. The sequence goes on along the minus strand of CM061476.1, from coordinate 18,752,976 downwards.
GCCCTTGGCTAATGAAAGTGCAATAAGATATAGTCATGTTTTTTTAGATGAAAGCTAGTATTTGTCATGCTTGGTCAAGCTTGCATTTTTTTTTTCTGAAGCGTGGTGCCAATACTATGTAGTGTATTATTTCGAGCTCAATTTTTTGTATTTGAAATGCTATGAACCGAACTGTTCTAAGTTTCTTAAGCCAAGTAAAACTCAGTTTGAGCTTTAGCTGAAGCCTGCGTGACGGTGTATTGGAATATTTACCAACTCTTCATCTAAAAGAGAGAATATTTACCTCAAACAGAAATTCTAGACAATATTCTTATACAATTCCATCTTACTTTGACTTAGAATTCTAGTTGAGCGAAAAAGCGTGAGTTCAAACTAGACAACGATGTTCCAACAAACACCTAATAAAAGAAAGAAAGAATAAAGTGTGCGAGCGATTTGATTTGATTCTAAATCTCCATAGCCCTTCAGATCTTTACTATGAAAGAAAGGATAAACGGGAATCAATTTGGTTCCCATTTTTGCGGCTATTCTGCGCCTCTTGGTCCCCAACCAACATGGCTCTTCGTAACTGCAATTCTGCAAATGCTTCCAAACTGTGAACGTCCCTTACACCATGTTCCGCCGCCGCAAGTACATGCCTGATCGGGCATTAATTAAAAGGTTTGTTTAGTTGAGCTATGACCAATAAACTATTAAAAAATATATATTATTTACAGTTTAAAAACTAAGTTAAAAAAACTACGAACAAATGACTTAAATTTAAGTCTAAAATTAAACTTTAAAATTTAAACATTAGCTACAGCTAATAAATCAAGAAGCTCGCAATGAGCACTCACGGATACAAATAAAGCGATGAATTAATGTTGATTAGTGACAAGGGTATGTTTAGTTCTAAGCTATTCATAACTTTGCCAATTTTTTTGGGAATGGTAAGATTTAGTCATGCTAAAATTTTGCCAAAGATTTCGTTTGGTTTGTAGCCAAATTTTTCTGCAAGATTGGCCAAGTTCAAATTTGTATAGATATAAAAGGGTTGTCAAATATTTTGTTAGTACCAATTTTTTTGCTCCAAACCAAATGGGTGCCAAATAATTTCAACGGCAATTATTTGACATGGTTGAGTTTGGCCATAAACCAAACAAACCCTATTTTTTGTGTGTTGTTTTCTAACTTCTTTTAAAAAATCTTTGTGCACGCAGGCCGCAGCATGATTTGCATAGGATGATGATGCATATAAGATGCAAGATGTCAGCTGCAAAACATGATGATATTTTAGGAGGTGTAACGAGGTCAACAAAAGTAATCTCAATCCTCAACGATCTCACAAGAGAGGGAAAAATGAATTGAACAGCTCATTTTTGGTGTTTCATACACAATTTATACAGGCTGTGGATTGGTACATACACATTGCACAAACACAATGCGTGGCTCGCCTCAATGAAGCAGTAATCAATGAAAGGATCTGAATCTGAACTGAAGCGAGGAGCAAGGTGCTGCAGTTCTCTACCAACCAATGCTAGCAACAGAGAATACTAGTATAAATCTCTGCGGATCAATAACGTGAGGTAGGCCCCAGAAAAAGGCTGCTGTAAAATGAAGAACAAGGTTGTCTGCCACTCACATGTCAGCGAGCTATTTCCCATGTTAGGTTCCACTAGCAAAAGCTGGAGCTCCAACATAAGTGGAACCTTGGCAGAATGTAGCAAAGCGCACATGGTTTCAACCTTCAAGGCTTTGATTGATCTAGAGGTTTATCAGGGATCGACAGTTCATCTTTGAGCATAAAGGATAGATCGTGCATCTGTGACAGCAGTCTCTCTACATTTGCATCAACTGACTCTGGTTTTGAAACTGGTTGAGTGTCACGACTTGTAGTTGGCCAAATTGCAGACAGCGAATCTGCGTCGCCTTTCATCCTGCACATGATGGAAATGTGTTATATACTTAAGCAATGAAGAATGAACTGCATATATCTTTCAAACAATCAGCATTTCAGGAATTCTGATGAGTATAACAACGAAATTATCAATAGAGGTAAAAGTACCTAAGAGTAAACATGTTACTAAAAGGAGTATTAACCAGGGATGAAGATTGAAATGCCATGATTAGCTAGAGCTTACTGGTGTCATCAGTTTAATTGTTTACAATTGACAAACAACATAAATCTTAGTAACAATGTACTGAAACTCAAATGCATTAACATGCAGAAAGTTAATCCTCTCAAAAAAAACATGCAGCTATCTTTATCAGATAAACAAGCATGATCTTTCCTTTACCACATAGATTAGTCTAATCATCTTCCAACCAATCAACGTTGCCAAGTATTTAGTGCTAGATACCAAATGCACAAGCATCATTTGCACAGGCACAAAGATCTATTTTGTGCAAATCAACATCCAAAATATCTCAATGTAATCTATACCGTCCAGTATTAACTTTTAAAATTTGAGACTCAAACTCCAGGTATGTTGGAAGAAACAAAAAACATACGTTTAAGTCAATACTAAAAGCTGTCCCTTCTTCCTTTTGATTTTGTTGTTTGTCAGAGTTTTCTCATTTTTGCTACTCTTAATGTGGAATTTGAACATGGAATTTCTATCTTAAGTAGAGTAATGTCATAAGTACCTCTACAATTCAAATCATAAATGGTCCTCAATTTTGATATTTTGGGTTTATCCATCTTGGTCCTCAGATATGAATCCAAATGCATTTTAATGTGGAAAAGCTAACACTATATACAAACCACTAACCTTCCTAAGTGCTCATCAGATGAAACTGTATTTGCTTCATTAGAATTCTCCTTATTATCTCTTTGGCTTTGGGATGGAATTGACTGTGCATAGCTCCCAAATTCCAGTCCTTGTAGAGCATCAGGCTTCACTGCTGAAGGGTTATCAAGTAATGAAGCATTTGGCGGAACTTGCAAGTTTGTACCCAGTGGGCATGAGTTCTTGAAGTCCTGCCAGTCATCAAATGGATCACTATCTTCAGTTATCTGTTCATGGTTTTTAAGTTCAGCTGCATTGCTTGAGGCCCACAAATCCAAAGGTTCAGCACCTGAAGAATCTTTCAAAGAGTGTCCTACCCCAGGAATACTTGTACTCTGTAGTTGACCAAAATTAGCAAAATCCTGCCACCCATCAGATGAGTCATCAATTCCATTAGCATCTTTGCTGCTATTAGATACCTGGGCATTGCTGGTTAGCCACAAATCCATTGGATCAGCTTGTTTAGCTGGCTCTGATGATGTGCTAATTGTTTTTCTCTCAAATACAGAAAAGCTTTCTTTTTGATGACCCAATGTGGCAAAATCTTGCCAAATATCAAATGAATTGTCTTCAGTATTTGTTGTGGCCATATTTGTACCCATGCTATTGCTGCTATCCATCCATGATTGCATAGTATCAGTTACTTCATGCTGCCCACACGAAAGATTCATCATTTCTCCACTTATGTTCGATGAACTTTGCTGTGCTAGATCTGAACCAGAAAAACCTTGCAAATCATCCAACATGACATTACTTGTATTCAGTAAATCATTATTTCTTTCTTCTCTAACATCTGCTGTGAACCATGAGTCATCACCTGTTTCTTTCTGAGTGGCATGCGGGACTTCGATCATGACTCCAACCTGATTAGATGGTGCACCTTCTGCTTGACCAGAGGTTGTAAAATCTTGCCAATCATCAAAAGAATCATTAGTTTCCTTCATCACTTCTGTATTATGAAGCTCTTTAACATTGCCCACAGGCCATAACTCAACAGAATTAGCTTCTGAATAATGTTCAAATGAGATGCTTGCTGTTTCTCCAACTGGTTTAACCAAATCTCCTCCTTGACCAGCAGCAGATCCTTCTATCGGCTTCAGCAAGTCTCCTCCTTGACCAGAGCTGGAGGTAAAAGCTTGCCAGTCATCAACAGAGTCATCACTAACATTATTGGATGATTCCATGCTACTAACTGGCCAGTTATCTTTGGTTTTTATTTCAGAGGGGCTGCTCTCTATAGGCCCCTCCATATGTTCTGCATTTGACAGGCTTCCCTTACTTCCACCAGCAAACTCTTGCCAGTCATCAAAAGCCTCATCTATACTGACTCCAATATCCCCCCGTACGGGCAATTGATCACTCTGCACAGAACTCTTGCTAAGGGAGGATTCAGTGAGCTCAGCAGAATTGTTCTCAGGAAAGATTCCACTGTTACTTTCATCTTTGACTAACCTGCCACTTTCTGAAGCCAAATCTGTTGAATCTTCAAGCTTAGTACTTCTCATATGTGTTTCATTTCCACTAGGTACTACTGGGTTTATGGCAGTTACAGGTGCTGGAAAATTTGAAGTCTTGACAGTCAAAGCACTGTTAAATAGGTTAGATTTCTTGGAGTCTTTGGTGACATTTTCTGAGCTAGCAGACTGAAAGTCAGCATCCCAATTTGCAAATGCCGGAGTAACTTCTATTTTATTTGTGTTTTGAGAAGTTGAGAAAATGACTGAAGCGCCCACATCCAAGCTGGAAGAACCATGACTTTTGCTATTTGTGCTTTGTTTTTCCTGCACCACACTTCGTGTTTGAGTAGGAACCACAGTGGCGATTGTGTTCTCCATTCTTTCAGCGAAAAACAAGTCTAGGTTAACACTAGACAAATTTAGTGTATATGCAGATGATGACTGTTCATTACTTTTGGTACTTTCAGGTATTTCCTTATTCTCAGGAGGGAAAGTAAGTTTAAGGTCCAGTAGATCAGATAAGAGCATCCCCTTCTTTCGTGCTTCCTTGGTTTCACTTGAATCGGTAGATTCATTGTCAAATTCTACAAACTCCTAAATAGGAAAAAGGGAATAACAAGAAACCTGAATATGTATATTGTTGCAATTTAAAAATAAATATGCAATCTTAATTATAGTGAAAATCTTGAAAATGGAAGGGAAGTAAAGATAAAGATACCAACCAACAACCAATAACAAAGACTTTCAATCCCATATAAATTAGGATAAGCTAAAGTTAAAACCTAACAAAAGTCTCAAATTATAATTTAGACATATCAATAACTGCTTTCTAAATACTCTTATTTTAAGTGTAGGTTTTTATATATATCTCAATCCTTCAGATTACTTCTTATTTGCTCTCTCCACGTTAATTTTGGTCTTACTCTATCTCTCATCATATTATTATTTTAATTTAGAATTCTACAATATACTGGTATCTCTAGTGTCTTTTTTGAATATAGCCAAACCACCTCATTGAACAACTTTTTCTTCAATTGGTGCTACTCATAACTGATCACGTATATTCTCGTTCTAGACTCGATCTATTCTTATATGACCATAAATCTAACGTAACATACGCATTTCTGCAACAATCAGCTATTGAACATGTTATTTTTTTGAATAATATTCTGCCCCCATACAGCATAGCAGGTCTAATCGTCGTTTTATAAAACTTACCTTTTAGCTTCTACAGTACTCTCTTATCACAGATAATGCTAGATGCTTAACGCCACTTTATTCATACCGTTTTAATTCTATGGCTAACGTCTACATCAATATCACCATCCATCTGTAACATCGATACTAGATATTGAAAATTGTCCTTATCAGACACTACTTGGTCTCCTAAACTCGTATATCCGTTCTCGTGTACGATGATGACAAAATTACACCTCAATTATTTAATTTTAGTTCTGCTTATTCTTAAACCTTTGAAGTTAAGAGTCTGCCATCACAACTCTAATTTTCTATTTACTCCCGCTCAGTTTTCATCAACTAACACTATATTATCTGTAAAGAACATATACCAAAATAAGATTGCCTAAATTTCCATTGGTTCAGATGATCTATAAATTAGCAGATTCAATCTTACTAATATCCATAATCCATGTTCTTTACGTAAGTAGCTCTGTATCGTCCATATGGAGTGAGTAAGCATGGCAACTATGTTACACTGTACAAATTAAATTAAGTGTTCTCTATGGAAAAAATATAGATACCTACTGCATGCTCTCTAGCCATTCAAGTGTCACATCCAAGTACCCAACATTAGACATAACATCAAATCTTTGTTTCTCCTCTTAAGCTGACTACAAATTACAAAAGCAACGCTCTAGTAATAGATGTCTCATTTTTCAATAGTACATATTACCCATTCAGTGTGTTTTTTATAGTACCAATAACTTAAAAAGTCCCAATATTGAGGTTGCATTCAATGATTTCATTTACAGTAAACTTGAGTGGAAAAAAATTATTTATACAGCAGGTAACAGCATAGAAAAGTCCCATAGACTAAATGGTAAAGGTGCTGCAGCAAATAGTATAATGGGTCCTTCTATTGTCATTTAGCTTGCTCATAGCTCGAAGTTGCCGCCAAGCATATATTTTTTTGGACACGCTATTGAATAATCCAATTTTCCCGGATTCCAGACCAGAATTTTCTACCAGTGATAGACTATTTGGAAATCCAAAAGTATGTCCTTTCAACTTCAAATTACATCTTTTGGAAAGGACACTAGGTATTGCCCAACTGCTTTTCAGCAAAAAAATTGCTAAAGTTTCTACCTTGTAAATTTTCTTCATTTAGAACAAAGCCGGCCTGGGCTTAGATTTGTTAGCAAGCATTCCAACTATTTCCCCAACTAAGCATTTCCTATTTCATCGTAACTAATCATCCCACTGAATGAGGTAATCACAAGCAAATGCCGAACTCGCCCTTTGCCTATGATTCGGGTTCTAGTGAATTGCTTGGTTCAATGGGATGAAAACCAATAGTGCAACAAGAGCAGATCAACCAAGAACAAATGACGAAAAGGAGACGAGAGCTCACGGATCCGTCCAGCCCGAGCGAGCCGAGCAGCCACCGGTAGGCCACACTGCCGCGGAAGGCAATACCGCCGCACTCCTCCCGCCGAGGGCACCCACAGTAGACGCACACGGCAGACCCCGCGCCGCGGAGGAGGCCCCCCGCGGCCCCGCAGCGGCCGCACCGGAGACCCGGCGACGAGGAGGCGCCGGCGGCGCGGGAGTCGAAGGCCGCGGCGGCGTCGGCGACGGAGGGGAAGGGAGGAGGAGCGGAGGCGGTGGGGGCGGAGGCGTCCTCGCGTATGGAGGACCGGAGGCGGTGGATGGCGTCGGTGGGGATCTCCATCGGCGGGGAGGAGCAGCGGCGAGGCGCCGGCGTGTTTCAGAATTCAGATCTCGCGCTCCGGGCTGGTGCTGTGTAATTGTGCTTGGGCTGTTGGGGTTTGGTTAGTGCGGCGCTCTGAATCTCTGATGCTCTCTCAACCTGACCAATCTTAATTTACTCACCGGTGTTTTCGTTAGTTATGTGCATTTGCAGCACTCATCACAGCATGAACAGTACTTTTAGACAGCTACGGTGCATATGATCTTTTCCTGACACAATATATAGATAACCCCATATGATGGGTTATTTGCTTGGCTATCTTAAATAGATTTGAATAATTAATAATTTGATTCTATATACAGCTTGTACAGTGTATATGTAGTATTGAATTGTCTATTAGATCGCATGTTAATTAGCAAACGGCAATCTTTTTTTCTCCTCTTTCTCTCCTCTCTACATCGTATAAAATCCTACACGGCATCTTTTTTCATGCCTTACATCACACCATGTCATTACTCATTGGTGGTTTCTCACTAACCGTCTTAGTTACACACGCTGCTCGCTCACCTATCGCAACTAGCCATCTGAGCGCTGCTCTGTTCTCTACAGCCAAACTCATGTTGTTGCACTACGGAAGTTTGCGGCTTTTGTCTAATTTCCCATCTTTCTAGATATGTAAATGCTATCATGTTGTGCTATGCAAGTGTTTCCTCTATATTTGGATCAACATCGTCCCCTAGACTAGTATTGAGACTCTTTGATCCTATAATATTTATTTATGATCTTTTATATAAGACAACGTAGTTCTAAGACAAGTGCAAAATTTACCCTGTTTGAAGTAAAGCTTGACATACATGTTTTATGTTAAAACATGCTCAACTGAGATCTTTTATAAAAAAAACTATTCTAGCATTATTGTGTAGGGTCGTGAACTAAACATAACTGAACTAAAACAAAACTTGATTAGTTATGCTTCTTATGGTGAAACATATACATCAAAATTACTTGGTAGTAGCAGTCGATACTTGTCAATGGTAATATGCCTAAGGTGATTTTCTCAATAGATATATCAGTAGGTGATTATAAAAATTGGGTGTATATAATCTAATATTAGCGATGAACATGTTTTAAAAAAAATGTTGTGTAAGTTATATTGTCAATAGTAGGACACAAGAGTGGCATTTTAGCAAAACATTGTGGCACGCCTCTTTTAATTTCCTTAAACATGTGACCTCCCAAAATAACAACAATCTTATCCCTGGAAATACTTCTAGCAAACAACTCTGTTTTTGAAAAGTGAACGAGAAAAAATTGTCTTTATTCCTTACGATACATTGAATTGTTTAGAGTGGATTTCTTATCCACACTTGTTTAATTAGCATATACTACACCTATATCACCAGTTACACGTATATTCTTAGCAAATTTTGCTATACTAAACTCAGTTAATTACTGTAGACACCGTAAAAATATGTCAGCTAAAAAAATCTCTAAAAACAGTTGATAATTTGCTAGAAGGAAACGTAGTCATTATTTTATTATTTCTGATGGAAATTATTAAAAAGACATGAATACAATTTAGACCACAATTTTCAAACCTAACGAGAATAAAATAGAATATGATAGCAATGTACTTTGGTATATTAAAAGTTACATAATGTGTAATTAAAAAAATATTTTTTTCAAATTTTGGAAAAATTGTAAATTCAAACAAGTTTTAAAATATACCGCTATATGGTTTGGAGGAGCTTGGGAGAGAGACGCTTTAGTTATAATAAAACAACATGTGCTGTCATAAATTCATCATTTCAACCTAATTTCCCTTTCTGATTACTGATTAGATAAAAAATAATAAAATAATAGCTACAGTGTGCTTTAGTAACTAACATCTTTTTGAGTGCTTCTTAGTCATGACATATTTTTACGATATCTACTAACAAATTAAAATTTGCATATGTTATTCTAGTGGAGGAGGTTGCAAATGTATCACGATACCATCTCATGACGTGACAACTTGTTATTTAAAACTAAAGTGTGTCTTTCTTGTAATAAAAAAGAATGAAAATAGTTTTATAAAAGCTTATACATTTTTTATAGAATCTATTCAATTTCTATGTAAATAAAAAATACTGTGTTGCAAACTATATTCCCATGTTGGAAACAGTTGAGGCTTAAGGCTTATTTGGTTGGTGGCATATCTCAACCAAACTAAAAAAAATGGCAAGCCAAAAAATTTGTCATCTACTTAGTTTGTAGAAAAACGAATTGGTGTTGTTAAATTATTTGGCTTAGTTGAATGCCTAAATTCAACTAGCAAACCAAACAAATGCTTGGCCAATTTTGAATAAAAAATTGACAACGATCAATTTTATAGCTATGTAAGGAGCCAAGCAAACCCATTGCTCTACTGGAATGTTTATTTTAAAAATAAAATAAAATAACAGGGAAATGCTGCAATTTCTGTTGGCTCAGGTACGCACAGATGTCCACGTGCCCGGTCCTCCCGGAACCGGATCAACTTCCGCCATTTCTCTCGTCTCGCTCGCCTCGCCATTTCTCTCCTCTCAAATGCCCGCCCGCTCATCCGCTCCCTAGCGATCCGCAGCGCACGGACGGAAGGACGCCATGGAGGAATCTCTGGTGGGCAGGCTGGAGGCCGCGGTGTCCCGGTTTGAAGCTCTCAATGGCGCCGGTACGGTGAGCGGCGGCGGCGGGCCGGTCGACCATGCGTCGGCGCAGGACCCCGCGATCCTTGCGTTCGACGACCTCGTCGCCGGAGCCGTCGGGAGGGTGTCGGCGGCGGCCGGCAAGATCGGGGCGGAGGTCGCGGAGGTGACCAGGGTGCTGGAGAAGGCGTTCTTGATTGGGAAGGATCTTCTTGTCAGGACCAAGCAAACTCAGGTGTAAAAATTGTCATCTTTGTTCTTTTTCTATGGATTGCAAATTCACATCAATTCGTCGCAATTTGCACCAATTTGATCATGCATTGAGGATACATTGGCATCTTTTATGTGAAATACCACAACCCGCGAATATAGAGTGATTTATTTTACCCTAAAAATACCTAAAAACTATTCCGTTTATCTATTAAAAATCTAGATAAAAATAACAATTGATTCGAAATAAAGAAGATATATCTATAAGTAACTCCTAAATTATGAATATCAAAGTTGACTTCCTTTTTATCACAAGATAAAGAACCAAATAAATTAAATAAAAACTCACACCACAAACATATAAAAGGAAGGAAATAATACCCAAAATTTAAATTGTGATATAGAAATTAAATTATGAAATTTAAATTGTGGAACTACAAATTGATTACAAAATAAACACTATTTTATTAAAATATGTTTACAAAACTTTCACAAAACTTATAAAATTCCCTTACAAACTCTTTCTCATCGCACACTCAAAATATTATTCAATCATCTCTCTAAACCTCTCTCCAAATATACTCAAAAGATTCTACCAAGTTGCAAGTGTAATTCTAACCATTCACTCATTTTTTATATCCTCAAATGGTTGTAAAACCCAAAGACCTCAAAGCTATTGAGATTTTATAGCTACTACTTAACCTATCCTCATCTACCAGATTTAAAATCAATGCCTTTGAATGATCCACATCACTGGACATATAGAGGCCACAGAGATGGATGCAATGCCATAAAGAATCTTGCTATCCCTAGTTGGGCATGTCGTCTGTGCCAATCGCGCAACAACATGTGTTTGAAAGAGGATCCCATACGCGTGAACTCCTGCTCGTGCCCATGCACACACCGCGTCATTGGACCCACTTGTCCACCACTGCCGTGCCTCCCACATGCGCGTGTACTATTGTGCACACCCGGGCACACGACTGGGCCGTCACTTTTGAGCCATCTCACACGTGCACATCTACAACCACACTCGCCCTTGCACCCCACATGCCTGCGAGCCAGCACACCCATGGAGCCATCACCGTTAGGCTGCCTGCTCGTCTCTATGCTGATTGGACCGTCGCACTCTTGTGTGTCCGTGCCCCCGTTTAAGCCACGCTCCGCGAGCTAGGCTGCCCTAACCTTGCCGTGTTGCTTGCGCTCGGCCTATTATTCCACCGTGCCCAACCAGCTCACCTATGCTGCTTGTGTGCCCGAGCCAATGGGGGAGAGGTAGAGGGTGGCTTAGTCTTCATTGTCTTGGCTACTTTCTCTTTTCCCTATTTTTCTTTTTAATTTTTTTATGAATTTTTAGCGCTTGCATATAAACTTGTGAAGTCCATTACGAAGACTTTCGCACACGATATTCATCCACTTGTATCAATTTGTATACAATCTTGTCATCCAATATTCTTGTTCGCTTCGGACTTTAGCTCCTCCTTAAGTTTAATCTTAATTTGTCATTGATTAAGATTAACCTCTATCACCTACACATAAATAAACAAAACAAATATTTTAGGTATAGATATTGCAAACTAACCCACGTCAGTCGCACATGCTCATGCCAACAACCGCAAACTCCCTATCTAAATTTTCAATAAAAATCAACACATGATCATATTTTATTTGCCAATTTTCCATTACAACATAAAAACCATCGTTTTACATTTTGATTGTTTGTGCTTTATGTGTTCAATCGATTTGGCACGCAGAAGCCAAATAGGGATTCTATGGCAGCATTCATGGGGCCTCTGAACGAAGCAATATTGGAGGCAAATGCGTTGGCCGAGGGGGCGAGATCGAGCCATGCCAACCATCTGAAAGCAGCCGCCGGTAGCCTGGCCGCTTTGGCGTGGATTGGGTACACCGGAAAAGATTGTGGTTAGTGTCAATTTCCAACCTCTTGGTAGGCTAAGGTGGTAGACACAACAAACTGCAAACATTTATGCCTTAAAACATGTTCATGTTCAATCTTGCAAGTCGATGTTTTTTCATGACTAAGTGGCTTGATAGTGTGGCTGTGTGGGGACTAATTGGTTTGTGGATTTTTCATCAGGTATGCCCCTTCCTATTGCTCAAGTAGAAGAGAGTTGGCAAATGGCAGAGTTTTACAGCAATAAGGTGAGTGACTTGAACGAGCAAGTTCTGAAGTAAAATAGTGGTACACAGCTCATCGTGGTCCAGTTCCAGTAAGGCACCTCAAACTGGAGGCAAATTACAGGGTATAGCTTTACTGTCTTTTAACATAAAGAAGAATGGATGTTGGTCAGAAACAAAATTGTACACCAAGAACAAGCGTTCGGTTAATGAGCATGATTTTTCCTTTGTTCAGAGACGAAGCAGTTTTTTTTTTCCTTTTTCTAAAGTAAAGAGCAGAATTACAGTAAAACAGACTAGACATTTCCTTTGTTAGACTCAATAGAAAAAATATTGACAAATCTCTTGATGAAAAGATGAGGATACTGTGCATTGATCCCTGCTTTATCCTTAATTGGCGGTGGCCGTATGTAACAGATTACTTATAGTGGGAAACGAAAATTATTTTTTAAAAAATCTTGAATAGGCTTAATCTTACTAAGATCAGATGAAAAATTCTTCAGGTCCTTGTGGAGTACAAAAATAAGGACCCTGATCATGGAGAGTGGGCAACAGCTCTAAAAGAGCTCTTTGTGCCTAGTTTGCGCGACTATGTGAAGAGGTTTTACCCTTTGGGTCCCATGTGGCAACCTCATGGAAGTTCAACAAGCAAGGCACCTTCTGCTCCCTGCCCTCCTTCTGCATCTCTTTTCAGCTCTTCAGCTCAGTCATCGCAGCCAAAAACTGGAATGTCGGTGATCTTCGCTGAAATCAGCTCCGGAAAATCAATGACACAAGGTCAATACATCTTCGTGTTGACTTTCAGTGAACAGTGATCACATTTTTCACCATCTCAATTTATATATTCTATGTGATGAGTAGTGCTTCATCTTCAACAGGTCTTAGAACAGTGACAGATGACATGAAGAGCAAGAATAGAACAGACAGAACTGGTGTTGTTACTGCTGAAGGAAAAGCAGATCACAAGGCACCCAGCTCTATTTCAACCAAACTGCCTTCTAAATTGGAGCTCCAAATGGGTCGCAAGTAATTGCAGTTTCCCTTTTTGAATTATTGTATCCAGAAATATGAAAATGAATGAAAATAATCTCACATTATTCACGCCATTGGCTATCAGATGGATTGTTGAACACCATGTTGGCAACAAGAACTTAATAATTGAAGACTGTGATACCAAGCAATCCGTTTATGTATTTGGATGCAAGGATTGTGTGCTACAAGTTAAAGGTATTTTGCATCAATCTTCTAAAAGAACTCATGAGATATGCATCGTTTTTGAAAGAGCACACAAGAGCTGACTAAGCATGCATCTGCATACTGTTTAGCAGGAAAAGTGAACAACATAACTATTGATAAGTGCACCAAGATGGGAGTATTGTTCAAGGTAGATTTTTGGAATAATTGAATTCCTTCAATGCCTATTGGTTTCTTTATTAATTTTCTTCATATAATTCAGGGCGTTGTCGCCGCTTGCGAAATTGTGAACTGTAACAGTGTTGAGGTCCAATGTGAGGTACATGAGATCTGCTTTCTTGATATCTAGTATTTTGTTGCAGGAAGTGCTTTGGGTTTGGCCTCATTGCAGGAGTTTTTAATGATGCTACAGGGCTCAGTACCAACTATGTCTATCGATAACACTTCTGGCTGCCAACTTTATTTAAACAAGGAATCTTTAGAGACATCTATAACGACTGCTAAGTCTAGTGAAATCAATGCCCTTGTTCCAGATGCAGACAGCGACGGTGATTGGGTGAGTACTTCTCTAAATTCTTTTGAACCTCTTCTATCCGAACCTTATATCTCAGTATTTCACTCTTTCTGAGTCAAATTGATGCTGCTCTTATACTTAGAGAGAGAGATAACTTAGTGGGAGCATTTTCTCCTTAAGAAAAAAAGTAGAAAGGCACCCGAATCTGTGCCATTCTTAAATCATTACCTGGGTGAGGGTACGCCCACAGCCTCCTACCAATTGAGCCAAGATGAGCTGCTTTACTTGACAATTGAAAAGTTGGACTTCTAGAAATGTGCATCTTTTTCTTCTCACATTGTAGCATAATAAGTGCCAGTTCTGATTCTTCTCTTTTTAACATTTGCAGGCAGAGCATCCCTTACCCCAGCAGTTCATTCATGCTTTCAGAGATGGTCAATTTACAACATCACCAGCATCTCACTCAGGCGGCTAACCATTTTTGTTCATTTGTTGTTATATTTATTTTATTTTGTTTAGGTTAACTAGCTACCCTTCCATCCTGGTTTCCACATAGAGCAAGCCAGTTCTGTTCATTTGACTCAGGTACTGCAGATTTTTCCTTCCCACAACGTATAATCCTACAGTTCCAACTAGGAAGGAATAACATATCTGATGTCAGATAAGGGTGTATGTAAGTCAGTAATTTTGTAACAGTTCTACTGAACGCAATGGTATTCTCAAGTCTCAATTCTTAAACTGATAATAAAATGGCTTCAGGCCCTGTTTGGATCGAAAGAAACAGATTATTTGTCTGCGGATTATTTACTTGATATGTGGATGAATTAAATATTTTTAAAAATAAACTTAGCAAATAGCTTAGAATAAGTAATTTAAATAATATAGTGGAAGAAATGTTTTACTAGAAAGCACTTTTTTGGAGATCTACGGTAAATAAAACGTGGCAATAATCCGGTGAAGTAATTGAAAAGAACAAGTGAGTGGCAAAAATAGTTTAGCCACAAACTTGTGTGTTACTGATATGAAATCACCCCTTAAACTTTCATATGTATCGAGAGGGCCGTGTGCCTTTTACATTGCTGACTACATCCTGTTTACAACTCTGTATCTTTTAAGTATGATCAAAACAAAAAAAAAAAGTAGCTGGGTTTCTAAGGCAATCAGCTCAGGATCAATGGATCATCAGCACGCGGGAATTCCAGCCGCCAACTTTGCTCTCAGGTCCTTCCTCAGAATCTTTCCTGACGGCGCCTTCGGGATCGCGTTCACGAAGAAAATCTTGTGCAGCCTCTTGTAGAACACCACCTGATTATACACAGTGAAACCCAACGTTTAGTTCATCTTGATGCTAAGGTTAATGATTAGCTGCAGGGAAAGTCTTGCCAAGGAGTTTGATCATGATCTCACCTGCTTCGCGACGTACTGCTTGATCTCGTCCTCGGTGATCTCTGAGCCGTCGGATGCCACGACGAACGCCACCGGAATCTCGCCGCAGGAATCATCCTTCATCCTACATTGGGAAATTCAGGCATTATGTCAAGCCGCTGTTTTTTCAGAGTTTCTGCCGTGCATGCACGCTTGGCGAAGTTGATCACGCCGGCTACTTACGGGACGACGGCGGCGTCGGCGATGGTGGCGTGGGCGATGAGCATGGCCTCGAGTTCGGCGGGGGCAACCTGGAACCCCTTGTACTTGATGAGCTCCTTGAGCCGGTCCACGATGAAGATCTCGTCGTCGTCGTCGACGAAGCCGATGTCGCCGGTGTGCAGCCACCCGTCCTTGTCAATGGTCTTCTCCGTCGCCTCCGGGTTGTTGAGGTACCCTGCACGTACGCGCCAAGACCGGGAACGCGTCAGCTTCGACCAGTCAAAAGTGCTCTTTTTTTTTGTGAAGTTAAACAAAATGTGAATTTGGGTGAGTACCTTTCATGATCTGCCTTCCCCTGATGCAAATCTCCCCCGGCTGGTTGCGCGGGAGCGACAGCCCGGTGTCCGGGTCGACGATCTTCAGCTCGGCGTTCCGCACCACCGTGCCGCACGCGCCGGACTTCACCGGCGACGGCTCCTTGGCGAACGCCATGCACATTGACAGCACCGGCCCTGCCTCCGTCATCCCGTAACCCTGCTCAATCAAATTCACATCAAATTCATTTCATAAATCATAAGATATTGTTGTAATTGGTCTCATTATCTAAAAAGAATGTAATTTGGTCTGGTCAAATTTTGAGTTGGTCGTCGTGTTCGTCTAGTAGAGGAGAAAAGTGTGGTTACCTGTCCGAGCACGGCGTTGGGGAGCTTGGCGTGGACGATGTCCTGCAGTTCCTTGCCCATGGGCGCGGCGCCGGAGATGACCATTCGGACGGAGGAGAGGTCGTGGCGGTCGAGGGCGTTGCTCTTGGCCATCTCGACCACGATGGGCGGCACGAGCGGCGCGATGGTGATGCCGTGGCGCTCCACCAGCTGCAGCATCTTGATGGTCTCGAACCGCTTCATGACGACGATGGCGGCGCCGGCGCGCATGCCGCAGAGCAAGATGGAGTGGAGCGAGTAGACGTGGAACATGGGGAGCACGCACAGGACTACGTCGTCCTCCCGGAAGTGGAGATTCGGGTTCTCGCCGTCGACGAGCTGCGCCACGCTGGTCACCAGCCCGCGGTGCGACAGCATCACCCCCTTGGGGAGCCCCGTCGTGCCCGACGAGTACGGCAGCGCGACGGCGTCGTTGGCGACGTCGATGGACACCTCCGGCAGCGCCGAGCCGTCGGCGGCGGCGAGGTCCGCGAACGACGCGCACCCCTCGGCGCCGTCCCCGGTGGCTACGACGGTGACGCCAGCGAGGCCGCTCACCTTGGCGACAAACGCCGGCTCGGTGACGACGACCGTCGCTCCGGACGCCGCCACCTGCTTGGCGATCTCCGGCGGGGTGTGCAGCGGGTTGGCCGTGGTGGTGACGGCGCCAAGCCGTGACGACGCGAGGAACACCACCGCGAACTCAACCGAATTCGGCAGCAGCAGCATCACCGTACTACCATGACGAACGCCGAGCGAGCTTAACCCAGCCGCCACGCGGCGGGACAGCGCATCGACGTCGCTGAACGAGAGCGTCTCCCCGGTGGCTCCATCGATAAGGCAGGCGCGGTCTCGGCGGTCGGCGAGGCGCTCGAACACGTAGTCGTGCAGTGGGAGGTGGTCCAGGATGGCGATGTCGGGGAGCCTCGAGCGGAAGACGAACTGCTCCGGCAACGAGCCCATTCTCCGGCGGCGACTAGCTAGCTCTTCTCCGGTGGGTTGGTGTGCGGGATGGGAGTGCGTGTGATGATAGCTACCGACTCCTGAGAGGCTGAAGCAGCTGGAGAGCTCTGCTTTATAGTGGAGGCAATGGTGTTCGGTGGGGAGCTCGAACTGGCTGTGTTTTTTCTCTTTCTTTGGGAGGATGATGACCAGATCGCCGGATCATGTCCAAAGAAGAGTAGTTGCTGCTGTGCTGAGAGACTGAGACTGTGGCTAAGTTAAATTAATCAACCAATTGAGCAACATGAACAATACATTTCACACTGTACTAAGTGTGTGTCTGAGCGTGAACGCATCTTTTGTCATAAAACTAAGACTTCGTCAGCTTGTGAATCAGAATCAGGTTTTAAATTTTGGGATTCAATTTTAGGATTAAGTTTAGGGATTATCTTCGTCGTTTTCATTGCTTAGGTCTCGTTTTATGATTGCTAATAACACAAGTAAAAGATCTGTCTAAAATTAATTCTTAAAAAATCTAAATTTTAAATCACTTTGGATTCAAAATAGCGAGTTATAATGGTTACAGTAACTTTATGGGATGGATATGTAAGAAACCTGAGAATTCTCTCTTCTCTCTCTATACTTTTCAACGTTGAACTATTGTCATAGGAATCGTTGTTTCAAAAAATAAAGGAAAATCCATTAAGGAGCTAAAGAGTACACACTACATCAACTCCACTCCATACCACTAACTGAATGCTCATCCACTCCACTCCAGTCAAACGTTTTAAAAGAGCTGAAGTTGTTTTATTGTGCCATTTAATAGGCTGTTATGTTTTTTTCTCTCAATAAAATGTTCTTTAGATTTAGCACATTCACAATGCGTTATGATAGTAGATTTTTTTATAAAAAAGTAGTACTCATCATCTCACGCACTTGCCATTTGTTGTAGTTGCAATCTTGATTAATTTCTACCATTATTTTATTCGCTATTCCACACGGAACGAGGTTATGGGCCAGTTTGTTGTCACTTTCAACCATATCAAAAATTCATAACGCTAAAATTTGGTGTGGTAATAAATCAAACATAATATAATCAGTGCTACCACACCTAAATTTGTTAATTCTAGAAGCTTGCACTCTTAAAAGCATTAGTAAAGTTTGATAAGCCTTCAAACTTATTTAAAAATTTGGTAACACCAAGATGTGTCAAAATTTGTTATATTGATACGATTGAAAAGTAGCAACCAACTAAATAGGCCATATAATACAAATTTTGGTCACATAGCTCTAAGTTAGGTCATGTGAAGCATAGGGTAAAGACTTATTTAGAAGAAAAATCACTAAACTTATATATAGATTTTAATGAAAATAGTCTAGTTCCACTTAAATCAAAATATGTACT
The DNA here is from genome assembly GCA_030770085.1 of Oryza coarctata. Taxonomy (NCBI): domain Eukaryota; kingdom Viridiplantae; phylum Streptophyta; class Magnoliopsida; order Poales; family Poaceae; genus Oryza; species Oryza coarctata. The sequence continues at coordinate 18,734,503 of CM061476.1, read as the reverse complement.
TATATATTCCGAATAGCACATGTTAGCGTGTTTATATACTTTTATGAGCCTAATGTACGCATGTCTCAACAGCTGGAGATTCTAAGAAACAAAACAGTCGGTATGTATTTAGTTAATTAATGGGAACCTAGAAAGGCTTTATTGTCTAAATTTTGTAGAATACCCCAAGTCACTTATAATCGGAGCGAAAATCTAAATTATTTGGAAAATAAAAGATTCTAGAAGTAGTAGTGACAGTCAGCATAACATCCTGTAGTGCCATATTACTACTACTACTACAGTTACAGTTGTGAAGAAGTCATATGAACCATACTTGTTAACGCAGTTTTGCTCACTAAATACACGCGAATGTGCTCTAGAAAAAAAAAACCCACATGAATGGCTAGTATATCTCACGAGTTGGGTTGTGTATGTGCTCAGTGCCCCGTTGCCCACCCGGTCACTCGTGACGGCCTGACCTCGCACGTGTGCAAAACGCAGCAGCCTATTAGTTTGAGCCGCGCCGTTGTCCCGGTTCCGGACCAAGCCCAAACGGGGCGATGGTTGGTGAGCGTTTGACCGTGCTGGAACCGAGCTCCACGCACGCCGGTGACACCGCCCTCGGTCAGCCGGCCCCGTCCTCACCAACCGCGTGTGCACGGGGAAGCATCCGCGCGGCTGGGCTCCGGTCGGGTTGGTTGGTGACTTGCTGTGCGTGCGTCGAGGCGGCTGACCCAAGTGACGATTTTGGACGTGCTCGCGGGGCGTTGCTGGTCCGTAGCCGTCGGATCGGGGGTGGTGGCTAATCGCGTCCGTCCGAACTGGGGAGTGGGTCGCAGCTTTCCTCGTGGCTACCTACCCACCTCGGTCTTTCCTTCCTACGTCTGGCGTACCGATCATTTGTCTTCTCCGGTTCGGCAGGCAGAAAGGCAGTGGAAACACAACCCGACGGGTTTTGCTCGAGTCCCAACCGTCCAATCATAGGTACTTTTGAGATTGATCCTGCGGTAGTTCCACTTCGATTCTTCCGATGTGCACAGTAATTGTGCCTTGCTGCGAAATTTAGCACGTACTACTGATTCAGTTGCCCGTTTTATGGCTAAGGATATGTGATTTTATATCTATGCTATCGCAAAAGTAGAGTCGTCTTAGTTCCCGTTTCCTCCTTTCACCTCCCATCACGTGCACAACCATCTTCTCTAGACAAAAACGTAAAAATAGGCTGAATCCAATGTTTAATCAACAATTCACCCTTTCATCCTAGCCCGTTGATATATTATTGGTATGAAAATTCAAGAGTAGAAATAAGAGAAATCATATCCCTTGCTTTGCTTTGGTTTTGAATTGGACGGTTTCCTTGGTTGGAAAAAAAACTGTTTAGCTGACTCAATAGCTCGATTCAAAATTGTTCCGATTAATTTAAAAGAAAAGGCTATTAAATTTTGAACGAAAAGCTGTTTTTACTTGACTCGGCTTAGATTCTTAAAAAAATAGTCTCAAATGATGGATAAAAAAATAAATCATAAAAAATAATTTTAAAAAAGACCGATAAAAGTTAACCAAGCTTTTTTTTTTCCCACTCTTGGTCACCGGTTCTATTGTTAAACTGAGGACTCTATAACGTTTTGGCTTGGGCTGGAATGCCCATACAAATGTGGGCCGGACCGTTGGAGTTAAATTTGTTTGGGTCCCTTGTGGTTGTCATGGGCCAAGTTTGTAATTGCGTATGAACCAATCTTAAATCTTATCACTTATTTTGTTTATCTAAAAAATGGTTTGTTTTGTATTGTCTATCGTTAATCATAAATTTTTTCTTAAAAACATAATGGAATATTACATTTATGAAATAGAAACATTCAAAAACAAATATTCTCCTCTATAATGTCAAAAAAAAAACACCATCGTGTGATTAAGTGATAATTCATTGGCTGAGATTTTAGATTAAGAATCGGTCCTGTAGAACTTATCACACTTCGTTTTTTTTTTGCGGATTCATGTTAGGAAGTTAATCCAGATCAGAGACACATGTAAATCAACCAGTCTATTTAGTTTCCTTTATGCCGCATTATTTGGTGTGGTCATAGACTAACTTGTGAGTACTTTTAAGCCACTCTAACTTAACTAAATGAAGTAAAATTGATCGATAAGAAACACCTCCCGGTAGGTTGGTTCAGGCAACACCTGCAGACCAATACTATCAGTGGCCATACAATTCGACAAGATTGTGAGAACTTATGGTCGTGGAAGAAGGGAGTGGAGGCAGGATATAACCGGTGAGGGTGCGTGATGCACGATATTCTTGTTCTTTGTTTTATACGATGCAAATATAAATATATGAAAAAATACTACAAAGTTTTCTTGGAAACAAAATGAGAAGTGATGAACTTGCCATTCTCCGTTAAAAAAAACGCTAGTTGCGATCCTCTCTAAGAAAAAGTGATGTTGCACTTTGGTGCTCTTGTTGCAAAGTATATATATGGCCTGCATGAGATAGCTGAGAATAAATGATTATTTGATTTTTTATATCTATTTGGAGTAAGTAAATTAAAATGGAGTAAGTAATTTTTTTTATAAAATGGAGTAGTAAATTATTTATTAACACCGTTTGCTGTTTAGGAGAGAGAGAAGTGGAGGAGAGTGAGAGGGAGCTAGGCCGGCTGAGGGGAGGAAGGAGACGGAAAAAGAGAGGAGAGGGTTGGGCTGAGGGAAAGGAGGCAAACAGGAGGTTTTGCACTATTTTAGGAATTTTTAGAATTGAATTTTTAAAGAAATTTTGAAATTAGTTTGAATTTCAACTTAGGTGTTGATATCTGGAATTGGACTCAAATTCTATTGTCGGACTCAGAAACATTTAGAAGGAATTTTAAGAGAATAGGTTGATTAAAAAGTCGAACCGATTCAAATTTTGGATTGAGTTCTTTAGTTTAGGATTTTTGGGGTCTTAAAAATAATAGAAAATAAGATCTTTGGCACATAATACACACAAAGAAATAATTTTTTAAACTATAATTTTTATTAAAATAGCTTTTTAACTATTAAGCTAAAGTGTTATAGTAGGGCGACATTGGAGCGGGATGATGGTGGCCATAGGAAGGTGAAGGACGACATAAAGAGTGAACCTGGTGCAGACCTTTCAACGTGGTCTCGTGACTCCGAACGACAGTTGCCTATGAAGGACAGGTGGTGAATAGGGTGCAACTAGCGTCGGCAAGGTGTGGATGCGAGAGAAAAGGAAGTGTGGCGGGGGGAGGTGTGGCGCGAAGATGACTTGGGTGGTGCAAGGCTGTGTCTACGCAAGGACACATAGTTTGTGGCTGGAGATAGGGACATCGTTCGTGGCTTATCATGGCCCGACAAGGCGCGGGAGTGAACAAGGAGCGACACATGAGAGCGATACGCAAGACGGTACATGGTGAGGCTGGCTTGAGTGTGACCTAGTGAGGCAACATAGGGAGGTGTCAGGATGGGTGTATCCTGTTCTCAGGTGCTTCACGACATAGTATACGCTAGGACGAAGCAACTTGGTTGATAGCATAAGCGGACAAGTGGTGCAGCAAGACCTAGGGGTGGTGGCTCCTTGCACGTATTTGCTTGAGTAGTTTGCTTGCAAGATGATGGCTGGGCAAGGAGCTGCCCTTGCTAGGCTTGCTATCAGTGAAACTAAGAGCTGGCTAGGCCAAGAGCTAGGATGGCTTATTGTATTGGTCTGACTCGAACGAGGTGGCATAAGAGGAGATGGTTTGAGAAAAGAATAGAGGTGAAAGTGGGCCAGATCAGGTCGTGTCCCAAGGAGAAGAGCCGAGCTAGTTTGACTATGGTCCAAACTAGAAGGGGAAAAGAAAAGGTGTTGAGCCATAGGTAGAAAGGAAGGAAAAGGTGGCCTAATGTTGTAGGATGCCTTAATGTTTTTTTAAAGAATTCAGATATTGTTTAACAATATATTTGAATTGATGTACGAACTTTGTATTTAGGAAATTTACATGAGGTACATTTAATTAAAATTGTAATATTTAAAATGAAATTTGATTCTTGGGTGGATTCTAGATAGATTTGAGCAGATGACAAAATGAGATAAGTTTCAATGATGATTTAGAATAAGTTTTGGTAATTGACTTTATCAAGATTTAAGGGACTTCGGAATAGCCATTTGACTTATATCTTTGATGGTTGAAATGAAGTTTGGTTCTTGAATTAATTTAAATAATTATGGATGAAGGGAAACATGGGGATTTCAAATGAGAGTTTGATTTTCAAATTTTGATTCCAAGGTTCATTTGGAAGAGATTTTTGAGTAAAATTTTAGGGTCTTAAGTATGGATAAAATCGGAATGTTGGCAAATCAGAATTTTAAAACTAAAGTTTTATTAAAACAGTTTTTAATGGCACATGAAAACCGAACGTTATACGTATCACAATAAAAAAGGCATGACGCTGAGCCACATAAGGCATGACTTATGCTATTGCATTAAATGCGGGGCAGTCCTAATGGGTATGTTCTCGTATCCTGAGCTTGTGTATAGCCCTCCAAGCTTGGGCGTGGCACTCTTATGACCCTATGCTAGGAGAGCTCGAGCACGTGTCGGCGGGCACAGCCTGAGCTTGTGCTGGAAGGAACAAGTTTGAGACTCTCTGAGCTAAGGTACAAGCCTGGGTTCCTTGCTTCCGGTTGCTTGTTCGCTGGGCCACCAATCTCAGGGCTGCGTGTTGCTCCTAGGGTTAGACCGTGACATCCCCTGGCTCCTTCGGATTCGATGATGTGACACCAGGCTGTCCGTATAGTTGGTGGTGAGGACCTGATTAAAACTTTACCAATAATATCTGAATGGTTTTGAGAGTTGACTGACCACAAATAAATGGATTCGCAGTTAAGGGACTAAAGTTGGATCAAAGACTTAGTTGAGGGAATAAATTTAGACTTTCTGTAACATTAATCAATTGATGTACTACATACGATTCTTGTGGAGTGGTCTGAGTCCATGAACTTAACTAATGAAAGTATTGTTAAAGCCTACAATCTTATTCCATCCATGCTCTTTGTTTTGAAAAAAAAGGATAAAGAAAAAATTAGAGTATCTCTTATTAATATAAAAAATAAGAGCGGTTAGAGATAAAATAAAAAAATAAATATAAGATAATTGATGGTGTATGATATATTACATTATTAAATAAAATTTAAATCTTAAAATTCTTTACAAATAAGGATGGGGAGAGTAGGTGTTACTACTTATCTCCATCTCAAAATATCTCAAAATATAAGACAGATATATTTAAAAAATTAACATTTGTAACTTTACTAATAACGTTTAGTGCTATGTTATTGTTATTATTTTGATATTATTTTTTATAATATAATATGAAAATAACACTATAAAGCTCACAGCTAATTAATGAGGCTTATGAGCTGGAAACCCACGCTTACATTAAGATCCGTGGAGAACAAGCTGTTTTTACTGGTTCGAAGACAGCAACATAAGACACGCTGAGGAGACCGGCGGTCGTGGAAAAGCAACAGCAAATCAGCAATTTTGACAGGCTTATGGCCGTTCTTAACGGCTAAATGAGCTTATCTACCTCTTTTTTTGTTAGCTTATTTTTAAACGGCTATACGGCTAAACGATACGTTTTATATAAAAACTTTAAAAGTTATTTTAAAAATTAAATAAATTTAATTTTTAAATTTATAATAATTAATACTTAATTAAATATGCGCTAATGTTTTATCTCGTTTTACATATAACTAACCAATTCCAATTAGGCCCTTAAACTAATACTAATCCTATTCAAAAATATCTATCACCATTAGTTGTTACTGTTCAAACTTTAACCCATAATAATTGTCTGGTTTGGTTCATGAATCATGAAGCTATAGTCAAATACGGTGTGCAACATTCTTGGAAATATAATTTCAAATAAAATTTACTGATAGAATATAGTGTTTTAATACTAGTAGCTACTAGTAAACGCTATCTCTTGAGAAAACCAGGCCCTCCTGTTGCTCCTAGGAGGGCAAATCGAGTGGCAATCTAGGCCTCCTCCCACCTTCCTCCCTTCTTCCTTATCGTCGTTGGAGTTAGCCATCAAAAACCGAGCAGTGGGAAGTATAGCAGTGGCGGGACCTTCCCTTTTCTCTCATGCCCTCGAAGTGAACATGAATCTAAAGGATAGAGCAGCAAATGTAGAGCCACGAAGGTCGCTGGCCAAGGTCACAACTGCACAATGGAATGGTGGTGGTCTGCATGGTGAACCCATAAGCAAGGCAGCATATGTGGAGGAGTGTGCTCGGAGATGTAGGTGGAGTCGAGGACAACTAGATCCAACCCTAAAGGCTAGATCCACCAACCCCCTATTGGATCCGATGACGGTGACGTCCCCTACTACAACAAGTGTGGCAGTGATGCAGGGGTACCACTGTAGTCAACGAGGATGTTGATGGTCGATGGTAGTGAGCAAGCCGTGAGGTCTCCATAGTCCTACATACCTAAGGTAGCATGGAAGGCAGTGGTGAGATGTAGATTAGGTGCAACCGTGATGGCTATGTGCGGGTCTGGTCGCCATGGTAGGGATGCGACGATGGTTATTGAAGGTTATGACAACGATGGGCCACACGATGATGGGTTTGGTAGGGGTGTGGCTAGCAACCGGATCTACACCACCCCAACAAGGAGCGCATAAGGCACTAGCCGGTAGGCCAACAAGGTGGCTGGCAGTTTGGAGGTAGAAGAAGAAGTTGGCTGGAGTTGTAGTGTAGGAAGGAAGACTACTAGCTGCAGTGGCTATAAGGACGCATCGAGTGCACACACCAATGACCATGTGTTGCCCTCATACCGAAAGGTTGGTGGAAATCGAGGCGAAAGCCTAGACAACGCCACTTGTGGGCGTCATTCCCTTGTTGGAGGAGTTCTTGTTGTGCCTCACTACCTTAAACCCTAAACCCTACCTTACCTATGGATCATTTAGGTGAAAACCCGCCCTAACCCTTAGGCCAAAAATGGTTGTGCAATCTGGCGTCGTGCCCTTCTTGAAGGTATTTTCATGGAAGTCCATCATTGTGTTCCGATAGTTGCTTGGTTGTGGTTCGCATTGGTACCCAACGGTGCCTTTGGAAAGTCGGAGTAGCTTCGTTGAGGTAGTCAACGACGTAGGCAATGATGACTTAAAATTATGGTTGGTTGTAGGCGAGTCTGACTGTTGTCTGCTTGGAGGTTGGAGCTATTGTATAGATGTAAGCTTGGCAACGATGACTCAAGTCGGACATCATCAATCTTGTTTCACTCCGGTGTGGGAAAGAGAGCTGATTTGGTTTGTGGGGGCTTGTATGTCTGGCTCAATCATACCTCAACTAGATTAGTAATTGTGAAGTTGGAGCTATAACATCTACAGAGCGACGTGTGACAACAATAACATGACTTCAATCGAGTTGTGATTTGGTGCAGGTTTAGATCAACATCTTTGTCCTGATGGGTGATGATATGACAACAATGATGTTGGGTCGTGGCTAGGATGTGAGGGTGTAGTTGTTTCTTCAACTTGCTTTGAGAGCTTATGGCGAGTATGGTAGCAGGTGGAGTTGAGTGTTGAGTTTGGCTGTCTTGCTTTCACGTTCGTGTTTGTTAGGTTAGAAGTTGTTATTGTGGTTTTTTATAGTTTATCCTAATTAACTGGGAATGTAAGGTTTGACCTCATCTCTCTTAAAATGAGGCACCATTTCCTTTATATAAAAGATGCTGGCAACAGACAGCTCGGCTCCGAAAAACGAAACGCGCGCGCGCTCTCTCTCTCCAGGGAAAGAAACACTCTTTTTTTACTTTCTAGTGCTTGCACGGGTGTTTCTAGCTAGTGCTTGCACGCGGGTGGATAGCTTGCTCGTGCAGCCGAGCAGCGCCGGCGGTGTGCGGAATTCCTCGACTGCGTCGTCACCTGGCTTGGCCTCGAAGGAGTTTCTTTTATCCGGTGATAAGACGCGCTGGAGTGCTGGACCTTCGTGGTGGCGCCGTGCCGTAACCGCGTGTGATCGAGCTGCAACCTTTGACCCGCGAGCCGTTTGCCTTCCTTCCACCCGAGGCCCCGCGCTTACCTGTCGTCCGCCGGCGCCGCATCCATCGCCCGGCCCCGCCCCAACCCCGTCGCGAGCCGCGCTTGATCGAGCCGTACTACGGCGCGGCCGCGCATTATCCGGCACGAACCAGCGCACGACGCCGCAGCACACAATCGCACATGCGACGGGCGTACAGCGTTACAGCTGCAATTCGTTTGGACGTCGTCAGCAATGATTGCTTTTCTGGCCGTAGGTGCTTGATTGCCATGTTGTAATAGTAGTAGCGTATACGCGTCTTGTACACTTGTCTTGGCGTCCGTAGGGAGCGTTCGATTCCTCTTTTGGCTGAAGTTGATGATGTGCGTGCAGAACTAGACATTATTATATTGATTAAATATTAATTATTTTATTTGATTTTTTAAAAACTTCTGTATATAATTTTTTTTAAAAAAATATTATTTAGTAGTTTAAAAAATATGCTCAGCTGAAACAAATGGCCTGTACTTCTATTTAACTATTAGTCACTCTTACGATATATCATTCTTCAAATACCATTTTTATGATTGATCTTATAAAATTGGTATTGAAGATAGATGATTTCTTAACTATTAGCCACTTTTACCGATGCTTCTCTATCTTTATCTCCCTACCAATCAAGGCTCATAGCCACCCCGTTGGCCATCGCAACTTGCTTATCGTTGTGCAAGCTTGTGGCCACAAGAGTTCCAGCATGAAGGAGTAGGCGTTGAGGCCGTGCAACACTATGGGTAGAGTGAGAAAGGTGCCGATGACGACATCATTGCACCGAGGACGGTGGCCATAGAGAGGGCCTAGGCGGCGAAGGAATCGGAGGACATTGGGCGATAAGGCACTTAGGACGACGACTACCTAAATATAGAGATGGATGTATGACCGAGATTGCTCTTGGGTGGCTAGAAGTCGACAATGGCCCTAAGCCATCAGCCAAGATGCTCACCTTTACATAGTTGTTGAGCTCGAGTGGCATCACTATGTCGTTGAGGTTGATCTTAAGGTGCATCACACCTTGAGCTGAGCCCTACGGTGAGCTCCACATCTTACACTATCAAGGTTGCGGTATAGCGTCATCCCTATCATTAGGCCACCTGACCACGATAGGTCATGGCGACAATGAGGCTACGATGACCAATAGAGATAAAGAGGCCCTCTTTGTCACCTAGCCTTTCGTCCTCACCGGAGACATGGCACGGTGGATTTTAGCGATGAGCGGGTGGCCAATAAGGAGATGAAGGGGATAGGAAGGGACTGGCATATGGGGCTTATGTTGTTTTCCACGCTAGCAAGCTTCATTAGCAAAAGTGGTAAATATTTAATAAATCATCTTTCTTCGATAATAATATTATAAGATCTAATATAAAAATAGATATAAGAGTGACAAATAGTTAAATTTCCCCTTAACCGGCCGTAGCAGAGACAGCAATAGGCTAGCTCCAGTTAATGACGTAGTGACGAAGTACTCGTGCACGACGTCTGTGATTAATGCATGTACCGACCTACGCTACGTTCCTTGCAATTTCTTAACACCGAGTAGGTTACTGCACACAACAACATGGCTGACATTTCCATGTGTCACCCTATATTTGCGTGGCTGCACGCACAAGAGAAGGCCTCTTCGCCTCTTGCTTCCCTCCACCTCGCCGTTTACCAAAAACGCATCGTTCGTGTCTCGGCTCGCGTTCGTTTGCTTGCTTGTCACGATTCGAAAGCCTCGACGACAAGGACAAAGGACAAAGAGAGAAGGCTTCGTGCAGGCGCGCACGCCAAGTCGTCTTAGCCGGTCAACGGATCTCCACCGATCGATGGCGTCGTCGGAGAGGCGGTCGTCGACGTCGCTCCTCGGCAGCTTCCGCACGGCGGTCAAGAAGGTCCGGTTCCTGCTCTCCTTCAGCGCGACGCGGTGGATCCTCTCCTCCATCGTCGGCTCGCGGGCCGGAGCCACGCCGCAGCGCCGCGTCAGCTTCGGCCCGGCGCAGCCACCTAGCCTCCTCGACTACGAGGGCAGCTCCATCGTGTCGTCGCCGGCCAGGTCGCCGTCATGGACGGAGACGCCGCCTTCCAGGACGGCGAGCCTGGGGCCGCCAACGAGGAGGACCGTGTCGCGGACGAGCAGCGCGGCGTCGTCGCCCGGCGGCGGCGACGACGATATCGACCGGCGCGCCGAGCTGTTCATCGCCAACTTCTACAAGCACATACAGATGGAGCGGCAGGTGTCCCTGCAACTGCGCTATTTGGAGAGGACGCCCTCCAGGTGATTGTTTAAAACGTGATAGGATCGATTTTTTTGCAAAAGGATCTTCGTATCATCACAAGAGAAAAAAAGTGTAGGTAGATTTAGATGGATGTTTTTTGTTCCATCATTTCTACATATCTTTTGGATTGTTTTTACGCCAATTAGATATTTTATTGATTGTTTTTTTAATGATTGAGAGTGTACATACGGAATAATGGACACTGCTTTGTACACCTAAATTTTGTGCACAAATCCTGATAGGAATCCAATTCTGCAACAAAATTACTAGTATTAAAAGTCTAGCTTGAAACACGCAATTCAACTCCAAATCGGACTCCCAAATGAGACGGCTCAAGGGAGATAAGTTCTTTTTATACAGCAGTATCCGTGGGATCAAATTGGCATGCAAACTAGTCAATTAGGACTCATCCTGTCAGAGACGCGTATTACTCCGAGGGAACAAACCAATCAGGCCATACTACACGATGGAGATCAACAACAATTCCGGCGGCGCAGGAGGAGATTCCTCATCGCCGTCGCTGCCGTCGGGCTTCGGCAAGAAGCCATGGCTGGTTCAAGCTCAGGGAACGGGCACACTATACTTCGTCGACATGTCAGACAGGAGCTTGCACGTGAGGGCTATTCCCGACCTGCAAGGCAAGCTGTGCTTGGGCTGCGTCCACAACGGCGACTGGCTGGTCCTGGTGGACGAGATCACCAGCGGCTGCTTCCATTTCTGTCTCCCAAACTCGTCCAAGATCTCGCTGCCACCGATGCGAGAGCCGTTAGGAGACCTTGGAGCGTGCGTGGTGTTGGGGTCGTCGCCGGTTAACCGTGACAGTGCCGTGGTGATTAGCAGTCTAGCTGAACCTGAACGGAGCTTGCTGCTCCATTGCCACCCCGGCGACGAGGAGTGGACCAAGTTGATAGTACAGCTCGACTCTGACAGGTTGTTCGGCAAACTTGTCGACTTCGCAGGACAGTTATAGTCTCTCTTCCTAGATGTGGTCGATGACGCTGTCCAATCTCAGATGAATATTGGATGGGAGAGCTTATGCGGTCACTCGTATGAGCCCTACCTCGTCGAGTCGTGTGGCGAACTGTTCATCGTGGTTGCATCGTTATACGGGTTTCCCTACGACTGTCCGCTCAATGGAGTTGCCGTGTATCGCCTAGATCGAGCCGAGTGTTGAAAGTGTACTGTGTGACTGTCAATCCCTCAAGTGTATACGAGGGGGTCAGGTCTATATATATATATACAGTCCAGGCCAGTGGTCTGTCTAATACCCCGCAGTCTTCTGCATAACTGCTTGTTGGTCATCTATTACGGCTCATCTTTCTTTTCATTTCATTTCAGTTGATTGTGATGCGTCATTGCTACCGTCCTATACCGCGCGTCATTCATGCTATACTGGTTGATAATGTTGTTAACTCTGTAAAATAGGACCGTTGATACAGGTATATCATATCTTCCATATTTAATCTATTCATATCGATCACTATCATAGTAATATGATTAATATTATAATTTATTTATGAAATAAATTAAATCTATATGTTCTTATATTTAAAAAAATCAAAAACCTTATTACAACCACTATAATTTTTTAATAGCTGGTTTTACCGATGCAGTGAGGACGGATAAATTTACTAGTGTGCACTTTAAAAGATAGCAGATCATGGTCACTCTGTAACTAATGGCTATGAAGTACTTCTTGATAGTATTGAGAAATCTAAAGGAATTCTCTATGATGAACAACATAAAGAATTCAAAGAAGTCTCTACTATATCTTTGTCAGATGGATTTTTAGCATTGTTGATGATCGTCTGGTCAATGTGTACATGCACATGACCAATATAAAGAAGTTGTGGAATGCACTAAATACCAAATTCGGTGCTACTAGTGTTAGCAATGACTTATACATTATGTAGCAATTCATAGCTTCAGTATGATTGACAACCGTTCAGTGGCAGAACAAGCTCATAAAATACAACACGTTCCTGATACAAGAGACATGATGTAATGCTTGCTATTTTTTCTAAAATTTTAATTTTAAAATTTTGCTTAGCGATACCATTAAATCCCATTTCCACCTTTAAAACCTTAAATCTCCAAATTTTCTATTTCAGAAAATTTCAAATGTATCGACGAATAATTTCCTTCCTCTATGAAAATATTAAAATTTGTTTTGGACCCTAACTACACGTTGAATATTTCCTTTCCTATTTAACATCCTTTTAGACCATAGTTTAATTCTTCCCCTAACCTATACATGTGCAGGTTAGATTACCTATAATTTTTTCCCATCAAAATTAATCACGTGCAGATAAAACTAGCAAAAGCCAGGATTGTCTCAATTCCTCACTCTTCCATCTTTTCAAATAATAACACCACAGAACGTCCCTTTCTTTTTCCCTGTAACCTGGAAGCATGCTTTTGTCTCTCCTAAGCAACCTATCTCATGTATGTGCAACTCTCCTCTATTTTTTTCTTTTTGTCTCAAGCCAAAATAAGGCAGTACAGGACTCATCTATCTTTTTAATCTTTTTAAATGAGAGCTCACACATCAAGCTCCTCTCCACAACTCGCGAACAAGATAAGCAACAGACATTCGCTGCATGCATGCTTCATCCATCTTTTCAAAATGCATGCATGAAGCTCTACTGCTCAAATCTGTGATGCGACAAAGGAATAGGCCGAGCGAAGATGACAGCAAACATAGGTCAACACTCCGTCCCATCATGACGAACACAGAAAGAGAATTGAGTACTTCACATGAATCGCGACACCACACAGGGGCTTGTCATCACGTTAGTTGTGAGAGGCAAAGAAAGCAGCTACAAAACTAAACATACCGTCATTATTGGTTTTCCTCCTTCTCTAGACCATTACGTGCCCCTAGTAATCTTTCTTCACATTGCCAAGCCCAGCCGCCGAAACCGTCACCATTGTCGGAACCGAGCAGAGCCACCGTCTGCCATTGTCTCTCTTGCTCTTCACCGCCACAAAGGTAGCAACCATCCTCCTCTCTCTCTCTTCCTTCCTAATTGCCGCACCCATCCACAACTGCCACGCCTCCTGACCTTGGCATGCACACCCGAGCCTCTGGCCGTACCACCATTACAATCGCCGCCTATGTGGCAGACAATCGACCTTCGTGGTCAGGAATAGATCTGTGTGACTTAGGATGTCTTGTGTCACCATAGTGCCACAGTGATGAGAAGATGAACTTACCTTGTGAAAGTTTGTTAACTATAAGATAAGAAATAATATTTGATTAATTGTTATGTGTTTACAAAGTGAAAAGAACACATATGAACATAGTGACACATTGTTGCCGAGAATTTTTCCATCACATATAAACACAGTGAAAAGTTGTTGTAAAGCAATATGTGGAATGGATCGAGGTATGAGTCTCTTTTCGATAATTAAAATTTTAACTCACTAGTATATCAAGACCTATAAGTACATTCTTTCACATACTAGGATATAAAGATATTAGATGTAATTTTATCTTGTGTTTCTATGTGGTATAATATGTCCTATCGAAATGAGGATCATACCCAAAAGGCATAGAGACGAAGTAGGTGGAAGAATTTGAATGGAGCTTGCCATAATCTAAAGGAATGGATGCTCCCGTTTTAGAGGAACTTTTGTTGGTGGAGTTATCCTTATTCTCTTTGCTTTGATCAATCAGATCCTCTTCCAATTGTGACATTTCTTCGAGTGGTTAAACTTTCTCTGAAGTTGAGGCTCTCATACCAACTAAAAGGATCTTGAGTCATATAGAATGGGGGTAAATGTGTAAGATTTTAATTCTAAAATAAACTAGAAGCGAAAATTAGACTTCTCTTTGGAGTCTTCGGTTCTATCGTCTGGAGTATTTAGATCGATCCTTCTGTGAGACAAAGAAACTAGTTTAGAGTCTCCAGTTATATAGTTCGTAGATTTTAGACATACTTCAAAATATCCGAGGGCATTCAAACTTGGTGAACCCTAATGGTTGGTGAGGAAGCAATGAAACAAAACTAGAGAGAATATAATAGGTAACGGGATGCCTGATAGAGCTCAGTATGGAGAATGGTATAAATGTCCGGAGACTCTAGATAGGACTCTCTGTCAGACAGAGAGCTCAATCCAGAGACTCCGACATAGATGTCTGAAAACATTGAGCTAATTTCTTGATAGACAAACTTGTCCATAAATTTTTAAAAAATTCTAAACACAAACATCCAAAACATTGAGAGAAAAAAAAATCAAAACCCTAAGATATATATGGTGTGAGTGTTCGCTTATCTAGAATTGTAAGTTTTATTAATCACTTGCATTTTGAACCGATTAAACTTAAGCCATTCTTAATAATTCGATTTGTCCTAAGAACTTAAAAAATAATAAAATTATATTTTATCGCTTCAAGTTCTTTTTTCTTTTCTAACTTTATGGGAGGTCTTCTTTTCACCAAAATAATTTCTCACTAAACGAATTATTGCGACATTCTTAATCATAATATATTAGCTCACTAATTTCTTATCATATATAATTCAAAACCAACTGTGGGACCTATGTAGACTTTTAAGGTGTTTTGCCTCCTCCCACTGGCCTCTTCTTCTCTGATCATTAGGAAGAGGGAGAAAGCTATTGCCGCTATTGAGTGGGCATCCTTTGAGCCACTGCACTAGGGAAAAGGAAGGGAGTTGCCGCCGTGATCGTCAAGCAGTCCACCCCTGAGCTCATGACGGTCGGATCTGGCTGCCATTGAGCTCAGGGCAGCTGGATCTAGCTGTCATTGAGTTACCAAACTAGGAGAAGGGAGGGAGCCATAAAACTAGGGAGAAAGGGTTGCCATGGTGTCGACGAAGTCAGGACGGCTAGATTTGGCAGCCCTTAAACATATGGTAGTTGAATCTAGCTACCCCTAAGCTCGTGGTGGCTAGATCAAGTAGCCATTACTATCTATGTTGCCGGATTTGCTGATCAATCACCAGGAAGAGGAGGGAGCAAGGCCACCACGATAGAGAAGAGGATGAGGCTAGACAGTGGAAACAAGTAGGAGAAGAGGGGATGAGGCCACCACACAGGAAAGAAGGAGGGGAGCGGCAGTGGAGGAGAAGAGTGTGAGGAGAGGGCTCAATGAGGTTAAAAAATCATTTTCCTTCGCACAAGATTTTAAAAGAAGGAATTGTTGGGGGTAAATTGCAGGTGGCCCATGATATCCGAGTCCAGACAAGAATCTTTATAGGTGGCCCATGATTTGGCCGCTTACTCATCTATAAAAAAAAATTTTAGAGTAGTGATGTAAACGATTATATACTTGCTTATACTTGTAACGAATGCGGCAAGATTGACAGATCCCGTGCTACTACTACATGTTAACGGCAAGGCTCCTATTGAAATTGATGTCTCAAACTCTCAATCACTCGCTGCTGTCGGGCTTTAGCAGGAGACGATGGCTGGCGCTGGTGAATGCACGGAGGACGTAGTGCTCCCGAGATGCACAGGACAACAATGCTTGGGCACTGGGAGTGGCCCAACAACAATCTCAACCTTGCATCCGTACCTTCTTATTAGGTCACGGTCTTTCCAACTGACGATTGTGGCTAATTAGCCACACGCAAAAACAAGAAACAAGATTAGCATATATTAATTATTAAAAATTTAAAATAGATTTATTTAATTTTTATAGTAACTTTATATAAAAAATATTCCCACGAAACGCGCCGTTTACCTTGGAGAAGTTAATTGGTACGTACGCGACCGCTCGGTCATCGGTGGGGCCATGCCGATATGCCATGCGTGCATGCTCCCGAGTCTCGGTCAACTCGTCGCTGCGGCCCGGTCTATCCCGGTGGACCGACATGGCATTAATGGCCAGGATTTATTTCGCGCGGCGAGTGGTAGATGAGCCGGCTGGCCTGCTCGTCAGCTGCACGCATGCACCGTCCACGCACGAACGGATCACCTGCGCTGCGACGACTGACGTACGAGTCGGCGCACCGAGACCACTGCCCACAGAGCGGGGCTCGCCCGTGCAGTACGACGACGGCCACAGTTGGGGCGCTTTTAATCGGTTCCACCAAACACATCACATGCGGGGCGCGCACATGCCTCGGGTTTTCGGTGCTTCTCCCATCCCATCGCGACGTCGGCGGGCGCCCAGCTGAAGAGCAAAGATGGACACGGGAGACGGGACGGCGCGCTCCAGCCACTGTGCGCCGCTGCGAAGCGGCAGTCGCGTCGGCGTCGAGCCATACGCATGCATGCGCGCGTGTTTCTCGCTGTCCACGAGGGGCCTGCACCCCTGTGCGTGCGTGTCGGTGATCAAGCTGCAGTGCACCGCGCACGTACGTACTCCATGACGAGCCAGATCTACTGTCTACTGTAACTTGAAGTGCTCTTTTCCCCTCTTGATAGGGTTCGTGAGTGTAGTAGATCAGATAGTTAGATGGAACCATGCCAAACAAATTGGTCTTGGAGTACAAATTTAAGCTTTAATTGGGGTTTTATTTGGGCAAAAATGTGTGTATTCTTTCTCTTGCGTGCCCGGCGAGGCCGCGAGCGAGTGCATGCCAACTCAAGCAACTGGGCTTACTGAAAACATGCTTTGATAGCGCTGCCTCTCTGCTTTAAAGGCTTTTTGCATAAGACCAAACCGTGCTTGAACAGGTTTGCCTTACCACGGTAACCACGGTGGTTACCACGATAACCGTGCTTACTGTCAGATAGGATAACAGTAATATTATAGTAAGCACATCGAACTCAAATAAATTTTAAAAATAATTTAAATTTTTAATAAATTTTATCAATTTTTTTATGGTTTGCTGTACCGACGGTAACCATGAGCGGTAAGGAAACCCTGTGCTTTGAATCACATGTTGGCACACAGGCTTGCTGATCCTGACTTGGATAAAGGACACCTTTGGATGGGCCAGAATAGATTACTCCATGCCGGTGCCATTACTTCCTTGAGTACTAGAAAAAGCAAATTAAATCAATTTTGTGCTTAATTTGGTTCCGAGAGTGTCGATCTGGCATGAATAGAAGCTACCCAATCTAAGCTCGAACAATGATGTGCATCACTGACGTTTGGTCAATTCACTCACGTGAGTGGAACAGTATGTGTGCACCAATGCAAAGCGGTAGCACTGATGGATATCCCTTCGTTTGGTTACCTGACGACTATTCCAAGCAGATAACGCCAATATAAACAAGAACAAAAATAAAACAGACGAAACATCTCCGAGAAAATAAGCTGCTTTCTGAACAAATGGAAGTAAGCCTGAGACGGGAGCATCGATGTCCAGCTGGTGAATGCCCACCGCCGGAGAGAATCCTGAGCATTCGCGGCGCGGCAACCCCAGAAAGCAGCGAGCTTTCTGGGCTTTACGCACAAAACGCAGCCTATCGCAGCCGGACGCGCTCGTGCATGCATGCATAATTGCAGATGCATCCAACGAGAGCCGCGTCGTCGCTGGCCGTCCGCTGGCCCTGTGCTCGATCGATCGATGTTCCAGAAATAGCAAAGACGCGTTCGTATCGACGCGTAGCACATGGCCGCTCCAACCCATTTCAACAACCTCCATTTTAAAAAAAATAAGAAAATAATACCTAGACTTAAACATATCTAAATAGTAGGGATCTGATAAATTTAGTTCTGTTGAAATTTATAGTAATATAATGTATCTAATTTATTTCTTATATTCTTATATTTTAAAACATAAAGAGTATACATAAATAAATAATTTGCTAGCTGATGCGCATACAAGCAAGCAAGGTCCTTACCGCGGGGCCGACTGTTGCCGCCCCCTACTGATATGCAGTTACCAGTGAAAATCACAATGAATTCTAAATTCAAATATTTGAACTTGGTGCGGTACCTTGTCGTAACTGCAGTTTGGTGCGGTAACTACGGTGCATTGAAAATAAAAATAAAATATTATGAAAAAAAATTGTAAAACATAGTAAAAATCCTAGAAAATTATAAAAAATTCATGAAAATTATAGATAGCTCTAAAAAATAATGTAACTTTACATGAATTTGTTAGAACATTTAGTATATTTTTTAAAGTAGAAATTATATTACTACCTATGTATTGTTGTTTAAAGTTTTTTTTTCTGGTGAAGGTTCAAAATATAAGGTAAACTTTGTTATTTTCAAAAATTTTCTTCACTAGATAACAATAGATATTGGTTACAAATAAAATTTTATTTGGTTTTTTTCGATTTTTTTAAAAATTAAATTTAAATAAAATATATCAAGCCTTACCGTCAGTTACCGTTACCGCTAACTAGCGGGTAACCGCACTTTCGTGAACCTGCACGCAAGAGGGCAGATGTTTGAGTGGCTTGCAAAAGCAGAGGATGCATGCCTGCTGGCTGCTGCTGCTGCTGCAGAGATTCTCGAAGAATATGTCTGCTTAGTTCTGGCCGACTGGTTCGGTGCTTTGCAAGGATGGTGAGCAACAGTGCCAGCAACCCACGCCCGAGCTCACATGAAAAGCAGATGTTTTACAGGGCCTCTGCCCTCTTGTGAGTTCTATTCCTGTCCAGAATGTTGACATTACTAGACCTATCCAGCAGAGCAGCGCGACACACGAACCTGTGGTTACCCATCGCAGAAACAGAGACCATCGGCGGGAGAAGCATCATTAACGTATAATTAATTAAACATTAATTATTAAAAACTTAAAAATAAAATAAAATTATTTTTTAAAACAACTTATATATAAATTTTTTATATAAAATACACCATTTAATCATTTAAAAAACGTGTTAAAACGAGAGTATCTGAGCCAAATAAACTCTCTACAACAGACCCAGTCTTTAGGACAACATGCATGCAAGGACCTATGCATGCCCTCCTGATCTTTCCTTATCTCTCAGGCCCACTGACGCATCACTTTGTTCTATCACATCCATAGATCAGAGTGATATGTCTATGACCATCCTGAGATATTAATTTCACTGGCCAAAAATTCCGGTACTAATTTTCTCAATTTTGGTTGAAACTCATTCAGAATACAAATGTGCTTTCAAAAGGTCTCGGGCCCTTCTGTAAACGAACCCTGTTCACATCTAAAACTAACATGTTGAGTTAGTGCAAAAACAAGTAGCTTCTGTATATATAAACCCTTCAGACAGCGGCCCAAAACAAAAGCACAGAGCCACAAACACACACTCTGTCAGTTGCTGAGCTAGCTAGCGCAAGTGCAAGCCATGGCGTCGACGTGTCCGACCTCGATAGCCCAGCTCCTCGTCGTCCTCTACCTGAGCGTCTTCCTCCTCGCCAATGCGCACCCCATGGCCCCGCCATCGCCGCCGCGGAATGTGGCAGCGCCTCCGGCGGCTGCGAAGGGGGTGGCCGGCATTTCACCCGCGCTGGTCTTCACTCTAAGCGACACGCTGGACGCAATCAAGAACGTCGAGTCCATCATCTCGTCGTTCCCCATCGGTGGCATCCTCGGCGGCGGCGACCTCCGCCTCTCCTCTGCCATCGCCGACTGCCTCGACCTGCTCGACCTGTCCTCGGACGAGTTGTCGTGGTCGATGTCCACCACGTCGTCGTCCTCCCAGCCCGCCAACGCCGGCGCCGCCACCGCGCACCTCGGCACCGGGGACGCCCGCTACGACCTCCTGTCGTGGCTGGGCGGCGCACTGGGCAACCAGGACACCTGCAAGGAGGGCCTCGACGAGACCGGCTCCGTGCTCGGCTCGCTCGTTGGCACCGCTCTCCAGACCGTCACGTCGCTCCTCACTGACGGTCTCGGCCAGGTGTCCGCCGGCGAAGCCGCGATCGAGTCGTCCCGCCGCGGCCTCGCCCAGGGCAGCGCTCCACACTGGCTAGGAGCCAGGGACCGCCGGCTACTGCAGATGCCGGTGGGGCCCGGTGGCATGCCGGTGGACGCCGTGGTGGCAAAGGACGGGAGCGGCAACTACACGACGGTGAGCGCGGCGGTGGACGCGGCGCCGACGGAGAGCGCGAGCCGGTACGTCATCTACGTGAAGAAGGGTGTGTACAAGGAGACGGTGGACATCAAGAAGAAGAAGTGGAACCTTATGCTGGTCGGCGACGGCATGGGCGTGACGGTCATCTCCGGCCACCGGAACTACGTCGACGGCTACACCACGTACCGCAGCGCCACCGTCGGTGAGTTGCATCCACACCCTCCAATCACCTTTCATCAACGTCTTGTTCGATCATGATGCTTTGTTCACGTAGTAGGGTACGCACGTACGTTAATTACATTAAACCGTTTCATGCTTTGATCGATCGTATATATCCCTTGCTTATTAGGAGTAGATCATGTGGTCAACGGGCTCTCAGGTAGTCAGGCGCATGGTCAATGCCATGCATGCTAGTTTTAATAGCTGCACCTCGCAATGCATCTGTATGTGTAAGCTAAGATTCACACCTGGGATTAGCTCATCATGAGCACGATCACGAGACCGTCGTCATGTCACTGGACGTACGTAAGATGGTCAAGAGATGTCATCATTGGGACTGTGGACCGTGACAACGTATGGTCCGGTGCGTATCCTGCACTGCGGCTGGGCGAGATACCACAGGCCAGAAACGATAAGTGTATCATGCACCGGACGTATGTACGCAAAACTCATTCGGATGTGAGTTTAACTTCCCTTTCGCTTAGTTTCCGTGAGTACGTTCCCAACCTGGCGTGTTTTTTATAAATATTTTTTATCTAAAATTTACTAAAAAAAGTTATATTAATTTATTTTCAAATTTACAATAATAAATAACTATTTAATTATTTACTAATAAATCTTCTTGTTTTACACATGGACGAGCTAGCAACATGTTTGATGTGCCAGACTTAGCGAAACCTCCGGGAAGAAGCTGGAAAAGAAGGTCGCACTGTTCCTCTGATCTTAGCCGCGTACGTACATTCAAGTCCGACCGGTGTTCACCACCTTCCCAGACTTAAATACACACATGCTTGCATTAACGCAACTTCTGTTTGAAGGAAACACGAACGCAACTTCCGGTGGTTGCCGCGCAGTCGTTCACCAGGAACGAATTCAATGAACACGCTGACTAAGCAAGCTGCAAGCTGCCTGGCTCGTTCGAACCCAACAGCTTGGGGCCACCGGGCCGGCCTCCCAATCTACAGTCCATTTCGCGTACGTGCCAGTGAGAATGCCACATGGTGCGGTGCATTTTTCATCTGATCCGGCCCACAAAATTCGTGCGTGTGTTGCACCGAGCACGGTGTGGGTTTTCGATTAGTTTTCTCGTGCAACGACGACGCTACGTAATACTGGTGTTGGCGCCGGTGCTCCCAGGAAACAAAAATATCGTACGTGCAGTGACGGGTGAATCACACCGTTTAGTACGGCAACCTTGCAGTGGCCAGAGATCACCGACACAGATGATCTTCGGCTTTGGTCTCGAAGCTGCTGCATGCTGATCTTTTGCATCTCGCCATATGCCCATACACATCTGGGTCCCATATATCAGACCGTGTTGTTTCACTGCTTGCCAGCAGCTGGTGTGCCAAGACAATGGTCCAGCTCGTGGTTCCATCGGCCACCTGCTAACTGGTTCACAATTAAGCAGGTCTTTGTAGCACCAACACCACACTTGCAACGAGGTTGCTAACAAAGTACCAGTAGTTTGAATTTTGATTGAAAAAAAAACACTGGTCGGTCTAGTCCTGTTATTCAAAGTGGCCGTATCATCTGTGGGCCCTTGTTGTCCAAAAGAAGTCAAGGCGACCTCACCTCACTGTCTCACACTCTCACTACATGTACTCAAGGAACAGTTGCAATTCACATGCATGGAGTCATCTATCTAACCTCGTGACCACTCAAGTTACTGGTAATTTGAGAGTGCTAATTACCTGTGGCTGACCTGTGCGCATATCTGCAGCTGTGAACGGGAAGGGGTTCATGGCGCGCGACGTGACGTTCGAGAACACGGCGGGGCCGTCGAAGCACCAGGCAGTGGCGCTCCGGTGCGACTCCGACCTCTCCGTCTTCTACCGCTGCGGCTTCGAGGGTTACCAGGACACGCTGTACGCGCACTCGCTCCGCCAGTTCTACCGCGACTGCCGCATCTTCGGCACCGTCGACTTCGTCTTCGGCAACGCCGCCGCCGTGTTCCAGAACTGCCTCGTCGCCGCGCGCCTCCCGCTGCCCGACCAGAAGAACTCCGTCACCGCGCAGGGCCGCCTCGATGCCAACATGACCACCGGCTTCGCCTTCCAGTTCTGCAACGTCACAGCCGACGACGACCTCCAGCACGCGCTCCAGGGCGGCGGCAACCAGAGCTCTGCGGCGCCGACGCAGACGTACCTCGGCCGGCCGTGGAAGCAGTACTCCAGGGTGGTGTTCATGCAGTCGTACATCGGCGCCGTGGTGCGCCCCGAGGGGTGGCTCGCGTGGGACGGCCAGTTCGCGCTCGACATGCTCTACTACGGTGAGTACATGAACACGGGGCCCGGCGCCGGCGTCGGCGGAAGGGTCAAGTGGCCGGGGTTCCACGTGATGACGAGCCCTGCCCAGGCCGGCAACTTCACCGTCGCGCAGTTCATCGAGGGCAACATGTGGCTGCCGCCCACCGGCGTCAAGTACACCGCCGGCCTCACGTCTTGATCCATCGATCGAGAACGCCTTGTGCGACAGTAGTACAGCACATCATCATACTACATACTAAGTTGGAGGGAGTTATAATTAAGGACTTTGTATAAAATCTTTAGGAATTATGGCCTTCTGGGAGCTATTTAGTTGTTTAATTGGTGGTTAATCGAACAAATTAAGGTACAACGCAAGTTGTGGAGATTTAGTCTCTGCAAGTTTTGCCTTTTGTTTTTTTTCTATGCTTAGTGCTCTGTTTTCGGCACAACAGCTGGTTGAAATGCATGCGAAGTCACGCAATGTAAATGGAGCTGGCAGGTGCTGTGACCTTAGTTGACGAACGAGAATAGGATAGACGGTGAAAATGAGTTTCTTCCCACTTACAGGATTAGGATAAATTTAGAGTTTCTTCCCACTTATTATGATAAATTTAAATTAGTGTGATTGGCTCAAAAATCCATATAATGTTTTATTTAATGTAATTTACTCGTAACATTAGGGTATGATTATCTATAGCTTTGGAGGTATATATAAAAGTTATAGTAATATCTTTTTTTTTTTAAAAAAACAATATTTTGCCATTTGCTTTCTCTACGGTGCCATTTTCTTAGGGGTGATCAACTTATATAAAATTTGACCTGTACATCTACTTAAACTTGTATAACTCAAATTACTTCCACTGTTACAAATAATTTTTTTAGATTCCGAAGCATTATACTATATTTTTTTAGACAAACTTTTGCACTGTCGTAGATGTGATTCTAGATACCGTCTCGGTCTCTATCTATCTTGAGAAATATTCAATTGTCATAGTAATAAAACATATATCACTCTTTGCTCTTGACAATAGTCCTATAAAATCAATTCCACGCTAGTAGAATGGCCATAGAGGGAGAATTGGTTGTATTTTGGTTGGTTGCACTATAGCAATTGGGCCATGCATTTGGCACGCCTTACATGTTGTTATATACTTGTCTGCATCTTTAACAATTATAAACCAGTATATGCCTTGCCTTATCACCTTGGCTGTTACTAATCGAGGCGCTTGATGTGCACCACATAGTGTTTTATGGATTTCTACCACTATTCACATTTCTTCTTTTTTGTCACACACTTCAACAATGGTGCAGTGACTTCACTTTTATATAACTACCTATTTACCATTTTGTACTTCTTATACACAGTTGCATTCATTTTACTTCTACTTTATTGTCTAGAGCTCTCCACCTACCAAATACTTAAGTATTGGGTCTCTCTAATCTTATTTAGCTTGGTCTATGCACATTATATTTTTCGTTTTTGGCGCACTTGATGTGGTCAAGATGTCAAATAATGAGTTTTCAAGCGGCTACCCTGAAGTTGCCGCTCTTGCCAATTCATTAGCTTCACTATTTTCTACTCTTGGAATTGCCTTTACCGTTATGTCCAAAAAGTATTTCTCATTGTTTGTTACTTCTTGCAAATACTACCTTATTATGTCATCTTCCGCTTTAAATGTTTTGGTAAAATGCCTAGCTACTAGCTTCAAATCTATTTAAATTATCAACCTTCGAGCCCTTAGTGCTTTTGCCTTCTTCATGACCAGTAATATTCTTTCATATTCAACAATTTTGTTTGTTGACAAAAATAACAACTAGCTTGAATACCGCAATATTTGCCTCATTAGTGTCTTGATGATTACAAGAGCCCTGGATTCGTTGGCATTTCATGATCCGTCCTAGTATATGACCTATGGTTTTTCATCTTCTACTTACTTTTCTGCCTCAGTGGATGTCCATTATGCTACGAAATTGGCCAATACTTGTGACTTTACGACTGTTACTGCTACATGTTTTAAGCCAAGTGATATCAACTCCATTGCCCATTTTTCTATCTACCCATTTGTTTTCTTGTTGGTCAAAACTTCTCTAATTGGATATGAAGATGACACTATGTTTAATGTACCATAAATTAGTGTTTCAGCTTTTGAGATACCATAACTATGGCATAAATCAACTTCTCTATTTCGGAGTACCTCATTTTTACTTCTTGCAAGTCTTTTGATATAAAGTATACCAGTGTTTGCTTCTCTTCTTGCTCTTGCACTAATACGACACTTACTATTTTTGATGTAGCTATCACGTATAGCAACAAGATTTGTCTTGTTTTTGGGGTTGCTAGGATAGGCATGTTGTGCAGATATTGCTTCAATTTGTCAAATGCTTTGTGATATTCTATTGTCCACTAAAATTCTGCCACCCCCTTAGTGTTTTAAAAAATAGTAGTCCTTTTCAGATAATCTTGCTAAGAATCTACTCAATGATACTATTATACATGTTAACTTTTGGACTTCTTATGGATTATTTAGTGATTCTATTTATTGTATAGCATCTATCTTGTTTGGATTAGCTTCAATCATCCGTTTTTGTCACAAAAAACCCAGAAGCTTTCCTACTTGTACTTCAAACACACACTTTATTAGGTTTAGATTCACTGATGCTTTACACATGTTGTCAAATATCTATTGCAAATCACTTCCATGTGTTTTTGCTTTTATGCTCTTTACCACTATGTAATCTACATATACCACCACATTTCTACCCAACTAACTTGCTAGCACTTTGCATGCTAGCTTTGTAATAGTTGATCATGTATTCTTTAGGCCAAAAGGCATACTTAAGAAACAATATGTGCTAAATGGTGTTATGAATGATGTCGTTTCCTCAACTTCTTTTATTATAAACACTTGATGATATCCTGAATATACATCTATAAAACTCATCAACTCGTATCTCTCCATTGAATCTACCAGTTGGTCTATTTTGGATAGTAGGAAATCGTCATTCGAACATGCCTTGTTCAAGTTTATGAAGTCTATGCATATTCTCCATGTGCCATTTGTCTTCTTGACCAGAACTGGATTAGCCAATCACTTAGGATGCTTAACTTTCTTTATAACTTTTGCATTGAGAAACCTCTCTAATTCTACCTTTGTAGCCATCTATCTATCTACTAACATCTTCCTTAGTATCTGCTTCTTCGGCTTGTGATCACTCTTCACCGCTAGTTCATGTTGGATGAGGTTTCTAACAACTCATGTGAGCTCTTCTTGCGACCATGCAAAGACATCCATGTTGTACTTGATTACTTTCAAGATTTCTTCTTCATCGCGTTTTGCTAAATATTCTGTAATTAGCACATATCTTTTTGGCTTTTTTGGATTTATTGGCACTTTCTTGGTTTTTCCTTTTGGAACTAATTTTTTCACCTTGTTATATGCATATTGGGGGTTTTGCATATTGCTATGTGCACTTTGGTGTTTCTGCTCCATGACATGTATTCCTCTTTGGTTAGTCGTTCCCACAAACTTAAACTTTCGTGCTGCTAGCTAACTCCCAAGAATTGTTATGACACCTGTTTGCCCGGGCAGCTTCATGTAAATATAATTGTGGTGAATGACCACCTCACACATGTTTATAGCGGAACTACCAAGTATTGCATTGTATTGATACGACACATCTACCATATCAAAAATTGCCACATTACTTCTTGTGTTTCTTCTTTCTCCTATCACTACTTTCAAACCTATTTTTCCAATTGCCACTACTTGCAGTGGCACTTCTACCTTTGGTCAACCTATGCATGGGTATTTGTATTTTCTTGAATGTATATAGGAACAAGACATCTATTGAATTTTCTCCATCTACTAAAACTTGGTGAACTATAATGCCCATAGAAATCACTAAGGGGTCCTAATGCAGAAACATAATTTACTTACCATCTTCCTAACCAAATGATATTATAGCATTTGAATATGTTGGCCTGGTGGTTTGGTAGCTTGTTCCCACATAGTTCACTTATCTTATATATGTTTTACTTTGTCTCTTGGACTCTATCCCCAATAAGGATTCTCCAGTTGTGCCATTTATCACTCGCTTAGGTGCCTCATCAATTGCTTCCACCTTGACTTCTAGTGCGACTTCGATAAGATTTCAAGCATTCTGCTCTTGTCTCCTATCTTCTTGCTTATTTCATATTTTTGAGTTTGCTTGTTCAAGATGTATGGTATTGTTCTATACACCTCCGTTGTGTGATTTCCTTGCCTGCGCAATATGCTATACTTATTAGACTCGAATTACATATTCTCTCTATTCTACCTTCTTTCCTTATTTCTCAACTTATTGCGTGGAGTTCAATTTTTATGAAAAGGTCTACCTTCCTGATTCACATAATTCACTTATTTCTTGTCATGCTTATACTTTTTCCACAGCTTGTGATTCTGTTACTCATAGCTTTCATCATTGACCATATTATGATGTTTGGTTTTTGAGTTACCCTTTTCAAGCAATGTTGTTTATTCAGCATCTAGCCTCAAGCCATCTTCTTTCACCCTAGCAAAACTTTCCATCCTTTCAAACAACTTCTTAGCCGTGCTTGGTCAATTTTTAAAAAGATCAAACCACAATGGTCCCTTCAATAATCATCTCTTCACCATCGCTATGATTATACCATCATTAGCCTGCTTGGTCTAACATCGAATCATTCCAAACTTCAATATGAATTCTCTTATTGTTTTTCTTGGTAGCTACCTTACTGCATATAGATCATCTGGCTCCTTTGGTTCATCAAATGCTCCAATGAACCCTACCTGAAAAATGTCTCTCATGTGCTCACAGGAGTATATGGACATTCTTTGTATCGTTGTGTACCATGATAATGCTATCCCCTCCAATATGATGGGAAGCATCTTAGGCTTTGTTATATCTCTTTATTATTTTGTGATGTTTGATATCTTGAAGTTGGGTGGTCAAGTTACCATTTGCAAACTTGGGTTTAATTGACTCTTATTTGTGACAGTTCGAGCCCTTTTACTTGTTGCAATTGGTATTGCTAAGTTGATTGGTTGGTTATATAAATTTATGTTGGGGGATTTTGGGTGTACGATATGCTGATTGTGGGATGTTGTTCGGGATGGCTTGTTGGGTACATATTGCATGTTTGCTTGATGTGCCCACAATTGTTGCAGGTTGGCCATTTGATGTGGTGTTGATTACATTGGATAGTACTGACTTGATTGGGTATACCCATATAGCATATTCAGCCCAAGGCCCGGAGGAATGATGTTCGCACATGGGGAGATTGGACCAAGTGGAAAGAGGCGCCGAGAGGGTAAGTGAGTCAGCCGATGGATGTCCGATATGATCGTGCTTGAACACACGAAGGACTGAGAGATCTGCTTAGTTCTAATACAGGTCCTTCGGATTCGAGGTTCGTTGGAGTGCACTCCCGATTGTCCCATCGGAAGTGCCAAAAGATATATGTTCACGCGTGGAGGAGATTAGACTAGGCAGATAAAGGCGCCAAGAAGGCAAGCAAGGTAGCCGATAGAGTTTCGATGCGATGTGTTTGAACATACGAAAGCCTGAGAGATCTACATAGTTCTAGTGTAGTTCCTTCAGCTCTTTGGAGGCTTTAGGTTGTTGGAGTTATGGGCGTGCTTCAATTTAACCTCTAATTAATAAGGAAGACAGATAGAGTTAGATTATAGAACTAATCGACCGATAGACCGATACGAACTCCTGCTATCGACTGAATGTGCTAATAGGGTTAAGATAGCCATCGGCTGTGAGTCCAATGCACTCATGCTTTTGACTGGTTGCTGATAGTGGCTGTAGCGCTCATGTATCGACTAGAAAGCCGATGACGACATATGCGAATAGTGAGTAATAAAATAAAAGACCCATCGGCTGTAGAGTCGATGACACTCCGAATAGAATATGTGATAAACGGTAGAGAGCGAAGTCTGATCTCCCGAAGAGATGAGATCTAGCAACCACCGATGATGGTACCGTTAGAGCCAGCCTTGATATATCGGACTGAACCAAGATATTATAAGGCTGAGACGAATGGTACCGAAACGACGGAAGCTAGATCAAACATAACGACGAAGGGAACAGGTAAACCCATCAACTGCTATCGATTATGGGTCCAATATAGGCATATAAGTAAACTTATCGGCTAACTGAGCCAATAAGAGAAATGAAATCCGCTAGATCTCAATGCAAGATCTAAAAGGATCAGATTGATCACTAGCAGATTAATCGTTATGTAAGATATATGTATATCAGCTAAGAAGTCAAAAACTAAGTGTATGGATAACTTATCGGCTGACTACTTCGATAAAACATTGCATAAAGACATATTGACTTACGACTCAATCTATTATTAACAGTGTAATATGTTGGATCTAACCGATGCAGCACGAGACCGATGATGGTAGAAGAAGCTCGATAAGACGATAGAATCCATATGAACATGATGTAATATATTCGATCAGACCTAACCAATACAGTTTTAGATAAAATAGATACATCAGGATAATGTCAATACTTATTCCTTGACCTAACCGATGCAGCCTCACATCAAAAGCAAGTAAAAACTTAGATAAACTAAGATGGTGATGCGTTGAGATTGTATTAATATACGTGGATAATTTACAAGTTTTAGTAGATCTATATTTATACCCTAGAGTTACACGAGTCTAATAGTTTTCATTTAATATACTATGCCCGATTTTTATAGCCTTAGGAGTATATATAAAAGTTACAATAATACCATCTAAAAAGGTAAGAGATCACTATGGTAGATAATAATAACTTGACCAACTTCTTAAATCATCATCCTAAAATATCACCCATACTTATCCCTAATATCTTATTTTTCTTTTAGATTACATATCGGATACTACTCTTTCTCAGGCCATAGATTGAGTACCCTCTGACCATTTAGGGGCTTTCATTTTAATCCACCTTATAGTCAACTTTCACTTATACTCTATAAATCAGTGGCATATTGTGATATGCAACTAACATAAGCATACTCTAACATGTTATATTTAACATGTTATTTTCAACATGCTATTTCTAATATATCATTTTTTAAAACATGTAGCATAATACGCTATGTATTTTGTCTTATCATATAGTTAGACCGAACAATGGGTATTCATATCAGATATTCACATTAGATCATCTTTATGTGCATGGCGCACGCATGCAGGTGCTCGGCCGTGTGCACAAAAAAATGTCAGGCCCACATGCCGTATTTCACCGGCGTGCCGGTCGGCTTGATCCATGAGTCGGAGTGCAAGAAATTCTGCACGGTGAACTTGGTGGACTGCGCCGGCGCCCTTGTTCCCGTACTCGGCGTACCACAGCGTCTTGAGCCCGGAGTCGCCGCTCCACGGCAGGTAGTCGACCTTGTCGACGAAGGTGGGGATATCGGAGTCCATGATGAGCGTGCGCGAGTACTCGCGCCACGGGCGTGCGAGGTAGCTGCGGACGGCCGGGCGGGAGGCGTCCTTGAGCGCCGACTCGGCGGTGAAGCGGCAGTGTTGGAGCACGAAGCCGGTGGCCTCGCGGCCGTCGGCGCGGCCCTGCGCGGTGGCGCTGTTCTGCTAGTTATCGAGAGGGCGGCGGAGGGTGAGGACGCAGTTCTGGAACACCGCCGCGGCGTCGCCGAGGATGAAGTCGTCTGTGCCGGAGATGAAGTCCTCAACTGCGGTAGAACTGCGTCTTGGAGTTCACGTAGAGCGTGTCCTGGTGTCCCTCCATGCGGCAGTTGAGGAAGATGGACTTGTCAGACTGCACCAGCAGCGCCATCGCCTGGTGCTTCGCCGCGCCGGCCGTGTTCCGGAACCCCAGCGCGATGCCCATGAACCCGTCGCCCTGCGCGGCTACGTACGTGCGTGCATCAACATGTTCAGGACATGTAAATGGAGAAGCGTGCAATGCGTTTTGCTGGCTCTTACTGAAGGTCGCGGCCTTGTAGGTGGTGGTGCGGCTGTCGACGAAGTTCCGGTTGCCGGTGATGATGGTCACCGTCGCCGTACATGGTCACGTTCGCCATCTTCTTGGTGATCGTCACGTTCTCCTCGTACACCCCTTCCTTCACGTAGATCACGTACCTTCACGATTCATTCTCAAGGTTTGGCCAGCAGGTTTGATGAGGAGAGATGTTGAGCATTCACGCGTGCAGCGGCGTACCTTCCTGTGTACTTCTGGCGGCCAGCGCGTCGTTGATGGTCTTGAACTTGCCGCTGTCGTCCTTGGCGACCATGACGTTGGGCTTGAGCTTGTTCTAGAACTTGCCCTTGAGGAGTCGCCTCTCCTGCCGGTTCACCCAGAGCGAGACGTCGTCATTCCTGGACGAGCGGTTCACTTTAGGCTGCTTCGGGGTGTCTTCGTCGAAGGCGAAGCTGAGAAGCCGCCGGTGGCTGCCCGCTGACGACGCCGGGAGGTATAGCGCGGCGTGGAACGACGAGGCCTTCCCGATGATGGCCAGCGCGTTGCTCGTCAGCTCCTTGCCGGATTCCATGGCGTTCCTCATCTTGTCCTTGAGGTCGCCGTCGGGGAACGCGTCGATGCACATCTCCTGGTCCGCGATCACCACGCTCAGCCACACGCGGAGCTGGTACCCGCCCTTGGTGAGCCCGTCCACGCTGCCGGCGTCGATGCCATCGAGAGTGCGCTCGAGGTCGTCCCTGGCGTTCTCGTAGATCTCCTTGCTGTCGGCGACGGCGGCCTTCACGCGGGGGTCGTCGGTGACGATCGCGCCGGACTTATTGAACGCCTTCCCAACGGCGTCGCCGATTACGGCCACGGAGGCGCGCACGACGTCCTTGGGCGACGACGACGACGCGGCGGCGTTCGCTGCGGCCGCCTTGGCAAGGCTCTTCTCGCAGGCGTCCCTGTAGTCCGTCTGCGCACACATCGCCTTGATGATCTTGGACACGCCCCGCAGGCTGGGCTGCGCGCCGCCGCCGCCGGACGCTGAAGCGGATAAGGAGGAACCATCATCACCGAAGCCCGCGTTGTAGAAGACGGCCGCGCCGCCCATGACAATGATGATGAGAATGACCGACGCGCCGCCGGCGGCAACCATGAAGTACCTGCGCTGCTGCGGTTGCCTCTCGACACGGCGGCGCTCCATGAGAGGCCCGAAGTCCGAGAAGGCCGTCGACATGACCGGCGACCTTCTCGCGGCCTCTCTCTCGATAAAAGAGAGACCTTTTTTGCGCTGCCGCCGCCGCTCTCTCCCTCCCTCTGCCCTTACCACGATCGGCAAAGGCAGAGAGGATCGAGAGAGAGCGAGACTGCGAGAGAGTGAGGAAGACGGCCTCGTTTATCTGGGATTCGGAGGATGCAAGGGTGGAGAGAGATTTCAGGGAGTCAGATTAAATTCGGGGGTGCTGGTTTGTTCTCGTTTCCTGCCATGCAACGGCAGCAACGGGCGCGGGCGAGCTCGTGACGACATGGCTGGCTGCCGGATCTCTCGCCTCATTCCAAGCAAAAACAACGTGAGCATTTTGCTTCCGAGGAAGAAGTGAAGAACACGCATCCATCTACTACTACTCAATTTCAAGTTCTAGTGGACCGTTGATGAGCCTGTGACACCCGTGCTGTTGACTTGCTTCCTTCTTGGGCCTACTCGTTGTTCATTACGGCTAATCTGTTCTGTTCTTTTATTGGAAACGAGATGTGTTGGCGTGCTTTTTCTCTCTTACCTTTCGGCTTTCACGGATTCCAGGCCTGTCGTTGAGGAGGACGGCGTAGTCTCTCTTCTTTTTTTTGGTTCAACTACGTTTAACAAGCATGATTTGTAACGGTAAAGGGGCATACACGCGTACTTCTGCCAAGAAAAACATGCAATTAGACTTTTTCCGGTGGCACAAGCACAGTTCCAAAAAGCCAAGTGATAATACAGACATTGCCAAAGAATTATGCTACTCTCTATGTTGATTTGATTTTTACATGACATTTTAATTTTAAGAAGTCATTCTAAACTATGGGTATATCTAGTATATAAAATTAGGCCGTAAATATTCAAAGTCTAATATAAGATTTATCAAACCTTTAAAATTTTTACCATCAATTTTATATTAGAGCAAATTTATAATATCTATTATGATTGTTCTATTAAATGCAAATCAAATCTCCACGTATCATTGTTTAAACTAAACATTTGAGAATTTATTAAACATCAAAATTTAAAAGTTTGACATAATATTATCAGAAATGCCAATTATTTATGACCGGAGGGAATAAAATAAACTACTGCTTACTTTAAAAATCAACGAAGATAGTAGTATATTGATGACCTTTTATGGTTAAACTCAGCAAGGTTCATCTAATCTGTGAAGTGCGTGTACTTGTACTCTCTCTACGCACGTATCTTTCGACAGTTCCTGTCAAGTTTCTATCGTCGAGATGATGTTCCACAGAAGTCATCAGCCAAATTTCAAAAATATAAGTGTGGGGTTGCAAATTTCTTCCGTTCTTTTTTTTCTACGGATAATTCAGAGGCTGCATCTACATGATCAATCCATTCTCGGGTGGTGACTGTCAATATGATTCGTGATTTTTGACTATCATACTTCAATAATGATTTGGTTTTAGCATCAATTCGATGTGACATACTACACTTTTACTTACTTTGTGGTGTGGATGAAGTTTTTTTTCCACATAGGAATAAGAGAATTTTTCCGAAATAGAGGAAGGAGAGACATAGGAGTTTTTCTTAAGATGATGAGTAAGAAATTGGTGGGAACAACAAAAGTCTTTAATACTACTTATTTCATTAAATAATAGTTTAAATTTGTCTCACATATAACTAACTAGAAGACGTAAAAAGTGAATTTTAGCATAATCCTAACCAAAGTAGGCCCTACACCCTACCCACCATAATGATGAGCACCCCACCAACTATAATGATGTGTATTTTTGTATTCTAATCCTTAATCCTTCTAAAAAGCTTTAAGGCATATTTGGATCTGTTGACTTGTACTAGCTTGGATGAGCTAATCATTCATTTTTGGTGGGTACAATTTCCAACTGTCCAATAGTGTGTGTGTTTTTAAAAAATATATATATATATAAGTTTTTTAAAAAAGTCAAACAAAATTATTTTTTAAAATTTATAGTAGTTAATATTTAATATGATGATTTGTCCTGTTTCTGTGTGGCTAATAAGATAAGCTGAAACTCCGAAGCACACGCTGGCTAGCTGATGGCTCCCCTGAAAGCGAAAGCAGTGATTATAAAACCAAATAGATCTATTAGTTGTCACACGGCACATGTGCAGGCTTGAAAGCAAGACCTGATCTCCGCTGAATCCAACTGATATCTATTTTAACCTTCCCTCGTGGAAAATTCACTCCGCTAATTGGCTGCCAATGTTGTTCCCCTCTCGCGTCACCGTCTTGTTCCCATCACGCTGCACATCCAACCGTCCGTTCCCCCGGCCATCGAGCCCTTGCCCGGTCGGTCCCGTGGTCGTACGAACCGCCCGCGTCATCTCACCCGAATCCACCGGCCCGGCCCGTGCGCGATCTCCTCTCGGTCTCGCGTGGTAGCCGCGGCTCAGCTCGTGGAGAAACTGCGACTCAAAATAATGACGCTCTCGGTATGTCGTCGTTGCTGATCGCTGAATCTAACAGTTAAACCAACGAATACACTTTTGTCCATTGTGTAAATCATCATACTGCTATCCAAACCTTTTTATTTGGAGACGGGTGAAAAGGGGCATGCATTTCCATCTTTTCAGGCATGTTTGAATGTGAATTTCAAATGAAATTTTAAGGATTTGATTAAAAAATATTGTAAAAAAAAACCCACAGAAATCTCAGTGGAAAATAAACATGGGCAAAAAGTTGAAGATATGGTTGGTGAGAATCTGAGTTTATGCTATTCAAAGAGAGTCCAAGTCACACATATGTAAGCATCTGTGAATAACCGAATATTATTATCTAGAAAAAAAAACACTTTAGTTGTAGTTTTCTTCATGCCAGAAAATCCTTAAATGGACAATTTTGGAGTTTATTTATTAAAATAGTGATTTTTTAATGTTGATTACTCTTGATACTTAATACTATTAAACCCATAAAATCTAAGCTAAATTTGTGGTGCCTTCTCAAGGGCATGAAAAATCTACCTTGAATTATAAATGCATAGACTGTTGCCTTAATACTCTATCCTATTTAATGGGATCATCCAATCGACATAAAAATCCCTAAGCTCTTTTGTTTTGACTTAGTAAATATCTTAGAGAAAAGTACACGTGTCAAGAACTACAATAAAAATATCACAAACGAGAAAATGACCTATAATAATTACGAATGCCCATGTATTTCAGGCAACAAACAAATGGTCAAACATTACACAAAATAATTGAACATGGTACTGTAACCTATCATGTGTCCATTATAGTTGATCAGTTTTCAAAACGTAGAATTTCAGTACCATGATTGTTCATTTTTTATTTGGATGCTTCACAGGGGGGAAATACAGGATCTGAAGGGAGTTAAATACAAAGATTTTTTTTTCACAAGGTCCGATCTGACGTCAGAATTATTTTAAAAAATATATTGTATTTGATGAAGAACATGGATTTAATCTATAGGACAATAATTAACTTTGTGTTATAAACTTATATGCTATGAGAGAATATTCAAAGATAGTACCACAGAATTTTATAAACTAGGGAACTCAAAAGTAGTCCTCTCATTTAGAATATGCCATTGTGCCAGAAAAAAACCCTTAATAAGCATACAACTTGTAAAAAATATAAAATGCCTACGAAATTGCATACAGAAGCTATTAATCATGAACTGTTTTACAAAATACAATCATACTTCACAACAAAATTAGAGTATTATCTTTTCCGTATACACTGGCGACCAAATTGTCCATATGAGATTAAAAAAATAAATTCCACAAATCTATCACCAAAAGAAGTAACCAAGGTGCATTTCAAATGAATTGCATGGTTTGACCCTTAATCTGCCAAAAAAACGTTATGGTTTAGGGTGTTAATTTAAGTGCACCTTAACCTATAAGTAAGGGACAAGTTAACCTATAAAAATGGTCGTATTAACATGTAGTACTTGTTCTACTACTAACTTAATTAACCCCTAAATATGGCCAGACACTAATGGTCATTTAAATAGGTTATTTGTTGAACACAGATATCCTATTTGTGTTAAGGATAGAAAGCCAGTTATTCTAACATCAAACTGAACACACCCTAGATCTTTGGTACAAAGTGGAGGCAAACAGTATAACCACAATCATCATAATTGGTAAAGGAAGTTTTTAAAATCTATATACATTCATACATATGTACATACATATATATATGTATTAACATGATATCACCCTTTTTTACTTTGCTTTTAAAAGCATAAATATATCTACAATTTGCTTAACTTATCAACCATAACCAAAATTTAAATTTTAAAAAATTCATTGTTATTTATTTTCTAACATTGCGTTTTAAGTCACTAAGAATATTAATATAAAAGTATTATCCATATATTTTTTCGTTTATTTTTTCACAGCTTAGTAGCCATATAGACAAACAATTAGAGCATGATGAGGACCTAATGCGGGTTTACATGTTATTTTTATCCTACCTCACTATAACAAATTTTTATTTAGTGAACTTTACCGTTAGTTGGGAACTACTCCCTCTATTATCCCATAATACAAGGTATTTTATCATTTAAATTTGTTTTCAAATATAAGATATTTGTGATTTCAAGACATACTTTATTCTCCACCTTTTGTACCATTTTATTTCGCACCTACTAACTATTATACCACTTTATTTCTTATATATCAATTTTTATACTACTTTATTCTTTCACCTGTTATATTTTTATGATATGACTTACACTTTTACTACTGCCTTATTTTTTTAAAAAAAATAGAATAATCTCTTATATTATGAGATAAAGAAAATGTGGATTGATCAATAGATTTATAAAATTGCAATTAAACCAAGAAAAAGCAAGTACTTTCAATCAAACCTACCAAAGTTAATGGATATATCAATGCAAAAGACAAAATGTGCAATCTACCCAAGGAAAAGCAAGGATCCTACCAAATCATTTCTTTCACAAAACCCAAAAAAATTTGGGGATGGCAAGGGAAGCAAATATTAGTAACATAAAATGGAAAAAGAAAATCTTAAGCATATGTAGGCATGTAGCACGAGTTTTTCTTGAACAACCGATCTTAATGAACTAGATTGAAGAATTAAAACATTATTCCTGTGTAAAAGATACATGAAAAAAATAATTCGTTTTGAAAAGAAAACCATAATCATTATAGAATGAACATGTAACTGAAAGGAAATAAAAAAGGCACCAAATATGCTCATAGGCTACAAAAGTTCTAGCAACATAAAAAATAAAAAATAAAAATGTTCTACCAAAATTAGAGTTATATTCTTGGACTAACTACAAAACAAAATTAATTTGGTTATGACAATATAGCATATATAAAATATTTTATCTGACTATCATCAATAACCAGCATACTGAGATTTACTTGATTTTCTAAAAAAAACTATCGGAATTAACTTCTTTGAGGAAAAACCCAAATAAATCCTAACAGCTAAGGTGATGAAAGAAAATCGTGAAAGAAAACCACCCAAAGGTCTCTTTCACACCCTCGAGGGATGAAGTAGCAGTATGCGGCAAGAAAAGCAAATAACCAAAAAGTTGGGGGCAAAAGAACAGAAACAAACAACATCAATTAAAAAAAAGAAAAAGAAGAAGGGAAACCAAAAAATCTATTCCTGAAAAAGATTTGAAAAAAAACCGGAGACGCGTCGGTTTAATCCCTCTCCCCCTCCCTTTTCTATCCCTCTCCTCGTGAATCCGCACATCTCCAGCCTCCCGTGCTCCACTGGCGCCCTTCTGGAACCCTCACCCCCTCCCTAAATCCAACTGAATTTCTCTCTTCTCTTGGTCCAAATCACTTCCCCCTCGTCCAAATCCTGCTTCGATCCAGCAAGCGTGGTTGGGTTCGTGGCGAGGTTGGAGTTCTCCTGCCTAATTCGGACGGTTTGCTGGGAGCCCGGGAGTTGCTGCCCGGTTTAGGTGATCTGATCCGGTGGCGTGCGGCGGGAGGGTGGCGGGAGTGGTCTCCGTTGGTTTTGCAATTAGTAAGAGCTATGTGGATTGAGGCGTCGCCGGATTGAGCATGAGGGGTGGGTTTGCTGGTGGTGGTGGTGGCGGCGGCGTGCGTGGCTTGGATGATGGGATCACCGGAGGGGCGGTTAGTGGAGCTGTTTGGTGCGGTGAAGTCGTGGATGCCGCGGCGGGGAGATCACTCGCCGCCTCCGCCGCTGCAGGCGTCGCAGCCGGATGCTGCTGGTAGTGGCACGGCATCGTCGCAGCCGCATGACCTGTCGAGGGACTTCTGGATGCCGGACCAGAGCTGCCGCGTGTGCTACGACTGCGACGCGCAGTTCACCATCCTGAACCGGCGCCACCACTGCCGCCACTGCGGCCGCGTGTTCTGCGCCCGGTGCACGGCCAACTCCGTGCCGCGTGCGCCGCTGGACGCCGCGCGGGAGGACGGCGAGCGGATCAGGGTCTGCAATTACTGCTTCAGGCGTTGGCTAGAGGAGGAGGCGGCCTCTCGGAGGGAGGTGGCGCAGCCATCCAGCCCGGTACTGAGCCCGTCGCCGTCTGCCGTGAGCGTCGGGAGCGAGAAGTCCAGCTCGACTGGGCGTGGCAGCGCCGGGACGAACGGACAGATGTCGTCTTACACAAATGTAAGCTATGCGGACTTTCCATCCGTGCCGGTCGATGGCCAGGGCGAGTGCTGCGAGGGGGATGGTTGTGCAGAGAAGCAGCTGCCTGCAATGGAGCCTGCTAGGGGGTTGGCGCCGGCGACTTATGTGAACAACACATCGGATCCATACATTTTTTGCTTGAATAGGTATGCCTTTGTGAGCTTTATGCTTTACTCAATAAGAAATTGAACTCTTAACTTGTTGTACTGCCATCTACGAAGTAAGATCACATATGCAAGGGTTGGCTTATAGGAACTTGCATTCAACTTCTGAGAACATTGCTGCATGTTGTGTTGGATTTTGTTAGAATGCATTGGACAAGAGGTAGTTGCTAATTTGTTCATAATATTTTTTCCCTTCTGGATGCTTGGACCTAGAAATTCCCTGTACTTTCGGTTTGATATTTTATTTTGGAGAGCTCGCTCACTGACATCTCTTTTGGTACATGCATACAAATACTATCTCAAACTTTAAGTACATTTGTTGCTTTCATTCGGTGTTCATTATAGCATGCCATCAAAATAATCTCAAATCTATGCCGTCTGGTGCTCATTTCCGTTTTTTCACGGTAGTGTAATATAAGCATAGGAAAATTATCAGCTGGCTCCTGGTTAGCCAGAAAAGTGTGATTGGAACTGGTTATTCAGTTAAACTCTTAATCATCAGCACTGAAACAAGTACAGTCTGAAGGTGCAGATGAGAAAGTATGGTCGCATAACTCTATATTTCCATTTTCAGTACTTCAATGGTGTGATATTTTTTTTCAACTCATAGACAAAAGGATTTACCCAACATTATTTAGTAAGCCTAGTGACTTACAACTTCCAACTGACAATTGTTTCAACTCATTATGGTGACATGGACATAAGCTTCCAACCTGCTATTGCTCCTCTGTGCCAGAAACCATGTAACTCTGTTGCATATTCTGTAGTTCCTTTTTAAAAAGTGCATATTCTGCATGTTATGTTAGCTAGATGCCATAAAGTTACTTGATAATTAGCACCCCAGTTTTTGCATTAGTTTAGCACTTACTTTCATGCTTTATTCTCTGGAAAGTATCTTGCACATGAATCAACAAATGAAATGAAGAATGTATTTTAAGGTGAAAGTAGCATTATTTTGATTAATCCAACATCTGTTTTGTGTTAGGAGTGATGATGAGGATGATGATTATGCACTTTTTCAGTCAGATTCAAAAGTGCAACACCTGCAAAATTCTGATGAATACTTCAGAACCGTGTGCTTTGATGCTCACCAAGTTGATTCTAGTGATGTAAAAGAATCTGTATACCCAATGCAAGATACGGAAAATTTTGTTGATCCTGTGGGAATAGATAAGATTGGAGATCACATCATCGATAATATTGAGGAATGCAATACTAGATCTTCTTCCTTGTATAGCATGGAAGTGCTAGAAAATGAGCCTGTAGATTTTGAAAACAATAGCTCACTCTGGGTGCCTCCTGAACCTGAGGATGAAGAGGATGACCATGATGGTGCTTTATGTGATGAGGATGATGGGGAGGATGCCACTGGAGAGTGGGGATATCTAAGATCAAACAGTTTTGGCTGCGGTCATTGTCGAAGTAGAGATAAGTCAGCTGAGGAACACAAGAGAGCCATGAAAGACATTGTTGATGGGCATTTTCGGGCATTGGTTGCTCAACTTCTCCAGGCTGAAAAGGTACCATTGGCTGATAAATCTGGTAAAGAGAGTTGGCTAGATATAGTTACTTCTTTGTCTTGGGAAGCTGCATCTCTTCTAAAACCAGATACCAGCAAAGGGGGACGGATGGACCCTGGTGGCTATGTGAAGGTGAAATGCTTGGCTTGTGGTTGTCCAAGTGATAGGTAAACAAATTTACTCTTATGTGGATCATGGTCAAACTGTTATGATTTTAGATCTGTATGCTTTAGTATTCATTTGCCTTATAGTTAAAAAGTATGAATATCACACTGATTCTTCCTTTTGCAATTCAAATTCATGATGCTACTTGGTGGCAATTTTATTTTTTCAAGTTATAGAACTTTGAAATTTCATAATTTATTACTTTTTCGTGCATATTATTAGTGCTCCATGTAAGAACTCCATTTTTGTTCTTCATTTCCAGTTTTGTTGTAAAAGGAGTTGTTTGTAAGAAGAATGTTGCTCATCGGCGCATGGCATCAAGAAAAGAAAAGCCACGCATCCTAATCCTTGGTGGTGCACTTGAATATCAGCGCATATCAAATTTGCTTTCAAGTTTTGATACTTTACTGCAGCAGGTATTACCCCATTGATCTCTTTTTACACATATGTAGTAAAACTGGAGTGCATTGAAAGGGTGGTATATATTGGATGTTATGCTGATGCATTGTCATGTCCCTTTTTGCTCCAGGAAACAGATTATTTGAAAATGGCAGTTGCAAAGATCAAAGCCCACCAACCAAGTGTGGTGTTGGTAGAGAAATCTGTGTCTCGATATGCTCAGGACTTATTTCTGGAGAAAAACATTTCACTTGTTCTGAATATTAAAAGACCACTTCTGGAAAGGATATCACGTTGCACTGGTGCTCATATAGTTCCATCAATTGATTATGTGTCATCTCAAAAGCTTGGGCATTGTGATCTATTCCATGTGGAGAAATATGTTGAAGAGCACGGGACCGCTGGAGAAGGTGGGAAGAAAATGCTAAAGACCCTTATGTTTTTTGAAGGTTGCCCGAAGCCCTTGGGTTGTACAGTAAGTATTCAGTTGCTAACTCAGTATCTCAGTTATACTACTTATCGTTTGTCATATGTTGCAGCTCCTTTGTTTTATCTATTTAATATTAGTCTTAGAAACATTCCTTTTCTAAACTATGCCACACTTTATTTTTTTCATTCCCTAAACCATAATTCGAATATTCTGCTGAAATATGAAAATGGAAAAAAAATCAATGCATTTTGAAGGATCCAATGCAAGGTGGAGGTTGAAAGGTCCTAAATTGAAAAAGAACCTATAGGGGGATTGTGTATGAACTGTTGTGCGATATGAGTTTTTAAGAACCTATCCCTTCACAAACAACTAATAGCATTTAATATTTTTTTAAAAAAATAATTCAGAAAAAAATGTAGCATTTGATCTTACCCCACTGTGGACCTTTGCTCCTCAAAGAGTTTTACTTCCATCATTTTGATTATGCTTATGCTTATAAGACAAAATTTGAATTTTAAAACATAATTTTAAAGTTAATTTTAAAGTTTTTTCATCATAGTTTATTTTACAGCATTTGTTTTTAAATCGCTGAGAATACATTATAAAAGTTGTATCCACAAATATTTTTTTTCTAATAAGCGGTGTGGATAAGCATAAGCATAAGCGAAATGATAACTGTGTTTATGGCTTCATGATCAATGTTAAACTTGTACTTTATGAAATAATTGAAGAATAAAATGAGGCGATTTTCTTGTGACTAACTATTCCTAATCTGTAGATATTGCTCAAAGGAGCTAATGGTGATGAGCTGAAAAAAGTGAAGCATGTTGTGCAATATGGAGTCTTTGCAGCCTATCACTTGGCTCTGGAAACGTCTTTTCTTGTGGATGAAGGTGCAACCCTTCCAGAACTCCCTCTCAAGTCACCTATTATTGTTGCTTTGCCGGATAAACCTTCTAGTGCTGATAGATCCATTTCGACGATACCTGTTGTACAAATGCCTACTGCTTCATCACCAAACAATGGCTCGACATTCAATGGTTTTCAAACTATGGACCAAACAGTAGTAACATGCTCTCCTGAGTATAAAAGCTGCAAAAAATTGGGAGTTGTTTCTACCCAAACTGAATCTGCACATTTCACCGGCCAGGATAAAAACATAACCTGTTTGCGTGGTATGGTCCCTCGGTCATCTACTGATCCCTTGGTTCAGCAGTCGAACAGTTCATTTTGTCATTGTCCTTCTTGTGCTAGAGTTGTTAATGAAATGCATATTGAAGCACGTCAACCTGAAACATCTGGACATACCCTGGATAATGATTTCAATGCATTGTCTGCACATCTAACAAATTTGGAGTCTTTTGAGAGTGGTCATTTATTTGCCTATAATTCTGAGAATGGCAACAATATAGCAGCTAAACTGTCTGTTCCTCTCAATGTGCAAATTTCTCATGATGATAATAGTTCAAAGGATAATTCAGTAATAAAAAAAGATGAAATTCCAGCATCTCCTGCTGACAACCAGAGTATATTGGTTTCTCTGTCCTTTCGTTGTGTTTGGAAAGAAACTGTTTGTCAGCGGCCACACCTTCTCCGCATAAAATATTATGGCAACTTTGACAAGCCTTTAGGAAGATTTCTACGTGACCAGCTCTTTGATCAGGTTAGACTATCGTTCTCAAATTCAATTTATAGAAACTTTATACCTTGCTTAACTTTCACATTTTGTTTCAGAACAACAATTGTACCTCCTGTGAGTTGCCACCGGAGGCCCATGTTTATTGCTATGTCCACCCGCAAGGCAGCTTAACAATTTCAGTGAGGAAACTTGCAGTGAAATTGCCGGGTGAACATGATGGTAAAATATGGATGTGGCATAGATGCTTACGATGTCCTCGTGTTAATGGACTCCCTCCAGCAACTAAAAGAGTTGTGATGTCTGATGCTGCCTGGGGCTTGTCCTTTGGAAAATTTCTGGAACTTAGTTTCTCAAATCATGCAGCAGCTAGTAGGGTAGCCAGCTGCGGCCATTCTCTTCACAGGGATTGCCTCCGTTTTTATGGGTATCCCCTCATTCCTTTTCAATTTTATCAAATTGGTAAATACTTTGGCTTACATGTTTGTATTTTAGCTTTGGTGAAATGGTTGCATGTTTCCGATATGCATCGATCAAGGTTCATTCGGTGTATTTGCCACCACCAAAACTAGATTTCACTTCCCAGCACCAGGAATGGGTAGAGCAAGAAGCAAATGAGGTAGGTTGTTTAATGTTGTGACCTGTGAGCAATTATGTGATAATTTCTGGCTAATGCTATTTGTCTATGATTCAGATGGTTGACTCAGCTGAACTTCTATTCACTGAAGTATTGAATGCACTCCACCAAATTTCAGAGGGAAGGCCAATTACAGGTTCATTTGATGGCAACATGAAGATCCTTGAGTTAAGAAGGAACATTATGGAGCTGGAAGAGATCCTGCAAATAGAGAAAGCAGATTTTACGGTAATTTTTTTTGTTTATTAATGTTTTCTTATGGAGCCATAGCTCGTTAACTCCACTTGGCTCTGCACAAAACAATGACACATAATTAAAGTTGTATCCTAATTATTGGACCATTCAACTTTAGGAATCATTAAAGAATCTATTGAAAAAGGAGATCAGAAAGGGGCGGCCATTCATTGATATTCTTGAGGTTAACAAACTAAGGAGGCAGCTACTGTTTCTGTGTTACCTGTGGGATCAGCGGCTAATCTTAATAGCAAATTCAGGTGGCAAGTATTGTGACACACTAGGTGGTTTACGGGTTGGGAGTAGGAGTTCTGACTCTAACGATAAATCAGTTGATACCAATGCAAGTGCAAAACTAGAGAAGAGCTCAAAGGGTTCCGAAGTTCTTTCAAATGCTAAGGATGGATCCTTAAAGCAGAGTTCATGCCCACCTCATGTGAATGACAAGGAACCCAACCAACCTGATCAATCTAATGGAAACAATTCAAGAATTGTTGCAGGGTTGAATGGTATGGAAGATACAATTGCCAAAATCAATCACTCTAACAGTGCGGATGTTAAAGACAACCTGGATCATCAAGAATCTAATATTGGTGTTCGTAGGGTTTTTTCTGATGGGCAGTTCCCAGTAAATGCTGATTTTTCAGACACATTGGATGCAAAATGGAGAGGTGAAAATGGAACAGTTCCTGATACAGGCATCCTGAAACCACTAGCTCTGCTAGAAGGTACAGCTGATGTTAAAAATCAAGCTAAGGCAGTAGCAACCCAAACTTCTTTATCTGTCAGGTATGGAGATACAGTAGAAGACCTA
This sequence comes from Oryza coarctata, assembly GCA_030770085.1. Lineage (NCBI taxonomy): Eukaryota > Viridiplantae > Streptophyta > Magnoliopsida > Poales > Poaceae > Oryza > Oryza coarctata. The sequence goes on along the minus strand of CM061476.1, from coordinate 18,690,005 downwards.
TCAAGCTGGCTTAAAATGCCACACATGAAATTCTATGACTCCTTAAACAGAAATTCTGGTACAGCACCGAGGTTTGGGGCCCTGGCTGACTACAGTCCTGTGTACATTACGTTGTTCCGTGAGTTATCGCAGCAAGGTGGAGCAAGACTTTTTCTGCCAACTGGAGCTAATGATGTTGTTATCCCAGTATTTGATGATGAGCCAACCAGTATAATTTCTTATGCACTTATTTCACCCATGTACTGCTTCCAAATGTTGGACGAGAGCAACAAGAATAAAGATGGTGCAGATTCTTCGCTTCCATTTCCTGTATATGATTCTGGAAATTTTAATCCTTTTCATTTATTTGAGGATTTTGGATCCACTGATGATTTTGCTTCATCAATATCTGGAACTAGAGGGTCATTTGTTCCCGACCTAGTTCACCTAAGAGTTTCATTTGAAGATGGTGGCCCACTTGGGAAAGTGAAATACACGGTGACGTGCTACTATGCAAAAAGCTTTGAAGCTCTCAGAAGGTCTTGCTGTCCATCTGAGCTTGACTTTTTAAGATCTATCAGTCGATGCAAGAAATGGGGAGCACAAGGTGGCAAAAGCAATGTGTTCTTTGCAAAATCTTTGGACGATAGGTTTATAATAAAGCAGGTCACAAAGACAGAGCTTGAATCATTCCTTAAGTTTGGCCTAGATTATTTTAAATATTTGTCAGAGTCCATAAGCACTGGAAGCCCCACTTGCCTTGCAAAGATTTTGGGAATCTATCAGGTACATTCCTTTGACCTTCTGTTGTCTGTTTTATTGATCACTTTGGTTCTAAGAAAAGAACTTCATTCATCTGTTGATTCAAGAGAATTCACAATATTAATTGATACACCAAGGGAAATAGCTAGGGGCATCTGGTTACCAAGTAGAACCTTGATTGAAAACATGTGGTTCTACCTGTCATTTGTAACAAATCTTTGGAACATTCAAAAAGTAGAGCTAAGGTGGAAGAAATAATAAAGGGCTTATTTGGTTTGATTCCAAAACTTGCCCTACCAAATATTTGGTAACATTGAATAGTACATGCTAGATATTTGGATTGCTATCCATTTTTTCCTAGTCAATACAATTGATACTATTCTACCCTACCAAAACATTGGTAGTGCCAAAACTTGCCCAAGGTTTGGCACTACCAATGAATTGGTAGGGTAGAGAGCCAAACAAGCTCAAAATGTATCTTTTTGTCTAGGCAACTTATGTATCCATTTTCCAGAGCAAAAACTGACTGTTCTATAAAAAAAACCCACATTAATGCGATACCATTTGAATTTTCAGATGAATATAGGAGTATTTGTTGGAAATCTCACTAAAGTTCTATGGTCTATATTTTTTTTCTGGTGGGCAGGAGCACAATTTTTTAATTTCTCATACAGTTATTCACTTTTACAATCATATTTGAAGATTAAATGTTACAAGTTGTAACTGGAAAGGATATGGATGTATTCTGTTTACATTTGCTTCTTTAAGTTATATCAGCTTTTTTTCTTTTTCTGCTTTTAAACATGATCAAGTGCAGGTTTTATTAAAATTTTTATTGTGTACTATATAGGTTTTGGAGGTCTTTTTTTTTTGTACATCATGATAGGCGACCTGCAATTGCTTTTTTTGATCTAGTACATGTTCCATTAAACGCTCCTTCAGAAATCTCAACTTGCAACTGAGTGTTTGCAGGAAGTGTTGCAACTTTAGACCTATTTTCACCCTCTTATAAGCTCCCTGGATAAATCGAGAGCAATAACCCATGCTTATTTAGTCATAGCACCACGCATGCTGTATTGATGATAGGTGCATCTTATTGGCTGGAAAATAGCCTTGTGTATCTGATACGTAAATATTTCACCATGAAGCTTACTTACAAAAAGGGTTATCTTTTTTGCTTAGGTTACAATTAAGCATGTGAAGGGTGGCAAGGAGTCAAAAATGGATTTACTTGTGATGGAAAATCTTTTATTTGGACGGAATATTACGAGGCTCTATGATCTCAAGGGATCTTCGAGGTCAAGGTATAATGCGGATTCAAGCAGCAACAAGGTTCTTCTTGACCAGAACTTGATTGAGGCAATGCCAACGTCACCAATTTTTGTCGGGAACAAGGCAAAGAGGCTTCTGGAAAGAGCTGTTTGGAATGATACTTCCTTTCTGGCAGTAAGTTCAGATTCTGACACTGAGAATTATCTATTTCGTACATGAATACTTGGGATAAGACTTAAACAATTGTCAAACATGTCATATTTTATTTCTCAAATCTTCACCTTAATTTAATCTATTTGGCCTCTTACGGTAGCTATAGTGCTTCTGTTTTTTTTAGTCTTTCTTGTTTTATATGTCTAAATGTTTCTTACAATGTATAAGAGGATATTGAATGTTGCACAGTTTCCTTTTCAAGATCTTTATATCCCATTTAATCCTCCAATCCTCCTTTGGTAGATTTTTATTTGTTCATTAGTTGAAAGGATACAAGACTAGTGTTTAGTGCTTTTGTGCAAAACTCCAATCGTGAGTGAGACTAAGGTCTGTTGTTGCATGTGCACTCGGTGGAGAGACCAATCTTTAACGTGTTCTATGAGACTGCAAATTATTCATTTGCCCTTACTAGCATGAAAAGAATCATATGCTTTTTTATAGACAATAACAATTAGGATTTAGCGTTCTCATGCTTGAAGCCTTGAGCCCCTGAAGATCATTCTGACTTGGATGTTTTGGCAGTAGCAGCTGAAGCTAAGGTTTATAAGTTCCTAGCAAGCATAATGTTAAATTCCTACTTGCCGCTAGTGTCTCTTTCCTTATTGTATTTCTCTTCCTTCATTTTTGTTAGGATTAATGAGAAAAAATGATAAGATTTATTGTATGCTAGTAGCCGCAGACAATATGTCTAGTTATCTACTTGTATAAACACGCATTAACGAAGTCTTGTGCTCTTGTAGGGTATTGATGTGATGGATTATTCATTGCTTGTGGGAGTTGACGAGGAGAAACATGAATTGGTCCTGGGAATAATTGATTTTATGAGGCAGTATACATGGGACAAGCACCTCGAGACATGGGTCAAATCTTCTGGTATTCTTGGCGGACCGAAGAATGCCCCTCCAACTGTAATTTCACCGATGCAATATAAGAAACGGTTTAGAAAAGCCATGTCTGCATATTTTATTGTAATTCCTGAGCAATGGATGCCTGCAATAATCAATCCGAGCAAATCATCATCAAACATTGGCCAAGAAGATCCTCAAAATGCTTCAGAGTAGTACGATGTTCAGTTCATTATGCCGGGCAGAGCGCAGAGGGTGCCTGGTTTGGTTTTGATCCAATCAAAAGCGCTAAACAAATCAGTCTGGATGCTGCGGCATCAATGCGATCTTCCTACATGGACTCTTATGCGCACAGATCCGATTGCAGTGGAGTCATGGCTCGAGAATCATGGAGGTGTATATATTCTTGAAAATGTAATTATGCATTAGTTTTTTTTCTTTTTGATATTTATGTCGTTCAAAATGTCGTCGCTTCTCTATAGTTCCCATTCCATTTTGGTTGGATGTAAACAATAGAAGTGGGGCATTTTTTGTAACTGTTCATTGTATATTAAGTCATGTTATTTATTTGGGGGCTGGCTATTGCCGTCTGTATTAACAAAATAAAAGTAGTTCATGCAAATGTCCTACGTCTAAACTCTTCTGGCAGGAGTAATTGTCAGCAGCGCTCCTGCGTGCTTAAGAGCCACTGTTCTGCTAATGTGCATTGTTGGCCTCCCATGCAAATTTTGCAATATGTTGGGAAATTGGCAATAGGGCTTGTGTGTCTCTTGTTCTCGAGAAAATGAACATATATCTTTTGCAAGACAAACTGTTATATAAGAATATTATTCCACTAACATTAGGGTTGGATAATTTCACTATCCACCAACTAGTTTATGCAGGATGGGATTGAGGATGAACCCTGGCTTAATTATATGGACATTTTCATGTGCCATTGGACTGAGGATGAAAACCTTACTTAACTATATGAACAATTTCATGTGTCATTCTTCTCTCGTAACCGGTAACCCTCTCTCTCGACACACTTTTGTGCCATTTGATAAGCCGGTGTGCCAGATATCCATCCGATTAATTTGGATTGATTTCTTTCCTCCATTTAACCCATCCACTTTCTTTATATCTAGATTTCAATCCACTTTCTTCCATCTACGATTTCTTTGATGCGTGTTGTATATATTAATTAATATAGCAGCATGTGTTTCCAGAAGAATATAAGACTCGGTTTAACCCTTTGCCGCCTCGTTAAGTCTGCCTCTGCAGCTCGGCCGGGTCGCCGGGATAGGGTCAACCTGCACCGATGCGTGAGCAAGATGGCGGCGGACGGCGGCGGCGGCAGAAAGACGCCGTGGACGGAGGAGGAGGACGAGGCGCTGCGGCGCGGGGTGCGGGAGCACCGGCGGCAGAACTGGGCGGAGATCGCGCTGGCGTTGCCCCGTCGCGGGCCCAAGTCGTGCCGGCTGCGGTGGTGCCAGCAGCTGTCGCCGGAGCTGGACAGCCGGATCTTCACCCCCGAGGAGGACGCGCTCATCGTCCAGCAGCAGCGCGTGCACGGAAACAAGTGGGCCACCATCGCGCGCTGCCTCCCCGGCCGCTCCGACAACGCCGTCAAGAACCGGTGGAACTCGGCGCTCCGCAAGCTGCAGCTGGCCGGCGCCGGGTCCGGCTCCTGCTTCCCGCTGGCCGCCGCAGAGGAGGAGGCAGCCTCGGCCGAAGACAATCAGTACGACGGCCCGGTTTACCTCGAGCTGTTCCCCGAGAGGGCGGGGAGCTTGATTGTGAAGGAGGCGTCGGCGGCGGTGTCGGAGTCGGGCTTGTTCGCCGGTGAGAAGGATGATGAGGACGTGGCGACCAGCCTGACGCTGGGGTTGCCGGTGCTGAACGAGGCGGAGCTGGAGCTCAGGCTCTGGCTCGCGTGGCCGGAGACCGCGTGAACCGTTTCGTCGCTTGCCATTGCGACCGGAGTTGAGCCATGCCGACCGCCGGAGTGGGAGTGCACGCATGGTTACACCGGATGCACGGCGTGCGTGCGCACAGTTGGATCGTGTAGAAATTTTTTGTTACTATCTAGCTATCTTTCACAACAGCCACAGCTACCAGCATAGATTTGATATTCGTCCAGGTTGTTTTCCATCTAGCTTGAAAGGTTTAGGGCTTAGTTTGTTGGAAATTAAAGCTACCGCTACTTGTTGTAGTTTGGTGTCTGGTTTGATCAGTGTGCCACATCGTATATAACTCCATATAGAAGTGATCACGTGAACAGGTCTATGTACACTTACACGCTGAGGGTTCGATTTTTCGAATTGTCACAAAAAAAAATGCCTCTAAAGTTTCACGTTTTATTTCGACAACGGGACCTTCTTCCCATCGCACCTAGCATAATTAAGATTCCCTGTGTGCCAGCACAAATTAAGCATCTCGTTGTTGCATGTCAACAACAAACTGTAGTATTTGAGTTCATCCTTGGTTTGGGACATTTGTGCAACTCATTTTAATTAGGAAAATTTAAACATTTATTAGAAATCGCGAAATCAGCTCTGCCACGTCAACCACTTTCTGCAAAATGTCACCGAATCCGGCCCACGCCCGGTGGTGCAAATTGCATGGATCACTTGGACCACAGGGACTGGTTCTGCCGGCATGAAATTCGCTGTACAGTAGTAGGCCCATTCACATTTACGGCTTGTTTGGGAAGCCGAATTCCCGGCCTATCCCGCGGGTGGGCCAGGAATATGAACTACTCAGGTAAGCTCGGCCTCCGTAACGAAGCCTTGGCCCAACTCTGGATGCCCACACTCTCCGGGCAAGTCCTTTGATGGATGGAAAAAGCCCATATTATCTCCCTCAACTTTAGCCCGAGTCTGAATTGAATCCTTCAAGCATAAAACCGGTATAACATCCACTCAACAATAAAACCGGTTTATTTTATATTTTTGACGGTGTTTTTATCCAACACGTCACCTACGTGCCCGGCAATACATTCAACCAAATAAAATTTAAAAATAGGGTCCAAGTGTCGATCTCTTTCCTTTTAACTCACTTCCTACCAAATAAAACAAATAATATATGCTCAACGCGTCATCCCCTCTCACAACCACTATCACATAGGGTCACCATGAGCCCCGCTGCCACTATACGCAATGACGAGGACAAGGACAATGAACTCGAGCTACACTACAAGCAGTTTCACAACCGTCTACATTGCCAATCAAGATAGGGAGCTCCGTGGATCCATTGGCCTTATCGGCGGTGGAGAGTAGACAGTGACCTGAGGCAAATAAGACAATGGTGGTGAGTCCCAGATAGATTGACACCCTTCAACCCTCCTCATCATTGTCTGACGATGGTCATCCTAGTGTCATGCAATTCCCTCCTCTTCATATTTTTCCTCGTTGTTATTACCCTAGCGATAGTGATGGTGATGAGAGGAGAGGTACCTCGCGGACCTTCCCTGAGCTCTATCAAGCACCACTGCGTGAGGCTATCCTAGGCTCACATGTTGGTTGCCGTCAAAAGATAGCCATTGCACTATGCTCTGCTCCTCGAACTTGCCTCCTCCATCGCTCTTTCATCATCTTAGTGGCCGGGCTCATAGCTTTGTTGTCTTGCCTTCGGCTCTATCTTGCCGTCATTGTCGAACTTTTCTTCTCTTTAAGCAATGTCGTCGCTGATCTTGTTCCCTAGGCATATGCTACCGCTGGTATTCTTCTCAAACAACATCATTGCTAGACTCCTCTCGAACTGGTTAGGTGAAGGGTAGCATGCATAGAGGAGGCATGCCTGCTTGTTCACGATGTGCTATAAGAGTGCTTCGCTGGCAAATTAATTATCCTTTGCTGCCAATCCTCGGCTTAGTCCTCTCCTTGCCGCACTTGTTGGGATCTCACGGCCATACAGGCAAGTCAGAATAGTGCTTGATGTGCTGTGGTAGTGCAGTTGACTGTCGGCTTTGATAGAGAGTATGATGATAGGCTGGCAATAGTAGAGGGTGAAGGAAGAGATCGATAGATAGGGTCAATGTCATGTAAGCGCCAAGTTATACAAAACCACAGTTAAAACCACCGGGGGTTAAAATGAAATAGTTAGAGGAGATGTTATATTAGTTTTGCGGTTGAGGGATTAAAATAACACTCAGCTTATAGTTGAGGTATAGAATGTAGACTTTTCCTCGATGGACCGCGATTTTGAACTATGATGGACGAAGGATGTGGTCTCACAAACCGACCATTACTTGATGGTACTTTCGGTCCATAAAGACAAGCACTTAGAGGGCCCAGTCAGATTGTAAAGTTGGCCCAAAATGATCCGCCGTGCGGGCTTGCGTCTCTCTCCCTTCCTCCTCTCTCTCTTCCTCTCATCTCCACTAGTAACTGGAAGGCCATTTCCAGTGCTCCGACCGCTGTGCGCGAAACGGCCCGACCGCCGGGACAATCACCCGCCGTGAGCCACTGGACTGCAGGCCGCCGCCGCCACCGCTCGTCCCACCCGAGCCTTTGCTATCGGGTCAACAACCTAGCACAAGCCACGCCCAGCGCGCGAGCGCACACACACCCAACGCCGCTGCCGGATCTGGTCTAGATTTGTCGACCGCCGCTCACCTCATTAGCGTCGCCGGCCGCTGCCACTGCCACGGCCCGCAGCGCCACCCGGGGACGCGACCGCCGCCGCCGCCCGCAACGCCACCCGGGGGCCGCGGCCGCATCAGCCGCCATACAGGGGCGCCCATGACGACCACTCCGGAGACACTGCCCAACTCGGAAGCCGTCTCCCACGCCTACAAGTTCGCCTCCACCTGGGAGAAGGTCGGTTCCTCTTGATCGCTCGCTGACCGCGCCGCGTCGGGTGGGTGTGATCCAATAGTAGTAGTTTGGTGGATCTGATCTGATGGCCTTGGCTTTCGCTGTTTTAGAACGCGCCGCTCACAGAGCAGCAGAATGCCGCGATCGCCGCGCTCTCCCGCGCCGTCTGCGAGCGCCCGTTCCCGGCCAACCTGGTGAGTTGCCGCATCTCGAATTTTTGTGATGGTTTGATCGATAGGCCTGGTTGCTTGAGATAACTGAATGTTGTGATCTAGTGCTGCCATGGTTTGGTCTAATTTAGTTTGCTGTGTGCTATGCTCGGGATAGACTGACCCCGTCAATTCGTTTTGTATTTGAAGGATTTGAGATATTTTAGTAGTTGCAACAGAGCATACGTTCTCCATTTGGTAGTTCAGCAGTAGGGGTTAGTTTGTTTATAATTGACAGTACAGGAGTCAGGTGAATTTGCAGTTCTGCTTCGTTGGTGATGTTTTTGTACCACTATTAGCTCATGCTTCATAAGTCAATACTCTAACTAGCACTGGATTTGCAATGCTGTTTGATGTTTTAATTGGATATCAAATGAGTTTTTAAGTGCGTTCTTTTTTTGGTCTTGGTATGTTATTTCATTGAAGGGTTGCTTTTATAACTGGACAGAAGGCTGTATTCTGAGTTTATTCCCCTTCTGGCTTTAGATTATTGCTTGCCATTAAGCCATACTTCTGGTGTTACCTCAGGAGAAAAGTTTAGTGAAGGATGGGGGTGCTGTTGTGCCAGAAAAAGAGGCTGCTTTAGAGGAGGATGCAATGGATGCTGTCTTGGTGAATACACATCAGGTTAGTTTTCAAAATCTTGTTGGTCAACTTCTGCATAATGGCTGCCAAATACTACTTGTATGATTGATCGGAGAATTTGGTATTATATTTCTGCCTTTCTGTTATTCTGTCTATTCAACCTTAAGTTGTATCAGGATTGAAGGTAAACTATTTATTCAGATCGAGCTAATACTTTTGTTACCTCCTGTAGTTTTACAAATGGTTTTCTGAACTGGAATCAGCTATGAAATCAGAGGTTTGTACATGTTCATTTCTTTAGTTAGTGATGGACAACTTGTGATGAAACAATGATTTTTAATCCCTCTATTTTTTTTGACAGATGGAAGAAAAATATCGTCTCTATGAGAGTACATTAGAGGAACGTGTTAAAACATGTGATGGTATTCTTCAACAAGTAGGTTTATGAACCCTTTTGTTTGTTAATATTGATGAAATCTTTTAAGGAACCTGATCATTCATATCATTTCAATTTAATGTATTAAAGTATCTACATTCAGGTGGATGACACACTGAACTTATTTGAAGAACTGCAATCCTTGCATTTGAGTGTTGCCACAAAGACAAAAACTTTGCATGATGCTTGCGATCAACTTGTATGAACCCTTTACTAAGTATTTAAATACTTACGTTTTTGTTATTCTTTCTGTTATGTTTTGACATTTTCTCCGATTAATTATTTCTATTGAAACTTCCGCGATAAAGGACTGTATAGTGAAACTTAGCACATCACTTGTCTCGTGTAGTGTAGCTGTGGTAAATTTATAGTATGGCATACTAGGTGCCCAAAGGAACAACTCATTAGCTTGTTTGTCAGCCTGGATCTCATGTTAATGATCATATAGTGATATATTTTTGTATAACCCTTATCTTTTTTTAATAACAAAATTACAAAATTCTTCGATGTTTTGATCAATTGATCAGAAGATACTCCTTATATACAGTTTCAACACGAATAAAATTTAACATTACTAAACCATTCCATTAATAAAAAATCATTTTAGTTAATTATGTCGCTAAGGAACATAGGAAATGAATACAAACCAGGCTGTTGGCAAATTCCACTGGGAAGGCATAGCTTTATGATGATGGCTAGATGTAAACAAACTAAAAATGCTAGTCCTAATTATCTTTTGTTTCTAGGAACTGCATTCTGATCTATAAGTATGCTTCATTTCATGTACTATATGCAGAAATAAGTTTACTTTTTAACTGTCCTTTTTTGTTTAATATTCTCTTTGTGTATTCATGTTGCAAAAGCAAATATATATCCTCTAGAAGCATTCTTCATTTCATATACTAGATGCAGACATAAGTTTACCTTTTAGCTATCCTTTTTTGTTTAATATTCTTTTAGTGTATTCATGTTGTATAAATATATATACTCGTTGCCATATTGCTGATTCCTTTTTTGATTTTTGATGAAGTGTTTCAGTCAATGAACTATCATTTCTAATGTAATGCAGTTATTGGAGAAACAAAGGCTGATTGAGTTTGCAGAAGCACTTCGGAGTAGGTTGAACTACTTTGATGAATTGGAAAATGTAAGGTTTGGCATCCCTAGTTTGTCTTTTAAAAACAAGTTTCAAATATCTGATCAAACCAATGTTTTTTCTACAAGTTCTACATTTCCCACAAGCATAATCACCCTAGCATACTGAATTATGATTTCTGCAATACACATATTTTGAAATTTAACTATTGAACTTATGTGAAACCTATTCAAAATTTTCCAAAGTTATGCTACTAGTATGCTAGTGATTGAATCCTTGATCATTTTGTTAGTTGGAGACGTTAGTATGGACCCTATGGCTCATTTATTCCATTAAAAAAAGTTTATTAATGATTTGGAGGATATATACTATTCTGAATCTGAATTTTAAGCCATTTCCTGTTGTCATCTTGTGGTTAATGCTACCTTGTACATGATAATGAGTTATTTTTTAGATCCCACTGTTTGTTACTGTTTTAGTATATTCTGTAGCTGCATAACCTGAACATTTCTGGTTGCTAGCTACACTTATCCAATTCCACTAACCAAGCACACAATGTATCCAAATGATTGTATGCTTGTATCCGTTGTAATGTAGATTACACAATCTTTTTGTTTAAATAATTCCCATTTCTGTCTGCATAAGCTGCCTCATATAGTGTAAATTCTATTTCCATTTTGCAGGTCTCCACTAGCTTTTATTCTCAAACTATGAACATTGGAAATGAACAATTTCTTCCACTTTTGAAACGGCTCGATGATTGTATTTCGTAAGTTATCATAGACACTGTTCTGTGCTTAGTTTTAGGGTGCTGAGATTTAAGGAGCTCATGCTGTATCCTGTTTGGGTGCTTATAGATATGTTGAAAATAATCCACAATATGCTGAATCTGCTGTTTACTTGGTTAAGTTTCGCCAACTTCAGGTAAAAATCTACTTGAATTGAACTACATGTATAGCCATCATGAGCTAGATACTCTTACCTGATAACTATATATGCTGCTTTTATTTCAGTCCCGTGCATTAGGTATGATTCGGTCACATGTCCTGTCAATACTTAAAGCCGCTTCATCCCAGGTGATTTTCAGTTGAATTTTGGTGGGTAAATGTGATATAACTAGTAGTTACTGGATAATGGCTTGATTTTTTTTCAGGTTCAAGCGGCAATTCGAGGTAGCGGTTCTGCAAAAAATGTTGTTACAGAGGGTGTGGAAGCATCTCTTATCTATGTTCGCTTCAAGGCAGCTGCTAGTGAGGTATACTTTTCATCAAATGATCTATAGTTTATAGGAAGACTTAAACAAACTATAGCTATGCAATCTATATATCAAGCAGGCTCCAGTAACACCTCTGGTTTTTGTTTTCCAGCTTAAACCAATCTTAGGTGAAATTGAAACTAGATCTTCTAGAAAAGAATACACGCAGATTCTTTCAGAATGTCACAGCTTGTTCTGTGAGCAGAGGTTGTACTTGGTAAGATAAAACATTTATTAGCTTTACTTTTTTTTTGGGCATGAACCTGATCATTTCTTATCACTTGTGTTGCAACTTCAGATACGAGGCATGGTGCAGCAACGAATTTCTGAGTTTGCTAGAAAAGAGGCTTTGCCTTCTTTAACGAGATCTGGATGTGCCTATCTGATGGAGGTAATTGCATATTTAATACTTTCTAGTTATCCTGTTTGGATTTCATCTGTGTTGTAGGCTTTTCTCTCCATATTCAGAAAGTTACAAATTACAGATATTTTATTTTCTTGAATACACAAGAGAATTGCGTATCATTTCATTAAGAGAAGGAGAAAAAAAGGGAATGGGAAGGGAGCAGCGCCCACCAACCCGATCCAAAACAGGCCGAAGCCTTTACAATAGACACAAAACCTCACCCCTGAGGGGCTATCGACCTATCAATGAACTCCTTTAGCCTAGAAGCCCTGGCTAGAGACCACATGATACACTCATTGGCCACTTTTTGGAGGACAGTAGCTACACGGGTTAACACCATTAAACGCACAGTCATTTCTATGCTTCTAAATCTCCCAACGTACCAAAATGATGAGAGAGCTAAGTCCTTTCTTGGTGCCTTTGTCTCTTCCTCTCATTGCCTTTGATCACCACCTTGATAAATTGGTTGTATCTGGACCTGGGGCTATATGGGCCAGCCCCAACCTTTGGAGGATTATAAACCAAACTTACCAAGAGAAAACACATTCCACAACTTACAGATATACACAATAGCATTCTGAAATTTAGAGGAATTGAGCAACACATTGCATATTCAGTTTCCTAATATTACATGCTCATACATGTAGTGTGTTAGTAGATAATAAGTAGTTCTGCTTACTCTACATGCTGAGTATGATGCATGTATGTTTTAGGCAAAGTGGTTTTGTTTGTTTGTAAGTTCATGATTTCAGTTTTATACCACTGAAAGTCTTGAGTTCGCTTTATTATCATCCCAATGTCATCCAATCTCATTTTACCGTTTCCATCCTCTTGAGGCCAATAGAAGTTAGTCATGATGATTTTGTCCTCAACCTGTGACTTTCACTATTATAAAACTGAAATGTGAACCTTCGAAGGAACATAGCCAATTTTATCTAATCTCAAGTATTCATGCTTTTATTTCTCTCTCCTCTTGTAATATTCAGATGATTTTGACTGCAAGAAGACATATTTTACTACTTTTTCTGTTGCTTGTCAGTCATGCCAGTTTGAGCACCAGCTTTTTGCTCACTTTTTCCCAGCATCTGCATCAGATGTTTCAAGTATCGCTCCTTTAATGGACCCATTGTAAGCTTTTTTAGTCCCTCTGGTTCTTATACTGAATGTGAACAAGTGATTTGTTGCGCAAATTCACCAAACTTGACTTTAGACTTGCATTAAGTTATTTATTGGCTAACCAATAATCAAGTAATATGCTTTAGAATAAATGTAGGATCTTAATGTAGTACACAATTTTTTTGGCCTATACCAGCTCGCAATTAATGGGCTAGTTAAGTATAAATGTGTAATTGAACCTTAAATTCATATCTTAAAACGAGTTTGCAGAGCATTTCATCAACTTAAGATAGAGGTAGAAGTTCCTTTATTAAACAAGAGAAAAAGAGGACATTTCTTATAGCCTCTAGGATTCTAGATATGTTGAAACTTCATAAATATATTTTCTTGTTAAAACATAAGGAATACAAATCATTTGGCTAGTTTCTGCTATACTCCTGTTCTATGAATCAAATTTAGGTTGATGTGTATATTGTGTAGTGTTCATACTTTTATGTTCTCAACTTTTCATGTAAGGTGATTAACTGATATGCTTTTTTATTCAGGTGCACATATTTGTATGATACTCTGAGGCCTAGACTGATATATGAGGGAAGCATTGATTCTCTGTGTGAGCTCGTTGACATTCTGAAGGTTGAAGTGCTAGGGGAACAACTAAGTAGACGTGGTGAATCAGTAGCTGGGCTTCGACCAATATTGCAAAGGATACTTGCAGATGTTCACGAGCGTTTGGCCTTTTGTGTGCGGACTCATATTCGTGAGGAGGTACTATTTAAAATATGATCCTTATTGGTGACTTCATGTTTTTTCAGTATGTTTTCATTTCAGTGTGTTGCATATATTTCTTTCATTTGTTCACAAATAGTGTGAGTACAGTTCCTTTAATGTTGAGTTTATTGTAGATCCTGCAAAGGCCTTGAGGAAAAACTTGATACTCCTTCCTTTTCAAATTACTTGTCGTTTTAGTTTTATCCTAAGTCATATTTTAATCTTTGACCATCAATTTCTATAAACTCATATAGTTTAACACCATAAGATTTATACTTTTAGATTCAACATAAGAAATACTTTGATAATATATAATTCACATGTTGTTAAACTGCACGGATTTTTAAAAATTAATGGCCAAAGATATACATGTTTGACTTAAAACAAACCTAGGACGATAAGTAATTTAAAACGGAGGGAGTAGTTAAAATGGCACTTAAAATAATACTCCCTCAGCTTCATATAAATAAAAATGGAGAGAGTACAATATTTATTTGAAGTGCTTAACAATCTTCACTGGTGATCTGAATGATTTTTTTTAATGAGCATTGCCAGATGTTGCATGCCAATTACAAGAGAAATGGTTGGTTATTGTTTCATTTGAAGCTCTGATAGTGAACATATTGTTAGCACTGTTCAAATAACTAGAATGAGCAAGTCATGAATTCAGAATCTCACTTGAAGATCCCCTGGTTTTAATAGGAGCTTAGGAATTCAGAATTGCATTTTGTTATATATTGTTTAACGTATTTCAACTTATTTGCTTAATCTTATTGTCTCATTAATTTTCAGATTGCAAACTTCCGCCCTTCTGATGAAGATCTGGATTATCCTGGAAAGCTTGAGGGATCTGTAAATGCAACTACAAGTTCGAATGTTAGTTTTGTTCTTTGTTTAATAAAAGATCATTTCAATTTAACTCTTTATTGTCTTAGACGTTCAATAAAAACCTGTACTAACAGTTGGTTCACACATAATTTTAGTAGATGTGTGCTTAAGATGGTACTGCCAGTTTAGTAGATTTTGTAATTTCTTCCCTCATGCGCTAGCATCATTTTGCTGCATGGTTTTATCTGATGTTAAACAAAGCACATGTTGCTTATAACTGAATCAAAATTTAATCATGAACATTAGAAATTATCGTGGTCTTGCCAAAACATTAATCTAATTGCTTATGTTTCAATCTGTAGGCTAGTGGCAGCTCAGACATATATGCTACATGGTATAGACCACTGGAAAAAACAGTGTCTTGTCTGTCAAAGCTGTATCACCGTCTAGAACCTTCAGTTTTTACTGGATTAGCCCAGGTATTGGACCTCTCAAAGCTTAAGAGAATTTTTCTTGTTTATTGTTCTTTATTGGTCGATGTAGTGGTCATCAAACTTGACATAAATTTAATCTTCTCCAGGATGCTGTAGAAGTTTGCTCCACATCTCTTCAGGTCTCTATTCTCCTTTCCTTATGTTCATGTCTTAACGAATGTCTTAACAAGATCTAAAGAACATTCTTTACATATTGAGCTGCACTGTTTGATATTCTGAGCGAATCTGTTGGTACTATGAACAGAATGCAAGCAAGGTCATTGCAAAAAAAGCAAGTGCAATGGATGGGCAGCTTTTCCTAATCAAGCACCTTCTTATTTTAAGAGAACAGGTGATACAATTGTCTAGTATGTCAAGTCAGAATTTCATTGCACGCACTGGTCTATCTGGCAACTCATATGCTACTATACACGTTTTCAGATTGCTCCATTTGATATTGAGTTCTCCGTCACACACAAGGAGCTGGATTTCTCCCATTTGCTGGTATGTCCAACTTTATTCTTTGTATATTGAGTATGAACTGTTTAGCCCTTTCATAATCATGGGGACCTTTTCACTTGAAGCCTGATGTTTGAAGAAGTATATTTGCTTTTGTTACAAGTATTCTATTCATGCTTTTTTGGGTAACTATGTTCACCTTTTTCTCAAGAAAAAGAGTACTCATGTTTTATATGTATGGAAAGATGTCACTGACACTATTCTTACTAGGCCAACTTATACATGAAATAAAAAAAATGCTGGTATGCCACCAACAAGACTTCTAAATTCTAATAGACCATCTGGCAACAGATAAATTACTAGCGTTTTTTATTGCTTTCATCAGATATTTCATATTTGTGGTAAGACCATAGGAGTCATTACTACTAGATGTTTTGGTGGACAAGTTCTTATTTTTTATTTTCTATTGTTCTTGCACCTATATAATAAATGGCATTTGCTTTCTTTTTTCTTGTCCACTCACCAGGTGAATGAGTTGAAAGATTTCTTTTCGTCTGTAGGAGTAAGAGTATAGTATGGGGAAATAAAATGACCTCCCAGGCTCACTAGCTTGGACAAGACATCAATGTGACAATGTCTATTGCATTCTATCAAATTAAACTCGTGGATTGGTCAGCTGAACTTTAAAAACATTAGGTGCTATTCCTGAAATAAGATGTCAAGGGTTGGTGTGCAGTCTTGTCCCTATAAATGATACGTTGACAAGGGCAACTGCTACATTCTAGATTTTATTTAGAGAACTTTCTAATTGTATATGATATTTGTTAGAAATCTACTTCATGCTTATACTGTCTATTTCCATCTAAGTTTCAGTAAGCTTTGTAAAATGTCTGAAGATTCCTAATTAGGTCGCCTTGTTTCTTGATGAACCATTTGAACTATCTAATATTCTTTGAATCAATTAACTGAACTTCCTCAGTAGAAAGGTTCTGTTTTACCTATTAGCTGTACCATAAATTGTTAAATACCATGCATATGGATTATATCTGATAAGCTAATTGCTGGAAATAACATGTTTCTTTTTACAGGATCACTTAAGAAGGATCCTCAGGGGGCAGGTCTCATTGTTTGATTGGTCAAGGTCAACATCACTTGCTAGGACGTTTTCTCCCCGTGTTCTGGAGAACCAAATTGATGCCAGAAAAGTAACTATCTTAAACTGACAACTATTGCTTTTGGCCTAAAGGCTAAAGATGTTTACATTAATTTTTCATTAGTTGATCGTACAAATTTGTCAGTCCATTTTGTGAAAATTAAAAGAAGTTCAAATGTGATGCGGCTGTTCATACATAGGACCTTGCACGTGGAACTTGACATGCATAAAATAAGGCTGTAGTCTAATGTGATTGCTTTGATCTGCTCACATCCTCTCAGTTTTTTTTTATTTCAGCTAATTTTTCTTACTGCTATTTTGCTATTTTTTTTCAGGAACTGGAAAAAAGCCTCAA
Organism: Oryza coarctata; assembly: GCA_030770085.1. Taxonomy (NCBI): domain Eukaryota; kingdom Viridiplantae; phylum Streptophyta; class Magnoliopsida; order Poales; family Poaceae; genus Oryza; species Oryza coarctata. The sequence continues at coordinate 18,672,996 of CM061476.1, read as the reverse complement.
ATCTACCTGTGAAGAGTTTATAATGTCCATTACAAAATTAGTAGTGGACCCAATGCTTTCTTTTGTTACTAAGGTATGGAATTAGCCTCCCTTTCAAGTGAAAAAGGGCACAGCCTTTGTAGTTGTTGACTCACTTATCAATCCCCCTTTTTTTTTGGGAAAGGCTCATTCTCACCCTTAGGCATTGTTTGCCATTGGCACCACTTCCCTGTGAATGGTCAGGGTTTAGTTCAAAATACTGGTCCATATATGGAGATGGGCTGGGTTTTGGTCCATGCCGAACGAGACCAAAACCTCATTCGATTTGATCAGTTTCACCATGTAGTGCACAATTCTTAGCATCCCTTTGTGGTTATTGAAAATTTCAAATTATGAACTGGACCTGTTTTTGCCCAAAACCTGAACCTGCCTGGTTCCAATATTCTTTTCAAAACTTGAGTAGTAGTTTACTCTTATGGAGATTTAACATGATTGTCTGGGCCAGGTAACTGCTGTCAAAGTTGCACTGTCCTCAGGAACACAGGGTCAGAAATTGGATTCTGTTCTAGCAAAACCACTTAAGACTCAGGCATTTGCTTCTCCTGATAAGGTTGCGGAGCTGGTTCAAAAGGTACTTTCCAAGATGATGCAAGTCAGAATGTCAGATCATGCTCCTTTTCCATATGTTCCATAAAAATCCGTTTTTGCAGGTAGGGGCTGCTATTCAGCAAGATTTACCCAAAGTAATGACCATGATGAGGCTGTATTTGCAAAATCCATCTACACGGTTGATTTTATTTAAACCCATCAAGTAAGTATTTATCTACACGTCTCTCTTTTGTTCACTTCAGCTTTCTACATAATATCCTGGCATGATGTCTTACTAAAATAATTTTATTGTTTATTTGAAAAACATAATCTTTAATTATGTTTATTTTGCCAGATTGAGCAATCAGTATAAGTTGTTGTCCATAAGAAAGCATATACAGACAAAATTCACGTAACCTAACCATACGAGGTGAAAGAGAAACAAATAGACAAACGGGCAAGCTGTCACCAGTTGGCCACTAACAATTTTTTATTCTGTGGAGTGCACTATTATGAATGTGTATACAAAGTAGTATGTCTGATTTTTATTGTAGACCTCTCGAAGAATGGAGTCTATATCACTGGGGGCATTTCCATCTTTTAGCTACCACAAACTTCTCTGCTTAAGTCCCTAGTAGTTGAGCAAGCTTCAAACTTTAAAAATCCACTTTTTTACAGATTAATGTACTATATAGTTCAATATTGTCAATTCTTTTGGTACGTTTGTCTGTAAGTTGTGTTTAGCGTCAATTCAGTGAAACATAAACTATCGTTTGGTGTTATTCTTCTTTACTTCTAATAAATTAGGGGTAACAAATAAAACTTGGTACTTCTGAAAAAAAACATTAATCCCTATCAAATGGATTGAAACTAAGCTGTACTAAGATGTGTGCCGAACTAAAGAAAATGTTCAGGCATTTATGTACTTACAAAATACTGTCCTTCTGTGTATTTGTTCTAATCCCATCTTTGTCCCAGGACAAATATAGTTGAGGCTCATATACAGCTACACTCGCTTCTGAAGTCAGAATACACAGCTGACGAAATCCAGTCTATCGGTATGTTGTCTATACCTGACCTCCAGTCTCAGCTCGACGCCCTTTTGTAGCTGGTATCCAGATGCCATACTATGTTTTGTTCGTCGAGACGGTAAATGATGTCCTGAAGTACACACAGTAACTCCCGTCGTACAAGAGTGATGTTGTAAACTACTATAGGACTCTGTTACAGTGAAGCGGAGCATTATTCTTGTGTGGAGGTCAGTGTGCACAATGCTATGCCTGACATTGATGTAGCAAGTGGTTCCGTTTGGCCAAGGAAAAAAGTGCTGGACCACCCCCAACCCCTGCAGTTGTGTCATGTGATCACCCTTTAATTTCTTCACCTTTAATACACCTGAGATTGCTGTCTTGTGAGCTGTGACTTGTGCGAGACTTGTCGATTAGCGTCGCAGTTCGCAAACTTCTTCGGCCAGAACACCTTCTACGGCGGCCGGGGCGCTCCTACACCGACGCAGGCGGTCGGCGGCATCGGCCACCATCGCCGGTGTGAGCGAACACCTCACACTGGCGACGGCGAGACGGCCGGGGAAGAAGCAGACGCAGGGCAAGGTGATCTAGCCGCTGCAACGGCGCAGCCTCAAACCCATCCATTGCTACGCAACCAAGGGCCTTACCTCTTGTCGCAATCCAAGCTAATAGCTCTTTGCAGCGCGACGAACGCTGGGTTGCTCCCTCTTTCTGGCAACCGAGCTGGCCCCGATAGAACTGAGCACGTTACAGTGCTCGATTTATCAGCTTCGGGAGCAGCAAAACTGAACGCATCACGTCCAATCACATCCCAGCTTGGTATAGATGCTACGCGTACAACCAGGCGCTAATCATTCTCGACAAGACACCTCTCATTTGGAGCAACGGCTTACTTGCATGTAAAAGCGATTTGTCTTGAAAAGTTTTATCTGCACCAATGGTACATGGGATGAATTTGTCGATACGGTATTTTGTTCTTCGCTAAGATCAGTTTATACTATCACATCAATGGTTCACTTGCCAGCGATTCATTACAAAAATATTTCATTTAGAGCGGAGGTAGCCTAGAAATACTGTCAAAATAGAAATTTATTCCTTCCTCCGATCTTCGGTATTTGAGAGGAGTTCAGAGGAAGGGCGATAAGTGATGGGATTAAACATAGCAAGGTGACTTGTGTGGTTTGCCTTAGCATGTGGCTCGTATGGGTTTGAATGTACGATAGATATTTTTCCGGTGAGGACAGGGAGTGACAAGCTGAGAGCATTGGCTGGACTACCCTATATATATAGTATATATTAATGCAGCGATCGAATGAGATGAAATGAAATAGTTTGATGGATGTTTCGTCGTTCAAAACTTAAAGGCAAGATAGCTCCATGGATGGATACTGCTGAGAAAGGTGACTGGCTTGTGGCCCCCACACAACCAGCGACAAGTGTGAAGGTTAAAAATGAAATGCTAGCACGACGACGTAGCTGAAGCGTTTGCTTGGCTTAGAACGCATCAACCATCCAATCCAAGTCGCACTCGATCCGTACAAAAAATTATTTCAGAAAAGTTGTGGATTTGACCTTGATAATGTTGAATTTGATGGTGTATTATTCATGCCATGCCATCCAACTGAGCTGTATCCTCCACATTTTGGTTGCTGAAAAATTGATCTTACTCTGGAAAAGGATACTTAGCCTGCAGGTCCGATTCTATTTAATTTTGTATGTGTCTATGTACATTTTCACCGATTTATTGTGATTATATCTGCGATCGGGATTAAAGGGAAGTTTGAGGCCTGACTGAATTAATTAATGATTAACATTAAAAGTAGTACAATATCAACTTTGTTAGGGTGATGCGTTAGCAGTAAATTTGCCTTGATTGTTCATGTTTTAGCTGAAGTCTGACAGTATATAGATATTTTGATGAAGTGTTACCTAGGCCTTGGCTTATGTCCTAAATGAAGCAAAAACATGCATGCTATAATTAATTAGTTGGAGTTCTAGTTAATGAATGAAGTACATGAAAATGGAGAAAATACCTTGCATCGATAAATAGTGCTCATACATGTCCATGATTCATGGGTAAAACTTCCCGCGGCTAACACATTTTTAAGTACCAAGTTACATATAAAAGGCTTATACTTCTAACATTAATTTTGGACGAGAGATAAAAAGAGACAAACTTCTCTTGTAATCAAAATAGTGACAACCATGTCATTGTTTGCTTGTTGCATTATCACCGCGGTCAAAATTTAAATATTGAAGCTTAATTTTTGAGTTGATTTTAGTTTTTTTTCTTCCATCGTTGTCTATTTGTCAGTCATGTCTTTCAAACAGTGAAGAAGAATAAATTTTTATCCATAAATTATTTTAAGTAATTAATCTAGTGTGACAACTTACAAAACACTCGAAGCGGTATAACAACTTACAATGGTGCATAGGAACCAAGGCCGGAAATACTCTATATTGGCTAATCAAATCTGACAATCCTTGCCTATTAATCTCTTAGCATTCCACTGCTGTCTTTAACCATGACACATACCTCAAATAATGGTGAAACAGGACATTGAAACTAGTCTCTTTAGATTATATATAGTATAGCTGAATCCAAGAATTCATCCGCACTAACTCAACACACAGCACATGAATTATATATGCACCTCGACATCTCTTGGATTCTACAATTGCTCAAACCATGCTGAAATAAGAAACTAAGGTAACTCGATTGGAAAAATTACGTACAAGCTTTTTTTTGAAAAAAAAATCAGCAGCCAATCCATCAATGATTTTTGATGTGCCATGCCGTAAACACAAAAAATTCTCCTATTAGCCAATATGGATAGTAATGGCCTTGTGCGCCCACAAATTGTTACACCGCTTCAAACATTTTACAAGTTGTTACCCGAATTACACCCACATGATAAGTTTGAACATTTTACATGTTGTTACACTAAATTACGCCCACCCAATAAATTCATGTACCGTGTAAGTAATTCATACAATTATTTTTTAGTTGCTTTGTTTATTTTTTCTATAGAAGCTCAACTAATCAGAGCGTTGCTACATAATGTTAATAAAGGACACCATATAGCTGCGCCATAATGTTAGTAAATGAAATGCTGGCACGACGACGTAGCTGAAGCGTTTGCTTGGCTAAGAATACATCAACCATCCAATCCAAGTCGCACTCGATCCGTTTAATAAGAGTATGAGACAAAGGAAAAAAATTGTTTCAGAAGAGATGTGGATTTGACCTTGATAATGTTGAATTTGATGGTGTATTATTCATGCCATTCCATCCAACTGAGCTGTATATATCCTCCACATTTTGGTTGTTGAAGAAGTGATGTGATCTTACTCTGGAAAAGGAAGGTTAGCTGTCAGATTCTAGTTAAGTTTGTATGGGTTTATCTATATTTTCACCGATTTATTGAGATTATATCTAGGGATCGATCGGGATTTATGGGAAGTCTGGAGCCTGCCTTAATTAATTCATGATTATGTTGTGTGGCGTGAAAAGTATGACGATATTAATTTGATTGTTCATTTTGTAGCTGAAGTTTGGGAATATATATTTTTTTGAAAAAAAATCCATTTTACTCTAAATCGGTTAGATATTTGCTTGTTCATGTTTTAGTTGAATTTTGAGAGTATATATCTTTTTGAAAAAAAATATTTTACTCCCTCAAACTATTTCACCAAAACACTTACATATAAACTATTTTTCGACTCATTTATTTCTTTTTTTATCCCTATATAATTTATATTTGGCACTAAAATTTGGCGAGATGATGATGATGCGTGTGTGTATATATATATATATATATTACAACTTATGTCTTAATATATTTTAAAATATTTTTTAATAACTATTTACATAGGTTGGAAGTATATAAAACTATTTTAAACATATGCATTTTAAAGAGTAAATTAAACCGTTTTAAATAGTTTAGAGGTGAAATAAGAAAAAAATTAGGGGTTAAGTAATTAAAGTTCGAATGAGTAAAATGAAACTTTTTTTATTTTTTTTAAATACTTCACATCTTCGGCCTCTATGCACATGGTCAATTAGTCAAAGCAGATAAATAAAAAAACTCAACCTTCTGAGACAAATCCCCATCTCCCCCTAATAATATGCAACTGAAATATTGAATAGAGAACACATAGGTTCTCTAACGAAATTCTACAGAAACTACACCATCCAAAGTGGAAGTCTAGGATCATATAGATATTTTGAGATGTTACCTCTGCCCTTATAGTTATGTCACAAATATAAATATTTCTGAGACACTAATTTTAATATATGGAAATCCACATATTTTCAGCCAATATAAGAAATTCAAAATTTGATCATTGAGGTAACTGAAAGGAAATGCTTTTTCCTTTAATATTAGTATTTACTAAATACTTAGAAATATCTATATTTTGAAACAGATGAAGTAAGTCTTAACTGAAGCAAACAGGCATGCTAGTTGGAGTTCTAGATGATGGATGAATTACATGAAATGGAGAAAATGCCTTTCATCTAGCAAAGGAGCTAGTCTTAAAAACAAGTTTCAATATGTAGTGCTAAAATCCATGATCGATGGCCAATCTTCCTATGGCTAACACATTGTTAATTACTAAGTTACATATGAAAGGCTTATTCTTTTAGCATTAATAATTTATGGCTGACAGAAAAGGGATAATCGGATCCATGCCATTGCAATTTCCTCGATTTGAAAATATATTATTACTATTTAACTTTTCGTAATTATGCCATTACAATATATGTCTGACACGTTTTGAATCTTTTTTCTATTGTATTTTTATATGGACCAAAATACACATGCCTGCCTTTGTTAACACCCACTCACCCATCCATCGTGTGACATTTACCCATCCACCTAGCGACATAGTGGTGGCTGGTAGACGTCGGGCGGTGTGTGCAGTGGCAACATGCTCATCAGGGTAGTGGCATGGAGATGACAATGGCGGTGTGGAGGTGGAGCCCTGAGCGACATTGGCTAGAGGGCTCTAGCAAGGTGACAAGAAGCAAATGCACACTAGCAGCACTCTCCGACTTCCATGGATCTAGTGTCAACAACATCTACCTCTATCGTTGTTCAGTTGTGGCGACGACCATCCTCAGTGATTGCGGTAGCTGCTCAAGAAGGAGGAGGCGTTGATGGGATCCAAGGTGAAAGGGGCAAAGGGGATGGGTTTGATAGGGTGGGCAATGTGGTGCTTAGGCGTCCTAGGAAAGCTCATTGATTCCATGCCAAGTCATCACCCTTACTTGGAGTAGATCTAGGAGTCAACGATGCTGGTGGTGGATAGACAAGACTACTCTCCATCGCTTAGATCTAGAGGCTAGCTCCATCGTAGGTGTAGGATCTACCGTTGTGCAGGAGTAGGGAAGAGGTAGCGCTGTTTCTCACCATTACATGCTTCATGGCCCTTGGGAGTAGCCACTGTCCTTGCTTGAAGTGGTTGACACTACTGCTCCTCGTTGACACCGTCGCATAGGTGGAATGATATCAACATGGCCTCTAAGTCCTGCTCTAGGAAAGGCTGATTGTTCTGACGCCGTGTCCTGCTTGAGACTGTATCCTAGTGCCAAGTTTAACGGGAGCTCAACCTTATTGTTGCTAGGGCATGACGGAGGGGATGGGTGACGATTGTTGGTGAGTGGTCAGCTAGGGCTGTGGTCATGGACGGTGACTCTTCCATGCTGACTCGATCGTCTATTTTCTTCTGTGTATATTTTTTTATCAAGATAACGCTTGAGTTGTAAGAGGAAGATGGCATTTTTGTCCATATAAAAATTTGGTAAAAAACGTTTTAAAATGTGTCTCAAGCATGCCGATATGAATCTGATTTTAGACTATTATAATGATATGGTTTTAAATAAATGGATAGCAATAGTAGATTTTCAAATCATGGAATTTACAGTGGTACCGATCCAATTAACCCGAGAGAAAAACAGACATCTCTTGGAATCGAAGAAGTGACTACTCCACTAGTGCTACGTACTGTTAGTAAAAAGACACCACATATCTGCACAGTATTCTCTATTTCTTTTGGGGATTTGTTTGATCACATGGACTAATCCTGAGAACTACTGCACTGCAACCTGAACTTTAATAAATCGGTGGACAAAAGTACATGCTCACCTGTAAGTCACGTCTCGCCGTTTGCAGCCATTGGCTCAACAGGTGAAGATTGAAGACTGGCATCCACTTGGGGCACGACACGAGGTTCTCGAGTTTGCTTACTGCTGAGCACAGAGCCAATCACACAAAAAGAAAGAACAAAAATGCTTGTGGTACAACTTTTTTGACCTTGGTGTCAAAGCACTGACGCACGCTAGCTAGGATATATAAAAGATAATCAGACAACTAATACAAACATAGTATTTCCGATCACCTTTCCAAAATTAAAAAGAAAACCTACTTGCATTAAGCATGTAACCAGTAGTCAGTAGAGCCTGGCTCACTAGCTGAAAGCGGCATCACCGATCAAGAATTGATTTGGCATTTTGGGGTCTTGTATGTACTGCTACGTACTACTGCGTACGATTGCAAGAATATGCATATAATTAAGTTCACTTCTTTTGTCGCGTAGAACACGTTGTTGACTTGTTGCAGGGCTTAGTCTCGCAGCGCTGCACACTTAAACACATATATCATGCTTAATTAACTCTGCTATTTATCTCTGATCATTTACATTATGTAATTGAATACCATAATTATTTATCAGCTTAAGTTTTTATGTTACATTCGCTGATCCATACAATTCAAGCTTAAGTTTTTATGTTAAATTCGCTGATCCATACAACTCAATATTTATGATATGATGGTAATATGCTGGAACCCTCTCTCTTTCTCTGCGTGTTTACTCAACGATTGCGCATCTTTTCTCTATCAAGGCTATTATCAGTGTTCGACTGTTCATAGAGCTTCATCAACAGCAGGGGCCGGCTGCATGTGCTGCAGGTACAAAGCATCTTCGTGTTCTACAATGGCCATTGTACTTGCAGGAAACAACGAGACGTGTTTTCTCATCATTGTACCTATCTGTTTCGCATGCATAGCAAGACATGACATTCGTGCATGCATGCTGCACATATGGTACGTCCACTGTTTCTATGCTATATTAAGTTATTAGGGACCACTCCTCGAGGTGATCTAAGAGAAGAGAAAACATGCTACACCTATTCTTTGGCTTTAATTTTTTTATTTGAGCTCTTAATAATTTTTATTTTAGTACTTGCATTTTTCTCCATTTATGTAGAAGAATTTTACACTTATCACCCTAAAAATCAGATAAAAAAAATCTCTCCCCCAAATCAACCATTCACTTTTCTCGTCGTTTTTCTACCGCTGTTCTCTTCTCTTCTGCTGCTCTCTAGTGTGTTTTAGATGATAGATAGATAAGAAAATTAGAAAACTAATACATTAAGTGAAGAAAAATATATGATTTAGTCATAAAAAAATTAAATTGATGAAAATAAACCCTTACCATGAAAAAAAAAGACATCGAAGAAAACTTAATGTTGTGAATATTTTGTTTTTTAAGTTCTAGAATTGTCGTACTATCCAGATTGATATAAATATTAGCCTGAGTTGTAAAACAAATGATAATTAGATCTCTTTGGTTTTTTTTAAATGAACGCTTACACCACATGCACATATGTGTTTTTTTTTCTAGAAAGTCCTCTAGATATTTTTTTCTAAGACACTAAACATTCTTAGGCAAGTTTTCTTGACAGACAATGAAAATGGATCGAATTCTTTGGCCTTAAGTAACAGAGTCTTTGGAGAATTTTCTCTATTAGATAGTAAATATTGTCCGAAGTCTTTAGAGATTTAGACCAGATACTCCAGATTGGCTATGTTGTTTCGAATTCAAGTATGTATGGAGTCTTTAGCTCTCATGGGTGGATACTCCGTAATTTGAATATGTGAATAACGGCTAACCAACCCCCACTTTGAGTAGTAGATTGTTCATTCATTTCATCTCTAATCCCCATATAATATTTTTAGGGTTTCACACCTCTCTCTCTTGGTTTTTAGACCAAATTTATCTTTTTATGAGTGATCTTTTGGAGCTAGTAAGAGAGTGTTAGGGATTTTATTGAGCACTTGTGGATCGATGCTTGGTGATGAATTACGCTTGTTATCCTTGGAGGTTCTTCTTCTAAATGGCTAGGCGTCGTCTGCGAGGACTTAAGGTTGTGAATCGCCTAGAAAAGTTTGTGAATGTCTTGTTCACCTCTGTAAAGAAAAAACATAACTATAGTAGATATCGAACTCATTCTTAGATATTGGTCTTAGTAAAGCAAACTTCACCGGAGATAATAGTATTGTGTCTTAGTGGAGGCCTTGGTGGTTGTCTTAAACATTGTACTATCTTTAGTGAAAGCTTGGAGACCGAATATCCTTATAGGATTGAGCTTGGTGAGGCTAGAGATCGAGCATGGTCCAGCTGCTTGGAGTCTCTCAATGAAGACATAAGATCTTTTGATTTGAATTTTAGTGAAAAATATTTTATCTCTCTATCTAGTAATTCTTGCATTTATTTAATGTCTTTAGATCACCTACCATACTCCTTTTTCTCTTAAAATTGTTCCCTCCACGTATCCTTTTTTAATACAGTGAAGGAGAACATGAATATCCAAACTATAAGATTGAAGTATCCAGCCGAGCTTTGTTGTCCAATAGTAAATCTTAATTGGAGTCTCTAGTAGTTAGAACTGGATACTTCGAAGATAGTTTTAATTTTCATTGTGAGTTTCTTATAAATTTTTAAGTGTGCACATTCATTTCCCATATGTATGACTCAAGTTCCTTTCATCTCCCATTGCCTGTGTTTCCACCATCGTCATTCGCCTCTCTCCTCTTCATCGCTGCTATTTCTTAAATCTCTCCTTAGCATCGTCTCTTCTCCTAGTAGAGAAAGGTAGCAAGGGTAAGCAGAAGCTAGTGGAGCTACTTTTGGATTAAACCCATTATCGAATGTAATGGTATGCCATCATAGTCGATGAGTTTTCGTCACTACATCCATCCTTGAGCTCTCGTGCTAGATCTACACCATACCGTGGAAGGAGCTCGGTGGGGGTGGCTCTAGCTAGTGAGCTCATCGATGGTGATGGGGGTAGTTATATGTGGGGGGAGGTTCTCAGGTAAGTTCAATTGCTACTAGAATCTACCTCTCCCCTCTGATTGACAAACTGTGCGAAGGGAAGGGGATTGCACCGTCACAAGAGGACATGCTGCATGCCCTCAACCACAACGCGGTTTGATTGTGTCCGTTTGTAGCAGGAGGGGGGCACGGGCATGGCTTTGACATGGCAAATCGGAAGCACTCACCATGTCTTGGAGCACCGTGAATGCCTTAACGACACAAATTGGAACAGTCTCCATGGGCATATATGCATGGATCTATGCACTGCATTAGTGCATCTTAATTATTTTCTTCTATTTTCTTTCCAATAGTACTTGCAGCATCTAGTACTTCCAGTACAGAGGGTTCACAAAACTGAACGTCGACGTCGAAAATCGTCACCGGGCAGTTTTGTCGGTTCTTACCAAAACTGTTGAATACCAGTAAAATTCAATCAAATTATAAAAAAAATAAAATTTAGTTTGAATTTTTGAACATGATCGGTTTACTAAGCAGATTGTGACCTCGAGATGACCCCATTTTATAAAAGAACCGAACGCCGTTGGTTTTTTTAAACCCTGGTACTACGTACCTAGAGCTTCTGCCAGGAGCATTTATGTCAAAATACCCTTCATGTGGGATTAATTAAGTCAATTGTCTCCACAAATATAAGCAGAACCTAATTAACACACCTACAAATTAAGCTAATGACTGATTGAAATTATAATTGATTTGTTTGTTCACGCTAGATATTGCTTTGCATGGTCAGCAAGGATTCCCTCCTTGTGAGTTTCCCCTAGAAAATGACATTTTTATATATTTACATTTGCCATGTATATATATACTGCTCTAAATTGAAAAAAAAGAAGAAGTCATTATCTCACTCGCATACGCATAAAGAGATAATTTGGAAACAGGTAACAAACAAAATGCACTTCAATCTGAAAGGGAAAAGCGTACACACGATGGTTTGTGTACAAACTCTCTCTTCTTTTTCCTGATGAAAAAGACATCCACAATTATTGAGATTCCCTCTTTTATGTATTATTGTACACGAGTAGGAAACACGTTGCTTGAAGACAAAAATTATCGTCGTTCCTGAAATTACAAAGCCTGGGATCTAGGACCACTTTGATCTGACCTCATTCACTCAATATTTTGATCTATCTCACACAGCACACAGTTTGTTCATAGGGTCTTTTTTTCCTGTACACCTTTGCTTTGGCCGAACTTTTTCCTTGAACTAGTGGTTTGTGCGGGAAATATTAGTAATTTTCCATTCAATTTAATCTAGAAATATGTAATATAAAACATGACAATATTCCAAATAAATGTAATTGATAGAATAAACAAACTAGACATATAGTTGAAAAAATAGAGAAAATTACCATGTCTATCGCATTTGCAAAACTTCAAACAACATATAGTAAAGAGAACTTATGACACTGGTGTTGCAATAGTAGCAAAAACAGAACTGTTGCCATTGCCATCTCCAGTGTTGTTGTTTGCGGTGCAGTTGTCACCCATCATGTTGTTGTGATCTGTAGTCGAAGTAGACTATCACGTATGTAGTTGTAGACGATCATGCATGAAGTAATTGATCTTCTAGTGATCTGTCGTGTGATATGCTCTCCAAAAAATTGATTCGTCTTCTTCTCCCAGTGCAAGATCAGAAAAACAAAGGTTTCGGTGCTATGCTCTCCTAGTGTCCATGCACGTAGACGCCAAGATGTGAAAACCAAGTAACTATTGAGTGGAATGTAGATACTAGTGTTTCTTCGCATGTTGTTACCAGGGAGATCTATTGCTGTTTTATAGGACTAGGGGAAGAGGAAGAGAAAAAAAGCTGCCATGAATAACAAGTAATCAACATTGGCTACAGTTTTGAAATAACTCTCACAAAATTTTCATTAATCAATCCGTAGGATTAATTCTCATAAATATTCTATAAAGTGCCTTGAGATTAATTTAATTTAATTGTTTTAAATGGGTCAAATACCCAATTAAAACTAACAGTATGTAATACATCTTTTCTATCTCTTCAAAAAGGGTCCCAGCAGTGGTTTAGTAAATAGAAGTTAAGAGAGAGGTGAAAAGTGTCAGCCTAACACATCTAATTGTGAACTGATTAACAAAAGTAAACAAGTCTAACTGAGGGAATTAAGCCCTGGTACAATGTTACCATCGAAGGAAAAAACCTAGTAAAAGTTGAAAACACATAGAACTACTAACCTCAGTGGCATAACGATAAATAAACGCTAAATTTTATTTAGTTTCACGGAAAATTGTGCTGATTTTTTAAAAATTAACCAATCCCAAGTGAATCCAATGCAATTTTGCAAATCATTGTGGTGAGTGGGGGTCTACTAGTTGGTTACATCATAAAAAAAATCCAATTTATAATCTCTTTTTCTACAAGAAGACATTGGACCACATTTTCTTGTCCATGTCATCTTTATCGATAGCCTCACCATCCAGGAATTTTGTGGGATATTCACATGATTCAATTCTATTGCCATTGCAACAAAGAAATTTCTCATATTACAAAAGAGATCTGAAGACTATATATATTACTCTCAAGCAACGATATATATTAATTACGACAATCCCACAATATATATTGGGGCCCAATCTCTATAGAAGATTCTTCTTCTATAGATCGACTACTATTGAGTCATGTGGAAGCAGTGACAAAAAAAAACATATTTTGTGGAGCGAGGGTGGTTTTAAATATCCATCGTTCCTTTCGTCTTCACACTCCCCATCCTTCCCTCGCTCTCGTCACCCACGCCACAACGCCTAGCTATTCGGCTCCAAGCGTGGTGGTCTCACCGCCTCAGGTGAGGTGAGTTGATTCCACCCGCCGCCGCCGCCGCCGCCACCGCCGGCAGCCTGCCATGCTTTCGAGAAGCCAGAGCATCTTCCACCTCGGGGAGGAGAGTGGTGTTGTCCACTGCCACCGCGGAGGCAGCCTCGTTGCGGCGGCCATGGCCGGTGGAAACGGCGGCTCCGGTGGCGGCCGGCGCGTGCGCGAGCGCCTCGTCGTCGGGCTCCAGATCCTCGTGCACAGCCAGCACCACCACTACCACCACCACGGCCGGCACGCGCACGGGCACGCAGCGGCGAGCATAGTCCTCAAGCAGATGGTCCGGCCGCGCGCCGCCGCCACCGCCGTCTCGTGCAGCTTCCTCAAGGCCTGCTCCCTTTGCCGGCGTGAGCTCAGCCCTACCAAGGACATCTACATGTACAGGTACGACCAAAACCTAACAAAACCGCATGAAAGACACCTGTTGCATGCATCCATGCGCATGAGCACGTCTAACTTCTAACAACTTCGTTTACATATGCAGAGGTGACCAAGGCTTCTGCAGCGACGAGTGCCGGTGGCAGCAGATCGTCATCGACAAGGCCCGGGAGCGCGACGCGACGGTTGGTTGGCCGGAGCGGCGAGGTCTGGCTCGCCACCACAGCCCTCACCGCGCGGCGCCCATCCGTGGAAGGCCAAGGAAGACACTAACCGTAACCTAGAGACTAGAGTACTACGTATAGTAGTAGCAGCACGGTGTTAAGCATGACACTGTCCCAATCTAGCTTCTACTGAGAGGAGGGGCACGTAGTACTAGTGTTCATGGAGAGCTTACAAATAATCGATGGAGTTTGCATGCGTATGTATGCAGAAGCTGAACACGATAAGATCATAAGAGAGATGGTACAAGTCTACAAGAGGTTATGGAGAAGAAGAAAGGTTGATCAGAATATTGGATGAGTGTATTTTTGTTTCTATTTTTGCATGTTGTGTAATCCTGAAGGGGTATGCAACTTGTTAATTAGATCTGTTGTTACACACGATCCGATTGGTGCTGGGAAGGCTGGAGGAAAGTTAAGTGGAGAACAATAAGAGATTCTGTGCCTTGACTGCTTGTTGCTTTGTGATTTGTTAGGTTTCAGTTGGGTCCAACTTGTGTGTTACCGGACGGAATAGGTTCTCCTTCTGAACACAAGTGGTGGTTAAAAAGGGTGCAGAATTTGATACCTCTCTAGGGAATTGGGGAACAAGGATGGACGATTATGTGGCATCCAACAACTTGATGGGTAGAATCAATGTGCATGTAGGCGAAAATGGGTATCTTTTGTAGATAGTACAAAATATGAGAAGAACATCACATATGCGCTCATAAAAATGTAAATTATTCAGAATTGGAAGAAACTTGAGTGACGATTAGGCCCATCGGTATACTTCGTCAAATACCCTACACAAAACTTGGCCAAACATTTTTGGTGGTGTATGGTAAGATGCAAATATATTTCATTAGTGACTACCGAAATATATCCCCAATGAAACTAGAATTATTAGTCTTACCATCTCTCTCGACTCTCGATTCATATGTAGTTGAGCTCCCTTCCCTTTACCTCCCAAAACTGGACCAAGCTAGCTGTAGCCTCTACCCTTCCCTGTGCGAGAAAGGTCTTTTGGCACCTTCCACCACTGCCTACTTCCAACTCTATTCCTTCATGTCATGTCACTCCTAATTCTCATCTTCAACATCAAGAACATTTATGTGCATAACCACCACTCTTTCTTATTTATCCACCATCATATGACCAAGGAAGGACGCATGATTCGCCCCCAAGACCTAGGCCAGCCCAAGGTGAGTTGGCCATTGCATGGTGATTACATGGTGAAAAAATCCCTATATTAATGGGCTTCAAATCCTAATTCTTGGGCCATGGCCTAGGTGATCTAAGGCCTAGGCCTACCCTTGATCATATCCTCCTTCTACTAATATAATTGGTCGACCTTTCTTATTGTCCTACACTAAAACTGGTTTGGGCTTGCCCTCCAATCCACTATCTCCTCATTGTCACCAAAGGATAAAGTTCATCAAGCATGAATCTTAATGCAAATTCTAAGGTGAGGAAATTTGAGTATTCAGCATGGCTGAACAACACTCAAGTACTCGTTAGCAATTACCATAATTTTTTACTGAACTTTTGTTATACCAACTCCATGACACTAATAACTTTATTCAGTCTTTGATGTACAACTTTGATCACTATCTTTATTAAAATGTAACGATAATATCTAATAAAATTATGAAAACTACTCCCTCATGTCTCTAGTCCCGTTCTCCCTCCCTGCCCCTTTCTTATTATAATACTTTTATACTCTCTAATCCCACCATATTTTTTTTATAGTAAGGCACTATGACCAACCATTTATTCCAAAACCACACCGTAATTTTTGGATCTGCCCACCGAGTTGAGACATGAGGTGTGACCGAAGAAGGCCATTTCTCTTCCCTTTATTGCATTGTCGGTGGCTGCACCAAAAATAGCCTTCCTGCCACTAGAGAAACAATGGGCATGGCCACCGAAGGAGTGATGGGGCAAAAGAGGAAGCCACACTGTTGTCCCATTGAGGCGCGCTCCTAGTGGTGATAGGTGGTGGACGATGCCAGGTAGAGTCAAGGAGGTGGCAAGGTGGTGAGATCCATGATGGATAAGGTGGTTGGGCGGGTGTTAGGATCCGTGCGTTTCTCTTCTAGACACAGGCACCACTTTGCACCCTAAGCTCATCTAGCGTGGTTGCTTCGACAACAGGCATCCATGGTGCCATGCCCTGATCTAGAGGTTTGCTATCAAGTTAGGGTTGGAGACGACACTCGTGGCTGGCATCTCAGCTGGTGACGATGAAGGAGGCATCAACAATGCGGCTGACAAGCACTGGCATAGTGAATGAGATGGCGGATGGTAGAATATGCATAGATCCGGGTGACGCCCTTGCTACTGCTAGCCCGTCACAACTCCCTGGGTAGAAGATAGAGTCCTGCTGCTCATATTTGGTTACCGATGCATGCAAAGTTGGTTAGTGATGTCACACATCGATGGATAGGGGAGTGGTGCTAATGGCTGGCAACAACATCTAGGCAGGCGTGGCATGATCCCCAAGGTCCCTCCATAGTCGACATGCTTTACCACTAAATCCACACTGGTCGTGCCTCTTTCGCCACCATCCTAGTCATGCTCTGCCTTAAGTACCACACCACCGCATAGAGCTAGGGAAGGAGGGGCCTCGAGGAGGCCATGGCGTGTGCTGTGTGTAATTTTTTTTATCCTGGTAATGTTATGGTTCAAATATTGTCTCCACATTGAATGTTGGTAATTGTTTTTTATCCTTTGATTCAATGTAAATAGTGCATGTGGTAAATAATTTATTATCCATTTGTGGTGCCAATTTAGCATAGTAAAAAGGGTTAGTAACCTTTTTATAAGATAGAGAAAAAAGGGGTTAGTAAACTAGAAGAGACGAGTAATTTTTTTATCGGAAACAACGATTTTTTACCCTATAAAAGAGACACCACACCCACTAAACAAAAATAAGATGGGTAGTAAATTTTTTATCTAGAAATAAAATAAGTAGTAAAATTTTTTATCTGCCTGGGAGTTATAATTTTTTTCTATCCCACTTAAAAACTGGATGAGAAAGAAGAAGAGAAGGCGGGGTAACGAAAAGAGAAGGGAGATGTAGCAGGAAGGTGGGGAGACGAAAATTGAGAAAATAGAAGATAGAAGGAAGGGTGCTATGAGGCATGTTAATATGTAGCGCACAACGCACTAATTAGCATGACCGTAAAATTATAACATTATAAAAAATTATAACATTATAAGGTACTTATAAAAAAATTTACCATATAGTTTTTTAAACTAAGTATTATGTATTTAAATATAGAGGTAGTATATAGTGCCGATTGAAATTTTTCGTAGAGAATGGGCTAGACGCTTTAATCTACCGCGCACATGTTCGAGGCCTACGAGTAGAAAACACCGTCGTTGAAGGCCTAATTCACCGCTACATTCCAAGACCGACTTGGAATTGAGCCCTCCTGGTAAGTGGAAGGATTTTTTAATATATATATTATTAAAATAATTTTAAAATATATTTTTGTTTTGAAAATTTTATAGATATATATCTGAAAAAATCCTCCCAGAATGTGTTAACTCTAAAGTAACAAATGATTGTTCGACCAGCAGGGTCAGGTGGGCTCATTGCCACCCTACCCAAGGGTGTTTTATCATATGGTAGTGAGCTGTATGTAAAATACGTGGCAAGGTATGCGAGAGAGGAGGGGGCTGTCGTTTTTATAGACTCCCTTGCCACCTTTTGTTTGGACGTTTTTTCGTCTCTAGGAGGCCACCTATAGGATTGTCCATAAGAGTGGAGTGGGCTTAGAAATTTTTTGTAGCGTTTTGTTCTTACCATCCAAAATATAAAATATATTTTTTAAATAAATCTATTTTTATTTAGAGATTTAATTGTAAAAAAAATTAGGAGTATGTAAAAAAGATAATTGAGATACCTTAGCGTTCATACTATAAAATTATTACACCATTAATTAAAGGGTTGGATAATTAATAGTTTCACATACAAATATTATTTAGATAGTAGTAACAAAATATTACACGATTACTGAGTTATTTACACATACGAACAAAACATATACATAATATAAATAATGTAACGGATAATATGGTACAAACACCTATTTGAATCGTGTGAAGATTATTATCTATCGTTCACTTATATTCACCCGGTGCTATAGGAGCCGACTCTTTAATTATACTTTATTATATATTTTTCAATTGTTTATATGATGCTGTAGAAAAGTCTCCATGTCTATCCATTTGTTTGAATCGTATCCATTTGTTTCAGTACTCTCTGTGTGTGTCTCTGTGTGTATTGAATCATTCCTTAGTGTGCATCCATTTATTTGAATTGTATCCATTTGTTTCAGTACTTCACTTTAGTCTTCATGTCTATCCATTTTGAATCTTCTTGATGATTCTTTTTAGAAAAAAAAATACATAGCTAATATAGTTAATACATACATAAAATTGAATTAAATTAGATATATGTATAATGAATTTACAACGAAGACAAGATAAATTTTCGTATGAAACTTAAAATATACCAAACACCATCTCCATAACCTTCTGTTTTGCCCTCCATATCTTTGCATGGCTAATTGTGTACTTAGAATTATTCTCAATGTATATGTGTTAACGCTAAAATCTGCCAGATCCGATGGGGCTAAAGCCGATCGGCTGAGAGGTCCGTTGGAGGGTGTGATGCAGCCATCGGCCGATGGAGATACTGAGACAAAGCCGATGGAGAACTGTAGAAAAGCCGATCAGATTAGTAGAAGATTGGATCGGCTTGAAAACAGGGGATTGTCCGCGGATCAGGTTCGAGAAGCCCGAGGAAAGGAAGGAGAAGGATCGGCTTGACTTAAAGAATGTCCGATAGCTACAGTGGAGAAGCCGATCAGGTTACAACAAAGGAAGACTCGGTTACAAATTGGAAGATTATTCAGATGAAACCGGGTTTGCGGAGGAGCTGTGGACTCCACGGCAGGGTGCTTATTTTTGTAAATTATAACCTTACTCAATTAGGGAGGTCTAGCTGGTTAGTTAACTCCTTTAGGAATGTTTTCCTTTGTTCTTACTAGGAAATAATGTCCGGTGGTTGTAGATGCGTCGGACTCTATCTGTAAATCCATGGTATAAATATAGACCCCCTGGAAACATGTAATATATCTCTGGATCATATTCAAATTCGGCGCATCGCCACCCTAGTTCATCTAGGTTCTACCGGCGGGTTCTGGCTCTCGACGCAGGGCTGCATCGATTAAGTTCGATCTCCAGCGAAGGGGTAAGTCCCGCCACCATCCCGTTATGTCTTGCTCTGTCTAAGGCTGCATCGGTTAGGTTCGATCTCTTAGGCCGATCTGATGTATCGCATCACGTCCGTGCTGGACCTATCGGCCCGATAAGCTTCCTCTGCCGTCGTTAGTCTCGTGCTGCATCGGTTAGGTCCGACCTACAAGGCTGCCGACGGTAGATCGAGCTTCAAGCCTATAGTCTCCTGCACGGCGTATCATCGGAGTGCTAGCCGATGAGTTATCCATGCTCTGTGCTTCACGCCCAGCCCATCGGCCCATCGGTCGATATACATCAGCCTTTAGAGGCGTCCCACGATGCGTAACGCCAAACGTATCGGACCTCCAGCCGATACGCACCTGCCTTCAGAGAGGCGTCCCCTCATCGGCTCAGCTAGCCGATGGGTTCGTTCCTATCCTTGCTACGGCATAGCCGATCCGGCGTCCTCCGTATCATCGCCGTTGGCCCCGGCCTCGTACTGTCTCGGTTAGGTCCGATCTTTGAGGTTCGGTGTTGATGGCGCTGCCACGACGGGCGACGGGTCTCTTGCTGTCATATCCGGGGCGGCATCGGCTTTGTAGCCCGTGTCTTCTTGCGCTAATCATCGCCTAGGCCGCATCTGCTTTCATCGGTTTTTCCAGCCGATGGATCACTGTTCGGCTGTCCGGAGGGATCCCGTGCGCCTTGATATCCTCTGAGCACACCCTGGTTCCTCCATCGGCTCTACGGTCGACCGCTCGTCGACACCTATCCACATTGGTTCCCCAGCCGATCAAACAGCATCCCGAACCTATCGGCAGCCAGCCGATAGCGAGCGTCTGTATCGGACCCGCTCGTCTCACCTCCTTGTCAATTGCAGGGTCAAATTGACTGGCACGCCCACGAACCTCGAGACCTAAGGACCTGCACTGGAGACAAGCAGACCTCCCAGGCCTTCGTGTGACCGAGCCGCCGCCCCTCCTTAGTCGCGGGATTTTTTGGCGGCGAGCAATATGATAATTGTCCCTGGTCCGTACCTATAGCGTCCCTCTCTCATTAACCAATAAGTAGGTTAATAGCAATGAAATGCTTATACCTTCATATTGATATCAGTCTTAAGAATTTAGTTAGTACCAACAAGATAAATATGAATTATTACCGAACCTTATTTTATATATTGATAAAATCTAATACATAGAATTGCAACCATGAATAGACTCCGAGCTTGCAAAGCTATACCAAGCAAAAGATGATAGTAGAAACAAGGCTAAGCCTAAACCCACAAGCACGACTTAAGTCCTAAGTTGAAACCCTAAAAGTTTTTGTACGCCAATTGCTCCTAAAGGAACTCCTCTAAGGTTAAGTCTTCGTGGTACTGCTTTTCTGGATAAATGATAATAGCAAGGGTGAGTATACGAGGTACTCAACAAGTCACGAGAATTAATGTGACATGCAAGGGTTATTAAGAGGGGTTTGATTTATTTTGCAATCAAGTGTATTTTTAAAAATTATCTTTACTATTTCTAAGTGTGCTCTTTTAAGTTATTAGAAAGAGGGTCACACCTCAATCTATTCTGTAAATTTCTTGGCAACAACTCACCACATTTATTAGGAAGAGACTCGTATCTCAACTCATTCTATAAGTTACTTTGTAAAGACTTGTCTCGATTCTGATTCAAAGCGTATGGTACCTCTATTTCTATGCATTAAATTTCTTTTATTTCTCAATCATAACTTAACTTCATCTTATTTAACTCCATTTCTAGTACCAAGCAACACCTCAAGTCACATAGTCCTATTTCATACCACTCATATCTTCTACCGGCCACATAGCCTATTTTTGGTAACGATTTCCATGCCATAATAAATTTTTTCATAAAACTTTTCTAAATACAAGAATATGCTAGATGGATCACTTCTCACCTACTTATGATCGTAGGCATGGTTGTTCGAATAAATTATAATCTTTACAAATGGTACACGTTTTACCCACACGATATAAGATTACTCTAAACACCTAGTATATATTGATCAGATACGCATGGTGAGGACAGGTTCACAACAAGGTCTTTTCAAAGCATTAATAGAATAGTTGGTACACGTTTTACCCACACGATATAAAATTACTCTAAACACATAGTACATATTGATCAAATACACATGGTGAGGACAGGTTCACGACAAGGTCTTTTCAAAGCATTAATAGAATAGTTGGTTGTCAACTGAGACCAAGTACCGGACAAGTCGTAGACTTTATGTACTTAGGGTCCAGTAAGTGCATCCTAGATGTCATCTTAGTGACTCCATATTCATTGATTTTCACACACATTCAAGGTCCACTAATTACTTGGCCAGGGACTTTTCATTCCATTCATGTGATCATACTTTAAAATGATTAGTGAAATTCCTTAAGAGATCAGTCCTTATATGCCATACAGGTGATGACTATCCATGATCAAGTTTTATAAAGCTATTTTATTTCACAAAGATCTTGACCATGAGTGTCAATATTTTAAACTATTTTTAAAGCCCATTTTATCCCATCGACTAATTTTAAGTGCTAGGAGTATCATCGATACTCGAGCTTTACTAAGAATGAGCACTAGTACGACAAAAGAGTGACAAGGCCTATCAGATCAACTAATAATTCACGGCCGATATTATGTATCTAAATATACATGGTTCATAAACAAAATATTTTTAATAAATAAATTATGAGATTAACATGATGAAGAGGTGACTTATATTGGTCGTGGTCTTGGTCCCTGCACACCTATAGGTCCCCTTCTCCCTCGTGCTCCATGAGCGCCATTTTGTGGCCCTCTGCCGTGAGATAAAACGCTCTTGGTTAGGACAATGAGAGAGCCGTCTATAAATTGGTCCCATCAGCTCACCGTTAACTAAAGCTAACGTATGTTTGCCACGATAGATTTAACATCCTAGAGGTAGAGGGTGTTAGGTTATAGAAATGTAAAATTTTTAGAAAAAAAATATATTTTTATAAATATTTTAATAAAAATAAATAAATTCCTAATTGGAATGCTTGTGCTCCAAGCCGAGTGGTATCTTGATATCTACGCGTGAGCTGCAGTTCGTCTCCGACTAGGACTCCGGCGTGCCAGATCCAGCCTCACGCCCGTTACATCACGACCCGCCCCCCAAAAATCTTACGAAGCCATGAAACCCTAGCACGAGACGGCCGTTCATTATTGCAACCAACCAAGGCATCCTCCGAGCACTAGCGATATGGCAGCAACAGCGGCGGCGGCGGCGGCGGCGGCAGCGGCAGCGCGAGCCTTCCTCAGGTCGGCACGGGTCGCCGGCAGCACTGCGGCAGCCGTTCCTACTCGGCAGCGGCGGCGGCGCGGCAAGAGCCTGCAGCCGTGGCCGGCACGACGGTGAAGCAGGCGGCGGAGGGCGGCGCCACCGTGAAAAAGGAGGGGTTCTTCTGGATGAGGGAGCCCAGGACGAGGAACTGGATGCCGGAGAACCACTTCGACAACGTGGACGCCGCCGACCTCCTTTCCCGGCTGCTCTTCGCCAAGAAAGAGTAGATAGATCACTGCAGCCGGCGAGATGATGACTTACGCATGTACACACACGAACGCGCGCTAGAGTCTTCATTGTGTTATTTATTTTGTGTGTGGAATTGTTTCATTGTGTAACATAATCTGTGCTAGTTTGTGTGTGAAACTGTCGATTAAGCACAAACTACCAGTCTTGTAACACAATTTAAAAATTGAAAATTGTGTTTAGTTTTTTATGTGGAACTGTGGAACATAATTAGAAAACTGTGTTAGTTTTTCGGTGTGGAACTATGGGTTAATCACCAAGTACCAGTCTTCATTGTGTTTGTGTGTAGAACACAGATGAGTCTCTATTGGGTTTGTGTGTGGAACACAAATTAAAAGTTATTTTACTTTTTGGGTATAACTGGATCAGAGCCATTGCAAATTCCTCAATTTAGAAATCTATTATTACTATTCACAAATTTGGAACTATGCTATTATAATACATCTGAAATCAGATCCATATCATGTTGTATTGGGACATGTTTCAAATCATTTTTTTCTATTGTATTTTCATATAGACTAAAATACCCTTGCCTAGTTTAACACCTACTCACCCATCCACCCCGTGATGTGGCTATGGCAAGTGGAGGCTGGGCTTTGTGAGACAGTGGCATGATCGTTAGGGTAGAGATTTGGAGGCAACAGTAGTGGTGTGGAGGTGGATTCTTAAGCGACGCTAGCTGGAAGGCTCTGGCGAGGCGGTGAGGAGCAGATCCACTCCAACCGCGCTCTTTGGCTTCTGTGGATCTAGCAACTGTGACCTACCTCTATCATTGCTTGGCTATGGCGACGACCATCCTCGATGATTGTGGCAGCGGCTCAAGAAGAAGGCGGTGGTGTTGGTGGGATCTAGGGAGAAAGTGGCTAGAGGTGACGGGCTTGATGGGGTAGGAGATGTGGTGCTTAGGGTGGCTAGGGGAAGCTCATGGCTTTCATGCCACATCGTCGCCCTTCTCCAAGGTGGATATAGGGGTCAACAGCATCAATGGTGGACCGACGAGGTTACCTTTCTCTATGCAAATCTAAAGGCTAGCTTCGTCGCAAGCATAGGATCTATTGTTGTGTAGGAGTAGGGAAGAGATAGTGCCATCACTCACCACCGCGTACTCCATGGCCATTGGGAGCTACCCTACCTGTAGTGTCTAGCGTCATTGCTCCCTATGGACATCGTCGCACGGGTGAAATAACGTTGACATAGTCTCCAGTTCCTGGTTTAGGGAAGGTTGACTGTCTTGGCGTCATGTCTTGAGATCATGTCCTAGAACCGAGCTCAGCGAAAACTTGGCCCTATCATCACTAGGGCAAAACAGAGGGGATAGGTGGCAGCTATTGGTGGGTGGTTGGCTCAGGAGGTTGTCATGGATGGCGACCCCTCCATGTCGGCTCAACCATCCATTTTTTATGTGTATATTTTTTACCAAGACAATGCTTGAGTTGTGGGAGGTAGAGGGTATTTTGGTCCAAAAAAAATATGGTAGCAAAAAATGATTTAAAACGTATCTTAGGTGTATAACGTGGCATAGATCCAATTTTAGATATATTGTAATGACAATGGTTCTAAATAGGTAAATAGTAGTTGTAGATTTCCAAATCGTGGAATTTGCAATGACACCGATCCAATTAACCCTAGTTTTTGTGTGGAAGGCAATTTGAAAATTTGACAGTATGTGTAGAACTGTGAATTAATCACCAAGTTATTTTGTTCACATATCTTGGTTATTTATAAGTGCATTCTTACTAACTACATTCAACCTGCATGATAGTTTGGATGAGGCTCAGAACAAAGTTTGAATTGGGCTCAGAACAAATCATCAGAATATCAATTCACGGCAACTAGAATTAAGTCAGTCAAGGCTCAGATCAGATTGTCAGATTACCAATTTACGGTAACTAGAATTCAATCGGTCAATAAGCTACTATCGAGGCAAATAGGTTAAACAGATTGCAGTTCATAACTTCATATATGAGATCCTTGCTCTCTGGTAGTAACACATACTTGACAATTACAAATAGAGAGACCGGTATGCCATCGAAAAATGATGTAGCCGTTGTTTTCCATGCACCAGTCACATGCGGAATACGCGTCGTGCAATATGCCTTCCTCACGTGAGGGCGTGAGCATTGGAGCCTATATTGTCGATGGGCCTCACATGGGCATGAGCCCTAGGCTACATCGGTTTGGGTCATGGATAAAAGAGTGGCATTTAGAATTTTAGTTGGGCTGTGACTATGAGAGGACCGAAAGGCTACCCTGGGGAAATTTTAGTTAGGCCATATATTGATGAAATTTTAGTTGGACCATATAAGGAGCTTGGGATCCAACAACTCACTCAACAAAAATTTGTGCATTACATAAATACTTTTATCCTCATATTTAATCCGATAAGAGTGAAGGTCCTATAAATGCTATTAGTGATATAAAGTTTTTTTCGTCTAGTTTAACTGCTATGGTTGAGCTCATTTTTTCGATGTCTTCACGCTATCGATGATCTTGTTAAAACATGACACCTTGCCAGCGCTACCTGCTTAGTGTTTTATCCTCGGTATTAGTATGTATCATACATGATATCATAGGTATAATATATATTTTGGTATTAAATCTGATACCCATAAATATTATACCTAAGTACTAAGTATTATGAGTATTAGACCTGATACTCTATGATATATGGGTATCAAACCTGATACCCATAAATATCAAACCTAGTGCTCGTAAATATCATACATATCAAATCTAGTACTTATAAATATCATACATAACATCTAGGTATCATATCTGCTACTTGTAGAATCATAATAGTATCCATAGGTACAATATATTTGGCATAGTATTTATAGTATCAAACAATATTACACGCATCATGGTTGTTTTGTGAAGATACTATGGATATAATAGGCATCTTGAAGATATCACAGATGATTTTAAGAGACATATGAAAGTACTTATCATATCATCATATGTTAATTAAGATTTATCTAGTTTGAAAGGGGTTAGAACAAAGTTGCATAAAAGACAAATGTTCCATAAAAGACAAATGTTAAAAAAATAAAGAAGACGAGAGGAATACATCAAAACTTTTCATCTCAAAAGAGGAAGAAATGTATAAACACAAAAGCAAGATTTATTACAAAGAAAAAAAATCACGTGCATAAAATTGGTTGTACCTAGACCAAAGAATGTGTGTGCATCCCTACATAGCACGGAATTAACGGTTTTTTTATTTATATATTTTTATTAAAATATTTTTAAAGATATATTTTTATTTTTAAGAAATTATAAATCTATATACTCAACGTTGATGATTTTTTTAAAAAAAATGTCCCTAGTAGAAGGCGAAAAATCCGACGTGACAAACATTCGTTAGCACACGTTAACAACAAGGTAGCGGGGGCTAAGAAATTTATAGACAACTTACTTGCCGTCCTAGTTGAGAGTATTTTTTTCCCACGGTAAAGGGGCTACCTACAAAATGGGTCATGTGAGGAAGTAGAAACCTACCATTTTTGTAGGCGGCCTCCTTATAACCCTCTAGTAGATTGTTTTTTTCCTCCCAGTGGGCTGCTAGTAAAATTACTACATGCCCATGGGAGGGGTGGGGCTGATAATTTCGTAGACAGCCTCTTGACATACTCTGTTATGGCGTTTTTTGAACATCTACTTATAAAGACAGTCCCAACTGTAAAAAAACGTCCTAACAAAGACTGTTTTTTATCCAGTACACCATAGCTATATTAAAAAATAGCACGATTATTAGAAATAAAAACATAATTTATAGTTCATACTACTGATAACAATTTTTTGTCAGAACAAATGGACAAAATTAACATTACTAAAAGTCTAAAAGTAAACAACATTACGATACATATATTTTATATAATATAGAAGAAAATGTTCATGACTCTTTAAATTATGATAACTTATATTACATATCTATTTTTAAAATAATATATAGGCTTACACTACACAACTGAACCACCAGTTATATGAGAATGCTTAGGTCAAGTTGGTCTTTAAGTAATGACTTTTCTCATGGGGCGTCTTCTATCAGACCCTACTCCTGATAAAGGAGATTCTGCTTTACTCAAAACATCCTCATCTTTTGAACACTTCTTGTAAGTATGTCCCTCATTATCACACTAGCTATAACATTTTAAACTTTCATCTGCTTCGGACACATCTATATCGTTACGAATCCATATAGTCTTGCAGTGACATGTCTTATCCCTCATTTTCGTTGAGTCTAAAATGTAAAAAACCTGAGGTTGTTGAGCTATGAAAGACCCCGTAATACCAAAATCATATACCACGTCACTCCAAGTATTCAAGTAGCTTTTTCTAAAATAAGACAATATAAAATGACGGTCTAGTATTCTAAACTTCGAGCTCACGATAATAATCTGAGAACATGGCTTGCACTATAGCCTTAGCTTTTTTCATGAGTATAAGCAGGTCCTGTCATCCTTTAGCATACACTCCTACACAACTCTCTTATGGTAGATTATACGCTTGATTTTATCAATACATAAGATTTTAAATATGTGCTATTATGTAGCTTAAGGTATTACTCAATGTTGCTGGGCCTTTGTACGTTTTTTATCTAAGTAATTCATCACCACTGTACCAAGGAAAATATCATTGTCTAACATAGAGGGTCTAGTTGATTTGTATCGATCTCTAAAATACATACATATGCCATGCATAATAAACTCAACAATGCCAACAAGCAGTAGCCCTCTTACACAACACATCACCCAATTTTAACCTAAGTCAAATTGGTGGTCATTATACCGTCACCATCGTTATACGTCCACTTCTTCATTGGCTCATTCTCAATCAACTGCCAAAATTTTCTAACCTAGGATACCGACATACTTATCACAGTATGATCATCATTAGAGAGTGGTCCTAGAGCTTCAGGAACCTCATCACTTATAGGTGTTGGCCTTTTTGACTGCTTATTTGTTTGTTTTGTTATCAGCTTGTCCAACCTTCTCCAAAATTCATTGATTTTTTTATGTTGATTCTGGATATAGAGCCTCTTGAAAAGATTCATAAGATGTTTGTGCTTAAACTGCTTATAGAAATAAACACATGTGACATATACACCATCTACTGTGAATATCTAACCACTCTTATGCATACCCTTCTCTATGTTACTATTCCTCAAATACTCAATAACTCACAAAAGGCTGGTGTGACGGTGATGTATAAGGTATACATCTAGCCTCATACGCATAACAACATCCTTCACTCACTTCAGAAACCAATACCGGCCTTCGGTATCTTGCTCTCAACAAAAGCGAAAGCCACAAGTAACACCTAATTGTTCCCATCAACTCTAATTATTGTCAATATCTGTCCTCTATACTTTGTAGTCAAGAATGTCCCATCGATACAGAGTATTAGACAGTAATGCACAAATGTATTAATATATGCACTTAATGCGAAGAAATACCGTTGAAACACGCTCTGTTGAGAATGGTCAAGTGATATGACTAATTTGAGATCATAGTAGCTCCCCGTATTCCTTTGAAAAATACAAGCTAGAAGACAAGACAAATTATCATATGAAGATTTGAATGTGCCAAGCCACATCTCCACAATCTTCTATTTCGCTCTCTATGCCTTCGTATAGCTGATTATGTGCTTGAATTTGTCCTCAATATGCCTTATAATTGACCTTGATTCGTACCCCAAGTTATACACAACATCAGAGTACATCTCTATTACAACAAATACAAATATCATATTTTGGTGCTATTTCTTAACCTCATGTAAGTAAAAATTATGTTTGGTGATGATTAACACCTTCAATAATTTTTTCATTTACCCTTAAATACATGCACCCTCTATGAACATCTATAAATTAAGTTCACACACTTCATTTTGTGCACCAACTTGCTTGACTTTATGACCCAGAACTCCCGCCAAAGTGATACTACCAAGTAATTAACTATCTCCATTAATTTCTCTTTGTATACATATTTACCCCCTTAAATGACTTCATTCTTCTTGTAATCTCATGGTACATGATGTTTTTCAGAGATAAAAAGTTCAAAGAAGTTATCTTTAGACCATTATGATGGATTTACATTATAGTTCTTCTCGTCCGATAATTTATCATCCTCTACATGCTCATTATTAAAATCTTTTATATCTATTACCTTAATGATGGGGATATTTTTCTCTCCCTCGTCTACCAATCCTTTTGGCTCCCTGTCTTATCATCATCCTCCTCCTCCTCCTTCGTGCTTTGACTCATTTATCTCCATTATTTCAACATCATATCCCGTCATATTGAGATCTTCTTTGTCTTGCATAACTATCGAAACAGTATTGTCTTTCTCGTATACTGACATAAGAATGCTAGATGACCAACCTCGTACCAATGCCTTCTCTACATACCCAAATCCAAGTGGTAGTGGAATCCACTAGCATTAATTTCTAGAAAAAAATCTTCGATTGCCTAATTTACAATAACATACATATACACAGTTAGGGTTTGATTTGAAAGCCTCGTACTAACCAATTATATACTGCTAAAAAACTTCTTTCAACTAGCTTTTTAATACCCTCAACCAGCTTTTCAATACCCTAAGTGTTGAGCTAAAGTTTTGACAGACCTATATCATATGGATTGACTGTGATATAACTGAAATACTATTTTATTTAACACATCTGTTCATAAAAAAAATAGAGTTAAACTAAATAAAAAATTAATCATCATATCTATACCGTGTATTCGATACTTCGAACGAAATTTAAAATAAAACTACGGATAAAAAAATAAAACTATTAACCGATCTACAACAATACTACATATATTATTTTATTTTATCACTAAAAATAAATATTATAAATTATATAAATATTTTACCTCCCGGTTTGCCTTCCTTAACCTTCTCTTCTCTTTTTTTCTTTTTTTCGTTTTTATTTGTTTAATAAAATAGACTTTTAAACGACGGGACTTTAATATTTTATTAAACGACATGCCTCTTTTTTCTCACAAGCCCATTTTACACATGGCCTTTTACCAAAAAAACACTCTCAATTGAATCGAAACAGTAAGAAGCTAGCGTGCAAATTTTCTAACCCCTCACCACTCTGTCGACAGACGTTTACATTTCTCACTCTAGAGTGTTTTTTTTAAAAAAAAACCTATAGAAGAACGTTAGAAGTATAGATGTGTAATTTTTTTAAAAAAATATTTTTAAAATATTTTAATAAAAATATATAAATCAAAAATCAAAATTAACTAGTGGCCCACGTGTTGTACGTCTGTAAACGGAAGAGGCGCACGCTGGTGCATGCTTGGCCGCGCGGCAAGAAAAAGTTGCTGGGGCTTTACCGTTAACGGTATCCCGTTAACTAGCATTTCTCTTACAGATACTCCTGTACTGAAGTAAAAGCAAGTACAAAGTATGCCTCGCATAACAGCACAAGCAAGACGTACATGAATCAAATGACCAATACAAACTGATTACTCCGTAACAGTCATGCTGAGATGGGCATACTGAGCAGCAACAAATAAATCTTCAACTGATGATACCAGCAAAGCATTCTCTGAAGAGAAGGCAAGGCTTTGAACGCAGGAAGCCCGGAAAGCCTTCTCCATGTCGACAATATAGATCACCTCATTACCCACCTTACAACAGACGTGCCTGGAAAAGGAAAGGTAAAACAGAGAAGTGAAGCTGATCAATTGTGTGAGGTTTTAAATATCACTCCATCCTACCATAAACAAAAATAGTTATGAAGGGTGGCTTACTGTGTTACACTAGTTACATAGCTTCTCCCCTGTTACCAATATAACTCAAAAAGAGTAGCTAGGTGCAACAGCTAACCAGCGTGGCAATGGAAAATAACACAATTGATCCGAGCGATTAATTAGAGCTTTCCTGAGCTGTCACTTGGCACTGGTTACAACCTATATATAAAATCTTTAATGCTACGTAAACGATATAATGGTATAATACAGCTAAACACTACACCGTTTAAAACATGCTATCTACCAGCCCTGCCTTCCCCAAAAAGTGGGACAGTAGGGGGAAAAAATAAGAGCAACAAAGCTTAAATATTCAGCAGTGCAGATGCTATTCTGAAGCCATTAGCACT
This sequence comes from Oryza coarctata, assembly GCA_030770085.1. Classification (NCBI taxonomy): domain Eukaryota; kingdom Viridiplantae; phylum Streptophyta; class Magnoliopsida; order Poales; family Poaceae; genus Oryza; species Oryza coarctata. The sequence continues at coordinate 18,641,875 of CM061476.1, read as the reverse complement.
CTCAGGAGGTGGTGGCTTTTTCTTATAGTTCGCGAGACTGCAGTTGGGACAGATATATTCCAACCCATCTGTCTTCGCATAGTCCTGTTACAACAGCAGCCCAGATCAATACATAACCTAAATAGTGAAATAATTGAAAGGAAAATAAAGCGTTAGATACAGATCAGGAAACATTTTTACCTTGAATGTGCCTAGCCCTTGCCGTCTATCACACCCAAAGTGCGCCCATTCACCGCACAACCCACAATTCACCCAATCACCTGGAGCGCTACTGGAAATATGTTAAGGAACATCTTAGATTCTGTTGACAGAAAACAGTTACAGCAGTACCATACCGAAAGATCATATCCTCAAACCTGTGGCAAAGTAAACAGCATTCCCCATCGATGTCATCATGTGAAAGCTCGTATTCCAACAAGTATGTCTCATAATGTCTCTTTAACGTGTTTCCAACACCCTATCGCAACACATTTAGCACATCAAAAGTAGGGAAATGAAATGTTAGCATAAATAAAAGATAACAAATGGAAACAAACAGGAACATATGTGTTACAGAAACTATGTTTTGTGGTTAACTGCACATAGCAACCACTAGTACATCAACCACAGGAGCTCCCTTGTTGTGCATGGCACAAAGGGCTCCAAGATCAAGGCTTTTCGTAACATACCTGGGCCCCCATCACTGCTTAGTAGGCCCAACCTTTAAATTATTTAACTTAAATAGAAAAAGGAAGGCAGCGAGGTAATTTTCTAACATTTTTCTCATTCAGCAGGTATATTATTTCAATGAGAAGAGTGTCCTCTAACTAATACCACAAATGTATGGGTTGTTTGGTTTGAGGAATAAGATGGCCAATTGACCATATGATTCTAAATATGTTTGCTTGGAGGAATGGAATGTGTTTGTGCATCATCAGCTCATCTCTCAAAAGCACATACTAGGTGGAGAAAAGAGGAATGGAGTTATTCCACCAAATTTAAGAATAATACCATGATGGATCACCTGTCCTAGATGGTTTGAAGCCCAATATAGTGTGTTCTAGCAAATCTGTGTTTTGCACTGTGTTCTGGCCAAAACCACACTTATTGAGTGTTCCCTAGCAAATTGTCAACAAATTATTGCAAGCAGCGCCCAGTGGTGGAGGGAGGAGTTTGGACTCCCCCATAATTTCTGAGATTTCCAATGCTGACTGTTATAGCTTAAGTGATTTTCAAATGATTAAATTTCAGAAGACTGCAAATATTATGCCATCACTAAGCTGCAACTTTAGCCGGTAATTTCACAAAGCTGCAATGACAGCTAATGATTTTATCAGAGAACTGCAAAATTTGTTCAATTGAAAGGCGGGGTCCACTTGTTAGGCACACATGTAATACTTGCATGGTTTCAAGTTGGCCCCATGTGTCAAACACACATAGGGGACAAAAGGTACAGTTTTCTGATAAAATAGTTTGCTCTCGTTGCATTTTTATGAAATGTCTAGATAAAATTGTAGCAAAGTGATAGTTTTGATACGTTGCAATTTTGTGAAATTTTAAAAAATAAAATTAACACTCCTGGCCCCCTTAGCAAATAAATTTAGGATTCCTGGCTCCACCTGCAGCAGCTAATTTTCCAGGAATAGAACTTTCAAAAAGGAAAAACATAATTGGAACCACAAGTCTGTATCAAAGCTGACTATGTGCCAAGAAATGTCTCTCTTACTGGCTGAGCTATAGTAGGGTAAATCTAAGTAGGATAAGAACTGAAGTATGATATTGTACCACGGAAAATAGCTAATTCAGTGTGCTATTCAGCAAATTAACAAGATTGAAACGAATATCAACTACATGTGTACCGTCATTTTGTTTGTAACGGTATGGTTGCGCATCTTTGAAAAGACTTGACCTTTCCAATTTATGCCATTGCCTACATAAAAGCCACCTCTGGATACCACCTGAATGATCGATCAGCATTTTTGTCACAGAAATGATTGCATCAGTATTCTTTCTTCGTATTTAACCCCCACATCACTAATGCATGAAAATAGCAGAGGTAAAAACCAACCTCTTTGTACAAATTATATAAATCAAGGCGTTTTGCATTTAGTACTGCATCAGGAAATTCAGATAGTCCTCCTTGAGGAACAAGTCGGGTGTGCCCCCTCTGAAGTAGAAATTGCATGACATCTTTCAAGAAGTCTTCCTGCAAAGGTCAAGAGGAAAATATATTTTAGCTATTAACATGGAAGGGCATTTCAGCATATAAAGCAACATAAAAGAAAAGTAGAGATGGTCGAGAAAAGTACTTCAGAGCAAATTCCTATAGGCAACCGATCACATCCATGTTTCTTCATTGGCAGAGGATTTAACAGAACAGCTGGTTGACCATGCGAAGGCCCAGATGATAATTTTCTTTTACTTGCTGGGGCAACAGGTAATGTATTATGCCTTACTGGAGGTGCAGGCAAGCTAGGGTTCACTTGACTAGCATCATGAATAATGGACTGAGGGATACCCATAAAAGGATGCATCTGCCGCTTTGAAGATTGTGGAATGGGCCTCATTTTTGCAGACTTCAGCTTTGGTTTGACTGATAGGGAAGTCCCCTTAATCAGATGTTTCTGGTCCTCTCCAACTCCATGTGCACTAGAAGTACTTGATTTTGACTCTGGACTTGGATTCAGTCTGTCCTTAGCAAGGGATGCCGACCATCTTGGCAGATGGGAATATTGACCATTTACAATAATAATTTCTTCTTTGCATTGGTTTGTGCAAAAGAAAAGATGCCGATCCACATCTTGTCTATCAAATGAAGAAACTGGAGTACCATTTACAGAAGCAATTCCAAGTGCAACCAGGCTTTTGTAAGAGATTTCTGGAGCAAGATATTTCAAAACCTACACAGTTAAAACAATCTTCAGTTAGTGATGATCAAGGATCCATTGAACATAAACATGTAACGAAAAGATAAATAGAATCCATGATGGTATAAAAGTAAAACAACATAAGGTTGAGTTCAGGCAGTGAGGCTTGGCTTCTCAAGAAAGATTGGTTATACAATTAAAGAGCATAGGAATCTTCATAGCCATATTATGCATTAAATGTGCAAACCACTTCTGCTTCCTGATACATCTCATTCCAGCATTTTTTTTAAAACAAAAGTGTTCCTAGCTTTACTGATGAAACCAAAGAAAAGACAATAGCAGAGAAAGAACGTGATACTGACAGGATTTATCATCCATAGAAGGAAAACATGATACCCAAAAGCTTGGCACCAAAGACATGGGGAAATTAGTGGGTAAATTTTCGCACATATCACCAAGTTGTGTTCAGTACACTATTTAAGTGTTTTAAAGAAAACTAACCTGAGCTGCCCACTTAGGTAGGGTCATCCAGACTTCAAAAGTAGAAGCTCCACAAGCCACAGACATCGAAGTAAAAGGCTCAGCTGAAGATGGCTTGTCATCCTCGCTAACCAAGATAGCACGAACTAACTGGCGCTTCTCAATAATTTCATTTTTTATATGGCTCTCCAAAAGCTACATGATGTCATGAAGCAGCATATGAGTTCAAATATCAATGTCAAGACTAAAAAAACGCTCCATAAACACAGAATCATTTTTTATATGGCTCTCCAAAAGCTACATGATGTCATGAAGCAGCATATGAGTTCAAATATCAATGTCAGGACTAAAAAAACGCTCCATAAATACAGAATCATACCTGATCATCGAAACAAGTTTGCGCACTACCAGAAACAAGCAGTGACACGTGCGAAGAACTGCATGTTGTGATATCACAACGCATTGTAGCCACCCCACGTGAAAGAGTTTCAACATGAAGAGGTGGAAGAACAGCACTGCAGAGAGAAATGTTGTGAGCAGAAACAAGTTAAACATTGCAAGCAATGATGCAGAACTGCAAAATAAGGATAAGTAGCACCACTTACATAATGATAAAAAAGATACAGGCTAAATACTCTATCATGACTATAGTTAACAAGACACCAATTGAAGAATTTAATCTGTGTAACCATTAAGAGTTGAAGATTAAACTGTAGCTGTTTTGAGTGGCAAGGACAAAAATAGGTGAAGCACAGACCGAACATCTTCAAAAAAGGGCTTGGAGTGGCAAAAATACAATTGCAACTCTTTTGATTTTGGCTGGGAATTTTGTGGGGTTTTATTTGCTATTGCTGATGGTGTTGATTTGGCTACAAAAAAGCTAATTTACTCCGTCCACTTGTTTTTATTTCTATCCACAAGTAATGAATCATTGTCATCGTCGTTGTCAACCCATCGCCGCCGCAAGAAGAGGAAGCGTAGGGGGGGTAGCACCGCTGCGCGGCATCAAGAAGGATCATCAGCTGTAGCTATGTGAAGAACTGAGATCCCGCTTCCCTGAAACGTTCAATCTCCAATGGCTCAAGCGGTTTGTCCCTCTTGCCCCGGCCAATCAAAATTTATCGGTGTTTCGATCTTGCTTCTGGAGACTTGTAATTGCTTGGTTATTTATTGGTGTTTTCCTCCTGTCTAGCTGTGCTAAATGATTCAAGAGGGGGATTTGTGTTGAGGCTAAATTAGGGTTCTTGCTCTCTTGCACCCCCGCTTTACCCTTTTTGCCGCTGCCACCAAATCAAGCATGTCCTGCACCTCTGGAGGCATCCTAACGGCTTGAGAATCACAGGGTTTTGAGTTGTGGTGCCAATTTGTGTCTCCTGGTAGGTTCGATTTGCTCTCTGATTCGATCCGGTCTATTGGTTCGATTTGCTCGATTCGATTTGGTGCTTTTGGTTTTGGCTGGACATTTTTTTGTGGAGGTTTGATCTGTTGTCACTGGTGGTATTGCAGCCTTGCAGGGTTCAACGGTCACATGAGCTAAAGTGGGGAGCTGTGTTTTTTTTTGGTTCAGCCATGTCTCAGATCCAGAGCAGCTCATGGGTGAACTGAACGATGCTTGCAGTGCTGTGCGGGAAGGTTACAGATAAGCAGCAGACGCCACCTGATCTGGTGCCCAAGGCAGAGTGGCCACGGCCATCATACCCCTTCCCAGAACTGATCTCATCCAGGAGGTTGGAGGTTAGTTTGCCTTTGCTGTTTACTGTGGTCATAGATTTCATTCATCAGTTGTGAACATGGGAATGCTGAGGGTGTAGGCGCACCCACTGATCAATCCCACAGTTGATAAATTTCGGGAGGCGCTGTGGGCTGTGCAGCCTAACTTGATGTACCTCCAGGATCAGCAGCTTGAGAATGAGAGAGAAATTGGTACGGTTGTCTAGGGCGATGCTGATGTATCTGATCCACAGATATTTACTTCACTCATTAGTCCACCTTTTCTGACCATAGTAAGCACCAAACCCTGTTGAGCAGTCTTCGTTTTCTATATACTATACCATTTTATCATTTTTGCAGTTACATTTTTGCCAATATGAAACCTTTTTATTGTTTCTAGTATGCACACTTTTTTTTACCACTAACCCTCTACATAGTTTACTTCTTCCTCTCACAAACAGTACATGGCTAGCCCAAACTTTTAACATCCAAAAAATGTAATATACATTAACTAATGAAATGCACATAAAAGCTCTTGAAATTAATTTCTATGATGACAAATAGTTGACAAGCCTTCAAGATTAGTTAGGTCATTTGACACACCATCAGTTTGAGCTTTAAATTTTTGTGGTCAAGAAAATTATTATATGATTACTGAATCAAGAATACAATGCAAACATGATTCACACATGAGCTATAGTATTTAACAATAGGATGCCATATATTGAATGCATATTATATATGTTTTACAGGAGCTGAATATACCTGACTCTGTTCTGGAGTTTACAACCTCGAATCTGGAAAAAAAAAGAAGCAAAATCAAACATTAAACAGGCAGTATGTGCCATATTATCTTGTTACCAAACATTAAACAGACAGTGTCTTGCAACAATCAATAAATATACAAGTTCTAAACATTAAAATTGTAATATTTCTTGAAAAAACATAAAAAATGTGCAACCCACATCAATCAGAAATAGAAATGCACAATCAGAAAATCCTACCAACTAAAGAGGAGGTGGTGGGATGGCAGACTCACCAGTCTACCGCTACCAAGTTCCTAGATATGGACGTGCCAAGGTCACCAAAAATCCAGTTCGATCAGGTCAAGGGACGTGGGATGTTACTTGCCAAAATTTGTGGTGTGAAAGGGGTACTCTTTGGGACAATAGTTTGGGATGCAGAATGTGAAACCCAGTAAGTCTGGATCGATCACCTAATCTACAGCTATTTTTATGTAAATTACAAGTGGAATAATATAATACGAGGTGCATAAGGAAAGAAAAGGGAAAACAAATCAAAGAGAAGATACTAAGTGGGCTGTCAACCAGACCAATCCACATATCTCCACCCCTACCTCTCTCTATTATATTCCTTCTATAGAGGCCATAGGGGACAGTGATCTGGTTCGTGACTCAACCATCGATCAGGATAATGAACCAGATCAACCATGAACCAGGATGATGAACCAGGGTCATGGGATGCAGCGGTGAGACATGAGCCTGGTGGCCATGGGACATGCTGCATACTCTAGAATGAGAATTCACAACTCAGTTATAAGACTACGACAAAACTATATCATCAAGCTTCACTCCATAGCCATGCCACTATGGACTTTGGTACCCAGCCCCACCAGCCTGTATAGGCTGCTTACAAGTTACAATACTGGTCAGTGCCTGCTACTTATAATGCGGCAGTATTTATGATTCGTATGTTAACATCCTCATACATCATTACTTCAATAACCTAGCATTTCCATGAATTAAGTTGTTGGGGTAAAATTCTAGTCAGAACTAAGAACTTTTAGAATCTAGATGTAGAAATAAAAGCAAATATATAGTAACTAGAAGAAGAATTGACCCATACTTCAATATTGAGCAGAGCATTCAAACCATCCTCTAGTGAGCCCAATAAACATGCATCCTGTAAAAGAGATGGAAGTACAACCAGTGTTTGGAATAAGAAAAATGCAATATTATATAAGAAAATTCAGGCATGACACTAAAGCTTACCAGGGTGCATGGTGCTCCACAAATAAGAAGCTTCATGTTCACATCTTCATCATATATCTTTATGGTTGGAAAATGTTCAGAGCTACCTTCTTCCTCAGCCATTTCATTCTCCAGAGGGAAGACATTTATCTTTGGAGCATCCCCTAGTAAACGTGGTCCAAGCTTAACACTTTGTACATCATTATTTCTTGCACAGTACAGTCGAAAAGAAGCATGTGCAAGCTGAAATGCATCCCATGTATGGCTGCAGGAGCTACATAAAGTAGTACTCAATTATTGGACGATAAAACAAAACTAAATGGAACTTATAATACATTCAATAAAGGCATGAAGAATATGATACCTCTGAACAACTGACATCAAGGCCTGGCGAAAATGAGATGCTGCATAGGATGAGAATGAATTTCTCCAATATATTACATATGGAATCCCCTGGGAATGAAAGTGCCAAAAGCACAATTTCCAAAATTAGAAATAAGATTCTGAAGTAATAGCAGAGTAGGTTGAAAAAAAAACTCAGCCAAACTGTAAAAAAATGTAGATTTTACCAATCATGTGGAAAAATAAACATCAATTGTTGACATTACAGGCACATAATGATATAAAACATTCCAACAATAGAACCACACCTATGCTAGTAAAAACAAGCTAAACAAATGCAGTTTAGTAATGATTTTTTTAGAGTACATGGAAACATTTGGATATTGCGAGTATATATGCATCCCAACAAGCAGATTCACACTTTTGTGGAAAAAATACTCATATATGGAACAATCTACAACCTGCTCATAAATGTAAAATAAGAAACACCCACTTGAAAATATCGGAAAATAAACTACCTTTGATTGAAGAGACTGAGCGAGTTTTTCCCCAATGGGAATTTCCAAATAAACCTGTATTAAAGCTTAAACAGTAAGATAAGCAGCTACAAGGAAGACAACCAAGGAAAAATTAGAAAAAAAATGTTCATGAAACTAAACAGGAAAACAAGGAAAGGAAGATTAAAAAAAATGTCAGTACGCAGTTCTCGTGTGTAAGTAAAACAAGTCAGACAAGTATAAGTGGAATATGTAAACAAGGTTACAAGGATTAAAAAAATATTGAAATATCTAGTTTTAAGGACCAATTTGGGGTTGTTGTGTTGTGCTGTGTTGTGCTTTTTTAAGCTGTTGTCAGAATAAGATTGTAAAATTAATCGTGGAGTGTTTGAGAAATCAAACTAAGGTTACATAAATTCTGTTATATACCCACGTGTTCCTTCTTTTATTTGAAGCACAATATTATCTCCATTTGCAATACAGATTATAAGCAAAGCAGCTCCACCAAAAACTATAAAAGAGCATCATAATCAACCTCGGTAACAAAAGAAGCCTGGATCCACACAATCATGTACTACTCCCTCCGTAGAATTATGTAAGGCACATATTTTTCTGGCTCTAAACCAAGAACCCAATTAGATTACCTAAACCCCATATTTATCGCTCCGTAGGAGTATTAAGGCTAGCGCTAATCCCAGCTGCATGCTGCATGAGTTAATCGTTGAGAACCTCTTCAGTTACCTCATGTGGCTGCAATGCCAAGAAATTGGAGTATATTGAGCCGGCTGCATGTGCATGCACACAGGATGCATGACTCAGCATTAATAGCTTATGTCTCTTAAGCATGCCAGTATTGGAATTGACACGCATCTGAACAGTTAATGCAAGGGTATTAGAGGGAAAATAACCCATAAAAAGTGCTTCCAAAAAAGTGTGCACCCCATAAATTTCTACAGAAGCCCTGAGAAAACCCGCCATATATTTTTGTACAGAGGGAGTAGTAATATTTGTCACATAAATAAAATCCAACAGCACAAATTTAAATCAGAAGCTTATGTTGTATCCATCACTCAATTCAAACATCAGTATTGTATGCTAAGAGCGGTGATAACTACTTTATCACCCCTGTTCTAAAAGAATGCTTTAGCACCCAAACTATACAAATTGACAAACTTCATCATCAAACACTAATAAATAAATTGGATCAGTGAACCAAACCTGTAAAGAAGCATAGTTATAGCTATAGACAACCAGAGCCCAGAGCCAAAAGAGGCATAATCCATCAGGTGCTATGGGGGCTGAAGTGCCATGCATGCCAACATCAGTGTTTTAAAAGTTGGTGCTAGACACCAGGTAGTCACTGCGATTAGGCACTAGATGGTGGTGGCTCAACAACCTTGAGTGCCCTTGTGTTGCTACTTTATGTTATATTGTCTAAATTTTATGTAATATGCTTTGTTTATATGTAGGATTTTACTACTTGGATTGTCCTATGCGCCAACCCCGCCAACCGTCTAGGGCCTTCTTAAACCATGCCCAACATTGTTGTAGTAATTTCGTGGATCAGATCATTTATCACTAGGTTCTAATCTAGCATAACTTCTGAGCATAACATTAGAATCTTTTGACATTCTAAGAAAAAAACTGTGACAGAGTGACACAGCATCAATTATGCATGAGATTGCTGTTGCTGAACCTTCTATCTCAGGGTTCAGCATGCAACAACGACCTAATCTGCAGTTTTGGGTTTCATTGTTTACAAGTTCAAGTAAGAAATGATAAGATGGTATAGTACATAGAAAACGAACAGATTGCTCAACAGAGTTTGTTGCTTACTATGGTCGGAAAAGGTGGACTAATGAGTGAACTAAATATCTGCGGATCAGATACATCAGCATCGCCCCAGACAAGTTTACCAATTTCTTTGTCATTCTCAAGCTGCTGACCCTGGAGGTACATCAAGTTGGGCTGCACAGCCCGCCGCGCCTCCCAAAATTTATCAACTGTGGGATTGATCAGTGTGTGCACCTGCATCCCCAGCCCCCGTGTTCAGAACTTACAAACAAAATTCATCACCACACTAAACAGCAAAAGCCAACTAACCTCCAACCTCCCAGAGGAGATCAGTTCCGGGAATGGGTATGAAAGCCGAGGCCGCTTCGACTCGGGCACTAGACCCGTTGGCTTCCGCTGCTTGTCTGTAACCTTCCCGCACAGCACTGCAAGCAGCGTGCAGTTCACCAGTGAGCTGCTCTGGATTTGAGACATGGCTGATCCAAAAAAAAAACACAGCTCCCCAATTCAGCTCACGCCACCATTGAACCCTGCAACGCCACCAGCATCAACAAATCAAACCTCCACAAAAATCTCCAGCCAAACCCAGAAAACACAAGCACCAAATCGACCAACCGACCAAATCGAATACCAGGAGGACCAAATCGACGAGAACAGCTCAAAACCCCGCAACTCCTAGCCGCTAGAACGCCAGCGGCGCGCAGGATGCGCTCGATTTGGGCAACGACGGGAAAGGTAAAGCCGGGGACGAGAGAGAGCACGGAACCCTAATTTAGCTTCCGCACAAATCCCCCTCTCGAATCATCATTAATAATACAGGCAGGAACAAAGGGGGAAAAACGCGTGGTGAATCGCACGCGAGCCAAGCCCTATCCCGTCAAAATCCAATCCAGTCGACCACTCCAGAAAAGAGAATCTAAGAAAAATAAAAGGAAACCCACTGGAATTAAACCGAAATCCACCAACCCCTCCGCGGATTAGCAATGCAACCCCAATAAATAACCGAGCAAGTAGTAGAAAAATCTCCAGGACATATTTTGATTGGCCAGGACGAGAGGTACGAACCGCTCGAGCCAGCCACTGGAGGTCGATCGTACGGCGCACGGAAGCGGAATCCTCCTCAGTTCCTCACATTGCTACGGCCGCTGCCGCGGTGGTGGGTGCCATCCCTCCTGCGCTGCGCTTCTTCCTCCCCTCGTGGTTGCGGCGGCGATGGCGATTGTGATGACGACGACGGCAATGATTCATTACTTGCGGAGAGGAATAAAAACAAAAGGACGGATTAAATTAGCTTTTTCGCAGCGGGGTCGCGAGGAAAAGTGGGAGGAAAATACGAATTCTTTTTCTGTGTTTTTTTCTGGGTGGATACCTTCTCTCTGATTCTCTCTCCTCCTGCTGCTGCACGAGTGCTTTTGGGCACCAGCCGCTTTGCGCGCATACGCGATCGCATGCGTTGCGGCTGTGGAGGCGATTGGGCTTTGGTTCCGGCGGTGATCGGAGGAATTTGGGGTGGAATTGGGAGCGCGCGGTGCGACGCGGCGGCGCCATGTGGATTGATGTGGTGATGGCGCGTGCAGTTCGTGCTGGTTCGTCGGGCTCTTGATACGGCCGGGGACAGGAGCCCTTCACGATTGAAGCGGTGGGGTGGGTAGGGGACGGGCTGTCCCTGACTTGCGGGGCCCGTGGGGCTTTGGAGGAATAAAATTGATGAGTAGACAAATACTTTCTGATTAGTAGAATTTGGTATACAACTTTATTCAGAAGACTGGAATAGGCTAATGGTCCTTTAGCTACTCCTAAGAACAAACTAGTAAAACTCCAAACTTTTCTATAGCCAGATTATGTGATAGTAGCGTAATCGAATTCTTTGAACTTATCATAAACTAGGCTATATTACTCACTCTTTTTATATGACCTTGGTGTTTAAGTTGACACGTTGTGTTGATTTTTTGAAGGAGGTATAGACTTTTTTTACGTGGTTAGATAAAAAGGAGTAACATATGCTCGTAACATCTCTAGCAAAGTAGCTACCTAACTCAATATTATTAGATATGGTGAAAATGTCTCATACACAGATATGGCAACAGGAAATTCCTCATGTGAAAGATATGCCCCTATACCCACTCTTGTGGGTTGAAATTTTTCCCATCCCCACCCTCGCCAAATGCAATAGGGAGCATTTTTTCCATCCACGTGCTCCGCACAAGAAATTAATCTCCGTGGATCATCTCTCCTCGTAATCAACATATACATCTCAATTCTTAAATAGTAATTTTCAATCAAGCAAGAGCGAGACATCAGCAATATCAAGTAATCCAGAATTAAAGTATAAATCCAAACCATATTCAGCTCAAAAATAAACCATAAATTACTACATCCATATAAGAAATGTATCAAAAATCTAGAATCAACAAAAAAAATCTATACTTTGTATTATTTAATTGAGTCTCCATGAGGAATAGGGATGAGAAACGAAGGATCATACCTACCCCCGCTAGACCCGATGGAGAAAAGTTGATCTCCATTTGATTCCTAGCGGATGCCCTATTGTAACATCTTTGTCCCCTAATGGGAGAATTCTCCATGAGAAAGCGAGAACGGGGACCCATTGCCATCTCTACTCATATATAGCTCCAACAACACATTTGCCTCGCACACCATCTTCACGAGCGTGCCATCTAGGCCATCCCATATGCTAAGTCTAGCGTACATCTCTCACACACGCCATTTCTCAACTGCCTCAACATCCCTATGCGCTTCCACCACCACCTAGACTCAGTGCCTACCTTACCACCCTCTAGGCTAGCCGATTGAGCCATCCATGCTTCTTTCTACACACGATTAGGACAAATCTATGGCAGTGGGAGGCAGATTTGGATTTAATAGGTCAGGAGGAGGTGGATTAGGTAGCGACATGTGGGAAGGAGGCATAATATGGTGGCAACAAGCAAAGTGGAGAAGCTCAAGCAATAGGTAGAAAAGGTGGATCTAGTTAGCAGAAGCGGCGACAAAGAGGCGATGGAGGAACTTGAGTTGTTGGTGTAGACCTAGGCTTAGGGTCCCACGCGGCTTATTCAATTTGGGTCTATGTTGGGTTAGGGTTAATATTAGTTGTGTAGTGCCAATTAATATTACAATTACTAGTTGGTTAATAATTTAATCGTTAGAATTAAAGCTATAATAAATATATTCGTTAGGGTGCTATAAGATAAAACTAAAATATGTAGGAGCATACAATACAGAAGGTAGAATTTGGATAATATGATTGAGTGGGAATAGATATAGTAGGGTTTTTTTGACATATGAGATGTCGAGAGCAAGAAACATCAAATTGAAAATATTGGAAAACAAATTAGTTTAGGGATGAACCTTATACCTTCATGAATGCTCATAGATGTAAAATGGGCCTTTTCCTTTTTCAAATCGGTGCTAAGTCCTCAAGTGTAATTTAATGTAGAATAACAAATGCAAACTCAAGGAAAAAAATTTGCATGTTGTAAGTTAGCATCGTTTTCCTTTTTCTCAACTCAATCATTATTCTATAAAGTAACAAGCAAGCATAATTTTATTTACTTACCAAAGACAAACAAGGAAGATAGTTGAAAAGTTGCCTAGAAGTTCTAAAATGACTTATATTTACTAAAGAGTTGAGAAGTTCTAAAATGACTTATATTTAGTAAAGAATTGATGGAGTATTATTTTATCACTTCTCTTAAAGCATTCACAATGTACATAAAATCTGAGTAGCAATAAAAATATTATTGGTGGCTTGGCCGTCCTCAATGAAAAATGACTATATAGCCATATAGAAACTTAGGGAGAAGGGGCCAGAAACAGACACAATGTGGATCCTAGTGGACAACCCCTCGGCTCCTAAGCCCGAGCATCCCCTGTGCCTACCACCATGTTGTCATCGGCAGTGACCTCCTCACACCTCCTTTATCATTTTCCTCGTTTCTTCCTCCCTACTTTTGCTCCCTGGATCTAGTTGCTTCTTTCTCCACCTTTGCCCCGTAGATTTGATTGGCACCATAGTTTAGGCTAGCTTCTTAGCTGATCGGAGCGATAGGGAAAACCAAGGTGTTGATCGGAGTGTCTCCATTGGCACCTCCTACATACATCCAACTCTTGTGAGGTTGGCAGTGGTGGAGATTAGCTAAAAGCGCCTGCTAATGCAGTTGGCTGCCCAGCAGACATAGTGTGGTGACTTGTGGAGCTACCCAAGTAGAGGGTCGTAATAGCGGCAAAATGGTTAATGGATGACCTATGGCATTTGAGCGGCACCGTGGCACACGGTGGTGGCATGGTGGGCTAGTTCCAATATTCCCTTCCCCATATCTATAGTCAGATTTGGCAATGGCAAATGGCGTGGTAGTAGCAAGGCAGACTATACTCATCCCTTCCCTCTGTCTCATGTATGACTGCAAGAAGCGGGAGCTTCACAAAGGATCGTGAGTGTCAGTTGATTGTTGTGTGTGTTGGAAAAAGACTAGAGAGAGATGTGTCAACGGTGGTGATCGCCTCAGTACGACTTCTGCGTGACAAGGCATGGCAAGCTAAGGCAAGACGAGTTTGACATCAAAGTAGATAAGTGATCCGACGGATTGTTGACGTACAATATAATATAAAGTAAAGTAAGGTTGAAGCAGCGACATAGAGGACAATTTGAAGCTTAGTCTTCTGGCCTTTTTTTTCTTGTTTTCTTATGTTTATCTGTTATGAGACTTGAGCCTAAGTACTCTTATTTTGTAACATTTTATTGTGTATATCTACTTGTGAATATAGAGGATGGATTTTTATCCATTATCTAAAAAAAAGTGCTTATGGAGAGTGAAAAAATCACAAATAATCAGGAACCACATGTTAGATTGGTATCATTCAATGTGCCATTTGATGGGTGCTCCAATCGCTTCCAATATGATCCATGAAGTAATGTTATAATAATTTCAACTAATACTACACTTAAATCGGTGGCCATGCAGAGGTAAACTCAAAACTTACTTCCATAGACTAAGTGTTTGGTTGCATTGACTTCCAGGAAACCCATTAGGTTTCCACTACTGTCGAGGGCAGGGTTACTGCACCCTAGTGGTAACCATGGTTACTACAAAGTAACCGCTAGAAATTGTACAAAATTTATCAAAATTCAAATTATTTTTAAAATTTGTTTGAATTTAGCGCGGTTACCGTGGTATTATCATTACCATACCCCGACATTAACCGTAGTTACCATGGTAACAAGTGGTTTGGAAAACCCTCACCCAATATCTATGCCTACGCGTTTCTCTAATCTAATGTGGCAAAAAAACCTTTTTATTTTCATAAGCATTGATCTAAGCGTTGTTGAAATGGCCTAAGTAGCATGCATCTAAGCACTCCCTTTCAGGTTCAAACCTCCCCTCCCCTCGAGTTCCACGCTTGAAAATTATCCTGCAAGTAAAAATAATAACATCAGTAAATAATGTAAAGTTAAAAGAATTATTCCTTCTACTCCTCATGATTAGATTGAATAAATCATACCAGTTCTCCTCTTGCCAAGATTTTATTCCACCTAATAGTAAATTCATCCTAATTTAGCCCTGGTTGATCCCATCCGGTAGTAATACCTTTACTATCATGTTTTTATGTTTGTGTCGATAATATTTTACTCTACTTTATGAAGATAATAGTAATAGTATTTTTTCACCATAATAATCATAGCACGAAGTAAAAAAAACTACACATGTATTCTCACATTTCGTCTATCTATGGCACCCAATGAATATGTGCAGCTCCGCCTATTCGGTTTTAATTAGAAAAAATAAGGACGATGGATAGTAATGAAAGGATCTAGTAAGTTGCGATAAATATGTAGTATATATAGTAGGCGGACATGATGCCATAAAGATATTGTCCTATTCGAGAGTGAAAGGAGTGTCTAGGGTTGGCTTTGGGAGAGATGCATGGGGGATCACTCATGGGCTGTGAGGCATGAGGTAGTAGTTTTAATGAAAAATAATACATCTTCCATCATTCAAAAGAATACTTAACAGTGAGCCGTAACGTAACATCCATCGATAAGATTTGTAAAAGATTTCAATAAACCATAGCAAATAGATGGGTCCAACCTTATAATCTTTATGGGCTATATGCATTTGTTGATGCCATGTATAGAAAATAGTTGATAATGATCATCCCAAAATCTTGCAGGTTTGGCTTCAATTGTGCTACAGATGTGTAGGGCAATAGGGTGTTTATTCATTCTAGTTCTAGCATAGTTTGAGTTACATCTAAATTTGTCTTGTTTGGAATGCATATATTTTTATGGATTTTGTAGAAATTTCCAGTTTAATTAATCCTACCAAAATTTATATCACATATAGCAATATGAAATTTTGTGTGATACGATGGGGCCCTAGTAGTACTAAGCTACCGTTATCATCTAAAAACATCACAAACATATATCTAATATGATTTCCAATTTAAAAAAGAGCGACTACGTTATTTGTAATTGTAAGTAGACCAGTTAATTTTAGGTTATGTCTTAAAGATATTTTTTAATATCTAAATCATCCTTACAGATTTTCAAAATAATATTTAGGAAATAAAATTTTGGATGTTTGTTGGTGATGAGTGTGTTTGGTTTAAGGTAATCTCTATTTTTACTTTTTTAGATAGAATGGTCACATATATCTGTTTGGTATAAGAGATAGAATGATCTTGTATTTTAAGATAAAAGTGTATAATACACATATGAGAAAGAGAAAATGACCCAACCTAAATCTTGAGGAAATATTCTCTTTTAAAATCATTCTATCCCACTTATCTCTAAAACAAGCATAACTGTACATCCCATCACTTCAACTAAATATATGCAATAGAAAAATGAAGTAACCAATAATAATTTATACGTCAAACTTCATATATTTATGTTCCATGGTTTAGAAAAGGAAAAAACATTACAATAAAAAACTGTAAAATCAACTTTAATTTTTAAAATTTAAAATCCATTTGCAGTTGATAAACATCAAGCATACTATAAGATTCACATAAAAACAAAACAAGTTAGGTTCATCAAAACTATAAAGATTATATCCACACATATGACTACAGTCTACATGATTCCTTTAAATATGGCATCCATTATGCTAAACACTGAGCATTGTGTTTGCGCTTGCTATGACATATTGTCGATGTGTCTCCATCCCCAACTCTACCATCGACACTATCTTTGTCCAACTCCACGTTGCCGCTGCCTTGTATCCACTTCACCTCGCTGAAAAGAACATGCAAATAATAGGTTAGTCCCTTTCATCAGACGTTTCTAGTTAGGCTGAAAAGAACTCCATTTGCACTAAGAATTACCTGGTTTTGACACTTGACTTCCCTTCAGCCTGTCCTTAGAAAGGGTTGCCGACCATCTTGGCAGATGGGAATATAGACCGTTTACAACAGCTTCATTGTTGTGTTGGTTTGTGCCAAAGAAAAGCCGATCCACATCTTGTCTATCGAACGAAGAAACTGGAGTACCATTTACACAAGCAATTCCAAGTGCAACCAGGCTTCTGTAAGAGATATCTTGAGCAAGATATTTCAAAACCTAGGCAGTTAAAAAGAATCTCAGTTAGTGATGAAAAAGGGTATAAAACACCATATGATTGAGTCCAGGCAGTGAGGCTTGACTTATCAAAATAGGTTACACAACTAAAGAGCATAGGAGTCTTCATAATCATATTATGCATTAAAGTTTGAAAAAAAAATGAAATAAACTAACCTGTGCTGCCCATTTAGGTAGGGTCATCCAGACCTCAAAAGTAGAAGCACCACAAGCCACGGACATCGAAGTCAAAGGCTCAGCTGAAGGCTTGCCATCCTCGCTAACCAAGATAGCACGAACTAACTGACGCTTCTCAATAATTTCTTTTTTAATATGGTTCTCGAGAAGCTACATAATATAATGAAGCAGCATATAACACCGCAAATATCAAACTGAAGACTAAAAAATGCACCATAAATAAAGAAATCATACCTGATCATTGAAAAGCGTTCGCGCACTGCCAGAGACAAGCAGTGACACGTGTGAAGAACTGGATGTTGTGATATCACAACGCATTGTAGCCACCCCACGTGAAAGAGTTCCAGCATGAAGAGCTGGAGGTGCGGCACTGCAAAGAGAAATGTTGTGAGCAGAAACAAGCCAACTATTTCTAGCAATCATGCAAGTAACAATGCAGAACTGCAAAATAAGAATAAGCAGCATCACTTAAAACATGATCACAAAAAGATACAGGTTAAATACTCTATCATGATTATAGTTTACAAGACACCAATAGAAGCATTTAATTTGTGTTACCATTGAGTTTTCTCTTTAGCAGCACAATTAGTTCATCGGTATACCATCAGTTTGAGCTTTGAATATTTGTGGTAAAAAAAATTATGATATGATTACTGAAACAAGGATATGGTGCAAACATGACCTCACATATGAGCTATAGTATTTAAGATATTACCAGTTGCCAGATATTGAATTTATATTATATACGCTATACAGGAACTGAAGATACCTGACTCTGTCCTGGAGTTTGCACCACCGAATCTGAAAAAAAAATCAAACATTAAACAGGCCCTACCATTAAACCTGCTACTTAATTTTTCTTGTCCAGTTTAATAGACATAATGAACCAAGATGAAGTATGTGCCATATTATCTTGTTACTAAATTCATGGTGCATTTAGATACAATGGTACTAGTCGAATACCAGTGTCATGCAACAATAAATAAATATACAGGTTCTAAACATTAAAATTTGTATATATTTTTTTAAAAAACATATACAATTTGCGATCCTACACCAACCAGAAAAGAAAATTCACAAATCGGAAAGATCCTACCAAACTAAAGAGGAGGTGGTGGAATGGCAGACTCACAGTCACCACCACCACCACCACTAAGTTCTCACTTCTCAGATGTGTATAAGCTCCTCACAAGTAACAACACAGGCCAATGGCCGCTACTTAGAATGCGACAGTATTTATGATTCGTAAATAACATCACAAACTTCATTACTCCAATAACCTAGTATTTCCATGAAGTAGGTCATCAGGAGTAATACTCTATTCAGAACTCAGCACTTATCAAATCTAGACGTAGAAATAAAAGCAACTACTAATGGTAGCTAGAAGAAGAATTGAAACATACTTCAATATTGAGCAGAGCATTCAAACCATCCTTTAGTGAGTCCAATAAACTTGCATCCTGTAAAGAGATGGAAGGACAATCATTGATTGCAATAACAAAAATGCCATAATATATACGAAAATTCAAGCAAGATCGCTAACGCTTACCAGGGTACATGGTGCTCCACAAATAAGAATCTTCATGTTCACATCTTCGTCATATATCTGTATGGCTGTTAAATGTTCAGAGCTACCTTCTTCCTCTGCCATTTCATTCTCCAGAGGGAAGGTATTAATCTTTGGAGCATCCCCAAGTAGACAAGGCCCGAGCTTAATACCTTGCACATCGTTATTTCTTACGCAGTACAGTCGAAAAGAAGATTGTGCAAGCTGAAATGCATCGCATGCATGGCTGCAGGAGCTACATTAAGGAATACTCCATTATTATTTTATGAAAAAAAAACAAAATTAAATGGGATTTCCAATACATTCAACAAAGGCATGATGAATAAGATACCTCCGAACAACTGATATCAAAGCATGGCGAAAATGAGATGCTGCATAGGATGAGAATGAATTTCTCCAATATATTACATATGAAACCCCCTGGAAATGAAAGAGTGTGAAAATCACAAATTCCAAAATAAGAAATAAGATTCCAAAGTACTAGCAGATTAGGAATTGTTCTCAGGGAAAAATAGGTCAGTGAAACTGAAAAAAATGTAAATTTTAGCAACCAGCATGCAGAAAAATGAAAAGTAATTGCTGATATAACAAGCATATAATGATATAAACATTCCTACAATAGAACCACCTATGCTAGTCAAAACAAGCTAAACCAATGCAGTTTAGTAATTGTTTTATGTGAAATAAGCTCTATAATACTGCAGGAAAAACTAAACTTTTTTTAGACAGTACATGGAAACATCTGGATACCACATGCATATATGCAGATTGCATCATTACAAGCAGATTCACACCTATGTGGTGAAAAGATTCATATATGGAACAAACTACCTTTGACTGAAGAGACTGAGCGAGGGTATGCCCAATAGGAACTTCCAAATAAACCTGCATTAAAGGCATAGACAGTAAGATAAGTAGCTATAAGGAAGACGACAACGAAAAATTTTGAAAAAAAAATACAAGTTCATGAAACTAAACAGTTAATCCAATGGTATTAGAGGAAAATAAACCATAAAAGTGCTGCGGGAAACATGTCCGCCCTATAAATTTCCACAGAAGCCCTGAGAAAATACTCGCTATATTTTCTATAAAGGGAGTATTAGTATCGTATGCTAAGGGTGGTGATAACTAATTTATCATCCCTGCTCTAAAAGAACACTTTAGCACCCAAATTGTACAAATTGGTGAACTTCATCACCAAACACTAATAACTACAGTGGATCAGCAAACCCAACCTGTAAAGAAGCATAGTTATAGCTATAGACTGCAAAAGCAAAAAGAAGCATAGTCCAGGTGCTGAAGCACCATGCAGCAAAACATCAGTATTCTAAAAGTTGTTGCTAGGTGCCTAGTAGCCACCGCGATTAAGCATTACATGGTGTATTAGGCGGCTAACAACCCTTGGGTGCTCTTGTGCTGCTATTTTAGTGTTGTATTGTCTAAATTTGGTGTAACATGCTTGCTAATTTCTTGGATCTTACGAGTTGGTTTGTCCTAGGCACCAGCCCTGCCGACCCTCTAGCACCTAGTGCCTTCTTGAACCATGCCCAACATTGTTGTAATAATTTCGTGGATCAGATCATTTATCACTAGGTTGTAATCTAGCATAGCTGCTGAGAATAACATTAGACTTATGACTTTCTAAGGAAAAGACAGTGATAGACACATAGTGACACAGCATCTATAAGGGTTGAGCGTGCAACTACAACCTAACCTGCAGTTTTGAGTTTCATTGTTTGGAAGTTTAAGTGAGAAATGATAAAATGATAAAGTACATAGAAAACAAACAGAGTTTGATGCTTACTATGGTGGGAAATGGTGGACGAATGAGTGAAGTAAACATCTGCGGATCAGATACATCAGCATCACCCCAGACAAGTGTACCGATTTCTCCCTCATTCTCAAGCTGACCTTGGAGATACATCAAGCCGGGCTGCAGAGCCCGTTGGGCCTCCAGAAACTGATCTACTGTGGGATTGATCAGCGTGTGCTCCTGCATCCAAGCATTCGCATGTTCACAAATGTCAAACAAAATACAAAAAAAATGAAAATATACACTGTTTTGCATGTATATAGTCATTTCGGATAAAATCGCACAAAATATACATATGCCGTGTAATGGGGGCACTCCATCAGCACGACTTGCCGGCGCGGTAACGACGGGCGGGACGATAGCGTGCGAACGCCACGCGACAGTGCATGCTGTGTCACACCACACGCGCACCACCATCGTGGTGATTGGTGCCACGCACGGGGGATGTGACACTGTTAACGTCAGTAAGTCTGTAGATTAGATTGAAAAGATGATGGTTTAATAAAGAAAAGTCCGGTTGCTATAGCTGATCGAATAAAGCAATTAAGAATTTGGTCCAAGAATAAAAAATTATCCAAATGAAATCGAGTCTGAGTAGCAGCCATAAAATCACGACAGATTATTCTATCTATGTAAATCGTATGAAGATTGAAGATTTAGTTAGTTTAGTAATTTTTTTTTATTAAATAACGTTTGATGTTTATTATAAACATGTCGGACTCAATAATGCTAGGATATAAATATAGACTCCCTAGAAGTCTATAACATATCTTTTGATTAATATAATTTCGGCGCATCGCCACCCTAGTTTATGTAGGTTTTATAGTTCTGGCTCTCGACGTAGAGTTGTATCGGTTAAGTTCGATCTTCGGCGAAGGGATAAGTCCCGCCACTATCCCGGTATATCTTGCTCTGTGTAAAGCTGTATCGGTTAAATTCGATCTCTTAATCAAATCGAGTGTACCGCATCACGTCCGTGCGAGATCTATCGGTTTACCAAGCTCTCTCTATCGTCGATGGTCTCGTGCTGCATCGATCAGATTTGACCTACGAGGCTAACAACAGTAGATTGAGCCGTAGGCCTATAGGTCTCTGCCCGGCATTTCATTGGAAGAATTAACTAATGAGTTATCTATACCTTGAGCAACACGTCCAGCATATTGGCTCCTCAGCCAATACGCACCCGTCTTCAGAGACTCCATCGAACGTCACGCCTAGTGTATCAGTCTTTTCAGTCAATATACGCATATCTTCAGAGATGTTCTCTCATCGGCTCAGCTAGCCGATGGATTCGCTCCGTCCTTCCTTCAGCACGACCGATCTGGCGTCCGCCGTCCCGTTGCTATTGGCCTCGGTCTCTTACTGTCTTGGTTAGGTCCGATCTTCGAGATCGGTGCTAGCGGTGTCATCACGGTGGGTGACGGATATCGTGCTATGGGAGGAGTGAGGCCCGCTCCTTGTTCATCGCCCACCATATCCGAAACGGCATCGGCTTTGCAGCCGATGTCTTTTATACAATTCCTTGCCAGTTCGTATATGCCTTCATCGGCTTTCCAGCCGATGAACAAGTGCTACAGCTTCCATCGACAACCAGAAGAGATCCCGAGTGTTTTGCTATTCTCTGAATACCCTTTAGTGCCTCCATCGGCTATACGGCGATGGATCAGGATCTTGCTTTTGCTACACTTAAAGTCATCGCGCTCTTCGTCAATATCTGTCCACGTCTTCATCGGCTCTCAGTCGATGAAAAAGTGTTCCAATCTCTATCGGTAACCAGCCGATAGCAGTAGCCATCCGGGCGCAGCCGATGATCACCTCAATCCTATCGGCGGCCAACCGATAACGAGAGCTTGTATCGGCCCATCGTCTGACTGACCTGTTCGTTTCACCTCCTTATCAATTGCAAGGTCAAATTGATTGGCACGCTCGCGCTTACACCGTCGAGACAGAGAGCGAGCCGAGGTGCCTGACCTTTTAGGCCTCTATACACATATCTCGAGCCATAGAGAGAAGCTAACAACATTGGAGCTAAACAAATATCTTAAGCTTCGACGTGTTCGCGTCATGCGCGCAAGATCCGGTGCAAACAGACACTGGGCACGGTGGTACGTGGTCGACGCGTGCCACCACGGGTAGCCAGCAGGGCCCTAACCGGCGAGCGGTGGCGTATAGGGTCCACGCGCCACCACTGCAGCCGGCGCAACAGGCCCTGGGGGAGGACATGCATGATGCGTGCACTTCCCACTGTTGATTGACTAACAACTTAATTAAGCCTACACGCTACAACCATATGAACATGGGTTCATTAGCAGAAGCAAACAGTAGATTGGCAAGTGCAAATGCCATCATTTAGAGACATCATGTATGTAGGTGCAACTTACAATAGTACAATCTACATCTATGCATCTGATTGCTAGCTCCAACCGGCTCACAGGTTAATCTAATTGGAGAGAGTAAACATACACAAGCCAACCAGACAGTGGGATATGGGAAGAAGCTAGAGTCTGTAACGCAACAATTGCATCTTAGTGAAATTTGCATCAATAGCTTTGCCAATTTCTCCAAATTAGTAGTGACTTCCTCAAGTAATTCTAGGTTGTGGCCGGTTAATTTCCTAGTGTCAGGGCAGGCCGCGTGTCAGGACGGCTAGATGGGTGCGCGCCACCCGGCTGCATCGGTGGCGCTTGCGCGCAGCACGCCATAGCTTGCCTGTCGGGTCCCTGACGTCTGCCCGCGGTGGCTCGAGTGGGTCACGCTCCACCGCACTCGATGTCGCGTCCCCTGTCCCCGGCACTGATCACCACGACGGTGGCGCGCGCGTGCGGTGTGACACCACACGTCTCGAGCCACCGTCCCACATGTCCTTCCCGCGCCGGCATGCCGAGACGAAGGCGTGATGGCATGCCCCCCTTACGCGGCATATGTATATTTGTGCGATTTTATCCGAAACGAGTATATACATGCAAAACGGTGCAAAATAGTGTATATTTTCATTTTTTTTCTCTGATCCGGGTAAACAGCAAGAGCAAATTACCTCCAACCTCCCGGAGGAGATCAACTCCGGGTGAGGGTATGATGGCCGCGGCCGCTCCTCCTCGGGCACCAGCCCGGGTGGCGTCCGCTGCTCGCCAACCTTCCCGCACAGCACCGCAAGCATCGTGAGTTCACCTGTGAGCCGCTCTGGAAATGGATCTGAGACATGGCTGCTCCCCGCTCCAGCTCAAGCCGCCGTTGAACTCTTCAAGGCTGCAACGCCACCCGGAAAACGGATCAAATCTCCACACAAAAATTTCCTCGCGAAAATCAAATGCGTCAAATCGCATCGAGCAAATCAAACAGATCGAATCGGAGAGAGCAGATCTAATCGAGCAAGTCGAACCTACCAGGGAATCAAATCGTCGACGACAAATCGAAACCCCGGTACTCCCGAACCGCTAGGACGCCGGCGGAGGCGCAGGACGCGCTCGATTTGGCGGCGGCGGCGGCGGCGGCGGAAAGGGTTAGAGCGGGGGCGCAAGAGATGAGAGAGCAAGAACCCTAATTTTACCTCAGCAAAAATCCCCCTTTAGAATGATTTAATACAGCCAGAAGAAGGGGGAAACGCCAATAAATAGGCAATTGGAAATCTCCAGAAGAAAAACAAAAAAAAACAAGTTAAGATGGAAACGCCAATAAGTTTTTCATTGGGCGGGACGAGAGGGACGAAACGCTCGAGCAACTGGAGATCAAACGGTGCACGGGGAGCAGGATCTCCCCAGTTCCTCAAATTCACATAGCTACGTCTGCAGCTGATGCCGCCGCGGTGGAGCTATCCCTCCCACGCTTCCTCTTCTCGGATGACGACGACGACGACAACGATGATTCATTGCTTTCGGAGAGAGACAAAAAAACAAGAGGACGAATTAATTTAGCTTTTTGCAGCGGGATAGCGAGGAAAAGTAGGGAAAATACGAACTTTTTTTGGGTGTTTTTCTGGGCGCATACCTTCGCTGATTCTCTCTGCTGCTGCTGCAATAGAGAGCGTATTTGCCCGCATCGCATACGCGATCGGATGTGCCGAGGGTGATGTTGTGTTGTGGCTGTAGGCTCTGATTCCGGCGATGATCGGAGGAATTTGGGGTGAAATTGGGATCGCACGGCGTACTCCCCGAATTGAGGACGTGAGACGCGGCGGCGCCATGTGTGGTGGTGAACTGGTGATGGCGCGTGCAGTTCGTGCTTGTTCATCGGTGATTGTAGCTTGCCTTGGGGAGGGGATGGGCTATCCCTGACTTGCGGGGGCCAACAAATACTTTGAGCTATGCTATAAGTACTTGAAAAAACTCTTGCAAAATTCTCAGTAAGATCTCAACAATCTGATTTTAGCAGTTGAAAGTCATACAAAGACCGATTCAATAGTATTATGCCATATCAACGTTAGTAAAAACTTTATAATAATTATATATATAGCCTTTTTTCAATACTTAATTTATTCTTTTTTCATTAGACGGAGACGTAGAACATAAATCTATTATCATCATATGATTTTAATGTTATTTTATTTAATATTGAAGACCCAATTACTAAATACGCAAGATCGTTCTAAATAATATTTAGGTATCAAATAAATTTTTAGATTGTAGATTTAACATTTAAACTTCTTTAGTGTCTCGGAGAACCGATGTGACACTGGTGCTAGCCTGACATACAGTAACGTGAATTTGTGTACACACAAAACCTCAAAATTGACGAACTCTTTATAGGTGTTAAGAAGATTTTAAGTTGACGTTGTATCGGCTTCTGGAAGTTTATTAAACAAGTTTATTATCTAAATCGCACTCTAAACTGACCAACATCTAAGGATAGATTTAAGTGTTGTTAGTGTATTTAACTTGAGTGCAATATATAGTTTTCAAAATACTTGGGTCATATCAAATTTAATGGGTATCTTGATCATTGATTGCTAGTTAGTTGCCACTAGTTTTTGTGCATTCAATTTCAATACTTCCTTTGTAATTGAGTAAAAATTCATCAATTAGTTCCACATTATAAGAATATATTATCAAATTAAACGCATACTATAATTATAATTACAAAGAGCTATTCAGATTCGTAGTGTTTGGATATATCTAATTTTCTGTTTAGATTCGTAATATGAATGTGTCTAATTCGATACTTATTATATGGAGTATATCTTTTGTGTAACTATTATGTTTTTTACCACGTGTAACGCATCTACAGTAGCTCGAGGTAAGTGGATGTTGTTTTTATTAGTTCGTATACAACACAAAACACAAGAAGACATGCACGAGTAAGAGACAATCCGGTGTTTAATATCAACCTTTTTATGTTACCTATACTTTAGCTCATATCTTGTGTTCAAACAGTCTTAGAAAATAATATTTTCTTGATACAGCTCCTCCTCCCCTTACTCATATCAGCAAATATATCCCGTGTTCTTGCACAGCTCGTTTTCTTCGAGCCCTGCTGCTCCTTTCCCCCTCTCCCCAGGTAAAGGTTCGAATCCTTTTACTCCATATTATGAACATCCCATAGGATTTATCAAGAACAAACTGACAGCTAAAAGGAAAAGCGGCTCGAGCTATTGAAAATTTCTTTTTCCTGAGTATATCTACTTGATATTACATATAGACAACATGTTTTCTTTTTCCTCGAGGAGAGGTTGCTTGTTTGATTGTGCTTAGAGTCGATACTTGTTATACGTCTTTGGAAAAAAACTTGCTTACCAACGGTCATGTTTTGCACAACTACTCTTGGATTATTATAGAAAATAGAGCTTGTATACTATAATAAAGTGTGTTTTGTGTGTGGGGGTTGGAGTGGTCTGTTTGGTTGATTCCCAACTCAACCATGGCATGACAACATTTTGTCATGAATATGGTTGGATAAAAAAATAGCATTGCCAAATCATTTGGCATATCTTTCGTGCTATACAAATCAAAACTTCAGTAGTCTTGTCAAAAAATTTGGCAACAATCGAAACGATAACCTTGCCAAAATTTTGATACGATCAAATCTCACCATTTGCCAAAAAAAAAAAGGCTAGGCTAAGATAGCCTTGAACCAAACAAACCCGGCGATCCTCTGGCTTTTAACCCTATGAGGCTGTTAAGGCACAGAAAAACGATGAACTGGAGTCTTCATTGTACTGTAGTAACAGTATTAACAATAAGAATATGTGCGCTGTTTAACTGTTTATAGGTCACTGCAGCACTGCATCGATCCCTTCACTGGTTTTTGAAACTTTCATGTATTCACCGTAAGAGCAGACCGTAAAGCCATAGGAAAAAACCGTAGAAATGAAATATCATACCAACTAATTTTCTATAAAAATTAAAAATATATAAAAAAAATTAAAACTGTTATTTGATTAATACATAGGAGAAACACAAGAATTCATACATAGAAGAAAATATAAGGTAGAACACCATGTATATTTTTCTTTAGAATGATTCAATTATTTGTTTCAAAGATTTTCATATAAATTTTCTATAGAATTAAAATCCTTTAAGTTTTCTGTGTTTTTTCTATAAATCAAAGAGAGTCTAAATCTGATGGATAGAAATAGCATAAAGTTATGGTACAACGGTCTTGAGACTTTACCCATGTAAAGTCAGAGAAGCCAAATCCAGGGTTGGGGTGTTAATCACCTAGTAATTTTAGTTAAAACGTGAACGTGTCTTACATATATTAATAATCATTTTCTACCTCTAACAGTCTAACTCCTACAAGCTTAAAAATATCTTGCAGTTTGAATTGCACCAAAACATGGCCGACATATAAGTATCCCATAATCCTCCTATTAGCCAAATCAGCATGAAGTACCACCATTTTCCTTTATAATCAACCTGTGAAAAGCCTAACCAAGAAAACAAGAAACTACAAACATGCCGATCCGTTTAAGAATTTTATCCCATTGTCTATCCTGATCGTGATCTTTACTTTGCCATTCATCCAACCATGGCACTCGGCAGGCCAACAAACTTTCTCCGCCATAGTCGTATACTCACTGTTTAAAGCGATATGGGGAAGCTGCATGCATGAGCCTCAAAGCCACCAACAGTCGCCACTTCTGATCACCAGCTAGTCCGCCCACATTCTCAACCCAGATACCCGAGCGCCGCCGTAGTTAAACCACTCCTTTCACGGCTATTTAATCTCTCTGTGCGCAAAAAGAGACTGCGAGAAGCTGTCCTGAAACGAGGCAATGGCGTCTGGGTCTTCCAGTTCCAACGCCGCCGACCTCACCGTCCTCGTTGACGACTTCTACTTCTTGGTCCGCTCCATCGGCCGCAACGATGGAGACGGCGACGACGAGCTCTTCCCGATATCTGATGAGAAGTACGCCTCCGAGCTGCAGCTCCAGGAGGTGATCATGTCGTCCTCCGCCGCCGTCGTGGCGGACGACACGGCGCGCTCCTCGCGCCGGCCTATGGCGCCTGCCATTGAGGGCCTGGTGGTAGCAGCGGCGACGTCGACGCCGGTTATCTTGATAGGTGAGTGCTCCTCCCACGCTGCGTCGTCGTCTCGGTCGACCTCGATACCCGCCACCGCCGCAGCGACGACGACGCTCGTCTACTGCAAGATCTGCATGAACGCCGTGCTTCCCTCCGACGCGCACCGCGCGAGCCGTGGCTGCGAGCACGCCTTCTGCGCCACCTGCCTCGCCGTCTACGTCGGCGCCAAAATCCAGGACATGATCGCCGACGTCAGGTGCCCCGAGGAGCGGTGCCGCGGCGTGCTCGACCCGGAGCTCTGCCAGGGCATCCTTCCGCGCAAGGTGTTCGAGCGGTGGGGGGCGGCCCTGTGCGAGGCCATGGTGCTCGGCGCCAAGAGGGCCTACTGCCCCTTCAAGGACTGCTCGGCGATGATGCTGGACGACGCCGATGACGTCGTCACGGAGTCGGAGTGTCCCAGCTGCAGGCGGCTCTTCTGCGCGCGGTGCGCCGTGCCGTGGCACGCCGGCGTCGACTGCGCTGTTTACAAGAAGCTCGGGAAGGGGGACAGGGGCAAGGAAGACCTGCTGCTGCTGGAGATGGCCAAGGGGAGGAAGTGGAAGAGGTCCCCCAAGTGCACCTACTTCGTGGAGATGTCCCAAGGTTGCCTCCACATTACATGCTGGTGATGCATCATTTTATCACTTCCTACGAATCCTTTCGTTTCGGAGTAACAATTGACGATGATCATCACAAAATTTGGCAGGTGTGGCTTCGAGTTCTGCTATGGTTGTGGAGGGCAGTGGAGTCTTACTCATTCCAGTTGTTCCACAGCAGGAGATGCGAAAATTGGATTTATTCTTAGTCTTGTTTGGAATGCATGGATTAATTGCACAAAGATGTTATATTATATACAAACTGAAAGTTGTTATGAAAATTTTAGCAGTTTAATTCCTGCAGGCCTCTTGATTGATAAATTATATTTATGTGTTCTGAATGAGTCCCTACAAAGGTGTATTAATTCATCCACTAGAGTGTATACTCCCTGGCTGGTGTTTGTGAGCATGAATAATACTCTATGCCATTCTCTCACCATGGTAAGATTGGTTTTCTCGAAATTTTAAATTTACGTTCTTTCAACTAAATATAAATATAAATTTGCTACATGACAACTGTCGACTAGATTCTGTTGAATATTGCATTCAAATTTCGTGTATTCCGTTGTGGTCTAAAAAGCATTGAGCTTGCCCTTCTCATTTCGCGACAAATTGTGCAATAATGTATCATAATGTATGTGTCCTCTTTCTTGGTAAGGAATCTGTGTGAACTTTTGTTCAACGAAGCCACAGATTGTTATTACCTTCGTATCGCCATCTTTAATCTCCATTGCTAGTTATATTTGAGTTTTTTTTATGCCAAAGGGAGTTTGTTGGATCCCTTATGTGCCACCGGAAAATTTAAGGTTCTAAAAATGGCTTTACATTAATTCTTAATGGCTTGTTCAGTTTGGTGGGAAAATAAAGGATTTAGATTTCTAAGGATTAATTCTTATGAATATCATTCAATTTGTTGGAATTTAGTATATAAAAACCAAATGAAATTTTCATTTCCTACAAATCACAGAGAAAAAATATAGAAAAGTTTACATCCATTTAAACATCTTAGAAAAAAATTTATAGATTAATATATGCATGCATTCCTATTCCTCTCTTTTTCCTATTTCTATGGTTGAAATTCCCCCACTCTTATGCTACCAGAATCTCACTTCCATCAGGTGGTGAGCTATTAGCACTTGTAAACATCTTGGTTTTTGCTTTCATAAAATCTCTCGTTTCCTGTACTGTGATTTGATCTTTCTCCCCATTATGCCAGGGGAGGATTGCGTCTCCTCTCCAGGATATGTACACTAGTAGCTCTAGCTCACGCACCATTCTCGTCATATCCCTCCACTTTGCCGCTGCCCTCGGAGAAAACAAGCAAATATGTGCACGATCTCTCTCCTAACCAACAAAAGAAATTTCAACAATTAAACCTAGGAGGGAACATGAAATTTTCCTAGCAACCTTAGCTACTTGCTTCATTTCATATTATAAGATGATTTGATTTTTTAAGATATTTTTTCAATTTTAATTAAATTTATAAAAAATATAATAACATTTACGATATCAAATTAGTTTTAGTAAATCTAATATGAAATATATTTTAATAGTAAATTTGTTTTCTACTGAAAATATTGCTATATGTTTTTATAAACTTAATCAAACTTAAAGATTTTTAATTTAGAAAAAAACAAAAATGTTTTATAATATAAAATAAACTGAGTATTATATATAATATTCTTGGACATTTCCATAGCCCCCTATTAAATTTTATGCATATTATTCGTGGATTTATTATCCGATTATCAACGCTACAATATGACCAGTCTCAAGCAAAAGAAATTATTTTTTAACTATGCTGAATACTGGTTAAGTGGTTGACCATATGTTTATATGTAATTCTTGTCACGAATTTTTCCAATTATTGTGAGAATGTGAACTTCCTGCAGAACAAATAAAGGCTGTTTTTTGAGTCAGTACCAAAACACGTCCATTTGGCTAGTATGTAGCTAGAAAAATATTTGGGCACCCCAAATACTACTCATAGAGATCAGTCCTGTTTATAGCTAACTCTTATTACGGAAATAGGCCTATTTCATTATCGTACTATCAGTCTGTGATACAGTTAATTCTTTGATTACTAGAAATGTGCAATCAATACTGGCGCATCTCGGGAAGGGAAAGGAACCAACGGCACGAAGCCACGAACACGTCCTGGGGAAACAGAAACAATAGGCAGGCTCTTCAACTCCAAACTAAACCAAACGAGAAAACACCAATAAATCCACCAAATCCCACGTCCCCAGCTCGACTCGATCAGTTTTCCGAAAGCGAAGATAAAGAGATTTTCATTTGTCTCTATCCACCACCAACACTCCACGTCTCCGCCGCATTTTCAGCAGCACAAAAACTTCCCTTTCACCTCCCCGCCAAAGCTCGCGCTCGCGGTCGCGGCTGATTATGATTTGGGCCCACCTAGGCCGCCATAGTGCTATGCATATCTCACCAAATTTAGTACGAAATAGACAGCTATCTCGATTTGGGCACTCTGAGTTGGATCAAAATGGCCTAGACAACGCTCCCCTTCCCTGACTTGACACAACACTTCTGAGTCAGGTCAAGGGGCAGAGCGTAGTGGAGGCCAAACTGGGCGGTGGCCCCCCAGCTTAGTATCGATATATGTATAGCTATCTAGATGTACTAAACTTGCAAGGTATGCCTTGGTGAGTTGGTTAGACGGTGCACTCCGCTTCCTGCTGGTCTAGCGTACGAGCCCCACCTAGCTCGCTCATAATTATTCTTTTCGATCCTTAGCTCACATATTTATTCTATTTGGGGTGATTTTTGTCGATTTAGTGGTTTTTACTAATAGTAGATATCATATAATATTTTTTCTTAATTAAATAGATCTTATAAATCTATTGATTGATTTTAAGATATACCATGCCATACTTGATAAAAAAAACTCTCACAGACCTACATTTTCCCTAAAAAAATAAATATATTATCTCTAGTATAAACAACGCACTTAAGTCTCTACCATCAAAAACAATACTTCTATGTCTTTCACATATATACTTTATAGCGTTTTACTGTAGAGTAGATGGCCCCGTCTTAGATTTCCCTCAAACTCCGCCACTGTTCAGGTCCACACCAAAACCCTCTCACTCACATGCTCCCTCTCCCAGAAATATTCCCCAGAAACAGTAGAGTAGCTAGCCAGGAGAAGCTGCAACACTCACGCGGTCGTTGGAGTCCCTGAACTGAAGCATATGGAGCGGTGAAATGCCACGGGTTTTACACGCCAAATCTACCCCCTTTTTTTTGCAGCTCTCCCGTCCGTCAAGGATCCGCCCGTGACGAGCAACGCAGCAGCGAGCGCAATAGCGTAGCGTACGCACGTGCGTACACGGACTGACGAACACAAGGGAGCTAGCGGTTAATCCAAGGTCCAAACACGCGCTGGCCCACTACGCGTCGGCCCATCCACCCCATATCCGTCCGTCCACGCGCCCACGCCGCATCACCACCAGTCCGCCGCCACCCCACCCCGCGA
The DNA here is from genome assembly GCA_030770085.1 of Oryza coarctata. NCBI lineage: Eukaryota > Viridiplantae > Streptophyta > Magnoliopsida > Poales > Poaceae > Oryza > Oryza coarctata. Next base: position 18,609,470 of record CM061476.1, on the reverse strand, counting down.
CCTCTTTTCACCTGAGCAGCCGCTGCTCGCTCCGCGCTTTGCCCTCCGCGCCGCCCCCGGCAGCGCTCCACTCCACACCTCCATCTACCCATCCCCTCGCCTCTCCGGATCCGCCATTGCGCCATGGCGTCGTCGGCATCCCGCTCTCCCCTGCTGCTGCTGCTGGTTGTGGCTGTGGCCGTCGGAGGAGTGTTGGGTAGGGGTGGGGGTGGGGGAGGAGGGGAGAGGACGTTCATCGTGCGGGTGGATGCGGACGCGAAGCCGTCGGCGTTCCCGACGCACGCGCACTGGTACGAGGCGGCGGTGATGGCGGCGTCGGGGGCCGGAGGGGAGTGGCGGGAGGGCGGCCCGCTGATCCACACCTACTCCGCCGCCTTCCACGGCTTCTCCGCGCGGATGTTGCCGGCTGCGGCCGCGGCGCTGGCGGCGGCTCCTGGGGTGGCGGCGGTGGTGCCGGAGCGGGTCCGACACCTCGCCACCACCCGCTCGCCGCGGTTCCTTGGGCTGCTGTCCTCCCCGCCATCGGCGCTCCTCGCGGACTCCGATTTTGGGGCCGACCTCGTCATCGCCATCATCGACACCGGCATCTCGCCCACCCACCGCAGCTTCCATGACCGAGGGCTTGGTCCGGTGCCGCCCAAGTGGCGCGGGGTGTGCTCGTCGGGGCCCGGGTTCCTGCCCAACTCCTGCAACCGCAAGCTCGTCGGCGCGCGGTTTTTCTCTGCTGGGTACGAGGCCACCTCCGGCCGCATGAACGAGACGGCGGAGGTCAGGTCGCCGCTCGACACCGATGGGCACGGGACCCATACGGCCTCCATCGCCGCCGGCCGGTACGTGTTCCCCGCATCCACCCTCGGCTACGCGCGCGGCGTGGCTGCTGGGATGGCGCCCAAGGCACGCCTCGCTGCGTACAAGGTGTGCTGGGTGGGCGGCTGCTTCGACTCCGACATCCTCGCGGCCTTCGACGCCGCTGTCGCGGACGGCGTCGACGTCGTGTCCCTCAGCGTCGGTGGCGTCGTCGTGCCGTACTTCCTTGACGCCATTGCCATTGGGGCATTCGGCGCGACCGAGGCCGGGATCGTAGTTTCGGCTTCGGCCGGCAATGGCGGCCCCGGTGGGCTCACGGTGACCAATGTGGCTCCCTGGATGGCCACCGTAGGCGCTGGGTCCATGGACCGCGCCTTCCCGGCCAACGTGCGGCTCGGCAACGGCCAAGTGCTCGACGGCGTCAGCGTGTACGGCGGGCCAGCGCTCCAATCCGGCAAGATGTATGAGCTTGTATATGCTGGAACAAGCAGCGGCGCTGCCTCGTCTGCGGCTGACGGCTACTCGTCGTCTATGTGCCTCGACGGCTCGCTCGACCCCGCCGCAGTGCGCGGCAAGATCGTGGTGTGCGACCGCGGGGTGAACTCGCGTGCCGCCAAGGGCGACGTGGTACACCGCGCGGGCGGCATCGGTATGGTGCTCGCAAATGGGGTGTTCGACGGCGAGGGCCTCGTCGCTGACTGCCACGTTCTGCCAGCCACAGCCGTCGGCGCGGCCGCTGGCGAGAAGCTCCGTAAGTACATTGGGTCGTCCACGCGGCAGGCGCCGGCCACCGGCACCATCCTGTTTGAAGGCACCCATCTCGGCGTGCACCCAGCGCCTGTGGTGGCCGCGTTCTCGGCGCGTGGCCCGAATCCCCAATCCCCGGAGATACTCAAACCAGACCTGATTGCCCCCGGCCTGAACATCCTCGCCGCATGGCCCAGCGGCGTCGGCCCGGCCGGCATCCCCTCTGATGGCCGCCGCACTGAATTCAACATCCTCTCGGGCACGTCCATGGCTTGCCCGCATGTCTCCGGCCTCGCCGCATTGCTCAAGGCGGCGCATCCTACCTGGAGCCCCGCGGCGATCAAGTCAGCGCTCATGACCACCGCCTACACCAAGAACAACAGCAACGGCACCATGGTGGACGAGTCCACGGGCGTCGTGGCCGATGTGTTCGACTTCGGCGCCGGCCACGTTGACCCGATGCGCGCCATGGACCCTGGTCTCGTCTACGACATCACCCCCACGGACTACGTCAACTTCCTCTGCAACCTGAACTACACCGAGCAGAACATCCGGGCGATCACGCGGCGGCCGGCGGACTGCCGCGGCGCGCGCCGGGCTGGGCACGCCGGGAACCTCAACTACCCATCCCTGTCCACCACGTTCGTCGCGGACGGCACCAGGGCGACGATGAAGACTCACTTCATCCGGACGGTGACCAACGTCGGCGGCGGGCGGGCGGTGTACCACGCGACGGTGAGGGCGCCCGAGGGGTGCACAGTGACCGTCCAGCCGCGGCAGCTGGCGTTCCGGCGCGATGGGCAGAAGCTGAGCTTCACGGTGCGGGTGGAGGCCGCGGCGCCCGCCAAGAAGATGGAGCCCGGGAGCTCGCAGGTAGGGAGCGGCGCGGTGACGTGGAGCGACGGGAGGCACGCCGTGAACACCCCGGTCGTCGTGACAGTGCAAGCACCACTGCAGTAAGACAAACAACCCCTCGTGCCGACGCCAACCACGCGATCAGAGCGAAGCGAACGCCATCTCAGTGTTGTGTTCTCAGTGAGTGAGACATTGCTCCTTGGACCATAATGGTATTAGTATCCGCTAGTGGTAGTATTATTATTATTCATATGTATAAGCTTAATCAATACTGGGACTCTAGCTCAGGGTTCTGTAATCTTCTTCTACCTCCCTGCTCCCTCCCTCCTCATCTTGATCTTCTCTTCATTTCTCTGAAGCAAAGCCATTACGTGGTTTTGTAGTAGTTCTACAATGTGAGGGTTTTCAAGAGGTTTTAAGATGTGTGTAAAGAGGCAAGAAGTTGATCTAATCATCCGATGCTACAACTCCTATCAAATATCTACATGGTCCTCACCTGAGCTCACATGGACGTCTGAGACTTAACTCGAGTGAGGGATTGGCCCAGCGTGTACTTGCTAGTGTACTACCTGGAGCAAGCATAACTGCCTTCAATTCAACCTACCTCGTGCCTCTGAATTTTTTGGAGGAGATGGAGGGAAAGCCAAACGAGGCTGGCTGCTGCCGGTGCCGGCTTGTGGGAGCAATAGCAAAGCAACGCAAATCGTCATCATGCTACGCGGCGTGGCTTTCCGGAAAGGCCTGCGCTGTGAACAATTACGTGGCATCAATGGCAGAGAAAGGGAGGGGCAAAAGCTGGCGCAGTCTGGAGACCAACAGATGAAGCTTGTGCCTACGCAGAACAGGCTGCTAAGTTATTGCAGTGCTCGGGACAGGTCAGTGCATTTCCAATACAATAATTAGAATAACATCCATATAATTAAACGACTTATCATAAGATAAAATATAGTGTGAAATAAAGGGAAAAAAGAAAACCATACCTTATATAAATCCTTATATAATTCATGATTTCTACACAACATTTAAGTGTGAGATGAGCGGTATTAAATTTAAATATAAATTAATAGTATTTGTATTAAAATAATATTTTCTAGCACTAATTTTCTTTATAAAGTGAAGATATACCCTTACCGGAACCGTCCCTTCGACTTTGCTAGGGGCCATACAGAGACTTTTGTGAGGATGGTGGTTTAACCTGTGCTGTGCTGGGTGGGTGACTGTTTTTGTGAACCCCTCGTCGTGCTAATTAACTGCCTTAAGTACAACTGCTGGACGTAGAACCAGTAGAATAATGTTTGTTGACTTGATTTGACCACAAGTACAGTACAGAGTACAGACCATGGCTAGTGGATCAGTGTACTAGGAGATTGTGACAAGAAGAGCAGGGGGGCCATTTGAAACGCGTGGGATCCCCCAGGCGACGACGCCTCGTTTTCTCCAAAAACAAATCAGAGGCATCATCCAAGCTGGCAAACTGCCACCTCTTCAGTATTTCTGTTGGGTTCTAATGTTCGATCACACGCACTCGTTGACAGTGGACACACGATGAATACAGAAAACACATTTTCTTTGTACCGTGCAACCTGGCGCCATTTTATTGTTGGTTCTTTTTCATTCATCAGCTTAGCTAAACACAAACACAAGTTAGCCAACAGCCGATGCTCTTCTAATTCCCGTGATGCCCACGGCTCTACCATATGGTCACACTTAATTCTATCTGCTACAAAGCAGTCACATGCAAGGCAAGACCTATTCTCTCGCCTGGAGCCCCATGAGTACACACTATGCAACTAACTCCACTCCTAAGTCCTAACACATGGGTGAACACGTTACCGACTAACTCAGCCGTGAACACGGCTCAACCTGCGTGCAAACTCTAACACAACGCGCTAATGTATGCATGGCTACATGAGACTCAAAACGTGCACTTGGTTAGATATCAACAGGCTTCTACTAATACAACAAGGTTGCCATCAACAACTGTAGAAAATTATGTGCTTGCGACTCGTTAGCAGTAAGCAGTTCAGCACTCCTGATGGAAAAACAACTGACTGGCGCACTCGAATCGTTGCTTGTTGTTAGACTTTCCTATCCTTCACTAAACATAAGTCGTTATAGAACTTCTCTGTACTTGTTCAGCTTTTTTTTGCCATCTTGACTGTTCATCGCCGCGATCGAAATGCAAGAGGCCGAATTCAGGGGAAGGTCCGCCCCGATCAGGAGGATCTTCTGCGACGGCACCATACTGATTCGCTGCCAGCCTCATAGGCCGAGACTATCTAGCGGCCCATTGTTGTTAGCCGCGAACAAGTTTGTGACGAACATGTATTCACGTGCGGAAAAGGTCTACTTACATCCCTCAATTATTTATCATTCGTATATCTTAACTTTAAAACTGGATATATGGATATATATAGTGTCCTTCAACTATTAAACCAGTGTAAATATAATTTATTGGTATTGTTAACAATAGTTTTGTCTTACATGGTACTAAATGATATGGTGACTTTGGTTAGTAAAAATAATTTTAAAACTAGTATGACTGGTCAGCTAGAAAAAAAAGTAGGGCTCACCTATTCTCTCTCTCCACTCTTCCCCTAACTCTTGAGGCTGGCGATGCATATGGGTGAAGTAGCTTACAGCAGCAAGGTGGCTGGGGAGTGGCTTAGGATCAGGTGCAGCATGGCTACAGTGGTGGACGATAGTGTAGATATCGCGGAGACGAGCGAAAAGTGATAGAACAATGCTGATAGAACACTAAGATCAAGCGCCCCAACGCGGCCAGTGACACAAGAGACATCGCCCATGTCCATGGCAAACCGGAGGTGGAGTTTACCCAAACTACTAGCACGCCGCGCAAGTTGACGATCATAGAGGTGTCCTTGAACATGAGTAGTTGCTAGGAATAAAAAGGTGACCTCCATCATCGGCTATCAAAGTGAGGTCAACCGCTACTGCCCTTCCTAGCTCTCTGCACTACCGTCACACCTAGGAAGCAAGGATCAAACTACAACTCCGTGCTAGCCTATCGCCACCAAGGTCGCTATGGGTAAGGATGAATGCAGCGGGGACAATTGAGCGATGGTAGCGACAACTATGAGCATCGGTTTCGATATGAATCTATATCCTCTACTTCCTTGCACTCTTGGACTCGAGCCACCGCCGCTTCCTCCTCATCCTCCTTCGTGCCATCACCCTACCGACGGTTTGTCCCCTCTCCGTCATAACGATGGCAGGAGGGTAGGTGCGCCACTTGCTAATGATTGCCTTTGCCCTCACTAGCTCGTTGCCATATCGTCAAACAACGCGCAAGGAGCCCGAAGCCTCTAGCAACCACCTTTCATTGTCATCATGCCCCAAGCACAATAAGCTCAAAGGCAATTGGAGAGCAGCTTGGAGACGAGGTACTGAGGTTGCCATCGATAGTGAGAGGAGAGGGGCAGAAGAGAGGGAGAGATGGAGAGAGTGATGCTGATGCAGAACTAATGTTTTTTTTAATTTTTTCTAACTAATAGATTTTTTTCTAACTAAGTATCATAATCATTTTTTCTGCTCATGCAGCCATCCTACTATCACAAACAAAACAATAATAATTATTTATTGAGTGCAGTGTCACGTGGTAGGACAAAATTATTATTAAAAGATTAAATTTGTATTGATTTTAATAAATAGAGGACGCTTTATATCCGATTCCGGTTGACGGGGACGAATAAAACTCTGACCTGTGTAGTTTAGGGACGAAGTGAACCTGTCTTCACGTGCAGCTCAAATATATCTGGGCTGGAGCGGCACCAAGACTTACGTGAGTCCCAGAGTAGTTGGGCCGACACGGGACTTTGACTTGCATGCGGCCCGTATTAGTTGGGCCGGAACTTGGACTGCTACCTACGTGCGGCCTGGGACGGAAACTGACCCGAGACTTATATGCGGATCGCGTGTCGTCCGGGCCTAAATTTTCAGGACGAGAATGTTCGGGCGCGCCGTCGTTTGGAACAAGTTATGGCCCCGGAAATCTGTGTGGAGTTTGTGTTTGGGTCGTACGGATCGATTTTGATCTGATATGCACACTGATCAAACATATATATGATACACGGTTTGCATACACAAGATAGTTGGCCCGCCCCATTGCACATCACTTTGTAATTTGCACAACTCCTCGCTGCCACTTTCGTGCATGCCAAGTTTGACTAGCGCATCTTCTTCCATTTTGTGTTCTGCATGCACAGAAGAGGCCGACTATGGTGTGGCAAGGCCTAACTCGAGCACAATTTGGATCGTCACACGGGCATACACGCATAAAATCGAGCGTATCCCTTTAACACACGCTTGAGAGACGTAATTGTGATGTACCCAACTTAATCGCCGTACCGAAAGTGCTTTTCCCGAGAAATTCCTACTCGCTACACTTTCCAGTGAGTTGCGCCATGACGTCGTAGTGAAAACTCACAGGAAACCATAGAAAAAAAAAAACTCGATAAATTTCAAACATGAACCGCGAGTGCCGTGCCCATGCCAGGGCAGCGCTAGTGCCGTGCAGCTCGGCCGCCGCGCGCCGGATGTGACGCTGTGAGAAGCGGAGCTGGAAATAGTAGCATTTGGAAGCTGGCAACGGCGGAGATTCCCGTGTGCGCTGCGCTCGCCAGGTCGCACGAGCTCTCTATCTATCGTTCGCGGCACACACGTGCTGCCTACATCCATGTCCCGTCAAGCCTTACTTTAAAGCGGGTTACTACTCGAACCACGTTCCAAAAGGAGAGAAAAAAAAAGGGTTATAGTATTGCACTAGTGCTCCTCGAACCTCGCTGAATGATGATTTGAAAATGAGATGATAATAGTGCTCGTCTAAATATCTGGCTATTTAATTTGTGTGTGAAGACTTCCTGTGCCAGTGCCCTGTCGGCAAGCTTGTTCATCGTCGATCGCATTGGTCCACCGTCCACCCATCATGCATGCCAGCGTTTATGCGTACGTGCGCACCCAGTTTGTGAGACGAGGCTGCGTGCGCACATGTGAGGCGAATTACGACACGTGTGTACATAAACGTAGAGGCTAGCGATTGGTGAATGCTGACACGGCAAAATAAATGCCCTGAAGACCTGAACCACACTATAGCCAATTAAGTGGAGTATAGTGTTTACGTAGGAGTATCGTATGTATCACAGTATAACTATTTTTAAAATTTATATTTGTCTTATAATATAAGTCACTTCTCTATTTATCTATATATCTCAACCAATCACAATCTTTTTTTAAAATTATTTTTATCTCTATCGTTAATTTCTTAAAAAAATGAAGAAGTATATATTTTAAGATGAAGCGAGAATGAGTACTAGTATCCCATGCATGCGTCCACTCACAGGATGCGTAGCTAGCTACCCAGCCTAACCGAGCGTACGTAGCACACGTGCTACTACTGGAGCTAGTCGTATCCAGACAGCAACAAGCAGCTACGTCCTATCGATATCAGGCGGTGAGGATCCTGCATGTATTCGTAATTCTGCCAGGAGCAGCTTGCACGTATCGTACGCCCACCTTTGGGTCTCTATAACTCTATCAATATCATCGTACACTCTTATTTCCTCCGTCTCACGATACAACGGTTATCTTATTTTTAAAAAAATTAAAAAATAGCAAAAGGGTACAATATATTATAAAAGTTAGTAGTTGGAGAAATAAAATAGTAAAAAAATGGATAAAGTACTATAAAAATCTATCTATATATTTTTATTATAAATACAACTTTTAAAAGCTGAAGCTAGAAATTATCATGTTAATTAGATAAATAGAAAAATATGTGCACTGTTAGATTATGGTAAGTGTAAATTTTGATGGTTGAGATCCATCCACACGTTAGATTATATTAGAGTTGTACAATTAATACCAGTCCTTAAAATAGAGATGATATATATAGAAACCAATATGTATTAGGAAAGAAAATTAAGCAACAGAAGCTGCTCCATTGAATTTCAGAAAAAGCTGGTCCGAGTCGGACAGTCCTGTGCTGCTTGCTTCTTGCACGTGGAAGCCAAAATTTTGATGATGTGAGCAGAAGCGATTGTCTTGGAAACAGAATAAATTATTGAACAAACTAAGGCCCTGTTTTTTTAAGTTAATTCATCAAATTATTAAAATAGATTATTTTCCCTATTCTTCAAAAATATATATTTTCTTAAAAAAACATTTCTATTGAATTGCTTAGACCACTTTTTTTGAGTTTATTTTTGAAATATTTAATTTATCCTAGATAATATGTGATAATAATTCAATTTGCTCAGTAATCTAAATCAAATGGGCCATAAACTGAGCACATTGCATATAGACATGTTGCTGTTTTGAATTATCAATATATTAAAACCTTATACATAGAATTATCTCTATAAAATTGGGGAAGTCAATCTCATCATTTGCATGTTTTCTAGATGATTATGAAAATTTGAAATAAATTAATGACATATATTACTCTACAAATAATCAATGCTAAATTCGGTGCTATTTATGATGGCATATGTTTCCCTATGTTTAAATCAAATTTGGACTTGTATCTAAAGAATATACTCTCTCTGTCTCCAGATAAGTGGCCATTTTAGAAGCGAAGGCAAATTATATGGAGAGAAAAAAAAATCAAAATATCCCATATTAAATGAGAATTATTTATGAGTGAAAAGGTGATTGGAGTTAAGATAGAGAGAAATTTAAATAAAGAGTAATAGGCGGAAGAAGTAGTATTTCAAATTAATTACTTAATTTGGGACAAATTTTAAATCCAAAATGGTAGCTTATTATGATACAGAGAAAGTATATGCTTATTATTAATCATATAAACGGTACAAAAATTTCCCAATTGTACTATATCTTTTCTGAAAAATAATATAAAAATAATATCTTTTCTGATATTTTCATTTCTAAAATTTAATTTTTTTAAAATATAGGTCAATATAGTAGAAGTTACCACTAAATAATTAAATTTATAAATATAAAAAAATTTCAACCATTTTTTGACCGTTTCAAAAAATATATAAAATAGTACCGTTTCTGACCATTTATATCCCTACTTATTATACAACCGTTGTAAAATCTTCACTTCCTATAAAATCGTTTCCATTTGATTGATATTTGACAATTTTAAACCGACCTCTCTTCGTTTTATGTCTTGAAGTGCATACCTTTACTATTTGGCCTCGGGAGTGACACGGGCTAATAACAAACGCCAAGAGCAAGCCATGTTTCAAATCATAAAAACTAAAGTTTCTGTTTTCAGCATCCATGCATATCGACCAAACAACTTAAACCAGCTATGAAATACAGAGGTGTATCACTGTGTCCTAGGTGAGACACATAAAAAAAGAGCAAATGAATAGTAATACCGGTTAGTTCAAATTATCATCATTGGCATTTTTATATATACTCTACCATCTCAAAATATAAGATGCCAATATTTTAAGGAAAATCAGTGTCTATAGCTTTTGAATAATAAAATTAAAGTGGCAATATATATTATATATAGTGTCACGCATGTAATATATTTATATTCGTATTTAAAAATATTTTTATATAGTGTTAATTTCTTATTTACTAATAATATATTATGAAAGAAAGTAATGGTAAAAATATAATATTATAGGCTGTGCAATCTAATATGCCTACAGGAGATATGAAACAATATGATTTGGCCTAACACGAGCTGCCAGTGGTTGTAAGTAGGCCTGTCGAAACACCGAGCTTGACACCAACCTAAAAGCATACACCTGAGCCTAGCCCACAACACCAGCCCGAGAACAACTAGCCTGATACAGCAAGTGATTAGTGCGTCATTAAGCACTTTCCTCTTCAAGACTAATCGTGCATGTGCTCCGAGTAACGAAAGTACGCAGCATTTAAACAATATTACCATGGTAATCAAGCTGATAACATACTTCTTGATAATTACAGAAGAGGTTTTATATTCTCAGCCTTGGGTCACGAACCAAACACATACATCGTCAGGCTGTCTGACCAGGCAAAAATCGTTAGAATATCAGGCTAGGCACCAGTTTTTCTCACGCATAGAGCTCATGGTACCAACCAAACTGACCCTTTGTTAGATTGTTTGTTGCACATCCCAAAATTAGTAAATATTAGAAAAATAGCCAAGACATGAGACAACATAGTTCATATACTGTATTCATATACTGTTATGTATGACGTGTTTGATTCTCATACAAGAGCGATAAAGCTCCATGGTCTCCTCTGATACGTCCGGAAGGGCAAGATGCTAATTGGGTCGATTAGGCTCGGGCTATGCCCTGTACGACTACATTGGCTACATGCATATATAGCTAAGATGATCAATTGGAATTTAGGAGCCAGCATCATTGTCATGCATCGTAAGGTCGATAGAACAGATATATATATGTATTATGATATACATATGATGGCTACCATTTCTATTGAGTACGTAACGAGATCTTTAGTAGATTGATTTTTTTAATTTTGTAGATACATTCGACAAGGTATGCAATATTTTATTTAATTTATCGTATATTTTTTTGATAAATAATTTACATATTTACCTAGAGCATTTTTATATATAATATTTATTTTTTCGAGTTCATGTCATATCAAACTAACTACTTGCTCTATTATGGTAAATATGGTAATAAACATATGATTTAAATATGCTCAATATGTCATGACATGACAAGAAGATATATATAGATTTTCAAGTATATGCTTAATATTTTCTTGACTTCTAGAAATTTCTTTTTAAAAATAATAGTAACATATTTCAAAATAGTTGTCGGTACTGCCTAAAATACCTATGAAAAAGTTGCCATGTTAGAATGATTTCTCATAAAAAATTGGTAGTATGTTTTGTCGAGATTCTATCCATGTTATTTATCTCGAGTATTTGTAACATTGACAACGGAGACACTTCACTCATAAACAGAGGGCCCGAAACTCTACTCATATCATTTATCATAATGACTAAGTTAGATATCTTGAATAGTTATGACGCTTAAGACCCCAAGACTATATTATTAGATGACACATCGCAAAAGTAACCACCCTGATTACCCAGTATGTTTGATGAGACAACATTCATGCCATCGATTTTAACTAGTTGGAATAAGGGTTAGTTGAAAAAGGGATGGAGGAGGTGCTCCATTACCAAGCGAAGGGCCCGAGGCGCTGCTCATATCATCAAGGACGCTGGCAGAGCGGATGTCTTGAATGGTGACAACACATAGCGTGTTGTCACCTAAATACAGAAAGCATACATGGAAAATAAGTGATACATTTCCAACAAGAAGCTTGAAAAAAATCATAGCCTTTTGGTATGCTTGTGAGTTGTAAAAATAAATACAAAACCATACTGACCACATGAGATGCGCATCCGATAACCAACATGAGCACTAATTTTATGGTTAAGACTTGACTACGTCGCTAGTTTTCACAAAACTAGCTATGTCATAGCTATCTTACCACTAATACACATTATGATCTGATTACGCCTCTAGTCTTGGCGAGTGGTCTTATCACATATATGTGTTACCTACCTACCAGATTGACTATTTTTTCGTTACAAAAGACAACTCGACCTAAACTAAAACTAATACCACTGAAATTGTGGTTGAAGACATCAAATAGTTAAACAAATCGATACTCTTTATATCACTTTTCTACTCAAACTATCTACTTATTAATTACATTTATAAGAAGATAGTTAGGGGCTAAGAAAAGTGTATTATTTACTTATAAATTAAAAAATATTTTAAATTTTAGTTTATATTTTTCTCCTGAGCGTTCGCTTAGGGGCTTGTTATTTAACAACTTGTTCTAAGTAGTTGATTTTAAGAAAATCAAATGGTAGAATAACCCATCTAATATTGAGTAAGACTAAGATTCATAAAGACTCTCTATTAGTCGACATTTTATATTGACGAATTAGAGCTAAGAGCGATAACTCCATAACTCAACTAAAAGACATATGCTAATCCAAAGGTACCTATTAGTCAAAAATCTACTTTGGCTAGACATGTGTTGGGTTAGTGAATCCAATTATTAATATATACAAGAAGAAGATCAAACGATAGAATGAAGTTGAAAGTTATCCATAGTTAAAATTTTATGCTGACTAGATGTGACCTAAATTGATAACTCTAAAAAAATAATCACATATCTTGTATTGGTCTGATAACCCATATACAGTGACTACGTGTGGTTTTTCATATCACACGATATCACAAGCTCTTCGTCTCTATGATAAAAAACAAATTTGGGCACATGCAATTGCCAAAGATGGTAGTGTTACTAAAAGGATGTAGACACAGCTTGTTAGAAATAAATTTCTCATCCAAGTAAGCGGTTGCCGATAAGGTGGTTCAAGTATCCCAATAAAAATTATACAAGATAGCTGATAAAGAATAGTGACATACCTATATGTTTTTTACTTATATGCACCTAGATAGTGTAACTTGATATTCCCTACATTGATAGATGTCTTGTCTCTATATTGTGTCTTTTGACTAGTCACATAATAGGTATTGCTTTATAAATCGAGTAGTCGAGAAAGATAAGTAAGCTTTTACATTGTCAAATTATGGAATATGTATATTTTGTCCGAGTACTACACAAACTTAATTTTTTTTGTTGTTGACTAGCAAAGGGTATGATTTTAAATATCTTCTCGGTACTATACCAGACGCTCAAAGTATTTATTATTGGAATGAGACATAAGAAAAACAACTTAACATTAGTTGAAACAAGAGAATGTAAGAGTTTATAAGTATGATAAAACACATCTAGGTACACAAAGGTTTTTAGGTATTTTATAATTATAATTTACTTGTTTATATTTAAGTATATATATTAAGTTAAAAGTACATATAGATCTCCTAGGCGATTTTAACTGATAGATAATAAGTAATTAGGAAGTAAATATATTATAATTAAAAATCTTACAGTAATTTATTGATATTTTTTAAAAAAGGCCACATAAAAAAAGAAAAAAAGTAAGAGGAAAATGTAATTTTACTTTTTTTAAGTCCATTTCTGTTTGGGCAGAACATATAGCTACTGCCCTGCATCTGACCTCTCTATCAGCCTCGGAACGAGAGCGGCGCAGGTGGCCAGGCCCACGCCTACGCGCGCCCTGAGCCGGGAAAACGCCGCGCGCCGCGCGTACAACAGCGCTAATGAAAACCCACACATATGGCCGGATGGGGCCACGCACGGTTCGCCCTGCCGCTTGCGATCGCGAGCGCGCCGGCGGCATGGCGAGCAGGTAGCGGCCGCAACGCGGGCGGGCGGGGCCTGGACGACTCTTCGCCGTCGCCGTCGTGTTGTTGTTCTGAGGTCTGAACCATCGACACCGACGCATGCATATCGGCGTACACGCGGTGACGCGGGCGCAGCCTTTTGCCGTCATATCCCTCCCTGATCTTCCTGCTGCCTGTGCGTCCTACTGAGGCAGCAGGTAGCATCCGTCAGGCTGCTCGCGCGCGCCCACGAAGGCCACGACCGTGACACCTCCCCACATATATACAGTGTCGGTAGGGGCTTAAGGCTACATGCCTTTCTATGTGTTTGATTCCAGGAATGGAGTGGGATGGGAGGAAGCCATTCTATTTTTAAACGTATCTGTATGAATTTAAGTAGAAATAGCATGGTCACTAGAAAGAATATTCTTCTAAGATGTAGAACAGTTTGATAACTAAAATTCTGAAAAGACCAATTTAATTTATTTTCTCTCTCGTTGATATGTGGGCCATGCCATCCCATCTCTAAAAAAATAAAATTATACTATTCCATGTGTCAAACAGGAATCTAGATCATCTCATCCAAAAACAAGTATGACCTTAACCCATCCCATCTTATCCAAAAACTAAACACATACTTAAGAGTACTCGAGAGGGCAAGGCCAGGCAAGTTACCATGGTGAAATCAACCAATCCGACCAAGTTCTAACATCTACATCCTTCATTTCAGAAAAAAAAACCAATTTGTGGCTTTAGTACATCTATCTAGCCAGTGGTGTATGGGCCCACTTGACATCCTATTAAGGGCCAGTATCCCCATCGAACCACCAAATTAACATCACTAGTTAAAATTTGGTCTTCTCGGAAGTTTTCACGACAAAAAAAATCAACCCTAAAATCCTCTCCGTTGATCTCCAATTAGATTTTTAGGTATGTAATAGGTTTCTAATTTCTCTTTCTAACAAATAACTAAAATAGACTACTAGAAATAAAAAAAGTGAGTTCTCTTGGGTCGAAGACTCCAATTTTTAGTCTTATTTTTGGTGACCGTAGTTGTAAGAATTATGATCTACATTTATATCTGTTGATCATGCTATCTTTTAATAGAAATTCAAGCAAACATATCCTAGCACTATAACATTTTGAAAATTATAGAGTTATTTTGCGCAACAAATCAAACAAGTAATTTTGTCTTATACCTAACCAGAAGCTAGGTAAATGAATATATAGTCATTTTATTCAGACTAGTAGCATGCTAGCGTATTACAATAGGCACACACTACTGGAAATGGGTGGCATAACTCTTATGAGTGGAATGAATTGGGAGTTTTTTCCCCGTTTGGCCTCTCATTTTTCTCTCGTGCACAAGCGGTGAGAGGTGGGAGCTTTGTGAAAAAAACCAATCTGAACCGACGGTTGAACCAGACTAGAGGTTGTCATGATCCGTTCGCATGTAAAGACTGGATATGTACTGGACCGCTTTGGATCGCTAGAACCAGCCAATTTTATTGAAAACCGGGTAATAAACCATCTCTGGTCGGACCAGACTTGGTCTGAGTGTTGAAATGGCCACATTGAGGCCCGGACATGTATTTAACCCTCCTTGGAATACTCGAACTGGATGGTTTATCAAAAACCGGGAAATAAACCGTCTCTGGTTGGACCGGACTTGGTCTGTCAGTGTTGAAATGAACAGGGCCCGCATCATCTCGTTTTTGGCAAAAAAAAAAAAACCTGGAAAAGGCACGCGGTGCACGAGTCGATCTTTGGTCGATGCGTTGGAAGATGCCGCCCGTAGTCATGACATTTTGCCGGTTGGTACAAATTGGAAACTTACAATATACATCTACTTAGCCACAGTTTGATCGGCCGGGTCACCGGCCAAACCGTCAACCAGTGAACCGAGGGACTAACCGGGTCACTTATCAAGCTGACTTTTTATACTATGGTTGCTTTTTATATAGTAGCAGAGATTATGTTGTTTGTTGCTCTGCTACAAGAGAGTACTAGGCAATATTGCATTGGCATTACCAAAGTCTGAATCAGGTATTACTGAATTTTGAATTTTGGTCGCAATCCAAACAGAAAAGCAAACTCCCATAGCTGCACCAAAAATTTTGATGGCGATAAGATCTTTCAAGTGCCAAAATCCGCATAATATGATTTCATCCGATCCGTTGATAATATTCTCCTCCAACATAATGGCTGTCATAGCAGACCCTATCTCTGATCAATTTGAGGCCAACATGGTGCCAAACTACCAACTATGTGTACATCCACTTGACATCAATCAGATCTGGAACTTAATTTGCAGGGGCACGAGTCAGGGCCCTGGCTATAACTTGCTACATTAAGCAATCCCGTTGAAAAGTGTACGTAGTGTACATCACAAAATCGGACATATATGGGCGTATGTTGCTGTCAAGCCAGTGTTTCGATGGATACTTTTCATCTGGCATTTGATCTTCCTCTGGAACCGCGACTAGCCAGCCACCGATAACTAATCTACGATTAATTTGTTTTCTAAGAGGAGGGAGTACTGATTAAGGCCCGTTCTTCTTAGATTATTTATAGGGTTGTTAGAATGAATTATTTGCTTCACACTTTAAAAAAACATGTACATTTTCTTAAAAAAAATTCTTCTACTGTGTTTTTTATATAACTTGTTTTAAACTATGTTTATTTCTTAAATATTTAAATTTATTCATATAATCAAGTCAATAATCCATAAAAATAATCTGTTCAATAATCTAAATTAATCAAAATGGCATGAAAGTATGAAACAATATGAAACCACAAGGACATGGCAGCATGTAGCAGCATGGCTTTGTTGATCGATCGAAAAACTAATTAAATTAAATTAAATTAAAATGGGCTGCCTCTCGTACCTCTAACTGAAACATTTTATAATCACCGACAAATGGGTTAAGATGAAATTAACTATGTAAATCTAACATGTTTTCTTTAATACGGCATCCTTTCTTTTTATAATTGGGAATTTGGGATGATGGATGTTGAGGCACCAAACTGGTGTCGTCTCCCGTAGTCCCATGATTGCAATGTTGATGCGTGCCGAATCAAATCCTACTAGTTGACGAGCATGGGCATAATAGTATTCTCGTTTGACTAATTGAAGTTATCTTTAACCACTCCTAATGTCGGAACTTATTACAATATTAGTGGGTAGACCTTAACCGTTTTACTATTAGAGAAAGATGAGCACGGAGGTTAGAGAAAGAATATAAAAGGGCATTGTTATATGTGTCAGTAACAAATCATTATCAAAAGATAGATATGCAGCTAAATATAATTAAATTAAGCTACGTGAAGAAGAGAAGGATACACAATTAAGGACACAAGGTAATTAAGGCAAATATAATGATCCCCTTTTGTTGCTTCTTCTGGCCACCCTTGTGGTTGGCTCCCTTAATTCTTGCAAGGGGATTACTTCATGATTAGCTGATTGCCTTTTTCATGCATGTAAGGTGGCACGTTGTATTTTATTTTGTGCTTTGGCCTGCAAGCACACTACTGCTGAATTCAATTGGGTGTCCCCTCTAAAGAAAAGGAGGATTGAATTGGGTGTCTCGCACTCCTGCGAAGGCATCAAGTAGGGCGGTTGGTCCTTGAAAAGAACTTTGGACTTTGGAGTTTGGAAGTTAAGGCAGGCACCTACCATTATTCATTCAGACCTTTGAGCTTTTGGGACAGCTGGGATGCTAAAGCGAACCCTCATCCATCGCCCGTACGTGCCTACAAATTAAACTCCTTTTGCTGTGTACAAAATTTGTTTAGTATATATACTCGTATAATATAATTCACCTGAGGCCAAAATGATTGTCTTTTGTGTGCAGAGAGGACAGATTATTGATTAGCAGCTGGAGGACTTGCATTAAGCAATCTGAAAACCTTAATTTGGTTTCAGTTTGGTACGCAGCTAGTAGCTTGACTGATGACTATGGACGGCAGCTGACGATACGTGGCATGCAATTAGCTCCATCAGTTTGGCGCTAATTTTGCGGATTTGGCGCGTCAGTGACAGTTGCAGCGCAACGCAACGACGGTAGCAAACTAGAGAAAAAAAATCAGTGTGATATAATAAATTTTCAGAGCAATTTCGGTATGATATTGATATGTCGTGTGCATTAAAGGCAGGAATAGTATGAACTTGTAATTGCCTGCATACTTGTTTCTGAATTCTGTCACTGTTGTATAATGTACGGCATCATGGAAATGTCACGTCATGTGCATGCTGGTTGATTGTTTAAATCAAGTCTCAATCCAATCAGGATAGCGAACAGTTCCAGTTGCTCACCACCAAATCTGCATAGAAAATGAGAATTTCACAGGATCCATGGCAGTGTCGCCGCTCCTTTGCATGGAATTCATGTGTTTCAGACATGACATTGTACCTGTAAGGATTAAATCGGGGAATCAATTAGATTAATGGAATTGCTAAAATAATGTTGCAAGTTTTTTTAATGCAAAACTTTCACATGTAACAATAGTGTTCATGTTCTGTGTTGCTAGAGTCGGACCGCTAGCTATCCGGTGTTCGATGATAGGGTGTAAGACTGACATCCTGCACAATCCGGCATACAGCACATAGAAAACACACGCTCAATTTATCGGTAAGTACAGTAGACATATGAACCAAAGTTCTTGAAACACTACTATCTCCATCTTCTCTTTTTTGATCCAATCCGTTCTCCAGTGAACACATATCGGCTTATATACTCCATGACATACCTACCCCTCCCCCTCATGGGGGGTCCTAACACTACCGTGCATGCATACATCATTCCGAGCACTATAACCAGTCAACGTGTTGTCTGTCACTAGACTACCCTTGAGCCAACCACCCATGCGACTATACCTCTCCCCATGTTAGAATTGTTCGACCAAAGTGAAGAGGGCGTGATACATTGAATCACTCGTATTTATTACCCTTGATCGATCATGAGGATGTCTCATTAAAGCCAAATGACATGGCGTGCACATTCATGCTTGCTCTGCCCTTGGAGAAAGACGTGGGATTTACAAGGCTCCGCTCTCTCGAGTTTTGTGTGCCCGTGCATGTCTATCGACGAATACGCTTGGGTTATTCATCTACGGTTTAAATGGGTTAGTACATCAACCCAATCCAAACCAAAAATGTTTAGACGATTTAGGTTAAGCAGGTTTGACGGGCTGAACCGTGGTGGCTGTCGTCTTCCGCCTTTGTACGGAAGAAACAAGCAAAGCAAAATAGCCATATCACTGCATAAGAATCCATCGCACATGCACGCTATTGATGGGCACACGATGCCTCCTAGAGCTGTGGATGCTGCTCGTCGAGTGCACAATATAGGGACACGGTTGTGGATAGACATGACAACGCGTCAAGCTACAGCTGTAAGGACATGTCACCGTTGGGCACGATGACACTGCTAGCTAGTCTCCGGCATAGGGTTGCAGCCATGGCGGGGGATGTGGCCTCTCGTCGCTCGCACTAGAGACACCACGGCTACGGGGACTCATCGTCACCATAGAGCTCACCTTGCCAGGACGTAGCTGCCATAGGGTTCATTGCTATCGTGTGCAAGGACACCGTAGCCATTGAGCTCATTGCACCGGCGACGCAACCGCCATAGGGCTCATCAAGGTCGTGTACAGGGTCATTGTGGGCTTGTATTTTTGTGGGGTTCGTTGTAGCATGGGGACACAACCATTGACTCCGATAAGTTCAGTGGGTTATCCTAATCCCAAACCAACCGAAGTGAAAGAGCAAAAATGGGTTAGCTTAGCTTGGCTTGGCTTGGCGGGTTGAGCCCAACCCATGAACATCTATACCACGTGTGGGCTTCTGAGCGCCCTAGGAGAGGGGCTAATCCTAGGACTGCATGGGCTCATCACTTGTCCGTCTCTTGTCATTATTGGGTGTGGCCCCGAGAGGTTGACAAAATTGCCCTAAACTTACCATGCAGGGTGCTCCAAGGTGGCACTCAAGGGTCAACGTGCTACCACATGCCATACTCCAGCTGCCTCGCAAGTATAGCCTTTTGAGTCGACACGGTTGCCCTAAGCTTGTCAGGTGGTGGTTTTCAGGTGCTCTTATGCCAACACCATTTCTTTGACCTACCTAGGTCACCAAGATCGCCTAGGGCAAGCCGTGCACAAACCTAGTCTATTGAATCGGGTCGGGAAACCCTCGCTCCTGTTGCGCTGACAAATAGTGTAATTATAGCATAATTATATTATAAACTAAGTTATAACTTTTGATTTCTATACCATCAAATCACACCTTAAGATTTGTGCACGGAGAAAGGAAAATATCAGATTGGCGAGGAGGGAAAATATCTACAATGTAATTTAAGTAATATATAGCAAGTATATCTATAATGTAATTTTACAATAACCACACAAAAAGCTTGCATTAAAAAAATTATGGCAGTTTTTTAATAGTTACTTGTTTTAATTGGTTGCTCATTTATGCAGTAATACCTAATTAATTTAGCACTTTTTTAAATATAGTTAGCGATGAATTGAAATCATAATGATAATACTGCACAACACAATCTTGCGCCGCAAGGGCTGATATCTCCGAGCGATTACCATGCTATCCTCGAATCAGCTACAGTACAAGGGAGAACGCATCCGGATCAAATCTCCTAGCTCCGGTGGATCAAACAGTGAACGCTTAACAACAAAAATAAGCGAATTGATTAATGGAAACCTAAGGAGCAGAGCATTATATATCTCGATGAATTAACAAGAGCAGGAGGGGAATTAACCAGGGATGGGGACCCTGTCCCAACTTCCTCACTTTCAGCGATCTTAATTTCTTATTTGCTCCATTTATCGGTCATAAATGGAAGATGGATTTATTGTATTTTTCTTGGAATTTTTTTTGGAGATCTGGCTGCTCTGTTTGTGTCTGGTACGTACACGATACAATAGAATTTACTAATGACGTCGGGAATAGTTAACATTCGCGTTTTCGCTTTGGTTGTTTGATGTAGGCTTTTGTCTGCATCTCCAGACGCCAGAATTCAACTTGCAAATGTTGCGCCGCATGCAGGTTTTAAGTTTTTCATATGTTTTAATTATTGTCCTCAAAGTCTCGTCGATCAGAATCATTCCTGTTGTCACTTGTCAGAATCTAGAAACACCTTTTATATATTCTTTAGTGTTTATATTTTTTCAGAGTGTAGTTTATTGATTGGAGCCTAGTATTATATACTCCATTCAGTATTAAAACATACTGTTTTAGATATTCACAATATTTTTAAACAAATTTAAATACTAATGTATGCATATTGCAACATGTTTATAGAATGAGTACTACGTTAGTCTCTAGAAACGATGTACTACCACTACTATTATCAGGAGTGGAAACTACCTAAGCCCATTGATTTATTGATTTGGTTGTTTTGTGATCCATTTTGAATTGTCATCGATAAACACGAATTCTAGGAGGTACCATCTCACATGTGCTTTATTCTCTATTTGCCTTTGTCCTTAGCCTTACATAAAATTTACCCTGTTAAACTTATGTAAAAGGTTCATTTTGTATATCTCGACCGAGTAAGTGCTTTATATATTCTGGTGGTAAAAATGGACTTTTAGAATGGGTTAATAGAGTGCATTTAACAGAAAGCAAACAACAATAGCACAAAGAGATGAAGAAATGCTTTTGCAATGGCAATTCATATATCAATAGCAATTTATAGAATTGTAACAGCCTTGAAAATCACTAAATTTTAAAACCATTTTTTCTTGTGGATTTCAAAAATCTCGTGTTGAGTTTTTTTTTTCGGTTCTTCTCTTTTCTTTTTACCCTCCCTTTGAAAGTTCAAATCCCCTTTCAAAGCTCTCATGGATGAGTCCGCTTTGCTATTGGGCCTTAACCCTTCTTTTCCACCCTCGCTGGCCTATTTTCTTCCACCACCCCAACCTCCCTCTCTGTTTCAATGTGAAGAAGAGCTTCGCTCTATTACGTGTGGCCGTACTACTCACCGTCGCCACACAGCTACTCCACTTGAGCTGAGTCACGTCCACTCGTTGCTTTCTCATGCGTCAGCTTCGCTAGCCCCTCCAACAAGCAGAGTTTGAGTTGAGCTCCTTCCATTAGAGCTTCACTTAAGCTAAAAATGGTTTGGTTTGTTTAAAGTTTCTAAGGACATAACTCAGTATAAGTGACATTATTATCACCCATTCGTATGATTGAATATTATACCTAGTGTATGCTACTCTAGTGAGTTGAATTTCTGTAACCTTTCGGTGTATAGGCATTTTAGGTCATAAGTGTGTGATGGCCGTTGAGATGTATGAGATAGTTTGGTTATATGAGTGTGGGTGCTACAATATCCATTGTGGACTTAGGGGGTATGTGTTCCCTTCAGTCATGCAATAGTGGGTGGATGAGATGATGGGTTGAAGCACACCCTCACAAGGATCAGGCCAACAATCGACTTGTCCTTTAACCTGCTAGGCAAAATAAAGATCAGCATGGAGTAGCATCGTACTTTGTTATCCTTAGCCTCACAAACTATAGGTATCGTGTGGTTAAAGCTGGGTAGATACTACAGAGTCGTTTGTTATTCGAATACACCATTCTCTCGATTAATAGAGATGTGCCTATGGGTGAATCCAAGGTTATGGAATAAGTAAACTTGGAGAAACATTTGAACTTGAGGAATGAATAACAGGAAATGATGAATTCTTTAAAAAGTAACTTTGTTTATAAAATGGGTTTTTTAACTGCTAATAATTTTTAGAGTTAAGTATGTCCCCTCTCTTCTTATACCCTGTATTAGAATAAGTCTCTCTGTATGACTTACAGAGTACTTGGGTACTCAGTTTTTGGATCTAGCCGGTTAAGTAGCTATAGAAGAAGTCTTTGCGAAAGCTATGGATCCCTAGGAGTGAGACGAACATGAAGATTTCGACTTATAGGTCAACTCTACACTCAAACCGTTTCTGTTGTGTAAAATTACGTCTTTTGGTTATAAGTGTATGACCGTAGGTCCGTTATGGGCGTGAGTATGTTAGTTAAGTTTAGAGTTATAATAGAACTATATCATTTTGTATAATTAATTGAAGTACTATTTTGATATCACTTGACATAACTAAACTTACTAAACAGTTATGTGAATCGTAGGGCGTTTGGACCCTCCTCTAAGCTTCCCCACAAGAATCAATTAATTCTAAAAGGTAAATCATAAAATGTCTTAAATTATTATATCTGACGTGGTAATATATAGGGAGATGGATAAGGAAAAAAAACCTAGATTGATTATATTATAAACCACTGGCTTATAAATTACGATAAAACTATGGTAAGAATACCTTGAAAGAATTTTTGGGGACAAGTCTATAGTATGATTTTCAAATATGCAATCTAAGTATTCAGAAAAAAAAAATCTATACGTTCAAAATTTTGTAGAAAGTTTGGACTTGATGAGTTGATGTGTAGTATGTCCAAACCAACGTCCTTTTCTAGCTCGAGGAGCAATTCATGCACTGTAAAGCTTACGACGTGCCCAATAAGGCCTAGTCGGTGGCGTCTTCACTTTATTGTTTCATTCCACTCACAGTCAAACATAATATATTCTCTCCCAAAATTTGCGAGAACAATCATGAGGCTTACATCTGACTAGATCTAGAGTCACTTTCTCAATCCTCCCACATCCTACATCAAAATATCCTCAACTTAAAACAGAGGAATGAATTACTGCTATTGCTTTCCTAATAGGGCATTGACTGGTCCAGCAATTCGGTGACGTTTCATTGTATTGGACACAGCTAGCTGCCTGCAAAGACTACATATAGCATGTCGATGCAAACTCGCCCCAGCTCGCTCCTCGACCAGCTGTTCCGCTCATCTGCACACAGCGAGCCAGTTGGTTTTTTTGGCAGAAATAGCAGGATTTTAGAGTGTTTTATTAGCAGTATTAGGCCAGTGCATGCATCGTCGTCGGAATTTGGTCGAGCAGTGCACCAGCCAAAATTTTTATGATCCTGGCAGGGGAGGCCAGTCTGTTGCAGCATGCATTACTTCACCGGCAGTTTTTTGCGCCCCAATTGTTAGGGTGAAAAACGCTCCAAAATTTAAGCCCGAGTCTTCAGAAAGAAGAATAATCGCACTGGAGTATTTATTTAGGACTTGTAGCAGGTACTAGTACCACTCCCCCTGTTTTTTAAACAGCTGGCTTGTACTGCTTTATCATGCCACATTAGTATTTAAATTTTATCTAATAATATAAGATTTGCTATACTACTGCATATCATTTTATTTAATTTTTTCTTAATTTTACTTTTAACTATCCTCTATTCTAAGGGCACTATAATCTTTTTTCTATATTTTTAATTTCTTCAAAATAATCTAAAATCTCTTAAAGACACATAGAGTATATATTTTAAACATTTATGAATTTTATTCATAATTGTTCCAAGGGTTGTCATTTGTGCAATAAAATTAAGAGTGCCAGACTATTAGAAAACGAAACACCAATTGGCAACCTCAATTCTCAAATACTACTCATACCTGAAATTTAAGTAAAAATAATTTCAAAAATAGAGGAGTAACTACGCGACAGCTCACAGTGATACAATGAGTTTTCACTACAACTAATATGATCAGGCGGCAGCCTTGCAAACGCATGAAAAAATTAGAAGAGAAAAAAAAACCAGCACTTCACGCCAAACAAAACGGTACAGTTAGTTGCCTCTGTACTGTTGCTCGCTCAGCGCCAAATAAATCTCCCCGGTTTTACCGCTCGCCGACATGCGGGCTCCACACCTCCCCCTCCGTCTCTCCTCCGCCCGCCATATATAGACGCGCCAGCCATTGAGGCTTCCCTCCACCATCCCAATCATAATCATCATCGCCTACTTCCTCAACTCCCTCTCTCTCCCCTCTCTCTCTCTCTAAAACCTCGCTGTCTTTCTCTTTCTAGCTACTTGTTGGTCGTCGGCGGCATTGGCGGCGGCGTTGAGGGATGGGGAAGGGCGGCGGGCTGAGCAAGCTGAGGTGCATGATCTGGAGGTGGCACTCGTCGAGCCGCATCGCCCGCGCTCCGTCGGCAGGGGACCTGGCGGGGTCGTCGTCGTTGGCGTCGGAGACGGCGGGGCGGGCGGCGTCGTTCCACGGCGCGGACGAGGTGCCCAAGGGGCTCCACCCGGTGTACGTCGGCAAGTCGCGGCGCCGGTACCTCATCGCCGAGGAGCTCGTCGGCCACCCGCTGTTCCAGAACCTCGTCGACCGCACCGGCGGCGGCACGACCGTCGTCGGCTGCGAGGTCGTGCTGTTCGAGCACCTCCTCTGGATGCTGGAGAACGCCGACCCGCAGCCGGAGTCCCTCGAAGATCTCGTCGAGTACTACGCCTGCTGAGAAAGCTTGCTACCCCCACCGGCAGTGACGGCGGCGGCGACGCGCCGGAGTTGGAAGCTTCCAGAAGCTGCGGTAAATTCTGTGTTTTGGTAGGGGTAGTAGAATCGTGAAATTTCACCCAAACGCCAGGGGCGAGGTGAAGCGAACGAAGCGGCAGCGTTTTGCTTAACGCCGGTGTCGGTGTGCTAATTGGGAAAATTTACCGATTTACCATTTGTTGCCGTGCGCCCAAAAATAATGCTGCCCCTTCAGCGCTATTAATTCTCTCTGATCGTTCATGTATTAGCTTTTGGGTTTCTCATTATTTCTTTTTTGCCCCAATAAGATCTATAGGCAAATATGTCCATCGGTCCATGTACATTCCGATGTAAAAAGTTACCATTTAATTCCTGAGTTAATTTGTCGCCTCCTGCTATACATTGTGCTTCATGTAACGTAGAATGCTTCTAGAAATGTTTTCTTCTTATTCAATGTAGTCTATGATTTAGAAATATCCTCTTATTTAATATGATCTGCCACTGTTTCATTTTTTTTTTGAGAATTTGTGGATATGCCATCACAATGTGCTGACTTCACAATTTCTGGCACGTTGTCTAGGTAACCGGTTGTCCTACTGCCCACATGTTATTGCATATTGAGTAAAACATTGGTTGTCCTACTACCCACATGTTATTGCATCTTGAGTAAAAAATTTGAAAGTACTTGGGTTTGACTTGGGAAATGATAAAATATCTATTTTTTGACTATATTGTTGAACAAAAGAATTTAAAGGATATCAATCTAGGCCATTACTTATTACTTATCGAGTATCTTATCGAGTAACATGTTATAATATTCTACCTATTACTTATTTTCCTTATACAATAATAGACAACTTTATTTCTACAAATGAGAAGATATCCATTCATAACTAACCATACTACCGAGGTGGCTCTGCACCTATCATCTTTGGATGGCGGCCACCTCGATGGCTCCATGTCACGTTTGGATCTAACTCTTATGAGTGCTCTCGCCTTCATCATACCCATCACCACCTTCCTGATTCTTTCTACTTTGTCATTCCTTTGGTGGTACCCCAACGAATCTCCTCCAAAAAAAAAATGATGTCAATATAGCTAAGTGCTGGATCATCATGAGACTGGGAGGAATTGCAGCAAAGATGCACCAGTGATTCATGGTATTATACTAGTCATTCAAGATTTTAGATAGTGTAGAAAAAAAAACAAACTTCAATAGGCTAGCCATTTGGCTCAGCTAGCTAAATGGACCTGCTGGCTGGCCTTGTTATTTGTTATTGGGATAAAAAAAAAGAACTATGAAGGGTAATGCACATAAATATGGCTAAACAGTTTTTTGGCTAGCCTTGTAGAGACGCTCTAACACAATAGTGTATAGCATCACACAAAAACACCTCAAAAATTGATGAGTATACATAGTTCTTCTTTTAAAAAAAGAAATAAAGCTTTGTGTAAATAGGAATGTCCTCTGTTTTGTTTATGCACTGTTCGGAGTATAAATTTTCTATTTTTAAAACTTGTGTCTGCATGAAAATTTGAGTTAATTACATTGAAACTTTTTAACATATTTTTTTTGCATATTTGAGTGTATATTTTACTGTTTAATAGTACTGTAACACTGCACGGTTGAACATGAGATTCTCTCCTACCTACACCAACTTCACGCAAAACAAAAACCGACACACACCTACGTAACAGTTGATTAGTTGATCCACATTACTGTGCGAACCTGGCGTCTGCACAAGAGTCCCATATGCGCTGCCCACGACAAGAATTATTGCTCTTGTCTTCCATCCGTCGGATGAGGATCGGACGGCCAGTGTGCACTGCCCCAAGCTAAGCTACCATTCTTGACTTGACCATCCAACGTTTCTTGCACGCAGTCGGCACGTTCATTGTGATAACCTCCATGGCATTCTGCCTCGTTCTCCATCGCGTACGTCAACATGTTGTTCCGGCTTAAATCCCGCGCGTCCGGCGTGAACACGTCGACGCTTGGAAGGTCTGTTTCAGTGTAGGTCGGTCAGCTTTTCTCTATGGCTCGAGATATACACGCTGGGGGCTATGGGTTTCAATCGGCTTCGACACGACGGTACGGATGCGAGCGTACCAGTCAATTTAACCCTACAATTGACAAGGAGGTGAGGCAAACGAGTCAGTTGGACGACGAGCCAATACAAGCCCTCGCTATCGACTGGCTGCTGATAGGATTAAGTTAATTACGGCCGCGTCCAGATGGCTCCTGCTATCGGCTGATCGTTGATAGGAATCATGATGCTCTTCCATCGGCTGGGGAGCCAATGAAGACGTAGGCGGATATCGACGAAGAATATAATGGTTACAGGTGTAGCGAAAGCGAGATCCTGATCCATCGGCTGCAGAGCCGATGGAGGCACCAGAGTGTTTAAAGAATAGTAAAGCACGCGAGATCCCTCTTGGTAATCGACAGAATCTGTAGCGGTCGTTCATCGGCTGGAAAGCCGATAAACGCATATGCGAGCTAGCAAGGAATCATATAAAAGGCACCGGCTGCAAAGCCAATACCCCTCCGGAGATGGCAGCACGAGACCTGTCGCCCACCGTGGCGACGCCGCTAGCGCCGAATCTCGAAGATCGGACCTAACCGAGACAGTATGAGACTAAGGCCAACGGCAACGGGACAGTGGACGTCGGATCGGTTGTGCTAAAGAAAAGGCGAAGCGAATCCATCGGCTAGCTGAGCCGATGAAAAGATGTCTCTCTGAAAATAGACGCGCATCGGCTCGAAGGCCAATGCGCTTAATGTGACACTCAAGAGAAGTCTCTGAAGACTTGGTGCGTGTCAACTGAGGAGCCGATACGCTGGGCGTGTTGCTCAACATATAGATAACTCATCGGTTAACACTCCGATAAAACGTCGTACTGATACCTATAGGTCTAAAGCTTATTCTACTGTCGACAACCTCGTAGGTCGAACCTAACCGATGCAGCAAGTGACCGACAACAGTAGAGAGAGCTTGATAGACCGATAGATCCTATACGGACGTGATGCGATACATCCGATCGGTCTAAGAGGTCGAACATAACCGATGTAGTCTTAGACAAAACGAGACATATCAAGATAGTGGTAAGACTTACCGTTTTGCCGGAGATCGAAGTTAACCGATGTAGCCCCGCGTCGAGAGCCAGACCCTACCAGTAAAAACCTAGATAGACTAGGGTGACGATGCGCCAAAATTGTATTGATCGAAGGATGATAATTTACATGTTTTCAGAGAGTCTATATTTACCCTGGGTTTATAAAGTCCAACGCGTTATAACAAGCATCGAACGTTATTTCTTAATAAAGATAATATTTTTAAGTTAACTAAACTAACTAAATCTTTTTATCCATATAAGATACGATTTAGATAAATAGAATATCCTATCATAAATCCTATGGCTTCTCCTTAAACTCAATTTCTTTTGGATAACCTTTCAATATTAGACCGAATCTTTTCCTGCTTCATTCGCTCGGTTTTTTTCCTATAGCAATTGAACTCTTATTTATTTAAGTCAATCTTTTTATAATCTTTTTTAAATTTTGACGTTAACATATGATATATACGAAGCAGAAGCAGCAGGGCAGCCAGCGAGCTCCTCCGGCGAGCCGCTGGCCTTCTTCTGGGCGTGAGAGTGGCTGGTGATCCAGTCACGGCTGGCACTTCCGGGGCCATACGCATGCATTTGCAGCAAGGAGCAGCTCAAACGCCGTGCTGCCAATCTCCTCTCAACTTCATCACGTACGCTCGTTTGACCGGATGATGGCATCTTCGCGGACACCCCTGATCCACGCGAAGGCTGGGGGTGAGGTCGGTCGGGCAAGTCACCTAGGGATGTAGGTGGGCCGGGCCGGGTCGACCCGATGTCTGGCCCATGATTGGCTGAAGACCGTGGGTCGGCCTGACCCATGAAAACAGTGATGGTTCGCAAACCCAACGTCCCTCCGTGGGTCGACCCTTGGTGCTGCCTGTTGTTGCTTGCTGCTTGTTGAAGATGTTCAACTTCAGTTACGTGTTCAACACTAGGGAGGAGCAAAGCACAGTTTTGCTGGGCGCTAGTGAAATGCTGTTCTGTGTTCTGCAAAAGAGCACGACATCAGAATGGCCTGTGTTCTGCAGAAGAAATTCACCACAAGGACCCAGAGTTCAATTCAAAATTCACTCCATTCAACTTATATCAAAACAAAAATACCAGCACAACAATAGGTAATATACACACACACGCACACACACGTGTGTGTGAAACTAGTCCAGTCTTCAGTAAACTGATCTTGTCTCAAACAGTAATGGACAATAAAATCAAATAGTAAAGCAACTGCCAAGCAGTCACGCAGTTGGGTTGGTTCAGTCTTCCAGGGCCTCAAATTTTGTTAAACAACATGATTCTTCCAGAGCAAGAATTCCTTCCACAGCAAAAATTCCTCCACCTTGAGAAAAAAAACAATAACATTCCATTACGAAGAAAAACACTTTTGCATGACGGCATGACCCCAAGAATAATCAAGTCAGTTCGTATAAAAACATCAATCAATTTTTATGCAACCTAATTCTAGTTTACAAATTAGGCATCCATTATTAACTACTAGTCTAGCTAATCTGATCAGAGACTCAGAGGTTCAGAGTTAATAATTAATTCTGTGTTTGAACATAGATATGGTATGTATCAGTTGCACACCATAAGCATCAGAATATAATATCAGTCTACATACCTCCATT
Source organism: Oryza coarctata (assembly GCA_030770085.1). Taxonomy (NCBI): domain Eukaryota; kingdom Viridiplantae; phylum Streptophyta; class Magnoliopsida; order Poales; family Poaceae; genus Oryza; species Oryza coarctata. The sequence goes on along the minus strand of CM061476.1, from coordinate 18,579,696 downwards.
TGCAGGGAGCCAATCTCTCTCAGCTCCTAGAATTAGTAAAGAAATGGTGTCAGAAATCAACACATTGAAACTCCATTTCTGTTCTTTTCAAATAGCTGTTCAGCTGTTGCATTCTTATCCTGTACAGAAGGCACCTAATAGGAGACCTAATACACATACATGGCAAGCATCTTCCTACGATAAGATCGTCTCAAGAGAAGGGTCTGAAACATTAAAAAAACAAATAATTAGAGAAACTCCTTTGGCACTGTCATAAACGAAAAGTTTTAAAGAAAAAAGGGATAAGACTTACAATCAACTCTCATCTGTAGGCAAATGAGTGCCTCAACATTCTTTGGATTATATCTACTTCTATAGTCATTGATTATTCTCCCTCCTATAATAAAAGCATTTTCAGATGGAACCGTTCGATGCCAGAACAGCCAACACATCACGTGCTATGCGTGAGAGGACAGGGTATTTTAGTGAATTTGCCTTCCACCAGGTTAAGATATCAAAATCATCAACTCGAGGCAATATATCTTCTTTATAGTATAATTCAAGCTCATTTGGTGTCGTAGTTTTTACCTGTAGGCTCAAGAATTGATCCCAATCAGCATGCCGCCCATTATCTTGAAAAATGGTTGCTTCAGCATCACTTCTTCCGCAAGTAAACTCCTTGATTTGGCATTCATTTTTGGTGAATAATCTGAGAAAAGTTCTTCAATTGCCTTCTTCACCTCGCTCAACTTCTCTTTGGCCTCATCTCTAAAAGCTTGCTCAAGGCGAAATTTCACATAGGAATACTTAAACCTTAGGGTCTAGAACCACAGAAACATACAAAGTCAAGTATGAGATATTCCAATAATCTTAAAACTTCTGCTTCATATCCTCCACTGTATTCACAATTTCTGCGTCTTCATTTGAGTAATCTTAATCAAGTGTGGAATTGACTGCCCATATTTCATCGAAGTAACAATTCGAAGTTGGATAGTTTGTTCAGAAACAACATTGGTAGCATCATAGAACACCCTTAAGAACATGCAAACATCTTCAGCAGTTTCCCACTCCTCTGATGGGTTATCCTTGTAATTGCTATCTTGCAACTTTAAATTCCAAAGCACAATCCAACAAGAAATATATAGCATTCCATCCAGTTGGGACATTGAAGCCTGGCCGTCTTTCACAAGGAACTCCAACTTGCACAATTATTTCTTCAAAATACTCTTTGCGCGATTGTGAGCCTTCTATATACTTGACACTCTCTCTTATCTTCTGCACTGTGGCACTGATTTTCTTCATCCCAACTTGCACAATAATACTTAAACATGTGCTGCACAATGCACATGAAATAGCTTACCCATGCAAGGAAGAAACTTTTTTCGTAGCAAATTACCTTTCAGCATTTCAATCATTGAAGTGTTAATTGCAGCATTGTCCAATGTTACACTAAATAATTTGTCTTCAATGTTCCAATTTTGGATGCACTTCAACATAACAGTAAATATGCACTGTGCAGTTTGGGGAGATTACATCATGAAGAACCTAATAATTCTTTTCTCAATCTTCCACTCACTACTGATGTAATGGCATGTGACATAAGTATCCCATTGTCTGATTGGATGTCCACATGTCAGCAGTCAATGAAACTCTAGAACTGCAATTCTTTAAAACCTCTTGAATTGCTAACTTTGATTCCTCAAAGGTTCTCATACAGTTAGCTGTAATACTTATTATAGAAACCGTCTTAAACAGAGGATTCAGACTATAAACAAACTCTCTAGATCCAACGTAATCCACACAAGAAAATTGAAGTTCATGTAAAACAATCATCCAAAGCAACATCTGATGAGAAACCTCAGGATCAAACTCCCAACCTTGCAAGGTAAGTGCATCGGGAGATTCACAAGACTTACACAACTTATCTACCATGCGCTTGGATTTGGCTCTTTTTGGACATATCTTTAAATGCCTTTTAAGGTGACTTGTGCCTATATTTTATTTACCACTTAAAAATTTGTCACAGTATAAACATTTCGCTCTTGTCATTCTTTCACCAACAAAAACTGGTTGGAATTCTTTCCATGAAGCAGACTTGAGTCCTTTCAGTTTAGCTCTAATCTTGGGAGCTACATAAAAAATGGAAACTATATGTCATCTTACAAGGAACTAGCTATGGCAATACTTAATTTGCAATATTAAGTGTATCAATTCTACATATATAAAACTTTGGATAAGAATAGAGCAATAGGAGAAATAAATGTACAATAATAAAAAAACATAAAGAGAATTTGACAAGGGCTCTCACTGAGAGGATTGGATGCTCTATTCGACCTTAAAACTGTTGATGGAGATGGTAATGTCGGAGATGATGACCGAATAGAAGGAGATGTGAACAATTGGGACATTAGCCTTAGGACAGGTGAAGCATATAGGCCTATTATAAGTTTTGATAATTAATGACAAGTACTAGTTCTTGGACTATATTCTATATGAGTTAGGTTCACATGATTAATCACTAAGGATGGGTGATCACGGATTGAAATCTTGATGACATAAAGCAATAAGATGGAATAAGTTGATCTAATACTTTATTCTTTAACAATCGAGGCATCGGACGATCTAAATTGATAGATTTCTTTTTAGCTTTGCCGTACTATTAAGAGGGATGATAATCCTAGCTAAGAGATGTTTAAAATACTATATTAAATCATATTCATGAGGGTGCTTGGTCGTAGTCTTTCTACTCCAGCTCTTTGTCCTTGGTCTAACCATGGTTTTTGAGCTGGTTTGACTGATAGGTGACATCTAGTCTGTAGGCCAGTCATATCGTAGAGTGTGACTTTTTCTAGCGATGTTTGTGCTAAGTGTTGAACGATGGTAAGATTGGGATAGTCTTAGCGGTCATACTAGGATTTTCCCCGGTTAGACCGACCCTCAACCGACCTGGCCTAGCCTCGGCTTAGCCAACCTCGGTTAGACCAATCCACAGATGATTTGACCGGGCAGGGTGTTGGTGTTACCGTGGCCCCTCTGACAGTTAGACCAAGGGGGTGCATTTAATGCACCCTATGGTGATTTGACCGGTAGACACCTATGAGTTATGATTTCGTCCTAACAGCTAGTTTTAGTGGTTGTGTATATATACCCCCACCAACTATAATGAGTTTCTCTTGACACGCCATTCATTTTATTTGAGCCCTTGCTTTCTCTTTCACACCTCTTGAGCTTTCACTCTTTTTTGTGGGTGTTTTAGGGTTATTTTAGCCAAGTTAAGGGTATTGCATCATTATTGAGCTAGTGTGCCATTTGATCTTCTCTAAATCTTGTTTGCTACTTGTTATTCTTAGAGATTGCCACCTCTTAGATAGCTTGGAAGAGTTGATTTCCAGGTGATCTCACCAAAGAGGTTGTGGAGTGGACTCGGCGGTGTTTGTAAGTGGTTTGGATTTCACCACCTTTAAAATGAAGAAAGAATAATCTTAGTGATCGAGACCTAGGTACACCACTTTGTGGTCGGCTCCTATCTTGCCCGTTACTTGACAAGGGGATTCGAATGTTTTATAGTTTGAGCGGTGAAGATGTGTTCGCTTCAATAGAGAAAAGAAAACTGGTGAGTTTATGAACGGTAAAAAAATTCTTGTCTCTTGTCTTATTTATTTATTGCATTTACTTTTATATAATTTAAATTCATAGAGATTATTTGAGCCCATATCAACCTAGGTTTGCAAAATATAAACTAGTTGCTTAGTTGGACTTTTCCCTTACCAAGCCAAGCAACTTAAGTTAATTTTAATTGTGTGCCATTTATTTTTAAAAATCACCTATTCATCTCTCTCTAGTCGACATCTTGATCCTACAACAGGTAATTATACTGGCAGAACATTTGTTGACTTCGATAGTTTGGCCCGTACATGTTTTGTTGTATTTTTATTCTACCCCTCATCCATCTCGCTCATCAAGGATTGACTAGAATGGGCATTATTACTTCGACAACCAAACACCTTTGTGGCAAAGAATCATCAAGTATATCATCTATAATAAACTGATCATTTTCTTGCATACCAACACCAACAACTAGGGTGGCATTCCAACCGATCCCTTCCCATTTCTTCATTCAAAGTAGATGGATAACCTTGCATATTAGCAGCATTGGAGCATGCATTGCCGGTTGAGAGGTTCACCGGTGATGGCGACACGGCGAGTGTGAGGATGGGTGTGGCACTGTAGGGTGGAGCATCAATCCATCTAATCCACCTTATTCTTCTGTGGCCATCACCGATTAGGAGGTTCACCGGTGGTGACAGCGTGGCAAGAGTGAGGGTGGGCATGGGGCTACAAATTGTAGCATTGGGCCATCTAATCCATCACATTCTTTTATGGCAATCACTAGTTGGGAAGACTAGTGGTGGCTCTGTGACAATCCTAGTGTGGGCATGGTGCTATATGGAGGAGAAATAAGGCATGCGATTCATCCCCTTCTTCCATGACAAATGACGGTGGTGGAGAGGCGGGGTAGAGCGGAGCATGACACAGGGTAGAGGCCAAAGGAGTGGGTGGAGGTGCGGAGCACAGCGCAACGCATCGACGGCACAGCTCCGCTAGGTGTGTACACAGATCACAACATGGGGCGACAACGCAGCTGTGTAAACTAACAGCAGAAAGGCCAACCCATAACTACTACTTGGCCCATTGAAGGTTGGCCCGTGATGATCCCATAAAATTTTGTCGGCTAACCCATAAGGTTTTGACCCATGTTTCGTGGATTAGATTGTTAGATAGATGAATGGACTTAGCCCACCTACATCCCTAAAGTCACCCGATTGGATTGTCTCCCCTAAGTCCACCGGATTATGGGGGCAGGCCTCTGTCCATCCCTCCACTGTCCCTCCCGTAATCCGCACCTGTGGCTCGTGGGGGCCTGTACATCTCAGTAAACATAGTGCTCGTGGTTGTAACGGATACCCAATAGTATTGTCCCATGCGTTCGAGCATGTAACCGCCGATAAACAGGGCCATGCAGTGAGTGAAAAACACTCTGGTTGGCTCAACCGTGCTAGAAATGCAGGTGCTGCAACAAAGAAGCTGTAGAACAAGTGCTGCCAAGAAAGTTCGCAGCCAGCCCTGCAGTTCATGATGAGGAAGGAGGCCCATTCCATGATCACGTACTCCTTTCGAAGCTGAAACTGCAAAGTGTGCAAGCTCATTTCGAAGCTGCGTGCTATCTTCTTTCATTATTATTTTGTTAACCAAGATTTATCTGTTAACCTTCATCCATTGTAATGATAAATCAACCAAGCACACTCTAATTAACAATTGCTTGACCAATCCTATACTCTTGTTCTCATATGGACCACAGCCAGCCAGCCAGCAATGACCAGCTCCATTAATCCTCATGCTAGGGACAGAAGATTAATATTCTTATAGTTACCACTTTATGATTTAAAATTTATTTTAAAATACTTGTTACTTATATTATTACTTATTCTATCTTTTGATTTAAAATTTTCTTCATTCTACCTCTAACTATCCTTTCACTTTCAACTACACATTGTTTAATAAGAACACTATGATCATTTTTTAAAAACTTTAATATATAATAAATAATTTAGAATGGCAACTATTTTGAAACGGAGGGGAAAATCCAAGCTATATAAAACACATTTCATTTCAGTTAATTCAAAATTGACAACTGGGCTTGCCTCTTAAAGCATGGCACGCACAATCAGAGACGGTTTTGTCGATTTGTTCTGACCATTATATCCCGGCGATTAGACAAATCAAGTAGTGCTATCTAAGGCTCTGATCCTGTTTCACAGTTTCAGTGTACGTTGTAACTAACCGAAATGGAGGTTTTAATTTGGTTAAATCAGGCTCAGAGTCGGTTGATTAATTAAGCTTTTGAGCATAATTAGACGGTGATGTTTGATCATCTTCCGAATATTTGGACGATTCGATTTTATATTAGCTGCCGGCTGGCCGGCCGGCCGATCGTGTTTGCTGGCTGCTGCTGCCTGCTGTTAGTAGGTGGACTGTCTAAGTACGTGCATGATAGCTAACATGTATATCCAACCAACCGAATATTTTGGTTTGAAATCTTACTTAGCTTAGGTGAAAGCAAACAATCCATGAAATATTATTTGGAATCTGCTGGGCACTGAAGTCCTTTTCCATCAGAATCCATGTCCAGAACTCAGAAGAATTTAGCGTGCAAACGTTGAGTGCTTTGATGAACACCGTGTGCATGTCACATCACCTGTATTAGTAAGTGTGCAAGTGCAACACTGCCATCACCCAGCTTTACGATTCGTGAGATACTGAGTACGCTTGTGTACTATTGTATTTAATGGAGGAAAACGTTGTGCATTGGCGGCTAATAACTGATCGACACTAATTCGTGGCCTAATCAATATCATCTGTGCGTACGATTTACACCTGTAAGCAATTAGACAAGCTAGATAGATAGCGCACTGTTTTGATTCTTTGATCTTTTGAGTAAGCACACATGTCCTTTTGCTGGAATGCAACAGGAGCATGAAATTAAACTTGATTTAATTTGATCGTGTACGTACAAATCTTTGAATTATTTGGGATCGGGGCCATGACCACTGTAGCAGTACAGTTAATTACCTTGTGTAGACCCAGCTTCGTAGGAGTGCTACACAACAGAATGGGCTCCCTGTCCCTGGACATAATGCTCGCTTCTGTTCGACATAATACTTGGTGTGATGGCAAAATGTCGATCGCCCCATCCGTGCGCGCCGAGCCGAGGTACGTACAGTTGGCGTAATGATCTGGTCGCCCACCACAACTTGGAACGAGCTCCTGTTCTCCGTGATGATTAAGTAGTTGCTGCTTCAGTAGTCGTCCATACTCTTCTCAAGTACTCCTGTCGTAAGCACACAACAAGGAGTGGGACTATCAACAGCTGCAGGCTGCGTGCGGGCTCCTTCTCGAGCTCTCGCGAAAATGCGCTACAGGAAAACATTTCCCACTCTGCCCCTCTTTCTTCCAGACTTGGGTGGCTTTGCCACCGGTAACGAGAGAAGAAGAGGGGTCTGGTTCCTTCCTCTTCTTAGTGGAGTGTATATCTGTCGGGTCCCTTGTCTTGTTCGCCTTGAAGATGGAGTTGCTTTGAAGATTTCTTCCTGTTCGAAGCCTACCAGGTACTTCTCCGATGCATCCTTATTGGATTGGACCAAGTCTTTCTAAGAAGAGATTGCCACGCCGGCCACTTATTTCTTCTCTAGCGATGGTTCTGCTTCAACACCAACCTTCTTCGTTGGCTCCGACGCTGGATGTACAAGGTATGGCTCAACTTTCTTTTTCTTTGTCAAAGCCTCAACCTCCTCAGTGAGGCCCTGATTGAGTTCATGCAAGGCATAATCTTTTTCAGCTAACTGTGAAATTCCTGCTTCTATCGTCATAGCAGCTAACTGTGATATTCCTGCTTCTATCGTCATAGTATTCGTTGACCAGGTTGTCGTTGTTAAAGTAACAAAGTAAAAGGACCCGATTGCTTTTTTCATTTCTTATTAGGTCCATCTTGGCATATTTCTATATCTATGTGTAATCTATCCATCTTCAACAGACCTTTCTATAAAATTGATTGTACTCCAATTCTTATATATATATATATATATATGTCCTAATACTCCTATCGCCTAAAATAGATTAGCGCAAGGCCTATAGCTGTGTGTACAGGTGTAAATCTTACGAAAATTCATGGCTGAATGGATACTGTATAAAATTGATATCTTTTTCAATCATTTTTTTCAAATTTTAATTTTTTAAATTTCTATCAGCACTAAATTAAAGTTACCATTTTTAATTCATAAATATAAAAAATCGATCGTTTTCATAAAAAAATAATATTAAAATAATATGACCATTTTTATCCCCACTGCGTAGGGCCGAAGTGAAGGCCCTCCTCCGTCTTTTCAAGGAGTGGACACTCCTTATATGGCCCAACCAGCTGTACCGGTGTTTCTCCTACAAACGGCCGGACTTTCGCCACGATGGTGTTACCTCGGTGAATACTCAATACCGGACCCAGAGCTAGCTCAGCCACAATGGCAGCCACCCAGGCCGCGCGATATATGTTATAAGATGTATTATCACCGGTGAATATGATGCGATTACTAACGATCATGGATTGAGTAGGGCACGAATCACGGGGGAGGAAATTTGATTGATGGATCCAGAATCATTCACATGTAGTGTACCACTTGCTGCCGAGAAAGAAAGGAAGAAATGAAAGAAATTTGCGCAGGCCATGGAGGCTTATGGGGCAACGACTAGCCCAACATGAAATAAATCTCCTTGTATTGCTCCCATAAACTCTCTAATAAAATCTCGAGTTTAAATTCAAATTTATTTCAATTTTTCTCCAAATATTTAATTCTAAAAATCCCTAGAAAAAGTAAAAATATCATGTTCATTTCGCCTCTTCTCCTCAACCTAGACGAGTGGCCCAACCCCAGCTACAGCTCGGTCCTGCAATGCTCATGTCGCACATGAATCGGCCCATGGCCTGCTCACCGCACATGGCTGCAACTGCCTGAGGTCGGTCATATACCCGCGGTCGCCATGGCCTAGCAATTTTTGGCCCACACCCTCGCTAGTGCCATCGTCTTTCTCCTCCATCGTTTTCCTCCTCGCACCACACTTGTTTGGTAGAATGTCGAGCTGGCCGCCGTGTATGCACATGTGCGTCTTGACCCAACCACACCATGCTGCGCCATGCCAAATGCGGATCCAACATCGAGAATCCTATCATTGATAGCCTAAATCCTCACAGTGTGTGCACCCCATGCATCTGTGTCTCACCGTCGCCCTATCACATCACAATGTCACCATGTGCCTAGCCACTCCATCATCTCTTTAACTCATCGTTTTATGCCATCGCACAGACATAAAAGCCAATAAATCCTCTCTTTTTTCTCCATTTCGGTCATGCCTCCTGTCCGCCCTTGCCATGCCACTATGCCTCGAACCCAGCCTGAGCTTAAGCCAATCGCCACCGTAGGCAATCAACCACCACCAGTGAGTCTCCTTTTTATCCCTCTCCCGCCCAAAATCCAAGCACATAAACCTTTCTCTCATCCCTTTAATTCCTCCCAAGCCGTCGTCGGTGATCTCATATTACTCGCCATCAAGCAATGTCGTTTCCTCTCACCATCGTCCTCGGGATCTTATCGCTAACCACCGTCACCCCTTCCCTGGTCCATCTGAGCCACTCAACAGCTCCCCTACCTTCCTCGCTACCCGTCGAATAGAGCCATCGCCCTGAATTGGTACTGATCGTCTAAGTCAACTGCTATTGCCACAAGGTGCCATCAATCGTCAATCTCCCCCTTAGTCAACCCTCCACTTAAGAGGCCAAGGGCCACCGTGGCGGTCTTGTATTGGGCCACCCCTTCTCAACCCAGGTCACCTCTACTCTCTCCCTATCCCTTCCACACTTGGGTTGAAGGCCGTTGATCATCCGTCAAGCCAGCCCAATCGAATCAATCCACGACCCTCTTTCCTCACTCCCTATGTAGATATGGTACACCATGGACCTAAGGCTCAGACCTTCTCTTATTTCACTAACACTTGGACCCCACCTAACAGTCAAGAATATTTTTCAAAGAATATTCCTTTTCCTATTTAATTTAATCCTTTTTTTATTTTAAGAAATTCAATAAAACTTTAAAAGTCAATATCTTTTCAACCATAACTCAGATTAACTCCATTCTACTTCTAGAATTTTTCTAAAAATAAGGTATATCTAATAGTACCATTATTTATTTAGTATTTTCTTTATCTTTTTTAGGGTTTTATTTAGGTTTTCTCTTGTTTCACGTGTAGTTTGTCTTCGGAAAATTCTTAGACGCAGACTCTAAAGAACTTCTCGTTGACCAAAAGTAAGTCAAGTCATCATTGATCATATTGCTTATAATTTATAAAATATGATTATTTATAATGTTGCATGCTTAGTGTAAACAATTAAATTTATTGGCCTCGATTTTTACGCAACCGACAGAATAACCTTGTAGTTGTATTACTTTTTGCATGTTATTGCTAAATCATATCGTTATAGCTCCACTATAGTGGTGCATGGAAGTTCTTGCTCCTTGAGCGGAAAAACCTCTTCTCTGTCTTATACTATTGTTTGTCGTTATAAAAAAATTAGGTTGTAAAATTTCTTGTGAAAACCCGACTCATGGAGTCGATGGGTTTGAAAAGAAAAAAAGGGAGTTTGCAAAAACTCATGATGCAAAACCTCAGCTGTGTGGTTCGGTTTTGTAATCGTATGTAAGGATTGATTCCTCAGGGAATTGTATCCAAACATCTTGTAGTATGACCACATGAGTATTTATGGGATACTTCTGGTTTAGTAATTAATTATCACATGAAATTCTTGTATGTCAATAGTTATGGAACACTGAGGATGAGGAGATGAGATTGTGGATCTTTATCGCCTGGGATAGGTGTTATTCTAGCCTCTTTTAAGATGATTGGTTAGGAGTAGCAGATATCCTCTGTATGTCCTGAGTAGATGAATGAATAAGACTTGTCTAATATTTAGTTTGAGATATTCGATCTAATTATCTGACATGGGATACTCATGTATTAGCTTTGTAAAGGCCTTATTACAAACTGTCGGTGCCGTCGGGTATCCGGTGTTAGTTTCGTGTCATGTGGGTAAAATTTATAAACTCTACAAAGCTTAATCTATTTAAATAGTTATGCTTACGATTAAGAGAAAATATAAGTGATTCTCCTAACGTAGTTTGGTTTGCTAGTGTTTTATGAAAAATGTTTGAAGGAATAGGAACTGTTACCAGAGTCGGTCCTAGTAACTGATGGATGACCTTCGTGGCCAGAAACAAGTCTATGTAACCTGGGATACCGTGAGGACATCATGAAGTAGGCTTCTCAAGAGGTAGAGGGAACTAAATCTTGGGTGGCTATAAGGAGCCAATAGAAAGAAGGATGTTGGTTTAGCTCCGGATAGAGCAAGATAAAGGTTGTATGCGTGGCTTAAGACATGAGGTTTGTTGAACAGATAGAAAATGAAAAGAAATTATTAATGAAATTAAAATTTTGCTTTTATGTTTTGTTTATTGTAAAGCAACCCGCATCAGATCGAGACGGTAAGTCTATTTCTAAATGAATTGTAAAATTCACACTTAGAGGTTGTAAAATATTTTTAAATAAAATATTTATAAAATAAAGCTAGTATTCCTTTGTAGATTGTATACTCATATTTTCCGTGACTTACGAGTACGAAAGTACTCACTCTCTCTATTTTATTGTTTTTTCTCCTCCTTCTCTAAATTTAGGTAAAGATGCTAAAGAATTTGGTTTTATCTCTAGATTTAAGCTACTACATGTGGATTGGTATGTTAGCCATGCTAAATTCCGCTATTATAGCATTTCTTGAGAGTTGCTGCCAAGGTCTATCCGGCACGATAATAAGATATAATGTGTCTGTTTAGTTTTTTTTACGTTGATTACTGTTTTGTTACTATGGGTTCTAGCTTGGAATCCTTAGACTGGCATCGACACACGTGATTTCGCTAGAGATGGTTTACCGTCCTTGGTAGCATTGGATTTTTGCTGGTATGAGTTCAGCATGTGACAAGCATTGTTTTCAATTTGTAGTTTCATTTCTGGATCCTAGTTTATTCCTAGTGATGAAATTGAGTAGTATATGTAGTATTTCTCTTTTTTCTCCTTTTCTATTTAATTGAAATTTTGAATGTTAGATGGGATTTTATAGTCTATCGCCAAGAAATGTCCTAACAAGAGACGAGAAAGGAGTAGCCAGTAAAATTGCTAGGCCATCTTCCCTCCTATGAGTAGGCCTGACAATTTTACGGGTGACCTCTTAGAGATAAAAAAACGTTCAAGCAGAGAGTGACAAGTTGGCCGTCTGCTAAAATGACGTGCCACTTCCTACCTCGCTCGTCTTGCCACGAGATAAAACACTTTCGGATAAGACGACAAGGAACCGCTTGTAAATTTAACTTCCATCTGCCCACCAGAGGAGATACGCCACATTAGATTTAACACTTTTTAAGAGAGCATTTAAAAAAACTGATATAGATCTAATTTTTTTAATATATATATATAAATATTTTAAGAAAATATATAAATAAAAACTTTTAAAGCTCGTCTCGGTTCTTTTTTTATTACACAAAAACGCACTTGTACACATCCACACCCATACACCCGTCTAAATAACTAACATATGTTTAAAAAGATGAAGATCAGTGATAAATAATTGGCTTACTAATTTGTTGATTTTGATCTAACCACAAGAGGCTAGATGTTGCTTCAACTTTAATCATCTTTGATTAAAAAACAAAAAGAATGATAAAACGGTCAGAATCTCTTCCAGTTCGAGACGACGAACTAGATGCATATAAATAAATAATCCAATATGGATGAGAAAAGTAATACTAGTGACAATCTAGGGGATCGGGTTGATGCCGCCGATTGAGCAAGTTGGCATCGTCACGATTGACTTCTCAGCCATGAACTTGCATTAAAAGGTTGCTTTGGGAGCACAAGTGAAAACTGGAAAAGATTAACGAATATATGATCTATAATTCTGTATCCTGCCTAAGTAGCTAGCTTAGGTCTATGCAGTACTGGAGTCCACGTTATTACTGAAAGGGATTGTTTTGAAATTTAAGTGGTTAATTTCCCATTCTTCACTAGTATTAACTTTATTCTTTTGTGAACTAATGGGTACGTGCTACTCGGTAATTTTTATTTAGAGAAATTCTATGTTTTACAATTGACAAGTGATCGATAGTATGCATTATCATTGATGAATGTGATACGGGTTCTTCAAAATATTATTGCACAAGTGTTTTTCTTTCCTTTATGCTGTCACCGTTAGTCTTGTGTCAAGTGCACCTGTTAACCACGTACAAAAAGTCTATACCGTAAAGTGTAATACCAGCCTATGGCGAGCTTCATATATGTTGAGGGTAAATATCGCACAAGCGTTTGATGGTTAACAACGAACGATGGTAAAAAGAAAAGAAAAACACTTATTTGATGGAATTTCGTACAATTCGTATTTGTTGATGGCAACTCATAAAACCAACAACCTGTCAATGGAGAACATACTCTTTTGAATTAGAGTATTGAGTTTATTTATGATTACATCGAGGATGCATACGCATATAGGCTATTACACACAAACACCACACTCAGATATTTACGAATCACCATAACATACGAAAAAGACAGAGACCAGCGGTAAACTCTCTAATCTCACTAAACTCCTATTAAAAACACATCATCTATAAGTATAATATTTATAGATGAAGATTTAATCCTTTATGAATGGAGTGAGTCATGAAACTATAACTTCACTACCATATACAACTTCTCAAAACCCAACTTAATGCAAAATGTGAACTCAAAGCCGGAGAACGAGGTCGCTGATCAAGAACCTGTAGTATTTTGGCTTCTTTTTCTATCAAATGCTATTTAGCACATCCAAGTAGAATAAGCATATAGGAAGTTGACATCTCCCTATCCACACAACTTTAAATTGGTTTACCGAAAAGTCAAATTGTGCCAAAAATAAATCCAAAATAGAACAAAAGACAGCAGCATTTCCCAATTTGCAGATAAAATTAAGATTTGAAACCTTAAAATTAATAAATGCCAATACAATGCCTTGTGTCATAATCTTTTTTATAAAACTTCCTGTAATTATTTGCATGTCTCGTGTAATATTTATGGTCTTTACATTAACATGGGCGGTTCTCGGTCCAATCTATATTTAGAAACTTAAATAATGGTGTCATACCAAGTAATATCTATATTTAGAAACTTAAAATCCCCCTAAAGATAAAAGTTTTATATGGTACTTACATATTAGAGTAATTATAACAAAGATAACTTAGTAAAAAGACAATGAAAATATAGTTTTAAATGTAGTTTTTTTATTCAAATGAAACTATAAAACATTTTTTTGTTCGACTGTCATTTTGCAAGGCTCATATGACTTGTGATTTAAATGGTTTTTAGACTACCATCATATATTAGTTTTTTTAATATTAAAAAATGGTTACAAGGTGTTAAAAAAAAGTTGAAGCAAGTGCTATATATTCGGCTATATGGATAAATAAATAAATGTTTATTCTTCTATGCAGTTAATTTTTAAGGCACTCATTGGATTCGATTTTAGGTTTGCTGAAAAAGAGAAACAACACTATTTGAAAGTGGAATGCTGTCTTGTCTTCTGAAGACTACTTTGATAAAAATATTCACCAAGCATGGGTGAAAATTTATTAATAGGATTTATGCTTGATGTTTCCTACAATTAAGTTTTTTTTTACCATTTACTGCTTTATGATATGGTAAATAGTGATTACAGGATTGTAATAAGTAAGGCTATTTGCATCATGTGATGTAGAAGCTGGGATTTTTATTACATTATGAAAAAAATTTGCATTTGTCCTAAAAAGTGGGACACTCGAAGGCACTGAAATGACTAGGGACGGATCCATGAAAATTTTTTTGGGGGTGCTAAGCACGACGAGCCAATCGTTACAGCTCAAAGCTCTGCTCGCCCTCATGGCCTCATGGCCATGGCCGATTGCCTAGCTCGGTTTCGGCATTTCCTTCACCTGCCTGGCTGCCTCCACGGCTCTGCCTGCTTGCTGCCTATCGCGGCCCACGCTCCGTCGGCTCCTTGTGCGGCTGTGCCGCCCAATCCTAAGCTAAGAGGACACAGGAAAGTAGATGGCCGAGACGCAAGTGCCGAATTAGGCTGGGTCTTCAGAATTGGGCCATCTTTTGCGCGTACCGCTTCGGCTTTGGCCTTGTTCATCGCTTGAGCTATTCGTCTTCCCCGAGCGGCACGCTACTGCACGAATGCCTGCTTCCATGGCGGAAAAAAAAAATGGAGGAGGGAGGGGGCGAAAGGGGGCTTCACTGGACTGGAGGGAGTAGGGTGGCCCGAGCTCCCTACAGCCTTCACGTTAGATCCGCCCCTGGAAATGACCACATCTCCGGCAAAAAAAGTCGGTTCGCGAGAATCGCGACGTACACCCCTGTTCACAGTAGCTTAGCACTAGCAGCGGCGCGAGATCATCACACCCCGCACCTCGAACGACGAAATTCACTGAACTCCTGCACAGCTCCGCTCCTACACTACCCTTCTGACTCCTCGAGTGGCACCGTACACTGCACCATTCAAGCCCAAACCACCACGCGCACACACGAACAGGGTCAGTCGCACACTGCCACAGGTCCACAGGCAGCTGAAGTACGTGCAGCCGTGCAACCGCGGGTCCCTTCCCTTCCTCCCTCTGTCGTGTGCGACAGCGACGCAACGGCCAGCCACGCTGCCCCCACACAAGCCGCTGCGGTTGACGCGCGCGAAGCCGGGAGCAGTAGAAATATCGCTGCGGGTTGCCGGGCCGCGTCGGGGTTTGGGGTCTCCCCGATTCCTGGTGCAGGTGCAGCGAATGGTCAAATGCAACTCCCCTGGCCGCGGGCGCGCGCACTCGCCCCGTGTGCTCTGCTCGGCTATAAGTAGCCGCCTCTTCCCACACACGCACACTCAGACGGTGACACTGACGCCTGCTCGCTCGCTCGCTCGTTGCTTGCTCGCGATGGCCGGCAAGAACGGCGCCGGCGGCGGGAGCCTCTACGCCGTGCTCGGCGTCACCCGCGACTGCTCCGACGCCGACCTGCGCAGCGCCTACCGCAAGCTCGCCATGGTCCGTTTATACTCACCTTGAACTAGATCAGTTTACTCTGCTCTTGCTATGTCTCTTGCCAATCAACCGTCCTCTGCTCCGTTCACTGGCTGTTCGTTGCGTTCTCCGGCAGAAATGGCACCCGGACAAGTGCGGCGGCGCGGGGAGCTCAGCCGGCGGCGCGGACGCGGCCAAGGTCAGGTTCCAGAAGATCCAGGGAGCCTACGCCGGTAAGCTCAGCTATAGCCACCTTCTTCGTCTTCGTCTTCCTCTGCTTCTGTGAATTTCACCTGCGCCCTGCATCCCACAAGCTGCCATTGATTCGGACGCCGAGATTTTTAGCATCTCATTCGTTGATCTGTCTTTGCTGTTACGGTCTGTCCCGTTTTCGTTGTTTAACCTTCTGACAGTGACGTGGTTTTTAACTGAACAGTGCTCTCGGACCCCAACAAGAGGATCCTCTATGACGTCGGAGCCTACGACAGCGACGGCGACGATGATGTAACAGCATTTTCCGGCCTTTGTATCGCCCTTTTTGCACCAATCTCCGGTAAGATACTTTGTGGCCAGCTTGTGTGCTGACTTGGTCGTGCCAATTCTTCCTCTGTGCAGGGCGCAGGTGAAATCCTCGGCGACATTCTCGAGGCCATGAGCAAAACAGGCCCTGCGGTAACAATCTAAACTTACCATTTTAAAAGACGTATGAATTTGAATTCGAAGTAAATTCATATTGTTCATGTTGGTAAACGCAGGAGAATGGGAAGAACGAGAGCTTCGAGGATCTTCAGAGGCAGTTCGAGGAGCTGTTCCTCCGGCCGCCGACGTCGTCGTCGTTCCGGTCGGCGGTACGTGACTGTCGTGTCGTACAACACTAATTTCTCTGACTGACATGACGGGACCAGCAGTTACCTAGCTGTATGTCCTTTCTGATTAGTGACTAAACAGGCCATCTTTCTCCAGAGACTTTTTTTGTGTGTCGCTTTCTCTGACAACTGGTTGCACACAAGCATGTCGGGGAAGAGCACGAGCTCTCGTTTTACGGCGTGCTAATTACAGTAATCGTTGGGTGCATTGCATCCTCCTCTTGCTTAGGCTTAGAGAAGATTATCCATAAACAGTTTGGTCGTTTAATTAAGTACAGGGTAGGTTTTCTTATGCTACATGGAAACTGATTACGTACACGAGATTGAATAACTCTTTGACTAACTCTTTCATTCCTGGGCCTGATATTCTGCAGCAAGAGGACGCTGGGAAGTCGTCCAAGAGAAGGGCCGGAAGAACGTAGAAGTACGTACACTCGTACGTACTGCCCAATGAAGATATATTGCGAGATTTTGCATCCATTTCGTACGTGCAGTGCTCAAGACGACCATTTGATATCTAATACGTACGCTGGTTGATCAAGAAAAATGATCCAGATAATGATATGACACACTGATAATATTGGGCAGCAACCTGTAATCTCAGTAACACCTTTGGCAGCCGTCCTTTGGCTTGCATGTACTACGCAGATTGCCATTAATTTGCCTAGCTAGAAATTGGCCAAATTAAACTTGGCTACATGTCAATTTTTATATAAATATGTGCAATATTGCCAAAGCTAGGTGCTTCTCCATGCTAAATTAATGGAAAAAAAAGGAGGGTAAATGAACATGTGCTCTAGATATATACTATTGATTGAAATGTCCATTCCATGTGCAGTAAAAGAAATATTTAGTTGGGACAGTGTAAGATTCTTTTGCTGAAACAAGTGGGTTTTTTGCACAATTTTGTGCAGAGCTAAAATTCAAAAGAAATATTGAATTTGATACAAAACTCTTAGTTTTTGTTTTCTATATATACAATTGTATCTTTTAAAAAACAAATTACCATTTTATTAACATAGAGACAGAGTTCAGGGGAAAGATCCCCGGTACATCACCATAACAAAAGAACTTAAAGCATAGGACCATCCTTTTGGAAGGAAGGTTAACTGAAATATTTTGTATTCAATAGGTTTTAAAATGGAATGAGATTTCATATGTAACTCTTAGAATCTATTTCAATAAATACAATTGTATTTTCCATGCAAATTCATTGATAAATCTACACTGTTGTAGTCTGAAGGTGAAAATATTTAATATTTTTCTCCTATTAAAGTCCATAAGTTTTTAGGGTTCCAGACCAAATGTGATACCTATTTTTAACCTATCTGAATAATATACTTATTATATACTATATTTAATTTTTAGAGTTGGACACCGGCATTAAAAAGAGGGGATGACCATACTACTTCCTATTAATATGTCTTGGGCTTGGTGTTTTGGTGTTGATACACAAAACGATGCATAGATGAGTGTAGGGGTATTTTAGATACTACATAACAAAAAGTCTCTACTGTATTTTATTTTGTTAGGATAAGAATTAATAATTACTTTATTAATATACTATTTATATGACACAAAAGTATATTCATAAGAAAAGTATTTTTAATATAAATCTAATAATATTCCTAATAAAATAAAATATGTATTATATTTTGAAACAAACATTGTACTATATTTTGGGACAAATTTTAAACACTATATGCTAATATATTTTGGAACAGAGTAAATAATAAATAGATAGATAGATGTGACTACAAAATATTATTTGCTACTTAATAAACCATGCTGTCAAGCTGTAATAATTTTATTCAGTTTAAATATTTATTAATTTGTCTAAAACGTTCTTGTTTGTTAGTCATCTGAATTTGTACAACATATAAAAAAAGTTTATGGTTTTGTAGAACTACAACTTTAATGTACATGTACTTTATCTTTTATTTTGCTATGCTTTATACTCCTATTTAAGAAACTCAATAGTATGCAGTCAACAAGGGCATAGTTCTATGACACACCATCGAGATGAATGCTAATTAGATAAAGTTTCGCGCTTTACTACAGAATATATTAATAAATATATATTAAATATTATTAAAATAGCGGATCAATATATTAAAATATTATAAAAATAATATATACGATGATGATTTAATATGTTTGCAAATTAAGCTCTATAACTTAATAAATTATAAATAATGTGGCATAATTATATAAGCTTTAAATATAATAATTACTGGTTGATAATGTGACATATTTATATGTTAAGAGATTTCGTGTGTATATAAATATAGAAGGTATAGATAGACCAGTTTATTTCAATCATGCTATCTCTGTTAGCACATTTTTAAGTGTTCTAAATATCTTATCTTGCCAGCACCTCGATCTTCGCACCTCTTGCACTTTTGTATGCACCATATCTGGCACTACGGGCAGAGATTTTGATATCGTGAATATCTTTCCATTACAAAATTTTTAGTCTATATCCATAACTTATGATATAAAAATAATTCGAGACAAAGAGTATACGCTTAGAACTTACTGTTTGAAATAATTCGTGACAGAGAACCTACTTGTAACTTCTGTGGTGGGATTCAAAACTTGTTAAGTCGGTTCTGCCATTTTAAAAAGATTTTAGTGGGTTTTGGATAGATTTGTAGCTGACTTTTAAGGGACTCTGACCATATATAAGGTAAGACTACCCATACTATAAAATTTATAGGGGTCATGCCTGATTAAAACACCAATATCTAATCAGCAAAATCATTATATTAGTTTTATCTTTTCTTTTATCTCTTTACACTTCAGGCCTAAATTGTTCTTCATCTTTTGTCTGCGGTGAAAGAGAGCACCCTAGACTTTGTCAGCTAACCTAGGTCATACCAACATGAGCTTACCTTGATGGAACCCTCCTGGAGAAAGAACTAAAACTTTGGTATCCTTGTAGCGGCGCCCCTTACGTACACCGCTGCGGGTTATACACATGGTACTCGGTGTGTCTTGCCCTAGATCGCTCTAGCTGCTAGTGCTTGAGGGGTAGTACAATCTAGCTCAGAGGATGGTGGCCCCAAGCGACATTGCTCCTACTTGAGGGGTAATGGTTGCCTTAGCTGCAGCCCATCTCTAGCTGTGGCTTCTGCAAGCAGCAATTGAGGGAAATCACTCTATGAACATCACCCATGGTACTTATTATTGTAAATTGATGCATTGCCATGACTCAGTTCACAACATTGCAAAGTACGCTAGCACCTTCTTTTTTTTCTAAGGTGATTAAATTTATTCTGGTCTTTATTTTAATAAAGTTACAATCAATTATTATATAGTTTACTGTATCTCCTCACTATCATCCCCCTCCTTCCAAAAATAAAACGTTGACCAAAGGTTTAAACATCATAATCAGATACATATATAGTTGTTCACATTTTCTAGAAAAAAGTTTTAGAAAATCTTGTAAAAATCAAACTCCAATAACAGGGTACACCAACGCTGTAAACTTTTGCAATTACCTGTACAACTGACTTGAAGTATATACGGTTGTCGAATTAATCTCGCAGAGAACGACAATAGCCGTCGCGTCGTCCTTTTCGCTACAATAATAAGGGTCGCATGCATAGACGTACATGACAGAAGGCAAAGGAAGACGCGCGAAGAACATGGGCACCTCGACTAAGCGGACAGGGCAGCTTTTGGCATTGATGACGCCGGGGACCCATTTTTATTGTGTGGATGGATCAGTGCTGAGAAAGATGTGATGGGCATCGATCGATCAGAAACCAGCCGATGGAAGTGGAACACAACGGCGTGCGCCTTCTACACATGACAAAATTAACTTGGCCGTCCGTGGCTGCGAGCTTAATTTCTAGCCTATCTGTTAGCTGAATGGCTGGCCTGTTGGCAGAAACACTAACCAAACAGTTCATGCTGCCTGTATGAGAATTGAGATGCAGCTGATTCTTATTGTTAAAAAAGTATTTATAAAATATCTTTCTCAGCCAAAATTATAGTGAATTTTTGGTATCTACTATATAGTTGTCATAATTTGGCTCTAAGCCAAACAAAATTATTATCTACCGTTGTACACCATCTGTCTAAAAAACTAAGTCCTAGCTATAAATTTGAATATAGTCAGGAATTGATTTTCTCTAACATGGATGTTATAATTGGCAGTAGGATATTAATCCGATCTTGTCCCAACATTTAAGAGCTTTTATTAGAGTGCGACGCATACACTGTCTTCAACAAAAGGGGCCAACAACAATCTAGATAAGTGTTTCAATTGGTCTTCATAGTCTGATTTTATATAAATGATTGATCTGATAAGAAATTTCCATTTCTCCTATCATTTGAGGTGTTTCTACCTTTTCTTTTATTTCAATTTACCTATAATATTTGGACTTCTTCTCCCAACTAATAGTGGATATAAAGATAATATCATATCATTTCAAGCACTCCTGGAAAAAGCCCAAGCATTTATGCATCTTTGGCTACAGGCATCTCCCACAAGTCAAATTGAACAAGTTGCTTCATATAGGCCCCGCCCCGTTTGAGATCTCTTTTGATTTTTTTTATTTTCATAGACATATTTTTTAAGCTCCTAAACGATACATTTTGTGTAAAAAAATTTATATAAAAGTTATTCATCTGATCTTTTTAAAGCAAACATTTTTTAGAAGTTAAATCATTCGTCTATATTAGATAATCCTCTAATACTTCAATCTCAACTAATATCAAACAGGGCCGTAGTGGATGATGCGGTGACGGTACAGAAGCAGTACCTATCATATGGACCCTCTGATAAACATAAAAAAAACCAACCAATCACTCAAGCAGCTGCCTACTACTAGCAAAGGCTAAAAGCTATTTCTGGGCACTTTAACGGTATAATATACTGCTATCGGTAGTAAAGTACTGTAATATAAATACAACAGTTTATTTTAAAGAAAACTAGCAAGGTGGTATGTGTATTTGTATGGCTAGAAAGATGTGATACTTTATTTTACTAATTATTGGTCATTTTAATATAAATTTATTAAATATTTATGTATTGGAATATTGGTGGTATATTAACAGTAATCTGACGTATATCTTAGTTCACTTTACTACCATTGAAAAAGTCATCCCATCTATAGCACTTCATCCAAACTTATATTAGTTTTCTATTATTTTATTTTTCTTAAAAAAAACACGATGCAAAATACCTATCCACGCTCTCTTTTCCTTCTCCTCTAGCCTTTCTTCCCTCTTCTTTTTTCCTTCACATAATACAACCCAAGCCTACAACTATGATTGCCCATAAGAACTTGCTTACCACTGCCCTTTGAACGCACTCGACACTGCTAGCACCACCGTCCTAGCTTTTGCCTATTGCCATGCTCGAACTATCTTGTTGCTGCTGCTTCCCTTAAGCTCGTTCACCGCTTCAAACATCACTATTCTCTAAGCTAATTTGCTGTCATCATGCCCTTGAGCTTGTCTGTGGGCGTTGCACCTTGAGATCACTTTTAGTTGTCACGTCTCTCGATCTCACCTAATGGCACTGCTACTACTGCCCTTGGGCTCATCATGGTTGGTGCGAGCTTACCGTTGAAGCTTGCCCACAACAGGTCCTTGAGTTTATTTGTGCTCATCGCATTTCTCAATCTCGCTTGACGCTATGATTACTATTACACCTTTAGAGACGACTATAGTCACCATGCACTCATGCATACTCCTGTGGCTGTCACGTCCACTAGAAATTCAACAGTTCAATTATTTTTTATTTTCTTCAATTAATATGGAACCAAAAAATACTTTTGATTTTGTAATTTGGGACAAAAATTATAACCGAATTGAGTGCAACTTAGCATGGGGAAAAACATCTTTTTCTTAAAAAATATTATCTCTCTAGTTGAAAAGAATGTTAAAATGTTATTCATAGCGTTTTCTAGCAAATTATCACAAAATATGAGTGTCCGACAACAAAAATGTGTTTTTAAAGTATCTATCATAAATGCCATGTATTTACCTATATCTGTGACAATTTTTGCCTAAAAAGACTAAGATGTTATGACACAATACGCTGATCTAATACTGCTCTCCTCATCTTGGTAGCTTACTAGCTAGAGCTAAAATTTTAATTTTAAAGCTTAATTTTAAAATTGATTTTGGGATTTTTTTCTAGTCTATTTTTAAATCTTTACTCTTAAATAGTGCAGATATAAAAGTTTTATAAATTATGCTATATTGCTTTATTTATTCTAACAATGACTATAGCTAAAAACATATTTAGGACTAGTTACTTCTATAGCTTTCGTACTTTCGTAAGTTAGCACTATGCAATGCATTTGATGTGCTTGCGACTTTGGCTTCAGCGCGACAGACGGTAGATCCTAGTCTGGATCTCAAATAAATCTCAACCTTTCTAATTTGGATCTACCACAATTAAATGGTAGAGACATTTTTTTTAATTTTTTTCAATTAATGTGATAACTTTTCGGCTCTAGAGCAAACAATAGTGCGGCCAGATTGTCTGTCGGGACCGTGCGCATCAATGCATGCTTAATGGGCTGATGGCTTAACGTCTGTCTTTTTTCTGGTAATATACACATGTTAGAGTTTGAATAAGAATGGATCAAGGCATTAGATAATCAAATTTTCTGTTTGGGGGAAACCTTATTAGATTTCTTTCTAGTGCGTAACAGATGTACACTATAACAATTCAGTTATATATACATCTAACAGTATAAATATCTCTTTTTTTATTAATATAATAATTTTTTATTCCTTTTAAAACTATATTATATTTTGATTATGTTTCGATGAAAAAAGTTTACCACTACTTAAATACATACAAACTAGATACATACAAACTAGATAGTTATAATATGTTTTTCACTTAATAATATATAATTTTATTGTGAAAAAATACTAAACTTATTAAACAAAATTGTTCATGTTTTATTGTAAAAAATATATAAATGGTAATATAATTTTAAATTCTAGGACCAAACTTAAATACTATTGTACTTTTGCCTTGAGGATACAATATATTCAACACGGTTAGATTTTTTATTAGAAAATGGGATATCCAACTTGATTAGCTTTTCGGTGAGGTTGGCAAACTGCTTTGAATCGTTGTGACACTGAATCATGCCACCCACATCACGTCCCTGACTTCACCTGTTGCATATACTCGATCGTGTATGATCTATTGATCTATGCACGTTGGCTGCTTGCAGTCGACAAAGAATCCTTGTCAGTTTCCGCATAGTCCTAATATCCTTTTATATTTCTATTTTCCTTGTCCGTTTCCACACGCCATTTTTCTATTTTTCTTATTTTCTTTTGATTAATGTGTGATTTTCTATGCTATGAGAGTGAATATGGATGTTTTTTTCTATTACTTTATTAAGGTAATAGATTGATTGGTTGCACATGAGGTTTGTCACCATTGCCAATAATTATTATCCAGGAATTGTTGGGCTGCCGAGTCCTGACCTTCAAGCAATCAAACTAGTATTACGTATTGTTCTCCATCCCCTATAGACGCATAAAATGTATACACATCAATTTGAGGCCATGGATTATTGCTATATATATACACACATATATATAAAAGAACTTGTTAGTTAATAGGCCTTGCAGACTTGCAGTAGTGCACAGTACGGTTGGGACTTGGAAGAGTCCGAATAGGAGTCTAAACAGGAGGCCAAGTTTCCTTATAGTATTCTTACAAAGTCTACTTATAGGTATCCATTTAATCTCATCCATAATAATATACCTCCACCATGATCTAATAATATAGTTTTTTTATTTAATTAACGTGATAATTTATAGCCTCCAAATTAAACGTGGTGGTTTTTTTATTTCTTTATAATATAATAGATAGTTTTTAAAAAATTATCTGCAATATCAGATAGTTTTTAAAAAGTTATCCGCATTTATCATATAACATATGCCATATGCCATACGAATTTATCATTTGTATATTTTAATTTTTATTTTATTAAAGATATTCTTTTTAAAAAATTACTAAAATATATTTTACCCACTACCAGATACAGTAAAAATAAAATAAACTCATTGAATCCAAAGAGAGCAGTGAAAGCTCATGATCACTGTAGATACCGTGAACTCCCACCCTTTCATATTCTAGAACTCCAAAAACCATAGCCGTTGTCGGCACACAGAAAAAAAAACATATATATATACACGCGTGCATACACGTGGTAACTTTCCGGGAGCAACTTGGGCGCAGGACCAGTTTTTAGAGGCAGATAGTACAAATAAAACACTCCATCCGACCGTACCGAAGGTTCTCGACCTGAACTATTCCAATCGCACGCAGGTGGTGGCCGGCGACGACGGTGACGGATGAGCCTATCAGCAGCTCGTGTCATACCGCGCGAGTTGCAACTTTCAGCTCGTCGTTCTAATCCGAATCGAAAGCAACAGTAGACCGAACCGAAAAGAGGCACCTACTTGCATGGGCAACTTGGAGGAAATAATTATCTTTTGCTGCTGCTTCTTCCAGCTTGATCGATCGATGGAAAACGTCTTGGTCAAGGGGGGAATAACCCTCGAGTTTGCCTTTTTGGGGCAAGTTGGACTGCCTGTTGGGAGGAGCTATTTCGGGTAAGGTTGTTTGGGTTGATTGCCGACCATGCGTGCCAGTGGATTTGATCTTTAAACTAATCAGGTTTTCTATGTGCCAGCAGGCTGAAGTGACCGGCATGCGTGCAAGTAGTGCATCTCATCTGTACCTAAAAGTGGATGCACGTCCCATGTGAATGTTTAATCCTGTTCTTGGGTGAGTACAACACTCTCATTCAATCTACGAGTGACTCGATCTGAAAGGTCAATCCATTCAGCCGATTTTCTACAACAAAGCTGTGAACGTTAAAATTTAATAACCCCGTAGATCGAAGAGATAAAAAGTTTGATCGTTATCAAGAAGAAACCGATTAAATAAATCGAGAAAAGATTTGGTTGAAGACTAAAAGAGGACGAGTCTGAGGAGAAGCCGTGAAATTTACGACAGAGTAATTTATCCATATAAATCATATCATATAAAATGATAGGAAGGTTTAGTTTAACTTTTCTAGAGATATTTTACTTTTATTTTTTTTAAAAAAAAATAACGTCCATTGTAACCACATCAGACTCTCTGATGTTGTAACCCTGTAAAATATCCTTCCATTAATTTAATTTTAGCCCATCGTTATCCTAGTTTATCTAGGTTTTTATCGACGGGTTCTACCTCTTGACGTGGGCTGCATCGATTAAGTTTGATCTCCGACGAAGAGATAAGTCTCGTCACTATCCCGGTATATCTTGCTCTGTCTAAGGCTGTATCGTTTAGTTTCGACCTCTTGATCTACCATCGTCGGTCCCGTGCTGTATCGGTTAGGTTCGACCTACGAGGCTACCGATAATAGATTTAAGTGTAGGCCTGTAGATCTCTGACCGGCGTTTTATCGGAGTAGTTAGCCGATGAGTTATCTATATCTTGAGCAATAAGCCTAGCGTATCGGCTCCTAAGTTGATACGCACCTGTCTTTAGAGACTTCCATTGAACGTCACGTCTGATACATCGGACTTTCGGTAGATGCATGCATATCTTCAAAGAGGTCCTCTCATCGGCTTAACTAGTCAATGGGTGTCCTTCGTCCTTCTTTCAGCATGACTGATCTAACGTCCGCTGTCCCATTGTTATTGGTCTCGATCTCTTATTGCCCCGGTTAGGTCTGATCTTCGATATCGGTGCTAGAGACGTCATCATAGTGGGAAATGGGTCTCGTACTGTAGGAGAATCGGGCACTGCTCCTTGTTCATCGTCCACCATATCTAGAGCGGCATCGGCTTTATAGCCGGTGTATCTTTTATATGATTTCTTGTAGCCTGATCAGGCGTACCGCATCACATCCGCATGAGGCTCGTTGGCGCGTCGGGCTTCCTCCTCCATCAATGTTCTCGTGCTGGATCGGTTAGGTTCGACCTACGAGATCGGCGACGGTGGTTTGAGCAGACGCCTCGGTGGGTTTTCATGCAGTGTCTCATTAGAGTGAATAACCGATTAATTATTCTCACCGCAGGCCTCGCATCCATTTCACGTATCATCTAACAATCGATCCGCTAGAGATCGATTCGGACACGTCAGATGCTTCTTGGTACTGTCTTAGTTCGGTCTGATCTTTCAGGGCTCATGTTTGATATGGCCGGCGTCGAGATCTAGTGGGTTTCGTTCCCCATCGGCTCGAGCAGCCGATTAGTTTAGGTGTAGGGCTGCATCGGACGTTCGGCCGTTAGCCAATGACTTCGCCTTTTTCTCCCACATCGTCACGTTCGATATAGGCCTCCGTCGTCTTCATATTGTTAGTCCCCGGTCTCGTACTGTCTCGGTTTGATTTTATCTATCGAGGCTAGTCCTAACGACGCCGTTACCGTGATTGCTGGCCCACGTAGTTTCGCGGGGGATCGGGCCCTGCTCCACGCTTCAAATGTCGTGGAACGTCATTGCCTCTTTGATCGATAGGTCCTCTAAGTATATTCCACACGTCTATCTCTCAAGCCTCTATTGGCTGGGCCCTGCTCCACGCTTCGAATGTCGTGAAACGTCATTGCCTCTTTGGCCGATAGGTTCTCTAAGTATATTCCACACGTCTATCTCTCAAGCCTTTATTGGCTGTTCAGCCAATACTTGAGCGTTGTCTTCCTTACCGGCACCCAGTCGATAGATTGAGCAGGACAGACCCACCGATCGATCGGTTTATGGATCTCATCCTCTTTCTTTATCAATTACAGGATCAAAATTAATTAGCACGTAATCGGACCTCAAAGCTTAAGAATCTGTTGGAGTTAAGTAGATCCCTTAGACATTTATGTGATCGAGTCACCGTCTATCTTTGATTGGACCTCCGTTCGTCCTATTCAAACCTTTCCTACGAAGTTTGGTGACGAGCATAAGTTCACCATCAAAAAGATCATTGGGTGGCAACATCTCATCAGCGACTAGGAAATAGTTCGGATCTAGCGTTGCAACGGCTTTGGCAGCTCAGTCGGTGCTGAGGCTTGCCGACGATGCAGGCCCGGTGGAGTACGTGGTCCGGCCTGTGTTCGTCTGGTGGTCCGGCGTACCGTCGTGGTCGCCGCGGCGGCGCTGGCTCGTCATCGGTCAGAGCACCTGCCTGTGGATCTCACCAGAGCACCGACATATGCGTAGGGGTACGTCGTGGTCTTGGTCGTGTGGATGCCATTTGTCTCCCTCGGTCCACGGGGGTCCCATAGTGATGATGACGATGTTTTGTCCGTCTGCTAGTGACTCATTCGGCAGCCACTGTCAGTGATAGTGGCAAGATTTGGGCGAGCAACTAATCTATATTTACTTTTCAGTGATTTTTTCCCTTCGGTTAGACATCAATCGCTTGCAGTGATATGCATGAAATCCAATTGGTGCAACGATCAGACACCGATTTTAGAAATTCTGTTTTCTGTTTTGTTGGAGTAAGACCAACATACAACGCAACTGGTAGGCAGCCATTAAAAAATATCCACTTAGGTAGATTTAGCAATAAGATTTCTATTGATAATATTATCAATGTTTTTAGGCTGGTATTATAATTAATTTTGTTTTTATCTATTATGCCATAGTTTATAATTCCTAATTGTTCAACCTATCAACTTTATAATAATTGGCTTACTATGTAAAAGAAAATCCATAAATAAATTATAAACTAGAGTGAACATTGAGCCCGCAGGTTGAAGTCAGATGGACCGTATTTCGTTGTAATTAAAGGTGCACAGAGAACTCAGGCCATTATTTACGGATTATTCACGGTATATTTTTCAAAGTAGAATTGCTTAAAAACTTTCTCAAGAATGCGCTGGCCGGGCGCCCGATCTGAGCGGCATCCATGTCTCTCTTCTTTCCTTATCTCGAGCAACAGTATTTCAAGTCTCTACGTACTCATTTCCTCTCCTCTCTCTTCAACCTCACACTTGCAGCAGGCTGAACCCGAACGCAACAACGACGGGCGCGTTGCAGCCACGGCCACCGGCAAGAAGGACAGGGGGATAGCCGCACTGCACTGCTTTGCAGCCACGGTCGCCAGGGGATGGCTGCACCGTGGCAACACGGCGGATGGAGAAGGACGTGGTCAGCCGTTGACGAGGAAGGTGAGGTCTTCAAGGAGGCTGTCGGTAAGGAGGAAGAGGAGATGGCTGCATCGTGGCAACGCGGCGGACAGCGGCGGACAGAGAAGGATGTGGTCGTTGCATCGTCGCCAACCAACGACGAGGAAGGCGAGGTCATATAGTCACAATGTCATTCTGATAGTTTATTTTTATAAGAGGTGAAACAAAAATTAGACGTTTGATCTGTAGTTACGTCTAAACTTTTTACATCAATTTTAGACCACTTATTCTTGGAGATATTTGATCATTAGGGTTATAAAATTATAATATTTAATTCTTTCCTATATATAAATCTATCATCTATCAGTTTTCATCCATATTTTATCTTAAATTAAAAACAGGCCTAGATTTTGCATGGTTTTACCATGTTCTTTGAGCTATATTGTGCTATATGCCTAAATATATTGGTTCCAAACATGGTAAAAGAATAAAAGACACAAGCTTGTTTTGCCTGAAAAGCGAAATTAATTTGTTCCGCAGATATGTAGACATTAGTTGTCATCCATTATCTAAAATCTCATTCACATTTGAATAGTCAAGATGGCTCTTAAGAGTGCCCCTAGACCCCGGCGACAGCCTCCTTGGGTCACCACAAACTTAATGGAGCCAACTCTTCATCATCTTCCTGTACAATTGATGACAGCGGCTGTAGCCGGTGCTCCATAATCTAACGCTTTTGTGGTTCAACCTTCGTCTAGTCTTTATTTTTTTTATTTATTCTAAAAGATCTTTATTTTTTGAACAATTAATATAGTGGAGTTTAGTAAAGTGAAAAATAGAAGACAATGAGGGATAAATGTACTGAAGTTTTTTTTAAAAAGAAGACAATGAATTGAACTAAAAAAATAACATAGTTTTATATTATTATGTGTAAGATGGACTAAAAATAAAGTATTTTTAGATTGGGGGGTACCTATTTCTTGGTAGGACCTTTACATCTTTCATAGCATCGTTGAACCCCAAACCATATATATCTCGTTGACACAGGTGAAGGTGACCCTCCAGCGGCGGTTAGAGAAAAGAATGAGCTCGACGAAATGCAATTATAATATGCAACTATTATATTCATGTTGACCCCACAACGAATACCATTGATTGAGATTCTAGAAGTATTTAAGGGTAGATAGTCCCTAATAATTAACATCCATTTGTTTAATCCTATTACTCCGTTTCTCTACCGTCGAAAGGCTCATTTTTTGTTGGAGTAAAAAGCACAATAAGGTCCAAAATTTGAATGTTAAGGTACACGATTAATCAGGTTTTTGCCTAGCCCAGGTTGTCCATTCTAGTATGCATAAGCACATATCCAGATTTGACTGCACCTTATGACAGTCATAAGACCGAGGAAATAAAACAGTTCCATTATTAAAAAAACACATATATAAATATTCTATACATTAAGTAGGCGGTAGCGGTCTACTTTTGAAAAGAAAAAACATATGATCACATATAGCAATTAATAATTAAATTATCGTATACATGCTCTTATCACCCTGTAGAGCGGTTGTACATGTATCCGAGAAATTCACCAGCTACAAAACTGAGATAAGAGACGTAGGGAGGAGAAATGGAACAGGCTTCGATCCTACACTGCAATCTATAGGCCTATTCACCTAACTTCCTGCGCTCGGGCCACATTAGCCTGCAAGTTTAGGCCTAGCAATGGTTGGCCACATAGATGGATTTTATTTAGCTAGCCGGGTGCAAGGCCGAATTTGGTCAGGTGACTGGCGTTTGTAACAAAAACTAGCTTGAAAAATGGAACACCCAACACGCGCTAGAAAGTAGAAACGCCTTGAGCAAAATTCTTTATGGGGTATACGTGGCACTGAGAAACATCCTACAGCAATTGACACTGGAGCAGGAACTTTGTGACAGTGTGAGTTAATTTCTCGGACATATTAATTTTAACGCAAGGTAGAGTACTGCATTAATTCGGTAGTCTTACTATTACCATTTAGAACAAGTTAATTCGTACCGTGAAAATCCAAATGCATCAACCGCATTATTCAATAAATCTCATTAACCTACTCTCCCACGCGCTGTATCTACCAAGCCCCTGCATAAAAAATTGAGAAATTGTTACTCCTACCTCCTAGTAGCTACCAGTACAGTGTATTTGGAACATCCATTTAAACAGATCTGATAAAAGAACTACTCCCCCGTTTCAGTTATGATTTTTTAAGTCATAATTTTACAGAAAAATATAACAATATTTATAACACAAATAAATATAACAAACTAATTTGTTGTTTTAAATGTTGCTATATTTTCTTATAAATTTGAGCACATTGATTTTAAAAAACATTAAAAGGATATAGAACAGATATAGAACGAAGGAAGTATACCTGAAGTTAGGAACTGTAAAAGGGCTAGAAGAAATAGATCTAAAAATTGGGCTATGTATCTATCTATTATATTATTAATATTAAGATAATTTGAAAAGAAGCTATTTCTTTGAAGTATAAAAATTCTCATATTAATGAGAGAAAAAATATTTTAACTGTTGGATCGTAGTGGGTTGAAATTATAGGAATCTAGATTAATTAATGTAAATATATACAAAATACAATAAAATATATAAAAAAGCTAAGAGTTGTATATCAAGTCTAATTCCACTTGTTATATACAAATTACAACAATATACATAAAAATAGAAAATAAAGTATGAGCTATATATGAAATCTATTTTTATTTTTAGTTTTATATAGAAATTATAATTGCATTTATAGAAATAGAAAATAAGAGTTGTACATCAAATACTTTTTATCTAGTTTCGTGCAAATTTGCGCGGAGAATCCGCTAGCTAAGTGTAAAGGGACAGCTATGTAATTTTAGGCTTGTTTGATTCATTCCCATTTTGTAACCTTATAATTTGTTTTGGCAATGGTAAGAATTGACGTTGCCAATTTTTTTTGTAAAAATTAACTAGTCTTTTGTTTGGTTTGTTACCAAAATTACGTTTAGGTGTTGAATTAAGCCAAATAATCTGGCAATGACAATTTGTAGGCTATAATATAAATTAAATGATGGCAATTTTTTTTGGCTTGATAATTTGGGCTTGGTTGGGTTTGGCCACAAACAAAAGGCCCAGTCATAGCTTTTCTCTACCTATCCACCCTCTCTGTTATCTCCATCAACTAGGCAACCCAAGGCCCAGTTCGTTTTGGCTGATGAGGTGAGCTATTATCTTGTTTAACACGTGCACATACCTCCTGAATTTAAATGGTGAATTGTTAAAAAAATCTATATAGAAGTTCTTAAATAAATCAAATAAATCTATTTTAAATTTATAACATTTAATATTTAACTAATCATACATTATCGTTACGTTTTCTATGCTACCAAATAGCTAAGTCAAACTCTACAATCAAAGCAGGGCCTAGGCAGCAGTGTGGTGAGGCTTGCCGACTTTGTTACCGGTGAAGGGGGCTCTCCAGTCTCCACAAGCAAGGGAGATGACGGTGGCCCGGCCGTCAGGAGACGCCTGAGCTTTATTTAAAATTTATCGGTTTTTATCAGTGTATCAACGATTTCCATATAGTCTAAAGATACAGTTTGTGAGCGTTTTTTTATTCGGTATCGAAATTATAAACCCTGCATGATGGCCTTTTGACCATGCGCACCAATGCGCTCACTCTGCCGCTGCCTCTGTTTCTCGTTACGCATTAACCTAGGGAAAATGGGAAGCACATTTGATGTGACGTTGAAGCTGCGGGTGCTCTCCTCTAACAAACAGGTATTAAATCTAGAGATTGTTTCGATCCCATATTTTATTAAAACTACTTTACCCTAACCTTGTTATAAATAAATCCTAGTTATTTAGTTCTGTGTAACTAACCTATGGATAAAAAATTGAGTTTCCAAAAAACTAAGAAATTAAGTTTTATGAAACTAAGTGTAGCTAAGAGTTATGTTTCTTATAATGAAATTTGCTCACTCAGGTTTAACCTCTAGACTTTATTCGTATTTATCCCTAGTTATTATTTCAGCAGTAGATGATATATATGCTGACAACAAAGTATCTATAGTTACTTCGCTAATTTCAAAATATGCTCGATCTATTAGAGCTGTGTATAGGGATATAGTATGTATTTACATTGTAAGTATACGTACGTTTATATGAGTGTTTGTGATTAAGGGGAAGCACGAATGGTGTGGTGAGTGTATGATTTCAACTACGGTTTCTTCTATGGCTACCGCTATCTGATGTTATCTTAATTATTATAGTGACCACGCAGTTATCACACCAAACAGTGAGGTCTATATCAGTGTATACGACATAGCACTTATGTCGAGACTAAATATTTTTGCAATTATCTTATATATGTAATAACTGTAATTACAAATAAAATGGTATACGACTAATAAAAAAATCTCAAATAAGGCATGATTGTGGTGTTTAATAAAAATGAATCAACTTAATTAATCATATTACCTAAAAAAATTCTTTGAGTTCTAATTATGTGATCATCTACCGATATAAATACAATATTCTTCTACGAGGGCATCCAATTTTGAGCCAAAATACATATACATTGAGCTAAAATCTATAGAGTTTGCTAGCCATCAACTTCATCTTGTCACGTAGGTTACCACATAGTTAGTTAAATAGACTAGATTACTTTCGTCTTATAGTCGGTGTGATTCTTTTCGTCGAATAGGACCTATTATTTACGATAAAAAAATGTCTATATTATTTTTCCATTACCGTATCATGATATAAGTTTAATACTATATTTATAAATACTGATATCGGGTATCACCTATCAGCAACCCCAAGGAATAACATAAAAAAGATAATTTTACCCATTCAAAATTTATACTGAAATGTAAATTGAGTGAAAAATCAAATCAGTATATACCCTTTATTATTTATACTAGTAGTCTTAAAATTTATTTTTTATAGTTAATTCATTATCCTTGAATAGGTATGATGAAAATCAGATAATTTAAAATTTTTAAATCTTTATATTTATTGGTTTCTAACTGGACCCTAGTGCTCCTACCATTATCATCACTTCGTCAGCAGCAGTAGAACGGTAGAAGATGGCAGACAAAGTGAACACTGCGCCAAGGCGCAGAAATAGACGTCTCCGTCTCGTAATTTTGGCCAGGCATGTGGTAGCTCTCCTGCAATAATTGCCAAAAGAGAAACCAAACTGCTCGCCAACCATCGCCTACCTATCACGGTGATGGAAAACGTCCAATGGTTGTGCGGCTGGTGGTGCAGCAGCAACGTACGTAGACTGTCCGGTTAATCTTTGCCGCTAAAATGTGCTGCTAACTTTGTGTGGTTGATCTATGCAGACCTTTGCTTTTGATAGAGTTTATTAGTGTTTTCACTGTCAAATCGCGTACTAAGAGGGCAGGCAGAAACACACAGTGTCTGTAATTAATTTGATGGGTGGTAGTTGTACTCTGTGTCTGGTGGCCGTGCCGGCGTGTAGGGTATCGGTGGCAGCGGCGATCCACAAATGCGAGAGCCGCACGTACGTAGCGCGCGTGTGGCGCTTGCGTCTTCTACGTGCGTGCCGGCCGACCGGCGAGCCTCCGGCAACAATTGCCCACGCCAACCTACCAGCGAATCTGCGTGATCTCTCGTTTGCCTTCAGCTTATAAAGATAAACGAAAATTTAAATTTAAAACCTTAACTTCAAAGTAATTTTAGTGTTTTTTCATCATAGTTTATTTTATTTTATAGTATTTATTTTTAAATCGTTAGAAATATAAATATACAAGTTTTATCTATATATTATTTTTTAAGTTAAGTTGTTTCGTTTATAATAGTATTGACAGGATAACCCACCTGCCCTCCTATCTAGCTGAAACTCTGTATGTAGGTGTCGGACCATAACACTCATATTATTTTGTCAAGTGTAGGCATAGGAAGAAAACATTTCAGCCCAACAAACCGAAAGGAAACATTTCAAGTGAGGAAGAGAATATTTCATCTTCATATTCTAGGAATGATGTGGACCTTAGGTAGAATCTTGTCCAACCTAATGGTCTAGCAAATTATACATTTTATCATTATGGGTCATAACTCTGTAAATTTTAGAGGTATTTATGTAACTTCTTCGTACACTTCTAATGCTATAAAAATCAAACAACATCCATGGTAACATCAAGGTCACATTTTTCACTAGAAGAGTGGTAAACTGGTTGTACTTTCCTAAATACACGTAACAAAAAAATATGTAAGTAAGCATTAAGCTAGCGAGACAATAAAACTATATTACGAGAAATCCAATGGTATAATGGATATTAAAATTAGAAGTTATGGACATATAAAAAATAAGCACGAAAAAAATTGAGCAAACTCGAAAGGACATGTAAGGAATTGTAAGAAATTTTCTCAATGTGATTTGGTATCTTTAACCCATATGCAAATATGGCTTACCTTGCCTTACCGTAGAGCCGTAGACATAGATGGCACCAACGACACTAGTATTGCGTACTCCAGCCAGGACATTTACTACGTTGCCGCCTTGTTCTGCGGCCGACCACATATAATCTCACCTACTACCACGATAGCCACAGTCAATTGTTGTGTCATTAGTCAAAACCACAGCCACAGGATCTCTTAACCTCAGCTAGCCTAGCGACTAGCGTCCGGTCCAGAAAAATTCACAGGTTTGATGGAATCATAAAATCTTTTAGAAAACAAATGTAATCCAGTAAACAATTGAACGCACAGGGGTCGACATCGCTTTTGGCACGGTCGATCAAACACATGCATGCATCGATCTTGCACATACATAATTGTCTTCTATATTGTCTTCTTCAGTCTTCTTCCCTACCACTATCATAAACCCATGATGGATATCGAGCAAGCAAATCCTTACTCTCACTCCGATTTATATATACGAGATAGAAGCAAAACTAAAGTTTGTTGCCGAGATACCGATGGGATAAACAAAAACGAACGATGTACTTCACGGTCGGTGACGTCAATTTAAGCAAAGCTCATCGCACGATCTCATGCTGGCTAATCAACAGCCGAGCTAGCTAGCCCTCATTGACACACAAATATCCCAATGATGGACGCCTTTACCAAAATTTTCCAACCGGCTACTGTTTCAGGTGCTTGTCTCATGCACACCAACTTATAATATTACTTATCAGAAAGATATAGAGACACAATGTAATTAGTTAGGGCTAATTACAGCCTAAACATGCATATTAGTGATCTCAGATGGAAGAGGAGTAGCAGATGGCGAGCTGGTCGAGCCCCAATAATTGTGCTTACGGGTGGCCGGGGCCCTCACATGAAAACGATCTCCTTCTAAGCTTTTGTTTGGGGATAGCTATAGTTTTTCTTTAAAGTTGGAGGGCCATAAGGTATAGTATGAGTGGGGCATGATTCTCTACGCCGTCTATTTTTGTTTGCATTTGCTTGGGGATTATTCGTGCCTTTTTTTCTCCCAAGCAGTGTTAATGTTGGGATTAATAGCTTGACTTTAGGCTGGAGCTGTGGTTGGGGATGGAAAAGGAGAAAGAGGGTAGTCCAGTGAAAAAAAAGATGCTATAGGGCATCGGCGGCACTGCCTCAGAAAGGGGTAAGAGGCAAAGGGTTCTAGTGTGGTGGTGATGGATTGATGATGATCATGATGATGGGAGAGGCAAACTCGTCAGGAATATTGAAGAACATATCGCTTGAGAAATGTTGCCAAAGTGCCAAAGGAACAAAGACACGGAACGGCAATAAGACTCGCTAATGTCAGAAGCAGTGGTTGATTTTAAAGTAATATATTATACAAGTAGGAGATCAAGCTTCATGTATAGAAATTTAGATGACGACATTTTGCAAGAAAACCTATACTAGTAGTAGGAGGTTGCTATACACGTATAATAAAAAACAAGCTGTCTATTTTAGCTAGAATGAAACTAGTTTGTCTTCCTTTTTAAAAGAAGAAATGGCAGTATAATAGTATATGGAAATATTGTGTTGAAATCTAGATTTGACATGGAATAGGCTATTAGGATTACCTGCCCAAATGTTCCGAGACCATGTCAACATCCAAAACTGACATTTTGTTTGTCCCCGAGTACAACTAGAAGTACTAATTTTGTTAGGACTAGCTATTGAGGACAATATCTAACAAGCCGTTCGTTTTGTTTTGTCGTTGAAGGTAAGATAACTCGTATCATTGAGTTCTAAGGCTGATCAGGTCAGATGCTTCTTTCACTGATGATGCAATGCTTCCACGAGGTGAATCGCTAGTACCAACTATGCTTAGCTAGATCATCATTCTTTGGATGAGAGAGCATCACAGTAAATTCAGTAGCTAATCCTTTGATTGGTAACTGGTTCTCCAATAAGCAAGCAGTAGCATTTTTCAAAAAAAAAACTTATTTTATATTCCAATTCAAGAAGCTGCCCCGCTAGACCTAACAGAAAACGAAAGCTGCCTGCTGCTTCTGAACCGCAGAAAATAGAGCTTTTGACTAATTGCTGACTGGAAAGCTATTTATCAGGGGAGAAATAACTAATTTTCGATATATTTTATTTTGGTAAATGCTATGCCGTTCAGTAGTTGCATGTACTTTATGTATTTTTTAAAAGTAAAATATACTGTCGATTTTTAGAATTATTCGACTTTATTATTTAAATTTTTGTAAACTCTTTAAATATAGATTTAGATCTTAAAATTTATTTAAATATGACGTTCTGATGCAAAATTGCCGCAACCCTCTCTCAGGAATCCTCCATAGCGCCAACTGCCACCTCCTCTCTTCTCTCTCTTCTCTCTACTCTCCCTTCCTCCCTCTCTCTCTCTCTCTCACTCGCCACAGCCCCCCAGGTCGCCGCCTATCTCCGTCGATCTGGGCGTCTGCCTCGTCATCTCCGGCTCCAGTATCTGAAGGCCACCAGCCCGCTCCGCCCTGGCGCGCCGCGTCCGTTCGCCCGCCGTCTCCATCGCCGCGGATCTGGAGGCCACCAGTTCACCCGATACCCTCTGCTCAATCTCCGACGCCATCTCCTCTAGTTGTCCTCAGCTCGCCACCACGGCCAACCCCCTCTCTATGCCGCTAGGGGCTTGGGTCGCCGCCTCACCGCAGTCCCTCTCCACATGGCAGGCCGCCCCGGCTAGACGAGGAAAACAACGAGCACGCCGCCATTGAGTTGCAAGCTCCACCATCGTAGAGCCGGCGATGGGGATGAGCCACCGGCACTGCTATGACGAGGCGACTGCGCGCACAGGGCTCGGCGCAGGGGAAGGGGGTCGGTGGCGGGGTTGGCTACGGTGGCATCAGGAGCTGGAGACGGGACTTGCGCTGGGACGGCGGAGGACGCGCCGACAATGGAAACGTAGAGCTCGCGGCCTCCCTGACACCATGGGAAAACCCGTCTCCGCCACACTAAAGTCCAGCAGCCCCAACCCACCTATGTCCGAACCGCTGCCGGTGCGAGCCTACTATGTCGCGGACCTCTCTGTCCGAGGTCTGTCGCCATTGGTTGCCACCGCTGCCGCTGCCTAGGTCCATGAAGGGATAGGGTCGAGGTCCGGTGCCGCCGTCCACCATCACAGCTAGTCGTCGTCGCCATCAATCATCCCAGCTATGCTGCCTCTGCCTCTCCGCCGTGGTCACGCAACATTGACCCTGAGAGGGTGGCGCTCGAAGAGGCATGGCGGCCAATGTCCACTCCCTGTCGAGTAAAAGAGAGGATGGGGAGAGAGAGGAAGAAGGTGAGAGGAGAACGGACCCGCTTGCAGAGAGAGGGAAAGAAATGGAGAGGAGAGAGAAGAGACGATGTGGCAGCCACGTACATAGCATCTCGGAGGTCGTGATAATTTTAAACCAGAATAACTCGTCATATAAATTTGTATTTTAAGAATATACAAACCTAAATAATATTAGCGGATAAATTTAGTGATTAACTGTGCGCTTTATTTTTTTTAATTTGGCCACTTCTTTACATGTTTTCCTCCTCCAAGCTAGCTAGCTGCTCCCTTCCACTTCAGGCTTCAACTATCTTTTTGCTACTCCCTCAGTAAAATAAGTTCATTTATAACCTGTATCATTTATCTTAAAATAATTTTTTTCTAACTTATTCTCGATATGTGAATTAATAGTTTTATTCTTTTGTCTATTCATCTATCAATATTATTTTTCTACACTTTAATATTTTTACATCTAACTTAAATTTGCATTTAAGTGCTTAAAGATATAAGTTATTTTTGTCGTGGTGTGAGTATGACTTATGTTATATTCAGTTATACATTTAAATAATAAACATTGACGTTAATGTTTAGTAAACATTGGATTCTATTTACTGGTACTAATCTAATTCAACATTTTATCTCGTGATTTGGTAAATATTTGGAAGATAAACATCTAACGTCAAGAAGTATATATCTAGCCAACTCACTTATCAAGAGAAGAACATTTGCTGTAACGCCGGATAGAGAAACATTTTTATCTCGTTAGTACCGCGATATCAACACTTCTGTTTCATATCATTCTCCCTTCATTTCACAGCTCATCCTTTTTAATAGAAGGCAATACCATTCCTATCTGCTAACGCCGAGTAAAAGTAAAAACAAGTACTAGAATTAACCGGAGAGCAGCCAGCTAGCTCTACGGAACAGCCGACCTTATCATTATCCACAACACGCAATTGACGTGATTTAGTGGCTAATTATGGGGTAGTTTAGTGGCTAATTAAGTGATGAAGGCCGTGACACTAAATTGGGCCCCACTACGTGGCGTGTTACTGTTGTCCTGAGAGTGTGTGGATCTTATCCGTTACGTGGACGCCGCTCCCGTGGGCCCCGCAAACGGACCGGTCAAACGCCCTCCGATTCTCCGGTTCCGGTACAAGCTCACGGGGAGCCAAGCTCGGTCCTCCTCGGCTCGCCCAGCTCACCTCACCTCATGTCTCGGCTCAAGTTTTTAGGATAAAAACACAGCGGACTTAGACGAGGAACAGCCTTATTATATCTTACATCATATTTTTTTTATTTTTAGTGAATTTGGATTATGTGTGGATGTAAAAATAGTACAGAGTCGAAACAAACTCACCTTACAAACAAATCAAAATTATCGGACAGTGCATACTACATATAAATAATAAAGCTAGGCTTCTAAAATCATGAAAGTCTTAAGTTAAGAAAAAATATATAGATCATCCACTTAAATGAATTATGATGGTGCATTAATTGAGTGGTGGTATGGTGTATAAAATCAAATTATCCAAATAGCACTTCATTGAATAATCCATATAAAAAATCATATAAAATCTACATTCGTTGGATTTTAAAAATACTATATACCAATTGACATCTATCGGATTTTCTCATCTGTCATGAAAATACTTACCTTATCCTAAATTTAGTAAGCTTCAAAGCAGCTATGATTAGAACTATCTATTCTGTTTTCATCGTTATATGATGATGTATTTATAAATAGTAAGACACTTATCAAGATATGCCATGTATGTATTTGTATTTATAAGGGTAAGTATATACACGTGTAAATACTTGCGTTTGTACTTTGTTTTGTAAAAGACAAGCTCTGTTAGATCTAGGACTCGTTCTAAACAATGTTTCGGATTGGCTTTTATCTCGATTTTCGTTAGCACATTTTTAAATTGCTAAACAATGTAGCTTTAAAAAAATCAAATAAATCCATTTTTAAGTTTTTAATAGTTAATACATAATTAATTATATGTTAAGAATTTATCTTGTTTTACATGTACTCAAAATCTCAACCCAAATTATATCAAACGCAGCCTAAGTCAAAATATTTTTTTTCTCAAAAATAAAAAATTTGAGCTGATTGAGCTTAGCCTAGCCGAGCCGAGCCGAGCGGTGGAGTCGGGAAGCCACACTACCATTTATCTCCCTACCCAAAATTACACCAACGGCCCACATCTCTCGGCGAAATCCTTTCCCACTCCCCCACCTCTCTCCTCTATAAAAACCATCATCGCCCAACTGTCCTCGCCTCCTCCGAGGGCGAAAGGCATCAGTTACTTGCATCAATCCAAGAAGGGCTAAGAACGACGTCGAGTCGTCGTCGACTACGACGGTGAGCATATGCCTGGTAATACGTACACGGAACCAATCGCATCGCACGCACGCACGAACGCACGCACGACGGGCAGGGCATGGGGCTCCTTGACCAGCTCTGGGACGAGACGGTGGCCGGCCCCCGGCCGGACTCCGGCCTCGGCAAGCTCCGCAAGTACTCCTCCTTCTCGCCCTCGTCTACTACCGCCGCTGCGGCGTCGGTGTCGGCTGTGGCAGACGCGCCGGCCTCGGTGACCCGCAGCATCACCATCGTCCGGCCGTCCTCGCTCTCCGTGCCGTCGCCGTGTGGGGGCGAGTACAGCTCCTCCGTGCCGTCCTCCCCGGCTAGCGCGCCGGATTCCCCGTTCGCCTCAGGTGGGCTCCTCTGTTGTTTCATTTCTTGGCGCCTCTCTTTCTCCCCTTCTCTCCCGAGGGGAGGAAGAAAAACCGCATATTTTTCTGCTTTTCTCCCTCTGGATTGGCGCGTAGTAGCAGCCTCGCACTGTGCAACTCTAGATCTGCGTCGTGGTTGCGGGATTGGATCCCGATGCGACGAGAGAACCCATGGTTGCGTGTCAGTCTGGTGAGCTTTTCATGAACATGGGAGAGAAAAAAACCATGAAAATTGTTGCTTTATGCCTTGTGCCTTGAGTGGGGCCGATGCAGTTAACAGATCTACGAATATTATTGCAAAGTAGGCAAACAATTTTCCATGGAGTTTGTATGTTCTTGTTTGGGAGAATATTCAATATAGTCGTTAAAGTTTTGCTACAGGATCAATTTAGTTATTGGTTTTTTATTGTCCAAATGAATCCTTGTAATTTATCACACTGTCCAATATAGTCTTTTAGATACGCCATGTGAGCGTACTATTTTATTCTCTAATGCAAAGTTTAGGGTGAAATGTCCAATTTACCACTATATTACCATGAGGAGAAAAAAATTCAAATATAAAGAATAAACCAACGATTTTGCATATTAAATATTTACTGCAATTTTAATATTTAAATGTGACTATAGACATATGAACACCTTGTTTTCACTGCATTAAATTATCTGCGGAGACCAAATACATGGTTCCGTTTGAAAGTTAAAATTCTAAAGATATTTAGTTTGTAAAATCATTTGTTCTCTTTCTTTCTTTCCCTTTCTTTTATTTTTTCCTTTTCTTTTTTCTATGATATATATAGGGGTAAATTGAATATTTCATCATAAATTTGTATAAGAGGACGATATGGCATGTCTATATAGTAACTTTCGGTGGTTCCAAGCACTAAATATGCCTTGATAACAAAGTTTAAGGGTTTGTTTTGACTATTTGAAAGGTCGGGGACTAAATTGACGCGGGAGCGAAACTTCATAGACCACGATGGCTATTCTCCCTTCTTGTTTGATGCTATCTGTTGAGCTTGATTAAGAAATGCTGGATCGAGTCTGATGATGCAGGATTAACTAGTCTGATAGTACAGGGTTAAAAAATTCAGGAAGAAAGTATTGGGAACTGATGCATGTGCATGACGTGTTTGTGAAATTTGATTCGGTGCAGCCACTGCGCCCAAGGGGGACAGCTGGAGGAGATTTTGCCGGAAACCCAAGACGGCCGCCGCCGCCGCCGTTGGGCCGAGAAGCCCCACCGTCTACGACTGGTGCGCACTCTTCCTTGTCTCTCTGCAAGTTTCTTGACTGGTAAGGTTACAGTTTGCCATGGTTGGCTCTGATCTAACCTTTTGGTTCTTGGCGTGCTTGCAGGGTGATCATCAGTTCATTGGACCGATGAACTAGCAAGATCCAGCGTGAAAAGAAATAATCAATCGAGCAGAGGATATGTATGACAAAGGAAGCTAGCTAGCTAACGCGCCTGAGGCTACGCGTCCGTTGTGTTTCATCTGGACCTGTGTCTGCTCTTGTGAATCGGTGTGTGAGGTGGTCGCCGGCGTGCAGTGTTTTTTCTATGTAGCTAAGCGCCTACGCCGATAGATCACTGTGAAAAATATGCAGTAGTAATAATGTTAGTGGAGTCATAGGTGATCTAGATAGAGAGATGTCAATCCTCTTGGGGATGTAACGCGAGTGTTCGCTCTGTTTTTGTATCATCATCTGTAACTAAGCTCTGTGGAGTAAAAAAAAAAGCAAAGCATGTCTTTTCTGCTCTCTTGTGCTCGTGTAAATTTTGCTTCTATTTCCTGCTATGACTAAGAATCATATATCTGGCGATATGATACTAGATGGAGTTACAAGATTCTGCAATGTAAAGTGGGGTTCTATTTTGTCTTTCATCAGTCTGAAGCTGAACTCTGAACCTGGTTCTTTTTTGCTTTCTCTGAAGACCTGAATCCAGTGATTCCACAACACTCGCTCGGATCTAAGCCTGCACACCATGTATCTGCTTGTCAACTTGCAAGTCCATGAAACACTTTGCTAGACAAAAACAAATAGGAGCAATTGCGAATTGCAAATATACCAAGATAACAGGATCCCAATTGGAAGGATGCTTTTGTCTGGACTGTACAAGTAGAATCGCTATACCACCTGCATAAATAGTGCTCTACGATCTTATTCTATCTCTCGTGAGAATCCATCTGTCTTGAAAAAATAGGAGGAAAGAGAAGTTAGCTTTGTCATTGATCATATTCATGAGGTCAAAATCAAATCGATAGGTTCCTCCAAAAAGAGAAAAAAAAAACGATACGGAGGAGGTCAGGGGACGATGTCTGATCTGAAAGCGTCATGTTATTTTACTTGTTCTTCAGATCTAGCCGTGGATAGGATCATAGGAACCATATTAGCCACTGGATCAACCAGGTCAAAAAAAAAACAAAAACAAAAAATGATGGCACCCTCCATCCATAACAAACCTGATGAGCTGAAGGCATGATCTTCTGATTAGTTTGGGATTATTTGCTCGAGAGACCACTGAATCCACTCTTCTGATTAGTTCGGCACTTCCACCTTTCGGCCTGCGTGTTGCGTGGGAGCCTATTATTGCGTGAGCCTGATCCAAACAAGGAAAAAGTCCATATTATCTCCATCAACTATCGCTCGAGTCCGAATTACTTACCTCAACCGTGATAGCAGATATGACGCCTCCCTCAACTATTGAACCGTTTGTTTTTCCTCCCTTAGGTGGTTTCGGTGATGATTTTATCTAATGTGGCATTTACTTGGCATCTTATCAGCGATGGGTCCCGTATGTAAGTCCCTATGTTTATCTTCTTCATGTTCTTTTCCTTTCTTTCTTTTAGGCATTTCTACAAACACCTTGACAGTAACACGGTCGCCATCTCCTCCTTGACAGCAGGCAGGGGAGCCGGGATCGTCGGGGAGGAGGTTGAGCTCGAATGCGAGGGCGAAGGATGCGCGGGCGGGGGGCCAAGCGATCGTTCTTCTTCCTCCGCGCGCGCAAGGAGCTCGAGCTCCCGGTGGCCACTTCGTCAAGCTCAACCATCGTCGCCGAAGCCACGCCCGTGAGGAGCTCGAGATCTCGTCGCCATCGTCGTGACAGTCTTGACGTTCCTAGTTCGGTCCAAGGCATCTGCGAGGGACGACGGCGAAGCGTTGCTCTTCTTCTTCGCCTACTTCCGCGAGCGGCTGGACCATCCGTCGACG
Organism: Oryza coarctata; assembly: GCA_030770085.1. Lineage (NCBI taxonomy): Eukaryota > Viridiplantae > Streptophyta > Magnoliopsida > Poales > Poaceae > Oryza > Oryza coarctata. Next base: position 18,535,338 of record CM061476.1, on the reverse strand, counting down.
AGGGATACTTCGGTACGTGCCTGACCGGGTGCATCGTGGCCCTCCCGGTGCACAACCTCCTCAACGACGGCGCACTGCTCCGCGCCGAGAACGGCCGCGGGGTGCAGGTCTCGGTGTCCTTGCTGCAACCCAAACACATGGATGCTTTCAAGTTACAAGTCCTTAAGCTGCTGTGTTGAGATGACATGAACATTCCATCTAGGCATCTACTCCATGCTTATTTCACTTTTGCAGCATGATTATTTTACTTTCACTGCATGCTGCATACTGCGTACTTCATATTGTACGAGAACTCGATGCTATAGCCTGTAGGAGAGGTGGGTGATGGAGATGTCGTCGAGGATGATGTTGAACTCGCGGGCGCAGCGGATGAGCGCGTCGCTGCCGAGAGCGGAGACGCTCGGACGCTCGGTGAGGAGCTGGTCGGCGTTGAACTGCACGACGACGGCCTTGAGCACCTCGTTGCCCACCGGCTAGAAGAGGGTGGAGAGAGATTAAGGGGATGAAGAGGAGGAAGAAGAAGGGAATCTCCACAATATATATTTTTATTTTTTCGTTGGCCAGATGTCACGTTAGCGCCATGTTGTATAAACCACCGTAGAAACCATATAAGTTTCTTTTATGACTAGATGTCACATAGGTGCCACGTTGCATAAACCACCGTAGAACAATATGGAGGAAAAATAAATCTATGCATAAACTAGAAACTCTTTCACGTTAAGTTGATTAAAAAGATTGAATTATCATGATCATAAATTATATTAAAAAAATATGTTAAATAAAATATAGTGCTATATGGACTCTTATATTAGTTTACTTTAAAATTGATTAAATTTGAAATTAATAAACATAGAGTTGTATTGTTATTAATCTAATTCTAAAATTTAAAATTAATAATTAGCAAGTAAGTAATAGAGACTGTTCAATCTAAGTTACTATAATTCTTGAAATAATCAACATAAAATTTGACAATATCTCGAACTCTTATTTAATATCTTATTAATTTAATTTTAAAATTCATAATATATAAATATCAATTTATAAGCCAATTATAGTTAATATGTCAATTAGTAGTTTTAATAGTTAAAAGATACCTAGCGTTATTTCAATTAAGGGACGTTATTCAGACTCAAGCAATACTGGAGGAGTGATATAGACTTTTTTCCTCCAAACACGTCTAGTCGACTCCCAGAGGCCCATCCCATGCCAATCGCGCGGGACGCGAAACATGCAAAATCGTCGGCGATCGGGACACAACACCGTTTCGCTGTGTTTACAATTTGCATTCGCAGAGCAGGTTTTGATCAAACTACTAGTAATAGTCCAGAATAATCTGTGATACTCCTGCCCCTCATACGTCCCCTATTTAACGACGATGGGCAACGACACTCTAACCCTTCTTTTCCTTGCTTCACTTAGTACCAAGTACCTACTTACAAGGTTAACAAAATCTCAATTCCGTCCGACGGATTTACGACTTATGATTTTAGTTATGGAGCATGATTCTATAATTCTATCTAGATAGAACTTATGATTTTACGGCTTTTATATATAGGATTCTAGGGTTATGATCTTAAACTTCCGATTTGATTAATTGTCACGATTTTAGCAGCGTTGCTTATTTGAGTTCTCAAAAGAGCTTCTCTTTCGTGTGTCAGAATGTCTCATATGCTATTATTGTGATACCACTGGATCAGTTTCCCAATGAATCTCTCCGCATCTCCGAAACTACCACGGTAGCATTTTAGTGAGATACCTGACCGTCCTAAAGCTGAGCGACACAAACGCGAGCATTTCTAACGGTGGAACTTGCTTCGATCCAACGAAAACAAACTTTTTCCAGCTAGACAATATTATGTCCGTGTCCTACATATAAAAATTTAAGATAAAGAAATACCTAGTTAACATAACACTATAAAGTTCGATCCACGTGCAAATCAATCTATCCGATCATACTACCTAGAGACTTATCTGTCGGTTTAAATACAATATCCTCTTAAGAGAGTAGGACATCGAATTTGAAGACAAACATAGGCTATATTGAGACACGATCTAAGGAGTTGTCCGTAGTTGCTAATTACATCTTACTACTAGTTGCCGACTACATCTCGTTGCTTAGGGTTGTTTCATATTAATTAGATAGGCTAGAATAATATGTTGCTCTAGTTTTGTACTTTATGTGGTTTTCGTCGAATACTTATAAACAAGAGTAGAACTATTATCCGTCTTTAAGAGCCCAAAACTGTATAAAAATCCTCGTGTCTCTTTCTTAGTTATTATCTCATGAATACCTTTGTACCGGTCAAACCCTACGCCTATAAATACCGTAGTTAGGTATCACTTGTCAACGAGATGTTCAAGGTGTTTTTCAATAATATATTGGACAAAACGTTAAAGCATATATAGATGATGTCATTGTTAAGACAAAAAGCCAAGATCGCTTGATTGAAAACCTCAAGAAAATGTTCGGCAATCTCTAGAGGTGTAGGCTGAAGCTAAACCCAAATAAGTACATGTTCGGAATACCATTAGGGAAACTACTCGGCTTTCTTATCTTCGGCACGGTAATCAAGACAAATCCCCAAAAAATCAAGGCGATTGAGGACATAAAGTCACCAACAAAGGTGTAGAAGCTGATAGAGTGCATAGCCGTTTTGAGCAGATTTGTGGCATAGATGGGCAAAAAAGGAATGCCTTTCTTCTATATTTTGGAGAATAACGACAAGTTTGAGTGGACCTAGGAAGCCGATAAGACATTCCTAGAGCTTAAAAGGTACCTCTCAGACCCTCCTATACTTGTCGCTCCCCGATCTCGGAAGAAGTTATTTCTATATATTGTAGCTACCCCTATTTGGTGGGCACAGTTCTAATAGTCGAACATGATGGCATACGATGGATAATCTACTACATCAATAAAGTACTCCACGATGCCAAAACAAGATACTCACAGATCCAATATTTGCTCTATGCCATCCTCACGACATTAAGAAAGCCAGGTCACTATTTTTAAGATCACAAGGTAACAATCGTCTCTTTCTTCCTACCTGGAGAAGTGGTTCGAAGTAAGAAAGTCACATGACGCATCACCAAGTGGGTTATAGAGCTCGACCAATTTAATGTCACTTTTACCCCTTGAATAATAATAAAGTCCGAAGTTTTAGTTGACTTCATTGTTGACTAGACCGCTGAGGCGGGAACAAGATCGATGATAGGCTTGTTAAAACCTAGATGATGATGTTCGACAGAGCAACGAATAGATGGGTTGCAGGAGCTGGTGTCATACCAACATCATCAGCTAGAGACAAGCTCAAGTATACGATACAACTTGACTTTAAGGCTTCTAATAACATCATTGAGTACAAAGCTCTCCTTGTAGGACTCCGAGCAGCTGCAACACTTGGAATATAATGGTTAATTGTAAGAAGAGACTCATAGCTAGTTGGCAATCAAGTGCAGAAGGAATATTGATGTTCAAACAAGGAGTTAGCAAAGGTGAGAAAGATACAATGGCGTTTCGATGAGATCAAGGTTTGTCACATCTATTATAACGACAACTTCGATGCCAATGAACTCGTCAGTCATGTTTAAGATGTGAACGGGTCAAACCTAATACCTTTTTACAAGTCCTAACAAAATCTTCCGTCAACGACACTGATGATGTGGACACAAAGCCAAAGTGCTAACAATGGCATGGGGGCTACTCTATCCATAGAGATTGACAATGTTGATGAAACGATAGCCAATATCAAAACAGACAAGGACTAGAGAACACCTCTTCTGTTATACCTATTATCAAATACGGTTTCCAAAGATGACATTGCAGTAGAAAAATTAGCTCACTAATCAATGCTCTACTCTATCATTGTAGACGAGCTATACAAGCAAGTGCCCAATGGAGTACTGCTCAAGTGTGTCTCTTGGAAAGATGGCATAACTCTTTTCTATAATATCCATGAAGGGATATATGGAAATCATGCCACAAGATAGACTATAGTCGGGAAATCCTTTCGATAAGATTTTTTTTTGGCCAACCGCCTTACAAGACGCTTATGATTTGGTCAAGCATTGTGAAGCTTATCAATTCAATTGTAAGCTTAGGAAAATACTAGCACAAGCCCTACAGATAATACCTCTCTTATGATCTACTAGGGGCTAGACATTTTAGGACCATTCCCCTAGTGCGGTACAGTGATCAAAATTTTCTATTCATGCCTATCAACAAATTTATCAAGTGGATATAAGTGGTGCTCGTATAAGAAACGAAGACCAATAACACAATCAAATTTATGAAAAGTATCTTCTGCAAATTTAGTATTCCTTATCGTATACTAACGGATAATGGCTCTAAGTTTAGAAGTGATGTTTTTCAAGACTACTGCATCAACTTAGGAGTCAAGATCCCCTTGCCTTAGTTTTCCATCCTTAAAGCAACGGCCATGTCAAGTGTGCAAATAAAATAAAATAGTACTACAAGGTATTAAGACTTAGGTGTACAATCAGCTCATGGCCTATGATTGGTGCTCAGTACAAGAGTTATAGTTAGTACTATGGGTTGCACGAACGATATTGATAACAACTACAAAGGAGACTCCATTTTTTCTTGTATACGGATCTGAGGTTATGCTCCCAACCAAGCTACGTCTGGTTTCCACATGAGTCAAAAACTACTCTAATGAGGAACAGGATGAACGGCTTGCAAAGGATATCAATTTACTTGAGGAGCATCGAGAACGTGTAGTTATTAGAGTAGCACGATATTAGCAAACTTTTCGCCAATATAAAAAAACACATTCTAGCTTATGCCTTTGATGTAGGAGACTTCGTCCTTAGGATAGGACAGAACCAAGCCGGCACAAACAAATTGTTGCCCAAGTGGGAGGGTCCTATAAGGTCGTATGAGTACTTCGATTAGGAGTGTACAAAATTGGAAATGATGAAGGCCGTGAGTTATCTAGCTCATGGAACATCGACCAACTATGTAAATTCTATATTTAGTCGGTCACATGCGTTATATTTATATATGTGTATCTTTTTGTTCCTTACATAATAAAGTTGTGTGATGTTCCTCGACAATATGTCTCTTATAGTTACTCTAATTTCAGTTGGGTTATACAACTTCTACGCTCATTATATGTTCATTAACTGATTATAGGTAGGGGACGCCCTATATTTTCGGTCAGCCAATAGATACAAGAATTTGATTTCCTCATAATAGCGTATGCATAGGCTATAAGTTCAACAAAGTTTGAACTTATGGCCGGGGGCCTAGGGACATTTTAGTTTTAGGCTATAGTAGAGTAAAGTGTGGTTGTCTTATTTGAAATATGATTTCTAATAAAATAGCCAAAGGCTAGGGGAGTACTCATTGATTCTTGAGTACCTAGTCAACATACATAAAAATTTACAATAAAGACAACACATTCCCTATACTTTTGTCAATTTAAAAGTAGACTTAGCGATTAAATACAACATTTATATTACAAATACTTATATCTTTTCTTTCATTGAGTTTGCTCTATGTAAGAAAGGATTACCACGCCGGTCATTGCCACTCTATTGTCCTATATACATTGTTCATACAAAAAACTAGATGAACATATTGATCTTGGCGAGAGATAACCGAGAACATGTGAAGCCCGAGTTCAGGAATCCTAAGTTCTAATTTAAACACTGGTCTTGGATATAGGTAATGACATGGGCTCCTCTAAATTGACCAGAACAATGGAATTCTCCTAAGTCGATCATTGATTTGTTAAGAAAGCTCAACAAGAATGCTACTTGTCTCCTTGATTTAGTCCACGTATCCTTGATGGATTTCGATAGGAATTGAATGCTCGACATGGAGTCCTCGGCAGACGGTCCAGAGAAGCCTATATGTGTTCTCGAGATAAGTCAAGACCCATAAGTCTCTATGTTCATAGAAAAACATATCTTATTCTTTGGTGAATAGCTAGAGTTCAGTCTTAGACTTCTCTATCTTTAACTTTGTCTCAAGTCAATCCTTCTTACAGTTGTGAGTCTCTTTGAGTACCTAGAGTCTACCATGCATAATTAATTTTCATGTTAGTTGCCTAATACAGGGAGAGACAAGAAAAATGGATAATACTGGTAGAATTGTACCGAGGAGCTCTCTCTCAAGGAACTTGATGTGTGCCTCTAACTCCTTGACGTGAGTAGAGTCATCGTCATCCATAGGCTAATCAATGGGAGAGTTCTCAGATTCTTTTACTCGTGTGATAACCAGACCACGTTGCTAGTCGGTTACTACGTTCTCTTTTTTCTTACTGTGGTGAAGACCAAAAATAGTGAGATGTAAAGGAAAATATCTTATTCATTCATTAAAATTTGACCGAGTATGTCCTATTATTGTTTTAATACAAGAAAAGCTAGAAAGGCAAATAGGCTAAAGAAAATTACAAGTTGGAGTATAGCTCCACCACACTTTGGCTCGCTGCGCACACCTGTTCAATCAATTCTTCCTATCGGTCCTTGGACAAGCCCTTCTCAAGCGCCTCACTCACATTCACCTCTGGGTAATAAAGTGAGATGCAAGCAAGAGCGTGCCTAGTGGCAGTGTACATGGCCGTCTAGTTCTCTTCGGAGATCTAGGTGGTAATCTCAACGGGGACTTGGCGGAGCCTCTCGATAAGGTTTTCCAATGAGGTCATCACTATGAATTTATTGTCAAATAATGGTGAGGGAACTCAATGCCCCAACTTATCTGCCACCATGCTCAGAGACATATAATATGTCTTAAGGCATTTTTGGAGGTTGTCCCTCTTCTCCTTTGCCTTCTCGCCCTCCTTATGGATGACCTTGTTGTCCTTCATGAGGTAGCGTAGGGAGGCATTGTCGGTTGCCACCGTCTTTAGGTCTCCTTCAAGCTTGTCGATCCATTTTCACACGTTAGCAAGCTCTCCAAGGTGCTTCGTCATCTCGTTATTAGCGGTAGTAGCCTTCACGACAACTACCCCTGCAGATGAAGGCCGTTAGTCCTAATCATTTGGAGACTAGCAGCAGGAGTGGTTGATGGAGAGGGGAGTTGAGGAGGTGGGGTCGCTGATCTTGCAATAAGAGAGTGGGGGACTCTAGAACTATCTTCTCTTTTTTCCTAGATTGTTGGTTTAAGATCAAAGGAGTAAATCTATAGGAAGACAATAAAAATAATGACATAGGATCTAAAAAATTACAAATGTTTGAAATAGCCAAAGCTAAACATTTGTTTACCTAGCGGGGATTTTGCTTCTCGGGTGTAAAAGCTTGAGACAGCCCTAGGCTGGGCAGAGGTTTGATAACATTGATAAATAAAAAAATAATTACTATTATGCTAAAGTGAAATTCTCGGATAAGTTTGGTAGAGTAGTGAAGACTTACCTTTGTCTAGCGGATAATTTTGGCTATGCCACCGGATGGTGCCAACATTTTCTTCTTCTGAGTACCATTGTTTTTTGCAACAGTACTCAGGATGGTCTTCGCCTGCTTAGTTGCCCCAGTCATTGCCTCCTTTGCTATCTCTTTGTTTGCAACAGGGAGTTAGTGGTAGACTAGAGATCTGATGGTGTCAACTAACTAAAGATTCTAAAAATATTAGTATATAAGTTCTATATTACCGACAATAGTAAAAACGAATGGATTTATGACTAAGATAGTAGGAACTTATGTTGACAATAGCAACCTGATTAGTGGTCGGGAGATTGCAAAGGGGCGTGGGGACATTCTCTGCCATACTCGATAGATCTATCACCATCTCCTTAACAAGTTTCTAGATCATCATGTCATTGAGGTCTGCATAAATGATGTCAGGATATTAAGTTTGTATTCTGATGTTAGATAAGCGTAAGAAATAAAAGTATGCAGATACTATATACCCTAGCACAACATACATGATTCATCATCATCTCCTAAGTACAGATACGCTGGGTGAGGATGGAGTTGTAAAGGCTAGATTCAACGACGCACAAAGTTCTCAACAACCTTGTATGCCATCAAACCATGAACTCTAAGTGCAAGAATCTTATTGATAAAGACTTAGAGGGAAAGAGATGGGGCGATAGGTTCGTTCCACTCATCTTCTTTTACTAGTGATTTGGTGGAGATAGAGATGTTGTCGGATTGGGTCATGTGCTTAAGATAGAACCAACTCTGATGCCAATTTTCTTTAGATGAGTGGGTGGGTAATTAGAATATAGAAGTCCTTGAGTCCATCGCGAAGTTGAGAACCACAGTGACTTGTGATCCTTGACTTCTGCATGGCTTGGAGCTCATAGAAGTACTACCATAATTTCAAGAAGGAAGTGACATCAGGGTAGCCTTTATAGAGATGAACAACAATTGCAAGAAAAACAGAGTTTGGATTCAAGTGAAGAAGGTAGATTCCATAGAAATCAAGAACGTTGGACAAGACCTCAGAAGGAGGAAGAATAAAGCTACATGGGCAAAATGTTACAAGAGTCACAATAAAGTTAATTGCAGGTTCAGGACATGTACCTCCTTTAATCTGGTCCATGTTGCATCGGTGCGTAGCCCATGTTAGATTAGGGAAGGTCCATTAGGGGCAGTAATGCGAGGAGCTAGAGGAAATTAGGGCTTGAAGAAAGGTTGGGTGCAAGGAAGACCAAGACGCTAGGGTTTTGTTTGGAATGGTAAATGAATCTTGCCACTGAATTTTATAAGACATGCGGTGACAATTCAACTTCTAGAGAAAGTGGCAATATTACTAGAGAGATAATAGAGCACATTTAAATTCTTTTACTTCTATCCAAATTTAAATTCTGATAAAACTGTCTTCATGTAGAACAATGTTATCGAAACTTAACGTGTTTAGCATATTTTCTGATTACGCTCGTATTTTCGATAACATGGTTTCTGAGGTGTACAAGACAAAAGTGCTAGAAGAGAATTTGCTGAGAAGTCAGGGGGTTACTGTCAGCGTCTTAGATATAATATTTCTCGTATAACTAGACTAAGCTATCTTTAGAAATACTACATACCTAAATACATACGGATATATTTTCCTATAAACGAAAACACATGCTAAATATATAAATAATAGCAAAGTTATTACACTCAAGTGACTCGAACCTATATAAAAACCCTCATATAAATATCGTTGTCGGTATACCGAAATCACATCTAGATTAACAACTCTGATGTGCAAGTTTTCAATTGAGGCAACCGGGAGTCATGGTGGCCACGTATGGTGGTCTTAGCCTCTCGGGTTCTGTCCGTTGTGTTCCATTGCAAAAAAAAAAAAAAAAAAAAAAAAAAAAAAAAAAAAAAAAAACTATTGGATCCTGTTCTCTTCCGTTCATGCAGCTTGTGCTTTTTTCTTGGTGCTGACAAGGAAGTCCTCGTCTACCAGCTCGATCAAGTCTTTCTTCCAGGTTGACAGCTTCTTGGTGTCACATTTTGCATGGCTTCTTGCCATCACACCTTGATTGATAATCCTCCTTAATCTTGTTGTCTTTTTCTTTCGAGTTCCCCTTGTCAAGCATGTAAGGTTCTTTATGTGAGTTCTTTTGGTCTTAAACATAGTGGTAGCAGGTGAGCACGGGGCGTTACTATTGCTGACAACCTTCCACCGGTGTATATGAGTTTTGATGTGCTTAGTACAACTCACCTTTCTCTTGTTAGAACATAACTCTTGCTGACTGTTGACTTGATTCGTTGCTGTCGTTGCACTATTTTAAGCTTCATCTAGCATCAGTCTCAGTGTTTTATCGCTTGAAATCGAAATATTTGGACTAGTGTTGAATGTGGAGTAATTCTACATAAGAGACCAGTTTAACAGGTGCTGCGTTCTTGATGAATGTAACAAAATTTTTGTAAATTTTTCATAATTTTGTCGTTCAGTATGCTTGAGCTGTGAACTCATCTAGACAACGCACTGGCCGCAGTTACAGAATCCAGCAGAAACCAGAGGACCATTTGTCACTTACCAGGGCAGAATCTTTGCAACTTGTTCTATCAAATATCCTGGAGAATACAGTTCATGCATAGAGCCAAACAGGCATCTATTGGGACAGTAGAGGCGGCAGCAATCACGGGCACAGCTCAAAATTGTAGTACATCCGCTTGTTTCCCCTTGAGCCGGTCGCAGGTCTGTCCTTCTGTTTGGCATCTGCATCACAAATATTTTTGTGTCCTCTGTTCATGTCAACGTTGTGGTCACGGCCACTGGAGCAGCTGGCCACAACTTTTTCCTGCCAGTTTTTTCTTTCTGTCTAATTGAATGAGCTAAACCCCACATGATCGTGAACTATCTTGTATCTTTCAGGTTGTATGTTTGTAAGACTAACTGCAGTCAAGAGTCATTCTTTGCATTGCCTGAATGAACTTAAAAGTTCAACCAAAGTGGTCGTTTTCGAAGAACAGAGATTAGCACGTGTTTCAGAATAAGGAAGGCTGCTTGTGTGTGCGTATAGAAGTGTGTACGTGACTAAGATCACGAGAGTATAAAGTGGGGTCGGGTCTATATATACATACAACCCAGGCTAGTGGTTTGTCTAACACCCCTGCAGTCGCAGCGGGAGAGGAACGGACGCAGAGATTGAACCGAAAACTGGTAAACAAAGACGTGGATAGGCCTTTGGTCATTATATCGGCAAACTGATGTGCCGATTGTACATGGAGCATCCAAACCTATCCTAATGCGACCTTGTCACGAATAAAATGGATATTAATCTCGATGTGCTTGGTGCGTCGATGATGGACTAGGTTGACGGTCATGTAGACGACATTAACATTGTCACAGTAGACGATGGTCGTAGTGGAAAGGGGTGCACAGAGCTCCTGGAGAAGCTGGCGAAGCCAGCAGCACTCGGTGATGGCGTGGGCGACGGCGTGCTCGGCTTCGGCGCTAGACCGAGACACTGTAGTCTGGCGTTTTGAGGACCAAGATACAAGAGTGCCACTGAGGTAAACGCAGTAGCCGGATGTAGAGCGTCGAGAGTCGGGGTAGCCTGCCCAGTCCGCATCGGAGTACGCGGTGAGAGAGTCGATGGGGCTGGAGCTGAGATGCAACATACTGGAGAGGGTGCCCTTCACGTGGTGTAGGATTCGCTTGAGTAGCGTGAGGTGAGGTTCGCGCAGAGCGTGCATGAAGAGACACACTTGTTAGACAGCGTACGTGAGGTCGGGCCGGGTGAGGGTGATGTATTGAAGAGCCCCGGCAAGACTCCGATAGTGAGAGGGATCGGCAACGAGGGCGCCATCGGTAGTGGAGAGTTTGGCTCGAGTGTTGACTGGGGTGGCCGTGGGGTGACAATCGGTCATGCCCGCACGCTGGAGGAGGTCGATGGCGTACTGGCGTTGGGAAAGAAAGAGCCCGTGAGAGTAACAGGTGACGAAGATGCCAAAAAATGGTGGAGAGGAACAATATCGGTCATAGCGAACTCAAAGTGGAGTCGGGCCATGATCTGATCGAGGAGAGATGTCGAAGATGCTGTAAGGACAATGTCGTCGACATATAGAAGTAGATAGGCACTAGCGGAGCCGAATGGAAAGTGAACAGGGAACTATCGGACGTAGAGGCCACAAAGCCGATGTGCCGAAGATAGGCAGCAAAGCGCTGGTACCAGGCACGAGGGGTTTGTTTGAGGCCGTAGAGAGAACATTGAAGAAGACAAACGTCATCGAAACGAGAAGGGTTAACGAAGACTGGGGGCTGTTGGCAGTAGACTGTTTCCGTCAGATGGCCGTGAAGAAAAGCGTTCTTCATGTCTAGCTGATGGATCGGCCAGGAACGCGAGGCAACCAAAGTAAGGACGACCCGGATGGTGGCGGGTTTGACGACGGGACTGAAAGTCTCGTCGTAATTGACACCAGGTTGTTAGGAGAAACCCCGGACTACCCAATGAGCTTTGTGACGGGCAAGAGAGCCATCGGCGTGGAATTTGTGTTTGAAAATCCACTTACTGGTTACAATGTTGGCGCCGGGAGGATGGGGGACGAGGCGACAGGTCTCGTTGTCCATTAGGGCCTTGTACTCATTGGCCATGGCCGCACGCCACTGAGGGTTGGCTAGGGTGGAGTGAGATGTCGCTGGGATGGGCGAGATAGAGCTGTGGACGACGGAGAGCCCGTAGCGCTTAGTGGGGCGGAGAGACCCGGTCTGGGAGCGGGTGACCATATGAGAGGTGGAGGGAACTGGAGCCGATGGGGGTGCTGGAGTAATGGGAAGAACTGGTCGGGTGGGGGCGTCATCGGCTCCGGGTCAGTGACTGTAGATGAGAGAAAAAGAGGGAACTAGATCGGCCTGAGCCAATGGAGTCGGGTGGGTCAAGTGGTCCGATCGGTCCGATAGAGATGGATCAGCCGATGGGGTGAGGGAGCCGATGGAAGCTAAGGAGCCGATGGAAGTGGAGTGTCCGATGAAAATGGGACGGTATCGGCTGAAGGATAAACGATATCGGTATCGGCCGATGGGGGTCCGATGGTTGGGACATCGGACCGAATAGTGGTGGGATATGTGAAGGATAAGTCCTCAGCAGCGGTCGATGAGGGGGCTGATGGAGGGGACAGTGGAGAAGACCTGGTCGGCACGATGTTGGTGAGGAGGAAGTCGAGATCACTAGAGAAGGATCTCAGATGAATCAGACCGAAGGGAAAACATGCCTCGTCAAAAATGACGTGACGAGAGACGATGACCCGTCGGGTGGAAAGGTCAAGACATCGGTATCCCTTGTGAGAGAAGGGATAGCCGAGGAGAATACAGGCGGTGGAGCGGGGAGCGAGTTTGTAGGAAGCTGTGACGGTGAGGTTTGGGCAGCAGAGGCACCCAAAAACACGAAGGTGAGAGTAGTCGGGCGCCATGTGGTAGAGAAGGGCATAGGAAACGTTGTTTTGAATGGAGAAGCATGGCGCCGATTGAGAAGATACGTTGCAGTAGTCAGAGCTTCTGCCCAATAAGTGACAGGGATTCGTGTCCGTGGACACGTGGATACGTTTGACTAGCTCAGACGTGAGGGAAGAAAGTTCGCGTCCGAGAGCCGTCGAATGTGTCGAAAAAGGCGAGAACCGAGGGAGGGTTTCAGCCGATGGAGGGCTGGACAAGTCTAGCCGATGGGAGGGTGGACGAGTTTAACCGATGGAGATGACGAGTGCGGAGGTGCGCCGGCGTCAGAGAAGGAGAGATGCACGAAGCAAGAAGAAGAATGGAGACGGGTGCGAGGCGAGACGAGGAGGCGGATCGAGACCGTCGCCTGGTCGTGCGGAGGTGGACGGAGAAAAGAAGGTGACTGTGAGAGAGACGGGAAGAAGAAGAAATGGAGACGAGAGAGCGAGGAGAGTGCCAGGAGGAGAGTACCGGGAAAAGGGTCGGCGATGGGAAGAAGACGTCGATGAGGAGGAGAAAAGGATCGGCTCGCCGGAGGAAGAAGCTAGCGCGCCGAAGATATCTAGACTCGCTTTGATACCATATAGAAGTGTATATAGTGACTAAGACCCCGAGAGTATATAAGGGGGGTCAGGTCTATATATATATATAACACAGGTTAGTGATCTGTGTAACAGTACGCTAGATTAGAACAAGTTGGGATGACTACTTGACTTCTAATCAAAATGCACCACTGTTTTGCACTGAGGGTTGGTAAATGTCCAATTCTTCGGAGCATAATATCATCTGCACAACATGCTGTTTGGTTGCTCTCTCTGATAGGTCATTTTCGCTTCTTTGAACTGCCTGAATCTGGCTCTTTTTTTCTTAAAGTGGAGCTTCACTATGGAATCAGTTAACCTTTATACGTACGGCAGTTTTTACCATGAGTGTGATTTGATTTTATATCATACTTTTCATTCACTTGTTTTCTAAATTTCTTGCAGTCTAGTCTGCTCCAAGTAAAGCCGCAAAATTCGCATCAAACGGGCAAAATTAGATAGAACAGCCGTGCGATTCTCGCAACGGCATTGTTTATTCTCACCAAGAAAACATGGATTTGTTCCGGTTTGGTGACATAACGATGAAATGCCAAACAACAACTGCACTTGTCTGTTTCACTCGGGTGGACCGATGGCATGTTACTGCTGCTTGGTTCTGACTGGTGTCATCTAATCTTCTAGACGACAACAAGAACAAACGACCTAACAAGCGTACAAAACAAGCTTTTATTTTTTCTGAATCTAGTGCTAACCACTCTCATCACCAAGTCGCAAAAAGTGTTGTTATCAGTAAGAAAGAAAAGATGAGATCCTCTCATGAAAAGTAAAAAAAAGTGGAGAACACAATGGAAGAAAAGATAAACTAACTGCTTTCACCTTTGAGAACTGTGTATGAGTGTGACTGTTTTTTTTTCTTTTCGATAATGGAAATGGTTTGCATGACTAGTTACAATGCATTTTTCATCAGTCATCAGCAATGGCAATGCTGTAGCTTTCTACAACCACCGCGATTTGACTTGATATAAGTGTCGTTGATAATTCTGCAATGGATATGGGGATCAGATTGATTCAGTTTTAGGTGAGAGGTAGATGCTAACAGGCAAGCAATTAGCAGGTGCAATTGAGGTCTAGTGCTAGATGCGTCTCCTTGATTTGTTAGATTGTTATTCTTCCTAGCAGGCCGGAAGTCTTTGTTGTTTTCTTAAGATTCAAGGCCTGTTTGACGTGTAGAGCTGCTTCATTGTATCCACAGACGTGTCTTGGTCGAATCAATCAGTGGCGAGATTAACGACGGGCAAACTTGGGAATTGGTTTGCCCTTATCGTCATCCGTTCTATAGCCGATAAATATTTTATTTTATTTCTCGCTATTTATCTATATTATTATTGGTTTTCTAGCCGATATGTGAGTGCTACATTTATTATCGGTTACCAGCTAATAATATATATCGAACTCACAACAATAAGCTATCTTAACTCTATAGACTATTAGGTGATAGTAGTGATGCATCGGACTTATCCAATGACTATCGTAACCTTATCGACACATCTAGCCGATAGCAAGAGTACTTATCGGCCTATTAGCTGATTGATTTAATGATATAACTATATATGTCTTTCTTATCAATTAGAAGTTAAATTGATTGACACGTCCACAACTCTAACAACCAGAAAACTCTAGTGAGCCGAAGAACTTGTACTAGAACTAAGCAGATCTCTTAGTCCTTCGCGTGTTCTCACGATCACATCGGAGCTCCATTGGCTTATGCTAGCTCACGCTCTCGACATGCCTCTCTGCCTAGTTCGATTGCCTCACGCGTCAACATATTTTTTTGGTACGTCCAGTAGGACAATAGGGAGTGCACTCTAATGAATATCGAAGTAGAAGAACATGCACTAGAACTAAACAGATTTTTAAAGACTTCGTGTGTTCGCACGATCACATCGGATCTCTATTGCCTCATGTTTGCTCGCCCTCTCGGTGTCTCTTCGTCTGGTCTGATCGTTCTATGCGTTAACACTGACCCAAACCCATATACCTACTTCCTTGCTTGCAAGCTTGAACTCGGCAGTTCTAAAAGAATTTTCCATAGTATGATCTATTTGTCATTAGGATATGTATCGTCACACTACATGCAGTGCGTAGTTCATACCAGTTGGATCTTTCTTTCAAATTTCTATTTGACTCTATATATAATATGATCATTCAGTTACCAGTTGGTATTCAGATTATACAATGTTATCGACTGAGACATGAATCATAATTCTCAACTGATCAAGCAATGGACATTTATGCCGGAGAAAATCTAATCTGCTATATATTCACCTAAGCAAAGCAATTAGCAGTGAAGAAACTGAAGGGATCTTGTGCTGTCCAGGAATGGCTGACCTTTGGAGGTCCATGCTCCATACTATATAGGAGTATGTCCCAATCAAAAGTTGTTAATGACGTCTTGCCTCTCTAGTGCCTCATCTTGTTGCATAATGCACGCATTGTGCGTATCAAATTACACATATAATCGGCGATTGGTATCCTATCCTGTACATGTGTTGTACAGATTGGATCGATTACCTCATGCATGACCAGTGGTTATATGCACACCGCCGTCCAACAGCTAGAGTAAGAGACTGACACGTACGTCACTCAAGCAACTGCTCAATGTTTGCATCTAATTATAGGGACAAACAATTCGTTAGAAGGATGATCAAATAATTATCTCTAGAAGAGAGGAAACACTTATCAAAATTAGGTTGGAAAATAATTAGATAATCCTCTAAAACATTGTTCCATTGCATGGGTTAAATTAAACCATTAATAATTATAATTTATTATAGCTCTTATCTCAAGAGAAGCAGGCAAAGCTCGTTAAAAAAAATTACTTATACTTTTGATAAAAAATAATTCATAAATCTAGTTCAAGTCCTAACCTTCACATGAGGGTTCATTATTGTATTATTGTTTAGTAGTAGATGATATATCTGGTAAAATGTCTATGCTAATTTTGGCGATCTCAACATATACTTGTTTGTTTGAAGGTGTTTTAAAAAATAAGGTAGGGTATGAGTCTATATGTTACTAAAGATAAATATGCGTGCGTGTACGAGCGTCTGTCTCATGTGTTTCAGAAAAAAAAAATCACAAGCCGCTGGACACATGTATTTGTTCAAACCACGAGCCAATCCATCCAAGTTCCATTTATGAGGATCTATGTCGCTACAAAACTCACCTCTTGTCTTGTCCGAGGAGACAAAATAGTTTGTGAGCAGCCGGTTTCGATAGAACTAGCTATGGATATGCACATGGATGGATATTGGATATACATGCACGAATTTCCAGGCTATCATCACCTCATCGATAGGCCATCTCTTCAGAGCATTTGTGTGAATTTTTTTGGGTTAAGATTAGAGAATTCTGTTCAAATGTTTGTATGAGTCAATGATCTTAATTTCTTTAATTTCTAAATGTACAGATTATGTTCATATTTCTAAATGTGAAGATTATGGTCATATTCCATATCCAAATATGCATACTTCTATTTTCATCCTGACAACATCGAGCGTTTGAGTGTACAAGCATCAAAAAAATTTGTGAAATAAATGACTTTCCTGAAACATATAATTGGTGTGGCCGTGGTTTCCTCCTCTCCGTGGAAAGCATGGAAATGGAATTTTTTTTACAAGTATTTGTGTAATTTTGTACTATTTTAGAGGTTCCAAATTATTATTGTTTAACCATTAGATCATATCTAACTGTTCAAGTCTTCCTTTCGAAAGATCATAACAAATTTACTGATGTTATAAAAAAAGAAGAGGAGCCTATCTTAGACATAAATGAGGCCAAACATAACATTACTCAGTAATTAGAGAAAAACTATGCTAAAACCCCGAACACGCTAAGCTTAGTACCAACAAACCTAATATTGATAATAAAAAACTAGCAAGCTTAAAACACAACAGAATTTTGTGTATACTGCTAACAATCCAATGTCGTCGTTACCTGTGATCAGACGACTCAACTTTGATAGAAAAACTAGGAACACAACTTTAGCCGTACAGAGGCCAAGTCCATTTGACGTATATCATCACGCAGTATATTCTACGAATACCATAGCTTTACTTCAAGATCACCAACTTCATTAAAGTTGGATAAGTCAAATATCTTTGACTTTTCTCTGCTCAAGATCTAGCACCACCTCTGTCATCACCAATTTCACCCCTATATCTCACAATCTCCATTCTTCACTTCTCCATTTTCTTTCCCTCCAATGTCTCCACATTGAAAGTGCATCTAATTCTCGTAGATTTTGAATGATAGATGACAAAATATTTATAAGAGTAATACTTCAAATGAGTTTAAAGTGCAGTATTTAGTCCATACAAACTTGTATCAATGAAAAGAAACCATTCTCACAAAAGAAGTCTTTGGTAAGAGGACTCGAAGACGCGTTTACCTAGTTATTTTTTTTATCTTGAGTGCTAAGAATGCTATACTATTACTATTAAGAAGGGTTCGATAAAAGGCCGTCTTTGTGAATAAGTATTCATTTTTCCATTCCTTGATGTTTAGAGAGATACACTTGCACCACTTGCATTTAAGCTTTTGGGTTTAGTGTTAGAAAGGTGTTAGGGTATTTTATCAAAGTTATTGGATTTTTTCTAGGTTAGTTTGCTTTGTTTAATAAAGAAAATAGATCAAAGAATCTGGTCATAGAGATCAAAATCTCCGAAGGATTTTCTCTATCTAATAGAGAAAATAGACTAGAGATTCTAGTCTTATGAACCGGAGACTTTGAAGAATTTTCTGTGTCTGACAAAGCATGCTAACCGGAGACTCCGGTAGACTTGACCGAATACTTCGGACAGTCTTCGCTACAGAGTGCCAAGTGTGGATAGACTTTATGGTCCCTAAGATTAAATTCTTTTTAAATCTGTAAGTAACGGCTAGTTTTAGAAGAGAGTGAGTTTTTAACTTCACCCACCCTCACTTTGAGAGATTGATTATCACGCCTTTCAATTCTAGTCCCATATCTCCTTTAGAGTTCATCCTCACTACTCCCTTGATTCTTGAGTCAAAACTTCTTGTGAGTGAATGATTTTGATCTTGTAAGTGGGTGAGCTAGTAGAGTGGCTTGAGCACTTGTGGATCAATGTCTAGCCTTAATTCAAACTTATTACTATTATAGGTGTTCCTTTTAGACGGCTAAATATTGCCTGTGAGGATTATACTATGCGAATCATCTAGGAAAGTGTGTGAATGTTTCTCTCATCTCTTCAAGAAAAGAGGTAATATAGTAGAAACTAAGCTCATTTCTATAAGGTTGCTTGATAGAGCAAGTTTCATCGAACATAGGAGTGCGTTGTCCTAGTGAAGACCTTGATGGTCATGTGGAAATAGTACTTGCCTTGTTGATAGGTTGGAGACTAAAACTTCCTCCTGGTTATTAGCTTAGAGAGACTTGAGATCGAGTGAGATACGGCCCCTTCGAGTCCCTCAATGGAGAGTAGGGTATTTGGATCTAAAATTTGGTAAAAAATCACATATCTCCTTGTGCTATTTGTTCTCTAGTTCATTGTAGCCGCTTTGATCTACCTTTTATCCCCACCTTAGTAAAGATTGTCTCGCACACGTCTCTTTAGACGTGCTATCAGGACCAGAATATCTAGACTTTAGTATCGAAGTTTCTAGTTGAGCTTCTCTGTGTGGCACAGAAATTTAACCGGAGCCTCTAGTTTTTAGGAACGTATACTTTGGTCAGAGATTTAATTCCACCGTGAGTTTTTCAGAAATGCACATTCACTACCACTCTATACGACACAAGGTCCTTTCACACGCCGTACTCCCTCTGTCTCTGGCGACAAAATTCATTACCAAATCTACTGTCATCACACACTATTGCCTAGTCGTTTCTTTCTTGAGTGCCACTACTTTCACTACAAACCCTTGTCCTCTCCACATGGCTTCATCGGTACCATTGTCACCTCATTAGCACCCATTGTAGGTCCTCTCTCCTTCCCCTCTCCACTCCGTCGTCAACACCAGACAAAGCTAACCACTTTGGTGGTTGGTAAGTCACCGAAGATAAATAAAGCTGAAGGTTGCATAATATGTGGAGTAAATTGAAAGGTTAGAAATTTATATGATTTTATCCATAAATTTCTATCGGTTGTCATATGAAGATGGAAAATGGAATTGTCAAAATGTAAGATCATGCACACATACTCTACTTCGATGACACTCATGCAGATACTCCTTCTAGGTGGTGTAGTACTGTCTGCACTAACGAGGATTTGTGTGACCCAACTAATCCGTTGTTCATGTGGTTGGCAACGGGGTGTGCTGCAGGTTCCAAGAAAAAGACCAGCTTTAGGCATCACAGTTCATCATAATATGGTAAAAGAAAAGTATTTGCAAAAAGAAAAAAACATTTCCATGAAAGAAAGAGATGAAAATGAGAGGGACATAACCCCATCATAGTCGTGATTTGCACGGTGCCTATGGCACCTCGTTACTCAGTTAGCGTCAGTCCGTTAAACGGTGGTTTTCACAACAGAGACGTTAATCGCCGGCTCCAAAAGCGAAATCTTGCTGGCTTTTAGATAGAAGAACTAAGCCTTCAATAATCGGAGTAATTAATGTCCCAATTGCCTCTTTTCTTTGATTAATTTTTGGCTACTCAACACGTTGAAAACTGCACATGTATTAAAAACCCAACTCCCTGAAAAAAATCTGTGCTTTAGGACCATCCAAATTCAAAGCAATGACACTTAACCAGTAAGTTTAATAATCATATATTTGTAAAAACTTACAAGCGTGTTATATTATGAAATGTTTTTACAACAAAGTTATCCATACCATATTTATACATACAATCTAAGAGTTCTTTTACTGTCGACAACTGCTCTAATATATTCCAAGCACCGAAGAAAGTCTGACAATTCTAAATTTTTATATAGTATCTTTAATCAATTAAACAACTTGACCACATGCAGTGGCCGAGCTTAACCACAAGACATGAACATCGGATATCAGAAAGGGGCATAATATCAATGATATTAAGAATAAATGTTAACGCACTTAGGAGCCGAGCGCAGATGTGTGGGGAGCTCAACGGTTGCGGCCCCTGCCAACTAAACTACTTCAGTTCTCTGGCGGAGCTTAACTACAATCCCATGAGTCAGGAAGAAGACTTTTACAATGTAAGTGCATATGCATCTGCAAGATAAGTCATTGCATCACTGTCACATATCCTCTTATCCAGAATAGACTATCTGCAATGAGCCATAGTGTCACGTCATGGACAGTATAATCTTTAATGAGTCATAGAAGGGTCTGTTATAGATAATGCCATGTGACTTGACCCAGATAAGACTTACTTATGATAGACTATCCTCTATAGGTAAGTATAGCTTAACTCTTGGCTCGTTATAAATAACTGATCACCTATGACAAGTTACTATTCAATACCTATCATAAGTAAGGTTTTGCATTCGTGACCAGTTTAGAACAATACCCGTCTTAGATGACCGAGCATCTCTGATATGTAGATGTCTTCATAGACTGTCAACAGTGACTTGATACACCTTTAACATGTATGTTGTTGCTAACCGATATATCTTATGTATTGTATTACCATCTCACCCTATGTACTGTACATAATTCAGTGGGAGGCCATGTGGGTGAATCTTTATCCTAAATTTGGCTAAGGGTATAAAAATGATATGAAATCTATTATGGTATTTATAATTTGTTTTAGTGTAGTTAATGTTGTCATATATTTTTTTATTACTCTAGATGTACCGTAATTGTCTTGAATGCTGCGGAGGATAATAAAAGAAGTAGGAGTAATGGATATGTGGTTTGTGCATGTATAAACTATCAATGTAAACCACGCCCTATATGATAAAGCCCATTTCACTATATTGTAGCATATAATCGAGGAAGTGCCAAGTAGAATGAACACGAAGCAAAGATTCGAGAAAACAATATTAATTGATCAATAAGTTGAGTCCGAAGAAAACACATTACAAAATTAATGAATGGTTCAAAGTATCATATTTCCATTTCACATAACGTCATGTGAAATCTATTCATGTCTAAACATGTTCTTTAAAAATGCATTTGAAAATGTTGTGATAAATGCATGGCCTTTTAAAAAATATTATTGTGTTCTTGTCGATGATTCATGTCTAGTTGAGGAATGGTTTAAGACTATAATTTAAATGATTTTTAAATTATATGTTGTAAATGATGTGGATATGTAGTGAGTTAGATATAAGCTGGTCAAACTGACTTGTGATGCTATGGCCCATCACAGATTAGTTTGACCAGCTTGAATATGGTGACTTAGGGCTTCAATCCTAAGTCATAGCACATCCATATTGTCCTATTCACATTCGCCGCCACTGCACACCTAAGCTCTACCTGAGTTCTATCGCCACCGGCCTATGCTCCACTGTCCTTGGCCTCATCCTTCTCGAGATCCACCATCCTCAGCGTTGCGCCACTTAACCGCCACCCTACCATCGGCGCTGCCTTGAGCTCCTTTGACGCTAACCCACAGGCCCAAGCTTCACTAGCCCTAGCCTCCTCGAGCTCTATCTATGTCGACCCGTGTTCCCTGAGTCCACTAGCCATAGCCTCCTTGAGTTCCATCGCCACTAGCCCATACTCCACCATCCCTAATCCCACTCTCCCCGATCTCCACTGTCCCTGGTGCTATGCCACTGAACCACCACCGTCACCACCGATGCCTCCCCGAGCTCCATCGACGCTGACTTGCAAGTCCAAGCTCCATCGGCCCTAGCCTCCCTGAGCTCCATCAACGTTGACCCATGCTTCCCAAGCACCACTGTCCCTAGCCTCTCTGAGCTCAATCATTGCTGACCCATGCTCCACTAGCCTCAGACCCACCCTCTCTAAGCTCCACTGACCCCGAAGTCGTTCCACCTGACCGCCACCACTGGTGCCGCCTTGAGCTGCATCGACATCGACCCACGCTCCCTGAGCTCTATTGTTGGCCTCCCTGAGCTCCATCAGCATCAACCCACGCTTCTCGAGCTCCATTGACCCTAGCCTTCCTAAGCTCTATCGCTGTCGTCCCACGCTGTAGCATCCTCGGTCCTACCCTCCCAGAGCTCTACCATCTTCGAAGTTACCCTACTCGACCTCCACTGCCACCAGCAGTGCTTCCCTAAGCTCCGTCGATGCTATCCCACACAGCCTAAACTCCATCGGCCCTAGCCTCTTTCATCTCCATCGTCATTGGTAGTCTAGCCTTCCCAAGCTCAATTCGCTACTTAGAATTTTGATATGTGATTTGCATCTACTAAGTTGAAGCAAATGCTTTAGTTCTATATTTCTACAACATTTGACTATATAGTTTGACTAGGATTCAAAAAAAACTGATCTAGTTAGGCTCATTTTATATAACTATTTTTTTATTTATGCAAAATAATTAAGTGATAAAAATTAGGTCTTATTAACTACTAAAAAGTATAAAAATTCAATTAATTATGCCATGAGTAGCTTAATTTTAACTTCTTATTTCATTTCCATTGGTGAATTATAAGCTAAAATGGGTATATTCATGGTAATCAAAATTCCTTTATAATATAATATTTAATTCTTTTTTAATTTAATAAAATGATAGGTTGTTATTACAATCCTTCTCTTGGACATATATGGTCAGTAAGTATATAATTTTTTTAAGTAATGGCTTCAGGTATAAAGGAGTTGACAAATATATGTGTATGTACGTGATTTGAATAAATATGAGAAATGTATGTTTGTTGATACATATATAAATTGGATATGTGAATTGTAAATATGAATTAGATGTGTGAATATGGCCAAGGAGAAATAGTGGTCTGGTCTAGGATCTGCTCAAGAGGGCATGATTGGCTATTTCTAAGGCTAGCAAATAAATAAATTATTTTTTTCAGAATATTTACAAAACTGTCGGGTTTTAAGAGAAATTCATCACAAGTAAACACTAACACCAATGGGTTATATAAAATCCTTGTTAAAGACCTCTGACAGATGATAACATATTTCGTTAAAAGCGACCTAGTTATCTCTCACGGATTTTTACTATGACCATTAAAGATGTGGGTGATTATATAATACTAAAGTTGAAAATATCTCATATTTGACGGACTTTTCTTATAATTGGTATAGTTTTCTCAGATGGTCCTTCTATGATGATGAGAGGTGAACCAATCAGAGTTAAACCACTAGACCGTCATAGTTGGTCTGTCCTGTGTAGTGGATGTTTTATTGAAACATATGTAGTATCGATAAAGGAATATAGTATTATGCTTTTATTGAAAACTATGCTGATCTCAAAGTAAATCTGATGAAAACGGTGTCGGTGGGTGCACAAGCATTTACTTTGTAAATAGACTTTCCCACGAGCAGAGAGTGAAACAACTATAGAGATGATACGTGACCATTACAGTCAGAACTGCCGTTGAAAGTTGGAACAGACTGCTCGTTGTTTTGCTTTGTAGGATGGAATCACGATAAGATAGGAAATTAGAATAGGGGTGAATGATTATAGAAGTTAAAGATAAAATTAAATACCTTTTTCTAATAACAAAACATGAAAAAATCGTGTTTTCTTAAATTTCATTACTAAAGAGATTATAACCGTGATTTATAACTCCGATTGATCTAAAATTTTTTTAAAATAAATTAGATAAAATTTACAAATAAGAATCAACTTAATCACACTTCTGAATCAATATTAAGGAAATAAAATTACTAAGTTTGATCAAAATTAATTAAACAATAATTAATTAATAATACGATATATGAAATAATTAACCGATCAAACTTTTAAAAACAACTAGAAAAACACTCTAGCTAATTTTTAGATTAAAGAAATCAATCCAAAGCACAGATAAAATAAATTAAAAAAAACGCTTGGAAAAAAAGAAAGATTAATTAATGCACAAATCTTCTATAAACTTAAAAATACGCTTATAATTTTTTTAAAAAAACCTCTCTTAATTTTTTATACAAATCACTAACGTCTTACGATAAAAAAAATCATAAAGAAAAAACCTAAATACTCTATACTGTTTATTCTGATTTATTGGATCTGAAACGGATTGCGCCACACTACCTACTACACCAAGTACTATATAATCCGATACATTTCTAGAGAAAATCTAGCTCGGTCTTTATTCTAACATCTCTGTACCAATCCGATTGTATCAGTCTCCTCCAAATCTCGTACGGTAGCACGCGCGTGACACGTCTTCCGTTCTGGCCCAACTATGAGCCGCAGCATTTTTTCACGCCTGCTGATAGGCCTAGACCGCTTGTCAGCGTAACATCTCTCTACACTCACACCCGTTCTTACGTCATTAGGTCAATTTTCACCATTAGCTTACTCCACTGGCCTACTGACTTCTCGAGCTGACTGCCAAGTCAGCCCAGTCCACCAACCCAGTCGCACATGCTTCAGCTCACTCTATCCTATTCATGCGCCACCTTTAACCTATTTTTTGCTGGATCAAATCTACATGGTTCATTCGACCTGAAAACAAATCTAGTATGGTACTGTAGCTAATTTATAAAATTAATTTATCAATCTACATCCAAAATTTCTCTAAATTTTTTCAGCAATTTTTTTTATCTATTTCCTAATATTAATTGTTATACACAAATAAACAAAAACATTTTGCGGCATAGATTTTTACAACACACATGCTCACCATATTTTTTATAAATAATTTTAAATATAAATCAATTAAATAATATTAATTTTAATATAAACTAAGGATGACATGTTTTTTTGTACAGAGGAAGCAATACCGTTGTAAATCAGATCATGAATGTACATGACCAATTTTGCTTTGCTAATGGTACTTTCATGTTCCAATAGTTAGGCAGCATGCTACCGATGCTGGGCTCATGTTTTTCAGCTGCTTCTGCAGGCAAAGCCAGGACACTCGACAGCCCTGTATCGTGGATGCAGCCAACATGTTCAGAGCGGAGCTGCAGAACTTGGATTCGGCTGGTGCACCGATCTAGCTAGCGAACAACACCGGTTTTTGGTGCTGATCAGCTTGGCCAGCCGCTCGCATACAAGCATCCGCTCAAGGTGTTCATCATGTGATTCAACGTACGCTCCTGTCCTCCTTTCCTAGTACACACATTTTCAGGTCTCAGTACGAGCTGCATCAGCTTCAGCTAGCTAGCCAACACCGGTTGCAGCAGTGACATTCAGACTTGGCAGTATCTTGCAGAACCACTGCCACTGCCCTAGTCGATTTCAGTGTTTGTTAGCTTGCCGGCTACTATGATTGATTGATAATTCCGTAATCTCTAGCTAATCAGACCAGATACCCTAACACTGAAGTTGGTAAAGGAAGGAATCTGAGCATATTTGCATGAGCAATCTGAGCCGTTCGATCACGCGTCGTCTCTCCCCGGATCACACGACACCCACCGTTTGCCTACTTTTATCTCCGCCCTCTTGGATGCGTCCGGGACTCGCCACACCGAATCCCAACCACCATCGCCGCGCCGAACACTCGACCTGAGCGAATGCATCGCCTCAGCTTCGAGGACGGCGAGGACAGGAGCAGCAAGAAGCGAGGTAGCGGCCGGCGGGAGGGGGCGGACGTAGGTGCGGCCGGAGGCCATGTGGACACCGTCGCGTGGGTCGGCCAGTGGGCGGAGGATGGGGCACCGACGCATCGCGGACTACCTCGCCGATGACCGGACTGAAGCGTCGGAGAATGAGTCGTTCAACACGGCCTACAGCGATGAGTTCTTTGCGTCGACGTCCGCGGCGGGAGTCGGTGGCGGTGGCGGCGGCGAGGGCGTCGGTGGAATGCTGCCGGCGTTTCTTGCCGACCAGAGTGACCTCGTGGAGGTCATGCTGGAGCTCAACGAGGAGTCCATGGTGGTGCGGAGTGTGACGCCGACCGCCGCGGCGCTGTACGGCCCCACGTCGTTGGCGGGAGGAGCAGCCGGGGGAGCGCACACACCGGGGAGTGGCCGGAGCCTGAGCCGGTGCTCGTCGACGTCGTCGCTGATACGGAAGAAGTTCGCGTGGCTGCGGTCGCCGTCGCCGGCACCGGCGCCTCGGGCCCCGCCGGCCGCGCCCGAGCAGCCAACGCTGCGGGAGGCGGCGATGGCTGCCCGCGAGCGGCGCCGCATCCAGGCGCGGCTGAACCGGTCCCGCTCCGGCGCGAGGCGCGCCCTCAAGGGCCTCCGGTTCATCAACCGCACCACTGGCTCCACCGAGGCCGCCGAACTCTGGAGCCGCGTCGAGGAGCGGTTCAATGCCCTCTCCCGCGACGGACTCCTCGCCCGCGACGACTTCGGCGACTGCATCGGTAGGGACGCTTTCCAGTCCGTTTCCATGGCGCGGCGAACAATCACGCGATGACGATGCGGGCATTGGTGCGTGCAGGGATGGTGGACTCGAAGGAGTTCGCCGTGGGCATCTTCGACGCTTTGGCGCGGCGGCGGCGGCAGGAGCTGGGGCGGATCAGCAAGGAGGAGCTCTACGACTTCTGGCTCCAAATCTCCGACCAGAGCTTCGACGCGCGCCTCCAAATCTTCTTCGACATGTAACTATCCTACCATCCTCTGTTCCATAATCCCTTCTCACCAATCCAACCAAATCCTTACAAATTTTTCGTGCATGTTTTGATGATTTGTAAATGAGTTATTGGCTCAAAACGAGTTTCAGGGTGGACACCAATGTGGACGGGAGGATCACTAGGGAGGAAGTGCAGGAGGCAAGTAGACTTAACTACACTTACTACTCCATGATTAGTTTCTAAACCACTAGACAGTAACATTTTCGAAGCTTCCATTCCTGCATGCCTAACGACATTAATACTGCCGTAACTGTCACTCTCACTCTCACTGGATGGCCACTGTCAGGCTAGGCCAAAAATGATTAACTTCACTGCTAATTAAGGTAATTAATTAATTTTGACTGCAAATGGTTAAAAATCTTCTTTTTTTACAGCTGATCGTGCTGAGCGCGTCGGCGAACAAGCTGTCGAAGCTGAAGGAGCAGGCGGAGGAGTACGCGTCGCTGATCATGGAGGAGCTCGACCCCGAGGACCTCGGCTACATCGAGGTGAGGGTTCCTTTTCCTTTTTCTGTATGGTGTCCGTACATATGTACGGTCATTGACTCGTCGTCGTGTCCGGCGGCGGGGGCGGCTGCGTGCAGCTGTGGCAGCTGGAGGCGCTTCTGCTCCAGCGGGACGCCTACATGAACTACAGCCGGCCGCTCAGCAGCGGCAGCGCCGCGCAGTGGAGCCAGAACCTCGGCGGCGTCGGCAATGGCGGCGCGGGAGGAGGAGGACAGCAAAGAGGGCAGGGGCAACGGCAGCCGGGGAGGAGGGACTGGAGGCAGCGGTGGAGCCTGCGGCACGCGGCGGCGAGGGCGCAGGTGGCGGCGGAGGAGAACTGGCGGCGGGCGTGGGTGCTGGCGCTGTGGTTCGCGGCCACGGCGGGGCTGTTCGCGTGGAAGTTCGTGCAGTACCGGCGATCTCCGGCGTTCCGCGTGATGGGGTACTGCCTCCCGACGGCGAAGGGCGCCGCCGAGACGCTCAAGCTCAACATGGCGCTCGTCCTCCTCCCCGTCTGCCGCAACACGCTGACGTGGCTCCGCTCCTCCTGGGCCCGCTTCTTCGTCCCCTTCGACGACAGCATCACCTTCCACAAGGTACTATCTTTACTTTCCTCCTCCCTCTCGTTCCCACACCGATCGGAGTGGAGGTCGGTATAAATCAATGCTAAAACAGGAAAGGAAAAGAAAAAGGGAAGGCCGAGCCGATCTCACGCCTCCGTCATGACGCGTTGTAGCAGTGATACAGGGACGCGCTCGGGGAAAACAATCCAAACCGAGCTCAACAGAAAGGAATTTGAGCGGAAACTCACGATTATATGTGTTACTCACATTTCACCTCCTTTGCTTGAAGTTGACGACGCCTAGCTTTACACGCAGTTTACAGAAGCGATCTCACGAGAACGGTTTCATCTTCCCATCTTCAACACACTTGAATGCTCGCTCTTTAGCTTTGCAACCAGCTGTGCCGACCATACACCTTGGCAGGCCACCGTCATCCTAGCAATATACTCTGCTTCGTAGGACGATAACACGACAACCTTTTGCTTTAGGACTGCTAAGTCACGGCAAGAGCCGAGGAAGAACAACACGCTGATGGTGCTCTTTCTTGTATCAATGTCACCGTCCATGTTGACATCACTGTACCCAAGCAATTTTAGCCCCTTGCCATCGTGCTTGTAGTAGGAGTCGTAGTCGATTGTGTCCACAATATATCGTAGGATCTGCTTTACCACGTTGAAGTGTTTGATGGTAGGATTCTCCATGAAATAACTAATCTAGCCGACGGTAAAAGCGATGTCCAATCTGGTATGCACCAAGTACCGGAGACAGCCGATAAGGCCCCAATACTCGGTGGCATCCACTAGCATAGTTTTACTTGTCTTTGACATTTTCAGGCAGGGCTCCATAGGAGTATGGTATGGGTTACAGTTCGCCATGCCCGCGAGCTCTAGGATCTTGCACGTGTACACCATCTGAGACAGCGCAATTTCGTTGCCCCTCTGATGCACCTCAATGTTAAGATAAAAACAGAGTAAGTCCAGATCACTCATCTTAAACTTGGCGCTCATCTCCCGCTTGAACTTCATGATTTCGCTATCGTCGTTCCTGGTGATGATGAGATCGTCAACATAGATCCCTACCAGTAGCCAAAAAGTGTCCTCACTGCAAGCATAGACAATGTGCTCCAACAAGCTATGGCTGAAGCCGAGCGCCATCAGCGTCTTGTCAAGCTTAGCGTTCCATGCACGTGGTGCTTGACGTAGTCTGTAGGGCGCATTGTCTAGGCACAGCACCTTGTCCTCGTGGCTGACGATGGTGAAGCTCCTCGATCAGCTCCCCATTGAGGAATGTGGACTTCACGTCCATGTGGTGCACTAGCCATTCCTCCTGGGCGGTGAGTGCTAGCAATAGCCGTACTGACTCAATGCAGGCTACAGGCGTGAAAACCTTGTTGAAGTCCACGCTCGGCTGCTGGACGTAGCCCTTCGCGACGAGCCACGCCTTGTGCTTGATCATCTCACCGGCAGCGTTTTTCTTCACCTTATACACCCACTTCAACCCGATCGCCCGATGACCAGGTGGAAGGGGTACTAGATGCCTTTTGCCGCTCTGAGGACGTTATCGATGGTGCAATACCTCAGCTTGATGTTGTAGTTGTCGGCATCCTAGCATTCTTCCACGTTCATAGGTGGCGAGACGAACTCCAGCTGGGGCAGTGGCATCCATGCCGATGCTAGAGTCGTGGGAGGCGAAGTTGGTGCTACGGGTGGAGTGGCAAAAGGCAGAGTCGGTGGCTCGGGCAACATCACTGGAGTGCCTGCCATGGGAGCACCAGAGCTAACTGTAGAGGCTGATGTCACTAGGGGTACTGGTGAGTCCGCACAGATGTCGACGTCAAATCGCCTAGCGCTTAGTTCCATTGTAGGGAAACCAATGACTAGGTCCGCACTAGCCTCCAGGTCCTCGCCCTTGTCCTTTTAGCTCCAAGACATTAACTCATCAAAGATTGCATCCCTAGACAAGATGACGCGATGCATCGCCGGATCATAGAAACACCATGCCTTGGCGCCTGCCTTGTAGCCGATGAAGACAACTAGAGCGCTATGATCGTCGAGCTTCTTGAGGTGCATCTTTGTCACCTTGATGCACGCCATGCATCTGAACGTGCACAGGAAGTGGACATCCGGCCTGTGCCTATGCCATGCCTCATACGACGTCATGCCGTCGATGGCCTTGGTGGGCACCCAGTTTAGTAGAAAGATGACGGTGGCGACCGCCTCTCCCTAAAACATGGTTGGTATGTTCCAGCTCTTTAGAAGGCTGGGCACTATGGTGACAACAATCTGGTTTCACCGCTCGATGACGTTGTTCTGCTGCAGTGTGTATGGTGCATTGTGCTGCCGCTCGACGCCGTGCTCGACGCAGTATTCTGCAAACTCAACAAAGGTGAACTCACCATTGTTATCAATGTGCAAAACACGCAAATGTTGGCCTATGTCCACCTCCACCTTCACCTGGAACTTAATGGCGACGAGTGTGTCGCTCTTACCGACGAGTAGTGCCACCTACATGTACCTGCTCCAGTCATCAACCGGTAGAAGAAAATATTGCTTACCGCCGGGTGTGGCTGACGTGATAGGGCCACATAGGTCACCATAGAGCTAATCTAGCTACACCTCTGCCCGTCGCCTTGTCTACAATGGGAACGAACTCCTCTTTAGCTTGAGGGTGACGCAATCGGCGTAGAGTTGGTGCACGTGCTCGAGGTGAGGGTAGCCCATGCACCATGCCCCGCTGCTCGAGCTTGCGCGATGCATCAAAGTGGAGGTGGTCATAGCGCTTGTGTCACAGCCACGCACTGTCGTTGGCATGTGCAACCAGGCAGAGCGACCACTTAATCTTCAAATGCAGCGGTTACAACCAGTTCGCTAAGTGTTGGACTCACACTATCAGGCACCCTTTGTCATTGTAGATTCGAAGGATGTCGTGCTTGGTGTAGACATCGCAGCCGCCTACATCGAGTTGGCCGAGACTAATGATGTTGGTGGTCAGTCTCGGGATGAAATACACCCCTGTGAGCGGGAGGTGCTCGCCGGTCTTGCCCTCGAATAGCACAGTGCTAGATCCCTTGATCGCGACCTTTAAGCCGTCGCCAAACTTGACGAGGTCGCGTATCACCGTGTCGATGTCGATGAAGATGTCCTAGTAGCCCATGTGATTGGTCACCCTACTGTTGAGGTACCAGAGGTTATCGTCTCGCTCTGTCTCGCCATTGAGCTACACGAAGACCTTACCCTCGACAACACATAGGGGCCGACACTTGACAGAGATGGAGCCATGGCGACATGTGGTGATGGTAGCGCGTTGGGGAATACAGTGGCTCTAGCCATCAGCAGCGTGGGCTCTGTGTCTTCTTCAACTTACATGATGTGGGCCTTGCCTTTAGGCTTGCTACAGCAATCCTCGACCCAATGGCTATATTTGCCTACAGTACTTACAGTGGTTGCATTTAGGGGCCTATCCAATGCTGGACTACCCCTTGTTGTTGTCGCACGACACGAAGCTAGAGCTCTCACCTTTGTAGTGCCCACGGCCTCGCCGCACGACCGTTGCGCTTCTTGTCGCTGGCGCCACTAGAGTTGCTCCTGCTGCCCATCTCCTTGGACTCACGGAGCTTAAGTCTGACGAGCCAATCTTCTTCGCAGAGAAGCAGTCGGCCTTGGTTTTCAAGGACGAGCGCTGGCTTACGCCGCTGTTTGATGGCGCGTAGCCTGTTGGTCACTTTCTCGACGAAGATGGTGCTGATGTCAAGCAGGGTCTCGATAGAGATCGCCACTTAAGCGAGGTGCTCTAGCACGACCAGCAACATCTTCTGCATTATCTCGGTGTTGGTGACATTATCGCCAAGAAGACGTAAATCAGCAGTGAGCTTGGTGATGCTGTTCGTGAAATCTTTCGTGTTCTCTGCCTCCTTCCACACCAAAGCACTGAACTCGCGTCGGAGCTACTACGTATTGGCCTCATGCACTCGCTGGACCCCGATGCGGATTTGCTTTATCGCCGTCCATGCTGCAACCGCTATCCTCCGGCTAGCATGCTAGGTGGCATGAAACGCAGGCGAGCGCCAACCGATCATGACAGTACATGATGTCCTCGCTTTCTTTCGACTCGACAGTATAGCACAACCCTACTGCCTCTAAGTTCATCTACATCAACATCACCCACTCTTGATAATTGGTGTGCGTCACCATGGGGAATTTAGTCCTGACAACGAATGTCTCCCTGACAGTGTGGTGGATCACAACCTCACGGTGCCTTGTGCGCGGCGTTGGCAAGAATGAGATGCGGCTCCATGGCCACCACCCGGCGGAGCAGAATGGTGGTCTATCTCTTCTCATCAAAACTCTGATACTAAATGTCAGTCGAAACTCTTTCTAGCTAGGCTTTCGACTTCGACAAACATAATAATGATGAACTAAAAAAGGTAGGGAATCAAACTAAATTTTGGTGCCGAGCAACTACGATAGCTTTTCTATATAAATCGACAACTATATATCATACAAATCAACGCTAATAAAAGAAAAAGAAAGGCCGAGCTAATCTCACATCTCCACCATGCGTGCGGCTAGATCAGAACATGTCGTGGCCGCGATACAAGGACGCGCTCAGGAGAAAACAATTCAAACCGAGCTCAACAGAAAGGAATTTGAGCGGAAACTCACGATTACATGTCTGGCTCACAAATGCCGGTTGTTGAGATCACCGACGAAGGTGAGGAGCCGGCAAGGAGGACAACGCGTCGCCCAATGATTAGGCCTCTGGCTCATAGGGCCGGGAGATATTGGATTTTCTGTGGCTAGGCCCATATGGCCTGTAGGGACTTTGGGCTGTGTAGGTATAGGCGTACTTGGGACTACAAGTGGGCCCCACACAGACAATCCAATCAGGACAGGATAGCATGGCCGGGGATCGCGCGGTTACAGAAAATCCCTATGCCCCCGGCCCGGTCGCCTCAAGGTCAAAGCACCGGTCCTTCAAAAGTCACACGACCGACAGGGCTCCCACTGTCAGGTGGGCCACTGTAAACATCTGCAGTGCCACGTGTTTATTCAATTGCTCCCTCCATTTCTAAATGACCTCGTTTATGCATTGGCTTTTAAAAAATACTAAACGTTTTGTTTTACCATTCATTATGTTCGTAAAAAAACTTTAATTTTTTTACTAAATATTTTGAACAAGACAAATGGTGAGAAAGTATTTTTTTCAAGTATAAGTCAGACGTCCATATGCATTTACATATTACACCACACACACTCCCATGTGAGGGTGTCCTAACACACGTCTAGATTGCCGTATATTTAGTCAATTATTCTCTAGTGGAAGAATACTGTGAATTTATAATTAGAATGGTAAGCGTGAATATGCTAATATGATTTAGCACATTTGAAATGGATTTAACCTAAGAAACAAGCAAGTTGAAGGGTAGAACAGGGGAAACATATTTCCAGGGTCCAGTTATCTGATCTTGCATTTGTTAATGCCCTCGTTGCGTCCGTAATGCAAAATGGGGCTAACTGGATCGGAATCAGTACATCGTTTTGTAAAATACCAGAATTAGTACTTCATTGTTTTGGTTAGTTGCTAATTTCACAAAAAAAAAATCTTTGGCTACTGCAGATCATAGCGACGGCGATCGCGCTGGGCATCTGCATGCACGCGGGGAACCACTTGGCATGCGACTTCCCGCGGCTGATCAGGTCCAGCCCGGAGGAGTACCAGATGGTGTCCAACTTCTTCGGGCCGGAGATGCCGACCTACCGGAGCCTCCTCGCCGGCGTCCAGGGTGTCACCGGGATCGTGATGGTGTTGCTCATGGTGGTCTCCTTCACGCTTGCGACGCGGCCGCTGCGGAAGCGGGAGGAGCAGCGCGCCGGCGCGGCGCGGCTGCCGTTCCCGCTCGGCCACCTCGCCGGGTTCAACGCCTTCTGGTACTCGCACCACCTGCTCATCGTCGTCTACCTCCTGCTCCTCGTGCATGGGTGGTTCATGTTCCTCGTCAGCAAGTGGCACCAGAGGACGGTAAGCTACCTAGCTCGTCCCCTCACTCTCACTCTCAGTCACTCTTAAATTACGGAAACGTCTTTTTTTTCCTTTAAATGATGTTCCCTCATTTTTTTCATCCAAATTGTTATGGAAAAAACTAAAAAATTGATATGACAAATTAATATAAGATATATTATTCTACAAACTTACAAATTTAAATTTAACATATATAACTTCCAATAAAATAAATAAATATAGTGCACACACTGCATAGAGTTTAATTTGATATTTTTATTAAAATTTGTAGTATTATGACATATCATATTTTGTCAAATTTCTTTGAAATTCTCATAATTATTTTGACGACAAGTAATAAACAATTAGCATGGCTCTCAAATTAATTAGTTTTAAAATATATAAATGATATATCTTCGAGACAACTATTATAATCAAATTGTCATCAAAATTGCACAATTAAGACCGTAAAAAAGTCAAATATAAATATTTAGGCTGAATGACTTACTCTGTTCTGTCCCTACAAAGTCTTGATTTATAAGTAATTCTCAAACAAATTAATATTGAGGGAAATGGCTATAGTGTCCTTTATTAATTTTTTTCGAGGAATAGGGCAACTGCAGCTCCAATTAAATGTGTAACTTTATAAATCAAATTTTTGTGGAACAAATTTTAAACGCCAGAAATCAAGCATTCGTGGGACGTAGGAAGTAGATTTTTACTCCCAGGATGTCCTCGCAAATGTCGGTAACTGCCGCGTGGGGTAGCTTTCGTGAGGCCGACATTTTTCTGCTTTGATCCTTCCAAAAGGTTGCAATTGCACGTGTTTTTGGTTCTAGCTAGTATCGTTTTGATGTCTTCTCTCTCGCTCTCGCTCTCTCTCTCTCTCTCTCTCTCTGTCTTTTGGTGGCTTGCTATTGTTATCCATTTGTTAGCGTCGTCCTCCTGGTCCTGGCTGTTACGGTGACGGGCACAGAGAAATTGCAGTTGGAAATTAAGGAACAATTGACCCTTGGAGCCCAAAATCATTGCGTACCATGACACTACACCCCATTATCTACGAAAAAGATAATTAAGACGTTACACCAGAATTATTTAGTAACAATGCGAGGAGAGAATCAGGCATTCGTAGTTCGTTAAAGTCTTTCGGGGTGCATAAATGTCAGTACGTAGCTACACAGGCACATCAATTTTATTTTGGGTAGGTCCATGCATGGACAATTGGACATTGGACATGAAGAAAGATAGTTAGATCACGTTGGCACTGTTTCACATTGCTTTCCTTGGAGAAGAAAAATGACGTGTACATAAATGTGATTGGAGACCACATACATATGGGTCCAGTATGACGATGCATCTCTATCTCTGTCCTAACAGTGTTTGGAGATAGTCTTGAAACCACTGTTTAAGATGCTGTTGTCAGGCTAAAATTCTAAAAACAGAAGCAGCTGGTCAAAAAGAGCGGCTTAAGTTTTAAACTCATCAAAATAAACATCTTACCTAGTGTTGCATGTGACCACGAAGAAATTATATCCAATCATTTCGCACAAATAACAAATTAGTAAAAGTAAAAGGGTTATAGCGCATGTTTAGGGGTATTTCGGTTATTTCACACCCTCCTTGTACACAATAACTCTTCTTTGGACCTGAATCAATGAAACAACGGCACGGTCCCTAATTTCTCTCAATTTGCGACATGGTGTTGTTTCTTTGTTGTATTGTTGGCTACGAAGAAGATAGAGCCAATCCTTTTCACGTAGATAGCGATCGGTATTGTTTGTTCGTTGGTCCGAAGGGGTTGGGACCGATCTGATCGTCGCACTACTGTGCCTAGCAAGGTCATGCACGGAACGTATAGTGCAGCGTGACCGGATCGGCCGTGCCGTGCCCAATGGTCACGGTCACGGGATGTTGACGCCGGCGCGCACACAATTAATGCCCCGGTTGGTGTCGCGCTCGAGTCAGACCGGAACTCGATTGAAGCAATATGAACCTGTCCAGCACTGGGGGTTTTTGATACGCCAATTAGTCAATTTCTGATGCGTACGCATCAATTGGGATGGGATCCAAAATGCCCAAGCCTAATCTGTGATCATGAAATAAAGTATCATGCAAATTAGTCTGGGAGATGAAATCACTATCTCGGATAGTATATTTTTGGATCCACAGAAAGTTTTTTAATGGATAACATTACATGTTTTGAGCACTTTGTGTTACTAAGGTAGCTTTGGGCAGGGATGGAAAGGCCGAAAAAAAATCACTCTTTTTTAATATGTTTTTGAAACGGTGTGTTTTTATTAAAAAATTTATTTAAAAAGTTGTTTTAAAAAACCATATAAATATATTTTTTTAGTTTAAAATAATCAGTATTTAATTAATTATATACTAATGTATAGTTTTACGTCTCTTCTTTTTCTTTTCCTCTCAAACACGGCTAAATTAGGTTACAGTTATACTGACGTCGCTTTGTTAATGGCATTCATTCGTAGATTATGATTGACTGTAGTCTGCTAGTGGTTTTCTTTTAAAGCATGACTGGCATTGGTTGGTTTTAAGGAATACAGACTTCTAAAACTACAGGAAACTATTTTGATTATTTAAGCAACATTTCTAATTTAAGCACATGGAAAATACTTAGAAAATATAGCTTTATCTACCATAATTATAATGGTCAGGGGCATTCACAATTCTGCATTCAAAGCCATGAACTTTGCCATAGCCTTGAGTAATACTTCTGTAATCTCTTTTAATATTTGTTCTTCCTTTTGGAATGCTACATTTGCCAAAGCCAGGAGTTTTTTTTATTAGTTTATGTCCTGGCTCCAACCTGGCTAAACAGCACATTTGATATGCATATCAGTCACAAATAGTGTGATGAATTAATGTGGTGTACTACATGCTCATGATATCTAGAACTGATAGTTGATGCTTAGCTTTAGACTAACTCCATTCACATTTGCTATGAATTTTTTCCCTAACTCTATTGACCTCTGCTACCCCTAAATTCCGCAACACTAATTAATTCTGCCTGAATTCTGGGTTCATACGAATCCTGTCCTTTGTCACATGCATCTTGGCTGCCTACTTTTCAATCATTGCCGGCAACACAGGGCGTTAGTTGTACAGGGTTACGGATTTGGCATCTAGAAATCAGTCATTAAGAAAAGGTAATCTACTACTGAAATGAAGAAGAATACAATCTTTGCACTCAACATCTACAACTGCCATTATTAAGTGTCAACCTATGGCAATGAAAAATCCAAGCCAGCACGGCTGACTGGTTTATCTCATGTAAAATAGTCCATGCGAAAACGACGAATCTGATATGCCATATTCTGAACAGAAAACACCTGCAGAGTTAGAGTTCAGTATGACTTGTAAATTCTGTACCCTGATATCTTGCAGCTTCACCTGTTTCCATTTGAAAATTTGACAATCTTCACTTATCAGGTAAAGGTTGTAAAAATGGCAATCCTGAATCGAAATGTGAGGTCTCTAAGTAGGATCACAATCATAAAATCGTATATATAAAAATCGTAAAATTGTAGATTCTACCTACTAGAGTCGTAGAATTAAGTACCTTAATTAGTATCGTAAAGTCATACGATAAAATTGAGATTTTAACTTGATGCTAACAAAGTGTGATCTCGGTGATGTTCAGACATGGATGTACATCGCTGTGCCATTGTTGCTGTATGTCGGTGAAAGGACGCTACGAGCCTTCCGGTCCAAGACTTACGTAGTAAAGATCCTGAAGGTAACTGAACATGAATGCTCATACATTTTCTGAATGCAGCAAGCATTAATCAGCACTCCTTGAACGATAACTGGTTCTCTTAAAATTATTGGTTGGTTGGATGCCAAACAAAAAGGTTGTATAATTTGCATTCAGGAACATACACTGATTAGGTTTGGTGGTCCATTTATACAATGCGAATCTGAAGGAAACAATGTAGTATGAGAAATGGAAAGATTCAGGCTGCATGAAAGATAATGGCATGTGCATGTTCAGATAAGGTTATGGGGTTAGGTCATATTGGCGTTATGATATTGATGATATTACATGCCTAACCAAGTTTCTATCACCTTTTAGGAATTTGCCATCCATCTCAAAAGTGACACCATCTAATGATGAAAACAAATGAAACATAAAAAAAGAAGGATATAGAGTATAAACGTTATAAGGGCGGGGTATCTTTTTATTTACTAGCAAAATATGAAGAATGAAAATAGGCTAAAATTAGGTTCATGTTCTTTGAATTTGATACACTCAGGTGTGTCTTCTACCGGGTAATGCGTTGACCATCACAATGTCAAAGCCTTACGGATTCAGATACAAGAGTGGGCAGTACATTTTCCTTCAGTGTCCAACGATCTCTCCATTTGAATGGTTCGTCTGCCCTTTCTTCTGCTGCTTCAGTGTTACCTTGCATCTACAACTTTCAGATATAAGTAACTGATGCTCTTTGATGCGTTCTTTCTTGCCCCATTGCTTCAGGCATCCTTTCTCCATCACTTCAGCTCCTGGAGATGACTACATCAGTGTCCATATCCAGACCAGGGGAGATTGGACCCAGGAGCTCAAGCACATTTTTGCCGAGAACTACTTTGCGCCAAGTGTTCCAAGAAGAACTTCATTTGGAGCTCTAGGCATAGCAGAACAGAAGAGGTGAATGCACTCTCCTTATCAGTTATAATGTCTGATCCTCTGAGGGCTAGCTCTGGAACTGAGCACTACACCATCTTTTCTGCAGTCCACCAAGGTTGCTTGTTGATGGCCCTTACGGTGCACCAGCGCAGGACTTCAGGAACTATGATGTTCTTCTCCTTGTCGGCCTCGGGATCGGTGCGACACCTTTCATAAGTATTCTAAGAGATCTACTAAACAACATCAAGCTGGCTGATGAGCTGATGGTACGTCCTTTTCTAACCGGATGATTGGATAGATTTAGATTATGGACAGAGAAAAATTGCCCATATGGATGAATTCAATATTATAAAGCTAACAGATTTCCTAGAAAAGTTATCCAACCAATGCTAGCGTAGAAAGTTTTTCGACAAATCATATTTCTAAAAGCGTAGCACGAATAATCCACACGTCCATTAGCTGTTTAGAATGTGCCCGATCAGTTGGCTAGCTGATCCCCCTTTCAGTATTCTGAGAAATACGTTGCCTTGATGCCTCCTCCCTTGTCTGAATTGTTCAGGATTTGGCAATGGAGACAAGCAGGTCTGACGACAGCGCCAACAGCTTCAGCGTGTCGACGGTGAGCAGCAACAAGAGGAGAGCGTACAGAACGAGCAGGGCACACTTCTACTGGGTTACAAGAGAGCCAGGGTCATTCGAATGGTTCAAGGGGGTGATGAATGAAGTTGCTGAAATGGACAAGAAGGTGACACCTCTGCTCCCTGATTACTGCTGCTCTCCTTGCAGTTGTGATGTTACTGATGATGCTCATGAACTTATTACTGTTGCAACCAGGGTGTCATAGAGCTGCACAACTATCTCACAAGTGTGTACGAGGAGCGTGATGCCAGGTCGACACTGCTCTCAATGGTGCAGGCCCTAAACCATGCCAAGCATGGTGTAGACATAGTATCAGGCACAAGGGTAAAGTCTACTGTTTTCAGTGATGAATTTGCACGGTGCACAAACAATAATTTGAAATAGCAGCGACAGGCAATATCACTTGGATAAGATGATCGAAGATATGTAAGTATGTAACATGTGTTCTGTACACTTGGCAGGTCAGGACACATTTTGCAAGGCCTAACTGGAAGGAAGTCTTCACAAGAATTGCTTCCAAGCACCCCAATTCTACAGTTGGTAATGCTCTGCCCCAATCCCCAACCTCTCAAACCCTTGGTTGTTTTCAAGCACCCCAATTCTACCATTGGTATCAAATGCTAGGCATCATGAAAAAGAAAAACTGGCAATCAATCAACCTTACTATATTATTCTGATCACAGGAAAGCTTCTTTATGCATGCAGGGGCATTTTACTGTGGGAAGCCCACGCTAGCCAAAGAATTGAAGGAACTGTCACTTGACATGAGCCACAAAACATCGACTCGCTTCCATTTCCACAAGGAGTACTTCTGATGGAATACAGAACACTCATGATTACAGTAGTAGATATCTATAAATGAAACAAAAAAAATTGCACACAAGTAAACTGATCCTCTTCATCATTTGTAAATGTACATAGTATAATGCAGAGGGATAGTTAGAATCATTTTTGAGAGGGCAAAATCTTCAGTGTCCTCAGCCATCAATTATCATAGATATATACGTGTATAGCTTATAGCTACCCATCAAATGCTAAGCATACAAGAGACTGAGGTCACCAATCTGAGTGTGTATCATTTTCAATTTCAATGTTCGCGTCTACCTGTCTACTAACTGGCATTGGCATTGTGCAGTGATACCATATGGATCTTCCACTGGGCCTCGCTAATGCACAGAAAAGCAGATTCATAAAACATGATCACATGAACCCAGTGCAAACATATTACAGTATTCTATATTTGTTAAAACAAACAACATGCTGTACAATTAGCATATCACCAGTAATTAGCAGCTTAGGCTTTATTTTGTACTTTGAAGGCACCTACTTCAGTAAGTGTTGTTCTCCATACCCACAATAGAACAAGAAGAATTGCTCAGTATAAAACAAATTAATAATCGAATGGATTGTCACAACTAATAATGTACACCATATCCACATATCTATTGAAGCTATTAAAGACAAAAACATTTTTACAACTCACTAGCTCTAGTCCCTAAATCAGGGTCAGAAGGAGCAATAACAGGCTTCAGATAGTACTTACACCTATTTAAGGTCAAGGAACTTAATCCATTGCAGATAACAGCAAATCTAGAATTCTTTTCCACAGAAAGGAGACTACAGTTTAGTGATGAAGTATGCCGCGCCAAGAGCATCATGTGCGGAAATCCTCTGCAGAATAAATAAAAGTAGAAAGGTATTAGATTGTTTCCACTTTCAAGACTGAGTGAAAAAAATCTTAAGGATATTCTTCTGTAGAGAGTAAATTGATTCTCTTAATCATAGTATAAAAAAACTGATATGAAATTTATATTAGCTGGTTCCATTCATATTGAACTCCAGATACATTGTATCAGATTTCAGAAATTTAAATTTTATAATTATCAATAGATATTTTTTTGGTTCTAACAGCTACTCCAAATATTTACAAAAAACTTGTTTACAATTTACATCTAACATGTTAACATGGTATAAGGTGACCTAAATTGAGATGGCTCTCAGGTCTCAACATCACATCATAAAAAATTCTTGCGCACCGAAACATAAGAAATGGTAACATACCTGAGTAGGATTAAGGATCAACATGCGATCAATTAAATCCACCGCATCAGAGTCAAAGCTGTAGAAGAAAGTTTTTAACCAAATTATTCCATTATTCTCAATCTCAATAGAAAAATTGTAACAACCAGCTACTGTTGATAAACAGATGAGACGTGATAGCAGGTAGACTACTTGTGAAAAATCTCTCTCAGACATCGCTTTGTTGGGGTTGAAGGATGGATAGTCTTATACAATGGCAGTTTGGATACTCCTGGCCAGTTTTCCTCATTTGGAAATCCACAGAGTTCAAATATTTTTGATAGTTGCTCTTGCTAAAAACACACAAAGCTTCTGTCAGAGTTTTATATGGAAACAGAAAAAGGAACACAAACTGAAGATTGTACATATAGCCAAGCAGTAATATAGCTGAATGCAAAAGAAACACCATATACATTGTGTTGGCAATTGGCATGGTTAGTGCTTATGAGGGGAGGGATCGTTCTTGGAGCTAAGAAAAGTATGCAAAAAAAATTTGAAATTGGCATAACGTCATTTCACTAGGAGAAAATGTAACAAAGAAATGGAAATAACTGGTTAAAAAGGCAATAAAACTCAATAGTTCTCATTTTCAAAATATAAGGAATACAATGTATGCATGTCATATTTGAGGAATGGCATTTTTCCAGAGAAACATATCAATCCTTCATAGATTTTTCAGATTATCTGTTTCAAGTGTACTATATACCATATATTACAACTTTTGAAATGGAGAACAGTAGTAAAAGCAGAGCTTAACTGAAAACAATTGGACAGATAAGAAGCATCACAGTGAAAGTGTCATGCTATAGGCAAAAAAGTTCAGTTTGTACATGAACCATAAGTTGTAACATTAAGCATTCAATATGCATTATTCAGTGTAAAGAAACATCAAAAGTACAAGATAATTCAGCAATCTTATCCCATTGTCCCCATGGCAATAATAGAAATAGGAAAGCAATGAAAGGCAAAGGAATATATCATACCTCAGTTCTGCCAGGAAATAATGGCTTCTTCAATAAAAATTCTGCAAATATGCAACCAACTGACCAAATATCCACTGCTTCAGCATAATTTGTGGCACCGAGGAGCAACTCTGGGGGTCTAAGAGCAGTTTGTAGAATTAAGGAAGTTGAAATCAGCACAAGGAGATGGCAAAATACAGAAAATGCAAGTCAATAGAGGTTGGGATAGGACAAGATGTTATATAATAGCATAAATCCTTTCTTTATCCCACTTACCGGTACCATAGAGTAATCACATGATTTGTGAAACTTCCGTCTCTAGTGAACGGCCTTGCAAGGCCAAAATCAGCGAGCTTTAACAGCTTTCCACCACCACTTATTAGAAGATTAGCCCCTATAAATGGTAAAAAGTAATCTGAAGGCTGAATAAAAATGTTTGCAGATATTAAAGTTAAAGATACATTCAAATAGAAGAAACCTTTGATATCACGATGAAGTACATTGTTGACATGGCAGTAGTGCAATCCTTTTAACAACTGCTCCATATAATACTACAGAAATGGAAATAGACATCAAATGAATAGGCTGTTCTTAAGAAGTTGACAACCAACATGTACCCTGCTTGAAGAAGCTTAATTTGTTCCAACAGCTTACATAAACAATACAGAAGAAACTGATCGAGTGTAGATTCTTGTTTTGGTAAGCTTACCTTTCAACGTTAATAGTAACAGCAAGCTGAGAGAAATTCATAAAGAAAAACTAACAAATCATATTTTTGCAGTAAGTATATATTGGTCAAAATTTTATTCAGTTGGAAACCGCCAGTACCATGTTAACCATGTGAATTGCTGCATGCAATATTTTATCCTGTCCAATCAGCATGAAGGCACAAGACAACATGCCCACCACTTTCTCCATTTCCCTTGTCCTCGATACCATCACAAATGCATCTTTCTTCTTCACATACTCCTTGTTGCGGCCTTCGGCCCTCCTTGGTCACCGTTGCCAGACCTG
Organism: Oryza coarctata; assembly: GCA_030770085.1. Lineage (NCBI taxonomy): Eukaryota > Viridiplantae > Streptophyta > Magnoliopsida > Poales > Poaceae > Oryza > Oryza coarctata. The sequence continues at coordinate 18,491,952 of CM061476.1, read as the reverse complement.
GCATCCTGCAACTCCCTGGTTTCCCAATTCCTATGAATGTCACCATGTTCCAGGATGGCCACTCACTCTATCCGTCCCCGACATGCAGCGGTTATGTGGAAACCCTTGAAACCAATACATGTTAGTTGTTTGGGGCTACTGGCACCAGTGCTACTGATGAAGGAGGTGATAGGTCAGGAAAAAAAGGTATTGATTTTTTTCAATATTCACAAATATTTATGTTGAAATTTCCCAAATCACCAAGTTGAAAACTTGAAATTTTCAGTAGAAAGCTACTGAGTTCATGAGTCAAAAAGCTAACATATTATCGAAAACTTTGGAAGAACTTGAACCAATTTCGGAAGTTTTGTGATTTTCTAGTTAAAAGCTCTACTCTCCTGATGAAAATTTATAATTCCAAGCTGAAAATTTCCTAATCCAAGTCAAGAGTTCCTTTAATCTTTAGCTCAAAGTTTCCTTGTCCAGTTTGAAAGCACGAGAAGAAAGGGGGCATCTCTCTGATACACATGTGATAGAAGCACTGCATATATCACAGTACCTTGACTTGGGATGGGGTACTGTGGTGCAAGACTTTCTTCAAATCATGATCCATGTATTCAAAAACCATATAGATATCTCCCCTATACATGTAATCATCTGCAGATTTTTAGCGTAGGTTAATGAATAATTTCTATACATTGATCAATACTACTAAAAAACTGAGCAGAATGAAAAATTATTAAACAAAGCAAATAAAATGTCAGCATGAGGACATCAATGGAGAATGTAAGAAACAAAGAATAAACTAAAGACCTGATACTCCTGCTCCATGTGCTGAACCTGAAAAATATTTACTCATGGTTGGAATATGCAGTCATTGTACTCTTGGATATCTTGAAATAGCTAGATGAAATTTGTTACCAGGAGATACTACAATCTCTTTCAATCTGATGATGTTCTCATGATCCAGCTTTTTTAATAGTTTAATCTCGCGCAAGATTTGGCGTGGAAACTACAAAAGTACGGAGCAGTTCAGAGAAGTATAATGTACATCCATGAACACGATTGCACATTAGAAAGAGTAGCCTTAGCTTTGTTGATGTCATAAAACTTACCCCTTCTTTGCCATCATCCAGTTTGATTTTCTTAAGCGCTGCTCTTTCTCCAGTCATAATATCCATAGCCTCAAATACCTCACTGAGATTGTTAGGAAAAGGAACAACAATGATGATTAAGACACCTAGAACATAAAATAAGTGGTAAAACGCAACACTTGCTCAGAGTCCAATGGTGAAGAAGGTAGGTACATAACAAAGGGTGCCACATTTAAATATTTAATCTGTATTGTTAATTTGTTATTATAGATTGATCCGAAGGGAAAGAAAAGAAAGTAAATACTTGCAAACTGAAGCTTTTTTTTTTGGATTCAGTGAGCTGCAAACTGCAAACCATACTATTGTCGCATAATCTGGACTGTTGCCAATCAAGTGAAACCACATTTCTTCTGCACATATGGAAAAGCTATATTGGGTTCTTTTTTCCTTAAGGAATACGGATGGAACTGCAAAATCATTGGACCTAACAAGACTATTCCAATTCACCCATCAATTAAATGTCTGTAACAGGAGATCTAACCATTAAATGTAAGTACAAACATTCTTTACCCGTGCCTAATTTGCTACAGCAATTGAGGCGTGGATTTAATAAACCTGCTTTGTAAAGGGGCTAGGTTAAGAAAAATATCTTGTTTCACGTGAAGAATTGAGATGTTTGGAAGGAATCATTTAATTTTGATAGCGTTATAGCGGGCATTGAGACATGTCCTCTTTAATCATGGTGAGAGGATCAATTAATGAATTAACTAGCTGCCATGAACAAATTACGACTTCTCATCTTTGCAGGTTAGTCAGCGTATGTGCTAAATAACTAGCCAATTTGGCAATCAGTTGTAAACGAAATGCACCACGTGCAACATTAACTAACGAAACCTAACCGAATGAGCGAACCACTACATATTTCTAGAGATGAAATGAATAACCAAATTTAGGGGAAACAACTAGAGCATAAATGTTGCCCTGAGCTGCGAAGCAAACTAGCCAGCAACGATCGATACAAAATCTTGCATTGACTTGATAAAGCACCGACATCTGTCACTCCGTCGAACCACCCAGGCCTAATGGGGTAACACAAACACGCCGCCCCCGTACGACCTCTAAGGCTACACCGCACCGCTACACTCCACGGCTCAATCACACCGCAAGGGGAAGCAATCAATCCGCAGGGAACAGTCCATAATGGGAGCAGCGAGATCGAGGGAAGCGAGTGGTGGGGGGCATCTTTTTTTTTTTTCCTCCCCCTTGGCAGCTTTGCTTACCCGTAGGTGCCCTCGCCGATCTTGCGGATGCGCCTGAAGCAGTCGACGGTGCGGGCGCCGGCGGGGGCGTACTCGGCCAGGTTGAGGGCTCCCGGCGGCGCCTCCTCCCCGGCCATCACGCGGGCGGTGGCGGCGGCGGCGTAGTCAGCAGCTGTCTCGCAGCGAGGGCGGCGACGGTCGGCAAGGCTAGCCGAAGGCAGCGAAGCGGCCGACTTTTTCATTCCTCCGCTCCGGCCTTGGGACGATGCCGCAACGCATTCTCGAAGGCCTGCCTCTTGGTAGGCCGTATTGGGCCCAGTAGTCTCGATCTAAAAAAACTGAGGTTTTGGCCCAACGGGAAGACTTCGGCCCTATTTGGAATGGCTTTGTAGGCTAGCTGTAGTGGGGATCCTAATGCGCGCTTCGCGCTCACGCGGCACGCGCGAACGCCCCTCTCAGCCCACGTGAATGCGCAGCCTGCTTCTAGCCCATAAACAGTCTATATGCACATTTCGAGACTACTCAATTCAATGCCTCAGCTCTCAAATCCAACTGTAGCAGCGCGTTCGGAGTGAAGCGGCCTAAACCATACTCCACCTATTTAGTTTATTATTTTAGATCGCTTCAATCCGCTCCGCTCTCTTCTTGAGTGAAATAAACTGTTTAGTTGGACTACAGCTTCAAAAAAGATAGATATGTGAGCTGGAACCTGCCAAATAGTCTCTTCAACTCAAGGTCTAAGATACTCGTTCAACCCAGCATCACCAACACCATGCGTGCTTATTTCCAGACCACTGGCAAGCCCGAACTCAAAAAAAAAAATGTTTGGAAACTTTCACTTCAAAAATATATGCAAACTTTATAATATCAAGCCCAATTTTCTATATAGAAAATTTTGACATAGAAACTTTCTATATATAAAATTTTTATGTGAAACTTTCCACATATAAGCTTTTTTAGATGAATTTAAAACAAATTTAAAAAGTTTTAAAACAAAATAAATATTTACACTTTATATTGGGCCTCAACTTGCTCAATTAAATAGTGAGTCTGAAGAGGCTCGCACAAGCTCAAGCTCATGTAGCCATATGCACCAAAGTCTAGTTTAAGTTTTCTTCTGAATTTTTTGTTTTTCAATCGAATTTATTTTTTCTTGGTTTATCTGTATTTTTAAACTTTCAAATATTTATTTTTTTAATATATTTTTCGTTTTGTTAAAAAAATGTGTTTCCTTGTTTTATTTTTTATTGCCATTTTTAAATCTTCTAACCTTTTTTTTCTCAATCCAAAAGCAAGCGAAGCTATATGAGCTAGAGGTATTGACCGGTGCAACTACAGGCATGGTATAGCAATACTGGTCTTGCTTGACAAGGCATACTGTTTAGGGGATTGCCGAACAATTTGTTGATAAAATCCCAAATCATGCAAATTCTGAACCATTGGATTGCTTTGAGATTTGTGTAGCTATAGTGACTCACCCTTATATCCTTTTCCCTTCTCTCACCGTCACTCACTATGTTCGAGTCTATGCCATTGCCGATGCTACCACTGAGCTCCTCCCGCTCCCAACCTCATCGACATTAACAAGGCCCATCAGACTGACCTCCTCTCCTTTTCCCTCTACTCCCCAAGTCGTGCGACGTATGAGGAGTCCCTGTATTGCCATCTTTTGTTTCTCCGATGATGGGGACACCACCATCGCCTCTGCCTCCGTCTCCTAACTTATTTGGATCCCAGCCCCTACTACCACACCAGCTCACTACCTGTTGCTAACCTCATAGCTTTGACGGTGGCGCTATCGCCTCACTACTTGCCTGTTCTGCTACCCACTACTGGGCTGTCACCTCCCATGACTATGCCTCTAAGCCAGTCAAATATTCCCCTCTTGCCCTTTCCCTTATTTGCTCCTACTCTGACCCCAACCTCAAGCTCTAAACCCTAACTAGTTAGACCATCACTAGTCATCGAAGCTACTTCGGCTCATCATACCTAGCCTCGACACTTACCCTTTCTGCTACCTACAACTGGGCCATCGCCTCCCATGGCCATGTCTCTAAGCTCAAAAAACATTCCTCACTTGCCCTCTCCCTTATCCACTCCTACCCTGACCCTAACTTCAAGCTCTAAACCCTAACTAGTCGGACCATCATTGGTCATAGAAGATGATGCGGTTCACTGTAGCTAGAGGAGGAGTCTAGCATGAATCTTGTGCAGATCTAATGGAGAATCTACATGAAATCCTCTAAAAATCTATCGAGCAAAGGTTAGCAAATTTGATTAAAAAACTTACTTTAATTTGCTTGGCAAAGAGTTAGCTCGGGAAAAAATTCATAGCCCACTAAGGAGAACCAAATCAGCTATCCTAGCAAGCATTGAAATAGCTGTGAAAAACTATTCCTAGGGCAAAAGCAACCAATTAAACACATTGATGTGATGATCTGAAGCTATATAGCTAAGCTGAGCTAGTTGCACTGGTTTAGATCTCCAAATACATGACGTCTTATACATATGAGACATTTTCAGCCACACAAGGGTTAACAAGTTAAAAACAATCACTAATATAACTATATGTGCCGAATCTTAAGAAAAATCAGCACATATAATATGTGTGCTCATTTTTATTAAGAAATCATCACATATAGAGTTATATTAGTACTAGTTCTTCATTAAACTAGCACTAAGAGGTAATGAGCCATTCAAACTGAGCCACTTGTGACAGGCTCTAAATTGATAAGTCTCTCTCCCTCCTCTCTCCTTTATTCTTTCTTCACAGTTAGTCTCACTAATGCTACCTATATTCTCTCTTGCCCTAGCACGGTGGCACCTCATCCCCTTAGTGGGCAATGGCTCCCACCCACTCTCTTGATGCGGCAACAAGAAGCGGTGACTCCCTCCCACTCTCCTAACATGGTGGCAAGTAGCGGTAGTGGTGGTGGCCTTGGTCTCCTCGTGGATCTAAGCAACCATGATGAGTAGTGGCAATGGTGATGGCCTCAACCTTCGATGAGCAGCTACAGTGGTCGAGATAAGCTAGAAGGTATCTCTTTCCCCAGATCTGATCATGGTCTTGTGGATCTGAGCAGTGACGTCAGGGGTGGCCTTGGCCTCAAGTCAGTATCTGCAGTGGTCTATATCAAATATAAAGTACCCCTACCCTCACCTCATATTTGACCTTGGTCCACTTATAGAATTGAGAAGTAGTGGCGATAGCAGTGGTAACGGCAACCTTGGTGGATTTATAATTCAATTTTTTTAATTTAGTTTTTTGATGAATGTTGTGATTCTATGATGATTCTGATTAATTTTCATTGGACCTGTGATGATTTTATGATCCGGTTTCTTTATATAATCCTTGGCTGGAAGCATCAGCTTTCTTCGTCAAGCCGGGCTTTGTGCTCTTTTTTTGCTGCTGGATGCACGTTAGTGTTAGTTATCACATCTGGCACAGGTAAGCCCACCACTAGTTGCCCTTTTGGAATCGGCACTGAAATGGTGTTCCGTGGTAGTGTTATGTCTTCTCTAGCTAAGCAACACAACCAAATGTTCAGGTAGATCCTCACATTTGCACCATCTAGGAACAGAAAAAAAAGAAAATGGTAATTGTCTTTGAAGTTGAAAGTTCATATTATTAACATTAAAGTTGAAATGTACATCAAACAATGTCGCACTTGAACCATCGATCCATAATAAGTACATTTATACACCTAGCCGACATAGGGGTCGCATTGATCTATGATGCTGTTGGCATGCATACATGACCTTCCCATATAATTAGTGCAAGCGAACTGATAAAGTCCGACAACAAGTGCTCCATCTGTAATTTAAGTGCTTGACTATATATCGATCAGGTCCACGACCTCGCCTCTCCCTAAGCTCTATGCATGGGGTTGTTTGGCGAGGTTGGTAGCCATGCTTTACCACAACTTTGATAAACATGTTTGATTAATTTTGCCTATCATTTATTTCATTGTCACATCTTTTTATTTATCGTTCCTACTTGTCATGCCACAGCTTCTCTAACTTGTGGTCAAAATTTTGTTACCCATATAAATTGTGACATGTCACACCTTAGCTATAAAAGTTTGACAAATTGAAGCATGCAACCAAACAACATATATGACAAATTAATAGCATGAAAGTTTGTCAACTAGTGCAATAATCTCTATAAAATAATGTTGCGGATACAGAGTAATTATAAAAAAACTGGGTTTAACGCTATAGCTAAAAAGTCATCTACAATGAAAAGGAATATTAGCTGTTAAGCCATAAGTTACAAATAAGAGGTTGTACAAACTTATTTTTATTTCTAACATAATAGATAATTCAGAGAGAAGCTATAACCCTTGTTATAGAGTTCTGGTTCAACCAAGCGCAAATAAATATAACAACAGATGATGAGAACAAGTTCCACACCAACGGAGTAGATAAATCTTATTTAAGAAATAATCTTATTAATAAATCTCCATATAAAGTTTAGCAAAAATTTACATAACCGTGTTGACTGTATGTAAGTAGCAAGATGCATAAATTTTTTATTCTCATCACACCTTTGCAGCTGTGTCTAAAAATAAAGCCAATATCTTGCCTAAAAAATGTGGGAAAAATTTATACATCTTGTATGTCAAAATTTGGAGTCAATGTAAATAAGCAATTGCCCCCATAATATATTGATAAACAGCTACAGCTCTGCAATTTGCATGCGCCAAATTCACAATGACTAGCTACAGTTAGTTTGACGTATTCCTTTTCCAGAGAGAAGAGTCAACCTCTATAACACTTGGAATTATATATCGAAGTCAATCATAACGGACTGTTAGGTTAAAAACCACATGAGCTCGATCCGGTGAAACAACCACTCCATGCAATTCTACAACATGCAACAGTACAAGGCCTAATTCATCACATGTGCAGGGTGCATAACCAAAATGAATTAACTGTGCTTTAAGAAGTGGTCCATGTGTATTAGTTTTATACATGTCCAGAGTGACACGCATGATTCTTTTGCGTGGATATTCAACTAGGCAGATAATTAAGCACACGTCACGCACTGCCACACACTTACTCTAAGCATTGATAGCTTAATTCCCCTCTCCAACAATATAAAGGATTGTTCGGTTTGCAGAACTTTTTTAATCTATAGAAATAGAAAAAGTGAAGTAACAGAAATATATATACACATTAATCTATACGAATTTTTAAAAGATTTGAGTGGATATAAAATTTCTCATGTTTTCTCTCTAAAAGGAAAATTTTCTTTGCTTTTCCTATATTTTGTTCATACAAACAGAATAACACTCATAGGAATTAATTTTTAGGAATCAAATTCTTTGTTTTTCCTACAAACCGAATAAGCCCTAAGAATTTGAAGCATTCAAATTTTGTCAAAAAATTAAACATTCTTAAAATATTAATTATCTATCAACCACATTCCATTCAAATTTCTTTCTATTTTACTTTCAACCACCCTTTCATCTCTAACCATCACTAAAATCTTTTCTCCTCAACCTTAACATTTGCCAAACAATTATGTTGTTGAACTTATTCCGTTTTTAAATAGAAGTAGATGTTGTGACATAAAAATGATATGATGTTGGTGCATCTGTCATAAAAATTTTCATATAATTATGTTTTTAATAACTTTTATAGATATATACTTAGACAATGTATTGGGGACTATATGTCTCTAGACCGTGAAGTGAATTGAAAATAACGGAAGTATACTACCTGGCCTGAAGTGTTCTTTTTGAAAAAAAGAAAACCCTAGTTAGGAAAGAAAGGTGCTGAGATACATATTGGATACGGCACGCAAAAGTACCAACATAAATTAATATTGCTTGCAAGTTGGCATGTCACATGTGTAATAGAGTGTTGCAAAACAGATGACTATGATCTATTAGGGACTACGGTCTGTTTGGTTTAGAATTTCTACTTCTGATTGTAGGAGGCAGATGCCAGTTGCTGAATGTTAATCTAATGGTGCAAATGTGACTGATCTACAAGAAAATATCAATCACTACTTAATGATATATGGCCCCATTATTTTTTTTAAGGAAATAGCTAGTCCCGTTGTCAAAGGGAATAAGAATTTGAAGTTCAAATGTTTACCTCACACAAGTACACAACTATACGAAATGAAATCCTATGAAACTATAGAAGAATGCCATGAAGATCATAATCCATTACTATGTGATTGAGCAGAGATAGCACCAGAAGGATACCAGGAAATATATAGCGTTTATGAGCTATAAGATAAAATGGATATATCAACAGACGATCTACTTAGTCGTTACAACAAGTATTATAAACCTCTATGTGCTGCTCTTAAGTGATGAGGTGGAGGAGAGAAGAGAGAAGTGATGAGGTGCAAGAGACATCCTCTACACAAGCTCTAAGAAAAGTGTAAAGATTAGTGTGAGAGTAAACATATTAAATAGTATGTGTTTGTGTACTTCATGTGATATATTATACATGTTGTCTCTTAATTAATAAGAAAATGATATTATTAAAAAAGTTAAGAACCTTTCAAATGGCGCCTCTTCTAATATATAAATCTTCTATAATTAGAAAAGTTGAATCTTCCATATGTCGTCTCTTCTATTCCTCTAAGTTACACTAGGGGCTCTTCCTGCTATATATATAACATGCAGACGACATGAGATCAAGTGCACACTTCAAGCTCTCTGATTATCTTTCATGGTATCAGAGCCATCAAACAAAAATAGATTAGATCCATCTTTCACCATGTTAACCTCCTACGCCGCCGCCATCAATCCCTTGGTCAGCCAAGCTGTCTCTAAGAACAACCATGCACTGTGAAAGATGCAAGTACTTGCCATCGTGAGGAGCGCATGCCTGGAGGGATTTCTCACAGGCGCCACAAAGACCCCCGCGTCTACTATGAAGACGACAGCATATGGTAAAGAAGTGGAGGTGCAGAACCTGCTCTACGTTGAGTGGGGTGCTATGGATCAACAGGTCCTAGGATTCCTGCTCTCTTCTACCACTCCAAATATTTTGTCTCAGTTAACTGCTTGCAAGACTGCTGCTGAAGTATGGAGTGTTGTCAAGGCCATATTCACCTCGATGTCACGAACACGCACTGTCAACACCAGGATCGCGCTTGCCACAACGAAGAAGGGCAATCTCTCTATGGCAGAATACGTCGCCAAGATGCGGTCTCTCGCCGATGAGATCGCGTCTACTGGCAAGGCCATCGACGATGACGAGCTGGTCTCCTATATTCTCGCCGGCCTCGATTTCAACTACAATCCCATCGTCTCAGCCCTAGTCGCCAGGACTAAGCCGATCAGTGTGGGAGAGATGTACTCCTAGCTGCTCTCGTTTGAGCAGCATATGGATCTTCTCCAGCCTGATAGCCGCTCATCGGTTAATTCCGCCAGCCAGGGACATGGTGCGTTGCAAGGCACGCGAGGCAGAGGGCGTTCGCGTGAGGGTGCTCCATCTCGCAGGTGTAGCCAAAGCAATGGGCAGTGCCAGCATAATCAAGGCCAACAAAAATCTTGTTTCAGTTCATCGTCTCACATCTGATAATTCTACCTTTATAGAATTTCATCCTGCTTTTTCCTGATTAAGGATCAGGCAACGAAAAAAAACTCTGCTTAGGGGACACTGTGATCGTGGCATCTATTCTCTTCTTGCTAGGCGCACAATAAAACAAGCCTATGGAGCTGCAAAAATTTCTTTTTGATAGATGGCATTCTCGTTTAGGTCATCCGGCTGCTCTAATTGTGGAAAAAGTTATCAACCAATTTAATCTTCCTGTTTTAGCAGATTTAAATAAATATTCGGTGTGTGATGCATGTCAAAAAGCAAAGAGCCATCAGTTACCTTTTCCTCATTCTAGCTCTGTTTTCCAGCATCCTTTAGAAATTATTTATTCTGATGTGTAGGGTCCTGCGCCCAAATCAGTTGGTGGACACAAATACTATGTGAGTTTCATTGATAATTATAGTAAGTTCACTTGGATTTACCTCCTTAAATTCAAATATGAGGTATTTACCAAATTTTGAGATTTTCAATCTCTTGTTGAGCGCTTATTTAATCGTAAAATTATAACAATGCAGACCAGCTGGGGGTGAATATCAAAAACATCATCCCTTTTTCGCCCAAGTTGGTATCACACACCATATTTCCTGCCCGTATACACATCAGTAGAACGGGACAGCCGAACGCAAGCATCGCCATATCGTCGAGTCTAGCTCTTCTTGCTCATGCCAACATGCCACTAAAATTTTGGCATGATACCTTTCTTTCTGCCACACATTTGATAAATAGAACACCTAGTCGATTACTATCATATGACACGCCCCTCTTTCGATTGTTCAACCAATAGCCAGATTATTTCTCTCTTCGTGTCTTCGGATGTGCTTGTTGGACTAATCTACGACCCTACAATACACATAAACTCCAATTCTGCTCCAAGCAATGTACTTTCTTAGGATACAGTCCGTTTCATAAAGGGTTTAAGTGCCTAGATCCTGATTCTAGAAGGGTTTACATTTCTCGAGATGTAACTTTTGATGAATCTCTATTTCCCTTTCAATTTCTTAGTCCTAATACTGGTCGAAGGTTTCAAGATGAAATTAATTTTTTACCTACCTATTTGTTAAATCCGACTAGTGGGGTTCATATCATAAGTGATCATGTGGTTGATTCTCCAATTAATCCTGCTAACAATGATTTCCTAGCACATGAAGTCATACAGGAATTGCCGTCATCGCATATGAGGGTAGCCAGAGCTCCTTCTGTCGGAGCTAACCCCCAAGGCGATTCACCTGTGCCTCTAATGACTTCCATATGTGTATCTGCTCTGGAGTCCAAGCCTGGCGTATCGTCCCATGACACATCGCCTAGGCCAACGACCACCTCTCCAACACGTGCGGACGATTCTGCATCCGGTGCACCTAACACGATCAAGGCGCTGAATCTAGAGTCCCCGGCGGCCGTATCCACTCTGGATCTCATGCTGGGATCTTTTACGGTACCTTCGGCTGGGGACGAGCTACATCAAAGGCCGAAGACCCATTTACAAAGTGGTATTCGCAAGAAGAAGTGCTACATCGATAGTACGGTTCAATATTCTTTCTTAACATCAACCGGTGAGCCACAAAACTTATCAGAAGCATTAGAGGATAATAATTGGAAACAAGTAATGGATGCTGAATATGATGCGTTAATGAAAAATAAAACATGGCATTTGGTTCCTCCTCAGAAAGGGCGTAATATTATTGACTGCAAGTAGGTATATAAAATCAAACGTAAACAAGATGGTAGCTTAGATAGATACAAGACTCGGTTGGTTGCAAAAGGTTTTAAGCAACGGTATGGTATTGATTATGAAGATACTTTCAATCCTGTTATTAAAGCTGCCACTATTCGAGTTGTTCTCTTTATTGCTGTGTCCAAGGGTTAGACTATTAGACAATTAGATGTTCACAATGCTTTCTTGCATGGGCTTCTTGAAGAAGATGTCTATATAAAGCAGCCTCCTGAGTACGAGGACAATTATAGAAGAAACTATGTCTGCAAGTTAGATAAGGCACTATATGGATTGAAGCAAGCGTCTAGAGCATGGTTCTCAAGGTTAAGTAAGAAATTATGTGCCCTTGGTTTTAAAGGATCTAAAGCTGATACTTCCTTATTCTATTACAGTAAGGGTGACATCGTTATGTTCATGTTAATTTATGTTGATGACATAATTGTGGTTAGTTCTAAATAAGAGGCAGTGGCCGCATTACTTCAGGATCTCCACAATGATTTTTCATTAAAAGATTTAGGTGACTTACACTATTTTCTCGGTATCAAAGTTGTCAAGACAAAGCATAGAATTATTTTGACATAAGAAAACTATGTAAATGATCTGTTGAAAAGAGCAAATGTGACGGATTGCAAGCTGGTAAGCACACCTCTATCCACTAGTGATAAACTCTCAGTTTATAAAGGAGATCCGTTTGGTCCTATATATATCAAGATGCATAAGTATTCTAAGAGTCTTGCAGTATCTTACATTGATAAGACCTGACATTGCTTTTTCAGTAAATAAGGTTTGTTAATTTTTTTATGCACCAATAACAGTACATTGAGCGGCTGTTAAAAGAATATTAAGATATCTCAAATCATGTGCAAAGCTTGATCTAAAGATAAATAAGTCATTTTCCTTCTTGGTAAGTGCATATTCAGATGCTGATTGGGCTGACTATTCTGATGACAGAAGATCAACAAGTGGCTTTGCAGTATTTCAGGGAAATAATCTTGTATCATGGCATGCAAAAAAAAATAAGCTACAGTATCAAGGTGAAGTACTGAATCAAAGTATAAGGTATTGGCTAATGCAATTATTGAGATTATTTAGATTTAGACTTTGTTAAAAGAATTAAAGGTATTCAGTCCGCTTGTTGCACAGTTATGGTGTGATAACATAGAGGCCAAATATCTTGCATCAAATCCTGTGTTCCATGCTAGAACTAAACACATTGAAGTTAATTTTTAATTTGTTAGAGAACGGGTAAACAGCAAATTACTTCAGATTGATTTTGTCTCTTCTGAAGATCAAGTGGCAGATGGTTTCACCAAAGTCTTGAGTGTATGAAAGTTAGAGAATTTCAAGTACCATCTTTAACTTAGGAAAGTTGTGATTGAGGGGGAGTATTAGGAAAGTTAAGAACCTTCCATATAGCGCCTTTTCTAATATGTAAATCTTCTGTTTGAATCTTTTATATGACAGCTCTTCTAATATATAAATCTTCTATAATTAGGAAAGTTGAACCTTCCATATGGCGCCTCTTCTATTCTTATAAGCTATGCCAGATGTTTTTTCTGACTATATATATAGCACACAGACTCTTTCAGATATAGATAAAATTAAAGGTGGTAGCCTCTATTATAAAACTTGCTCTTAGTGATCCTTGGCAATGGCACCTATACCGTTAGCTAGCCATAGCTACCATGAATGCAATAAGGGCCTTTGCAATGTCAGACACTATCACGCCCATTGATATATTTCATGTCACATGAATACAATTGAGAAACTATTAAGTTGATACTATTCATAAACTATTTATTTAATTATACAATGCATCACATGTGAGGTCAAATCTGTTACTCTTATTATTAATTTGCCTCTTTTATATTTGTGTTATGACATCAATATGACTGAAATGCTATTTTATTTATTTCGTTGCTTACTCCTTTTGGTGGTTGTGTCATATGCAAGACATGGTTTCTAGCTTTCATCTTCAGATCACCTTTATCCTTTCAGATTTGATTTTACACGGCATGTTATCAATTATTACTGATTATATATACCACTTGGAATGCCCTAAGCTTTTAGCTCTAGCTGGTAAATGGTCGAAATTAATCGGGAATTATAATTCATATAAAAAAATGTTCCCCTTTTGCACTTACCTTAATGATTTGGAAGAAAATTGGTCCTTTCAAGTACAGTTTTGAATTGATCCGGCCAGCCAAAATATTGATTATCTACGATAAGGGAATCAGAGGAGTAGCAAAGTGATCAATTGGGGCATTTGAGTGGATTTTATTGATCAACTCGATCTGTGTGCTCGTGGGAAAATAAGATACACTCGCTAACATCAGCATACTAGTACTTTTGGTTGTAGGTGCAAAATACTAGTACATATATCCAAATCAAACAGTGGCACATGCCCTATATCACCTAGCTATCTCTAGCCTTATATTTTTCCTGTGAAAGATCGTCGCGGCTTCACTTCTCGGCATCGACAAATATGAGCAAAATTAAAGGCACAAGCACATATTTATTGAGTGTACGCATGCACCGTGCGTCTGCGTTTTCGCAACGTGCTTGTTAACATCATGCCGCCATGTTGACATGTTGGACAGTACAATATTCTGAAATTTTGCCACCAAACTGCCCGTTTCAGCTGCCATCAACCTCTTGCAAGTCTTGGCGCTCCTCCCACACGGAGAGGTTGACCGGGCATTACCAGCGTGTTATCCATCGCAAGCTGATTCAGGTCATCATCAAACAACACGTCTTCCGTGTACTATAACTATAATCTCTCACTCCCTCCCATGCTCCAGAGCTAAGCTTTGTCTTTGATCAGCTCGATCGATCACTAGCTGGCTGACACTGCAATATGAATGACCACTAACTAATGCACACACAATCTTGTCGTCTTCGATTCGATCTCTTCCATACATTGTGAGCTAGCCATGGATCAGGATGGAATTAGCGGCGGCGGCGAGGGCGGATCGGCTCCGGCGCCGCCGTCGTCGGAGCGGCGGTACAAGGGCGTCCGGCTGCGGAAGTGGGGGCGGTGGGTGTCGGAGATCCGGATGCCCAACAGCCGCGAGAGGATTTGGCTGGGCTCGTACGAGTCCGCAGAGAAGGCGGCGAGGGCGTTCGACGCGGCCGCCGTCTGCCTACGGGGCTCGCGCGGCGCCGGCTCGCTCAACTTCCCGGAGTCTCCTCCCGACGTCCGGTACTTCCCCGGCAAGGTGCTTACGGTCGAGCAGATCCAGGCCGAGGCTGTGAGGCACGCAAACCACTCGTATCCGGTAGCGGCAGCGGCAGCGGCGAACACCACGGTCACCGGGTCACTGTCGTACTCGCAGCAGAAGGAAGAGTCAACCCTTGTGCGGTCGATGAGCAACGACACAGCCATGTCAGCTCCGTCCACTGACGGAGGCGCTGCTGACTACGATGTTGGTGATGATGTGATTGACTGGTCATTCATGGATGCTTTGCCGGCGATGTCATCGTCACCGGCTAGGACCAGTGCCGAGCTCGCCCCGGCCATGGATGATTTCATGTACGGGTTCTTGCACCCAATGCTGCCAGGGGAAGATGATGTGGTGAATGTGATCGACGGCAACGGGGATCAGACATTTTTCTCAGTTGACCTTTGGAGGTTTTGATCCTAGCTAGAATGCTACTACAATCTATACCCAAGGACAGAAATAAGGCTGCCTATTTACCTCAGTCATTAGCATTAATCCACATCTGTGTAGGTACAGCATAATAGACAACTACAGCATTGTGTATAATTAATGCTCGATTTGTGTTTGCTGTGCTATATACTGTGTTGTGCTTGTTTTTAAGCTGATATACGTATAATATTTGTAGTTTATTTGTTAGATCAAATCATAGTTAGATAAAATATGTTATGCTACACTTTTTCCATATTTTCAAACCCATTAATATTATTGATTACAACATATGATAGTTTTCAAAACACCAAAATGCTTAAAAGTTGTTGCATCAAACTAGATTATCATAATCCACTGCAATACCAAATGGACCTTAAGTTGGGTTGCATTCATCGTTGCAGATTCTTAATTACCTGTATTATGAAAATGGATGATTTGTAATTCTAAGATTGCCATTTGAGGATTCCATGGAACGCATATCAGGAATATATATACTAAGTGAAAAATCATTCATTGCATTGTCATGTCTACAACTAGAATGAAATTGCATAGAAAGTAGCTAGTTTAAGGCCCAAGTACAACATAAAGAGACAACAAAGCCACATTTCTTCTCAATACACAACACACGTTATTTTTATTGTTTTAATGGGAGGTGTGCCCAATTAAAACATTGAAAGGTAGTGAGCCTATGGCATATTTGGCAGGGCTCATTTCCTATATTCTCGTTCAGTCGAGTTAGAGCCAAACCAAAACTATTAGATTCTCATTTTTTAAGAGAGAGACATATGTCTGCTCTATAAGATACGTAGGAAGGGTGCAATTATCTTTTTTCAGCTCTACAAGTATAGTTCTATTTCAGATTTAGAGATATACTCAGCAAACTCTAACTACTACTACTAAGACTTCACTTTTTTACATTAATTTATACTATACAAACTCATCTAGAAAAATGAACTCTTTTGAAATGGAGGTAGCATAATGCATAAACTCTTTTGGCACATGGTGTCAATGTATGGCTAGCAACTAAATAGCCCCTAGTCTGTTTATCGGGTGAGCCGAAAAACTTACCTTCCCTATACTATATTGTATATGGCCTAACAACTCTTAACATCTAAGTAGTCCTGATGCAATGCACCATTTGTATGTTGATAAGCATAAAATGTCAGGAGACAAAGACCCACGACGGTCTCTTGTTTAGTGATGAGAAGTGTGTATTATACCAACCTAGTGTGCAACGCGTGCGTTTTTGTGGTTTCAAATTGTTAACTAGGTACACCCCGTGGTTATACGTGTTCCTGATTATATATATACAGCTGAAACCAACAGCTTGTCTGCCTGGGAAAATGACCCAGTGTCAACAGGCCGGGCCCGTGATGCAGTCTGAGAAATGCTAGATCCAACATACACCCACTAGATCATGAGTTCGTAAAAGATTAGATGAAAAGGAGAGCTAATCAAAGATGCAAAGCAGAGGGCATTAAAGAATAACGTACGCATGCTAGCTAGGATTGCTAGCCTTTCGAAAGCTAGCTGCAATCCAGTCACGGCGCTCTTCATTAGTGTTTGTAAATACAGGAGCTAGGCACCCACTAGTTAATGGTTCTGACAATGAAACGAATATACTAAACGAGTCACATAAAGTACATGAACTCTGGAAATTTCTTTCAAAGCTCAGACGTTGAAGGTTCCCAATTCTGGAGAAGCTTAATGCCTAGTATAAATGGATAGAGTTGTATGCTCAAAAAGAGCCGCATGATGGAGCCACAGTTAATTTCTTCCTAAAGAAATTAACTAAAGAAGTCTGTGAGAGAGAGATATAGGCACTGTTTGGAAAGTTTAAAATGATAAGAAGTAGCTGGTAAGAAGTTAGTTGATAAGAATATAGAAAAAGCTGAATTAATATCTTTTAGTTCATTTTTTAATTCTATAGCTGAAGATTCTAGAAAAATCTGTAGCTGCCACAAGCTCTTTAAAATAGAGCAGAGTAAGAGTGAAAAGAATTAGAGTTTAGGAGGTATCTAAACTTGTGATTATCATCAGAACCTAAAGGATCTGGAAGAGTTGTTGAGGACCATAGTGGACTGTGATAACAAAGACAAACTAATCTAGTCTCATGAAAGAAAAGGAATAAAAACAATCGCTGATAGCCTCACTTAGTCCGAACACCCACCCTCGACACTAGCAACCTCGAGAGTTGTCTGCCCTAGTAGCTAGCAACCCACCATCACTCCTCTCCAAACCCACCATAGTTATTCCCCATCCGCTCTCCTTTCCTCCCAATCCTAGTCCATGGTTCAAAGCCCTCCACAAGTCTCCAAAAGAGGTACAAATCATCTATTTGCCTTACCTAGATCTACTTTAGATTAGGCAACGTTTATCTTTCTCCAGCATGAAGGACAACCCAAGGTCAACCCTAATGAAGTACATCCCTGCTACAGCTAGATCTGTAGTTGCCTTTAAGATTTGAAGCATATCTAAGCGGGTTTTTTCAAATCTCTTCTTCCCAAGAAGAATAGTGACTGAAAAGCATTGTCCCTAGACTACTAGACGACTTCTAATTACCTCTCGCCTATAAGGAAGATGGGATAAGATACCCCAAAAGAGCATAGAGAAACTGGTGCTAGAGGGCGTTATAGAGTGAATGACATATTGAGCTAACAAGTCGAAGGCCAAATCCCTCATCCCCCACCCTTCCCCTAAAGATTCACAATGTTCAATTTCAATAGTTACTCATCCTAGGCATGATCAATGGCAAGTAATTAAACCAAAGTTTGTTGGAGAAAAGCAACTTCATTAAACCAATTTTTTTGGTCGGTTGCACCGACCTCTACATCTCTACATCTCAGTGCTAAGTGGTATCTGAAATAGATGCTATCTCGTTACTAGCCACCTTAACACCAAACTGTGACACCTAGACACTAACAGGTGGTCGGAAACAAGCGCCCACCTTGGCATCATCTACTGTAACACCGCCCTCACACCTCAGCGCTAGGGGTGGTTATGGGCAGGCGGCCACTCGGCGCCAACTACCGTGTTGGCGTCACTCTATTCACGTCGGCTACCGAGCTAGTATGATATCATAGCGCACCCTATCTCTACATCAATATATTTGGTAACATGATATCTGTTGTTTAAAATATAGGGTTAAATTTTTTTAACCTATTTATTAAAAAAAATTTAAAAAGAGACTACAATGTAGAAAAAAAGTTCAGCCCAATCTACTCTCCAGACGCAGCTCCTGTCACGTAGCGTCAGAGAGACATGGAGGCTGACATTTGGGCCCATGGGTGGAGAGGATCCCCCAATCCCTCCCTACACTCCCAACCCCGCCGTCCCACAGCTCAACTCCCCATGGCCCCCAACCCCCCCAGCCCCGCTCCCAACCCGCCGCCCCCCGTCCCCGGCGGCAGCCTGTCCGTCCGGCTCCGATAAGGATGCTGCTTCTGCGCCCCGCAACTATCTGTCCGAGACGAATGGCGCCCCATCCCAGGATTATAAAGATTGAGAGAGATAGGAAGACAGGGCGCAGTTCGGAAGCGTGATGGCGAGATCCAGCAAGCGATCCGTGACGGAGCACCCCTGCCTGAGGCGGCTCCGCCGCCGGCGACTCCTCTCCTTCCTCCGGCACAACAACCTTCCGGCTACCTTCGACGCGTACGTATTTGATTGCTTTTAATCTCTTTTCTCCATCTTGATCCGGCCCCCTTTTCCTCCCTTAGCCTAGGTAGCCGATGAACACACACCCTGATCGATAGATTATCTATCTATCCACAGGCTGAAGAACGAGACGCGCGTCTTCTTCGTCTTGTGGTTCCTGCAGCGCCTGGTGGTGGACGGCCGGTGGCAGGAGGCGCGAGGGTACGTCAACAGCTTCCTGCCCTGTCGGGACGAGCAGATATCGGACGAGGCGGACACCACCCTCGAATTCGTCACTCATCTCAACGTCCTCGACGACCTCGCCCAGGGAAAGCTTGGGGGCAAACACGCGGCCGACGATATTGAGAGGCAAATCGAAGCTACCCCTTCCATCATGGCTGACCCCCATTAAACTGAGACTGTCCGCACAGTCTTTAACATGCACGAGCATCCAGCATACTGGTCTCGTCTCCTCCCCCTGGCCTAATTGCCTCCTTATCTTTCTTCTAATTATTTATATCAGTTTATCGGTATGTTGATTAAGCCTCTCAAGATTTCTTCCACACAGGAATCCTGTGGACTGGCAGCACATTAGGCTCAAGGTGGCGCAGATTGTCGAGGACTTGGTCATACAGGCTCCCGAGTTCAAGCATCTGCTGCTGTTGCCGCGGTGTCCAATCAATCCACGCTACACGATCCCATTTGATTTTGAGTAAGTACATTCCCATTCCCAGTTATAACTTTGTGGAAGATCTAACATGCCATTTTACGCCATGTATATCTGTAGCTGACTTACAGTTACACTAATGACGGGCTTGTTGCATCATCTTGTTAATTATAGGTATAGGGGTCGCTGGAGGCATCAGAGGACGAACATAGGATGGATGTTGGCATCTCTTCTTGCCCGCCCTTTTCTTCCAAAAGACAGGTATAAATATCATGTATATGGAATTAATGATCTCACTATTCCACTTTTTTTCCTATTTTGTAAAATTCACAGCTTTTAACTCTGCTTCACCCAGGCATCAACCTTCACCATGGACTCAAGGTCAGACAACATTCAGATTCTTCAAGCGAAGGTAGCATACCATCATTTGCTGCAGTAAAGGTTTATTTCAGTTACACATTGTTTCCACTTACTTCTGGCTCTGTTTATTACTTTATTGATGTATGATTTAGTTCAGTCAGTAGTTACAATCATTTATTCCCACTAACACTCGGGCTCTTTTTTAAAAGAAGAAAAAATTTCTTTGTTTCTGGAGCCCTGCAGTTTCCTGGACGCTTGCATGGTGCTCTTTGCAGATGAAAAGGTTGCGTGCCATTTCCTTTCTAATATCAATATCTAAACTCTTGCAGGCATTCCAGGTGCTCCAGTTGGGTCATTTATAGGTAAAAATTGTGGAATATCACCTGCTAATGCAGGTAATTTATCACTCTTGTTTCCAATTGGTTGATCCCTGAACATTTTCTTTGGCCATTAGTTAAATAAAATGAACAACTGTGTCAAGGCCCAATGTTACTTTGTAGAGTGATCCTTCATAATTTTCTTCGGCAGTCACAAGGCATTTGAGTCAGGAAGGATGTCACGCTGAAAGTGCCAGTAGTGCAAAACTTTCACGTACAACTGTGGAGTTTTGTCCAGTAAGTCACTTCTATACTTGCAGTGTTGTTTACTTCATTAATTACGTTTCACATTCCAAATCATTATTGATGTAAGGTGTAATTTAGTACTGCACAACATACAAGGTAACCACAAAAATGTGGTTTGCCATCAAGCTTGTTTGATCAATTTCTGTATTTTACTTGGTTATTTATATTTCCCAGTTGCATAACTTTTCTGTGTCTGATTTAGTAGAATGTATGACTTCATGAGAGGCTTTCTTGAGAAAATGCATAAAAATAATTGACACAACGTGGTTACATTCTAGGGATGGAATGGGTTTTCTTTGGAGGTGTCATGATGCACATCAAGACACCTGCATCATGTTGTCAGGAAGGTAAACTTGGATCAATTAACTCTTAATAGATGCGGTATCAGATACTGCAAGAACCAAGTGGTGGAAGTTAGAAGAGGAGACATCAAATGTCTTTAAAAAAGGGTTATTGAAGAGGGCTTTTGAAAAGAAGAAGACGATGTAAATACCATGTGGGAGAAGATGGCAACATACATATGAAAGATTGTTTCAGAGGTGTATGGAGTGACTAAAAGAAGTGGATACGAAACTAAAGACTCTTGGTGGTGGAACGAAGACGTGCAAAGAGCTATTAAGGAGAAAAAAATGCTATAAATGCTTGTACCATAATAGGAGTGAGGATAACATGGAGAAGTATAAGATGGCAAATAAGACTACAAAACGAGTTGTGAGTGAGGCAAAGGGGCGGACTTTCGAGGATTTCTACCAACGTCTGAGTACGAAAGGAGAGAATGACATCTATAGAATAGCTACGGTTTATGATAGGAAAACAAGGGACTTCAACCAAGTTAAGTGTATTAAAAATGAGAGTGAGCAGCTCTTAGTGAAGGAGGATGAGATCAGACATAGATATTAAAAATATTTTGACAATTTGTTCAATGGTGCGAAAGAGGACACCACCATTCAATTAGACGACTCTTCGGATGACACTAATAGGAGTTTTGTGTAGAAGATCCAAGAATCCAAAGTGAGAGAAGCTTTGAAAAGGATGAAAGGGGGTAAGACGATGGACCCTGATCGTATTCCAATCAAGGTGTGGAGATATCTCGGGGATATAGTTATATTATTGCTAACCAAGTTGTTCAACAATGTTTTTTAATTGAACACGATACCTGAGAAGTGGAGGAGAAGTATATTGATACCAATATATAAGAATAAGAGAGATATCTAAAGTTGTACTAATTACCAGGAAATTAAGTTGATGAGCTACACTATAAATATATGGGAGAGAATTATCGAACACTGTTTGAAAGGAACGACACAGATTTCTATGAACCAATTTGATTTCATACCTGGAAGATCAACTATAGAAGCAATTTTCTTAATAAGATAAGTTATGGAGCGGTTTAGAGAGCAGAAGAAGTACCTACATATGGTTTTTATTGACTTGGAAAAGGATTATAATAAGATACTAAGAAATGTTATGTGGTTAGATTTGGACAAACATAAAGTTTTAATAAAATATCTCTCTCATCAAGTATATATACAACTATGATATAACTAGTGCTCAAACAAATGATGGTAACACGTGTTACTTTCCTATTAAAATAGGACTATATTAGGAATCAGCATTGAGTCCTTACCTCTTTGCATTGGTAATGGATGATGTTACGAGAAACATATAAGAGAATCTTTTGGTGTATGCTCTTTATAGATAATATAGTGTTAATTAATGAGAACCACGCAGGAGTAAATAGGAAACTAGAGTTGTGGCGGCAGACTCTTGAGTCCAAAAGTTTTAGAGTAAGTATAACAAAGACTGAATAATTGAGCTGTGATTTCGGCACTATCGTACACGAGGAGAGATGTGAGTTTAAGAGGCCAAGTGGTGTCTAAAAAGAACATTTTTTGATATCTAAGATCAATGCTACAGATGGATGAGGATATTGATATGGACGTTAGCCATAGAATCAAAGCGGCCTGGTTGAAGTGACGCTAAGCATCTAACATCCTTTAAGATAAGAGAGTACTTTAGAATTTAAAAAGCAAGTTTATAGAATGGTGATTAGATCTGCTATGCTATATGAAGTAGAATGTTGGTTTACAAAAAGTCGTCATATTTAACATCTAAGTGTTACAGAGATGCGTATGTTACATTGGATTTGTGGTTACATAAGAATAGATCAAGTTTGAAAAGAGAAAATACGTGATCAACTAGGGGTAGCACCAATTGAAGAAAAGTTTGTTAAACATTGGTTAAAGTGATTTGGTCATGTGCAAAGAAGACCTCCAGAGACGCTAGTGTATTGTGAAATTTTAAGTCAAGACAATAAGGTGATGAGAGATAGAGAAAAACCAAAACTAACATAAAGAGAGACAATAAAAAGGGATTTGAAAGATTGAGATATAACTGAAGATTTTTACTTGAATAGAAATGTTTGTAAAGTAGCTGTCAATGTGTCTGAACCGTGATTTAAAAATTCTTGTTGGGTTTTAACTCTAGTCTACTCTAACTTAATTGGGACTAAAACGCTGAGTTGAGTTGAGTTGAGATACAGTATCAGATAGGGAATTGCCTTTGTGTTATCCTAATTATGGGGAGCAGGGCTGGCTCATATTATTGACATGCCTACTTTTTGACGAAGTGGGTGTTAACGTCAAAATTTAGAAAGCCTAAGGAAAGATTGGAAAAAAGATCGGCTTAAGTAAAGAAGAGTCCGGTTGCTATAGGGAGGAAGCCAATCAAACGAAGCAGGGAAAGATTCGGTCCAAGAATAGAAAGTTATCCAAATTAGACCGAGTTTGAGGAGTTGTGAAACTCACGGCAGGATATTCTATTTATGTAAATCGTATCATATATGGATATAAAAGTTTAGTTAGTTTAGTTAGAGATATTTTCCTTTATTTTTGTTAGGAAATAATGTCCGATAGTTATTGTAAACCTAGGGTATAAATATAGACCCTCTAGAAACATATATCAATATATCCTTCGATAAATACAACTTCAACGCATCGTCACCCTAGTTTATCTAGGTTTTCTACCGACGGGGTCTAGCTCTCGACGTGGGGCTGCATTGGTTAACTTCGATCTCTGACGAAGGGATAAGTCCCACCACTATCCTGATATGTCTTGTTCTGTCTAAAGCTGCATCATTTAGATTCGACCTCTTAGGCCGATCAGATGTATCGTATCACGTCCGTGCAAAGTTTATCGGCCTATTAAGCTCTTTCTGCCGTCGTCGGTCTCGTGCTGCATTGGTTAGGTCCGATCTACAAGGGTGCCGATGATAGATTGAGCTTTAGGCCTATAGGTCTCTGTAAGGCGTTTCATCGGAGTGTTAGCCGATGAGTTATCTATATATTAAGCAACACGCCGATGAGTTATCGGCTGAGGAGCCGATACGCACTAGTCTTCAAAGACTTTCCTTGAGCGCCATGCCAAGCACATTGGCCTTTTAGCCGATACGCGCCTATCTTCAAAAAGACGTCCTCTCATCGACTCAGCTAGCCGATGGGTTCGCTTCGCCTTTACTTTAGCACAATCGATCCGGCGTCCACTGTCCCGTTGCTGTTGGCCTCAGTCTCATACTATCTCGGTTAGGTTTGATCTTTGAGATTCGGTTGTAGCGGTGTCGTCATGGCGGGCAACAGGTCTCGTGCGGCCATATCCGGAGCGGTATCGGCTTAGCAGCCGGTATCTTTTATACGATTCCTTGTCAGTTCGTATATGCCTTCATCGACTTTTCAGCCAATGAACGACCGCTACAGCTTTCGTTGGCAATCAAAAGAGATCCCGCGTGCTTTGTTGTTCTCTGAATACTCTTTGGTGCCTTCATCGGCTCTGCGGACGATGGATCAGGATCTCGCTTTTACTACACCCGGAGTCATCACGTCCTTCATCGACATCTATCCACGCTTTTATCGGCTCCCCAGCCGATGGAAGAGTGTCACATTACCTATCGGTGACCAGCCGATAGTAGGAACCATCTGGACGTGGCCGATGACCAACTCAATCCTATCGGTGGCTAGCCGATAGTGAGAATTTATATCGGCCCATCGTCCGATTGACCCTTTTGTCTCATCTTCTTATCAATTGCAGGGTCAAATTGATTGGCACGCTGCACCTGCACCGGTGTGCCGAAGCCAAGTGAACCCCACGGGCCCTGACGCGCGTACCTCGAGCCACGAAGAAGCCGACCGGCCTACACTGGAGCTAAGCAAACCTTTTAGGTCTTCGTGTGACAAGCCGCCGACTCTTTTCAGCTGCGAGATTTGGCGGCGAGCAGTGGGGGAGCTGGTGCTCCATGATTTTGTGGTGTACCGTAGCCTTAGCTCATTACTCTCCTCCCGCTCTCTGTTTCACATATTGTTTCACCCATAACTGTCATATCTGTTTCACCCATAACTGTCGTACCAATGCTCAACTACTTTTACAACCTGTCGTACATACAACGCAACCTCATTTTCCTTAACGAAGTTTTCACTTCTTTTCCCAGGATATCGTTGCCGCAGCTTCCGGTGGAATGGATCCTATGCATGTGTTAAAGAAAATGACTGCCCTGGGAGACATTTCTAATGCCATCTTCACGCTAGTGATGAACACACGCACGTATGGCCCAGCTCACAGTATGCTTGCGGACAAACTATTGGAGCAAGAGAAGCTGTTATTTGAACTCTGGGTAGAATGCGTAAAAGCAAAAATACGTGGTACTTCCATTGGCAATGTCAGCACCTGATAGAACTAGTAGCACTTAGCAGCTGAATCATTGATGATCTTCAACTGGACATTTTGGACGTGGACCTCCTTTATTTATGCCCGTCGTCTTGTTCTCTAGAAAGTTATGGCATATTATTTTATTATGCTCAATCAGAGCAACAGCTATGGTGTGTTTGTACATTTGCTGTTTGCTATCTTTGTTTAGGAAATACCATTGTAAGAACCGAATAACTCACTGTGGAGAGGATTGGTTGTGTCCAACTTTTTCTTTCATCAGTATATCCATGCAACAACTGTTCCAAAATTAGAAACATGATTTATTTTGCAAAAATATGTCTCTCTCTCCAAGAAAACTAGAGATGTTGGTTAGCAAAATTCTATGGGCAATCGCGGACAAACTTGCGTGGTTTCAACTTTTCTACCCGGTGAGCAAGAGGTCAAAAGAACATTCGCTTGACGGTACTATCGTTTGATTCGGTAGAGATTTGTTTGAATTACTTTCAATGTTTCCATTTCTGGCTTTGCTTATTGATGTGTGATTTAGTTTAGTTCATAGTTAACTATTTGTTTCCATTAACAATCTAGTTTCTTATCTGCTGGTGCTGCTGTGCCCTGCAGTTTCCTGGACATTTCACCAAACTCACCAGTACATGGACCGTTTGCACCTTTTGACACTTTTAACACGTTGCGACTGCCCAAGAAAACTATTGAGGATCATTATGTTAAGGCACCATTTATTGCACTACAGTGTTTAATTTTTTTTTCATTATAGTTTTTTTTTCATTATATTGGGGATTAATGCTACAGATATAGATATTGATACGGACGGTAGCTATATAATCAAAGCGGGCTGGTTGAAATATCGTGCATCATTTATAATAAGAGAATACCGTAAAAACTAAAAGATAAGTTTTATAGAACGACGATAGACCTGTTATGTTATATAGAGCAGAATATTAGTTTATAAAAAAATATAAAAATATGTCATATTTAATAATTAAGTGTTATAGAAATACGTATGCTACATTATATTTATGTTTATAAAAAATAGATCGAGTCTGAAATGAGAATACGTGATCGACTAGTGGTAGTATTAATTGATAAAAAGCTACCGATAATTTGGTTATTTTTAAAAGAGATCCCATAGACAACAGTATATTGTATAATTATAAATCAATATGATAAGGTAAATAGAAATAAAGAAATACTAAAACTAATAAAACTAATATAGAGATAATAAGAAATTACTTTGAAAGAGTGTATATATCTAAATATTTATATTTAAATAAAAATATTTAAAAAACATATATTAATGTGGCTGAACTGTGATTTAGAAATTTTTATTGGGTTTTAACTATAGTGTATTCAAATTTGTTTATGATTGAAAGTTTGTGTTGAGATGAGTATAGTTTTTTTTCTACAGTTAATTATAAATTATATTTTTATCACTCGCTGTTTTGGCGTGTTTTTAATAATTAGTCAACAGATGGGGCCGTAAGTACCATAATACATAAAGCCCCTTGACTCAGCTGTACATTTAATTAATGGCCAATGAAAACTTTCAGCGATCAAAGGTGCAGACAGAGGCTTGATACCATTTGAACATAAGAGTGGGATCAGTATACCTGCATTAGCAGACAGATTTGACACAGCAGCACCTGAAATGCCTGTTAAGAGTTGCGTGGAGCCGATCTAACTCATGCGACTTTAGTCCATTCTATACCAACCTCGAGCCTAATTGGGGATGCAGAATCTATACTATGTCTACCACTAACTCCCATGAGACCTATTCGAAGAGCATTTTTACATTTAAATATCTTGTACTCCTAACCTCTACTTTTAATGGTGAAAAAACAATGGTTAAAAAATATATAAGATAAAAAACCCTAATTAATTTTCAAAATAAGTTCTAAATAGTTTTCTTATTTAAAATGTGTTGATGAGATTTTTTTCATCTAGCAATAACGTACAGATATTTTGCTAGTTTGATCAAGAATAAATAATAAACTAACAAGTGTACATGAGAAACTTCTTAACCGACGAGCATACATGGTACAGTAGCATTCGTTATTCAGAAAGTTTAAAATGACTAACATACCCAATAAACCGTGCAGCAAACATTGTTCAAACACTAAAAACTAACAAACATTGATGATAGACCATACACTGCGTGCAGCATACATTCATGGTTCAGAAAGAGTTACTGACAAACAATTGTTCTAGCCAAATGTAATGCATACCACCATCTGTCCGAGAGCAAGCAACACTAAGGGATCTCAAAGTGAGCGGGACATCAGGAAAGAACCTACCCAGTCGCATGATCTTCATGTTCTTTTGATGTTGCTGCAGCCTCAGAGGGGGAGCCACCCGGAGCTGGTCCCTTCTGTGAATCACTCTGAGATTCTTGGACTGGCACAGAGGTGGCCCCGATGGAAGAAACATTCCTTACTTTGGTTGCCGCCAATTGCAGGTCAAGTGCCACTTTCATCAACTCCGTTAGTTTCTTTACAAAATGCTCTTGAGCTGAAACGGACACGGAAGTGTCAATTTGATCCAGCAAGGTGTTGCATATGCTTCGCAATGTTGTCACACTCTGGGAAACAAAAATAGGATCTACTCCATGAGAAAGAGGCGCTGTTGCTCATGAAGACCCCACTGTATTTGCTGTTAATGGTGAGGATGCAACCTTCAGCTTCTTGTTTTTGCTATGGGCACTGATGGAAGTCGAGATAACAGCTCCAATGAATTTCTGTGTTGCAGATGGTGACGCGTCACCTTTTGACTCGCTGCCGATGATGATGATGGAGCCTTCCTCTTCTTGTTCTTGACGGGGTCAGCAAGTGTTGACCAATCTGGTACCACTTTTGACTCATCTATAGCCTTCAAGCGATCAAGCATATCTTGTGTGACTTTAGGACAACCTTTGTTTCCATGTAATTGTACCATGTGATACCTCAGTACTGAGATACTCCACTTGCAAGGATCAGTCCATCCGCATGCTAGGCATTTAAATTCACGCCGGGGCTTTAGACTTTTACCTTTGGTAGAAACCAGAGTATCTAGTATTGGCAATTTCATGGCAAATTGCCATGTGCCTTCCAATTCTTCATCTTTATTCTGCCAGTAGAATTATAAAACACAGCTCGACAAATATACCATTGAATTTTGGCTTTTTATTTTTAACCAACAAAAAAATTGAGCATCCTATTAATTTGCCATGGCCAAATAAGTAAAGTACTATTACAATAATAATTGCTCCTTGCTAATCGTGCATGCATGCATACTATGAAAATAACGTCGAAGCACATTCCTTACCGGCAATATGACGTAGCACTAATGGTAGGAGACCAGTGTACTTTGATCCTACAATATTGTTTTGTTAGATTTGATAATGCTATGTTCTATTTTTCATAGATATATGATTCTGAATTGTTTTATCAACTGCATATATACCTTTGTGTTTCAAGGCATAGTTAACATATTCTGTTTATTGGGCAGCACAAATGATACAAGTACTAGGATTATTGGTGGTTATAATGGGGGCAGAAAAAGTATATCAGATGGTGGTTATAATGTTTTATTGCTCTTACCGGATGGCGCTTGGAAAATACAGATTGATGTAATCTACCTCCTCATTGCCTTTTCTGTTAGAAGGCACAGACCTGGGTAAAACACACAATCCAGATTATAATCAACAGTACATAAACAAACGAATTGATAGTATGGTAGATACGTCACCTTCTGTCCAAGTCTTCTTACACTTGCAGTAAACTCTGGAAAGTGAGATCTTCCAGGAGTCCAGGATGGAAGACAGAAAAAGGAAATTACTGGTGCAACTACTATGGATGATCAAGGAGGAATTCCAGTGCAGGATATGTCTGGAGGGTTCTTCAGGGATCCCCTAGTTTTACAGGAGGAGATTTGTGGCTTCTTTTCTAACGGATGCGCTGTCCACAGTATCCTGGGGTTGACATTTCTTTTCAGGTTGATATCAGTAAAGCGGTGCTACCTACGTAACTCCAAATTAATCATAGCCATTCTTCTGTCTTATGGTAGAGAATACGCCACATCAACATTGGATTGGCCCAAATTAATCCTTGCCATACTACATTCTTATGGCAGAGAGACTATGCAATATCCTTTTTTAAACATTAACTCTACGTCATTATCTAAAAAAGAAATTAATTAAAACCACGTGTGTGGATCGGCCCAAATGTTTAATCGTAACCGTGCTGTCTTTCTTAGTACAGGAAATGCCGTATCAGTCTCCATCTAATAATTTAGTTATACCAACATTTTTTATCATTAGTTATACCACCTTTTGGCTCTAAAGAAAAGAAATAAAAAAAGAGTAATTGCACAAAGGGCCATTTTTTTTACCACCGTTGCAGCTTTCATTAGGAGCAATACACTGTTTATTTTGGACTAGAAATGTTTGTAAAGTTTTTTTTTACATTGGACCTGTATATTCTTCTTCCTTTATCTCTCCTCGTTCTCTTGATGAACTCACCACTCCACTGAGCAGGCCCTGTCGTTGCCTCCACATGAATGCAGCAATGGTCTTAGTTGATGCTGACGGCTTGCTGCTTCTTCTGATCAAGTTCTTGTTTGCTAGCTAATGGTTTTCAGCCCCTATAGAGGGCAACGGCAAGGTTGTTACCTCCTGCAATATGTCATTCCTCAAGCCTCTAATGGTCCGAAGGATCGTGATCATTGGCACGGCTTGTTCAGTGGCACAGTGAGCTGAGGAGATCAGAGAAGGGAGAGGGGGAAGAGAGCTTGAGAAAGAACTGGTCTAAAGATGAACAACTAGTCTAAAATGAAACATTTTGTTAATATATCTAGTTCAAAGTGAAAAAAGTTACTTCCCCAATGATGCAACATTGATAAAAAAAATGTGGCCAATGTGTAATTTACTCGTAAAATAATTTTCAAAACCGTTTAAATACTCCTACCTGATATAACAGTTAATCCCGGGGTCATCTCCTAGGTTATATACGCTACGTCTATGTACAAGAGTCACTAGAACACTATAATACCACTTATCTCTACTTTTTTCTCCTATCTGCCGAAGTCATTCCTTGGTGAACACATTTCTCTCTTCCTCTTCTCTCGTCCATATCAGCGACATAACTATATTATATTACTATAAGAGATATCTCGTTATGTTGTACATTTCTAGCACAGAAAAATGCAATTTGCGATGAACAAATTAAAACGATGATTTGGATTCAATCGTCCAAGCTAGCGTGCACCTATGTTGGGCTAACATTTCAAGCCATTGATAATTGGTAAGACAATAGATCCGAATTTCACTACATAAGACCAACCAACCAGTCTAATTTAATTACTACTCATGTTTGTGTTAGTCCAAACTGTCAAATATGCCTCTCGTTTGAATGTTGTCGAATGAAATAAATGTGTTCACCTGAGCTTGTGGGAGTTTAGCATCGACAAGAGGATGCGGAATACGAGCGCTTGGCGTTTTGCCGTGGGGAACGTTGGGGTTCTTTTGGAAACGCCTGTACTCCCCAGCAATGAAGGCGCCGTGCTGCTTTCTGTCGAGGACATTGTTCATAGTCTTAAAAAAAAGAAATTCTCCATTTAGATAAAGTTGACGTGCAGGTGCTCCACATGGAAGACGTCAGTTGGTGGGCTCGGCCAAGCAAAGTTCGATTGGATTTACGTGGTAGGAAAAAGTCAATTTACCTCCTCAAGCATGATTTACTTTCTTTTAACTACAAAATTAGTTATATCATTTTTTCTCGTCTATCTAAACCAACTTAGTTTGCCTCATTAACGGTTTAGACAATGATTTTATTCTACACACATTATCTAGTCTTCATCTGAGATGATGTGTACGTGACACTTACGTGCCATTATAATTAAAAAGATTTTAAAAATATAGTAGGACCCATATAACCACTCTCTTTCCCTATCCACTCATTCAACCAGGAGCCTAGGAGAAGAGCAGAGCAAGCGAGGCCAATGAGAAGCTTCACCAGCACCCCCTTCTCTCCGCCTCCTTGCTAGGGCATAGGAGGACAAAGATCAATAGAGGAGAAGTTTGGCGTAGGTCTGCGGTGATGCAATCATGGCTCACCGCATCTTCTTCGACATCCAGATATCGTCTACTAGATTTAGAGGGCTAGAGGTGTGTCTCCTTGATTCTTTTGCCAGCGCTGGCCACCCGTCGAAGAGAAGCCGAGTGATCATTGCTGAGCCTTGGTCCTTGCTTGCGCTCTCCCTCTCTCAACCTCTTGTGGTGCTCTTCCTTCACACGGCACGATAGTAATGGGCACACAGTTGTAGAGCCGACGAACCAAGGAGGTGAGATCGATAGGGCCAAGCCCTCGTGTGCAGTGCCACAACCAGCTCCCTAATATGCTCATCGCCACTAGTTGTGCCCTCGAAAAGGAAGGGGATGGCAGGATTGCCTTCCTCGCCATTGGCGTTAGGGTGCACCTCTGCCTCTCACTATCTCCGTCTCGCCACTTCCTTGCCAGATAGGGTGCATGGTAAGGGAGCACAACAACGATGGCAACAACTATGTGAGAGAGATAGGAAAAGGAGTAGCGGAGCGTAGAAGAAGGTCGAGCCTAGTGCGCAAAGACTGGCCTATTTTTCTTCGGTGGTGGCGAGTCTGCTGCTACTGTAGTACGTCTAGGAGAGAGGGGTGAAGGGAAAAAGAGGAAGAAGATAAGAAGAAAAAAGAAGATACAAGTGGCCACTTACACGTGCATCTTACTATACTTTCTTTGTTTTAATATAATACCGTTGAATTTTTTATACCCATTTAACCGTAAAAAATTTAAGTCATACTTAAATTACCTTCAATTATAAATTAAATCATAATAAAATAAATTATAATTATGTAATTTTTTAATAAGATGAATAGTCAAATATATATTTGAAACTCAATAACGTTATTATTATTTTTTATTTGTTTTGCTGGTTGACTATGACAAATATGCCACATCAGATGTGGCAAAATTACTGTCTAAACTAAGGCAAAATAAACTGATTTTAATTTTAATAGATGAGAGAAACAAAAGTAAAATAGGGTTATAGTTAAAAGGAGACAAAATAGCTTTTTCCTACGTGGCATGCGCTGTTTTGACAAGCATGGATATATTTCTGTTGTTAGAATTTAAGTTGGGCTAGCTAATCTTATTTTATTGGCTCCATGCTTTTCTTTTCAGGGAAAGGAAAAAGTTCAGTTTGATTTATGTCTTAAAACTGATATAACAACTTTTTTAACTATTAAAACCGAATCAAACCTCCCACGATGGTTTAAACTCTAGTTTTATCATACTTAACATGTTGATCGGATCAATCATTGTTGAAGTGGCATATACATTGCATACATTGCGCTTATGTGGATTATAGATAAAAATAAAAACAAAAAACCTATTGCAACCCACATGTCAGTAGCAGGCAGCTTCTTCCTCCTACTCCTTTCTCTCCCTCATGGATCCATCTTTGTCACTCACCTCTCCCTCCGACATAGCGGGGAAGAGGGGTGGATGAGCTCCCTCTGAAGCCCACTCCGACAATCGCCGATAGTGCTTGAGGACAGAGGATGCCACTTTGCTCCTTTCTACACCACAATACTTTATTTGTCATTGCCGCTCTTTCATTGTCTCCTTGCTCTCCTCCGGATACTATCGGTGCCTAGGAGCCTCATCTCCACCGCCGCTCGAGGGAATCCCACTTCTAGATCTGGTGCCCACACCTTTACTAGCCTTGCTGCCTAGACCACCAACTAAGGTCGTCGCCACCTAGTCCTTTAGCTCTCTTTGCCTTGAGGAGGCCATCTCCGCTGCAACCAGAGGGTAGGCCCCTCTACCGCACCAACGGGCCTCTTCTCTATTGCAGTGCCTCAAGTTGCCTTGAGCTCTACACCCACGACCTCTCCTCATGGTGGTTGCCGTTGATGCCTGGCTCCTTTGCTCTCTCCACCTTGGGGAAGCCATCTCTGACACAGCCAGAGAATGGCCCCCTCCACGGCAACAACGTGCCTTGTCTCCATCGCTTTCCATGGTGAGATCTCCCTCCTTCAAGCCCGATGGAGTCATCAACAGATCTTGGCGGAGCTAGACTCTTCTTTCTCTTTTCAACCACCACATAATCAATGTGGAGGTGGTCGTCGCTACTCTAGAAGGAGGCGACGATAGAGAGGGTGAAACATGGTGGAGAGACAGAAGGAGGAGGTAGGAAGTGGGTGGTAGCGACGACAGCAGGAGGAGGAGCAAGCTAGGGAGCAGATGGTTGCCGACTCACCGCTGCTCTGTCCAAGGAAGAGATGGAGAGAAGAGGGAAGGAAGCAGGGAGGAGAGGGGTGGAGATATAGAGGATGACATATGGGTCGTGTTAGCATATGTTGATTAGTCACACTATATGAAATCATGATGAAGGTGAATTGGCCAGGTTTTATTATTTAGGGAGTTGTTATATCTGATTTTATAGTTGATTGATCAGAATTGGACTAGAGCAATAGCTGAATATATACTTTAAGTTAGGTTAGCTAGGCTCAACCGAAATTCTATTTTCGCTGTATTTCATATTATTCAATTAGCTAGGCCCAACTAAACTTCTATTTTTGCTGTATTTCTCTGTATTTCCTATTTGCCCGAGGAGCACAGAATACATGCGGAAACTCAGGGTCCACGTCCACCAGCCCTGAGATCGAGTAGCTACACACTTTACGCTACAGACTGCACACTAGCAACGGCCTACAAACAGAAACACTATACAAGTTGTATGCTGCCATCCACAGAAATCAAGCCAGCCACTTGCCAAATGGTAAATTCCTCTCTAATGGTGTTGAGCACTTTGTGACGGCTGCCACGTGACATGTTGAAAGATGCGTGCGTCGCGCAGTTGCGCTCCTTCCAGACTTGCCAGCTGACGAGAATGACCACCGAATCGAAAGCCCTCCGCAGCTTCTGTAAGAGCTTCCTTACTTCAAACCACCAAGCAAACAGATCATCCACCGCAAAGGCCGGTGAAATGCCTAAATTTTGGCAAACCTGCGCCCAGATTTGAAGGGAGAAAAAGGCAGCCACCAAATAGGGGTTTGCAAGTCTCCTCCATCGACCGACAGAGCGGGCAGAAGGTCTGGTGTGGCCAACCTCTCTGAAGGTAGTCCGCCATCAAGCATCTTCCTAGGCTAGCTAACCACATGAAGGACTTGCATCTGCCGGGCACTCGTGTCTTCCAAGTCAGTTTCCAATATCTACACCGGATACGTCCTTCGAAGAACATCCTATACGCACTAGACGCAGAGTAGGTTCCCAACTTTGAACATGCCCACATAATTTCATCGGGGGAGGAATCAGATAACTGAAGAGAAGTGTAGTCCCAAATACAAAGGTATGGCCCTAAAGCTTGCAAGGAAAGAGGCCTCCGACGGTCTCAGAGATCTACTTATGATCCTGCAGCGCTGCTCTAACCGACAGGTTGCCATCCTTGACAATAGAAAAAGGAGCTAGCGAGGTTGTGGCGATAGAGCCACCAGCTTGTAGCCATTTACTCATCCAAAATAGTGTCTTCTCACCGTCACCAATTGTTATCCGTGCTGCATAATTGAAGATAGCGAGAAGTTTATCATATTTACCGTACCTGGTGGCTGGTGCTAACCCCAGTTACCACGGGAATTGCCAAGTTATCCTACCTGATTCAACCGACCATTGGTCTGTTCACGGCCGTGGTGGAATGTGCACGTGGGCGGCGTCATCAAGCTATACGTTAACGTTAAAATTTGAAAATCTTAGAAATTAAAAAAAAGATCGGCTAAATTAAAAGAAGAGTTCGGTTGCTATAAGGAGAAAGCCGATCTGATAAAGCAAGGAGAAATTCAGCTCAAGAATAGAAGATTATCTAGACTGAGTTTAAGAAGGAGTCGTGGTACTTCCAGTACGATATTTTATGTATGTAAATCGTATTTTATATAGATAGAAAGGTTTAACTAGATATTTTTTTTATATTTTTAGAAGATAACGTTCGATTGTTATTGTAACCACATCGGACTCTGTAATACTAGGGTATAAATATAGACCCCTAGAAACCTATAAAAGACATCAACATATCCTTCGATCAATATAAGTTTGGCGCATCACCACCCTAATTTATCTAGGTTTTTACTAGCAGATTTTGGCTCTCGATGCAGCGCTGCATCGGTTAATTTCAATCTCCGGTGAAGGGATAAGTCCCGCCACTATCTCGATATGTCTCATTCTGTCTAAGACTGTATCGGTTAGGTTCAACCTCTTAGGCCAATCGAATATATCGCATCACGTCTATACAGGGTCTATCGGCCTATCAAGCTCTCTTCGCCGTCGTCGGCCTCGTGCTGCATCGGTTAGGTTCAAACTACAAGGTTGCCGACGGTAGATTAAGCTTTAGACCTATAGGTCTCTCTACGGTGTTTCATCGAAGTGTTAGCCGATGAATTATCTATACATTGAGTAGCATGTCCAGCTTATTGGCTCCTCGGTCGATACGCACCAGTCTTCAGAGACTCCTCTCGAGCGCCACTCCAAGCACATTGGCCTTCCAGTCGATACACGCCTATCTACAGAGAGACGTCTTCTCATTGGCTCAGCTAGCCGATGGGTTCGCTTTGCCCTTGCCATATACGGAGCGGCATCGACTTTACAACCGATATGTCTTTTATACGATTCCTTGCCACTTCACATATAACTTCATCGGCTTTTTAGCCGATGAACGACCACTACAGCTTCTGTCGACTAACAGGAGGGATCTTGCGCGCTTTGCTTTTAATACCTTTCGGTGCCTTTATCGGCTCTGCGGCCGATGGATCAGGATCTCGCTTTCGCTACACTCAAAGCCATCATATCTTTCATTGACATCTGTCTACGCCTTCATCGGCTCCCCAACCAATAGAGCAGCATCCCGATCTCTATCGGCGACCAGCTGATAGCAGGAGCCATCCGGACGCGGCCGATGACTACCTCGATCCTATCGATGACCAACCAACAGCGAGAGCTCATATCAGCTCATCGTCCGACTGATCCGTTTACCTAACATCCTTGTCAATTACAAGGTCAAATTGACTGGCACGCCCGCACCCGCACCGTCGCGCCGGAGCCGAGCGAACCTCATGGGCCCCGGCGCGCGTACCTCGAGCCACGGAGAGAAGCCGACCGGCCTGCACTAGAGCTAAGCAGACCTCCTAGGCGTCGGTGTGGTTACGCCGCGCGCGCAAGATTCGGCGTGAATAGTGGCGTATAACTTCATCAAATAATTATACGACGTATAGCTTTATTAAATAATTCTTAGACAGATTTTTCTAAACATGAAGTTGTAGGTTGAGTTGGTTCACCAATCAGATTTGGTCTTGGGAGCGAATTCTTTTGGACCGGTCTTTTCTTGTATCATACTAGAGGATTGCAAGTACAACATCTTAAGATAATTCACAGATTGCTCTACCTACTACCTCTGTGTATCTATAAGTCTTCCAATATGACTAAAATAATAATATCTTTATTAACTTCTACATCAAACGAGTATACCTTAGCATTAACCTCTCCTTTAGACATATTGATTAAAATTATGTCCTACTGGGCGTGCCAAAAGAGTGTTCAGGCCCAAATCAATCCACCAGGTTAGCCAATGGAGGTCCGGTGTAATCACACCCAAACATGCGAAGGCCTGAGAGATACTTTGGCTTTTTGGAGTCTTCGAATTTAATTCTTTCCTATTTAACAACCAATTGTATTTGTTGCAAAAAAAAACTTTACACTCATTAGTATTAGTATGATATGATATTGTATTTTGTCATTTGCACTATTTCTTCTTATTAAGTTCTTCGGCTAATGGAATGAAGTTGAATATGCTTTTATTAAAATAACAACATATGGAAGATTTTATTGGCTTTATTGATGTCAAAATCATATCACTCCTCCTTACTGATATTCTTTACCCACAGACATGATACTGATTTCTGGTTTCTAGCCCACTCTGTCAATCCAACATCAACATAGGATCCCTCATCATCTGAGTCGGGAATAAGCTCCCTCCAATGGAATTTTTTTTGCCTCCTAGAATTGGCTATAAGCACAACTTCTCGGAACCCTTTATATATTACTCTACCTGCTGTCTCTACGTATCTATTAAGTATTCCAATGCAACTAGAATAATGATATCTTTATCAACTTTTTCATCGAATGAGTAGGCCTTGGCATCAACATTTTCTTCAGACATATTGATTAAAATTTTGTCCTTCTGAGCGTGCCAAAAGAGTGTTTAGGCCACACGAGTCGGTTCATTGTGTCCACCGATGGAGATCCAATGCAATACACTTGAACACACGAAGGGCTAGAGGATCTGATTAGCTCCAGTGTAGGTCCTTAAGCTATTTGGCATCTCTCGGTTGTTAGAGTTACGAGCGTGCCAGTCAATTTAACCTCTAATTGACAAGAAAAATAGATAGAGTTAGATCATCCAACCAATCGGCCAATACGAACTCCTACTATCGGCTAGATGTGCCGATAGAGTTAAGATAGCTATTGGCTATGAGTCTAATACACTCCTACTATCAGCTGGTTGCTGATAGGGGCTGTAACGCTCATACATCGGTTAGAAAACCGATGACGACATAGACAACTAGCGAGGAATAAAATAAAAAACACATCGGCTATAGAACCGACGGTACTCTAAATAAAATATACGATAAAAGATAGAGTGCGAGGTCCGATCTTCTGAAGGAATGAGACTTAGCGATCACTAATGACGGTACCATTAGAGCCAGTTTTGATAGATCGAATTGAACCAAAATAATATAAGGTTGAGGCTAAAGGCATTAAAACGGCCGGAGTTAAATCAGATGTACCAATGAAAGAAACAGATGAACCCATCGGCTGTTATTGGCTGCAGGTCCGATACAGTCACATAAATAAACTAATCGGCTAGCTGAGCAGATAGGAGGAAAGAAATCTGCTAGATCACAATACTAGCCTAGCCCTATTAAACATAGTTTTGATATATCGGAACTAATCTAGACAATATAAGGCTGGATTTAATAAAACCTGATCAATCGCTAGTGAATTAACCGCTGGATAAGATATATGTATATTGGCTAAAAAGTCAATACACTGACATAATCATCAATCATTATATATATTAATCTTACAATCATATTTATTTTTTATACGATATATGATCAGAGATCATTTAAAAATAGCAACATCTGACATTATA
Organism: Oryza coarctata; assembly: GCA_030770085.1. Lineage (NCBI taxonomy): Eukaryota > Viridiplantae > Streptophyta > Magnoliopsida > Poales > Poaceae > Oryza > Oryza coarctata. The sequence goes on along the minus strand of CM061476.1, from coordinate 18,453,479 downwards.
AATCTCATAAATAAATAAGTCATAATCAATAATGATAATATATATTTTAAGAAACAAATCAACATTTACATATTGCCTGTGAGACATATTAGTAGCAGTAATCCACTAAAACAACAGTTATGAAAATTATCGCTAATTATATATGAAAGTTTAGCTAGATGTGTTATCTAAATAGTTATTTTTAATCAGGTTATAATTTTATAATTCCTACTTATTCTACTTGCAAAGCGATTTGTTGTACTTATTTAAAACAAAGACCAAAATAATTTCGATCATCTTAAAAGACACACGGGCATGATAGCCAACCACCATGGGCGGCCACCATTACAGCCCGCAAATGGTGCAGACTAGTCATGTGCTCATGCCCTGAAAATTTGTCCCAAAATAAAAATAAAATTTTAATACATTTTTAGAAATTAAAAGGCTTTAAAGGAAACACTAAAAAATGACAATCAATATAGAAAATTTTAAATATGGCTTGGAGTATTTTAAATAAAATTTTCACATCCCAACTATTTAACACATTTTTACTTAAATATTCAGAGAACATGAATTAATTTTAATGAACCAAAACCTATTTCAGTAATTCATTACAAAGAAAAAACTAAAATAAATATCTCTCCTCTCTTGCGCCGAATTCGGCCACTCCCCTCTCTCCCTCTCGCCCGAAAGCTTCAGCTTAGTCCGCCCGCGGCCTGCCTGCCTCTTCTCGCGTGAGAGGCCGATCAGCCCATCCGGCCTCGGCTTTCCTCCGTTCGGCTCACTTTGGGTCTTATTTGGGCCAGCAAGTTTCGGCGGCCTGCCTGCGCGGCGAACTCTTCCCGGCGACCGGCGGCATACACGTTCTGCGTTGCCAACATGGCTAGAAATTCACCGTTTGATAGAAAGAGTTTTGGTCACGCGAAGCAGAGCGTGCATTCCCACGAGCGCAAGCAAGCAGCTTCGTGTTCGTTTGATCGCTTCCTGCTCTCCGGCGGCTTGATCCCCGATCGATTTGCCAATCCTAATTTGGCAAGTTGCCTGCGAGCCAAGCATTGCAGGGCACATGCATAAAGCGAAGACCATGGCAACGGACGCACGAGCTTTCCCCTTCCCCTTACCTTGCGAAGCCTCTCCCTCCGGCCGGTCACAGCCTGCCTCGTCGTCGTCTTCATCGGCTCTGATCGGTTCCATCGGCCGCTCGCGGCAGAGATGATGGACGGGAACGCGGTGGACGAGCTGATACGGCGGCTGCTCGACGGTAAGAAGACCAAACCGTCGTCGTCCGCGAAGAAGGTGCAGCTCAGCGAGGCGGAGATCCGGCAGCTCTGCGTCACCGGCAAGGAGATCTTCCTCTCCCAGCCCAACCTCCTCGAGCTCGAGGCCCCCATCAACGTCTGCGGTGAGCCGTGATGCGTTGGCGATACCATTGATTCCGCCGTTCTTGAATTCTTGATCGATCTGCATGCACCATGCAGGCGACATCCACGGGCAGTTCTCCGACCTGCTCCGGCTGTTCGAGTTCGGCGGGCTGCCACCGAGCGCCAACTATCTCTTCCTCGGCGACTACGTCGACCGCGGCAAGCAGAGCATCGAGACGATCTGCCTCCTGCTGTCGTACAAGATCAAGTACCCGGACAACTTCTTCCTGCTGCGCGGCAACCACGAGTGCGCCTCCATCAACCGCATCTACGGCTTCTACGACGAGTGCAAGCGCCGCTTCAGCGTGCGTCTCTGGAAGCTCTTCACCGACTGCTTCAACTGCCTCCCCGTCGCCGCCGTCATCGACGACAAGATCCTCTGCATGCACGGCGGCCTCTCGCCGGACCTCGACAGCCTCGACCGGATCAGGGAGATCCAGCGCCCCGTCGACGTCCCCGACCAGGGCCTCCTCTGCGACCTCCTCTGGTCCGACCCCGACCGGGAGAACTCCGGCTGGGGCGAGAACGACCGCGGCGTCTCCTTCACTTTCGGCGCCAACAAGGTCACCGAGTTCCTCAACAAGCACGACCTCGACCTCATCTGCCGCGCTCACCAGGCAAGCCACAGCCCTCCCTTCCTCTCACCCTCGTTGTACGCTGCTCCTACCACCATTAAGCTTCTTGCGTTTTTGGCAATGGCGGATGGATCAAACAGGTGGTGGAGGACGGGTACGAGTTCTTCGCGGACAGGCAGCTGGTGACCATATTCTCGGCGCCGAACTACTGCGGCGAGTTCAACAACGCCGGCGCGCTGATGAACGTCGACGCGAGCCTGCTCTGCTCGTTCCAGATCCTCAAGCCGTTCAGGGGCAAGTCGCAGGCGGAGTGACGAGGGAGAGACCACGCCGGCGCGGCTAGCCGCCGATCGAGACAGAGTTTTGTTTTGGATTTAGACAGAGGCTCGTACATACATTTGCATGCACAGCACAGAATTCTCCACGCATTTTCTTGATGAGATGTCTGGGGTACAGGCAGATTCACGATGATCCAAACGCCGGTTCTTCTGAATCCTTTGCTTGTAACTGATTCAATACGTGTATATATAACCAGCCATATAGTACTGCAATGCTCAAGCCTTAATCCTCAGTTCATGCTAGTCGTTGAGAACTCAGCATGCCGTCGTATTCTGGCGAACTCCGAACCGTTGTTCCGAGTCAAGTAGCAAAGCTAAGGGTAGGACGAATTATCAAAAATGGAGCATTGCCCTGCTTTCGTGTTGAGAAGCGGAGTAGCAGATGACTTTCCCGAGGTCACAGACGTCACTCAAAAAAACTCATTCCTTTTGAATTAATTAAGAATAGTTCTTATCTTTGAACAACTAACATCCAAGTATCAACGATGCGCGAGACCTTACAAACAATCTGGTAAGCTTGAGTGGACCGACTGAGATCTAAAAAACTATTATGGTTAGGAACAGCTTGACTTATCTCAACAAGTGCAATTTCTTTCAGGCTTATTCACTGAAATATCATAAACCCTTTTTTCTTTATTAATGACTTCGCTCTTCACTTACTTCATATCCAACTATTGATAGCCGGCCTAGGTTCAAAGGATACCCAGGGCGCTAAGCATGAATAGGAGTTTTGACAGTGAAAAACAGCGCTGCAATGCAGCCAAAGTCAAATGGCTGAAAATTCAAGCAAATTTCTAGACGTAGACGGCAAGAGCTGGTAAGCTGAATGATTGGTGTCGTGGTGCATGCGTCTATCAGTCTATGCCCTGAACAGAATGAAACTGATAGCGTGCGTCCGTGCGTTTGACATTGCGTTGCCCAGCACGCACGAATGCATGCCTGTACATCCTAGCTGCCCTGCTGCATTCGTTCACACAGCATAACCGATGACCTGAATTTTTTTTCTTCAGGGAAGATACTTGATGTCAAGCAACGAAAAAGCAGGCATCAACATGTCTTCCACGAGTGTTGTGTATTGAAGAGGAGAATAATCTTTGCTAATATTCTTTCTGGATATAATTAAAGAGGCTGCATGTGTCGCTATTGCTGGGCAGGGTCACTGATTTCTGGGGGTGAAAACTATGTCGCTCTCGCAAGTGCGATTAACGTAAGACGATTCACATCAGTGTTCAGGGTTGAAGAAAGTTCAGAATTGACGCCACATTTTGTGCACTTGTGCATGGCGTTTACCTTGTGAGGAAGCAAAAGAATTTGATAAAGTTGCAATGAGTATATCCGTATATGTGGCCTAGTCACTCGCTCCCTTGTAACCGTATTTTACCGAGTTAGTAGATTAGGTCGCCCCTTTTTTATATAACCACGGCGTAATCATTGCATAGTTCATGCATTGCCAGGTGTCAGCAGGGAGCCATCTCTGAAGATTTCTGAACTGCCACCCTGTTTATGAACTCTAGTGACTTTATCTTAAAATATAATTTTAAAGTAGTAATAAGTTAAATATTTTAAATTTTAATATTAATAAAAAAATAATCATGTAAGAATAATGTTACTAAATTTATTATTAAATAAACTATCATAACTTTTTTATTTAAAATAAATTATTTTTATAAATATTATTGATCAAAGTAATATCTTAAAAATATATTAAAATTTAAAATAACTATATTTTAGTACGGATGACGGATGTGTAATATAGAGCTGAAATGGATGGACGTAAGCAATTAGATACACTTTGGTGGTGCTGCTGCTAATATCTTGCCTTTTAGCGTCTGCACGATTAGTAATCAATAACAGGTATTTCCTGCCTTCTGAAGCGATGAAGAGGCACTGAGCAAATTGAGTATCCAGCTCACCAAATTTCACAGCGACGAGAAGCAAACGAAGGCCTTCTCTTTCCCCGCTCCCAAGATCGATCGACGTTGTTTTCAGGACGATGAGTCGTCACTTGTCAGCTCACATGCTCTGCAGATATAACTAAACGAAATACTAATCCCTGAGATAAGATCAGTCCCCAATAATGTACTGTACAGCATTACTCGGTTCACGGCTGCTAGAAAGCCCAGCTAAATAGCTAATCAAAAGTAGTAGTAGTACTCCTACTACTTCGTTATCCACGCATTAATACTCCACTCACAATAGTATCTGATCCCATATGGTCCTTAGAGTAAAAAATGCATATTGTCCCTCAACATGGGGCCTGCAACGACAAAGAATAGATACTGTACCGCACAGTGCAATAGCTGCCTCCTGCACAGGATATATCGAGAGGAGACGGGAGGCTCAAGGCGATCGGTGGCGCAGTGTGTGTGGGGGTACACGGCGCGCGCACTGCGAGAGGAGATGTGGCAGACCGGGCGCACTTGGGGTCTCTGATGATGGTGAGTGCTGCTTAATTAGCACAGGATTATCAGAGGCGACAGCGTCTCTCTCTTCCCTGTCCGAACACCACCACCTCTCTTTGCCCCCTCGGTCGGTTGATAGTGTCCAGCGGGTGGGCATGACACTTGCGTCGTGTCTTAGTCAGCTATGGTTTCAAATTTATTTAGTCAACTTTTGAAAAGTTTTATAGCTTTGTTTTGAGCCCCCTTTAAATTTTGGAGGGTGTCAAAATTACCTCTTGACTCTAAAATCTTCAGCTCATGAGACTACGCTCAGAAACATATCAATAGACAACAGCATTAAATTAATTGGTTTAGTTTTATGTAATGGAATATGTATGTGCACGATATCCATATAAATCACACACATATATATACACACATTTGTGTGTCCCCGGGATGCTAAGGGTGTGTTTGGCAAATTTGAGAAAGGAGATTAAGAGTTTAGAGGGAGAATTAATGGTAAGATTAAGATGGAAATTTGATTTCTACTCTTAATCACTTGTTCGGTAAGATGGATAGGAATTGGTGGAGAGTTTACATGGGACTAAATTTTAAGTGATAATAAACAACTTAAATTTATCTAGATAATGTAAAGGGTGGAATTTTTTCCCAACTCTCACCCCTCCCCAAGTATTAAAACACATGGAGTTTCTCCTCAATTCTCCATCTCCATCTCTCCAAAACTTTCTTTCACCATCTCTCTTAACTCCCATTCCCTTCTAAAAAATATCCCCAACCAAATGCACCTTACAGAGGTTTTTAGAAATCAATCACTTGATTATTTCTTAAGTAATTTTTTCAAGGGTTTAAATGACTTTAAGATTTGTGCTCTTTTGTAACCCTATCCACTCACCATTGTTTCTGGTCGTTACCACATATATAAGCTCCACACTGTCACATCCCTAGCAAGCCCACCAGGGCATTTAACTATTTGCCACACTTCAACTCATTTGTTTAATCACTTTTATAACATCCTCCCTCACAAAGTGGCAAAACCTTTGCCACTCACCCTCCTAAAATAGCAAATAGTTAAATATTCTGAGCCCACCTAATCTAATACAACATTCACTGTCCGTCCTCTCTCACATAGTTTGTCCTACCCCTATAAGCAGGTGCTCTCTCCTCCCCACCCTTGTCTCTCTTGTCAGCAAGATCTACCACCACCCCTCTTCGTTCTCCTAACTAGTTGCTCTTTTTTATTCCTATAGTGACAATGGCGTTAAAACTGGCTTTAGATTTTAGGATGGAGTTTAGGGGTGGAAGTAGGTTTTGAAGAAGAAAGATGGGGTTTCTTCGAGTTTAGAGGAATAGCCATGGACAGCGACCAGAATGGCAATAGGTGGTGACTGGACGCAACTGGAGCCACGTGAATGGAGACTGATGGTAAAAGAGGTTGGTGGCATGGGACAAGAGAGATTGTGGGGTTAGGAAGTGGGAGATAATCGTGGTAAAAGTAGGGTTAGCCGTTGGAGACGGAGAAGTTGAGATGGGGCTGAGAATAGTGTCGCCACTACATAGGGAGGAATAGAGAGCACGAGGAGATGGGCTCAACGAGCCTCGTCGACACCGACAAGGCTAGGATGAGGCACACGGTGGCAAAGAAGGTGTTAGTGAGGAATCAAGGGTTCTCTCATTGTCTTCGATGTAATTTGGAGTGCTCACGTGAGAAGATGAAGAGATAAGTTTACTGTAGCACATAAATCTCAATGTCATTCTAAATATTTAAAAATTGATTGAAGTTTAGGATATTTTTAAGTGGCTTAAAAAATAAACAGTCTTTAAAAAAACATATTTTTAAAGACGTAGAATAAATAATCTATTTGTATAATCTGGTGGCCGGAATGTATAAATTTGTACGAGAATACTAAGAAAACGCTTTGCCTCTTCGCCGTCTATCTCCCAAGAGTCCGGTCGTCGCTGAATCAAAAAAAAAAAGAAGAAGAAGAAGAAGAAGCTGAACGGCACTAGGCGTCACGCCATAAACGAAAGGGAGTAGACGCTCACCTGTCTCGCGCGACCGGGCGCAGAATAGAGTGGCGCCAGCTCGCCTCCCCGCCCCCGTGCGGCACCCCGGATTCGCGCTGCCGCGGTACAAAGCGCCAGCTCGGGGCGTGGGGACGACGAGGAGTCAACCCGCCCCGGCCAGCCCAATGGACGGATCGACGGAGCTGGAGGCGGCCGACGAGCCGATGCTTTTCGACGCCGCCGCGGGCGACCGCGCCGAGGCCGAGCGCTTCCTCCGCGCAGTGGACGACCTGCGGCGGCTGGCGCCGCCGTCGTCCGCGGCCGTTGGGAGCCCGCGGCGGCTGTCGTCCGGGTCGTCGGCCGGGGGAGCGTACAGTGCCGTGCAGGTCGCGATGGCGCGGCTCGAGGATGAGTTCCGGCACGTGCTGTCGTCCTGCGCTCTCGACCTCGAGATCGAGGCGCTCGCCGACTTTGGCGGCTCTCTCTCCATCTCGAGCGACCGGTCGAACTCGGCCTCGTCCGCCGACCTCCAGGTAGTCGATGAGAACGACTCCGTGTCGTCGTCCGTCGGCCGGCGGAGCAGCTACCGCTCGCTCCCGAGCATCCGCGAGATGGACCTCCTTCCTGACGACGCCGTCGCCGACCTCCGCTCCATCGCGTCCCGCATGGCTGCCGCCGGATACGGCCGCGAGTGCGCTCAGGTGTACGCCTCCGTCCGCAAGCCGGCAGTCGACGCCTCCCTCCACCGACTGGGCGTCGAGCGGCTCAGCATCAGCGACGTCCAGCGCCTCGAGTGGAAAGCGCTCGAGGCCAAGATCCGCCGCTGGATCCGCGCGGCCCGCGCCGCCGTCCGCGGCGTCTTCGCCAGCGAGCGCCGCCTCTGTTTTCTCATCTTCCACGACCTCACCGTCGCCACCGCCCCCACCACGCATGACACCCCCTTCGCGGAGGCCGTCAAGGGTGCCGCGCTGCAGCTGTTCGGCTTCGCTGAGGCCATCAGCATCGGCCGCCGGTCCCCCGAGAAGCTCTTCAAGATCATCGACCTCCACGATGCGCTCTCCGACCTCCTCCCGGACGTCTCCGACATCTTTGCCGCCTCCAAGGTCGCCGAGTCGATATACGTGCAGGCCGCCGAGATCCGGTCGCGGCTCGCCGACGCCGTGCGCGGGATACTCTCGGAGTTCGAGAACGCCGTGCTCCGTGACCCGACCAAGACTGCGGTGCCCGGCGGCACCGTCCACCCGCTCACTCGGTATGTAATGAACTACAGCAGCCTCATCTCCGATTACAAGGCCACACTCTCCGAGCTGATCGTGTCGCGGCCATCGGCAAGCGCTCGTCTTGCCGCCGAGGGCAATGAGCTCGAGTTCCCCGAGCCTGAGAACCAGTCGCCACTTGCCGCTCACATTATCTGGATCATAGTTGTCCTTGAACACAACCTCGAGGGCAAGGCATCACTCTACAAGGACACGGCTCTGTCACATTTGTTTTTGATGAACAATGTGTACTATATTGTACACAAAGTGAAGGATTCGCTGGATCTATGGAGCCTGATCGGTGATGATTACTTGAAGCGACTTACAGGCAAATTCACAATGGCAGCCACGAATTACCAGCGCAGCGCATGGTTGAAGATCTTGAATTGTTTGCGAGATGAAGGACTCCAAGCAAGTGGTGGCTTTTCCTCAGGGATATCCAAGTCAGCGCTGCGGGAGCGATTCAGGTCCTTCAATGCTGCATTTGAGGAGGCGCATAGGGTGCAGTCAGGATGGTGTGTGCCAGACACACAGCTGAGGGAGGAGCTAAGGATCTCAATATTAGAGAAGCTGGTGCCAGCATACCGTTCATTCCTTGGCAGGTTTCGACATCATATTGAGAATGGGAAGCATCCAGAGTTGTACATTAAGTACTCAGCAGAGGACCTTGAGATTGCTGTGAATGATTTCTTTGAGGGCGTTCCTCCTTCCCCACATATCAGGAGGAGATCACATGGCTGAAATTGTTGTACATAAAGCATTCGACCAGAGTGCTGTTGTTATGTGTTCTTTGATTCTTCAGAGGAAACCAATGCCAGCATTTGCTGCCCTGGTTTTACTCTTTTGGTACTTAAGGGTATCGGTGGTATTGATTTTCAATCAGAGATGACAACATCTGAAATCATTCTGGGTTCTCGTTGAAGTTGTCAGTGCCCTCCATTGTTCCTCTGTAAGAGAACTCGTTCATTTATTACACAATTATTGTTACATAATTTTGCAAGTAGCATGTTCATATAGAGGTATTCTTTCAGTAATTTGTGTTAGTTGGGGACACTTGGCATTTAATTTCATGTCTTGCATGAGCTTTTGTTAATTATCTGGAGGGAAGATTTGTGGATTAGAAGTAAACATGTTTATATTACTTTCTTGTACCACATAGTTTTGTAATGTAACACTGTTATATATTGGATCTTCGGATAACACTCTTTCAGGTGTTAAAACTGACAGGAAGTACTAATCCAGCATCATAGGTACCTCTATGGATTGATATTTACTTCAATATTTTATTATGAAATTACTATTTAGAAAAATGCAATTCTATTTTGTTGTGCCTTGGAGTAACCCAAGTATCTGATCAATTGTTCATTGTAAACTTGTATATTCCACTTACACATGCAATTGTTTTTGTAAGTCATTTATTTAAGTTGAATTACTGGCATTTATTTTTTTATGACAATGAACTGCTGACAGATGATCAAGGAGAAGCGTATTGCAGGATAACTCGATTTTGTTTTTCTTCTTGTTTTGAGACGGATAGAAAAGGTGTGCTCAGTGGAGAGGGAAAATAAGATAAAACTAAAGGAGAAGGAAAAAGGTTGAGGAAAAAAGTATATATTGCCATGTATATCAGCATACCACGGTTTTAACTTCCTCTTGCTTTAGATTATAGAGCTATAATCTAAGATGGTTGAGTACTCCTGTTGTCCTTTCCTTTCTTTCCAATCATTCAATCTCTGGATCCCTTTTTTCATGCAGTTACCACTTGTCTCCTTACAGCAGCATAATATTGCTTTATTGATGCTATTATTGACAGAGTCTATCCATGCATATTGTTGCACGACATTGTTGTTGCCGCATCTATGACACAAGCACATTACATGCATTAGAATTCACTGATAAGTGTTGTATGCTATGCTGTATGAGTGTAGAGAGGTATAGGCTGCAGGGAATATTACAATGATGTGGCACAAGTTGATTTGTTTTTTTTAATCTACAAAGCATTCTTGATTGAGGGAGCATTATCTTGTTGTAAACTGAAAGATTTGTCATCACATTTAGGCTCTAGTTATTCTTTGATTTCTTATATTTACGCGATAAACATCCCTCAATTGTGCCTACCAACAATGCAGGATACTACGGTGCAGCATTGCAAGCTTAATAATCTCATGGATGAACTGCCAGGCCTACCTTAGGCAACCAAACAAGCTCATATCTGTATGGTACTGCTTGATTAGTTGCCAGGCTATCTGATGTAACATTGCTGATCATGGGGATTGCCTCAAATTGTTTTGTTACTAGTGACATTTTTGTGCTGAACGGACGATAGTCTGTTGTGCTTTGTGATAATGTGATACCACGCATATTATTTTTTGGCACTATTTTTTTTGGCTGACCAGAGTTGATCAGATTCTAGTTGCTGTTTTAACTTTCAGTGTACATGGGGGTACTCAAGTATGGTGAATTCCTCTATGTTACATCATCTTTCTTCTCGTTACTATTGCATGTACATTGGTTTGTCAGAATAAACTCATCAAGCTTCTCAAAATGGCGTAAGCAACTAATAATTTGCCTGTGAGCACCATGGTTAGTTGGTACGCAATACCAGAGCTGAGCAAGCATGTGTTGTTCGCTGCCTTGCTGGTTGCCATAGCCTGCACATGACTAGATATCTGCACAAACTAATCCTCAATCCCCTTGTAAATGAAGGAATGTATGAGTGGCTTTTGCAATGCATAATACTAATACAGGGAAGCACTTTACATATACCAAATTACGAATGCACAGAATGGCTCCTCAAGTTTGTTACAAATTGTGTCGCAAGTTTTCCAACAGCTCTTTTTATGGCAATTCTACAACAGTTTTTTGATATGTAAATATTTTTTTTAACAAAACTACTCCCTCACTCCGATCATAAATAATTATCAATTTTGACATAGATACAATTTTTTATCCACATAAACATTGTGATTAGCTCCAAACATAAAATATTAGTAAAGTACGTTTAACATCAAATCTAACTACATCATGTTTTATGTTACATAACTTAAAAAAAGAAGTTATTGCTAGTAAAAAATTGATGGATCAAAATAAAAATAAAAACTGACATATATTTACCAATGAAGATCGTTTCATTGCAAGTTGTACCTAGGGTTTACGTTTTTTATGAAAACAGATAAAAAGGGCAAAATTTTTGAGATTTCGATGTGGGACAAAAGTAAATTAGAGTGAAATTTCAAATGGTTTTTGAGAATTAAAATTTAAAACAATAAAATTCGATCAAAAGTTAGCCAAAAATATCATACCATTTGGAGTCGGGATCGGGCATTCAATCGAATCGGAAAGGTGAACCCTGGTTGTACCACCTCTCCATTTCTTGACCTCTTGCTCATTGGACATGCTTTCCTTCATGGTGCCGTTTGGCGTATGGCAGCCGGTTCAGCACAGGCGCAAGCTGCGTTGACCGGCTGAGGGGAAACTTTGCTGGGGTCACCGCAACAACCACTATCCGACACCCACCTAGCCGCCGAACAATCAACGAACGGACACGCCATCGCAGCTAAGCTGCCCCTTGGAATTTCAAGTATTCAATCAGCTGGCCAGATTATTCCACGCACAATAAAAAACCCAAATCGCCAAGTACCCAGGAACCTCGCGCGGCGGCGACCACCAGGGCTGCGAGGGGCCGGCCGGATCTAGGCGAGGAGGGCGACGGGCTCGGGCGAGATGACGGCGACGGAGGTGGTGACGCTGCTGGATCTGAAGCCGCACCCGGAGGGCGGCTACTACACCGAGACCTTCCGCGACGGCTCCATCTCCGTCACCACCGCGCAGCTCCCGCCGCGGTGTATGTTGTCTGATTCCTCACTAGGGTTTAGTAGCCCTCCGTGCTTTGATTCTGCGCTTACTCTTCGCTAGCCCGTTCGCGTATGGTTTGGGTAGGATATAGCGTGCGATCGGGGTGAGTTGAATCGATGTTTTTGTTTGTGTCCTCAACTTACTATGCATGTTTAGGGCTTAGATTGTAGCGTGGTGTGTAAGTGCCGTTTGACTAATTTTGTTCTTCTGTGGCATATGTTCGTGCTCCGAATTTCGTAAACGCCGCACCTTCATCACACCCCAATTTTCCTTATGATAGTGCTGTTACTCTGTTAGCACACCTGAATCCGAATTGTCTCTAACTTCCCCCAATTTTACATGGGGCATGAGGTTGTACTGTATGCTTGATTGCTTGCAGCAATGCATATCTTTTGATTCTGATCTAATAATTAGTACTAGTATGCTAGTAGCTTAGCGTTCCTGTAATCCTGTTACATGCATCTGAGATTGCGGAACCTGTAATGTTTGTCAAGATATTGTTGATGCCCCGTTGGGCCAATCTGAATCAACATAAATGTTTAATAACAAGCTTAATAGAAGCGTTATAATGTTCATAGTGGCTGCCTTTTAAAAACTATAGCATACTAAATTATTCTTCCTCTGCTGCTCGTATAGATTATAATTGAAATGTAAGAAAGCATGCATGTATAAAGATATTTGTACCAATCAAAATAGAATCTTCTATGAAATGTAAAGCATCATTACTAGACTGGACAGAGGTCGGAACCACCACTTATAATGTTGCTCAAATGGCCAAATGGCCAATTACTCATCAGATGCTGAGAGTAACATTTTACATCACTAATTTGAAAGAACATGCATGCATACAACTATGTTCAACAAGGACATTAGAAGTGTGAATAGTGTTCCTGCTACTTTGGTATTCCACCTTTTGATCTGGGAAATCTCACATTCCAGATGAGGCCTTAGATTGGTAATGTTACTTTGACTTGTAGGCAAGAAACTAGATTATGCTTTCCTCTTTGAAAAATTGTCTTCATTCAAAACACCTGCTCTCCCTCCTCTCTTGTATGTCGGCAGGTGATCATCGAAAGTCAGTAATTCTCTACTTGTTTGACCTGTCAATAACTTGACATTAACTAAGGGCGGGAGGGGGTAGATTTGACATGGAGAGAATGAACACTGGCATATCTTACCACTCCTAGATGTACTCTTGACATCCATTTTTTACTTTTGACTATTGTGTGATTCAAAACAGACATGTGGATATAGTATCGAGCTGGTATAGTAATGTTGCATTCTTTTTTGTAATGTCCTGCAGACAAGGTCGATCGTGCTATCAGCACTGCTATCTACTTCCTGCTTCCATCAGGGAGTGTTTCTCACCTTCATCGCATTCCCTGTGCTGAAACATGGCACTTCTACAAGGGAGAGCCTCTCACGGTTAGGATATTTACTTGCTTATCCATGACTAAAGAAACTTCCACATCGTATGAACAATAGCCTCTAATGAAGGCTGCCTTCTTCTTATTGTAGGTGTTTGAGCTACACGACGATGGGCACATTGACTTCACTGTAATTGGTCCACACCTGGAGGCTGGCCAGCATCCCCAGTATACCGTGCCACCGAATGTGTGGTTCGGTTCTTTCCCTACTCTGGATGTTGAGTCCTTCGCATCTGATGGCAGTGTTCTTGTCAAGTCTCGAAAGAGGGATCCTGAGCTTCATTACTCTCTAGTTGGTTGCACTTGTGCCCCTGGCTTCCAGTATGAGGATTTTGAAATGGCCAATTTCGATGATGTGAAATCCATTGCTCCTAAGGCAGAACCGTTCCTCAAGTACCTTATTCCATCCACTGAGTAAGCATGATCGGAGTCGATGATACTGGAGATTGCCTGACTGTATTGGATGCCATTGTGTGATTCCGTGGGATCTGTATTTTTGGCTTGTACTCTTCATCACACGCATGTGCTAGTGATAGTTATAAACAGAATAAATACTTGAAGCAATGTTGAGATGGAATTTCCTTATGCCGAGCCTTCCAAAGTTGGACATGAGTCTAATGATGAAACAAAATGGCCAAATGAATGATCGTCGATGCCAAATGAATCATCGTCGATAAACTAACTTGAAGGGCCCGGTTCGTTTGTGATGGTTGAGTGTACACTCTAATTTTTTTTCTATAAAAAAAGTTTCTTGAAATTAAATAAATATAATTTTTAAGTTTATAATAATTAATACTTAATTAATTATGAACTAATTATTTATCTTATTTTACGTGCAGTTATTACATCAAGAAGCCCTCTCGAACGGGGCCAAAGTCCTCCAAACTTTGGCTGAATTACAATCTCTCTCTACTTTTACAGAGTTTTAACTATGGAACAATCACATGGCTGAATTGACGAGTTATTCAATTCTTACTATCCACTTAAGTTGTGCGTTGCGCGACCATGAGTAGCTCACCTATGTCTATCTCATTATGTACAACCAATTTTATTTTTTATAGAAGTGGCTATGGCAATTTGATTACAACACTCCATCTAGCTGGGTCAAATTATACTACAGCTCCAACTTATCCAAATGGATAAAAGTTCGATTATTTGCATACAGAGCTGACTTTAAATGTATATCATAAGCAGAAATTGAAAATTAAACAGTGGGACTATGAAGTATCGATAGTTTTAGTGTTGTCACAATATTGACAATTAGGTTAACTAAGTAACGCTTAGAAGAAAACAAACACATCCTTCTACATTAATATATTGGCATTTCTTAAACAAACTCTGAGACCAATTCAAATATAGAAGGGGCATTACACTTTCAAGTCTTCTTTCATTCAGTCAATACGTTGTATGCAAAACTTTAAAGCTTAGATAAATTGCAAGATCAGTAATTTTGCATCATGAAAGTATGTCCCACAAATCAAGACATTTTAAGGCCGTGCATTTGCACAACCTCACTAAATTGTAAGCCCACTTGAATCTCAATTAATATTTTCCTCGTGATACATTTTGTAATTTCAATCAATTAAATTATAAATCCACTTGAACATCACTATATCCTAACAATAAGATGGTAATGCTGGTAGGAAGGCTACAGCAACTTGCTATGAACTTAATTGGAGCATGAACAGATCAACTGCCTCCGTTTGTAACAACTTTCCAGAAATCAACCCATGGTTGTACTGCAATAAGAAGCTCAAGGAACAAAACTCTTATCCCGAGGAAAGCATAATTAAGAACATATTGAAGCTTTCCATTTGAGATGTTCTTCTTGCTGCATTCAGTTTGCTGTTAGCCCAGTTTATATCAGCATCAATTATTTCATTTTCCAATGCTGCAGCCATGCAGTGCCTGTTGATCCAAAATAAAATAGGATTCGAATGAAGCATCCAAATCATTCTTTCCAGTCAAGATGTCTTCAATAATGTCATATAAATAACTTCTAGAAAAATGAACTATTGAATAGGAGCCAGGAAAGCTGTACCAACTATAGCTGGTACCTGGTAGTGGTAGGGTACTTTGTTCCATTAGGATAAGAAACCAAGTTGCTGGTCTGTCTAAAATCAAATGGGAACTAAAGGATTACAACTTCAAATGCATAAAGAAAGTGAAATTGGACTTAAGAGATTTCTCAAAATTAACATACAAACAGAAACAGGCCCAGTAACCTATTTTGCAAGCAACATATTTTGACTAGTTGAGACTATGTGATGCAAACCGGTTAAACTAAATAATCCTTTAGTTTCATTTGTTGTTTGATCAACCTGAAATATTCTCCTTTCCAATATTTAGAATTTATATCTAATTACAATATCAATTTAATGCACATAATTTAGCAAGATAAATTTGTACATATCATTTAGCCCTTAGAAAAGCACGTTATGTATACTGCTGAAATCCTCTCCATGAAACAAATAATTTTCAATTTAGTCATAAAATGAAGACAATAATCCACTCTCCATGAACAGATCATTAATGTAGTTGAGCATTGGTGACTTGAGCTGTATATGTATCTGTGCTCTTAGGATCATTCCTGTTAAGTAAGACTAACTACAATGGAATAATATGAGTCGTCCAGACCTATATATACATTAAACATTCAAACAATGCTAACTGTTTGGTCCCTCAGAAGCTATGGCTGGGATTTTTATTTTGGTGTATTTGGTTGTAATTCATGAACATGACATCAGACACGAGACAAAGATTTAGATAAAATTCAAAACATCATATGTTGTGAGCTGCATTAGAGAATCATTTATTTTGATTATATGTAAACAGATCTACATTCTATGAAATACTTTTATTTACTGATAGTTGCAGTTCTATTCATTTGCCCCAAGCTTTGTTTTATCAATTGTAACCCTCCAGCCAATCATGGAGCCTAAATTTTGATTTTTGATCTTATGAAATAAAGGCAAATAAAGTTAATTAACATTGGTAACCAGATTGAAATCAATTAGTAGTAATCGGAAGGCTTAAATCTAAATCAATAGCCAGGGAAAGAAGATAGAGGAGGAAACAGAGAAATAGAGAATAGGGAATAGAGAAGAGAGTGGCCTTGACTGTTTCTGCTCTGGAAATCGGTACCGCTTGATGTAGACGAGACATTTGAGCAGCACTGTGGGGTGAGCGTCCGAGGATGGATGCAGTCGGCAGGGCCCTGCCGATCTAGAGGAGTAGGCGTTGAGGCGGCTCCTGTGAATCCCCTCCTCCTCGCCGTCGCTATGCATCTGACATCCCCTTTCTCCTCTTCTTCAGGGCAGCGGGGGACTAGAGACGGATGTGATGCGCTGGCGCCGGTGGGATATACAGCGGCGGTGGGGAGAGGAGGAGTTAGCGCCGGCGATGGAGACGGAGAGGAGGAAAAGGCGGGCTGTGGGGTCGAACAGGAAGAGACAGGAGGCAGAGCAGGTTGGGGACGGCGGAGGGGGGAGGTGGCGGCGTGACGACGAGAGGAAGCGCGCGGCGGCTGGGCCTCGGGAGTGGAGGCTGCGTGACGACGAGGAGAGGAGGGGAGTTGCGATTTTTTTTTTTACCGCAGGGAAGTGGGAGAATCTCGTTGTAAAATAAATTTCCTAAAGGATCGAAAAGATATTTCTCCAACCAAAGGATCTGACGGCCTCAAACGTCCAGATAATAAATCGGACGGTTCATATATGGTCGATGACGTGGCGTATCAATGTTTTAAGAAAGATTAGTTCTTTCCCTACTTTAGATTTTCCCTGCAGGACGGACCGAAATTAAGCTATTGTACCAAAGACAAAAACATCCTCTTCAGACCTCAGATAGCTCTGAAACTAGCAGTGGAGTGCGGTAGCGGGTAATTGCAAACCAATGCCTCGCTCTCCTCAAGTCTTGCGGTCTCTGTGGCTCGAAGCGTTAGAGTGTACGTCTCTCTCTCTCTCTCTCTGCGTGTGTGTTTTTGTGCAGTACATGCTGTACGTTTAGTACTAGCTAGTACTATCAGCTCGGTCGGGCGTGGCTGCACTGCACGTTACGAGCTATCTGCGCTGTACTTCTACTTCCTAACCCAGCAAGGAGATTAGTGTACGATTTGGCATGCACGCTGGTGCGTCGCTCTTAGCCAGTAGTAGTACCGTACCCTGACTTTCTTCCCGTTGTCAGCAAGGAGATCCATCGAGTTGCATTGCTGGATTGTAATTGTATGGACCTGCAAGAAAACGAATGGGAAATCCATGTGCTGCACCAAAGGTCACTACACATGTCACATGCCAGTATACGCTATACTGCTTTAATTAATTAACACTGTCTTCGTTTCTCCGATCCTCGCATGGTCGACGGTGAATCGATAATACATGTGCTCAGCAAACAGGACGCAAGCATGCAACAAGCTTTACATTGCAAGAACCGTACGACACAAACTGATAGTAAAAAATTGAGAAATTAGAAGAGAAAAAAGTCGTTGATGATCCAATGGCATCTGTTCGTAATAAACGCCTAAAATCAGGGGTCTGAGCTCGTTGGTGTCCTCGTATTAAACCGCGACCACGTCGCGCCGCCGGCCGGCAGCCACCCACAGGGAGAGAAAGAGAGATCGAGAGCTTGCTTTCCCCTCGCCGCCGCCGCGATGATGCACATGACCTTCTACTGGGGCACGTCCGTCACCATCCTCTTCGACGGCTGGCGCACGTCGGCGTGGCCTGGGTACCTCGTCTCCCTCCTCGCGCTCTTCCTCGCCGGCGCGCTCTACCAGTACCTCGAGGCCCGTCGCGTCCGCCTCAGGGCTCGCCGCGGGGGCGGCGCTTCCTCCACCAGTCCCACCCCCGCTGCTGCCGCTGCCACCTCCGACGAGCGCGCTCTGCTGTCCGCCGCGGGGCGACGAATCGGCAAGCGCTGGAAGGCGCCCCCCGCGGTGGCGGCGGCGGGGCTGTTCGGCTTGAGCGCCGCGGTCGGGTACCTCCTGATGCTGGCCGTCATGTCGTTCAACGGCGGGGTGTTCTTGGCGGTCGTGGCCGGGCTCGCGGCCGGGCACCTCGCGTTCCGCGGCGGCGCGGAGGAGGTCGACGGCGTGGCGGACGAGCTCGAGAGCCCCTGCGCCTGCGCCTAGGGATGGTACTACGTGCATGGTGCTAGACATGGACAGTTGGACACGGTACGGTTGACTCACCCTTTTATCTGCCTCTTGTTCGTTGTTGGCTTCCTGCAGCTGTCAATTTGTGTATCAGTGTGCATCAGTGTAGCAGCAATAAGGAGTAGTGTGCCTAAAAACTTGCTTCAAATTAAACTTTGTGTATTTTGTGTGAGATATATATATACACTTCATGTAAGTTTTAATCATGCGTATACCAAATTGGTGAATTGCCATATTTGTACTCCTTTTCATGTGTACTATTGTTCAGTTTTATGTGCAATTTCTCATAGAGGTTGCTAGGAAGTGTGGTAATAATTCTGTCGGTGGGTAAACACTCAAATTTACAGCCATTTCGGTCTAGATCTAATGGTTCCCATCACCCTCTCCATTATATATATATATCACCCAATCTTTTTCTATCCTGCCCTCCCTACTCCAAACAGTAGTCACCAGTTGGAGCTGAGACCGGCCAGGGTTAGAGGCAATGGTAACAGTTCAGAGGAATGGATGCAGTGACAGGGATGTGGCACTACTGGAGCTAAGAGCATTGGAAGAGTGGTAGTCCAGCATAACAGGCTGGGTGATACAGATAACTAGGAGGCGGTAGAGCTACTAGTTGCAAATATGAGTACACACTAAAACTTATACACACACTTCATATATAAAAACTATGATTAACATATTAGCTGTTTCTGTTGAATAATAATCACATTCATGATACTCCTTCAGTTTGGTAGTGTTTATCCATTGTCTTCACAATGGTTGTTGTGCATTTAGAAAAATATAGTGTAATCATTGTAAAAAGTAGTTGTAAGAGTACAACTGGGCTTATTCTCATCTAGGTAGGGATATGGTGTAGTTATGATCTAGACACAGTGACACCAATGATAATTGTATGGCATGTTTAGTTCAATGTCATTTATAACCTAGTAAGGTATTCTTTCTATCCCAAAATAAGTTCAACTTATGTATGCAAAATAATGTAGATGGAAAATGACCAAAGCTCCCATCATTAACAGGAAAGTAGTATTATTAGGTTTGTAAGTAAGGGTAGGTAAGAGAAGAAAAGTAAACTTCTTTTGCAATAAAGGATGCAGATTAAAAATAAAGTTATTTTACAACGAAAGAGTAATAATAAACCAAACATACATAAACTACTTCACTTAATGGTATAAAATTTAGTAACACCATAAACATCCATATTTAATATTATTTTAAAATTTGATAAGACATCAAACCAAACATATCTCCATATACCTTTGCCTTTGTCAAATTTTCTAACATCAAATTTTGACACTCAGTTTTCGGTAGGTTGATTTTGGAATGCTGCAAGCCGACATTATACCCTAAGATTAATTATCAGATGACATAGGGTGAGGTTGATAACAATTCGGATTACACTCCTAAGTGTATAATATCATAAACATAAAGGATTTTGTATATGTAGTTATATAGGCAAAAGTAGTGTGGTAGAGTAATGTTAAAGACGAGAATATCATTTCTTGGGGTGCTACAACTAGGCCGTGTTTCTCCAAGTGGAAAATCTCATTTGGGAAAGCCCAAATGTTGGATGGTATTGGGTCAGGCCATGGTTTGGGACTTCTAAAATGGACCTTTTTGGCACGGATGCACCAATTTAATTCTCAAAGCTGTCTAAAATGTAATTGTCAATCTCTTAATTTCTTCTCCATGTCGTTCCGATCTCCATGTTACATGCTTGCTGCTTTGTTGCTTCTCTTTTTAGTTTCTCCTCCCTCTGCCCCACTTCTTTCTTTCACCATTCTTTGTCGAGGTTAAAACCAGCAACGCATGCCATGATAGCAAGTCAATAAATGTCATGGGGTATCAACTTATCATAATAGACACTGTCCTTATTGTTTTCAAAGCTTCAAGTTGCGAGTTGCAACTTGCTATAACTAGCTAGAGAGCTATAGTATTCTCTCCAGTCTCCACATGACAACAGTGCACAATCACGTCGAATCATCAGCATCACAGTTTCATAAGTAGAGTTCAGCGGGAAGCCTAGGCTCGACGACGACCTCGAGTTTGTACTTGCGCGTGGTCAACAGCCCAAACACCTCATCCATGCTCAGCTCCTCCTTCTTCATCCCCTCCGAAAACCTCCACATGAACCCATGCAGCAGATTGACCAGGCTCAGCTGCATCACCTTCAGCCGACAAGTAACCTATACTTTATGCTCCTTGTTGATGATTATACAAGGTGGATGTGGGTGTTTGTCATGAAAACGAAGGACCAAGCATTGACAACATTTGCCAATTTGAAACCATTGGCAGAGAACAAGGCAGGGCATAGTATCAAGTTTTTGTGGTCAGACCAGGGTGGTGAGTTCATGTCCAGGCAATTCAGAACCATTTGC
Source organism: Oryza coarctata (assembly GCA_030770085.1). Taxonomy (NCBI): domain Eukaryota; kingdom Viridiplantae; phylum Streptophyta; class Magnoliopsida; order Poales; family Poaceae; genus Oryza; species Oryza coarctata. The sequence continues at coordinate 18,432,695 of CM061476.1, read as the reverse complement.
ACTGACGCCAGCATCGAGCGACACTTCACAGCTCCATATACGCCGCAACAAAATGGGGCTGTCGAGCATCAGAATAGATCAATGATGGAAATGGCTCGATCTCTTCTGAAGGGTTTATGGATGCTAGGCTAGATGTGGGGGGAGGCAGTGCGACACACTGTCTATTTGCTCAACCGATTGCCGGCAAAGTCTATGGGCAACAAGACTCTGTTCGAAGCATGTATGGGGTGTAAACCACATCTAGGACACCTGCTAGTATTTGGGTGCATAGCTCACGCTAAGATCACGGTGCCACATCTAAAGAAATTACAAGACCGAAGCTGGCCACTTGTGTACCTTGGAGTTGAGGAAGAAAGTAAAGCCCATGGGCTCCTTGATCCTGCACACTGCCGCATCCATGTAAGCTGTGATATGGTGTTCGATGAGCAAACTCTGTGGATGTGGAACAATGATGCAGAAGGTGAAGGCTCTTGGAAATTCATTATTGAGGAGCAGTCACCAGTAGAGGAGGTAGAGCGAATGCCATCCACAGAGGTGAGCGAATGCCGGGCGTGACAGGCTCGTCCGCAATAGAAGAGGCTGAGGACCAATAGTCTTCACCTAATGTCCAAACTAGGAGCGAGAACGAGCACCTGACACAATCACCATCATGGACTGTGTCATTAGACATGCCGACGGACTCACCAGATGGATGTAACGACTCCATACCCTCCAGCAATGATGGCCTTGTCCGGTACAGGGACATGGTAGGCATTATGCGTGAAGCACCTCTTATGGATCTGGTGGAAGATAAAAAAATCGAAGCATTACTAGCAGAAATGGAGGAACCTTCCAATTACCATGAAGCTACTAGGCAAGAAGCATGGGAGAAAGCTATGAACACTGAAATTGAAGCGATTGAAAAAAAATAAAATTTGGTTACTCATTTCTCTGCTACCTAGACATAAGGCAATTGGGCTTAAATAGGTGTTCAAACTAAAGAAGAACATAGAAGGAGAGGTGATCAATCACGAGGCCTAGTTGGTTACAAAAGGATATGTGCAGAGACAAGGGGTGAATTATGGAGAAGTATTCGCACCAGTGGCTAGACTCAACACAGTGCATGTGCTGCTTGTTATCACAACAAACCGCGGCTAGCAAGTCCACCATCTTGATGTGAAATAAGCATTCCTAAATGATGAGCTCAAAGCGGAAGTCTATGTCACTCAGCCAAAAAGATTCATCCAGCCAGGAAGAGAGCACTTGGTACTAAAGCTTCAGAAGGCTCTGTATGGTTTATGGCAAGCACCACGGGCATGGAACATCCGACTGGATAAGAGCTTGAAGCAATTAGGCTTTATGCGCAGCACTCAAGAACAAGCTATGTACATTAGGGGAGAAGCTAACAAGCGAAGCATAGTTGGAGTCTACGTTGATGACATGATTGTCACAGGACAAAACCCTGAGTGGATTGAAGTTTTCAAGAATCAGATGAAAGGACAATTTGAGATGAGTGATCTCGGTTTCCTCTCTTATTATGTTGGCTTAGAGGTGTTCTAAGGCAGCACTAGTATTACTCTCAGGCAAACAACTTATGCAAACAAGATTCTACACCAATTTAGGATGAAGGACTGCAATCCAACTTCAATTCCTATCGATTTGAAAACTCAATTGCACAAAGATCCTAAAGGACGACCTGTGGATGAGACTGAGTAACGGCGTATGATTGGGTGTTTGAGGTATCTATTATACACCAAACTAGACTTGTCGTTCGCTGTTGGTGTTGCGAGCCGCTTCATGGACAGGCTGAATGTAATGCATCACAAATCCGTCAAGCAGATACTTCGGTACCTCAAAGGGACAGTAAATTGCGGCCTTACTTATGCCGGAGGTGGTAGTGAGGAGATGATCACAGGATATACTGACAGTGATCTCGCTGGTGATGTTAATGATCGACAAAGCACTAGTAGAATGGTGTTTTATGTCAACAACAGTCTTATCTCATGGAACTCTCAGAAACGGAGTTCATGGTGGCCACTGCTGCGGCTTGTCAAGCACTATGGCTGTGTGCACTCCTAGTAGAACTGGTTAGGACAGAAAGAAGACTGCTAAGGTGTTTGTTGATAACAAGTTTGCCATTGCGCTGATGAAGAATCCAATTTTCCACGGAAGGAGCAAGTATATTGACACTCGCTATCATTTCATCCAGGAATGTGTGGATGGAGGATAGATCATGATCGAGTTTGTTCGGTCTAAGGAGCAAAAGGCAGACGGTTTAACAAAAGGATTATCGATGATGAAGCTGACTATGGCGTGACACTTGCTAGGTGTTCGTGAACTTGGGCCATGCCAAGGCTCAGGGGGAGACTATTGGTGCTGACCTATGACGTGGCCGTGTGGCACTTTAATCATGGTGGAGATGGCGGGAAATATGCTATCAGATATTCCACAGATGCTAGGCAACAAGGAAGGAGTGGTCACGACAAGCTAGAGAATGTGGGTGCGTGGACGCTGATCACGGCGGCACATACGCACACGATTGCAAACTGAAGAAACTTCTTTCCAAATTCGTTTCTGCACACATAGGATGATGGGATGGTATGATTGTTATATAGATAGGAGTATTCAGAACTATAGTTTGTTAAACTAGTTCAATCGTATTCTACGAGAATTCACAAAATTTCTGCCTCTGAAATCGCAAACTCGGTTTTCTGCTCTGTTTCTGGCTCGTTGCCGGACGCCCAATAGTGCCGATACACTGTTCTTCTCCACGAACGCTTGTCGGTTTCAGTACAGTGCCATCGCCAGGTGTTCGATGGTCCTCGCCAACAGGCCGACGACGCGGTCGAGCTCCTGGGTGGCAGTGGCTAATAGGGCGGGCTTTCTTAGGAGCTCCGAGAGCGCCCACTCCACGGTGACGGACGAGCTCTCCGTTCCTCCGGCGATGAGGTCCTGCGTGAACGCCTTGAAGCCGACGCGCCCGAGCTTGATCTCGAGGGCGGGATCGTCAGCGAGGTCCATGAGAACGTCCACCATGTCCTTAGCTACGAACCCGTCGCCCTCGCGCCGCCGCCGCTCTCTGTGGTCGTACAGGACGTACTCCATGAACGTGTCGAACATCTTGCCGACCTTCTTCATCCGGCGCACGTACCCCTTCAGGTCCACCCAGTCCAGCCACGGGATCCAGTCGCCGACGTTGAGGACGCCGTTGAGCAAAAGCAGCTCGTCCAGTATCCACTTGAACTCGGCCAGCGATGACACCGGCCCCTCCGCCGCGCCCTCGCCCAAGAACCGCTTCCCGAGCACCATCCGCGTGATCACGTTCATGCTGAGCGTCGACAGGTGGTCCCTGTTGAGGTGCACGGCGGCGCGGTGCCCCGACGACGCGAAGAGGCCGCGCACCTCATCAGCGCGGATGTGCTCGAACGACGCGACGCGCCGGACGCTGAAGAGCTCGGTGATACAGATCCGCCGCGCCTGGCGCCAGTACGCGCCGTACGGCGACCACGTGATGTCGGCGTAGTTGTAGGTCGTGTGCTTGCCGGAACGCCGTCTTGGGGCGGTCGATGAAGAGCACGTAGTGGGTCTTGAGGAAGAGCTTGGCCATGGCAACCGACGAGCCGACGACGACGGGGAAGGAGCCGAAGCGGGGGTGCATCAGCTCTCCGTACTTCTTGGAGAGCTCATGAACGGAGCGGTGTGTCAGCGCGCCGATGAGGTTGAAGTTGCCAATGACAGGCCACGGCCTCGGACCCGGCGGCAGGTTATAGCCGCGGCGGCCCTTGCCTTTCAACCTGAGGAGCAGGAAGGCGGCTAGTGCCATGGCTAGCAAGGTGGCAAATGGTGATAGCTCCATTGGCAAGAACGAGGATTGGGTTGGAGATGCAATGCAAGTGAAGTGAGTTATGCTATAGCTACATACTTATAGGAGATGAGCCCTGCTCCATCTTACCTCCAAGGTGGTAAGGGCTAACATTAAATCCTGGCCATTGAAATTTTTATTTGGTTTATCTAATATCAAATATATTTAAAACTCCAAATTAATAAATATTAGCACAAAAGGAAAGCACTAATGCCAAAATTATCCTTTCTAAATTTAATCCATGCATGCTTGCATACATTAATTAGGGGTAGTGGAAGAAAACAGCAAGTTCTACAAAATGAACCTGCACGTCCATGATTTCGAATATAGTTTCGTCTTGATTTTGAAATACTTGAAATTTTTGTGTGAACTCAAATGCTGTTCTTGTTTTGATATATTTGAAATTTACATATGAAATTGACTGCTGCGTTCTGAATTTTGATACCATGTATCAAATTTGAATTCTATTGGATTGCATTACAGAATTTAAAATTTTAATGTAAGATGTTCAAAAATTTAAAATAAGTACCTTGCACATTGTGATTCGAATTTAAAAATATGGAAATTAACTACCTACTTTACAAAACAACGTTACTTGTAGCAGATTAAAAATTTTGTTTTTCTTTCCTTTCTTATGAACTATTACCTCTAATGGGGTAAGAGGAATGCCATCCATTGGATTAGAGTGCAACGAACGACCAAAAAAAAAAGTCTGGACCACCATAAAAAGTTCCATAGGAGATTAGGAGCTACTGCTATACAACAGTGTAGTTGATGGTTCACTACATTATACTAATGGTATGGACCGTATGTTGTATGTTTCATATATGAATTTCAATTGTGCATCCAAAGAAGTCATTCCGTTCGCTCTGGGAGTAAAAATCACCACATTAATAAAAAAGAAAAAAAATTAATCGTTAAATTATGGTGAGTCTATATTATAAAGTTATAAATTTATCGATATAGCTATATATAAAATATAATCATATTTATATCTATAGAAATATAACTTAAGAGTTATATATGAATTCTAAATATATAGAAATATCTAAAGAGTTACGTATAAAATCTAAAACTTAAAGAAATATAACTTAAATATAAAATTTAAATATATCTAAATCTTATAGAAGTAGAAAGTAAAAGTTGTATATGAAATCCAAATATACTTCTACAGTGCTATCTATATAAATAAAATTTTATAGTAGCATATTAAATCTAACTCTATATGAATTATTTAGCTACAAATAAAACTGAGTGAGACAATCCCCTAACCTAGAAATTCCTATATTAATTAGAAGAAAAAGAAAAAGAAAGAATCACATAGAAATACAATTTAAAAAAATTAAAATTTAGACAACACATAATATTAAAACTAGAGTTAAATATGCCAAATTTGGGTTGACAAATAGATAATATTAAAACAAGAGTTCAAGTAGCTATATGATTTAGAAATATCTAAAATTCAAATTAAAAATAAATATTTATGAAAAATAGAGTCCATGTAGAAATACAAGAAAAAAGAACAGTCCATATAGAAATACAATTTAAAAATCTAAAATTAGGATTAAAAATAATATCAAAATAAGAGTCCACACAAAAGTACAATTTAGAAATTTGTTAAATTTGAATTAAAAATAGGTCATATTAAGAAAATTTCAAGTAGAATATAATTTAGAAATATTTATATTTAGATTAAAATAAATAATTATGAAAAAGGAGTGCATGTAGAAATAAGAGTCCATATAGAGATACAAATAAAAAAATAAAATTCAAATTGAAGAAGTAAATAACATTGAAAGAATAATCCATGCAGAAATAGAATTTATAATATTGAGAAAATAGTCCATGTACAAATATAATTTATAAATTATGGAAATTGGATTGAAAATAAATAATATTGAAAGAAGAGTCCATGTAAAGTATAATTGCAGATAATGTAATTCTGGAATAAAAAAATAAAATCAGAAATTTATTTTTGATATGATTTCCAAAGATAAATAAAAAAGCACAGAAATTTGGAATCATAATAAGCACTAATAATAATAATGATAATGAATATGTAAAAATGTCCTTGCCAAACAAGAGTATGTATAGGAAAAGTGTCTCTATAGAAACAAAATTTATAATATAGGAAATTAGGAATAAAATATTATTAAAAAAATTCATGTAAACAAAAATTTAAGAATAATTTTAATTTCAAATAAAAATATCAACACTATTTATTTTCAATGCAAATTCCAACAAAATCTCCTAGTCTTTAATATCTGAAATAAAAATAGAACATAAACAATAGATATAACATTAGAGTTCACATCAAATATACTATATATGAATATCTAAATTTGAAGTAAGATTGACATGCAAATTTAAAGTGAAATCTCTATGTTATAATTTGAAACATAAATTTGAAATATTGAAATGTCTATGTAGAAAATGAATAGAAAAAATATAGAATAAAAAAGTTAAAATTAAAATACTCACAGTATTTCAGTTTCAAACAAGTTAGGATAGACTAGATTTGAAACCTAATAAGAATTTTTAAATCACGATTCCTACACATTAATAATTGTTTTTCAAGTAGTCCTATTCAAATACAAATCTTTAGTATCTCACTATTTTAAATCCCTTCTTATTATCTATCTTCATGTTAGTTTTCGTCTTCATTTATCTCTCTTTCATCTTATTATCTTGACTTAGTATTCTATAATGTACTGGCGTCTCTCGGGGTCTCCTTTGAACATGGGCAAAATAGCTTACCTGATGTTAAATAAGCTTTTGTTCAATTGGTGTTACCACTAGTCGATCATGTATTTTCTTGTTTCGGACTCGATCGTGTGATCAAAAATTCAGTGTAGCATACATATTTTTGCAATACTGAACTGTTGAATATGACGTTTTTTATAGATTAATATTCTACTCCATATAGTATAGCAGATCTAATTGTCATTCTATAAACTTATCTTTTAGCTTTTGAGTTACCCTCTTATTCCAAATGATGCCAAATGCTTAGCGGCACTTCAACCAGCCCGCTTTGATTCTATGATTAACATCTATATCAATATCCCTATCTATCTGTAGCATTGATCCCAGATATCAAAAAGTGTTATTCTTAGGTTCCACTTGGCCTTCTAAACTCACATCTCCCTACTCGTATGCGATAGTGCCAAAATCATATCTCAATTATTCAGTCTTAGTTCTGCTTACTCTAAAACCATTAGACTCAAGAGTTTGTCACTAGTTTCCTATTTACTTATCTACAAAGAGCATACACCAAGTGATATCCCCTTTAAGTTAAAATCAAAAAATTATAGAAAAATATTCAGTAATAATAAAAGCATAACAACTAGAGGTTTTGTTTATTAAAATCATGTTATATACTTGGTATGAGTAATAATAGGTATCATCCTTTAAGGAAAGAATATCCTTTTTTAAGAGAGATGATAAGTGATAGCTACAATTGTATGGGAAAGTAGTGAAAATAAAGCATTGGTAACTAAGTCAGTAAAAATCTTATGAAATGAATGACAATACTTAATGAAATAAATGGAGACATTAAAAAATATATATAATACCAATTGTTTACAATGACATAACACTTGTAAAAATTAATAACAATATTGATAAATACCACTGGATATGGTGAGAGGATACATAATTTAGTATGAAGCCGAAGTAACTAAGTTTGACCAAACTTTATAACAAAGAGAGCAACAGAAACTATGTAATAAACAATAGAGAATATAACACCGATGTATAACAACATAACATCTATGTAAATAGAGGTTATATAAATATATAACCACCTATAATAAAGACATTAAATAAAGATAGAAGATTAACTAGGGATAATGTTCAAATTGAAGGAGTTTTATGTAATCAAAGCAAGAGGTTATCTCTATCAGACCTTGATATCAATAGCATTTGCTTTACATGACTGATATTAGGATACTATTGAATTACAATTGAAAAAAATTAAAAGATAAAAATATTAAGTTAGTATTGTTTTTTTAGAATGGAAACGTAAGGATTATATAAACAAAGATAATATGAGCTAATTATATAATCTTTAATAAGTCATTTAGCCACGCAAATGCACAGGCTGTCTAATTGAAAAAAAAAGATAATGAATAAGAAGACATGTGGAAATAAACAAATATACTAGTGCATGGTCAATTTCACTACCTGGCAGACTAGCGAGCTACCCTGTGGATGATAATATTTTCTGACGGTGCTACAACCAAACTGAGAAAAAATTTCTGTTCTATCCGATATTTTTGATGGTCCACCTTCAGGAACATATTTTTTTATGGTAAATGATATTTTTGGTTTCTCACCCTCAAGAAAGCTCTCAAGTCTGGTAGTGTTTGTGTTCGCATAAGTAATGGAGTACGTGACAGCCAACGTGTCAAGTATTCCATCATCTCATGTATATACTCCATTGTGATTTGTAAAAAGTCTCAAACACTGTTGCTTACATGTATATATGTACTCTTAGTCTACTTGGAAGGCACTTTTTTCCTGCAGATTACAAGTCGAAGACGAGATATATCGGAGTTATGGAAAATAATTTTGCAGTAAAACTTTTATACTTCTGTATATTCTTATCAGTCCAAAAGCAAGCCTAAGTGATAAAAACCATTAAAATACCTATAATTAAACTAAAACTTGAACTTAGCTACATCTTATTAACCAAAGCTCAAAACAACAGGCCGGATTAGTGCACAGTCGCTGGTTGTCGCAACTTGCTGCGAGCCTTCACAATAGAAGGACACAGGAGTTGATGCTTGGCTCTTCGCCAGGCTGCATAAGAAAGACGAACACACGACGTCGTCATTTCTTAATTTTTCACACGCCGGGAGTGACATGATACTTATGTACTGTTGTTAATTCATACGCATGCATACTGTTCGTAAGCAGTGGTCCCAGTTCTAGACTCATGTATAAATAAAGACACGACTCGGTGACTCGCGAGTCTCTAGCTCTAAACAATCAAATGGATGCTACCTAACACACTGAGCTGATCTATACAACCAAGCGGATGCGACCTGTTGGCATCTTTTCCAGGCCGATAATAGAGGCTCACCTAAAATTTTACTGTCATCAACCATCTTAATCTAAATTACGATTGGTTTTATACATCAAACTAACTTCAGAAGTAAATACCCGTCTCGTAAGTAGAATGAAGTTTTTTTTATAAACCTACAAAAGAATAAGCACTCTCATAGACAGAACAGAAGTTTTTGGGACAAACCTATGGGTTTTGTACTCTCAAAGTGAAGATGGACAGCTTACAGTGCAAACTGACAAATATGAGATGAATGAACTAGGGCTCAAACTAGAAAAATATGTAAAAATAAACTGAAAAGAATGATTTAATTGAATTGATTGTAGATTGTGTGTTGTTTGCTTCAATTAAACTGGTCTTATTCCAGGTTCGGCTTACTCCTTTTTTTTACGTTTGATTAGATCTTAGTATATATAAACAGTTAGCAAACCTCGTATAATATTGAAAGAAATATGAAAGATCTTAATTATACTCTACCAATATGATCGTTAGGCTGATCGGTCAGAAAGGCTTTAGGCCACTTCCAAATTTAACTAAAATTTTCATATATACCGACTCGTTGCCAAGTTCAGGTGGTATAAAGATTTACTATACCAGCCGACCCTGCTGCAAGTCATGGTTTGCTGTTGTAACTTCACTCCTAGAGTCATGCTATGTGTAAACTACATCTTTGGGCCTGTTCTAAGTAAAAGAATCAGAGGTACATAGGAGAACAATCGTGCCCTATCTTAGATCACCAGTGGATTGTGTGTTGATTTCTTGATTGCAAGGAAGAGCCCCTTTGTGTGGCTTACATATATCTCAACAACATAACTTACGCAGCTAATCACATGGCACCATATTTGCTAGGATCTTAACAGAGATTATTGATCCCACAAGATAAGCGGCTACATATTTGTTACACTTCATCTAACACCTCCCCTCAATCATAACCGCACTAGGTTAAGATTGTGTTTGAAGTCCTCCAGAAGTCTAACTGCTAGTGGTTTAGTAAACCCATCGGCTAATTGATCTCCTAAAGAAACAAATTCAATTTCCGATAGCTTCTTTGACACTTGTTCTCTGATAAAAAGAAAGTCAACCTCTATGTGTTTTGTTCTTGCATGAAATACTAGGTTGGATGAAAGATACTTTGCTCCAAGATTGTCATACCATAACTTAGCAGTTGTGGACTATTAATCTTCAACTCTTTAAGAAGAGTTTTTATCCACATTACCTTAGCTGTGGCATTTGCTAGTACTTTGTATTCAGATTCAGTGCTAGATTGTGACACAGTACCTTATTTTCGAGCACTCCATAACACCAAGTTGGATCCCACAAACACAGCAAAGCCACCTATAGATCTCCTATCATCTGTGCTTCCTACCCAATCTACATCTGAGAAGGCACTGACTAAGGTGGAAGGTGACCTGTGAATCTTTAGACCCAACCTTGTACATTATCTAACATATCTCAAAATCCTCTTAACAGCTGCCCAATGAATAGTGGTAGGTGTATGAAAAAATTGATAAACCTTGTTTACTGAGTATGATATATCTAGCCTAGTAAGAGTCAGGTACTGTAGAGCGCCTATCACACTTCTATAATGAGTAGCATCATTACCTCCTAAGGGTGAACCATCATGTAACGAGAGTTTTTCACTTGTACTTAGAGGTGTTGTAACAGGCTTACATTCTGACATGCTTACTCTTTTGAGAAGATATGACGCATACTTATCTTGTGTTATTACAATTTCATCACGTACCTTGGTTACCTCGATGCTAAGGAAATAGTGAAGATTTCCAAGATCCTTCAGTGCAAACTCACTTTGAAGATCTTGAAGTAGTGTTGTAGTTGCCTTTTCTGTAGAACTAGCAACAATGATGTCATCAATATAAACCAGTACAAACATACCTACACCTCCCATGTTATAAAAGAATAAAGAAGTGTCTATCTTGGAGACCTAAAATCCAAGAGCAATTAACTTGTTACTTAGCCGAGAGTACCATATTCTTAGTGCCTGTTTCAACCCATACAAAGCTTTATCAAGCTTGCACACATAACTTGGCCTGGAGGGATCTTCATATCCAATGGGTTGTCGCATATAGACTTTTTCTTCAAGAAACCCATGGAGAAAGATATTATGTACATCTAGTTGCCTGAGACTCCATCCTCGAGAGACAGCAATAGACAGAATAATACAAATAGTGACAGCTTTAACAATAGGGCTAAATGTATCTTCATAGTCTATACCATACCTTTGTTTGAATCCCTTAGCTACTAAATGAGCTTTGTACTTGTCTAGGATCCCATCTGACTTTTTCTTGATCTTATAGACCCATTTTCAGCAAATGGCATTTCTTCCTGTCGACGGTGGAACTAGATGCCATGTCTTGTTTTTCAAGAGTGCAATGTACTCCACGTCCATGGCTTCCTTCCAATTGTCATCCCTTAGTGCTTCATCTACACTGCAAGGTTCACCAGTAGAGGTCAGAAAGCCATATTTAATTGTTCCATCAACGTAAACCTTTTCTTTGTGAATCCCACTCTATGAATGAGTTCTTGGTCTTGTATCAGTAGCCACATCGGGTGCAGCAACTCCGACCGGTGCAGATGATCTGACCGAATTAGTGGAGGTGACAGGATCTGCGGAGGTGATAGGATCTACGCTAGCAGTGGAAGTGACAGGGTTTGTGTTAGTATCATCAGTTGTCTCCAATACTGCTTGACGACGACGAGTGCATGTCCCCCATTGCTACATGTGTGGGAGAGAGAGAACAAGCAAGAGGTGGTGTGGCACTTGCTGAATGGCCAGCACTCACAAGTTCACTGCAGATTACACCGCTTGCCGCTGCTTGAGTGTCAGTCCGAGGTAGACTTCCCAAGACATATGTTTTGCTGAGTCTAAGCGGTGAATCATCCTCGTGTTCTGTGCCTAGGCCTGAACTGATATTTCTTGTATCTGCAATTTCGTTAGCCACATCAACAAATATATGTACATTGATCTACTACTGATGTACCCCAGGAGTTGGTCAAAGTTGTATTAGCACAACCGAGCTCTGGCATTTGAGTATAGCTCAGAAAAAGGAAAAATATTTTCATCAAAGACTACAACCCTAGAGATGTATACTTAACCGGAAGGCGCATCAAGACACTTGTAGCCTTTGTGAAGAGGACTATAGCCGAGAAAAACACATCGTTTTGAACGAAATTCGAGTTTGTGAGAGTTATAGGGACGCAAATTAGTCCAACAAGCACACCCAAACACACGGAAACTGGAGTAATCAGGCTCTTACTGAAACAACCATTTCAATGGAGTAGAGTTTTGTATGATACGACTAGGAATGCGATTAATTAAATAGATGGCTGTGAGGAAGGCCACATCCCAAAATTTAAGAGGCATTGAAGTATGAGATAACATGGATAAACCAACCTCTATAATGTGATAGTGTTTTCTTTCAGTTGAGCTATTTTATTGATGAGCATATGGGAAAGAAACAAGGTGAACAATCCTAATTTTGTCAAAGAAGGAATTGAGCTTTTGAAACTCGCCTCCCCAGTCAGTTTGCATGGCAATAATTTTTCTATTGAACAACCTCTCCACAAGAGCTTGAAATTCTTGAAATTTATGATAAACTTCATACTTATATTTTAGTAGATAAATCCAAGTGAATTTGTTGTAGTCATCAATAAAGCTCACATAATATTTATTCCAACTAACTGATTCTAATGCTAGACCCTAGACATCAGAGAAAGCAAGTTCCAAAGGAAAGTGAGACACACTAGATGACTTTGGATACGGCAATTGATGACTCTTTGCTTGTTGACATGCATTACATACTAAGTCACTAGACACTTGATCTAAGATAGGAAAATTATGACTACTAACAACTTGCTTAACAATTGTTGAAGAAGGATGACCTAAACGGTTATGCCACCTTGACAAAGGGACTTTGGTGGCACCAAGGGCTTGCTTTATTGATGGCACAAGAAGGGGGTATAGGCCTCTATGACACCTTCCTTTAAGGATGATATTCTTCATTGCTTGGTCCTTGATCAAAAAGAAATTTGGGTAAAATTTTAAAAAAGTAGAATTATCAGAAGCTAACTTATGAATAGAAACAAGATTTTTTGTTGCTTGTGGGACATATAGAACATTTTTTAAATGAATATCATGATTTAGGGCATGAACAGTAATATGACCAATGTGACTAATATGCATACCTACACCACTCGCAGTATGGATCTGATCACCACCATGATACTAATTCTTGAGACTTAGCTTCTCCAATCTCCTATGATGTGATCCGTGGCACCAGTGTCGATATACCAGTTGGTGTCAATGGTGTATGAACTTGTTGCTATAACAATAAGCTACAGATCTGGAACAAAGTCCTCATCAAATCTATGCCAACAATGATCAGCGATGTGGCCTTTCTTGAAGCACACCTAACACAGTGGATGATCATCATCATTTGTAGGAGACACACGGCTATTGTTGTTGTAGAAGCCATGACCTCCTCCTTTCTAAGGCACGCCATTCCCACGGCCATGTGGTGAGGAGCCACTGCAACCGCAACCACGATAACTTCCCTATCCTCCCTAGCCAGAGCCATCACCGCGTACACCACCATGCCTTCTGTTGGCGGCGTTAGCAGAGCCGAACCCCGATCCTCCATAGGTGAGATCCATTCAAGTCTTGAAGTTGAGGAGCTATGAATACAACTCATCAACTGAGATGGGCTCTACCTTGGTGGTGAGGGCAGTAACAAGTGAAGTGAAGTCTTCACCGAGGTCGGTGATGATGTACTCCACCAGCTCTTCATTGTCCAGTCGTCTCCCGGCTATAGCCATTTCATCGCCAAGAGATTTCATCTTGGCAAAATAATCGACAATAGATGAGTTACCTTTCTTGGTGTTGACAAGTGCAATACGCAAGTTCATAGTGCATGCATGGGTTTGTGCTACGATTGCTTTCCATACCTCCGCTGCAATTTCGCTAGCAGTGACTTGAGTCATCACCTTCTGGATAGCGATGAGAGGAGATAGCTCAGAACCTATTGGCCTAGCGCCTCCCATTCTTCATAGACCAAATTCGACCTTTTTACCTCCTTGCCGTCGACGGTGGTGACCAACTCTGTCGATGGTGCCTTGGTGTTGCCGGTGAGGTGCCCCTAGAGACGAGCACCATGAACAACAGCCCTGACTTGAGCTTTCCAGAGGGCAACCGGGTGGCCGGAGAGGGGATTTCTCGTTGCTGATAAGGGACACGCCATGGCGATGATGATTGATTGGAATAAAATCTAATCTAATTTAGCAGAAGCTCTGTTACCATAAAAGAATTAGAGGCACATAGGAGAATCACCGTGCCCTATCTTGGATCACAGCGGATTACGTGTTAATTTCTTGATTGCAAGGAAGAGCCCCTTTGCATGGCTTACATATATCTCAACAACATAACTTACGTAGCTAATCACGTGGCACCATATTTGCTAAGATCTTAACAGAGCTTACTGATCCTACGAGATAAGTGGTTGTATATTTGTTACACTTCATCTAACACTAAGAAAAAAGAGTAAAATAAGCTTAAAGATTTAGACCATCTTATTTTAATCGACGAAGTACAAACCCTATGTTTAGCACAGGGATGAAAAACAGTGGTAAACAGTTCAAAAATAGCGTCAACCCCTTAACCATTTTTAACCATATTTTTTTAAGAAAGAAATCGAGAATGGTGTAGCCAAAAACAAAATTAATATTAAAAATATTGGAAGTATGCCCTTATAAATATTGAATGCTAAAATCACATATCTAACTTGACATGATTATATAGTATGACATATAAATTTAAGCCTTACACAATGTAAATTACAAATAAATTTCTTTTCAGCCATATAATAAAATTATGGATTCAGTTAAGGAGTTGATGAGCCTATAAAGTATGTGCCAAATAGAGATGTGGAACATCTCATATTTAGAAATGTGTAATAATTGTATTATAATAATAGTAATTTCTGTGGGAAAGGATAAAATAAGAAAATGGTTTGTAAAATAGTAAATTTTTTCTATTCCATATTGTTTTACCATTTTTATTTTTATTTTTTGTCGGTTACCGTTTTCTGATTATTCAGTCGACAGAACATTAGAAACAAGCATTGGTTAGTCGGGAATTTGTGTGGCCGTTTCCACCTAGTTCCACAGGAGTAAAGAGCTGGATCTCTTTCAAAGAAAAAAAGGCCCATATATGATCCCCATGGATCCAAGCTGTCCAACTAGCCGAATGGGCTGTTAGGCAATCTCTGGTCCATCCAACATTCTAGCCTTTCAACCCAGAATCTAAACCAGAAATCAGCGTCGTTCGTGGACTGAGCCGTAGCTCATCTGGCTTGTTGCTGGTGGTAGTAACAGGTGGTCGTGCTTCGAGTCCTCCGGGCCACACACGAGCCTCACCAGGGGATTATTCGCAGCTAGATTACTCTTTAGCTTTCTCTGCTTAAAGACTCTTTAGTCTGTGATCTTTATTAAGATAGTGTAACATGCTCATTACAGTATAGAGCTTTGAACTCTGTATATATCTTTAGAAGGCTGGTTTAAAAGAATAGGTTATATCTTTAACGTGTACATAGGAGAGTGAATTAGAGTGCGTGGTGGGTGTGCATGAGTTTATGTGTGCGTTCGAATCCTACAACTTATAGTCAGCTCAAAAACAAAAGAAGTCAGCGTCGTCCCCATTTTGCTCAATCTACTAGGCAATGCTTCAAATTGACTTGAGATCCTGAGCCCAGTTTAGTCGGCCCAACCAATCTCATCAATCAGATGGCTGGCCCAAGTCTCGCAGAAGGACATTAGGACAGCAGCTAGGGAGCAGAGTCACCAGACCGACGCACGCACGCGTTGAAAACTTGAAACCATGGCCTTGCACGGTTGCTCAGACATGGTTGCACGGGTGCGCGCTGCGTGGCCCGCACGTTCGCGCCCGTCGGCATCCGAGGAGAAGAGGAGAGCATGACACGCCCCACGCGGCCGCGGGCGCGCCTGCCGTTTCGGGGGAACTCGTGAGCCCCTGACGCGACACGCGCAGGCGGCAGGGAGGCAGCTGTGCTGTGCCGCTCCCAGGTCGGAAGGGAGGCAGGTTGCCCAATCGTCGGCTTCGCCGCGGAGAGCTACTCTTATACACTGGGAGTTGTACTAATCTTATACACTGGGAGTTGTACTACTCTAGTGGAGTATAGTTTACATGTGGGGATAGGTGGCGCTGCGCCGCTGCTGCTGCGCCTGCGCGTGCGGCTCCGAGCATCGTCGGAAAATCTTGGCCCGTTTTTGGGTCAAGGACCATAGCTGCGGAAGCTTCCGTTACCGTAGTAGGCATGGCTGCCTATAAACCCTAGGGATGCATAAACAATTGGTCGCTTAAGCTCCGGGCGTGTGGTACGCCAGAGTGAACGACTGCAACTTAACTAGTAGTAATAACACAGAAATGGTAGCCGTCCAATCGTACTTCCCAAAACCAAGTTAGGCCCTGTTATTTAGTGTGGATTTTGAATTTTTCATTCACACGTTTTTAAGCTAATAAACAGTATGTTTTATTTTAAAAAATTATATATAAAAGTTTCTTAGTTCATTCCAAATCAATTTTTCGTAGTTATTAATTTGGTCTATCTATGAGCAATGTTGAAACCAAAGTCCCTACCATAACATCACGTCACTATACCCCTCAATATAGGGGCTATCATAAGTTGCCCTTGATCGGGACACATAATCATTATATCTAAAGATGTAGTGAACCCACAATTAAAAGCAAGGGCCCAACTTATGTTCGTAGGTGTGAGCTTAGGATGGCTCAGGCTCACTGCCCCCGAGCACGAGCTCGGGCTATTCCCATTAACATATGCTCAAGCCTTGCCATGTAGGCCTAGAGTGACGAGTCCTGAGCATACCTCATCTGAGCTTAAAAAGCTATACCCTAAGATGTGGTTGTTATAGCTGTCTTCGTATTTAGTGCAATAGCACGAGGCGTGCCATCACACCTCATCCCTTCCTGTGCCTTTTTCATTAAGGACGATATGACTAATATCTACCTATTAAAACTTATGGCAAGAGGAACAAGATATTGATTAGCTCATCTACCAGTTGTCTTTGTTGGTACACTGTGTGACTTATGCCCCACATCAGGCGACGTGGGGTGGCAGGCGGTATGTTTGACAATTGTGCCGCCCGCCTAGGCCCATTGTTCCATTTCTACTCCACCGTCTCGCTGACGAATGGGCCCATAGGCGACACATGGGAGAGGAAGCCAGTTAAAGCAAGCCATTTTCCTCGTCTATAGATGGAGAGAGTGAGGGAAAAGCTAAATGATTTGATAGATCACACAACAATTTGTAGATGGACTCTTCATTTTCTTAGTTTGGTCATGTGATGCCCTCGTCGTCTATAAGGGAAGGATCGGAGCCATAAGAAGGATCAAACCCAAGCAACCTAGAATACACTAAGTGGTGTAACTCCCTTGATCACCTAAGAATACATAGGAGGAGGAGAGTATTACAACATCCCACAGCCTAAACCTATATAATCGCTACGTGTCTCATGTTCATATAGATTTTCCCATGAGCGCAAGCGTCTAGGCCCTTGGCCGAACTCAAGAAAGGGGTATTGTAGGATCCTTGCTCTCGATTACCATATGCTGACACTATTGCAAAATCATATAATCTACAATATCTCATAAGAAGTACTACCTCCGTTCCAAAATATAGGTATTCAAAAATACTTATATTTTAAAACAGAAGGACTACTCCTTTATATCAAGACTAAAAGTAAAAAAAAAAAGCTTAAAAGATTAACACAAGTTGTTTTTCCTCTGTTTATAGGAATGTTGATGTAGAAAATATGGTATACCCCTAGGTGTGTCCTAACTTCACCAGAAATATCGTATATCTAATTGTACAAGAAAATAATATCTCAAACATGGGATAGCAAACCGAGTAGATAAATAACCTAATGTGTACTAGGAAAGGACTACCTAGTCCGACCTAGTATGATTATGAGTGCTTAGTCGTATCCTTTCTAAATCCCACAAGTTATACTTAGATAAAAGGGCACATGAGGGTAAAAAACAAGGCCTCCCTAATCGAGGAGGGTATCAAGTTCTGAAAACACACAATGCCAAAGTCATACACATGAGTCACCATTAGGAGCCATACAATATATCATCAATCACATTGCTAAGATCAATCTCGTCAACTTAGTGGAGTAGGCTAGATTAGGGTATTCGCCCTATATTGACTATACCCTATACACTCGAGTACTATAGTTGAAATATTACTTGTCACAAAGATTTACAATTAGTCGAAACTCAAAAGAGCCTCATGATCCTTGATCATCCTAGGGGTGTGGGAGTAGCGGAATAAGCACAGTAGATAAATAGAGAGTGTTTATGGGTAAATGGAATAAGACACTTCTTAAGATCTGATTTATCTAAGAAATATCACATGACTCAAAATCATAAGTTTTACATTTCTCAACTATCAAAATGGGCAAAAATAAACCCACAATGACAATACAGCCCGTTTTAATTGGTGGTTTTCTTGATTTTTATACCCAATAGCATATTTTTACTTGAATTGCACCTAATAAGCTAGAGATGTAATAATTCAGGTAAAAAGACATATTATTTGGCTGTCAAAATCACGAAGATCGGTATTAAAGCCAGGTTACGTTACTCTTAGTTTTTTTCCGATATCCGAGTATAAAATATCTGGTCCAAAGTTAATGGTTGTTTTTTTTATATAGAAAAACTCAAGGTATAATGGCGTCATGATGGGCTATATGTTTCACGTACTCATAAATATTAATGGGATTGTCTATTTTGATACTTTTCTCTCCCCTTTTGAAATTTTCCTTCTTATCCTAGCCCCTGCTACCTTGCATCAAGTCTCCACCACAATATCTCCTCATAGACTAGACAAATTCTTCTCTTCACTTACTTTTACCAATCCTCAAGTGAAAACCTAGACCTAGACCCCATTTAAGGGAGTTTTTGACAATTGTAGTATTATCAAAATCTTCAGCTCCCAGAAAAGTCTAAATTCTCAATTAGATATGAGAATCAATAGCCATAGAATCTAGAAGAGAAAATTTCCTGTATACCTTAAAAATAAACCAGATCACTTCTATACTTCTGAATTTTACTTAATCTATTATATACCTTCGAGTTTTTATTTTAATCGCTTCTATACCCTAATGTTTGGTTTTCGTCGAATCTAACTATTAAGCTATTAGTATTTTCAAAAAAACAACAAACTACCCTCCCAAACCCATCGTCTCCAACCGAATCCACATCAGAGCCATGGAATGTGGCGCGGCTCCTCGTCGCTGTCCACGCGTGCGGCGCCTGCTCATCGCCGTCGAGACTGCATCCTCCCTTAGCCGCTGGCCCCGTGCTCCGATCGCAGCCAGCCCCCGCGCTCCTTGTCGCCGTCACATGTGCGGCGCCTGCGCGGCACCGTCGAGAGCGTGCCCTTGCCATCGGCCCCGCGCTCCCGTCGCCATCGGCCTAGTGATGCTAATGGATTGGCCTGGAATGGGCAGCAGCAGCAGCCTCAACGGTGCGCCCGAGTCTACAGAGCATCTCCAACCTATGCGTCGCCATCGCCACTCACCAGCCGGTGCGGCCACCGCCTGTACTCCGTGTCTCTTCTTCCTCTTGGTCCCGTCATTTTTTTTTCGATCGATCAGATCATATTCAGGTGGTCAAAGCAGTGAAGCAGCGCTGGCTTATGGAAAGTGGGCGACAGCGGCAATGCAGCACGCATGGGTGTTGGTCAATGGTCATCTCTTTTCTCTCTCTGGAGTTCGGTGGATTCATCTATATTTTAGATTTTATTCCCTCCAATTTTCTTATTAAGATCTTAAAGAGCGATGCTACCATTCATCCAAAAACTTGCTAGGTGGATTCTGATTTGATCTGTTTCTTTCCGGTGGAACATATTGATTGGTTTACTGAGTAATTTTATTATGCTCGACAGGAGTTGCAAACCATGTGAGCCATCCCACTTAGGTACAGATGGTGAAAACTTTCTGAACTATATGTATTTCTTGATGTCCTGCATCAGTACTCATGTTAGTTTTCACAGTGAACTGGGGCATTATTGAATTAATCTTCTGATAGTTTGTGTTGATACAACTAACCATCACTAATTGCTGATAAAGGATGGTACTAATTTAGCAAAAAATAACTAGCTATCATTTATTTCAAACTGAATATTGTCGTGCAAACATGGGCACTTTAACTGCTAAATTACATCGATCTGTTCAATGCAATTTAGATTGGTTGAAACATACTGTACCGTTGTTTGAAGGATTGGTGATATTTAATACTTGATGTGCTCCATATACATTGAAACCTTCTATTGAGATAAAATATTCTTGAGCCAAAAAGGATTTTACAACTAACTTTTTAGTCGTGAGAGTGTATCTTTACCCTTATTGTTCCATTGTTCTTTATCTCACACCTGAAGAATGGAGAACAATATAGATGAGATTCAGATTCTATCCAATGGTCCATGATTTCAGGTCAGCCCATGCTAAAGGGTATAATGGTAATTTCCATGCAAATTAACAGAATATAGAAAGGATTAAGTAAATCTCAGAGGTATAGAAATGATCGGATTAATTTTTAAAGGTACATAAGAAATTTTCTCAATCTAGAATAGTCACAATCTAAAAAAAATCAATTTTTCTAAATTTTTAATAACCAGCTACTTTTTATAATCTTTAACAAATAGGGCTCTACTTGATCACAAGCTCACACACACGAATCTCACCATCCTCTACTCACCATTAGCCATATCATCCCATGTCGTTGTTGTTCTTTTTTAAACCCCTCTCCCATTAAGCACTATCTCGATTTTTTTTTGCATGAATTCTTCGCAAACCCTCCCCCAAACATACACATGCTTTACCCCTCTCACATTAAGCACTATCTCGATTTTTTTTTGCATGAATTCTTCGCAAACCCTCCCCCAAACATACACATGCTTTACCCCTCTCCCATTAAGCACTATATCGATTTTTTTTTGCATGAATTCTTCGCAAACCCTCCCCCAAACATACACATGCTTTACACAAGTCCTGATCTACTCCTTTGGATAAAATGAGTGATGCATTTTAATTTTTTTTATGGTTAAAATATTTCTAATTTTTTAAAGATAGTAGTCTAATCAGAAAAAAAACTAAAAACGCACCAAGTAAAAATAAAATGAGTGAAGTGTACGATGAGTTGCTAAATTTGTTTGTCCGTGTCATTTAGAGTATAGAATTTATTAAAGCATGTTATCTAGGTCTTAAATTATTACAATCCTTCGAATCCTACATATCACTAACGTAACATGCCATACAAATGCTAACTTAACATCATCTTTTAACTTTACACCAACGTATATATGAGGCACAATTAGAATATCTAATTCTCTCTTTTTTTTCTTTTTTTCTTCTCGATGATGCCATAGCATGTCACATCAACACTATGTAGTATTTCGAAGAGATGGTAAACTTGATAACACAAGTGTAATGAGATCTATAATCTATATCTGTATTTTAATAATATAAGTATCCAAATATCACAAATAAATAAGTTTATAAACTGATCGTATATACTTTACTCGAGTAATAAAAAACACAGAGTCCCCTAAAGTAAAAAAAAAAAAGAAGAAAAGAACACAGAGCACGAATGAATCAATCGGTAAAAAAGCCGAAACGGCTGGGTCAAATCGTCGATCCATCCCCCCGTCCTACCTTCTTCCCGTATAGCTGACGCGTTCCGCGGGGGGCATCCGTTTGCGATTCTGCGAAGCGACGATGACACGACTGAGCATTGTCTCGTACGATTGCCAACCGCGACACGCCCGCACATCCCATCTCCCCCCGTACACGCGCCCCGCACGCAGAAACCCACGCCACTGCCGAGTCTGCGACGCCCAACCCCCGAGCCACACCCACACACCGCCCGGTCGTAGCAGAGCAGCTCCGCGCAAAAGGCGGGCGTACGCAACGTGCATAGCAGCGCCCCGTTGGCCGGCGCGCCACGCACGTCTCGCGTCCTCGCTCGCGCGCCAGCGTTTAAACCCACCCCACGCCGCGCGTCGCAGCCCACCGTTCGCTGCTGCTGATTCGCCGAGCCGACGCGCCCGCCTGGCCTGCCTCCCCTCGCGCTCAGGCGCGCAGCCCAGAGGCCCTCTGCCGGTGGCGTCGTGGCGAGCGTGCGTACGTGCGCGTGCAGGCGCTGCCGCTGAGCTCACCGTAGAGAGCGCCGTGGCTCGTATAAGCTCAAGCGCGCCGTCGGTCGCCGCCTTCCTCGCCCACCTTAGCTAGGCAGGCACCTAGTATCTCCCTCTCTCCCTCGCAGCGCCTAGCTCTAAGCCCGCGCTAGCCGGCTGCTTTGCTTGCGATGGGGGAGGCGCCGAGGCCCAAGTCGCCGCCGAGGTACCCGGACCTGTGCGGCCGGCGGCGGCTGCAGCTGGAGGTGCAGATCCTCAACCGGGAGGTCGGCTTCCTCGAGGTGAGCTGACATCACCCCCACCTTCCCGTCGTGTCACCTCTCTTCTTTCGAGTGAAAAAAGCGTGCATTTTTGTTTTTATTATGGGGAATCGAGAGAGAGAGAGAGAGAGAGAGAGAGAGAGAGGAAATCTCTGGAAAAAAAAAGTTGATGTGGAGAGCTCATCGGTTTGGGGCTTCGCGACGGAAACGAGGAGGAGAGGAGAGCTCGTCGCGAGAACCGATGCGCGACAGGCTCCCCTGTTCGGGACGTGCCCATGGTGTAGCACTACGTACGGCTTTGTCATGGCTGCCCCTGGCGTCTTCTTGCAGAGAGAACAAGAACAATGGAGCAGCCATGAACCAATGCCATTTCCCCTTCTAGAGTTATACTGCAAGTTGTTTTTCCTTTCCTGCGAAATCAGGCATTTCAGAATTACAGAGTAAGATTGCAAGTGCGGTACACTTCCGAAGTCTCCTCTTTGCGTTGCATCTTGCTGAAAGTCTGTAACCATAGGCATGGGCTATGGGGTACTACTAGTTGACAACGATAAAAAAGACTTCACTTTCAGATTTCTGCTTCTCTTGGGCGTGACATCGCCTGGCAATGGCAATCAGTAGGTAGACGCTGCTGCTGCTCATTGCTCGTGTTCTTTACTGCTTCCATTCATGGCACATGTAGCAGGACTGTAGGTCTGTAGAAGCCATGTGCATGTGCCTCGGCCTGACTGGGGCTCCCTTTTTGCAGCAAGAGCTACAGGGACTTGAACGGATTCAGCCGGTCTCGAGGTGTTGCAAAGAGTATGTATGAGCCCTATCTTCTCCTTTCTCCTTTCCCCGTTAGCCTCGCTTCTGCAATCTTGTCGTCGGCAGTGCTAGTGTTTCGCTCAGATGAGGCAACTAGCAATTTCTTGTTCATTCTATTATCAGCTTTTCAGGCTCAATGCGATCTTATCGCAGCTACTTTCAAGTTCGCATTATTAATATTTTGTTTCTATTATCTAAAAAAACGAGACACTCCATTCCTTTTCTCAGGAGAACATTAAAATTTCTTTTTATTAGTTTGAACTTGTGCTTCATATCATATGATGAGTTTCAGACAAAACAGGCTTGACTAGTCAAAAAGGATGGAAGTTAGTAAAAGAAAAATGAAAATTGGTAGAGAAAAGAGAAATTACATTGTTCTTTTGTTTACTTCCTGATTCCTGACACATTCCTCAAACCTACAGTTTTTTTAAAAAAAACAAGAAAATTCCTCACATGTACTGCAAAATTTACTATGCTTTGATTTTCTTGAATGCTTGTTAATAATCTGTACTAACTTCTGACCTGGTGGTCCAACAGTCAACATGTGAACTGTTCATGCATGGCCTACATTTCAATTTTGCTCCTTTTGGGACTGTACTATGTAATGTTCGAATGCCGATGTTGATTACAGAGATGCTAATGCTATAATATCACATTTGGCAGTGTCAACGAATTTGTCGGTGCAAAGTCAGATCCGCTTATACCACTGTATGAATATCTTCACTTATCATTTCATTCTTTTTAATTATTTTCCAATGTTTGCTGATTAGTGTTCTTTCCGGGCCTTTATTCTAGAAACCAAAGGAAGCACAGATCTTGCAGTCTCTATCGGTGGATAAGGTCCCTTGCTCTTCCCTTGTCCATGCTTTTGGGTGTACGGATAAGAACATTCTATTTTGCTATATTGTTGTTTTTAATTAGAAGTTGTTAAATGCAAGCCATGCTTTGTAGTAGTGAATAAGTAGGTACTCCAACACTCACAGTGCAAAGTAGTATGACAATATGCCGGTTTCATTTTGTTGCGGAACAAACTAGGTAAACAGTCAAACATTGTTACTCCTATGTGTTTCTGTTCTTGTCAAATGCTCGAACTGAATTTCACCCTATTAGCCCATTTTATCAAATGCTCACCCAATGAGCAGAACCTCACTACACCAATAAAGTGATTTGTCAGATATGTCACACTTTAATACTACATGATAACTCAGAGTACTGCCTTCTTTTGATGAAAAAAGTTACGGTATCTGACATCAGTTATGGTGGCATCAAAGCATTTTTTGCAGTCTTTATTAGTGGAGCCTATACTGTTCCCAGTACTGCAGCGCTATTTACACGACAAATGCCGCCTTTTTTCGTGCTGAACTTCTTCCAAATGATTTACTGTGCCAATGCTCAAAGCTCCCATAAAAAAATCTTAATCCTATTGTTTTTATCAGATCAAAATTGTGCACCTGCTTGTCATGTCTCTGCTGCTGGTGCCGGTGCCTCCCAAAGCCCAAGAAACCGAGCTGCTTCAGATGTTCTTGCTGCTCCTGTTGCGACACATCATGCTGTAGACCGAGCTGCTGCTGCCTGAAGACCCCTTCGTGCTGCGGCAAATCCAACTGCAGCCGTTGCAGCAGCAATTGCTGCACCTGCAGCCTTCCAAGCTGCCACTGCGGCTGCACCGGTTGCAGCCGCTGCCGACCGCGGTGTGGCGGCAGCTGCTGCTGTCCACCCAGCGACTGCTGCACCAGCTGCGGCGGCTGCAAACCGCCGAGCTGCGGCAGCTGCAGCGGCACGGAGCAAGGCTGCACGGGGTGCTCGTGCTCCTCCTGCCCACGGTGCTGTAGCTGCGCCGGCTGCTGCCCCAAGTGCTCCTGCGCGGCACCGTGCGTCAGCTGCCTCGCGTTGCTCCGCCGGTGCCTGACCTGCCGGTCGTCGTGCTGCAAGGGTCAGCCGTCCTGCTGCAAGTGCCAGTCGTCGTGCTGCGAGGGGGAGCCCTCCTGCTGCGGCGGCAAGGGATCGTCGGCGTGCTGCTGTGGCAGGTCGTGCCTCGGCGCGACGCCGGCGCCGTCGTGTCCCGAGTGCTCCTGCGGCTGCGCCTGCTCCTGCCCCAGGTGCAACGAAGGGTGCAGCTGCCCGTCGTGCGGCAATCCGTGCTGTGCGGGCGGATGCTTCTGCTGAAGTAGATCGTTAATTATAGTATGGTTTGTACTCTTCTTTTTGTGCTTATTAGACTTTGCTGGAATATGGTACTTACTGTAAATAATTAAACTCGAGCACCAAATGCTACGGTTGAAAGTAGTCCACTGTAGATGTTCCGCGCTAGAGAAGGATAAGCAGAGAGGAAGAAAAAAAAAGACTCCTCTAAGTGTAATTGACATGTGGGCTCTACAATAACCTGAGATGAGGCATGTGACGTCTTTTCCTATATGTGGACCAGCCCTTTCCTTAGACCGAGCCGTGTTGGCCAAGCCCCACATGTCGAGGCCATTCATTCACACTATGTTCTTAGAGGTTTATTTTATCTCCTCTAAAATAATACTTAAGAGAGAATATTTTATAGGAATATATTTTAAAAAAATTTCGAAGTTTTTTTAAAAAAATCTAGAAATTTAAATAATCTTCTAAAATTCATATCTTTTTAAACGTAACTCTAATTTATTTTATTTAACTTCTAGAATTTTTATAAAAATAAAATATATCCAATGGTATTATTATTTATTTAGTATTTTATTGTATTTTTAGAGTTTTATTAGGGTTTTCCCTTGTTTCACGCATAGTTCGACGTGGAAGATTCTTGGGCACCGACTTTAAACAACTTCTTATCGACTAAGAGAAAAGTCATCTTTAGTCATATTGTTCTTAATTTATAAAATATAATTGTTTTTAAAGTTATATGCTTAGCGCACGTAATTAAATTAATCAGCCTCAGCTTGTGCTTAATTGACAGAACAATCCAATTTGTGCATTACTTTCCGTAAGTTGTTGTTAAATCATATTCTTATAACTCCATCATAATGGTGTTTGAAAATTATCACTTCTTGAGCAGGAATATCATTGTCATATATTACACTATTGTTTGTCGTTATGAAAAAAAAAAGGTTGTGAAACCTTTTACAAAAACCTGACTATAGAGTCGATGTATTTGAAAAAAAGAAGAGGTTTGCGAAAACTTATGATGCGAAACTTTGCCTGTATAGTTTGGTTTTGTAATCGCATGTATGGATTGATTTATTAGCGAATTACATCAAACATCTTATAGTATGACTATATGAGTATTTATGATATACTCCTGGCTAAGTAATTAGGTAGCATATAGAAATTCTATATGTCAATAATTTTAGAACGTTGGGGATGAGGACATGGGATCTTAGACATTTACTATCCGAGATAGGTGTCCTTTTAGCCTCTTTCAAGACAATTGGTTTAGTATAGAAGATATCCCTATTATGTACTAGGTAAATAAAAGTATGAGACTTATCTAATAATAGGTTTTAAGATATTCGACGCAATAGGATATTTATGGATTGGCTTGAGAAATGCCATGTCATGAACTTCTGGTGTCAATAGGTATCCAGTATCAGTTTCATGATGTATGAGTAAAGTGTATAAACTCTACAGTGTTTTAACTACACAAATAGTCGTGTCCATGGTTAAAAACGAATAGCGAGATAAAGGTTGTATGTTTTGTTGAAGAGATGAGAAATAAAAAGAAACTAAACTTTGTTATCATGTGTTGTGTGGTTGCAAAGCAAACCGCATTGGATTGTGGCGGTAAATTTCTTTCTAAATGAGTTGTGAAACTCACACTTAAAGTTTACGAAACATTTTCAAATGAAAAAATTACGAAATAAGCCTTCCTTTATAGCTTGTATACACATGTTTCTGTGACTTGTGAATTCTCTATTGTGTTTTTTTCTCTCTCCTTAGTTCAGGTGAAAGATGTTAAATAGTTTGTTTTCGTCTCTAAACCCATGCCAATACCTGTAGATTGGTATTTTAGCCATGTTAAGTTTCGCTATTGTAGTTTTTTTTAAAAGTTGTTGCCAAGATTTTATCTGGCATGATAACAAGGTATTTGTTTATTTATTATTATTATTTTATTACCGTGGATACTAACTTAAAATTTTGAGATTGGCATCTACATGCACGGTTTTGTTAGAGATGGTTCGCCATCCTCGATGGTATGTCCTATCTGACATGTAGAATAATTTTCTATCATTTTACTTATGGAAAAAGATTTTGACTAGAAAAGTAGGACGAGTAGAACACAATTCAGCAAGAAAGAAAAAAGATGTCAGTCTATAATTGTGGTGATGGACGCAGCAGTATTCAGATATGGTCAGATCGTGGCAAACATAACCGTAAGCTTTGTCCTTTGAGTAAGCATGGGCCCGATCTTACGAAAGAAATGGAGAAAGAAGTATTATTAGTCAATTGTATCATAGATGCATTACGAGTATCTTTAGTGTTATCATCGTTGATGTATCATTGAAATTACTGTCGTACCAAGGAAGTTGTATTTAGTCTTGATTTAAAAATATCAGAGTTTCAACTTGAAGAGGGGGACAGGTTTCATAGAAACAAACCAAAAATCTCCAAAAGAAGAGAGAAGCTTCACATCTCAAAT
The DNA here is from genome assembly GCA_030770085.1 of Oryza coarctata. Classification (NCBI taxonomy): domain Eukaryota; kingdom Viridiplantae; phylum Streptophyta; class Magnoliopsida; order Poales; family Poaceae; genus Oryza; species Oryza coarctata. The sequence goes on along the minus strand of CM061476.1, from coordinate 18,404,860 downwards.
CTTTCCCTCTACCATGGCACGGGAGGCGGGCGTGTCGTGCACTCGTGGCCAGTGCTCCTGGGCGCCTACCGATCGACGCTCGCGCGCAGCACCAAACCCATTTGGCGGCCACACGCCAAGCGCCGCACTCCGCTGCTGCTTAATATCACATTACCATAAATTTTAAGTAAGTTGGAATAATATACTTTCAAGTGCGATGTCTAAGCGCGTTCACTAAGTGAGGCGCAATCATTCGTTTTTCTTCAGATTACATCATACCGTGACAAATTCTTGAAAACTTCATCCGTGTCTGGACCACAAATTGAGAGAGTCAACTATCGTCGTCAACGGATGATCCACGACCCCATCCAAGCGCAAGTTTGTTTTGTTTTAATCATACGCAGCATTTAAGATCCAAGCGCAACGCGATGCAATGCAACATAATGACAATTTCAATAAAAAAAAGGTTTAAGGCATCTACGTCGATCTTTAGAGTACATATACTGCATATTATATGACACGAAGCTTGCGAGCTTGCTGCGAGGCTGCCGTGATAGCTGACAGCTCCGTCGCGGCGACGACGACGACCGTGTCCAAGTCCACTCAAGCCTCGGCATCTCATCTACCTTACGCGGTTGCATTCGCATCATGAACTCTCATATATTACGAGCTTAATTAACCTAACAAACAACCGGTTGCAGTTAGACGGATCGATCAGGCTGAGCGGCAACAATGGATGTGCCGTTCTTCGTCGCCTTCACCCTCATAGCGCTCCTCTCCCGGTACGTCCCCTTCTCGCTTCCTCCAATGGCGCGAGACCTCCTCGCCGACAACTCGGCCGAGCCGGCCCGCGCCGCCAAGTGCGCCGTCTCGGTGGCCGTCGCGGGGATGGCGCTGCTGGTGTCCCTGCAGTGCGGCGCCGGCGGCGAGCACTACTGCCCGGACGTCAGGATGGAGGGGAGAGCGGTGTGGCTCAACTGCGCGGCGCTGTTCCTCGGCATGGTCGAGGTGGGCATTGCGGTGCTGCTGCCGCCGTTCGCCCGCGTGTCGCCGCTCGTCCAGGTGGCGGTCGAACACCTGTCCATGTTCACGGAAACCATCGCGGTCACCGCGTTCGCGCATGACTTCTGCATCTTCGTCAAGCTCTTGAGATTGAAACATTGAGGCGGTATAGAAACTAAGAACCGGAGCCCATTGTTCATTTGTTTTTCGAGATTTTGTACAATAATGCAGCATTTACGTTGTAAAAGATCGATGAACTTCAATGTGAGAATGCCATTCACTGTTCACTTTACGACGCGAAGTTTGCTACCGCTCACAACACAGGCCAAAGAAGCAGGAAACCGTGTGCACGGCGTAGCTATCTCGAGAATGCGAATGTGCGAACGAACGCTTGTGGCGCGTTCCTCTCAGCGAACACTTTCGGTGGGCCCTGGGCATCGTAGCAACTCCCTTGGGCTTCAGGCCTTCAGCCAGAGCGTGTCTGACTTGCACGGCCTAATAACTCTAACTCTTGATGGGCAACCAAAGCGTGTGTGACCAAAAGTTTTGCGATCAAAAGTTGGTTCTCCAACACCGTCCGATAATGATTCTGCAGCCCCAGATTCGGGTTTTCGTAACCGTCCGATCACTATTCTGCCGCCCAAAATCGGTGAATGACTTCATGAGAACATTTTACGGTAAGAACACTATACTAATACAGTAATACAGTAATACTCTTGTGGCAGATTCCTCTGCACTTCTGCAGCCTCCCCGGCGACGTATCAAAGGACGGTACTCGCCAGCGACCACTATTCTCCCTAGCCGGTGGCTTCCTCTCCGGCGATCTGGCCATGACGACCGGGTGCACCACGATTCCAGGTTCGGCGGCGGTGACGGCTACAGCTTCGACTTGGTGGGTGTTCGAAGCATGAAATTCGCCTTCTCCAACATAGTTGAGGCAAGCGCGACCATGCCCGTCGATGCATAAGGAGATAAAAAGATGATATTGCCGAGTCAATTTAACAATTTTAGTATATTTCTCTAACATACTATAATTATATAATTATATTATACTGATATGCACCTAAATAATTAGGGGAATGAGATTTTGGGTGAACATAGCGTGACGGTATAAAGTCTAGAGTTAATGAACTTCAGAGAGTTATGCTATGCAAGGCAAGACATATTTTTTTCCTCACCATGCCAATAGGACCAAAACAAGGTTTTCAAGGCAAAATAGCAGGTAACCATTGACCCATATGCTATCTTTGCTCTTGATTAACCACGATTAAAAATCCAAAATCAGGATTCTCATCACACTACTGGCACATCACTGCCAGGAAGAGAACACTATCAATAAATGAATAAATCCCACACCAAAAAACCAATATGGTGTTTGTGTGGCTTTATCACAACACCTCTAAGATTACATACAGATCTTAACCTCTAACCTTTTGTTTTCCCTAGTAGTATTCCCATATGTTCATCCTCTTTAAGTCTAGGCCATGAATTCTAAGTGCCACTCTTGCTCAGCATGCTTCGGTGCCGCCTAAGCAAAGAGGTGTATGATACGATTGAACCATCACGTTGAAGCACGTTGTCAGCATGGATTGCAGAGTTTGGGTACTTCTGTCGGTGTCGGTCATGGTGGCTCTGGTGCTTCTCTTCTATCATCGCTTCGATCCTCATGTCAACCTTCTTTAGGCTATCCACATGCTTGGTCTTGCTCTCATCGTCCTTGTTATCTCCTACAACAACAGTGAACACAAATGTACCAACTTGAAGGTAGTCGTTCATGTCCAATATAGGCTCTAAGGCCTTTACCACCTCTCTCATGGTGGGTCTGGACTTCGGCGATGTACTTAAGCACTTGTAGGCCACCAATGCGGCCTCCTGGGCTCCTTTGTAGGAGTATTGGCCCTCCATGGCTTGGTCCATGATGACCCGGTGAAGTTGGTCGGGCTTTTTGAGGTATTTTTTGGCCCAATCCACTAGGCTTTGCTCTCTATGGCGACGAGATCGGTCAACCGAACGCCGCCCTGAGAGCAGCTCTAGTAGTACCACTCCAAAGCTATACACATCACTCTTATTGGTTAGGTGTCCTGTCATAATGTACTCTGGTGCAGCGTATCCATTTGTCCCCATGACACGTGTTGTGACATGGGTTGCGTTGCCCTGTGGTCCATCCTTCGCAAGCCCAAAATCGGAGAGCTTGGTGTTGAAGTCCTGGAATCCAATGAACCAGATCAGGTTAGGCAGAGATCTCACAGCTAGTAATTACAGGGACATGCAGAGGCAATGTTTATGTCAGAGTCATGCTATCAGACCAAGCCATGAACTGGGATAACGAAGCGGCTAGAGAAGACAGCGTGAGCTGGGATCTCTGCATGTTGGGCATCTAGGAACCTTCCAAATTGTCTTCCTAACGAACCCAGCCAACGATTTTGGAACGTGTGTCACGCAGACTTTGACAGTCTTGCGTACGGTCAAATTTAAACTTGACAAGTGGTGTCCCATCGAATTTTCAGAAATGGATAGCAAAAAAAGATCTGAAATTAATTTCACTGCAGGCTAAATGTTCAACCACACAGCTGATGTTGTCAGTTGTCACCCTCAACAGATGGTAATTTTCTTGCAAGACTGAAATTTCTACTGCAATTTAGTGAAATGACGGCGAGAAGAACAGTAAAGTCAAGGACGGGCTTCTCACCGAGTCGAGGAGGATGTTGGATGCCTTGAAGTCGCGGTAGATGACTGGCGTGTCGGCGTCGTGAAGGAAGGCGAGCCCCTTCGCCGCGCCGACGGCGGTCTGCATCCTCCTCATCCATGGCATAGGGCCATCAAGACCTGCACACACAGGACGGTTCAGGTCAGCTTTCAACAAGTCTTCCCTGAATTTTTCAGAGCGGAAACTTCAGCCATGGCGTAAGCATTAAGCGCCAATGATTTAGCTTAACCACTCGTGTAACCAGCAGTAATCTCCAGGATTAATTGACGATTGCGACGGCGCGGTGAAAAAAGAAATTGACAGTTGGTGATTAATTCCGTGTGCTTACTTTTGAAAAGGTGCTTCTCCAAGCTCTCGTTGCTCATGTACTCGTACACCAGCATCCGGTGCTCTTCTTCGTAGCAGTAGCCGATCAGTTTGACGAGATTCTTGTGCCTCAGCTGACCAAGGAAGAACACCTCAGCCTGCAAGAAGGAAAAGTCCATTGATTAGCACTGTAAAGCTCGAGCTCAACAATGGCGGAATGCGTGAGATGGAGAGTTGGAGAAGGTGGTGTTTGATGACATACCAGCCACTCCCTGTGACCCTGCGTGCCGCAGTCGAGGTCGAGGTACTTGACGGCGACGTCCTGCGCATCGAGGCCGGGGCGGAGGTCGTCGCCGACGCGGCCCTTGTACACTGGGCCGAACCCGCCGGAGCCTAGGTAGTTGGCGCGGAAGAAGCCACCGGTGACGGCCTTCATCTCGGCGTAGGTGAAGGCGTAGAGGTTCGACCCGGACAACGTCAGCGACAGGTCCTCCGGCGTCAGAGTCCCCGTCGAGCTCAGGCTCGACAGCGACACCCTCGACGCCGACGACGACGACGACACAAGCCTCTGGTGACCACCCCCTCTCCTCCTCCTTCTCCGCTCCGACGGCACGTCCTCGTCGCCGCCGCCGGCCACCCCGCCCACGCAGCACAGCATCGACTTCCACGACCGCAACTCCGCCATCGAATCGATCCAATCACCACGCAGCTCGCAGCAGCAGAAACGGAATGCACTTTGCTGTGTCTTGCTGCTCGACGAGACGGACAACGAGTTTGAGAGAGCCTGCGTAGTTGTCTTTCCAAGAGAAGAAGAGGAGTACAGAGAGTTGAGGAAGCAGCTGCACCGGCAATGGCGTGATATATAGGCGCGGGCCGTCGTCCAGTCCTAACGGGAGAGGCCGAGGCCGTGCCTTGACCGTGCTGCGGGGCACGAAACCACGCACGGGTGCGCGGGGTTGCGGCGCCGCGAGGGCTGCGGAAAACGGCGTCCAAACCGGCCAAAGAAAGGCTAAAAAACGGAGTGGTTGAGCAGCAACTGGTACTGTTTCCGCGGCTGCATCGCTGGTCCCTATAGAAACGGTGAAAAATAGTTTCTTTGGACCGATCTCGTAGTCTCGGGCCTCGGCTGCTTTTCACCACATGTGCTGGCACTGTGAGCTTGGTCCATCCTTCCTTGCTACGAAATGTAGAATTTTTCTCTCTTCTTTTTTGGGTTCAATTCTCTCCACGCGTCACAGTTTCCTCCGCTTAAACGTGATGCTGACATCCTTGTAAAACAAGTGATCGAGTTTGTAGGGGAGAACTTGGGATTGCTTTTAGAGGAATTAATCGTGCGTGCTCCATGCAGATACTACACTGATTAAGCAATTCCAAGTGCATAAGATCATGTGAAAAAGTTTGGGCAAAATATTTCATTCTTTAAAAGTTTGCTTCTAGTTGGGTGTTTGTCCCCCCTTTTTTTTAAAAAAAAGGTTAACTGGGAGTACTCAGACTGAGGATGCCAAAACCAGAGTTGTATTCCGAGGCAAAGCAGCGGATGAAAAGAAGGTTAAGCCATGAGCTGCATCTGGTTGCAACCTGAAGCAGGTGGAGCAGCAAAAGGAATCTCATCCTTCCTCCCACAACGTTCTGGCCCCCCATCCTTGTTTAATTAGAGTAGTTCTCATGATCCTTCCACGCACGAGTGAAATGCAATTATGCAATCGCAGACGAGATGACAGGGAATTCTGAACTGAACCGCATGCTCTGAGGTTTGAACAACCGTACAGTATGCAGACAAAAATCTCTGCTGGAATTTACAGGCCAAGGAGATAGGCACCAAAATTATGATGGTTTTGTAATTAACCCCTGCTTAGAAAAATAAGTAGGGATCTCAACTGTTTGCTAACCGGTATTCCGCCTAGCTGTCGTGTTTAATTCAGGACCTGTTTGGAACGTAGTAGAGCAAAACATAGGAAAGAAAAACGCAGGAATGCACATATAAAACAAAAACAGAGGGATAAAAAAGCGTAGGAAAATAAACAAAAGAGCTGTGAGCCTGCGAACGGGCCTCAGTTGAGCTTCTCGCGTTTTATTTCCTGAGAGATTTGTCCATCTGCGACACTGTCTCGCACGTTCGCCGATAAGGAATGTTCTCTCTGGCTTAGATTAGATTATTCCCAGTCCGTGCCGTCTTGCCCTTGCTCCGAAGGTTAGTTTACACCTGTTTCCTGAACTCTGAATCTCCGATAGGATGAGATCAGCAGCTGCGATAAAAATGAAAAGAAAAAACTTCCAAGAAAAGATGCACGAAGCAACAGTTCATGTTCTTACGGGGCAAGAAAGAGGAGGATAAATGAGCAAATAAACACTCTGCGTTGATCGTGCCCTTTCTGTTCGTTTCATTAGGGATGCGTGATGCGTGCCATGACCGATCGATCGAGCAGCTGGCGTCGAAATTTCTCAACATTTCAGCTCTTTTTTTACGGTTTCATTCTCTTTCCCCTTTTTTTTTTTGCTTGGCTTTCAGAAAAGACAAGACAAGAGTTATTCCTTTTTTTTTCTTGCAGCAGCATTAACGCACGGTATGCCGTAAGCGAGTTGACCTGCATGCCGTCCCAATACTTTTCTAGGAGTACTTCCCTGCAACATGGATGGTACTAATCCGGTGAGCTGTAGCAGCTGGCGCAACGACTTTGAACCGATGGTCACCTCTGAGCTCTGTTTCGGAGTCGTAGAGGAGTAGTCTTCCGAGGCGGCCGCGGACTGGTCGGCGTCGGCGCGCGTCGATCGGTTCGAAAGCGGAAAAGGGCAAAGCACGCCGGCGTGGGGTGCATGGCTCGATGCCGATGAGCGGCAAAAAAAAAAAAAAGGCGCCGAGACCGGGTCCTCCCTGCTTTTGCGAAGAGCAGCTCGTATCCGTCCAATCAAAAAGCGGTGGCTCAGATTAAGCGCACCAGTGACAATGCCAGTAGTAACAAGTTAGGAGTAGTAGGCTTCATGCATCTTCGATTTCGAATTCGAACTTGAGAGCTGGGAAAGAGACGGAACAGGTGCAGGCGGTGACCGGCCACTGCAAGAACATGACTAGCACTTGTGGTGCGTTCCTTTCAGATGTTCAGATTATCAGATACTCCCCTAGGTTGCTCTCTTGCTGATCCACCACGCACGCAGACGGTAGGGAAACCCATGCATGCCCCATAAGGTGATAAGGCATGCGAGCTTCGAAGGCATACTACTACAACATACACAGTGAACACTGAACACTGATGTCGATCGTGGGGGTCTGCAATGGCGTGCACGAACCCAAAACATGTTCAGTTCGATGCATGCATGCGCTGATAAGATGGCAGAGGGTCCTACACATCTACTCCTCCTGCTGCCCTTCCTCATCAGAGAGGAAGGTGCATCACACACGCACGAGGACCACGCGTGATTGCGTGCGTGCCCGCATGCTCCTGGGCTCCTGGCTGGCTGACCATGTCCGAGATAGCTATGCAGACAATGCATGCATCATGTACACGTACTATGTCTTCTCTTATACTCTGCTCGATCCAGGTGTTGGGAATTAACCTGGACTGGATTTGATCTGCTGCCTTCCCGGCGGTTCTCGTTACAGGCTACAGTGTCAACGTGCAGACTGCCAGCAGCTTGTTTTATCCGAGGTGTTTGGATCTATCTGCGAGCTGCCAAATGCTACTGGATTTTGACCAACGTGTGTGTGTGCGCGCGCGCACCCCCGTCCACACCGGTTGTTTGAAAGTAAAAAAAAAATGTCTACAGATCTCACATGTTGTTTTCAACTCGTCGATGCATATATGTTTGGTTGATTTTTCGTATTAGCTTGGTACTGTCGATCATGTTACTGTAGAGGTATAATTGTGTCGGTGGAGAAATCATCACGTAAAGTTGTGGATACTGGATACGTACCTTGTTTTCTTCAGAAACCTGTGTGTTTTGGAGGCGTCCATGATACATCAACATCTTTCCATCAACTGTTTATGCTCACAAAATATCGAAATGTTAGTTATGTGTGATGCATGCGGAAGGGCACACGTCAACGATTTGTTGCAGATTCCGTACAGCTCAGGACGTTGCCGACTCGGAGAAACTCTGGGTCTCACGGTCATACGTGGAGATTCGTGCGGCAATAACCCAAAACATGAAAGATCAATCAGGCTTTCGACCAGAGGTAATAATAATATCTTCTTGCTGTTACGTTGCTGCTGGGTTCTGTCGTCCTCTGTTTTTTCTTCCATTCGTTTATTATGAAAACAATGTGAAGTCACAAGGAGATATTGTGTGTCTGAAACTTTATATCGACAAGGATTGGTAAAAAAACAACCATGTTGGCTTTTGGAAAAGTTTCTACCTTCAGATGAAAAATCTTCTTCATATTTCTTTTTTGTTTGAATTTTTAGGATTCAGGCCTTCAGGGTGGTTGGACAAACTTTCTTTTTTCTGTTAAAAAAAAACGAAGAAACCATGTCTCACAGTGTTTTTGTTTTTCATGAGATGTTGAAGGTTTGAAGCAAACATCCATCTAGTTTTTGGTTTTCATGAGATGTTGAAGGTTTGAAGCAAACATCCATCTACCATTTCCCTTTAGAAAAGTTTCTAGCAATCATCATATGATAAATTTTCTTCATGCATGTTCTTTTTTTATTGGATTCGGAGGGTTAGTTGGCGAACAATTCGCAAAGTTATACCGAATAAACATTTTGGAAGCCGAGAGCTACTAACTAGTCCATGATGTCATAGCAAGCTTACTGTAATACCTAATTCGCCATGCTTGCTGAACTTTGCTGATAAGTGACGGCAACCTCAATTTTTTGTTGTGAGAGCTAGCTCAAAATTTTTAACAAAGTAGTAATTCACCATGTTCTCTTAAGAAGCCACTTCGGAAAAATTATTTGAAATTTATTTTGACAAGGAGGTAGAAAGCATCTCTGAAGTTTGGAAGCATAAACAGGTTGGCTTTTGTGAACGTTTCTATCTTCAGATGAAAAAAATCACCCTTCATATTTCATTTTTGTTTGAATTAATGGGGTTCAGAGTTGGCTCAACAAACTTAATTAAAAATAAAGAGGCCTGAAGAAACCATGTCTCACCTTTTTATTTTGTTGAACTGTTGATGGTTTTAAGTAAACATTGATATACCATGTTCCTTTAGGAAAGTTTCTAGCTATCTTCATATGATAGATTTTCTTCACGCATATGTTTTCTTAGGGTTAGTTGGCCGAACAATTCTGAGGTCTCTCTATACTGAATAAACAATTAGGAGGCCGAGAGCTACCAACTAATCCATGATGTCATTATCTGCAAAGAATAATCCATGGTGCAATAGCACGCTCGTTGACCGTTGCGGATTAGTGATGGCCACCTGAATTCCTGCTTTGAAGTTTGCTTAGAAAATTCACATCTTGTAGTAATTCACCCTGTTCTGGCCAGTTCTGCTTTATAGGGCATGGAGGAGCTTAGCTGGAGTATACTCGAGTGCCTCAAGATCATAGAAAACGGAATACGGGTGTCGAACGGATAAGGTGCTGTCAAGTGATTAATAATCAGAATATGGATGATTAAACGAAATTATATGGAATTTTGACGTTCGCACTAATATGTACATATTTGATGTTAATGTAAACGGAAGATATAAAATATATCATCTTAATAAAAAATATATGTATTATCTCTTACTATATAATGAAAATATCATTATTAACTCAAAACATACCAATATCAATATATATTCATACAAAGAGTGCAGCTAGACTGCAAGTTCACCTTAGTTCGATAAACTTATTTAGAGGCTAGTTTTTTTAATAAACGGATATTAATTAGCAGTTAATTAGATGGAAAATGATTGACTAATTGTGACATGCATGTGCATAATTACTGTAATTACTCTAATACCTGAATGCTGCTCCGACTTGATCTTACGGTTCGGTTGGGCGAGCGTTACCGTTTTGAAGGCCGATAAAACGGTCGTGGCGGCCGACTTTCACAACACTGGAGTGCCTTCTCTTTTTCAGTTCATACTGAATTACTGATGCTAATTATGAAGAACAGTGGTGTTCGAAACAAATTTCAAGCGTGTGAAATAGCCGTTTTCCATGTATAATTTTTATGGACACGGAGTAATATACTTACGACTACACCATCACATTATGGATACTTTTGTATGGTACCTAATGTTACCCAATATATGGATCAATAGGAATAAAATATTTTTTATGCGTATCGATATCAGTTTTAAGAGTTCAATAGAGCATAGATAAATTATCACCAAAACTGCATTTACTTGATAAAGTCAGCCATGAATCGTTCTAGGGTATACAACACTACACAAAGCAAGCAAAAGACGACATTAGAAGAAAAGTTAAATCTAAACCACAAGCATTCCTAGATCAAAACACTAAAAATTTTTATACACTGGTTGCTTAAAAAAAACTCATCCATGATTATATGTGTGTCTTCATATACTTTTAGGAAAGGGATAATAATAGTAAAAGTGAGTACATAAGCAGTAAGTCATGAGAATCAATATGACATATAAATGTTATTAAGAGAGGTTATTTTAAATCGACACCACAAATTCTAAATGTGTTCTTGTGTTTTTTAAATTATCGAAAAGATACTCACACCTCAATCCATTTTAAAAGTTGTCTTACAAGAACTCACCACAACTAATAGGGACATGCTTGCATCTTAAACCATTTTACATGTCGCTTCGTAAAGACTTATCTTGATTCTGATTAGGAGTGTACGGTCCTAGACAATACCTCCATTTATGTGATTTCACATTCTTTTTCTTTCTCAATCACATCTCACTTCATCTTAACTAACTCCAATTTTAGTGTCATACGACACTCTAGGTCACACAGCTCTGTTTTAGACCACTCATGTCTTTCACTGGTTACATAGGCTAGTTCTCGTAACAATTTTCATATCACAATAAATTTTTTCATTAAAATTTTTCAAATACAAGACTACGCTAGAGAACCACTTCTCATCTATCCATAATCATGTGCATGGTTGTTCGTTTATAAACAGTGCACACTTATCCATACAACACGAGCTTACTCAAAATATCTAATACATATTGATCAGATACATATGGTGAAGAGAGGATTGCGACAAGGCCTTTTTGAAGCATTTCCAGGATAGCCGATTATTAACTAAACATGTTCCAGACTAAGTATCAAGTAAGTTCTAGACTTCTCATACTTAGGGTCCCATAGGCGCATCCTAGATATCACCTCGATGATTTTATGTCTAGTGACTCCCGCACACATCTAAGATCTATAATTATTTGGCTAGGGGTATCACATTCCACCCATGTTATCGTATTTTAATATAATTAGTGAAACTTCTTAAGAGATTAGTCCTTATATGCCATGCGAAAGTCAGGTTATATAGGTGATGATTATCCATGACCATAGGTGTCAGTATGTCATACCATTTTTAAAAAATATTTTATCCCGTCGATAAATTTTAAGTGATAGGTGTGTCGTCGGTACTCACTCTTGATGAGCACGAGTACCAGGTAAGTAACAGGGCGATAAATGTGTAGGGTTATCAACAAACAGCGAGAGTAAGTATAACAAGTGGGTTCATGGCTAGGTGAGGCTAGGGTAAGAGAGGCAAAGTAGATTTTTATTTCTCTAGTGGGTAGGTTAATGGGCTCGGGCGGGTGATGTTGGGTTGGCTAGGTGGGCCAAGGTGGTTTGGGCTAAGCGGAGAAAGAGGGTCAAAGACTTGTGGGCTTCACCGACGGATGTGTTGGCTAAAATACGCGGCCTAGCCTAGGAGGCCTGTGCGAGGAGGGGACAGCAAGCGTGGCTACCATGTCGTCGGGCAGGATCGATGGTTAGCGGTGGCCAATGGCGTTTCATCAAACATTGGTGATCCAATGCAATTGGCTGTCATGGTGCTAAGAGGGGAGGAAGATGAAGTAGGTGTATGGCTCGGATTTGCTCGGGGAGGCAGGGATGAGGTTGGGGGTGTGTGGCAGTGGAGCTCCAGTAGAGAGGCGGCATTTGGTCACCGTCGATGATCAATTGAGCGACGTAGGTGGCTGGCTAGGACTTGGCTAGAGGCGGGGTGAAGTGAGGCAGAAAAGGAAAGAGAACCTGTAGATGCTACCTTGGAGAATGTGGATAGACAACGGCAATGACACCTGGCGGAGAGAGGAAAAGAGAAAGGAGATGTGGTGGCAGTAGGGGAGCTTAAAGGGAGTCTGAATGGTGTGAGGCCAGATGAAGAGCCCCATGGCATTTTATAGCCATGGGGCTACGCATGGAGACAATGGCGAGAGACAATGTGGCATAGTGCTACACGCAGGCGACGAGTGACCATATAGCGCTACGCGAGGCGACAAAGCATGGGGTGACATTATGATAGTGCTTGCCGGAGCGAAGGGAAAGAGAGAGCACGGGCAACATGGTGGCCAAGTCAGGATGGGACGGAATAGAGGAAGTGTACATGCTTGCTAGGACCTGGACTAAATATAGTGGAGTCGCGCTAGGATTTGGCGGTGAGGAGCATGGTGTGTCGATTCTCAGGGCGACAACAGTGCATTGTTCGTGTGCACGGCGCAGACAAGAGCGACATGTTAGTGGGTGTTTCCGATGTGGTAGGTAGGCATGATCGCACGTCGAGGAGTACGACACATTTAACTGAGTGCTCGACGTGCATAGGGCAGTGTTGGAGGTAGGAAACGGCGGTGATACGTGTTGAGCGGCTATTTGCGATGTGGTCGGTGGGTAGGTCCGATCTATCGGCTAACACGTTAAGTCGTGAGCACGTGCGACGGCCGCGAGTAAGCGAGCAGCGACGAAGCCTACCGTGGGTCAAGTTGGGTTGGGTGGTGCGGGTGAGAAGAGGAAACAACGGTCTTAGTCTTTTTGAAATTCTATGAATATTTTGAAAAAAATAATTTAAAAGTTTAAATTTGAACTTAGAGAATTTTGAGATATCTTTGGAAGGAATTCTTTTGGAGTTTGCATGCTCTTTAAAAAATCTCAAAAGATCCAATTTTTTTAAGTTTTTTATTTAAATAGTTTTTTTTCACGCGAAAAACACGTGCTTTACAACTTTTTACTGCATTTCCATGAAAAAAAATTATTACTCACTTCATTCCATATTTCATTTTATAATTACGTTTTAACTTTTTATCAAGATTAAACTTCTTTTTGTTTCACTAGTTTATAGGAAAATATTTTAACATTATATTAAAATATATTTAATATTATATTTAATAAAATTATTTTAATGTTGTTATATTTTTTATAAATTTAATCAAATATAAGAAAATTTTACCTTTTTAAAAAAATCAAAATATCTTATTATAATATATAACGGAGGGAGTATCAGTAGCCCAGCGAAAAAAATTATGCCCGGCAAAATTACTATTAGTACAGAAATTTACTCTGTACTTCCGTTGTTGGGACGTTGGACAAACTTAATTTCGTTGGACTGTGGTTAACTAGCGTCATCGTCTTCACACATCACAATCAAATTGCATAAATATCTAGATTGTTCTGGACCAAGAAAGCCACGAGATATAAAAAATTAGCCAGCCTAGAAAACGGATAAGAGGGCAGAAATTGGCGAGTTGGTGGAGCCAAATTCTGTGGCTGCATATCATCAAGCCATGACCTTGAATGGAAAGGACGTTTTAGTTATCTAAACTATCCTCTTAGAAGTCACATGGAGTATATTCATAGTACTACAAGATTTGGCCTAACTGTAATTCAGCCATATCAGAGCTGATGACGGAGCAGAACTTGCAGGTTAATCAATACCTCACCAAGTTTCTGATTTCGAAATGAAATTAATTTTACAGCATTTGATGATGACACCGAATAACCGAAACACCTATACTCTTGAGTATTTCCAGTGGCATGTGACTAAAAAATTGATGGATTGGTGTATTATCTAATTTATGTTAGTTATTTGAGGGTATAGATGAATGAATTAATTTAAGTTAAAAATTATTCTAAAAAAGTATTATAAGAAAATTATATATATATATATACAAGATGTACTGTTTAGAAACTTAAAAAACGTGCAAATGAAAATCTTAAATCCAAAATAATAAAATAACAGGCTGTAAAACATTTATAGATAAATGGATGGAATGATACAGATAAACTGCTTAAATAATTTGCAAAGCATACTTTCTTGTTACCCCATTCTTACCTTGTTAAGCAGGCAAAAAAAGAACTAGGAGATGAAGAAATTGCAGTCAAAATTGTTTTATTTCTCTGCTCCTATAGGTTCGAGGTCTTTGTAGTAGTAATTTTAATTGGTGTTGATACCTGAATGCTTTCGTATTACATATCCCTGAATTATTGATACGTGCATGCTTTCGTATTACAAATCCCTGAATTATGTATCAGTGACCTGAACATAGCCATTCAAAAACTACTCTGAAAAGTATTATGGGGGATCACTTATGCATCATTTCTGATGCAAGATTAGAGAACCTTTTTTTTTTCTTCTCTTTCAAGTAATTTTCCAACAAAATTACAGTAAACCTTATGTAATGGCTAGCGTAAGCTGACAACGCAACACGTACGAGATAGATCGACTACTAGATTGGAGTGGTCACTGAAATCCAGGATTTTACTCATCTTTTCATCTCTCTTTCTGACGGCCATACATACCTCACGCTTTCGCCAGGGCCATGAGATTGAGAAGCCCTGTACTTGATGACAATACAAATCTGAAAGCAGTTTAAAATCAAGAATGGAAATCGATGTATGTGAAACTTGTGGTTTAAGTTCTTGCATCCTCAAATTAGTGTGTGAGAGGCACGTACGCCGCCTTCTCCTTTCAGATTAAGCAGAATTTTATATGAAACAGCATGGACAGTTCTTCCTTATTTGTCTCTGGCTTTAACGTTGTTTGATAGCTTGGATAACCCTAGGAATTGCATGCTTTTGTTTCAGAGTTTTGTACAGCTTGGTCACCAACAACTACATACCTCTCTGAAAAATGTGTAGATGAAGCAGTACGATGAAGTACACATCTCCTTTTTTTTCTGAGGAATCAAGGAGTACAGATCTCCAGTTTATACTATCAACTTGCCAAAAAATTCAGACCAAATTGCCAAAGATAAATACAAGTACATTCTACATATATCAGCTAATCAGCATATATGCATCGTGGTCGTGTCTTGTACACGCTGCTCGTTTTGCATGTGTGCCGCGGTTTGTTTGGATCATAAGTGGCCGTGGTTTCATGTGAAAGTTAGGCTGCGGTTCAGAGGCTTAGAGCTACTTTTAGGTTGTGTTTTGACTGGACAACAAAAAGATAGCATAAGATAATTTATCAGTGTATAATTAATTATATATTAATTATTTTAAATTTAAAAAATAAATTAATATGATTAAGTAACTTTTTTATATAATTTTTTAAAAAATGAATCTTTATCAATTTGGATAGCTTGTGCGAAAAACGATATATGTAGTATGTCTATGGCTCAAACGCAGTGTTAGGATGCTTTGGATAGCAGTGTTTATCAACCTTCCTATATGAAAAACGGAAAAACCGATTAGTATATAATTAATTAATTATTAGTTTAAATTTTTTTAAAAATAAATTAATATCATATTTTAAAATAGTTTTTGTATAGATTTTTTAAAAAACATATTATTTAACTTTTCTATGAGTGTGCGCGAAGAAAAGAAGAAGAAGGCGCAGCCCAATCTGGCCGAAAGTAGTTGGCTGACACCAAGACGCTTAGATTATCCTACTCTCATATATAGCATCTCATACCGATATAAACATTCATAGTTAATTCGGTTGGTTAGTTAATTTCAGGTTATGTATGTATGTATTATTCTGTATGTTAATCTGGTTTAGAAATAAGTAACAGGCAAGCAAACGCCAAACAGTGATTAATTAATCTATAGCTAGCTAGCTGCTGCCTTTAACATTTCAGCAGAAGGTTAGTTAATCTTCTGAATAAAAAAAAAACATGATCAAGTCATGGTCACACGCTTGCGGAATTAATTGTAGACACGTACGTGCCTAGCTCTCTCTTCAGACTTCCGAGCTCTGACCATGGCGGCCGGCCAGCTTGCTGCTGTCTCTGCTTTGCCTGTGTTTTGTCCGACATGGAAGCATCGCGTGCAACACAAACGGCTAATAATTTGCTCGCTGAATCGCGGCCGTTGAATCCGTGCATGCAGCGAAGCCTGCATCCAGCTATGGTTAATAATTCAGCAAGCTGCTGGATTTGGAAGTTGGAACAGACAGACGTTCACATAGTATTTAGCTTATACGGTCACACGTGCAGTTTCCTGACCAACAGGAACAGTTAATACTTTCATTATAGATATTGTAGATATTAGAATCCATCCAAATAATGTAGTGTGAGACAGTGAGAATAATTATCAGGATTCAGTAGTGACCTCCTGATGGGTTTGTCGATCTCCTGTACTGTCTGTTGGAACTGGACAATATAATCTTGAGACAGAATTGATGTGCATGCTTATCAAAATGATGGTTAATTATGGTCTAAATGATCTGTGGACAGCGATTAGTAGCTAGTGTGTGTGATTTGTACAGAGAGGATGAGTGACTCGATAAGATCTTTAAATTGTCCTGTCCCAATAATGCGAAGCAGAGCTGGTAGCACTGGGAATGTTCTGAAGCAGCAGCTAGGTGAAGAAAAAACAACTAAGGTTCTGTTGATTTTCTGTACAAGCTAATTAATTAACTTTGAGGTGTCATCCTTCATCTTGATTACTGCCTATAAATAGTTGCAAGCTGCATTGGTATGCAGGGTTGTTACGGTTCGCCTTTATTTTCCGGGTAAATCATTCTCAAGTAGCATCAGATACGGCATCAACCAGGGCTTATCAAAAGTACAAGTTGGTGGTGGTGAAAATTATCCAAAGAAATAATGCGAGAACTGTCCTTGTCTTCTAGACTTCTAAGACCTCTTGCTAGGTAAACATTTTGTTTTGCCATCATCGTTGTGACGAGCGATGACAGCAAGTCTTATATTCAAAAGTTGCCTTTTGCTAATAGAGGTGATGTTGCATTGCATGCATGCATAACCTACTACCAGAACATATCAAGATAGCCGCTAGTTATTGATTGCTTAATTAGTTTCACGGATTGAAAAGTTACGAAACAGTCATCCTATAGTGACAGGTATTTTTCTTTGAAAAAAAAGGTGCCTTCCCTTTCCCTGGTTTTGCAGCCTATATACACTTCAGGTTTTAACCTTGCATCACTGCACACTCAAAACTTTAATCAGATTATATTGATGTTACTGTAAGCAATTATATGATCGAACTCCCTTCAGATGAGAACGGACATCGTCACTCCAATGTTTAGGCTAAGTGGATGTGCTCTTTTGAGGCGAACGGTGGAATAGACAAATGATTTATTATTCGAGCACACAGATAAATAAATTAAAAATAGATTTAAAATAATATTCTAAGAAATATATATATATATATAACTTTTTGTAAATGTATTATCATTTATTTTTTGCTATTTACAAATGTCACATCTTAGGAAGCGTGCGCATTAATCGAAAAGAACAGAGGGCAGGAAAATATCTTGCCAATAAATGGGTTGATAAATTATTTCTTGGCCATGAGCACAAGCAGCGCCAAAAGCACTAACACCGAAGGCTCATTTAGAGTATTCAATTTATATCTAGGCCCAATACCCAAAAAATTAAGGGCCAGATTGTCCCCAAGAACAAAATTAGGTCTAGACTCCTCGCCTCCTCATGGGCCGGGACTGCACCAACCCCCTGCCGAATGATTGAGCACTCAACCCCCACCGTGCAGATCACGAGAGGGAACCTGCCTGCCGCTGCGAACGAGGAGCCAGCAGCAAAGTACTCCCAGGATTTTCGCGTTATTTCTCGTCTTTCAACTTATATACTGTTTTATTTTTAAACTACCATCTTTTTTTTAATATGACTTTAGCTTATACATTGCTATTTTCTTTTTTTTATAAAAAACAATATAGTCTTTTATATAATATTATAGAATAGAGAGAGTTGTCTGCATGATCGTGCAGAAATGCAAAGTGGTCGTACTACACTCTATGACGAATGGAAGACCTCGAGGCAACTGCTCGATCGGTCACAGATGTGGAGCTCACATCCGGGCCGGCGCCGCGCGCGCTGACGATATCTGCTGCTGTTTATACCCGCGCGGCCGGTCGAGAAGCCCACCGACGGTGGCTGCTCTCTCCACCTGACCGCGTGTGTTCGTGTCCTTCCTTGGCTTGGTTCGCTTTCGCGCCGCGCGATTGCTATCCCCGCGGTAACCTGCGAGATGTTGTGCTCGGCAAGACTCATGCACAGTCCTAAATAGGCGTACTACTGCAAGTTTATTCGTATTGTTCAACGGAAGTTATGTGTGTGTGTGTGTGTGTGTATCGAGGACCGTGTCATATTAGTAAGAAATGCATGTAAGTTGAGCTTTCAAGGTTGAAACTAAACTGTATTCCCTCATATATGATAAGATGTTTTGGTTTTTTAAAATTAAATGCCTTTAAGTCTGATTAAATTTATAGCAAACATAACAAACAACAACAGCTTCATTAAATTCAACACTGAATATATTTTTAAAGTATATTTGCTTTGTTGCAAATATTGCTACATACCTAATCAAATATAAAAAGGTCTAATTTAGAAAAAAAAACAAATATATGGAGTTGGATGCAAAACCTTATTTTGCAGGAGTCTTTCTCTATGCCAATATTTCTAGCAAAGTCAAGGAGTTGTGTGCTTGGTTCACTTCGGATTGTAGTTTTTTTTCTAGGATTTGATTTTAAATTAATTTTTAAGGGTTTTGTCTTGACTTTAGTCATTGCCCAACTCTATTTTCATGCGCTCCGGCTATTTGGCACGCATGCGACTGAAGGAAGAAAGAAGCACGTTTTCTCTTTCCTTGTGTCAACGTGCTTTCCCTGTCCCTCATTTCCATAGATAGAGCCAATCTAATTTCTAAAACTGTATTCAATAAAAAAATCTCCCAAACTTTCTACTTATGACCTAAAGCGTTAAACCCAAACCACAAATCTTTCAATTGAAATATGAAACTTTGTACTTGTCGCTTCAGACTTTTAACTCATATTGGAAAGTTTCAATTCAAAATATAAAAGCTTCCACTGGTGGTATGAAACTTTCAATTTGAATGATAAAACATTCAATTCAAAAATTGAAAGTTTTAATTGAAATCTCAAACACTTTACACCCAAATTCTTAAAACTTTCAAATCAAAACTATTCTAATTTTAAAAAAATTCAACTCAAAAATTGAAAACTTTGTACCGGCAACTCAACTTTCTACTCAATACATGAACTTTTTTTACTAGTAACCTGTTTTGAATCTGATAAAGATGAACTCATTGACTTCATTGGGATTACACATGGGAGGAAGAAAGTAATACCAAAGTCTTGCCGTAGAGTTGGAGAAGAGGAACATGAGCTCACCAGCATCTCTCCATGGCAAAGGAAAGAGGGGCTGAGGTAAGTAACACACTAGAAAGGATGGAGGAAACCATGAGCTCACCCTCACGGAGGAGGAGGAAGACGGGGTAGGAGCTCACCCTTAAGGAGAAAGATGTGGAAGGAGGTATGGGCGTACAAGAGTTGGGCGATGTATGTGCATCGTTCCGTCCATCATTTGGACAAGACGATGTGAAGGTGAAAATGGAGAATCAACCTATTGGATGGGATAAGGAAAACATGCTCGCTATTTCTTTAAATAACGAGCGCTCGTGAAATAGATATGGCTGTTTTTATGATGTAGACTATGTATGTCAAAAATGACAAATTAGCTGTTATTTGCTTAGTACCAAAATTTAAATAATGTATACCTAATTTAAACAATATGAAAAAAATCAAACCTTTTTGTATGGAGATTAACCTGTTTACTTTTGTTAATTGATTCTGGATATGTGCCATGTAAGCATACAATTAGCAAACAGTGTGCCATGAGCTAGTAAAATTTCTTTGATTTTGAGTTGCTCTGTTATAAGGTACAGGTATCATTTGAATTGTTAGACCTAGGTATACGTCCATAAGCTGAAAAATTCCAAAAACAGGTTTGAAATCAAGCTGAATTTATATATTCCAAATATTAGTACCTGGGCACCATGGTGCCCCCATTTTAGCGTCCATTGAAAAACTACCTATACTTCTTTAAAAATCAAATTCAAAATTAATTTAGGTTACATTCGAAAGAGCTTATCAGCTAGAAAAACTTCCTAATTAGCATATAAATAATGAAATATTAACTATAATATACTTGAAAAATTGATTTATTTAAATTTCTCAATAAACTTCAAAATATTTTTTTTTAAAAAAATTACATCGCTTATTAGTTTAAAAAACATGCCCATAATAATATTTCAGAATCTAATAAGAGAACAAGGCCTTAAATTATACTTAGAGTATCTTAAACATAACAATATAAAACTAAAAAACTAAAATACCTTTTCTTTTGTAGGAGAAATGAGATAGGAAAAATGTAGATTTTTGGACGGATGGACCCAGCAGCGATAAGAATAAATAATAATAACAAGGGATCATTTTATTAGCCTGTTACGCCTGGAAGGAGCAGACCCTATCCAAACCCTGAAAGGCTGAAGCGGATGAACTAAAATAACGCTAAATTCCCGCAAAGATTCTTGCCTGGAACGGGCAATTCCGACATTTCACATCTTCCTCTCCGCTGCGGCCTATTGTTAGCGAGGAGTCACCCAGATTTTTCTCCAACCTCTCGCACTCGACGAAATCCACACCTCCCCTCTTCGCAACGCCACGCCACGCAGCTGCTGCAGAGCGCAAGTCACCCACAAGAAACACGCGCAAAAGGAGGCCGCTTCCCCTTCCCTTCCCCCCTTTAACCCGCCGCGAGTTCGCCGGGTTTGATCTCGATCGCCAAAGAGTGAGTTTTTGACGTTGAATTCGTGTTCTGCAGCTTCGGTTGCCTATGGAAGCAGCAGCACTGCCCCTAGCTCGTGTTAACTGGCGGATTGGCTGTCCTGTTCCGTTGTTGAATTGGTAGCGGCAAAAATCGGATTTTGGAATCGAGCCTTTGGGTTGGTTTAGCTTGGTGGGGAATTGCGAGTTGTGGAGTTTGATTTGGTGGCTTAGAGGTTGGGGGAGGTCACGGCGATCATGTCCGTGCCGGCGATAGCCGTGTACACCAGCCCGCCGGGGGCCGTCTACACGTCGTCGTCGGAGCTTGAGACGAGCTCCCGGGGCTTGGCGCCGTGCACGACCGCGGTTCCCCCGTCGCCGGCCAGCTCCCATCGCCACCAGGCCATTGCTGGTGGCCTTTCTTTCCTCTTCTCCTCCCCAACCGCCGCCTCTCGCGCCGCGGCGGCCCAGGACGAGCTGGGCGCGCTGTGGCACGACAGATCTGGCGAGCAGACGGCTGTCGGCGGCGGCGGGGGCGGGGGCGGGGGCTACTCCTACCCGCAGCCGTCCTCGCCGTTCAAGTGGCGGGATATGCTCCACCATAGCCCCGTGCCGCTGTTCCACAGCCCGGCCTCCTCGCCGGCGTCAAGGAGCCCCTCGGCTTCCTGGCTTGCCGGCCGCGAGCGCGAGCGGCTCTTCTCCAGCTTCGTGCGCAACGCCCTCGGCTCCTGCATTGACTACTTGCCAGTCACCACGCCGCTGCTTGGCGTCTCGGCTGCTGTCGGTGTCGGTGCCGGCGAGCTCGCGTTCGAGCTCGACGAACACCTCTCCGAGGCGGAGCCGTCCTGCGAACCGTACGCTCGCGACCTCCTCGACGGCGCCCAGGCTCGCCACCGCATCTTCCACAACGAGCTCGTCGTCAAGGCCTTCTTCGAGGCCGAGAGGGCGCACCGAGGCCAGGTGAAATCCCCATTCCCAAAAACTCGGACAAGACTCCAATGTTAACTTCTTGGTTTTCTTTTTTGCAAGGTGTATTATCTATGTCCTTAAATCTAGTGCACTTTGTGCTTTGCCTGTGTGATCAGACGCGGGCGACTGGTGATCCGTACTTGCAGCATTGTGTGGAAACCGGCGTTCTTCTAGCCAAGATAGGCGCAAACGCGACGGTCGTCTCTGCGGGGCTTCTGCACGACACCATTGATGATAGCTTCATGGACTATGATCAAATCTTCCGTATGTTTGGGGCAGATGTGGCTGATCTAGTTGAAGGGGTATGTGCTTTGTTTACTAGATCTTAAACATTATTGAGATGAATCAGAATTATTTAGGAGTTCTCCCATTTCAGTTAATGAAGCTTTTGGCTGGTTCCACGGCTATGTTTGAATTATCTATGTTATCCTCACTGATTATTCAATGTCAATAGGCCATGTGCTCATTTTGCTTAAGCTTTCAACCATATGGATATTTTCACTGGAGTACTAAGTAAAAGGAATGTTTAGTTTGTTGAAGTTCCAAGGCCTAGTATTATGACCATCTGGCATCTGCGCTTGATCAGAACGTTGCCCTTTTTTGGTGTGTGCTACAGATTTGATCTATTACTTGTAGCAATCAATTAGTGACACTTTACAGTTAAGAAGCTAATTCTAATCATATTTTGTACTCTCCATTATGTTGTTGTTTCTTTTTCCTCCCCCTTACTTTGTGTGACTATTCTTAGGAAAGTTTAAACAATAGTGGAGTTTGGTTGAACTGTTCATTTACTTGTCTCCTGTCTGAACAAATTTGATTCCGTGTTTAAATACATTTCCTTGTTGAAAAATGTGTACTACTTTTTAGCAATGCATCACCTAAACCATCTTTTAAGTTCTAACTAATTTTGATTACACCTAATCCAAATGTAAAAGTCTTGGCAAAATTTTGCTTTGTTCAGGTCTCAAAGTTAAGTCACTTGAGCAAACTTGCTCGGGACAACAATACTGCAAGCAGGACTGTTGAAGCAGACCGCCTGCATACAATGTTTCTTGCAATGGCTGATGCAAGAGCTGTACTGATAAAGCTAGCAGATCGTCTACACAACATGAAGACAATAGAAGCTTTGCCTTTTGTCAAACAACAAAGATTTGCTAAAGAGACTATGGAGATATTTGTGCCATTGGCTAATCGGTTAGGAATTGCTAGCTGGAAAGACCAGCTGGAAAATATTTGCTTCAAGCATTTGAATCCAGAGGAGCACAAGGAGCTTTCCTCCAAACTTGTGATATCTTTTGATGAGGCACTTCTTACATCTACTCTGGATAAGCTTGATAAAGGTCTAAGAGATGAAGGTATTTCTTATGAGAGTCTTTCTGGGAGGCACAAGAGCCTGTACAGTATATACTCCAAGATGATAAAGTATGTCAAAGTTTTTAATTTACAGTATTGAACACACTGAAATTTATTGTCATAAATGGGTATGCGCAGCAACTTACTATGCATGTCACTCTCCAGGAAGAACTTAACGATGGATGATGTTCACGACATTCATGGTCTACGTCTTGTGGTTGATACAGAGAAAGATTGTTACCGAGCTCTTGAGATCGTCCATAAGCTCTGGCCCCTAGTTGCTGGACGATTTAAGGACTATATACTGCATCCAAAATTGAATGGGTATGCAGAATAAATGTTTGATCAATTTGTTAAAAATATTTACAAGAATCACTGCTAATTTACCTGTTACAGGTATCGATCATTGCACACTGTCATCATGTGTGAGGGGATTCACCCATTTGAAATTCAAATACGAACAAAAGAAATGCATCTACAAGCAGAATATGGATTTGCTGCACACTGGAGATACAAGGAAGGTGGCTGTAAGCACTCCTTTGTACTCCAGATGGTAGAATGGGCAAGATGGGTGCTCGCATGGCAATGCGAAGCAATGAGCAAGGAGCGGTCCTCAGCTTTAGTCCGCTCTGATGCCATTAGGCCACCATGTCCATTTCCCTTGCATTCAGAGGACTGCCCTTATTCTTACACCTGCCAGTGCAACCACGATGGACCCATATTTGTGATCATGCTTGAGCATGATAAGGTATGTCTTTCCATTCGATTTTTTCCTAACCTGTAATATCGCAAATATAAAAATTCTGTGATGATACAACTTTGGCCATTTCAATTGTCTGACAACATTATGTTTTTGACTTTAGATGTCTGTCCAAGAGCTCCCTGCAAACTCTACTGTAGTCAATTTGATGGAGCGAGTGGGGGTCAATAGTCCAAGATGCAGCCCTTACAGCTTCCCACTGAAAGAGGAATTGCGCCCGAGGGTTAACCACAAGACCATAAGCGACCCTAACCGGAAACTGTGCATGGGAGATGTGGTGGAGCTGACGCCTGCACTCCCACACAAGTCACTTACTGAGTATCGGGAAGAAATCCAACGCATGTACGAGCGAGGCGGGTTCACCGTTGCCACCACCCGGGATGGCCCAACAAGCTGACAGTGTCGCAACTACCATGTTAACCTCCTGTTGTACAATGCCTTCAAACTCTATTTTCTTCCCTGTAAATATCCCAGACACTAATTCTTGCATCAGAGAGAACACAATTGAACACCCCCAGCTGAATTGTCGAAGGTGTGGAGTTAGGTGTTCTGTGTTCTGATCCAAACACTGTCTATATAACAGTTCACAAGCTGGTCAAATCTGTCTTAGAAATACAGATCCTCCCAAGATTCAGGAAGGGAGAGCATTCACTGTATTGTCCTTTGTGTTGTTCTAAATATATATCTACTGTATATTGCGATGGCACATCTGAAACTTGTGTGCACCATGTGGACCAGGATGCCTTCAGTAGAATATTCTGGCTGATGATTTGTGGAGTTTTTCTTGGGTGTAGTATTTGTTGGACAGAATTGTATGCACAGTTGGTTGATGGGCCTAGGATTGTTGGTTCTAGAGGTGACAGCTCTCGACGCAAGCTTGTGGCCAGGAGGGAGTACTGAAGAGAGGAGGAATCTGAGGAAAATTCTCAACTGTTCTGCAGAAATCACCGGAGCAATCCCAGGCAGGCAGGCAGACGGAGGGCGAGGCCTCGAGTGCACTTCTCCATCACAATCAGGTTGGATCGCCGGGAGTGGATAGATGAACATGGAGGCCGCCAGATCGAAGGCATGCCCCAATAAGCTCGCTTCGCGTCGCCTTCGGTTCCATCGGTGCAGCTCTGCGATGTCAAAGGCATTGATAGAGGCTACGTTTGGGATTTTCTCAGGATGCAGTTTGATGTGGGGAGCCATGGCGATCCCGTCCGTGACGAGGCGGCGGCGACGGCGGTGCGGGAGACGGAGCCGAACCAGCCGACCTCTACGTTGGAGGGGTCTTTACGCAAAAATCAGGATGGCAGCAATGTTTGTGATTTTAAACAATAAGCAGGGACCTACATGAAAATAGCCTATCGTCAAACGGGCGGCTCAGCCTAGCCCGGACCTGTTTGGAACGGCTCATTAATGCTTGGTATTTTAAGTAGGCCGTGTTGGTTGACCTATGGGTCGGAGCAACGGCTCCGGCCCGTGAAGAAGATAAACTGGCTAGGCTAGGCCGTTAGCCTGTTTAACATGTTTAACCCGTTTAGCCTGTTTAGCTTTTTAACCCATAACAATACAATATAAGTTCTTATATGTTGTAACGTGTTTGACATATTTTATCTTGACATTATTTTCTTTAATAAAGACTTTAAAATCTATTTTAATTTAAACTTAGATGTACTGCTTCTATTTGAAGGTAATTGTGGATGTCAATCGTCAACTGCATGACCTTCTTTTTTATGTAGTTGACCTATAACATTACTAAAAATATAAACTCTATGGCTTCATCAGCTATATTACCGTGGAGCATGAAGTAGGTTCAACCGATCATGACAATCTACTGTAAAAAATATTTAATATATTTTAATAAATTAGATAATCAATAAATATTAAAAAATACTATTAAAAACATATACCAAAATGACAAACATTTCTTTTTTTTCCTTGGAGCAGTGTCGATTCTCTGATTCTTTTTGACAAAATTTTTGCTAAATTTTAAATTTCTCGCAATTACGGAAGTAACTTACGAGCTCACAAGAGAATAGAAAGGAGTGTGGAATGGGGTGGGAGGATGGCTGCATATTTATAGGAGAAACTTGCGAATTTTTTTATTTTTTAGCTCAAAAATCATATTTTCAAATGAAACAGGCTAAACGGACAATGCTAAATAGGCTAAATGGGCCAACATGACCCATTTAGCCCACTACCCATCGTGCCAATGGTCGTCGAGCCGACTAGGCCGATCCGGCCTATCTTAACCGGCCATATCGTGTCAGCCCATCATGTCGTACCGTTGGCCTGGCATGGTCCGGACCAGTCCGTGCCGTGGCAATAGTGGTGGGATTCATGTTGGTCCAGCCAATTTGGCCACCTCTATCTATCTCTTCCCAATAAACAAAGACAGCACACCGACGACCACAGACAAATTCGGCCTGCTTAATTAATGTGAATTCAGCACACCAATTTTCATCAACAAATTCAGCCTACTTAAGAATTCGGCCCACTTAATTACCATCATTGAATTCAGCCTATAGATGAATTTGGCCCACTTTCCAGATTGAATTCGGCCTGTGAAATTGCTGTCAACAAATTCAGCCGAGGAATGAATTTGACCTATCTACTGTTTGTCAACAAATTTAGCCACGAATAAACTTCGCCTATTTAATTCTCGTGAACGAATCCGACCCATGAGTGTATATGGCCTACTTAATTGTCATAAACGACTTTGGCCCACATATAAACTTGGCCCACCTAATTTCCATCATCAAATTTAGGTTACCACTTAATTTTAGCCTACTTAATTCTCCTCCACAAATTTGTCCCATTAGCGAACTTGACCCATCTCGTTCCCTTCAATGAATTTGGCCTACTTATTTACGTCAATGAATTAGGCCTAATAGTACTTTTGGCACAGTAATTCCTACCAACAGTTCAGGCCACTACTAAATTTGTCCCACTTAATTCTCATCAGAAATTTGAGCCAACTACTTAATTTGGCCAACTTAATTCTTGTTAACAAATTCAACCTATCAACAAATTTGGCCCAATTGTTCCCAATAGTGATTTTGGTCCACAATTGAATGTGGTCTAGTTAGCCCCATCAGTATCTAATTAATCTAGCCCACCTACTGCCATGGATTTGGGCCAATGTCGGTCACGTATGAATTCAGCAGCGCTTTTTTGTCAACGAATTTGGCCCATATATTTCCCATCTTTGATTTTGGCCCATCTATAGACACGAATGTCAAATAGTCTCCGACTAGACTAAGAGACTTGTACCTCAAACTGGCCCTGATGGGCCGGACCACAGGAGCCGTGACAAGCAAAGCATCTTCAAAATCAGAAAGAAAAAAAACACGAGCAAGAGGATGGTGCTTGGTGCTAGGTCTCTCAAAGCCAGAGCTATGGCACTGGCTATGATCAGCGATGTGCTCATCAAGTTTGCGACTGGTGATGGAGCATGCTATTAGCTCACTAGTTAAGTGTGCCCCTGATAATTGTGTTGTTGTGTCTAGGTTGTGTGGGCTCTCAGCCACATGAATAGTTCAATGCTCTCATCAATGCTTAGACCCGAAGATGTGGATCATCTAGGCACATTAGTACAGAATACTCCTCTTGTTTGAATTAGAGTTTGAAACCAAACAAACTTATCCTCAAGAGGATAGATGGGGTGATTCAAGTGAAACCCCCTGTAGATCAAACTTTTTATTCACTCATGGGATCTAGGCGGTCCAAGGAGGAGGGGAGTAGCACAGCTCCTTCCTTCTCGAGAATTCGTACATCCCTTATTAGTATATAGAGAGATTACCACCTCTTATTTGATTTTTTCACTATTTTGAAATAAAAAAGATCCAAATCCAAAATGCAAAGATTGTCTTATTCAAAACCTCAATCATCACACCCTCTCTAATGAAATGGTTAAGGAGAGGAATGTTCCTTTTGGGGTACCTTGGTAAGAGATCTAATGGAGACGGGATGGACCTATAGCTTAGAGGAATAAGGCATGTGGCTACGAACCATGGTGTCAAGGGTTCGAATTCCTCCTCACCCATAGTCTTTCAAAGAGGAAGAGACTTTACTTTCTCCCGAGAGTAGGAAAACCATGATCAGGATTGTGGAAGTAAAGCTATTGAACTTAGGTATGCCTTTTCCTTTTGTCAAAGTGGAATTGTAAAACAAAATGTGATGATACGATGAGATAAAATGCAATAGAAATAAGAATAGCGAACGGGTTACCTACTCCTATGGGTCAAATGAAGCCCTTTAATTCAATTCTTTATTCCTTGAATCAAATCTCCCTAAATTGGATTCAAACGTATGACCAGCTAGTTAATAGTTAATCGATTTACTATTGAGTTGTTGAAAAACAAAGGGAGATTTGACCTCCTAGAGTTCAACTCCTGCTCTCAACCCATGAACAATATGAGTCCGAAGCTTCTTTCGTGACTCACAGAATTTCTTCGTAGTGGCTTCGTTCCATGCCTTATTGTATAGGTAAGCTAAAGTGACTTTATTTCACTCGATATCATTTAATATCCATCCCTTTAATCTTATTGACATAAGAGATGTCATTTAAAGTCCTTTTCTATATATGAAAAGACAAGAAATTTTCATCAAAAAATCAAGACATATTGCATATAGAAAACTCTAAAAAGGAAAAAAAAGAGACCCATGCTATGATTTTCAAATCTAAGTATAGTCTAAGTTTCTCAATGAGAATAATTTTGGTCATTGCAGTAGAACTCTATTATGGGTTTCTGATCATATTCTCCGTAGGCCCTCTTAGATCTTCTTTCTCTAATCTTGAATTAGGGAAGAAGTCAATATTCACGACTCCTATTGGTTTCATTATGGGGCAGCTCATAATTTTTAAATCGATCTATTATCCACCTCCGCATCTATTCTTCCTTAGGTACAAAATCCATCCAATTTGGTTATATCATGCACTCAAAAAGCGGATCTGGTATCACTTTTCACGATAACAAAAGGTGGAATAGTAATTTTTGAATAATTTCCTATAAGAGAAAAGTTTTCATTAAGAAATGGATTCTATTTTAAACTATAGCTATTGTATTAAAGAAGAAAAAAACTAATAGAAGTCGTAAGACGTGGAATGGCAGTGAATAGAGAGAAAGATTCTTGTGATTTTATTGTTCCTAAAAATCCTATTTCTGATCGCCTCCATTCGTTTCTCCTCTAAGACCGTCCATCGCCAGCCAAGGTAAGGCAAACACCGCTGTCTCTTTACTTTGTTGTTAGCCATTCTTAAACAGCGGGAGAAGCATACCAAACATAGGTACTACTAACTAAGGATGTGATTCTGTTTCAAAAAAGAAAATAGGATGTGAATCTGAAAACTACTACTAGGAAGTAAAATTGTTTAGGATGTTAATCTGTTTCTGAGAAACTAGGATGCATGTTAAATTGCGATTCTTGACTGCAACACAGAGGAATCATCAATCTGGTAGTAGATCAGTTCAAAGTTTAGGCTTAGCTGAACCAAAGCCAACCCCGGGGAGGAGTTAACTGTAGAAAATAAGAACAAGAAAATGATTAAAAGATACACTAGCTGATCATGTTATCACTAACGTGACGTGTCTTACTTATGGAGGAGACAGTTGGACACAACATGTTCCCTGCAGTTTCATCTTCCCTCCCTTTGACTAACAAGCAAGCAAGCACAGCCAACTGCCAAGAGCTCAAGACCAATGGTGTCACGTCCAAATCAAACGAATTGTTAGCAAGAAAAAGGCTGGAATGACTGTGGAAGCTCACAAGAAAGTGCTACGGCTGCACACGTTGCCAGATAAGATAATTACCACTGGAAACAGGCACCAGAACTGATCAAAGTTCAGAGGATTCTTTAACTGTTCAATGCTGCCTGGTTGTGTATGTATGCGTAAAGATATCCTGCATTTTAACCTCAACCAACACCAAAATCACCTGAGCATTCAGTTGTAAAATTGACCAAAGCAAGTAAAAATGAACAGTGTTCAATTTTATAACAGAAATAGGTGTGCATGATTTTATTTAAAAATATTTTAACAAAAGGTAAGAGTTCTGTAGTAAGGGCTGGGTTTATATAGGGTCTATATTTTATATAAACATATGGTCTTTCTCATTTCCCATCAAGGAATGAATATTGGGTTGGTGTTTGGAAGGGCATGACTAACAGAGATGAAGAGGGTTTTTATTGTGTGATTTTTTTTTGTTTGTCAAAACAAACTCAAATTAGTCAGGGCAAAAGGGATGTTAAATTCCTAATCTGTCACTAAAATATCCTTAGATTATAAAACCTCACCCCTGATTGTAAAATCTCAACTTTGCCTTTACTTAGCCGAGAGTAACACGTGGTAAACCTAACCTAAAATTTTCTGATCACACACCAGAAAAAGCATTAAACGATAATCCCTATCAGTTACATATCACCATCAATAACAGTAACTTAAAAACTAATATAAAATCAGAAAGCCATCAAACATTCACTCCTCTCGCCCCTCGCTCTCTCCAAACCTGTGCGTGCGCGCTCCGGGCGTTCCGACCGCGCCTCGCGATCAGGGCCGTCGGCTTCGGGTCGGTCGGACGGACGGACGGATGCCGGTGGACGTCGGCCGCGTCGTGGTCTCCGAGGCGGCGATGCCTCCGGCAGCGGCGGCGGCGACGGCGACGGCGTGCAGCTCGTCCTCGATTGGGAAGGACAGCGACGAGTGCTCGCCGCTGGGGAAGGAGGAGGGGGAGGAGGTGCAGAGCGCGTATGTTGGGGGAGGCGGAGGGGGCCTTGCGGGGTTGGAGGCATTGGAGGAGGCGCTTCCCATTCGGTGAGCTTAGTTCTTGCCGGTTTTTTATTTTTATTCTGTTGCTGATTTGGGCTTGAAGGAAAAATCGGTTCTTTGTGGGTGTTCTTGATGTCTATAGGCTGCCCATTTGTGTTGAAATTGCGAGTAGTTTATGATCTGGATAAATTAATTTCTTGGAATTTAAGGGGATAACTGTTATACTGTGTGAATTGTGATTTCCATTTGGTTGACATGGTTTGTGCTGTAGACTGCTGGTCTTGTTTGAGAACTACTTTCGGGCACTATTTGTGGTGTTAATTCACAAAAGCGAAATCAAATTTCAGGTGATATTAGTTTCTTGGATTTATGCCATGAGAATTAAGTATCTTTTAAATACTCTGTCCACGAGATCATATATATTAGGCTGTTTAGCTGGGTGTTGGTCAAAATGGCAAATTTTGCTGGTGCTGGAGTGCTGGTGAGGTGTTTGTATTATGTTTCCTAGTGTATCCAGACTGCACAGGGCATTAGTTGGACTCTACAGTGTGGGATGAGCAAAAACATGTCCACATTCTTATCGAATGGAAAGTCAGGATAATATTCTGGTGGATAGTTCTTTAGTGCTAAGTTAGTGCTCATCCTTTTTATGAATTATTGAAGAAGAGAGGATTGTGGTTGTGATATTTTTTTGAGGAGCTAGTAGATTAAGCTGTCGAAAAAACTTATATTTTTGTTCTTAAACCTTGTTGAAAGTCCCCTATTTAGAAACCATCTCTGAAGGTTTATTGTTTAATTAAGATAGCTGTCATGTATCAGCCAATTGTTTCAATATTATATGCATAACATCAAAATGAATTAGGCTAGTAAATCCTTTTCTGAAAAAAAAACTAATGAAATTTATAGCATGGGAAATGCATGCCGTCAATCATCGCATATTTGGTTGAATTATTCATTAGTTGAAGAGGACCTGCTTCACATGGTAGTGACCAGTTTTATGAAGCAACTTTCGAATGAGAAGGACTGCACTGTATTAACAGGTACAGAACATCAATTATTGTCTAATTGAGGACCCATAGTGATATAGTATCGTCCTTACTGTGAAGTATATATATGCAATTTTTTAACAATCACGGACAGGGGTGGGCTGTTCTGTGTTCACGCATCGTATGCATTGCCGTACTATATTTGGCTTTGTTGATTGGTATGAGCATCTCCTTGTCCCCCCTTGTACAGAAGTTGTGATGTTTATCTTATATGTTATTGTTCTTAATTCTCCATATGCAGTAGTATTTTGTTATCATGCTGTTTTTCCTCAAAAAATCATACAAGTAGAATGTCCTTAAGTATGTTTTGGTTGTTTCATTCTATTCATTTTGAATTGTTTGGTCATAACTATTATAACTTTATGTGGGCTATAGTGATGGCACTTATCAGTTCAATCATCATGTTATTAGCTTTTGTACTGTGGATGTTCACACTGCAGGCATGATAGGATACTTTTCAATGTTTCACCTCTCTAAAACCCACATGTTTCCATGAACAGGCGTAGCATCTCCAAATTCTACAATGGTAAATCAAAATCTTTCACGTGTCTCAAGGAAACTGTTTCATCTTGTGGCTCTGCAAAGGACATTGCTAAGGCCGAGAGTGCATATTCTAGAAAACGGAAGAATCTCCTTGTGTACAGCATCATGTATGAAAATTCACACGACGCAGCAGCAGAGGTTTATGAAAGTGGAACTCCTAAGAGGCCTGCTAGTCTGAGCAGAAACTCTTTGGCCACCTTGGCTAGTAGCAGTTCCACGAGCAGCAGCTGTATCAGCATTGAAGAAACCGAACTACCTGAGCAGCTTCATTCTCCTCTGTCACCAGCTAATTATGAAAATTCTGCGGTTTGTAGTGTTACAGCACTACAACTAGGATCCTGTGATCCTAAAACATCATCTGTGCCTATGAGGTCATTCTCAATGATGGATTTGCGCCGTCTGCATAGGCCAAGATCCTCATGTCGTCTCAAAGATCAGAAAACGACGGACTAGTGCAGTATTCATGTTGTTTATTACCTGGGCTTTCTAGTGTCTTTCTGCAAGGTCAGTATGAAGGTTGATTCTTGAATGAACAAGGGGGAGTTTGATGGTGCTTTGTATGTGCCTTCAAGACTTCGGGGCTACTGTGTTGTAAATTACTAGCACACTACATACTGATATCGATGGCCTAAGCGCTAAGATGTATGTCTGTATCATGTAAATTAATCATTTGTAAATTAACTAAATCTTCTAATACCTTATATTATACATTCTTCTTGATCCGCTGATTGTATATTTATTTGTTGTCCTTTTTGTTAGGGAGAATAATGGACCCTCTGGGGCGCTATGAAACCAGTAAGTTAAGTGTAATTACTAATCTGTAAAATTTGCATAACATAGGTAATTTGGATAATGTACATTGATTTTTGTGGAGGACAAACTGTCAACTCTTTTTTTCTATCCTCCACCTCACTCTGTCAACTCCCCACTTGGCCAATGGAGAATAGTACAACAACTAGTGTACTTCAATTTCTTTTCTTTCTCCTGTAAACAAGCAAACCAAAGTGAAACGCCAATGCATGCAAGTGTTTCGTTTTTTCTCACCTCATCTCCCTGGAACTCTCCTCCTAAATACTTCTTCCCTCCATTCCAACTCAACCAATGAGTAGGCAACAAAGAAGATAGTGAAAGGAGAAGATAAGCTCATAAGCAAGCTCACACATGCACGTTTGTCATTTGTTATCGTAACGTGATGAAGATTGGCTTTAAACCTCGAAACCTCAGCCATGCCTCTAGATCCATCACCCTCGCTCCATTTCTTCTCCTTTCTCTCTTTCCTCGCACACAAGCAGAGGCTGCTGCCCTTGCCACACCTCCCCAACTGAGCTCCTAGTCCACATCGAAGGTGAGTGTCGCTAATGTCTTGACTTAGTAGCCTGCGCTGCCCCATTCGACGTACCACTTCCTCCCTCGCCAACTCGCCACCAGCCTCGCCTTTCCCACTCCACTCCAATTCCTCCATCATGCCATCCTTCCACTCGCCGTAGCACCTCCTCCACGTCGACCCCCATCTCCCTCCTCAACTCCTTAGAGGCGACTCACTCTGAGCTGGCTTGTCGCCTGTTGGACCCTGAGGGACGACCTCTGGGTTGATTCGATGCCCTGCACCATCACGCCTTGTTTCATCATCATCACTCGTAGTTGATAGCCACCCTTCATGCCTTACTGGCCTTTGTCACTCAGTGAAGAAGAGGAGAGTGAAATAGAGTTAGGATAAAAGAGAAGAGAAGAAGGGGAGAAGTACGAGCTACTAACAGGTGGGCCCTATTGACCCTACTGCTTTAATCTAGTATAGTGGGACCTGCTTGAGCCATCCAACTATGCACCTGGTCTACCGAATAGGAATCGTTGATAAAGTGGGCCTAGCCGCCGGTTCACACGTAGATATAAACCCATGCACCCGGTCCGCCGACAGTCACCAACCACACGTGCATGCACTTGGTCCACCCGCACCATGTTATTGACTGTTGGGTCCCACGCGCCCACACGTGGACCAGTGCACCGAGTCCACACAGCCACTGAAAGATAAGTCTCATAACCTTGTATTATATGAAGTTTTAGTGATTAATGATAATATATATTGGGACTAATTATTTTCATAAGTTAGAGTGACTAGTTTGAGTTTCGATATCAAGATAAGAATATTGATAGATATATTGATGAAGGGAAGATATTGAAGATGTGGAGATGGAAGAGGCTTTGTATGACAAGATGGTGAAGGGCAAGCAATGTTTGATCACGATGGACCATGAAGTGGTGAAGGGAAAGCTAATGGTTTGGCACCGACGGACCAATACAGTGGTAAAGGACGAGTGAAAGCTTCACATCAATGGATCATGTAACACTATGCAAAGTTGTGAAAGATCCTCATCAATTATTTGAAGAGTGCAAGATGAAGTGCTAAAGATCAAGTTGATGCGAGGCATTGATCAAGGCAAATGTATAATTAATTTGAGACTAATGTGTTTAATAATACGTAGGTGAATAGTCTCGACAATGAAATGGAGTTGATGTTGGCAATCTTCAAGGCAAAGCAATAAGATGACATGAAGGTGTTCCTACTAGTATAATTTTTCTATTTATTTTTGAGTATAGAAATATCATACTATTAAGAAGCGTGTAACATTGATGTGTTTGTTTATGTCTAGGTGTTCAAAGTGAACCTTCAAAGTACTTTCTTAACCTATTCTATGAGTGTTTTTAGAGTTTATTTTTGGTTGTTTTGGGTATCCCTCTTAATAAGCTTTTCATAGAGTCAAAGATTATCGAAAATGGACTCTGAAGTAAGGAGTTATAACTCTTTTTGTACAGTGTTGTTAGGGAGTAGTGGATATTCTAGACATTTTGGTAGGATACTCTAGACTGATCTTACTGGTCAAATAGAGAAGCATCTCTGGAGTATCCGCTAGTCTCCAAAGGTTTTGAGTGGATACTCCGGACTTTGAATTTGTAATTAATGGCTAGTTTTTTGGGTTTGGGTATTTAAACCCTCCCATCCCTTCCATCTTTGGCTACTATTTTTGAGGCTGTGTTTTGGCAAGAGTAGACCTATCCAAAACTAAATAGCTCATACCAAATCCTTTACTTTGGTGGTAGCTCTTTGTGAGAATGATTTGAGAAATGAAAGAGTTGACTTGAGAGATTGAGAGGTTGAGAGCAAGTGAGTTTCACTCTATTATTTGAGCACTTGAGTTTATAGCAAGCAAATCTTCAATTGTGTTTGTTACTCTTAAAGATCAAGATCTCCTAAATGGCTAAAAGTTATCAGTGAGCTCCTAAGGTTGTGATGAGTTGCCAGAAGTTTTTGAAGTTTCACCCTTACCTCTACAAGAAAAGAGATAATTGAGTGAGAACCAAGCTTGTACTTAAAGGTTTCTTTGGTAGAACAAGTTTCACTGGAGGTAATAGCTCGTTGTATAAGTATTACCTCAGTGGTTACTTAGAGGCCAAAGCTTTATCCTTAGTGCTTATTTAGTGAGG
The DNA here is from genome assembly GCA_030770085.1 of Oryza coarctata. Classification (NCBI taxonomy): domain Eukaryota; kingdom Viridiplantae; phylum Streptophyta; class Magnoliopsida; order Poales; family Poaceae; genus Oryza; species Oryza coarctata. The sequence continues at coordinate 18,369,073 of CM061476.1, read as the reverse complement.
CTTGAGATCGAAAAAGATCTAACTCCTTGAAGTTTCTCAATGGAGACGTAGTATTATTGGGATCTGAACTTCAGAAAATAAATATTTTGTCTTTGTCTCTCACTTGTATACATTACTTTCTTGTATCATTTACTGTTGATTTAGATCATCTCTTTCCCTTCTATCTTCAATGGTGTCTCTTTTAAGTGTTCTTTTGGACATAGTGAAATAGTACCGAAATATCTATATTCACCATTTGTAAACTTTGGCTAAGGCTCTCTGTCTGACATAGACTTATCCTGATACTCTGGCTATCTTGACCAGATACTCCAAAAGAACTTCATCTGGATACTGTAGCCCTTTAGTCTGGATACTCCGAAGAAGAATTTTATTCCACCATGAGTGTTTTTCATGAACGCCTATTCACCTCTCTCTAGACAACATCAAGATCTTTTTAGCCATCCCTCGAGATCCTCGGTAGACTTGGTCTACCATGGAACATAGGCATATGGGTGTCTATCTCAATGACGGTGGGGCCTATATAACAGTTCGAGGTAATATCCTCTCAAAATATTCTCTACCAAAATAAATAAATTCATTTTCCATTTTTGGAAATTTATTTAAACTTCTAACATTTATATCTACTTAACCGTAACTCTGTTTGAATCTGTTCAACTTCTAGAATTATTTCAAAATTCAGATATATCAAATGGCACTATTAGTGAAAATAGTTATTATTTAATTTGTAGGGTTTTTGGTGATTTACTGTGTTGAATGCATAGTTAGCCAATAGAAATTTCTCAGACGCAAAATCTAAAGAATTTTGTGTCAACCAAGAGTTAGGTAAGTCACTTCATCGATCATGTTGATCTCAGTTTATAAAATTAAATATTTATAAAGTATATAATTAGGCACACATAAAGGCCGCTGATCACAGCTAATATGTTTGGATAACCAATTTACTATATTATATCTTTTCCTTTTAAAATTGATTGTCCTTACCTTTGTGAGCCATATTTTATTACCCGATGCTTGTACCACTAGTACTGAGACCTCCGGTAAATACTTTTGATAATCAAAGAACATGTTATTATGAAATAATAAGATGATTTATTGGGATAAATTGATCGTATTGAAAAAATGGGTTCTGAATTGGTTTGAAAACCCGACATCTTATGTCGATGGTTTGAGAAATAAAAGGTGGTTGTTTTGAAGGAAAACGTGGTACGAAGTCATTGCCTGTGTGGCAAGGCATTATATTCATATATAAGGATCGACTTCTTGAGAAACTACGATGAGTATAATATAATATGATCATATGGGTGGTATGGGACGCTCTTGGTTAAGTAACTAGTGAGGCTAGGATCGTTTGTTTGCCAAGAGTTATGAAATCGTTGGAGTAGCCATGAGAAGTGATACTCGTGGAATCTTAAATATGGAAAGTTTAGAACTTGTAGCAAGTCTTCACTATCGATGGCTAGTTGAATAGTCTTGTGGCATGTGGGTAAAATATGCACCTTCTGTAGAAGTTTTTGACCAAACCGTTTAAACATTTATTCCTATGATCATGGATGGATATAAAGTAGCTTTGTTTATAAATGGTTGTGAAGTAAAGTTGTGAGTTGAGAATCATTTCTAGAGTTAGCTTGCATGGTTAATGGCTGACCAGTGTGGTCAAAAATAAATCTGTGTGGTCTAGGTAGTCAGATGGATTTATAGTGAAAGGGTAAGATAAAAGCTCTAGGTATAAGAGAAAACTAATAAGGATAATGAATATAAAGTGAGTTAAATTTAGACACTGTGGATGATGAGCTACTCAAGGCAGAAGGCTCTGAGAGTCGTGGCTAATAAGGTGGGCTATGATCCTATCGATGTTATTGGATAATGGTTTGGGTTGAGGCTTATGGTTTTAAAAAGTGAAAAGAAATTAATAAATATTTAAGGTGAAAGTCGCTGAGAGGCTACAGGCACTAGGAGCCTGATGGTAATGATGTCGTTACAAAGCGACTTATGGTTTCTATTAAAGTATAAATCTCTTTTTAAATAATATAATACACTAAATAGAATTGCTGCTAAGCTACTCTCATATATGTGATTGGGGTGAGACCTCAATCTAGATAAATGTATATATCGGAGTTTTAAACATATAAAATAAAAATAGGAGTTATGAAATAAACTCATACGTTCTTTGAAGTTTGTGCATGTTCATATTTATATGACTTACTGAATACGTATGTAATCGGATTTCTTTTTCTTTAGAGGTTTTAGGGAAGCGAAGAAGAATGGTAGGGTTTCATCCTAGATCCAAACCGTTGCTTGTGGCTTAGATGTTAGTTACGCTGTATTTTTTTGCTGTAGTTTTTGATATGTCAATTGCTTTCTTAGATTCCTCTCAAAGACACGACCTAGTTATAGTATATGTTTATTAATTATTATTATTATTATTTTTCTATGGTATATTTATGTTACTATAGGTACTAGCATCGTGTCCTGATACCAATCTTATAGCATCGTGCCCTCTCAACTGTCTCTATTAATGATGCTAGGATAGGCCACGACAAGTATAAAGTACAATTGCGATTATTATTTTTAAGGTAAATATCAATTTCTTTTAAAAACAGACTAGTTTGGCACAAATCAAGCTAGTGTGTGCCAACTACTAGTTTGAATCTAAGTTGAACCAAATAATCAAGAGCCTAACTGCTAGGCCTTAGTAGTGTTTTCAGTAAAAAAAAAAGGAAGAGCCTGGTTTATAAGAGAGAAAATCTGATACCAATAGTTTATTTTTTTCGTAGAAATGAATTGTTTTAGATGATGCGAGGTATCATATTAATATAACATAATTTTTTTATAAGATTACAATCCTTTTCAAGATATAATCAAGAAACAGGAAGAAAAAACACACTACCAACCAGCACAGATCTGGCCGTAGTAACTATTTTCTACAGATATTAGGTGTGTGAGATAACAGTGGAGTAATAAGCCGCCGAATGGTCATGTTCTTAAATGCTATTATCTTGCATCACATCATATACCTGCAACATAGGAATTCTGTTTGAAAAAAAAAGCATTTCTGTCTACGAGAGACTGGTCAAAACTAGGGGAGAGGAGAACATCAGGCCACGTTAGTACAAAATGCAACAAGCTGTCTCGACGTACCAGCTCCATTTTTTTGCTTCCGTTGCAGAGCACTAGAAAAGCTACCAAAATAAAATGCAAGAGACAAAAGTAGTGGTCTTGTGGAAACAGCTACACAAAAGCCAACAGCCTTTTACTCGGTGCACCTGCGAGTTAAAGAATATATTTAATATAATACTATATTACTATATTTTAGAAGTGAGTAAATAGATAAAACTGAAATACCGAATGCAGCGGACCCAATCCTGCACCATTGCCTTCTTCTTGTTGCACCTGTCACTCGTGACTTGTTTTGTTAACGGACTGATCACTGATCGACGTCACTGCTGGAGAGACGTTGATTGTAATAGCATATTTCATACGAAAAGTCTAATGAGCAAAACTTGCACGACAATGAGCCCACCTTCCATTTTCGGCCCAACTGCCATTTTGTTTTCGGCCCTCCTTCCATTTCTTGTGAACGCATAAAGCCATCTGGTTGGGGCAGAGTCGGGAGGTTGCAAACACTTACGCTTTCACGAGCCGTAGCTTGCAGTTGTACTGGCTTCGGTCCAATTACTAGTTTGGGTTAGATTGAGACAAGAATGCACTGACTATTGTTTTTATCAATCTGAATTTAGAGTTATTTTTAATATATTTTAAATTTTGATTACCATTTAATTGCCATAAAAAGTTTCCGACTATAAAATTTTCATTCCTGATAGAAGTTTGTTAGCATAAAGTTATACAATTTAGAATTTTATAATATAAAGTTGTTCAGTCTTGTTGAAAATTGATAGGTGAATTGTTTTTAACCTATCTTGGAAAGCTAAGTTGTGCTGAACGCAAATAGTTAACGGTGTGTTGATGCTTTTTCGTTGCCAAGTGGATTTATATATAAAAATAAGAGTGATTGATATATATATACTTGTAGGCCCATACATCACCATCCATTTTATTTAAACTATACTTAGCATGTCTTTGAAATCGATAAAGAATACTCTCCCACCTCCATTCATAAAAGCATGTTTTGGCACGCTGGCACAACTTATGCCATCTAATCATCTGCTACGATAAAGCTCTCAAAATATACATTGAAAGAAAATGCTTGTCATTTTCGAATTTGTTATGGATGAGTCAATAGCATAGAACTCATCCTTAGCGCTTATCACTAATTTCTGGCTAAGCATAAAGTTACACAATTTAAAATTTTATAATATAAAGTTGTTCATTCTTTTCAAAAAATACTAGGTGAATTGGTTTTAACCTATCAGGTTAGGATTGTGCTGAACTAAGTCAGGGCAAAGAGTTAATTGATGCTTTTTTGAGGCCAACACAACACATGGAGCCTCCCATGACTAAGAAGGTGTTAAATTAGACGCCTTAATCTTTGATTGTCATTTGGTATTTACATAGGTAAAATGGGTTTTAGTAGGCGTGTGATCGCCCATCTAAGAGAGAATATACGAAGATCAATTAAGGCGGGCGGCTTAAAGTGCTTATCTGATATAATCAATTTTGCAGTTGGCCAGTTAAACCTTCTGTAATCAATTAAGCTGCCCACCTATGGTTTTAATTTAAAAAAATAAAAAAAACTTTTTGTTTTTTTATTTCATTAATTATTTTATTATATAAAATTATTAGTAAATCAGATATTATTCATTCACTAGCAATTGAATAATATTATATATGACAATATAATGTATGTATTATTAAATGTTTTTATAGAATTTTTTTATAACTATAGCATCAAAAGATGGCATCCATCCCACCCAAAACAAGGGTTTTGGAAGAAACGGGATAAAGGAGAGATCTCAATAAATCAGACAACAGAGAAGTAAAAGTGCAATAGTATAGAAAAAATCTTGATAGATAATTTGTAAGTTTTTTTATTTAAAAACTATTTTGGCGCGAAGCAAGCGTGGGCAACCGACTAATTTGAATCTGAGTTGAAAGGAGGAACATGCAGATCTATAAGAGACTAAGATTAGTGGTTCACCGCTTACGCCTAGCCGATCCAGATAGAAAAGGGGGAGAAAACCCCTTGTTGAAAATAACAAAATGTAGTTCACCTTTTGCATCTCAAATCAGGGGATCGAAACAATTTGGAGTTAGATTACACAAACACAAACGGCTGATCTAGGAGCATATATACACTTTTACCTGACCACATGTCTACATGTTCTGTACATAATCCAAATTGTGAACAAAACTAAACTTGCTGAATCAAGGACATCCAAAGCGCTCCCGAACTACATGTTGCCTGGGCAGTGGAGGGCGGACATCATCGAGGTTGCCGTCCTCACGGCCTTCGTATCATCGTCGACGAGCATCACACGGAGGCCAGCGAGGAAGAAGGAGAGCACCTCTTCCAGACACATTGCCACAGATCGAGATACACAACTGCTAGTCTGCTACACTGGTCTGTCCACCGTGTTGAAATGATTAGAACTTGGGGGATTGAGCCCCCGGTATTTGTAGGCCGCCCAAACCAGAGAGAGAGAAGTGGGACGCTGGAGAAATGAGTGACGTGTAGTGACAAAAATATTATTATTATTATTTTGGGGAGAAAACTGACGTTGCCTTTGACGATCAAAAATGGCTGAAATTACGAGGGGCATTTCATGCTCAAAGTTGAAAATAGTTTGTATCCGTGGAAATAATTATGTTTTTTAATCTCCGCGTCATATATAGTTGTGTTTCTTTTTGCCTTCATCGCCATATTTATATGGTCGTTGATTCCATCGGTGCACGTGGATATAATACATGCAAATAAAAAAAACTTGAAATGATATCGGTATCAGAATGTTCTTGAGTTACCGACAAAGGTCACCCATTAGCATTTATCTTATATCAAACCGTCACTTCGACTGTTATGAGCATACGGACATTTCAATCATTAATTTGGCCATCCTACATCTATTTCCTATTATTAATTAATTTTGATGTCATCAACCACATCTCCCCTTCCCCCTTGTCGTCATTTTTACGTCATCAATCTAACATCAATTATCATTAACACTCTTCATGTCTTATAAATGAATTTATTTGAGCCTCAAAGTACTTATTTGCATCCACGAAATGCGTTAAGTTGCACTCAAGTGCTAGTTTATTCCTAGTGTTAGGAACAATATGTGAACCTGTATGGACAAAGGTACTGAGATGAACGGTGCAAAATTATGGCACATCAATTCCTTTAGTCGCATTGCGCAACCTAAAAAAATTTACTTGAATTTCCCACCAATATTAAAAAAATCAAAATTTTCTCTAAAAAGAGAACAGGAAATGCATCGCTAACAACGAGAACAAGAGTAGTTTAGTCCTTTTTAAGTTTATCGAACAAGAGTAATTTAGTTATTCCCAAGTTTTTCAGTTTCCTATCGAAACATCAAAATCCAACCACCAGCCATAAAAAAAAATTGACCAAAAAATAAATTTTGGCCTATTTAATTAGCTTCGTAATTTTCACTTCCCTCCAGCCGTTCACCACATGGATCTTCCGGTCACCATCTCCAACCAAACTGACATATATCCCAGTTGCAACAACCCGGAGTATAACAACAAAAGCATTTCAAAAATATATCAGGCAGCAGGCCGGGTGCAGCGACCATGCATGGAGACGAAACCCACGTAGTTAAGCACAGATGGGCAACAAGTGAGGTAGCGAGAGAGATTTTTTTAAAACAAAGCGTCACGGCTGTCTCGCGCCAACTCACCATATCCTCGAACGCTGCGGTGCAGCACCCACACGTCACGGCGTTCCGCCAACGTGATGCAACCGGCGACTACGGCGCACGGTGGAGCGCGCGAGGAATGCCACAAAATGGCCCGTATCTTGCATCACCTAGGAATTTTGTTGGGAAAAAAAAAGGCGTTTGTGTCTACGGGAATGAAGAGGAAAAAACGTTGTATTCAAAATTAGGGGAGAGGGGAAAATCATGCCAAACGTGTTCGTATGAGGATAATGCTACCCGCTGGCTCGACGTAAAAGCTCGCTTCCGTTGCAGTGCACTAGCTAGAAAAGCCACTAAAACAAAAGGCGAGAGACAAGAGTAGAGCAGCTGTGGTAACAGCTAGCACAAAAGCCAACGGCCTTTTCTCAGGTGCATCCGCGAATTACGACGCGTTATGAGTAGCCGGAACTGAAGCCTGTCCCATGCACGCAAACCTCTACAGAAAACGGGCTTCTCGCAGGGGACCCCGTGGTCCTGCACCGTTCGTGGCCTTCTTCCTGCCACACCTGTTACCCGTGATTGTTTTGCTAACGCGCTGATCAGTGATCGACGTCCCTCCTGGAGAGGCGTTGATTGTAATAGCACATTTGATACGAAATCTCTAGATTGCGCCCTCCTTCCATTGTTGGCCCAATTGCCGTTTCCTTTTTGGCCCTACTTCCATTTCTTGTGACCGCATGAAGGCACCCGGTCAGAGCAGAGTCGGGATATCGCAAACACCTACGCTTCCACGAGCCGTTGCTTGCTGTTGGACTGACTTCGGCCCAATTACTAGTTTGTTCTAGATTGAGACAAGAATGCACAAACTATTGTTTTTATCAATTTGATTTTAGGGTTTTTTTAATATATTTTAAATTTTGATTACCATTTAATTCTCGCTAAAATTTTATGAGTATAAACTTTTCATTCCTGATAGAAGCTTGTTAGCACAAAGTTATACAATTCAGAATTTCATAATATAAAGTTTTTCATTCTTGTTGAAAAATGCTAAGTGAATTGTTTTTAACCTACTAGGGAAAGTTAGGTTTTCCAAGGGGAGGGCTAACAATGTGTTTGATGCCTTTTCGAGGTCAACGCACCGCACCGAGCCTCCGGTGATGAAGGAGATGTCAAAGTAGATGTCATAATTTTGGATTGTCACTAACCTAGGTGAAAATAGGACCAAAATTAGCTAGTGGAGCCAATTTACATCAAATTGGCAAACACTTGTCTGGATTGAAAGGTTTTAGGGCCAACTGTCATCGATTAATATTTAACAATAGCAAAATGTATATCTTGATCTATTGTGTTTAGCCTCTATGTGTAATAAGGTACCTAAATATTTTTATATGTCTATGTCCTCCTCAAAATAATGCCCATATGTCCTGTTGAAATTAATATATGGAAAAAGTATGGTTTCAATTATGTATATGGATCTAATCTAAAACTACTCGAAAAATATCGTCAGGGCTTCCGGCGTGATGGCATGTTGAAGGTGGTCAACGAATTGGTCTTCAAGATCAGCTTGGATTGTGTACAGCTGGATGACTTGATGACTCATGGATTGATTTTTCTGCTTCTACCCTCTACTGCCTTCTTCCTCCGCCGTCAGAGTTTCTTTTTGTTGAACTCTGCTACTAGCAAATCCAACTTTTTCATGCCGTAAAAATCACTTATTGATAAATTGGTTTTTTTAGAAATTGTTTACTAATAAGACAAGTGCTTGAATAACAATATATGAAAATTCATTGATCTATATAATTTTTTTATTAAATACTTTGTGTTCTCTTGTGTTACTGAATTTTTCATGGAATTATTTGAGATATGCAAGTATTATTAATAAATGAAAGATCATTTTAATAATTATTCTAATAGAAAATTGTAAAAGAACCCTCCTAGGTCGAATTCTAGCCCAATTCTCCCTCTACTGTCACATGTGTGCCCACTTGGCCCCTCACTCTCTCTTTCTCTCTCTTGGCCTAGCTCTCCGCATGGCCCTTCTCTATATTTGTCTAGCTGCAACCTAGCTAGCCCTAGCTTGCCTGCTCCGAGTCACTAATAGGTGGGGCCCACCTATCAAGTTCATCCTCTTACCTTGACTAGAAGACTTGAGCAATCCAACACTACTCGTTTGATGAGGAGATCCTAGCTGCACATGAAACCAACACAATGTAAACAGTGATAGTCATTTCCATCACAAGCAGTGTGACGGAAATGAAGATGGCGTAAACCACTATAATCATTTATGTTGCAAGTTACATGATATGAGGATGATGTAAACCAAAACAATGGTCTACACTCAGCAACAAGCTCAATCCAAGTGATCAAATATACCATGACTAATTACGCGCATACTCGCTCCTTTCTTAATGTAACCCCAATATATAACAATTATATACTACATAAATGCTCTACATTTGTGTTTCTAAGGTTTACAATCGAGGACATTTGCACTGCACCTAGAAAAATAGGTAGAATAAGGAGGACTATAGGGAAGAAGAACCAGCCCATTCACTAGCTGCCACCATTTATGCTCATGAGGAGACTATTTACATCACAAAAAGTCAGCTTGTAAGGCTTGTACACCATTGCCATCATAGCTTCCAAAGCTTTTAGTGTCACATCCTCCCTAAAATACATGGGCTGCCACCATCTTCACCACACCTAGTCGCTACCAAAACCGCTCTTCATGTCCCCAACACCATCAATTACCATAGCTCTCCCCACGATTAGATCTGGCCAACCGGTCAGTGCAATTGTCAACTTATTGCTGGCAGCCAAACACAAGAGGAGGGAAAAGCAGTTGCCATTGTATTGGCGGTTGTTAAACACCATTTCTAAGTCGATCTCTTTAATGTAAGTTGTAGACATGATAATTAAATTGAATATTAGCTAAAGAAACAAATAGATAGTTGTCAAGAGGTGACAACCCTATGTATCCTTTGAAATCGTCTACATTGGCTCTAGTGTATTGGCATTAAAAGGCCAAATGAGGCAAGTTCTTCAATAGCGGGTTGTGGTGCCTCTATACCCGAAGTAGACAGCTTGTGTAAGTAAAGTTTTGCTGAGTTTTACTCATCTTAAAGTCGTTTCAACTTTGTTATATCCCTCCAACCTTTTTATTCTAGATAAGTGTGGCTTTTCTTGGTGTCATCTTTATTATAAGCTATCCATATTTTTATTCAATCTTACCCCTGCATCTTTCGCTAGTATAAATTTTCTAAGTCAAAACAAAGTAGAAAAAAGATTTGATTTTAATACCAATCACATCCTTTGAGAAAATATAAATTATAATACCCTAAAATACTCTGGGGTGAAGTGTGGCAGATTGAGTAATCTAATACGAAAACGAGAGAATGATTGGGCTATTGAACGAATGGCACGCATCTTGAGTTTAATCGATATCAAGAGACAAAGTGATTCATTATTACACTATAGATTCAGACGATATGATCTTTATATATGCTCAGCGAGTCCATATGTCCTGCTATGGGCTGCTATTGATATGTGGATCGACAATATATTTTCAAATTACAACCGTATTTATGTAAATCTACTGGGTCGTAAACTTAATGGGTTAGAACGACATATTTAGATAGAGATCCAAAAATAGGTTCAGTTTAAATAGAAATCCGAGTAAAATTCCTATTAAGTATGCAAGACTTAGGCAGAAACGCTATATATTTAGAGGAAGGTGATGCGGGATAGGCACACACGCAAAAACCCTAGCTGCATCTTTTCCGACGAGCCAAACCATTGCCGCGCGCAGGTACTAGCAAATCCCTGTTCTGCGTTCCACCATAAACATATGCGTACTAGCAGGTTTGGCATTCATGCCAAGAGGAGACAATCAGGTTGTCAAGATCAACTACTTTCTCGCGTATTTCATCGAATCAATCTACTCCAACTATACTCGCGTCGAGGGGTAACAATCTATAATTTCTAAACTCATATAGTCTCCTAGTAGAAAATTTTATTTCATAGGCTACTCAATCCTACACAAACAACCATCTTCCAACTGTGCACCTGCCGTGGCTGCCGCCACGCGAGGCACCCTGCCGGCAAAGACAGCGGAGCGGAGTAGAGCCACCAAATATTCATGTTTCAAAAATAATAATATCTTGCTTCATAATATTATATCTGTAACAGAGGAATTTGGAAGAAAAAAAAAGGCGCACACTTCTGTCCACGAGAATGGAGGAAAAATCATCCATGCTTGGAGTACTTGCAACATGATTAGAAGAGATTTTATCACAGAGTTCACATCCCCTCTCTCTAATCTCCAGCTTAACTAGAGCTACTTTATTAGCCACGCAGTGATTACTGGCTACTCGCTCCCGGCCAGGTCGTCCAGGAAGGAGAATTCATTGGCGTTGTTCATCAGGATGTCGTCCAGGTCCAGATTCCACCCGATCTCCATGTCGCCTTCCTCTCCGTTCAGTGAACCTCCAGCTGCATCACCGGCAGCGGCGTCGTCAGCGCTGCCGTCTTCCAGAGGCAGCATCACGTCGTCGTCCAGGCCCAGGAGAGATTCCAGAGAGAACATGATGTTTTCTTCAGCAGCTACCGGAGCAAAAGGATCAACCTGATCAGGCACAAGGAATGGCTCGGTGTTGTTAGGTGCAGCTGCAGCCGCCGCGTTCTCCTCTGATGCGACAACGATGGCACCGGTGCCGGCGCCCTCACTCTGGGTCACCACCATTGGCTCGGTGATGCTGAACATTGACTCCATTGGTGGCGCCATGAGAGAGCCAGCTTCCGCGTTGTTCTGCAGTTCGCCGGTGTAGGCGTACGCAGCATTGGCATCAGGGACTTCGACGCTTGGACCGGCGCCGCCGTATGCGGTTTCTCCGGCGAGGAGATCATCCACGGGTTGCCCAAATGGAAGCTCGATCATAGGAGCCTTGTCTTTGTCCATGACCATCCCGACCCGCGGCGGGAAGGGCGGGAGCAAGTTGATATGATTCTGCATGGCTGGTGGCGGAGGGCCTTGGTAGGAGAAGGGCCCCAAGAACAGCTTCTTCTGGGGAGCATCCAGCTGAACTCCACCGGAGATCTGCTGCCCCATTGCCGGCGCCAGCACGGCCGTCAGCGTAGCACCGTTGTTGAAGGAGATCACCGCATTGCCGGTGGGCGCCTGCCCCACTGTCTGCTCCTGCACGCTCACCGGTGCAGCATTGTTGTTGAAGTTGATCACCGCATTGCCGGTGAGGTGCGGCTGCTGGTGCACCGGAACTTCAAACGGTGCAGCTGCACCGCTGCCGCCACGGAAGGCCGCCCTGGCGATGTTGCTTGGCCTGGCGCCGCCGGCGACCACCAGAGGGTTGCACGGCGGGACATTGAGCGTCGGCAGGATGGCTTTGAGGAACAGGGAGTCCGGCTGGAGAAGTGGGCGCTCGTCCAGCTGGTCTTTCTTCTGTTGCTTCGCGCGGTATTTCTGCAGCGGCGGCGGCTAGAAATTCATGCATGTTATATGGAACATGTATACATATTCATGATCTCCGTATTTGATAAGAACCTAAAATTATTCAGAGAAAAATACGTACTTCGTTTTTTTATATATTTTCTCTAGTTATTATGTGAACGCATAATTAATTTATCATGATTCATTTAGCAAATGGGCAATATCATACACTGTTGGTGATAATGCATGCATTCCCAATCCAAAAATAAACTTATAGACATCAGTTCCTAAAATACTTTTAAGTGACACTACTCATATCTAAACTTAATCTGACTACTCATATTTTAGCAACAGATTTTGTAACTAGTTAAAATTATACCATTCTAACAAAGTATATTTGTCACATAAATTTCATTCATCAAAATATGCTACTTTAAAATATGTTTGTGATCAAAATTGAAACTGCACTAGCCAACTCTCAACTATAGAGGGGTATATGCATTTCGGAATATAGGATGACTACATGAGTATATACAACCTGGCTATATATGGTCTACTAGAAAAATCCATACAGAAATGCAGCAAAGCTGCAATAACTATAACTATAGTGTTGCATCCTGTAGACTACCTATACCAGACAAGCATCCATGATTGGTAGTAATATATGTAACTATTATAATCCATTCAAAGTACCACTACTCCAGCATGCATGCAGAGAAGCAAAACTAAAGAGGAAACATCCAAATATTTGCAGTTGCTACAAATTAAATTTCGTGCTTTTGAAAATAGTGAAAACAACTAGCAGTCAAACGACTACATGTGGAAGACAGTTGGCACCTGTAGATGGCTAACAACATGCTGCCTCTCCAGCCCTTTCACGTTCATGTGCTCCATTATCTTGGTTGGGTTGGCGTCTGGTTGATACCAAAGGAAATAATCGAAATAAGCAGGAGAAGAACTTAATTAACATTTAGAGATATGATTTGAACTTTATGCATTGATAGTGCGTAATCTATTTACTAATTTCTCATATTTTTGTGCAACTAGCTATTTCACGTATATAAAGTAGTGATTAAAAGTTGAAAGTAAAAAAGAACTGCATGCTTTGCTCCTATTAAACTACACATTAGACGTGGATGCACACGAAGTTATCTACTCCCTTCCAGTGAAGTTTATTTGACGTACGTCGAAGAAATAAGTTTAGTTCTCCCAACATCAGTTATTATTAACTAGGGAGAGTATTTTAGACCGATATATATAGCATGCATGCAAGTATCAATGCTGATATGTTGCACCGCACGCTCCAACTTTTGCTTGAGGCGTGGTGTCCACATAAACCGGTGTTTCTGGGGTTCAGAAGAACCTGCGCCACCGCAACTGCCACTGCTGTTGTCGTGGTTGTCATCGTCGTCGACGATGATGGTTAGCTGCCTCTTCCGGCTACCACTTGCCCTCACCGCCTTAAAGTGGACCTGCGGCTCCTCGACGACAACGACGTCACCATCGTCATCTTCATCACCAGCGCCAGCTGCCTCGTCAGCAGGTGCAGCTATGACCATGTTCCCTGCTCCTAGACAGAAGTGGCGCCATGACACCACCCTCCACAGCTGGCCCATCACGGCGGAGTCCAGCGGTTTGTTGACAATGTAGGTTGCCGTCTGTAGGAGGCGGTTCAGGAACGCCGTGTCCTCGTCGGCGACCATGTCCTCCATTGACAACACTGCATATGACACATGGATTTAAACATCCAACAATTAAGCGATGACAAATATCTAGAACATTATTTGAGCGCTAGCTTATTAGGTTACAGTAGATGACGGGGATGCGGAGCTCGGTCTCGACGATGCGGTGGAAGTCAAAGCTGGAGGAGACCACCTTGTGCACGTCGCAGAGGACGGCTTGGACGTCTACCACGTTGTCGCCGGAGAGGGCACATAGACCGGCGTTTGCGGTGGAGTATGTCGCCACCACTGCAAAAATAAGGAATAAATGTAGTGAGAGAGTTTTGTTTCTTTTACGTGAAAAAGTCATTTTACAGCTTTAAATAACCGAGTAATATGTAAGCAGTGTCATACATGTTACTTTCTAAATAGTTGTAAGTAAATTTAATAATATTATATATGACAATCTAATGTATGTACTGTTAAATGTTTTTTACAATTTTTTTATAACTATAACACCGAAGGAAGGCATACATCCCACCCAAAGCAGGGTTTTGGAAGAAAGGGTAGCGGGAGAGATCTTAATAGGTGTACATATATAGTTGAGCAAGTAGAAGGTGTAATAGTTTAGTAAGAAATTCTTGATAGATAAATAGTAAGTTTTTTATTTAAAAAACTATTTTGGCGTGAAGCAAGCGTAGACAACCGACTAATTTGAATCTCAGCTGAAAGAAGGAAGAGCATGCAGAATCTATAAGATGAGAGGCTAATACTAGTGGGTCACCACTTGCTCCTAAAATATACCCAGATGGAAAAGGGAGAGAAAACCCCTTGTTGAAAATAACAAAATGTAATTCACCTTTTGCATCTGAAATCAGGGGATCGAAACATTTAGGAGCAAGATTACAGTAACACAAACAAAAACATCTGATCGAGGAGCATATATACACTTATACCTGACCACATGTCTACATGTTGTGTACATAATCCACGGATCTGTTGTGAACAAAACTAAACTTGCTGAATCAAAGACATCCAAAGAGCTACCGATGAACCGAATGTTACCTGGGCAGTGGAGGGCGGACATCATCGAGGTTGCCGTCCTCACGGTCTTCGTATCATCGTCCACGAGCATCACACGGAATCCACCAGGGAAGAACGGGCGCATCTCTTCCTGATCCATTGGCACAGAGATGTACACACAACACACTGCTACACTGCCTGTTTGTGCACTGTTGAGGTGATTAGAATTGAGGGGATTGGGCCCCCGGTATTTGTAGCCCGGCCAATGCCAAAGAGATGAGCGGTGCTGACGCAGTGAGTGATGTGTAGTGACATTATTTTTTGTATTTATTATTTTGGGGAGAAAACTGATGTTGCGTTGCCACATTTGACGATCAAAGTTACTGTGCATTTTAGCCGGAAATTGCGTGAGTCATTTTCTGCCCAAAGTTGATGAAAAAAACCCTTTCTCTCAATTCTGCATTTGCACGTTATACATTCGAATAAATTGGCACCCTGTGCCAATGGTTAATTGTACTGCACTCCTCTAAACAAAATGGCACTGCACACTATATATACGTTGAGAAAAAAAATAAAATAGGCACCTATTTTCTCTTCGGACACGATGATCTCTTCTCTTTTCTCTCTCATTGTCATGTTCGGTCTAAACATCTGTCGTCTACGTGTTATTAGTCTCTAACCTTATACTGTCTCGGTTCGGTCCGATTTATCGAGGCTGGTTCTAATAGACGTCGTTACTGCGGTCGCTGGCCCTTGTGGCTTCATGGGAGATCGGGCCCGGCTTCATGCTTCGGATACCGTGGAGCGTCATCGGTTCTTTGACCGATAGGTCCTTTAATCCATTCCATGCATCTACTTCTCATCTCCATCGGCTGTTCAGCCAATGTTCGAGTGCTACAGCTTTTGTCAGCAACCAGGAGAGATCCCGCATGCTTTGCTATTCTTTGAATACTCTTTGATACCCTCATTAGCTTTATAGCCGATGGATTAGAATCTCATTTTTGTTATACCCGGAGCCATTATATCCTTCGTCGATATCTGCCTATGTCTTCATCGGCTCTCCAGCCAATGGAAGAGCGTCACAATCCCTATCGACGATCAGTCGATAGTAGGAGCCATTCGGACGCGACCAATGATCAACTCGATTCTATCGACAACCAGCCAATAGTGAGAACTCGTATCGAAACATCGTCCGACTGACCCGTTCGCATCACCTCCTTATCAATTGCAGAGTCAAATTAACTGGTACACTCTCAAATCTCGAAGTTTAAGGACATGTATTGAAGCTAAGCAGATCTCCCAGGCCTTCGTATGACCGAGCTACCATCTCTCTCCGGTCGGACCTCTGCTTGGCCTGGTCGGACATTCCCCTCACGAGGTTTAGTGACGAGCAATACATTGAGAAAAAAATAAAATAGACACCAATTTTCTCTGATCTCTATCACTTCTGTGGAAACGTTTGCGCGCTCTCTCTCTCTAGTGACGAGTTGTGGTTGTTTTTTTTTCAGTTTGTGTTACCTCTGTGACCAATACAAGTTTTTTTTTCAGTTTGCATACGCATATAATTGTTTTATATATAGTGGGTGAAATAATACATACTCGTTTCAATGCATCCATCCATGGAAGTTGTTCTCTTTAACTGACTTGAACTGGTCTATTACCCATATTTGTATTGAAGCTAAACAGATCTCCTAGATCTTCGCATGACCGAGTTGCCATCTCTCTTTGGTCGGACCTCTACTTGGCCCGATCGGACATTTCCTGCGAGGTTTGGTGGCGAGCAATACATTGAGAAAAAAATAAAATAGGCACCAATTTTCTCTGATCTCTATCACTTCTGTGGAAACATTCGTGCACTCTCTCTAGTGACGAGTTGTGGTAGTTTGTGTTACCTCTGTGTGACCAGTGCAAGTTTTTTTTTCAGTTTGCATAAGCATATATTTGTTTTATATATAGTGGGTGAAATAATACATACTCTCTTCAATGCATCCATCTATGGAAGCTGTTCTCTTTGATTGACTTGGACTGGTCTATCACTCATACCTGCATTAAAGCTAAGCAAATTTCTTATGCCTTCGTGTGACTGAGTTACCATCTCTCTCCGGTCGGACCTCTGCTCGGTCCAATCGGACATTCCCCATGAGGTTTAATGGCGAGCAATATATTGAAAAATAAAATAAAATAGACACCAATTTTCTCTGATCTCTATCACTTCTGTGGAAACGTCCGTGCACTCTCTCTAGTGACAAGTTTTTTTTTCAGTTTGTGTTACCTCTGTGACCAGTGTAAGTTTTTTTTTCAGTTTGCATACGCATATATTTGTTTTATATATAGTGGGTGAAATAATACATACTCGCTTCAATACATCCATCCATGGAAGCTGTTCTCTTTGACGACTGGTCTATCACCCATACCTGCATGCTTGGATATATGTGAAGCCCGTGTATGCATGGATATACATGTACAAATATAGCTACAATCGAGCGTTTCTCATCTTGATGATGTCGTCAATACAACTGATATGGTATGTCGGCATTTTCTTCTTCAATCGGATCGACTCGGATTCGGTGGAAACGTACGTGGGATATATCGATTGATCGATCGGTCATCACGTCCAGCTTAACAACAGGGTGCAGTGGAGTTCATAGTGTCATGTATGACGTGTTCATGGATAGAGATGCGGAGGTTGGTAGCAGACATGTGAAGGATATATTCGGCTTCCAATTAAAAAGAACATTTTTTTGTTAGAAATAAAAAAATAGTTTGCAACCGTGGAAATAATTATGCTTTTTAATCTCCGCGTCATATATATAATTGTGCTTTTTTTAACTCCGCCGCTATATATATGTATGGTCGTTGATTCTATCGGTGCACGTGAATAATACAGACAAATAAAAAAATCTTGAAATGATATCGGTATCAGAATGTTCTTCAGTTACCGACAAAGGTCACGATTGGCGTTTCTCCTACATCAAACTGTCATCGTCAACCGTTATGAGCATACAGACGTTTCAATCATTAACGTCGTCATCCTACATCCATTTCCTATTATTAATTAATTGAGATGTCATCGATCATACCACCTGCCCTTCCTCCTTATTAGCATCATTTCGACGTTATTTTGTCTTACAAAATAAATTTATTTGAGCCCGCAAAATACTTATTCGCATCCACGAAATACGGTTTTAGGGCAATATGTGAACCCGCGTGAAGCCATCAGTATGAACAAAGTTATTGAGATGAACAGTGCAAAATTATGGAACATCAATTCCGTTAGCCACAAATTGCATACTCAAGAAAACTTACTTGAATTTCGTATTAATATTTTTAAAAATAAAATTTCCTCTAAAAAGAGAATAGGAAATGCATCACTACAATAGTAGTAGTTTAGCCCTTTCCAAGTTTTGCCGAACAAGAGTAATTTTAGTTCTTCCCAAGTTTTGCGGTTTCCTGTTGAAACATCGAAATCCAACCACCAGCCATAAAAAAAGAATTGACCAAAGAATAAATTTTCGCTTATTTAGCTTCAAAATTTCCACTTCCCTCCAGCCATTCGCCACATGGATCTTCCGGTCACCATTTCCAACCAAACTTTGCATACCAGTTGCAACAAACCGGAGAATAAGAACAAAACCATCTCAAAAATATAAAAAAGACCCCACGTCGATCAGCCAGCGGCTGCAGCGGCCATGGAGAGTAGGAGACGAAACCAGACGTACGCCTCGGAGAGCTGAAGTAGCGAGAGATAGAAATCGTCACGGTTGTTTGTCGCGCGCCAACGCCCTCCACCAACCAACCATATATCCTCGCGCGGCTAAGGTGCAGCGCCCACACGACGCCAACGTGAGGCACAGCGGCGAAGACGGCGCACGGTGTGGAGCGGAGGAATGCCACAAAATGGTCATGTTTATGAGTCGTTTCTTGCATCACAATATCATATTAATTCATGTCTGCAACGTACGAATTTTGTTGAAAAAAAAGACGCGTTTTTGTCTACGAGAATGAAGGGGGGAAATGCTGTATTATACACAGGACACCAGTCAAAACTAGGGGAGAGAACATCATACCAAATGTGTCCGTACAAGGACAATGCTACTCTCTGGGCTCGACGTAGCTCACTTTTTCGCTTCCGTTGCAGTGCACTAGAGAGGCCACTAAAATAGAAAGCAACAGACGAGTTGTGGTAACAGCTAGCACAAAAGGCAACACCTTTTCCTCAGGTGCACCCGCGAATTACGATGCGGTGTTAAGCTGAAACTGAACAGACAGCGGGCTTCTCGCTGGGGACCCTGTGGTTGTCCTGCGCCGTTGCCGCCTTCATGCTGCACCTGTTACTCGTTATTCATTCTTGCTAACGCCTAACGCGCTGATCAACGTCACTGCTCGAGCGACGTTGCAAACTTACAACAGCATATTTGATAAGCCATATCTGACCAGAATGATAGATCACTTTCTTTCAATAGTTTGCTAATGTATACCGATGGATTTTCCATGACATGAACGAATGTTAAACATTCAAACGCCAATCCTCTATGGAAGTATCTAACCGATATCAGAAGAAAGCAGGGTAGGCTTGCAAAAATATTCCCTGACAAAAGCTACGGCCACCCTCAGGGGCTTTGACGTCTGGACTCACGGGAACTAAAGACTCCCCGTTGTTCGCTCCAGTATATTCCCTTCTATCCCGACAATTGTAACCAGAGAGTTTGAGTGGCCCTTCAGGAAAAAATCTGTGATCTGGAAAGCAACATCAACAGATCAAGATAGATAAAATAAATGTCAAAATGATAATGACTCATGACACTATCTAGTAAACTATGAACCATACGCGCTCAAAGTGAAGTTTGTTCCTAATTCTGCATAACTACTTCCACATTGAGAGCATTGAAGATGAACAAAAACAATGAGCCTTTATATTGACATCCTAGCAGTGGCTCAGGAAAAAACACCCTGGCAGGTATGCTGCAGACTCAAGGGTAGCAGAAGAACATTATGACGCGTTAGTTCAGGTTTCGGGGAGTGTGCCGAGTGCAATAGGACTTTTTCAAAACGAACACAAAAGTGGAGCCCAATAGGTTACTTCATTCAGCAAGATTTCAATCTAAGAGGCAGCATTTTTTTGCTATCCACTAGATGGGCTCAATGAGCTCAATGAGTAGTTTCTGCTTGCTCTTGTTTTGCTAAAAAGAACTCGTGTATTTTTCTGCTCCCTACTTAATTGAATAGACAGAGCTCCTGCCATCGTGTGTAAAATATTAAAATATTAACGTCCTGGTACTTAATATGTGCTGCATAAGTTACCTACCTGCGTACACCCAAATAGCTTAAGAATTCTCAATAATGAGCAGCTGTCAACAATCAACCCCAACGCTTCATTGGTCAGTTCACGGCAAAAGGAAAGATCCAGAACCTCCAAGTGCATGGAACAGTTGCGAGCAATTGCATATGCAGTAAGGTTTCCAATCTAAAGTAAAAACAGTAGATATATATTATTATAAGCAAAAAAAGAGACATGTGAAAGAGCTGAAAAGCATCATAGAACACTCCAAGCATCAATGACTCTAACTATACAGGTTTACATGAAGCAAACTAGGAAATGAGGGGCAACGGTAGAAGTCAACAATTATGGGCTAACAGTCAGGGAATAAATTATTATACATCAGCAGATAAACATCAGTGACTCAGTAATTAATTTTTCCGTATAGAAATTCAGGGAGCCATTAACACATTTCAACAAATGACCTTCGGTGGAGCAAGTATACCATCATATCCCAAGTTAAGCATGAAAAGAACACATAAGATATCTTAATTCCTATCAACACAATGCACAGACAGGCTCACACACACACAAGCAGAGACATGGAACAATGGGTAGAGTACCTTCTCAACATTGTTCAGGCATAACTCAGTTAGGCATCCTCCAGATTGTTCCAAAAACCAATACACAGCTTCATCACTGCAATTACAATCGAGATGATTACAGCTTGGAATTAACTTCGCACGACCTCATTACCCAAAAGATCATGTGCGTTGTGTAGATCAACAAAAGAGTGTCACCAAGTATTAACAAGGAGTTACGCTAAAATGAAATAAAGGTCCACAACATCCATCAGTGTTGTCCATGCTGATATGTTAGGTTAAGACAGCAAATACTCTGGAATTGTAAAACGTGTGTATATTATATGATTTTGACAGTCTCATGTACAGATTGCTAAGCAGGGATCAATTCCTGCTGGTTTTAAAATAAGGAGATTCTTTGAGACTGGAAAGTAGTCTGAGTTCATCTGACTCAAGTGGGGTGTTTTATTCTCTCTTTGTATTCTGTACTCCCTCCAGTCAGAAAAAAAAATGTTGTGTTAGGATGTGTGCAGAGTGCAGTCAACGCGAGTTAATTTTTACCATAATTGTTGTTTAGAATGCAGTATTGGGCACATGAAAATGATGTAGCTAAGTTTGTCCTAACAAAAGTTATCATAATATTTTACTTGTACAACCTTTTTCTTGCTTATGCAAAATAATTTAGTCAAAGTTATGCATGATTGACAATGTGAAGTCCAAAACAACTTCCTTTTATGACTGGAGGGTAGTAATTATGATGTAGACAGTCAGTTTACATTAGGACATAGAATCTTAACAGTATTATTATTAAGAGTGAAGTAATCCACATCACATCACAAAACTATGTTATGTACTTGTTTCAAGCTGTAAGTAAAATCAGACAGGAAATGTCTAGCGCTGTAAGCCCTTTACAGCACAGAGGAGAAATCCACTTGAAAAATGACCACAGTATGAAAAGGAATCAGAAGGTAAAACCAAAAAGATACATAAATATCATAGTTGAGTGTGGGAAGAAGCAAACCAACGGCCAGACTGTCCTAGATGGTTACACTTCCAGCCAACACAGGAAACTGTGGGTTTGTTTCACAAGCAGTAAAATCAGCATATGTAAATCATCATCATCATCATTAAACTTTTCAGCCCTAAGCAAATTAGGGTAGACTAAAAGTGAAACCCACAAAAGCCATATATCAAGATTCAGGCATGAAAACAACTGTTTTCCATATACTCCTATTCATACCAAAACTCTAGAAATATCCCAACAAGTCTCGTTTTATTGCCTAAAATCAGGATATGTAAATGAGCACACAAAAAAGAAAAGGAGAAACATTTCAGCTGCCTTTACACCTAACCAGGGTAGATAAAAACCTTTTTTTTCATAGAGAGTGAAAGCACCCTATATCAAGAAATAAATCTTTCCCTTAAAAAAAACAAATAAATCGTATGAAAAAAGATAAGTAGAATGATCCAAAAAAAATAAAACTCATTCAATGATCATTATCTAACAAAAAAATTAAAGCCTTGGATGTACATATTAACAAAATTTGCATCACATTAAAATGAATTCCTGTTAAAAAAATAAAAAACTTCAAACAGCATCCGAGGAGAAATACCTGAATGTATTCCTTTGAAGCTTTAATTTCTTTATAAGCCGACAACCATTGCGAAGATGTCTCATTGCTGAATCCCGCAACCTATTCAAGTTGCGAAGGTCTAATGAAGATAATTGAGGGCAGTTCCCCCCAATAGTCTTAATAGAAGATGATGTCAGTTGCCTACATTTAGATGACACAAACATAGGTGGTCAGAAATACACCCTGAATCATGTGTCTATACCTGCATAGCATGTCATAGTTAATCCTATCATGAGTATGCACATTTATGGTATCAGACGATTATGACAAACAGGGTCTGTAGTAGAATACTTTTCTAACAATGTGGTCTCAAATGTGACACTTAAATAACAACAATGATGCCAGCAGCCCAGTGACTCCAATTATCAAATAAGTATTTAAGGGGTTGATGTCAAAAGATTTTCAAGAAGGTACCAACTACCAAAGCTATTGGCAGCCTGCAATATCATGTTGCAGTTTCATTTTGGGCAGGATGCGCATCACATAAAAAAGTTGCAAATCCACATTTAAACTGCTGGCCCTGTATTACTACAGTGAAGATTACAAATGCATAAGCATTTCACAAGCCCCTTCATTGATGGAAAATCGGTGCTACATTAACACATAGGGCAGTTACCATGTACTGATATTGAGGAAGATAATTGGTTTCTTACTGTTTTTCTTTAATGTAAACCTTCTAGTTACATTAGAATCAGTGATTTCAGCTTTGGACTTATGTTTTATATGAAAAAATTATTTCGTACGCACCTGGATTTATGGTGCTTTTGGGACATTCAAGTGTCAGATACAGGTTATAATCTAATACGAAGAAAACTATAGTGCTGATAAATCAATATACAGTAAAGAAGATATTGCTAATAGGTAGAAAGCCATGAAGACTTACAAGCAACCAGCAAATGCTAACTCCTTCAGGTTTGAACCATGTACAGGAATGAGCTCACTGACAAACTTATCACAGACAGATTGTATGCCAGACATTGATAAAACCTCTAAATGCTTAATCTTCTGTAGAGCAGGAAGAATCATCATGGCATCCACGTTTATGCAGTCATCAATATATAGTTCCGTAAGGACTAAATTCAACTTGTTAGCAAGATTCTCAATTCCAGCTGAAGTGAGAAGAGAGCACTCACACAATTTTAGTGAACTCAGAGAAGGTGCTACAGAGATTATTGTGTCTATCCCACTATCAGAAAGACGGTAATTTCCCTTCAGAGATATTTTTTTCAATAATGGCATGCAGTTAGGAACCTTTGCTAGGGTAGCAGGTAATATGTAGTCAGGCATACATCGCCCAGATAAGTCAAGCTGCAAAACCTGCAGTAAGAGCAAAAAGGAAAAAAAATGAGAACTCAATAGGTGACTTTTAAACAACATGGCCACAAAGTATGTTAGCAAAAAGTCAATGATCAACCCAAAGTCCCAAACACTATTATGATCATAATCTGAAGTTGACAAGTTCAACAATCTGTTTTCCAACAACAAATCAACACATAGCACATGTATAAAATGATGCTTCTACAAGTTGCTAGTATCTTATTCCGCCTCTAAAATACTAGCTTACCATGGAAAAGTCTATGATAACGAAATTGTCATATATGTGTGTGTGTGTGTGTGTGTAGAATAAATGCTAGTTTTATGATTGGGATAGTGTAGAAGTGTCATGCGCTCCCTGTAACAAAAATATGAAGGGTGTGTTCAATGAAAAAACTCATGGTTCATTTTTTTCGAACATTACAGCATGTAACTCGTTTTTATTCATAGCAACACACAGGCATGTAGCTAATAAAGAGTAAAAAATCATGACCTGCAAGAATTCTGTCCTGCATTTCCCAAATATGGTCTCGAAGTCATCCTCACTCAACCATGAACACTCACTAAGCTGCACTGTCACAGGATTATCACACATGAGTTCACCAAGAAGATGGGCATTCATCTTTCTAGAATGGCATAGACTAGTTAAGAGTCTATGTTTTAGCTCATCTGGAATGCCTGCAAGTGATTCAATAGCTTCAGCATTATTTGAGAGAGTTTGCGAGCACAAGCTTGTAAGTGATGGAGCAGATCGCAGTGGAGATTTCCTATCTTTGGAAGGTGTCCACGAAATGACCTTATTAGTAGACTTGTCCAGGTTAGAAGAATTCAACTCCCGATCTCTCAATTTAGCTTCTCTGTCAATAATGATCTTCATTGCAGTAGAGAATGGACCTGGCCAGTCCTGAGGATCAGCAACCGGTTCCAACTCTTCTTCATCGTCGTCATCATCATCACCATGTCCATCTTCATCTGCTTTGAAGAATGCAAACCTAGGAGCCATTTCAATAGCTCTCTGTCTTGCCCTTTCCCTCCGATGTGGTTCCCAATGATTTGCTGAGAAACTCTGTGTCTCTTCAGAAATCACTTGGTTCAAATCCAGTTCATCCTCACCTGAGTTAACAGACAATGAACTCTCTTCTACAACCATCTTAGCTTTTCCCTTGCTATCAGGACTAAACTTACCGATCCTGGAACCAGCACCAGAATCGTCATTCCCCAAAACCAGCTTCCCTTTTCCTTTAACATCATATCTAGCCTTATCCCTTCTCACCTCTTCTACGGAATACATACCTGCATAGTGTTCAACTGATGCACTTCGCACAGGACATGCTAATGGCTCAATAATCTCACCAATTGACACCTCTGCTGAATTCTGTCCATGTGCATGATCATCAATCAAGACGTTATTTTCCTGAATACTAACTCCTCTAGTTTCCTCTTTACCTGCCTTCACAGAGTCACTCATTCTCCCTTCATCTGTCATGCCCATGCTCATTGTGAACACATTCAGGTCAATCCCATTAGGAGCAGTGCATAACTGTACCGGCATCCTCCTGCCATCCTCCCCCAGCAATATGCAGTCATCATCATTGTCGCTCTCTGAAGCAGGCACGTATTCGATCTCCATCCCTCCAGCTAGCATGCTCTTATGACGCTTTCCCGGACTATCCACATTCCAATGTGGCATTTCATCAGGCACCTGGTCTCCAGCCCCGCCAACTCCATCCGATCCAAGTCCCATCTCCCCACTCATTTGAACACCCGGCTCCATCGACGGTTTCGCAATCCTGGATCGCGATCGCAAGTTTATGAACGCCCCCTCGCCGCTACGATTACAGCCGCCGCCCCAAACCCTAACATCCCCCATGCCGCCGCCTGCGCTCCCCAACTCACCACCGCTGGTCGGAGAAGCGACAGGGGCGGGAACCGCCCGGGGCCTCCCCTTCCTCTTCCCGGACGACCCGGAACCAGAACCAGAGGAACCGCCATCCGCCCCCGGAGGAGCAGACGTTGGGGTGATCGGGTTGGCAACTCCGGCCGCCGCCCCGGCCAGCCGCAGGCTGCGGCGAGGCGGCGCCGCGACGGGGGACTTGAGGGATCCATCGGCGGCGTCGGCGGCGGGGCCGAGGCCGAGGCCGAGAGAGAGGGAAGTCGACGGGGACGGCCCGGGCGTCCCCGACGACCCGCCCGCCATCTCCATCGGCGGCGGCGGCGAAGGTGGGACCACCGCGGATGGGCTCGCGATATCGGCGCCCGAGCGGAGGCGAGGCATCGCCAAGGAGGCGCGGGAGGGTGGCGGTGGGAGGCGGAAGGGGGAGATGCTTGCAGGGGAAGGAGGTGGAGGAGGAGGAGGCGCGGGGTGTGTTTGGGCGGCGGCGCAGTTTTTTATGGTTTTCCCGCGCGGGCGAGGGAACGGAGGCGGGTCATTGGGTTGGGTCGTCGATGGTAGCTGCGGGCTGCGGCGGTGGGTGTCGAGGCCCGAGGCGTCGTGGTGGGGAACGTGGGCGCGGGCCCAGGTGAGGTGAGCACGGTGCACCCTGCGCCACGGGACGTCGCGTCCCTTTGAGATCCGTGTGGTGTGTGGTTCCGGTGTATGGGATGGGTCTAGGTGACAGAACCTGTTCGTGCCTTACGGGGAAAAGGAATGGTCCCGTTATTTTGTGTCTAGATTAGTGCTTGGTGTTTACTGTGGCAGGGAGGTTGTATGTAATCAAAAATCAAAGTTAGTTTTAACTAAAAGTTTGTAACATCACTAAGAATATCAGTTTATACAAAATACGACAATAAATTCATTCATATTCCAATGTACTTTCAGATAATATTGGTTTTTTACGTTATACTAGTATGTTTTTATGAAAAGTCGATGATCAAAGTTTTCCCTCCCTAGTTTTCAACAATATAGGAATTTTAAGTTTTACCTGAAATTATTTGGTTACGAATTTTAAGTTTTACCTGAAATTATTTGGTTAACATTAAAGTACTTTAATTCTGTTCCTGTTCTCCGCGAAGAATAAAACTGCTCCTGTTACTAATCGAGCAATTATTTGCTTGCATCTGGGGAATCTCAAACGCTCAAAGGCTGACACGCATCAAACTGTTCGGCGATATGCCTGTAAGACACTTTGATCTCATCGTTTCGTTTTTCTTCCATTTATAAACTAAAATTTAAATTTTAAAACTTAATTTTAAAGTTAATTTTATGATTTTTTATTATAATTTAATTTATACATTTTATTTTATAGATAGATATATAAGTCTTATTTATATTATATTTTAAAAAAATTGCTAATAAATTGTTTCGTTTTTTCTTCTAAAGAACGAAACAATGGTAGCCACAATACAAGCCAGTCGTTAAAGTGGTCTCGGGGGAAAAACACGCCAAACCAACACTCTTCACAGTGCATGGTCTTTGGATGGCCCCCTAAAATAATTTTGCATGTCAGTCCTTATCTTATTCATTTTAGGCCATATAATTATTTGATATTTATTGTTTAAAAAGAAATTTGCAGTCCAAGCCCTCCAGCTAGAAAACAATTTAGTCCAAACCCCCAACCCAACATGTCAGCTACACAGTCATCTTTTTACCACCCTCCTCTCAAACCTCTCTCGTACTTCTCACCGCAACTCCGACGGCATCGACGGCGCTTTCTCCCTCCCGAGCTCGCCGGCGATTCGTTCGGCGCCTCCTCCCTCCGAGCTCGCTGACGCTACCTCTCCGCCACTTCTCCCAGCTTCACCGCCTCTCCCTCTCCATCGCCTTTCCCATCTCCGGCGATAGCCACCGCTACCAGGAGGCGTGGGCCGGGGAGCTCCCCGGCAACGCAGATCGAGGCGGCACGGGGCCCCGACGGCGCAGATCGGGGCTGCACGGCTCGACAAGCTCCCCGCCTCTCCCTCTCCGGCAGCGCAGATCGGGGCGGAGGTGGCGGAGCGTCGTGCGGCAGCGATCGGGAACGACCTCGGCGGACGCGGGGGAAGCTTCAGCCGACGGCGCAGATTGAGCTCCCTCTCCGGCGGTGGCAGCCGTGACGAGCTCCTTCCCCGGCCGCCTCGATGAACTCCACTCCTCTCTCCCCGCGGATCTGGCGGCGCGGGCCACGATGAGTGCGGGCCGGCCAGCCCTCCGGCAGCACAGATCGGGGTGGCGTGGGCCGGTCATCTCTCCAGCGGCGCAGATCGGGGCGGCGTGGGTCGGCCAGCTCCCCGGCGACGGATATCGGGGCGGTGTGGGTCGGCTAGCTCCCTCGTAGGCCCCTGTTCTCCCCCTTTCGTCAGCGTCCCCCTCGCCTCGCTCTCTCTTCCTCCCTCTCCAGCAGCCGGCCCTTGCGCTCTCCGCCTCTCCGGCCGCCTCGCCAAGAAACGACGCGAAGGGGCCACGATCTCCCGGACATCTCCCGCAGGGCACGCCGTCTCCCTGACGCACCCTGCCGAGGAACCGGTATCCTGCAGAGGACGCGAGGAGCTCTGCGAGGGAACGGTCCCAGCTGAGGTGGAGGCGATGCGCCGACGCGGCGAACCGGAACCACTCGCCTCGTCGGTACATATTCCATACTCCTTTTTCCAGATCACAGTAAAATTATTTTTTTTCCTCATCATCAAACTCCTTTCGTGATCTCGCGGTCTGGTCAAGTTCCATACTGATACAACAGAGCACTCGCTACAGAAGAGCATTCGATGGTAATGGACAAGAGTGACTCAAAAAGGGATCTTACAGTCACAATTATTTTCCAAAAGAGTACATTTAAATAAATAAATACTGTAAATACAACAGACGAACAGCCTGCACAGGTAATTCGTCTCATCATCTATGAGTGCAGAAAACAATGCTCCTTAATCCTGACAGAGTTCAGCTGTCTAGAAAGGAAACGAACAGCGCGGCAGCAACAAGAGTGTTCTACTGGTTTTCAGAAGCAAAATTGCAAACCAGGTCCAAGATGAGCAAAAGAATGGTGCAACACGACATTTCTACTTAAATTCACAAAGCTAAAGCACAAACCACAGAGAAAAGTAGCGCAGCCACCAGTCTCCATGTACCCACACCGATCGAAACTGCAGCATTGGCACCCATGCAGTCGTCATTGTTGCCGCTGAAGTATCCTGGACGGACGGACTGACTTGGGCACTCCACCATCTACCTTGAAGCCGGTGGCTGGCTTCCCGCAGCTGAACAAGACAGCTGCCACTGACAGCTGCTCCCACCTCTGTGTGGTTCTTGCTATGCAGTACCTGAAGGCTCTTCGCATCATTAACCAGGAAGTCGAAGGCCTGGTTGGGGGTCGCATGGTTAGACTGGCATGCAGAAGCCTCCCGGTTATCTTGCAAGTCTCGCAACTTGGACGCCGCAGCTTGGGCAAATGTTTCGGCGAAGCTGGTCTCCATAGGCTTCTTGCTTTGACCAACCTGGTCGCATTGACCCTCGTATGCTTTAATGTACTGCAGAGCAATGCATCCTAGGACTTGGTTATCATCATGAGAAGATGCCTTGCTGGCAGTGCGGTTGCTGTTGATCAATGCCACAAGCTGATCGGCAGGGTTGTCTGGAAAGGAGATTAGTCAGAGGTGGAATTGGTACAGGATTCAGGATTCAGGAAGCAATGAGAACGCAAATGCATTTGACTGTGATTGGGTGGTCTTTTGATTACAAGCAAAAATCACAACATTGGAACCAATAGATTGACAATAACTTAAATTCTTCCTAATGTTGTCCACGCCTACAGTAAACGTGGGGAAAAGTACAACAAAATTCTATCTGCAATTGTCAATAGTCCAGGCATTCTCCAGTGGAGGAAGAAGCAACCAATGTGCAAGCTGAGCATGTTCGTGTCAGAATTAATGTGCTTATTTTTAAGGAAATTATTTATTAAAGATTCTACAATGCCAGCCTGCATTTTTGGCAGCAGTATGTGTATTGAATTAGTAGTGTTTTATAGGTGGCTGGTGTTACTTGCAATAAAATCTGTAATTACTCCAAGAAGCATGCTTAATTTATATTAAAACATGAAGTACAACTAATATCTTTATTTTTTTTGTAGGGATCTTGGGACGTATCATTAAACATAAGGTACACTGTGAAAACCATTTTTTGTATCATACCAGTCGATTAACGTTTCATCATTTCAATCTCAAAACTAGGTGCTGCTTTGCTTTGTGGTGTATAGATTAGTGGCACAGGAACTACCTTGTGCTATTAGATTCTATCTCGCTGCCAAATTTTTTTATACATTTTCCAGAAAGATCTACTAGTACGAGTACTATTTGAAGACATCTCATGACCCAAAAATAAAAAGGAAAATAGCCAAAACCCACTCTTTTATTAGCAAGCCTGAAAGGCTCAAACTGCTCCGACAATATCTTCCTCTCAGGATCGTCATGAATCAAATATATGAATTGGCCATGGATACCAAAAGGAAGAAAACCGTTCATTTCAGTTCAGTGGACCATTTGCTCAGTATAGAGGTCTACAGTCTAATTAATTATGCACGCCATGAAGGTTCCTTACTGGATGCTTTCACGGTGACCTCCATCCATTTCTCCATGACCAAACTGTCCCAAATGGCAGAGAGTCCACCCTTGACCCTCACCCCCAGTCCCCCGAGATCCCAATTTGAGCTAGCTACACGCACTCCAGCCCCATAGCCAAGCACCGGTCCCAAAACCAGAGCACGGACAGGCGTAATTGCTCGGAAATGCAGCACCAAGAACAGCAACAAGAGGAGCCCGCACAATTTACAGAGAGGGTACTAGAGAGAGAGAAGCGGTACTTTTGCCGCCGGCAGCCGAGGCGACGGAGAGGAGGAGCGCCACCAGCGGCGAGGCCAACAGAGACCGCGCGGAGATCATCACAATTGTCGGCTGCCTCGTCCGGATCGACGACACCCGAGAGCTCGGTGGGTCAGTGGGTGCCAGCGAGAGGGAGAAGGAAGGGAGCTGGGTGAGGAGCTCGCTATTCCTCGTGCAGGCTAGCTGCTGTCTCTTTGTGTGTGTTTGAGTGTGCGCGCCTTCCTTGTGAGGACGGAGGAGTTGCCGTTGGCGTGGATTGCCGGGAATGCCTGGATCAGTACATCCTCAAGAATTTTCGTCTATACATTGCTACACTTACATGAGAAGGAATTATTTTACAAGGGAATTTTCGACTATACAATGCTACAATTACATGAGAAGGAATTATTTTAGAAGGGACCGACACGTGAGATGCACATAATCAACTAACCCTGAGAATTAAAGTACTCATGCCGGACCATCAACGGAATTTTCTTTTCAATAGATCATGGATAGTGTGGATCGAACAGAAATCTTGGACTCGCTTCTCACCTTCTATTACCAGAAAGTCAATAAAACGATGCGTTCTGTCTATTCCAATCATCTGTCATTAGAGTCTTTTATGATGCCAATAGAAGTGAATGGAAAAACTTACTACTCCGTACTACATTACCTTGCCCTTGATTCCCTCGATTGTCGGTGCGATCTCACTTGTAATGATATGCTGTTTGTATTTAATTAAACTAATTAAGTGCACTTTATGATGTGACGTACTGACGTGTCTTCACCGAACGTTCAAGGACGCCAACTTTAGATGTAGTACTTGTGACCAAAAAAAAAGAGTGATGGCATCACAGCTAGCCGCATAATATGGTAGGGAGATTCATTAGGCATTTTTACTCTCCATTTACACATTTTAAGAGGGGTTAGAACTTACGGAGTTTATGTCCATGTTATCTGCATGGAGCTTACTTTTTTTAGGAAATGCATGGAGATTTACTTTGTACAGATTAAATTAAATAAGCAAAAGAAGCATTATTTTCTGGGGTAAGTTGCATCAGCTAGTCAAATCTGTTAACCTAATAGTTCTAGCATTTTTATGTCTTTTGCAATCTCCTGGCCGTTAGCTATGAAGTTGAACATAATGGAATTTTTTAAAAAAGAACTAAATGGTAGGTGCATTGCCATCCGCCGGTTCTTAAAGAACTCAAGCCCTGCAAGATTAAACGATGACTATCTGCCGACTGCCGTAATCCTGAAATAATAAACTTAGCACATGGCAGCAATAATAAGAGTTTTTTTTTTGTCATGTTTATGGTTTTACGGACTGCGAGATCCGAACAAACGTGGGCCTCCGTTGAGGATTTAATTTGTCCGTGATGCTTGACACTTGACAGCCTAACCAATGTCACCGACGATCGAAATAAACAGCAGAACCGTGCATGCTATTATCTGCTTGTCACTACGAGCGTGCAGCTAGCGAGCCATCATTAGCACTAATCATCATTAATTAGTGTATAATTAATAATTTTAATTATAAAATAATAATATAAATAAATAGAGCTGAAAGTTTTGAATTTGGGGTTGAGACTTTCAAAATAATTCAAAGTTTGAAGATTTGAGTTGAAATTGAAATTTTCAAAATTAGAGTTGAAAGTTTCGAATTATTGATAGAAAGTTTACTCCAATTATTCAAAATTTGAATTGAAGCTTTTGAAATTCGAGTTGAGAGTTTTAACATTTGGAGTTTAAAGTTTTGATTTTTGAATTGATAGTTTTAAAATTTGAGTTAGCAGTTTCAAATTTTGATTCGATTTTTTTTTTAATTTTGAGTTCAAAATTTTAAGCATTCGCAGAAGATTTCTCTCTCAAAAAAAGGGGAAGAATAAAAACTAACCGCCACCGTCCCGATCTGATACGATTCCCGCGTACAAAATTTGCCTGCCGCGCAGACTCAGAATCGGCGCTTGTACGCGAATTAAGTGACCAACGAACGCACGCTGTCGTGTCACCTCTTTGAATCTTCTTTAGAGTTTTATAATAGAAAAATTTTAGAAATGGTAATAATGAGATTGTATTTAGTTTATCATTGTACCAAAATTTAATAAATTAGAAAGTAACAATGAAGTTAACAGGCCCTCACTACATCAAGCCACCGACCTCAGGCTTAGCCCTAACTGCACGAGACCCACATGCCGAAATCGACCTCCCGGAGACGACTGGCCAACGAGGTGGCGGGCCCCACCTCCTCCCACCTCTGCGTAGTTGCGCGCGCCTTTCCCCGGATTTCCCTTTCGCCTACGCCTAATTTTCTCATTTCGCCAGCTCCTCTTTTCCTCCGGCCTCCGGCCTCTCCCCCACCCCGTCCCCAACCAGCCCACGCGCATCGCCATTCCTTTCCCCTTCCCCTTCCCCTCCGCGGTCCACAGCACGAGAGATGGATCGGTCGCCGCTCTTCTCGCCGTACCAGATGCCCCGGTTCCGCCTCAACCACCGGTGAGCCGTCCACCCCCGCGCGCTGGATCTCGCTCTCAGGAATTTGTTGGTCTCGTATCGAGGTCCTTTGCTTACAGGGATGTGCGTGTTCGTGGATCAGGGTGGTGCTTGCGCCGATGACGAGGTGCAGGGCGATCGGCGGGGTGCCGGGCCCGGCGCTGGCGGAGTACTACGCGCAGCGGACCACCCAGGGAGGCCTGCTCATCTCCGAGGGCACTGTCGTCTCGCCCGCTGGCCCGGGGTAATTTTGTCATTTCATCCCCTTCATTTCTGCGCTCTTACGATCTGTTCGCACATGCTTGATGCTCCTGCCCGTTTAGTTTTGTACTGTATTATCTAAAAAAAGGTTGGCGATCCCTGCTGGTCTTAGATTTTAGCTCCAATACTCTAGTCTTTTAGTCGGGTTCGCGGGATTAATCTACCACCACTTCAGTTAAGATGCACGGTTTTACTAGGAGAAGATATGTGGTAGATCGTATTCGAACAAAAGCAGCTTTTTAAAGGATGATTTGCCACTGGATATTTGGCAGGCTATTGAGTTTTCATCAAGTGGGCTTGGAATATTCTTATTTTTTAATTAGTGGGTGCCTGGGTGGTGATTATGGCCAACACAGAAGGATACCCTGTTTACAGTGGCGAAGCCAGATTTAAAGATGGGGAGGCCAACTTGACAAGTGATCATGATTAATTATAAAAAATAGCATAAAAATATATGCAAATTTCAAGGTTTTTACAGGTGATAATATATCGTACCAACATGAAAATATAAAAGATAGGCAGGTAACTTGCATATATATATTTATTTTCATTCAGCCTTATGAGAACTGAGTAGACTAATCATAAGTGGTGATAATATCATCCGAGTCAAAAGTCTAGATAATTAGGCAAACAATTAGTCACAAAAACTATATCTCAGAAAAATGAGCAACAAGCAATCTATCGTGCAAGTAATAACTAATATTTTAGAAATTTAAAATGTTAGCCACCTAATGATGTAACCAATCACATGATTATTTGATATTAATAAAATATAGTATTCTAGAAGGAAAAGGGAAAATATGACTTTTATGGATATCATAAAGATATGTGGTGATTTTGATCAGGGATTAATTAGTACAGCAGAACATACATAGCTGAAAATTACTATGTATGATGTCATCTGCTTAGTAGCTCTGCTGATCAAAATAAGCTACTTGGAGGGGATGCGGCTCGTTGGGTGAGGCCAGGCCTCCTCCAGACCCCCCCTGGCTTCGCCCCTGCCTGTTTATATTTTCCAATGCGGGATCTTTCCCACAATATTTTGGATGCTTGGCTGGGCGGTACAAAATGCAAAATTGTATTCCTCCTCTTGACCCCGTCTCAAGAGGAGTTGTTGGAGCATACCTATGATGTCATGATGAATGGCCTAACAAGATAGTAGTAAAATCTGAATTGTAGTTAATTTGGGAAAGATGCACTGAATTCACAAGTAATAGTAGCGTCCACAGCTGCAAACTTGAGACATATTCTAGACATGTTTCTGAAAAATAAAATAAGATACCCCTCACTGTCTTAACTCTTAAGCCAGTAGTAAGTACTAATATTAAATATAGGATTATAGGATCGATTGACCAACCCATTATGTGTATCTCTATGATGTATTGTTATGATCTACACATTTGGAATTATGTAGAGATTCTTCTATAGTGTCAAGTCAGAACTCTGAATATGAATACTAAGTAACGAGATAATATTATGCAAGGTTTCCACATGTCCCTGGGATATACAATCAAGAGCAGACTAATGCATGGACGAAGGTGGTGGATGCTGTTCATGCCAAGGGAGGCATCTTTTTCTGCCAGTTATGGCATGTAGGCAGAGCTTCCCACGAAGGTATGCTCATAGTATGTTTGAATGATAGAACAGTTACACTAAATTAAATTACCAAAAGTTGTATTAGCTATATAGCATTGTCCTATGCCTTGGGGAATTTTATTACTATCTCTGTTGGTTTTTGTAAGGTGTATTTTAATTTCAAAAAGTCTTCAAGATTAAACTCTGGCCATTGATTTCTGATAGAACGTATTCTTAATAGCTAGAAAACCAGTACTATGTGAAAACATTTGAAATATGAATCTCTCTGTATAATTTCTACATACTAAATGTACTTGTAATTTGATTGTTGGTAAGATCCTGCCTTATATAAATCAATGGAGGGAGTACAGCATTTTGAAGTAATACTTGCTTTGTCATGCGGAAAAAGGGTGTTTTTTTTTGTATGTGTATCTGGTGGAACTTTGTTCCCTTTTTTTTTCTGAGATGCATTTCTTCTCAAACGGTAGATGAAGATTATTTTTCGTGAATCACTACCAAAAATAGCCACACTGTATTGTGTAATGAGATAGATGACATATGCTATTTCCCTTTTCATTTCCTTTTTCAACAAACTATAGCCTACTTACAACTGTATGTCTGTACCTATGCTCCACTCATGTTGTTACTAGGGATATCCAGTAGTAGTACTTATTTTTCTTTATCGTAGATTATATGAATAATATGCATTGATTCTAATGTGCTATTCTTCACTTCAAACGTTTTCTTTTTTGAACGAATTCACTTCAAATGTTGACCAATGCCATTTCACCTTTCAGTATACCAGCCAAATGGTGCTGCACCAATATCCTCAACTGATAAGCCAATATCAGCAAGATGGAGAATATTGATGCCTGATGGCTCCTATGGCAAGTATCCTAAGCCTAGGCGCCTGGCAACATCAGAAATACCTGAAATTGTCGAACAATATCGTCAAGCCACCATTAATGCCATTGAAGCAGGTAATAAGATGCAACACATAAATTTACAGTCACTCCAACCATAGGCCATCAGAAATCCCACCGATTTTCTGATATGGAGATGAATCACATCTACAGGTTTCGATGGCATTGAGATCCATGGTGCTCATGGCTACATCATTGATCAATTCCTCAAGGATGGAATCAATGACCGCACTGACGAGTATGGTGGCTCACTTTCCAACCGCTGCCGGTTCCTACTTGAGGTTACTCGAGCTGTGGTTTCTGCCATTGGAGCAGACCGAGTCGCAGTGAGGATATCACCAGCTATTGATCACCTTGACGCCTACGACTCAGACCCAATGAAGCTTGGCATGGCTGTTGTCGAGCAGCTGAATTCCCTCCAGCAGGAAGCAGGGCGGCTTGCCTATCTCCACGTCACCCAGCCACGGTACACTGCCTACGGGCAGACCGAGTCTGGTCAGCATGGCAGTGCGGAGGAGGAGAGCCGCCTCATGCGCACCCTCCGGGGTGCATACCGGGGCACGTTCATGTGCAGTGGCGGCTACACGCGGGAGCTCGGGCTGGAAGCGGTGGAGAGTGGCGACGCCGACCTGGTGTCCTACGGGCGGCTGTTCATCTCGAACCCGGACCTGGTCGATCGGTTCAGGCTGAACGCCGGGCTGAACAAGTACGTGCGTAAGACGTTCTACACGCCTGATCCTGTCGTGGGTTACACGGACTATCCGTTCCTCGGCCAGCCTAAGTCGCGCATGTAACTATGAGATTAGTAAATCAAGAATACGATCGTGCATTGTATTATCTAGGAAAATAAAGAGAAAAGGTGAGGTGGCTTAGCGTATATTTTTGGACCTAATTTGACGGTAATTTATTTTTTTACCAAGTGTGATAGGATCTATTGCAGATTCAGTGGTTACTCTAAGCTTGTATAACCCTGAGTCATCAGTACAGATTTGTATCAGCGATCTCAAACTGGGAAAACGTGTCTAGATATGTATCACATATTGCTTCATATCAGTTGTGTAGCTTTATCCATCTGTACTAGTAACTGTTATTATGATGGCCAATATCAAACAAGTTGCAGGCTTCATGGTCAGGCTTACAGCATGCGTATGTTTGTGATCACGATCTGATCAAATCAAGGTAGCAAACTCCAGAGCGGGAGTAATATCGTCACACACCGTTCCAATCATAACCTCACAAAACGTACCCATTCAAATTCACCTCCCATACTTACATAATATTATTTTTCTTGTAAGAAATTTACATTATCTTACACTACTATGCTAAACAAGAAAATTAACAGTGGAAAGCCAAGCACAATTAGCTCGGTTGATGAGTGGCGACTGATACAACGATCAACAGGCAGGCCGCCTGGGAGCTGATGGAAAACGTGGCCTAATAATCGCAGCTACCTTTGCTGTTGTACAGAACTTGTAATAGTGTTTTTTCTTTGCCATCTGTTAAGGAACTAGGGAGAAAGAAGTGAGAGAATAAGATGACATGATGCTGCCATAGCAACTGGAGATGAGCGTTAGGGTGGCAGGAAATGGGGTTGGTGGTGCCAGCGCCTCACTCTTGCTCCAGCGATGGGGAGATGGCAACTGATGGTAGCGAAGGAGATCTAAGAAGAGAAGAAGGATCTTAAAGTCGAGAATAATGAGGACGCTGAGACTGACGAGATGGCGTGGACAATGCAGCATTGGCTGAATGGCAGATGGTGTCCGACAGTGGTTGTGGCGGTTGTCATTCGGCTTCATAAAAAGGTATACTGACGAAATATGCTTCTCGTCAATTTTCCTTTCAAGATCTAGATTCTAAGAGCTTAATGACACCGAAAGCTCAGATGATGATGATGAAATCCAAGCTGTAAGGTCCATAGAAAACCCTGTGACGGAGCTGTGTCGGCTAGAACCAGATTTCATCAAGAAGGCACTAAAAGAGGGTTATTCAGTTGATGATGTTTTAGCAGTGGGCAAGCACTTACTGTGTTCAAATCCATCACCAAAGGCTTCGTCGAATCTAGTGAGGATGGGCATGAGAAGTAAGGGGAGGAAAACTAGGAGGATGATTTAAGTAGTAGCAAGGAGAAAAAGTTTGCTGATCAAACCCTAGAGAGGTCCATTGCCAAAACCTAGGGTTTCATAGAGATTGCACTAGAAGAGACATTGCTGAGAAGAGGTGTAGGGAAAATAACTTCACCGGCGAGTTCCATGGGGAAAGAAGATGCTAATGCATCGATCTACCCAAAAGACCATAGCACAAAGACGAGTTAGCTAGTATTGGCAGAAGAATGTGGAAAGAAAAATAGAGGCAAAAGAATTTCGGAGACCCTATAGACGGCATCGTCACTAGCCATATGTGTCGATGGTGAGCTGGGTGATCGTACGCCAGACTTCGGGAAGGGAAATCGTCGGATCAAAATTTTGAATCCCAGGGGATAGTAGGGTGGCAGACATGAGAGAGGGTGTTAGGGAAGTTTGACTGTGGAATCAGTAGTGGTCTTTGGGCCGCACGAAGTGATACAAGTTGGAGTTGGTAGGGAAACAACCCAGTTTAGTCTAAGCCACGTATTGGGTTGTCTCCTAGAAAATACAGAGAGACCTAGGAAGCTAGACTATTAGTGCATGCAGCAGAACACCTCGATCACCAAAACACAGATGGCGGTGATGGAGAGAGGATAGCAGCTTAGAATTTGACAAAGAAGGAGAGAGCAATACAAAGATGTCGATTGAGGAACAGATGGTGATGAGAGAAGATGATTATGGGGGAAGAAGAAGGGGACAAGGTGGAGGCGGTTACTAGGAATAGGCAAAAAGGTTTATATCATAGTGGTGGATTAGGGTTCAACCTTCGCACATGCTTTGATCGGTGGAAAAGGCAGGCAAATAGGTGGTATGGCTAGGGTTTTAGAGCTCGAGGAGCCCAAAGCTTGGGCTCATGGTGAGTTGGCTTCGTTGGCTAACCGAATCACGGTGCGTAGGGTGATGGTAGTTGGTGGTCTAGTCAGAGGCCGAGGCAATGGCTCGGTAGCAACAGGCTAAGTGGAGATCACGAAGGAAAAGTGACTCAGGTTGGAGTAGTTGAGTGTGCTAAAGTGCAAAGCAAGGAGGAGGCAAAAAAGGTTGAGAAAGGGGTCCGAGCAATGGTGCTAAGGTTGATTCGGTGCATAATCATGAAGATACATTGACAGGAAAAGATAACAATAGGGGAAGGAGATGTTATCATGAAGGATAAGGAGGAATCAAATGAGGAGTGGGAGGAATTAGAGGGTGATCATACCTTGTTTGAGGATAGTGGTGCTTCGGGTGATGGTGCAAAGACACAAGCTAAAGTCAATATTTGTGCTAAGTGTTCACAAAAGGGCCACATAGCATGTGAGTGATCGATAGAAGTATAATACCCAATAGCTCCAATAAAAGGTGTCTATGAAGCCATTTGGGCCTAGTGCCTTCTCTGCTAGCAATTGCTTAATTATTGTTCATTTCTGTTCCTTTGTAAAAGGGCTCTCTATGTCCAAAGGACCAACTTATGGTAGGTCTAGTTTTTCCCAATTGAAGGTTCATCCCCTCTGCTCTTTGGTGCCTATCACTGACTTGTAGTGGTCATAAATTACTTGCTTCTTGACTACATAGTCAGTGAGAATAGAGGTTGGGATGTGTAATCTGTGTATGAAGTTTTTTTCTTCTCCACGCATTTGAATAGAGATTGGTATTTGCATCCACTTCCTTGAGCCATGCTAATCTTAAACTTTGTCGTTTTCTTGCTTTAGCCACTATAGCGAGTCCTAGGACGCACATTTTTAGTTATTTCCTTAGTGTATGCTTCTCTTCTGTATCCTTTACTCTTATGCCCTATCCAATTGGAGAATGATCTCCTGCGCTATATGCAAGTTAAGCGGATCTCGCTAAACATTCCTCTAGTCCATTTGCGTAGCCCCACTATTTCTAAGAGCTTCTTGAAATGGATTTATCCTTCTATAGGTTTCATCCAAACCTCTTGCACTACTTCCATGAAACCTGATATGCGTGGCCAAGAGTTTTCAAACCTAAAGGCGGGTTTCCTTGGTGGGCCTTTTGTGCTTGCTAGTAATAATGGGCAAATGGTCAGAGTAAGATATTGATAGGATGTGAAGAAGATGGATGGAAAAGAGTATATGTACTTTACATTGCAAAACATCCCATCAATTCTTTCCATAATAGGTGCCTATCATTCGTGACTCCATATAAACTTCTTGTTTTGAAGTCTAAGCTCACCTATTTAGAGTGCTTATAAATTGCTCTATCATACGTCTATTTAGGATCATATTATTTTTGTTTGTGGCTTTATAGATCAAGTTAAAATCCCCCTTGATGATCCATAGTTCATCCTATATGGGCACTATTGATTCCATCTCCTAGAGGAAAGCAGGTTTACCAATGGTATCAAAAGGGCCATACATACATAGTACATTGGATAGCTGCATCACATCCTTATTTTAGAAGATTGCAACCCCCCTTCGAACACCATGTGTAGGTAGAAAAACAGAAAATTTCAACATCCCCCCCCCAAAAAAAAACCTCCCTACCTATTGTCAGGTTAATGCTAGCTATTTTTATTTCCTGTAGGCACATTAAGTTTACTTGGGCAAAGTTTGCAACCTCATGGACTGCGTCACGCCTAGTCAAGCCATTTAAACACCTCACATTCTAATTTAGAAATTTCAGATTGTCAATCATTTGCGAAAAATAGGATACTCCAATTGCTAACAATTATATTAAGCACACCTGCCTTAACAATATATAGGGGGCAAAGCTGAAACCACCTAGAACCCTAAACAAACAGCTTTGAATTTGGACTTCCACATCACCTTAAACCAATACCATAGCACAACTAACATACCCTAGCTAAAGGCTAGGTGCCATTGGTGGTGCTAATTGCCTATAAGCTAATTCTGGTGCTAATCGCCTAGAGAGGGTCAGAAGGACCCTGTACACAAACCACCAACTTGGATA
Source organism: Oryza coarctata (assembly GCA_030770085.1). Classification (NCBI taxonomy): domain Eukaryota; kingdom Viridiplantae; phylum Streptophyta; class Magnoliopsida; order Poales; family Poaceae; genus Oryza; species Oryza coarctata. Next base: position 18,328,346 of record CM061476.1, on the reverse strand, counting down.
TATCTAATATAAGATTAAGCAACCACTCACATCTCCAAATGCGAACATCAAACAATCTGTGGCTAGAGGGCATCCACAATGGTGGCCACCTCTAGCAGGAGTGATCCTCCTCCTCCGGTCTAGTGAGGGCACGAATACCAGTCACCACATGAGGCAGTAGCGCCTTGTCGAAGGTCTTGACATAATTTGCCACCGCTTTATCCCCTACTGATTCACCTTCTTCAAGCAACCTTAGCTCCTTCATGATGCTTACCTATGCCCACTGTGATATAGGTACCGGGTTGTGGCGTGCCATTTGGCACTTGCTCCAACGAGTAGCGATCGCTGGCTGGCAACCGTGCGATTGTCAAGTGTGTGGCGGTGGCGAAATAGCAATGACCACGGTGGAAACCTCTTGAAAAATCATGTCTGTAAGCTGGATTAGCTCCTGTGGGCCTCCTCTTGGCCAGCCCCCAATGGCTAGATCCTTCGCCATCTTGGTCATGTGATGCAATCTGCTCCACCTGATTGCTAAATAGGCCAGGAGACAAAACATATAAGATGGTTGGATGAGAAAGGGGCACTATTGCTAAGCCGGCATTTCTTCACAACCAAAAAGGAAAGGAAAGGATGGAGAGACTAGTAGCATTCTCACTCAAATGTAAGCATATATATGCATGCCAAGGCTTGATATGATGACCATATTAGAAAAAGAAAAGCTAGAGCCACACAACTAATATCAAAGATAAGAGATGTTCCACTGCTGTCTCAATCTAATATCGAGATGTTCCACTGCTGTCTCGATCTACCAGCTGCCTTCAACATGTAATGCATTGTACACATATGTGGAAATATTAATTTTAAGTCCATGATGGCATATTTTTACTTTCTTGCATATTATTCAAATGGCTATAAAAATACATTTAAAAAATTAAACAACATTAATGATAGTATTATATATTGCTATACAAATATGAAACAAATATGAAAGATTAAATTTGTTCTATGTATAAAACAAACAAATCAAACCACAATAAGTGCATTTAAGTTATTATTTTTGGTGAAGGAGACATATCGTAAGGTTTAGGGTATACGTGTGTGCTTTAGTAGGGGATGCGTTATGAGCACATGCCTTTGTAGATCATAGAGTATCTTTTTTTAGACAATGAGATCACAGTGTCTACCATAGTAATCTACTCTCTCTATTTCAAAATTCAGTGTCTAACACAGTAATTTTTTAACCACATTATAAGTATTTCTACGCTGATTTATATGATGCTCATTAGTTTTATGATTCCAAAAAACAATAAGGCACTTCTAAAGAGAATATAATATTTTTAGAATTTAAAACTTAACCACTGAACTGAAGTGATTAAAAGAAAAAAATTGACATATTTGCTAAACAAGATATACTTATGTTTTTTTTATGGAGGGTTTTTTTTTCAATTTTCATAATTTTTTTCATAACCAACTCCAAGTACAAGAAACGAGGGCACAAATACGATCGATCGTAGCCTTAAAATTAAATTCCACTTCCAACGGCCAGCGCCTGCTACATATCAGAATATACGTTAAGCATCTTGCTGCCATGCCCGATCGATCAATATGCATTGCCGGAGCGGAATGGACCACTAATTCGTTTGGAAGGAATATCCAGATGCAGCTTGGAGCCAAGCAACCAAGCTTAGCCCTCTTCTCTTCCATCCGGCGTGGTGACAAGTGCATCATGCATGCACACGCACGGGCCATTGCCCATTTGGCGTGCCGCGGGGGGTGAAAAAAACTGAGGCCCCAGCGCCATGTTCCCATCCATGTGCGCGAACCGCGCAGCCCGTGCTAGCTGCGTATACCGACTCGACGCTGATCGGCTATCGCTAACCGTGACAGCTAAAAGTTGACGAGAAGAGAGCGGATAGTTTTCGACCGTTACTGAGAAAAATAAATAATGATATAAATCAAAGCGGATAATTTTTAAATATAGATAAATTTTCTTGGATATAAATACAAACATGGTATTGCAGTTTGCTTAGATTTGCATACGAATATAGATATCCGAGTGATGTTGCTATACATATATTCATACAACATATAATATTTCTCTTACTCTCTAGCAACTTTCTAACATATGTAATGATATTTTATTATTAAACACTAAGTGCATGCTAATAATATTATTTAAATTTAGAGATAAGTATTCAAATCATTAATATTGCACTTTTAACTAGGCATATATTTATACTATTTATGTTATGTATTGAGTTCAACCATCCATTATCTTGATATTTATATCAAATTAGCTTATAGGTGGATAAGTTTTATTGTATGAGCAGTGGTTTTCATATTCTGAGGAATATTTGTTTCAGTATTTATGTCTGATCATATTCGATCTTATTTGTATTCAAAACAATTCGTATTTATTTTTTATCAGAGTTATTCCTATCAGATTTCGTATCCAACAGAGCCATGTGCATGGGGAGATGGGAGGCGGCGGTAGGAAGAAGAGGAAGGAGCCAATGATGGTAGACGATGCTAGCGGAGGAGGAGAGCAGTGGAGAGGCAAGCCAGCGACAATGACAGCCGCAGGAGCTCCGCGTTGCGCAGGGCCGGCAAACTCCACTTAAGCTCCACGCTTGAGCTCGACCAAGAAGAAGGCGGGTCTGCAGGATCTAGGCGTCGGTGAGGACGAAGGCAGTAGCGGCAGTGGTCGAGGTGGAAACAACGGCCTCCATCGGGACGCCATTCATGGTCTTCCAGGTGCTGTCGCCGGTCTCTCCACCTCCTTCTTCATCGCTCTGCTTGCTTACCTACTACTTATGATGTTGCTCCTTGCTAGAAGTGTTAGCGTCGGTTGCTTCTGATGCTGCTCGTCGCCGCGCTGTGCTCGAGCAGTCAAGCCTATGGTAGCTGGGGGAGAGAGGGAATGAGGTGGTGGGAGTAGGATTCACTCACGTATGCATCCCATTATATTTTTATCTTTTTAAGTGACAAAATGTGGTTCTTTTTTTTATTATTTTTTGCCACGTAAATGTCACGTAAACGCTATATGGAATTAAGAACAACCACATGGGTGCCATATTAACTGAAGTTGCTTCTTATACTATACGGGAACGTAAATAAAACTCAATCCATTTGAAGGATCTAAAGTGGATTTTTTCCCATGAAAGAAGGAAAGCAGATGAGGAGATCAATGGGCTACCAAGCCTGTTTGAAATCGGTGAAATGGTGTTAATGTCAAAATTTAAAAAGCCCAGCGATAGATTGGAAAAACAATTGGTTGAAGCGTAGAAGTGTTTGATTGCTACCGGAAGAAGCCGATCGGATTGAGGTAAGGAAAAACTCAGTACTAGAATAGGAGATTATCCAGATAAAATCGAGTTTGAAGAGGAGACGTGGTTCACAGCAATTAGTCTATCCTATCTTATATGGATAGAAAGATTTAGTTAGTTAGTTAATTTTTGTAGAGATATTTTCTTTTATTTTTATTAGGAAATAATATCTTTGTAAATGCATCGGACTCTGTAAACCCAGGGTATAAATATAGACCTCTAAAAATATGTAAAGATCAATCATCAGATCAATACAACCTCAGCGCATCACCACCGTAGTTCATTTAGGTTTTTATCGATGGGGTCTGGCTCTCGACGTGGGGCTGCATCGGTTAAGTTTGATCTCTAGCAAATGGGTAAGTCCCGCCACTATCTCGATATGTCTCGTTCTGTCTAAGACTGTATCGGTTAGGTTCGACCTCTTAGGCCGATAGTATGTATCACATTATGTCCGTGCAAGATCTATCGGTCTATCAAGCTCTCTCCGCCGTCATCGGTCTCGTGCTGTATCGGTTAGGTCCGACCTACGAGACTGTCGACGGTAGAATGGGCTTTAGTCCTATAGGTCTCTGTACGACGTTTCATCGGAGTGTTAGCCGATGAGTTATCTATACGTTAAGCGTCACGACCAGCGTATTGGTTCCTTAGCTAATACGCACCAGGTCTTCGGAGATTTTTCTTGGAGCGCCACGTCAAGCGCGTTGGCCTTTCAACCGACGCACGCCTGTCTTCAGAGAGACGTTCTCTCATTGGCTCAACTAGCCGATGGGTTTGCTTCGCCCTTCCTTCAGCACAACCGATCTGGCGTCCACCGTCCCGTTGTCTTTAGCCTCATTCTCGTACTGTCTTGGTTAGGTCCGATCTTCAAGATTCGGTGCCAACGGCGTTGTCACGGTGAGCAACGAGTTTCGTGCTATCATCTCCGGAGCGACATCGGCTTTGCAGCCGATCCCTTTTACACGAATCCTTGCCACTTCGCACCTTGCTACTCTCTGAGTGCAATCCTGTGCCTCCATCGGCTCTACAGCCGATGGATCAAGGCCTCACATCCGCTACACCTAGAGGCATCGTATCATTCGTCGATATCTGTCTACGTCTACATCGTCTCTCCAGCCGATGAAAGTGTGCCCTGATTCCTATCGGCTATCAGCCGATAGCAGGAGCCATCCGGACGCGGCCGATGACCAACTCGATTCTATTGGTAGCCAGCCGATAGCGAGGATCCGTATCGACCCGTCATCCGACTGACCCGTTTGCCTCACCTCCTTGTCAATTGCAGGTTCAAATTAACTGACATGCTCACACCCGCACCATCGCACCGGAGCCGACCGAATCCCACGGGGCCCAGCACACGTACCTCGAGTCACGGAGAGAAGCCGACCGACCTACACTAGAGCTAAGCAGATCTCTCAGGTGTCGGTGTGCTCGCACCGGGATCCGACGCGAACAAATGGTGAAATAGATAGATTTATGGATTATCTTATTTGGGGTATACACGAATATTGAAAAGTTGTTATATATATTTTAAGGAAATTTTATACAGAAAATTTTTACACTAAACATATTGGAAGCGTGCAAATAAAAATCTAAAATTTAGAATCAGAAACAACATGGCCCAAATCAGGCAATCAACTGCTCATGGCCCAATCAGCTGGAGACCTCCAAGGGCTACCAAATTTACAGACTCGTGTGCGCTGCAGCGCACATGGTCGGCCGGTCAGCGATAGGCCATATACGAGTAGTTCATAGGCGGGCAGCCAACCTTTTGGTTTGAAACATAAGCTTAGACGTTGGCACTCTGTCACTAACTAGTGCACTGAAAGCCTCTTTTTAAGGCGAGGAAAGAAAAAGATAAAGACAAGCACATAAAATAAAAAATATTTATTAGTAAATGATTAATTAAATATTAATATAATTTTTAAAAGTATCTTCTAGATAGTTAAAAACAAACCAGTACGAAACGCTATGATAAACGAGAACGAGCAGAGTTTTTATCCTATCGCTCACCATCAAACACACTCTTAGTATACACAACCGTTGATATTGTACACGAAAAGAGCAAGATTTTCATGTGTCGTCGTGCCACTGTGGAAAGAACGAAATCCGAACAAAGCAGCCAAACCGGGCGACTTGAACAGCTCTGCCCTTTCGTTTTCCTCCTAAAAAAAACCGATCAACTCGGGGACTCGCGCGCGGAGGCGGAGAGGGTATCTCGTTCCTGCTAATCTGATGTAGAAAATACAATCCGGGCAGGAGGAAGAAAAAGCTTAGCGAGGATACGATCTCGCCTTTGCCCCCGGATAAAGTCGACCGCTATCTTCCGGGGAGCTGCCCGGGGACTGTGCAAAGGCTTCTTTGCAAGATTCTGTCTAAGCCAATGGGGGGTTTTCATGGTTATCTTAGCAAAGTGATGCATGGGGGAGGGTGATTAATCTACGCTGCCCAACGGCACCATGACATGGCATGCTCTTTTTCTTTATTTTTTAAAAGAGTCTTTGGCCCCTAGAGCCAAATTTGATCTACTAAAAGTCCAGTGATGTCGACCATCCAAGATTAATTCCAAGCATCGCAAGCACGTACGCCTCCCTCGCCTCTCCTCTCCCCTCACGGCTCACGCACGCACATCACCATCTGCTCTCTCTCTCTCTGTGTAAGTAGTTAATATCTAAAGCATAACAAATTTTAAACGGCATTTGATTTATGTATATCTCCCCATTGCATATAGAATTCCATGGCTATATCTCTGCCACGACTACATGCATGCGCGTGGATCGTGTATTAACTTTTAAAAAATATATGTTTGGTTTATGATCCATTCAATTCTTTATATTCCTGACAATTAAATCAATAATTTAAAATCTATATTGACTATATTTTATTATGAATTTAAAAAAGGTGAGCCACACCTTCACCCTTTGCATGTTATCAAAATATTTGTGACCAATTATGTGAAAAGCCCATGATGTAGGCTACCTCATTATATGCCACCATATAAACATGCAAAGCTAAATTAGTTCTATGCACGTGGAAGTAAAAAATCTAACTGTAAATAGCATTATGAATTTTATTTTATATGCAATCCATTGGAAAATTTAAGTAGATGAAACAATCCAATTATCGATGGATTAAAAGCATATATAAAAAAAATCCTTTGCTATATCCTGAAAGTATATGAAAGATCCTATAGAGACAGAAACTGCGAGAAAAAATAAAAGGGAAGAAAAAAAAACCTTTGACCATGGATAACTTATGGTTGATGCCTCATCTCAATAATATTGATAAGTCTTATAACCTTATACAAGTTTTAGTTATTAATGACAATATATGTTGTAAGACTAGCTTAAGTTCTAGTATCAACATAAGAATATTGATGGATATATTGATAAAGAGAAGATATCAAAGATATGATGAATGAAATGTATTTGTATAGCAAGACGGTAAAGGACGAGCAATGCTTAGTCACGATGGAACATACGGTGGTGAAGGACAAACGAAGGGTTTAGCGCCGACAGACCAATATAGTGGTAAAGGATGAATGAACGCTTCGCATCGATGAACTGTGCAATGCAATGCGAAGTTATGAAAGATCCATATCAATCATTTAAAGAATGAAAGATAGAGTGCCAAAGACCAAGGCAATATGAGATATTGATCAAGACAAAGATATAATTGATTTAGTATTAATGCATTTAATAAGATGTACGTAAATAGTCCCGACGGTGAAATGGAGTTGATGTTGGCAACTTTCAAGATAAACCAAGAAGATAGTACAAAGGTGTTTTTAATAGTATAGATTTTTTATTTACGTTTGAATATAGAAATGACGTATTATGAAAAGGGATGTAATGTTGATGTGTTTTTTTATGTTTCGGTGCTCAAAGTAAAGCTTCTAAGTGCTTTCTTGAGAGAAATTCAAGTCTTAATCTATTCTCTGAGAAGTTTTAGAGTTTTTTTCTTGGTTGGGTTGGGTAGCCCTCTTAATAAGCTTTTTATAAAGCCCAAAATCATCGAAAATGAACTCTGAAGCAAATAGTTATAATCGTTTTTGTGGGATGCTGTTCGCAAATAGCGGATACACTCAACTTTTTGGTTGGATACTCCAGACCAACTTTGCTAGATAGATAGAGAAACTTATCCGAAGTCTCAGGAGGTTTTGCCTGGATACTTCGGACCGATCTTGTTGATGAGAATTTTTTCCGGAGTCTCCTGTGATTTTAGCTAGATACTCCAGACTTTGAATCTATGACTAACATATAGTTTTTGGGCTCAGATATTTAAACCCCTCCACCCTCTTCATCATTTGCTACTATTTTGAGAATAAGTTTTGGCAACAATAGATCAATTCAAAGCTAAATAGCCCCTCCCAAATCCTTTATCTTAGTGGTAGCTCTTTGTGAGAGTGATCTGAAAAGAGAAAAAGTTGAGTTGAGACATTGAGAGATTGAGAGTAAGTGAGGTTCACGTCATTCCTTGAGTAATTGAATTTATAGCAAGCAAATCTTCAATTGTGTTTGTTATTATTGGAGATCAAGGTCTCTTAGATAGTTAAGAGTTGTCGGTGAGCTCGCAAGGTTGTGTTGAGTCGCTGGAAGTTTATAAAGATTCATCCTCACCTCTGTAAGAGAAGATGTAATTAAGTTAGAACTAAGCTTGTGCTTGGAGATTGCTTGGTAGAGCAAGTTTCATCAAATCTAGTAGCTCATTGTCTAAGTGTGTGGACCATGGTGGTCACTTAGGAACAAAGTCTTGTCTCGGTGATTGCTTGGAGGCCAAAGCTTTATCCTCGATGCTTGATTGGTGAGGCTTAGGATCGAGAGATCCAGCTCTTTGGAGTCTCTTAAAGGAGACGTAGGATCATTAGAATCTGAATTTTGATAAATAAATCTTTTGTCTTCATCCATCACTTTATTTTCTTGCATCATTTACTATTAATTTGTATCAACTGTTTTTCCCCTATCTTCAAGGGTATCTATTTCAAGGGTCATTTTGGATAGAGTAAAAGAGAATTGAAATATCTGGATTCACTATCTAGAGATTTCGTATGAGTCTTTGTTTGACAGAGAGCCTCATCCAGATACTCCAGAGTACTTCATTCTGATACTCCGGTCATTGACTAGATACTCTAGCCATTTTGATCGGATATTTTAAAGAACTTCATCCGAATACTCCGGTCCTTTGGTCCAAATACTCTAAAAGATAATTTTATTTCGCTGTGAGTATTTTTTAGGAACGCATATTAACCCTACTCTAGACGATATCAAGTTACTTTCAATAATATCCACACAAGCAAGCCTTTCCATATGAATCTAATATGCCATTTGCTTAGGAAGTTTGCACCGCATGTCAACTAAACAGAATGGGTTGATGAGTTTTTTTTTAAAAAAAACATGACATATTATATTTGTAACTAAGTATTCAAGTGCAAAGTAAAAAAAACTTGTCCTTATACCATATCACACTTACTATAGCACGAAGCATATATTAACCTTCACGGGTATGAAAGTGAGCATGAGAATGAGAGTGATGGTAACGGCATCAGCAAACTCGAAGGGAAGTGATCCTAGATGGACTTGAAGGAGGCAGCGCTAAGGTTTGTGGTGACGATACCATGGGGCAAGCTCATGAATGTGGCTATGGACAAGCTCGAGGGTAGTATCAACTAAAATAGGCGGGCTTGAGGGCGTATAAAATTAATATTTATAGTTATTTGATTGAAACGCAAAGAAAATTCAAGGATTCTTTTTAGAGATCTTATTTAAATAATCTAATTAGAGTAAAAGTAAAAAAGTACATAAATTCATTTGTAGCAAATAGATGTTTATAGAATAAGTTTACATAATGGCTAGTTTTTTAAAAATAATGGAGGTGTAGTTTCCAGCCTTTTCATATAAAAGGTTGTGTTGTCTAAATGTGCTTCTAGTGCACTCATTTTTTTTACAATGGCACAAAACATTATAAATAACCAGTTTGAAATATATATTTGCTATTTTTATAAATACCAAAACACTTATAATGCATGACAACTAATAATGCCTATGATAGAAAAAGAGTGTCATGTCGGAAACCATTGTCTAATATAATATAATTTTAATTCACATTTTTTTAATAACTAAATATGTGGCTAGTTATTGGGATAACTAATATTGAACATCTAATTTTGAAAATACCAAACGCTCATATCCAAAAAAAGGTTGTATAATTTATCTAGGTGATTTTATAAATAAAAAATACCAAACATTTTTTAGATAAAGATCATAAATTTAAATTATTATAAAATAATATTTTAAATAAGTTCCTGGTATATATTTAAGTTAATAAATTTATAAAATATAAATAAGATGTATGTGCATGTAGACGGGCTTTATCCCTAGTCTCGTTAAAAAGGATTCATAGTGGGAATAAGAATTGTTTAAGTCATTTACTAATTTTAAAAAATAAAAATAGTTACTGCCATGGGTCAAATGCATATTGGCAATATGTCACCAAAGCTCACTTTAAATTTAGATGAGGTTGAAAACCGAAAGATTTAGACAATTTAGGAAATGGAAAATCATACAATGGTAGAGATTGCATAGTTGAAGTCAATAACGTTCTCAGAAAATATGCCTTGGACAAAAGTTTTCGAAGAAAGAATTCATGCAGCATATTTAAGAAGAGAGTAATTTCAACCACTCTGGCTAAGGCACCAAATAAACCAGCAGCAACTAGTGAGGGTCTATCAGAAATCAGAAATATAATTGATTTATGTATTAGGATTTTACTAAGCACCAAATATACCATCAACTAGGACCATCTAAATTTATGATTGAAACCTCTGTTCTTTTGGATGATATATTGAAATTTGTCGTGAACTAAAAATTTAATCTTTACCTGGACGTGGTTTGAATTAACCTTGTGTGCATTGCGTCGGGTGCATCTACGCAGAAGCAGCAGCCAGCAGTGCAGTTCAGAATGAAAGAAAAGAACCAGGCTGAGATCCGCCACGTGCCAAGAGCGAGACAAGTTCAAACAGTTCAGAAGCAACAACGGCCTAACCTTTTGACACAAACAATGGAACAACACATACACACACTCTTAACATAAACAAAAGCAAAAGAATTAGCATTAGTAGGATACTGTTGCCGTGTTGTTGGGAAGTGAAATCATGGGGCTATAATTGCATAGGGAACCTCGTCAGACACACAGGGAGAGTATCCAATAGGGGTTTCTTCCTTTTGCAGCAATCCTGGTAACCCTCCTTTTAAGGAGAGGATCTCCTCTGTTCGGACCTGTTTACATTCCCCTTCTTTTGCAACCTGCCTGCAACTTTTGCAGTGCAGGGGTATCGCTTTCTGCGTCTGTGTGCAGCATCTCAACAACTAAAGCCTCCTGAGCCTCCCTGCAGCATCTCATCTATTTATCCTCATGAAACTAAAAAAATTATCAAACTTTAGAGCATAATTGCATAAGCAAAGTAGTATTATATAATAATTTAGACCATGTTCTTTTCTTATTATTTATTATAGATTATCGTGGACACGTTTTTTAAACTTTTTGTAAAAATTTTTATATAAAATTTCTTTATATAATATTTTTATAGTAGTTAATTTAGTTATTTGTATTCTCAGAAAACACAAAAATTCATGAGAAAATAACACCACTTTAATTATGTTGGTTTTGATGCACACCAAAAGATCCTTTCTTCGTTATTTTTTTTCTTTTGCAAATTCTTTTGTTTAACTACATATTTATAATTTTATGGTTGGGTTGGAGAAACCAGTCACATTTTCAGGCTGGCAGCTGTGGGCGCGCACAGATTCAAGTACTATGTGGCATTGAGTTGCATGTATGAAGAATCAGATGCTCTGGCCATGAAAAGACTCTAGCCTAATCTATCTTTTCCTTTCTTTTGCATATTCCATGTGGGTGAAAGAAGGCATAGGGTGTTGAGTTGACAATTGACTTTGACCCTTTTGACGCAGGTTCATAGAAAATGTCGTGAAGAAGAAAAAAAAAGAGAACGTGCCATTGGTCCAGAAAAGCATCTTTGTTTATCTTAGATTTTACACTAGTAGGGATAGATGCTCTAAGTTACACATGAAGACAAACACATTGTACTGGTAGTGTTTTAACTCCTTTTGTGTCAGATTTACAAACAGCAACTGAGCAAACCTGGCTCTCATCTTCAACTGTCATGCTGTTACAAAAAAAAATTAAGGTATATATGATTTAAAATTAAGTGTGAAGACAATTTATCAGAGTGATGCTATCACTATATCAGAATAACTGATAGCCTCTTTCTACACAACCATGCAAAGAAACAATCCGTAGAACTAAATTCTAAACTCTGGAATCTGAAATGAACAGAGAAAGCTCAATGTGTACTGTCACAAATTAATTTCTCTAGCAGTATCGCGAGAGGGGGGAGAGGGAGAGCTAGGGTGACGGCAAAAGCGCGCATCTTTGACATGGAAAAGCTTTGATCTTTCTGAGAATCACATATATCTATCTACACCAGCAAGGCAACAACACAGCAGCACATCAACTTTGAACGCCCAAAAAGAAATCTGTCTAGGCTTCGCAGCTACTACTAGCACAAAGCAGACACTGTCAGCACCTTATAAGCTGCATTCCATGCCATGCTATCGCCAGGGCCTTTGAAGAGGTGGCAGGGAATAACAATGTTATCCAAGGAAATGCCTCTCCTAGAGCATCATACTTACAATACACTTGTACAGTTGTACTACTACTCATTCTATGGCAGCAGAAGCTAGCAGTAACTGCAGTAATATCAATGCACGCATGGCATGGCACGGCCCGGGCCAGGGCTGCATATCGGACTCGATCTGCCGCAGAATCTTTGCTTTATTGACATCGCTGCGCGGTTTTGTTCTGCACTCAAAACCCAAAAGCGTTTTGAGAGAGAGAGAGAGAGCAGATTGAACAGTAGTCCCAAAAGCAAGCAAAGCAGACATGGCATGCAGGAACCAGACGAGCTTTTGCTTTGCTTTGCCGAACAGCCTTTCCTTGCATGCATGTGTGCACGGCTTGCTACCTTCTTCTCTCCGATCACATGCAAGCTAGCAATGTAGAAATCCTGTCGAAGCTGACAGCAATGGCGACGACGACGACAGTAGCAAAATGACTCGCCCCGTACGCTGTACGCTGGCACATGGATGCGGCGCGTATTTTATTGCCTGCCGATATAACTATGACCAAGTGACCAACACAGCATGTACCTGCCGAAATCAATCCAACAGCGTACTGCTGCCGATTTCTAGGACCTGTACTCGTCCATGCTGCAGGAGTGTACCTAAAATTTTCATCTGCATGCATGTGCATCGTCTGCATGGCGACCGGGCAGAATCTCTCTCCGTGTGTTTCTTTTTACAAAAAAAGAACTTGAATGTAGGAGAGCAGAATCTACCACTACTACGACGACGAACAACTGGCCATCTTAAAGTGCGTCGTGAATAAAGCGAGATTTATTATCGCCGTGCATGCATGGCTGCATGTTTGTGGTAAAGTTGAGCAGCGAATCTCCTTGGAAGGAGTGACCTAACGTTTGCTGGGACGAGAGATACGGTGGAAAGCTTAGCTACTTCGATCTTCACCCTTTCCGGAGGGCAGAAAGCTTTGGTTTGAGTTCAGTTGGGTGCTCATGCACGCACGCTGGATCAATTTGCTCTTGCACACACAACCAGCTCCCTCTGCAAGTCTGCATGTTCCTACGAGCTGTGAAACCTGTGAATATCTGTCGTACCTATGTCTCAGGCAGATCCCAGTCTAATTTTCAGTTTGCAGTACTGCAGGTCAGCAGATAAGAGATCGCAAGCCAGGAAAAAAATGTGTCCTGCGTTGAGGAGGCATGCTGGAAGATGTGAGATACTCCTATTCAAATTATTCAGATGCGATGGATCATCGCCTCATCGGCGCTATCCTGAAAAATCACACACGCACACACACAAACACACATACACACACAAAACGCTCATTTTGGGCTTTTTGGAGGACTACGGGACGCATGCAATTGGCCCGCTTGATATGATGATGTTGGGCTGTAATAAGCCTGACCATGATTTTATTTGATGGACTAAAACTAGTGTTTGAAATACAATTTTCTCGAGGATTGTTTGAAATAATAAAGTTCTTGCCACCCAAATACACATGCTTCTATGTTTCTATGTTATCGGCAATGATAAATAGGGGTTATACGTAGAATCTAAAAACGGTTTATATAGGTTTAAGTATTTGATACGATGTACTACCCTATTCCTATTTAGGATTGTTTTTTGCCATTAGGTTGTGGATGTATGTCGAAGTTGAGGCTCCTGAAATGAAAATCTTAAGCGGGAGAAAAGATGGTGTTGGCGACTTCGGTGTTCAACGCCATCGATCTCGCTGTTGCAGATCTTAGTGTTTTTTCCCTATCTAGCGTGCCAACTATCAACGTTTGCTATCGGCAATAATAAACGAGGGTTATACGCCAGACTAAAATTCAATAGTGGTGAAAGACACAACAATTTCCTCGATATGAGGTAATACTAAATTCCTATTTGGGATTATATTTTGCCTATGGGTTGTGGTTGTATGTTGAAGTCAAGGCTCTCAAAACAGAAATCTTGGACAGGAGCGAAGATGGTGTCGGCAACTCCGATGTTCAACGCCATCGAACTCACTGCTGAATATCTTAGTGCCTTTTTCCTTACATGCACGTCAATTGTCTATGTTTATTATCTATAATAATAAATGGGGGTTATACGAGTCGAACCTAAAGCCTAATAGTAATGAAAGACATAATGGTTTATATAGTTTCATACCCTCTGGTAATACCATTAGTCCTGTTTAGTATTGTATTTCGCCTATGGGTTGTGGTTGTATGTTCTCTTGTCGTGCGCTCTTGGGATTCTCTGTCCGTTTTATATAGTTTGAGGGTTAGGGTTACATCATAGATAAACTAAATGTGGCTTAGGTTTTGCAGTCTATAAAAGAAATATCTGGTTATAATTATATTTCTTTTCTTGTACGGCTATATCATATTTTAATTATATAGTTTGGTCTATTCTCTTGTCGGATCTGTCTTATATAATGATATCCGTGGTCCATATTTTTTAAAATAGACAACCTGCAAGGAAGTCAATTGGTTCAAGGTTCAGATTAGGTGTAGGAAACTTGGAATGAGATTTTATCCTTGATATGTTGGAAAACATTCACTTTTATTATGTTCAAGCTTGCATACCATTCTTTGTGAACGCTTAATTTGATGCATACGTGTCCGCTTCCCCTTTTGTGGGCCACGGAAAACACGACAATGTACCTTCATTCCAATAGCAGTTCACGTCTGATCACACGCTAGAGAAAGAATCAGCCATTTTTTAATTTTCTGAAAAATAATGACATTATTTCCCCAAAGAACACTGCTCCTGTCGGAATTATTCTTAATTTGACAACTCCCACTTTCTGTTTGCTAATGAGCACGTTACAAGTGATCGAATGGGATGCCCAATAGCTAGCAGAGGTCAACTCCACAAAAGGCAGCTGGCCCCATAGTGTAGGACTTGGTGCCAATTTATGAGATGAGAAGTGGTGCTAGCTTTAGTCTTGTCATAAGTCTATATGTGTGTTTGTGTCATATATATATATAGGGTTCATGATTGCATTGTTGCATTGTCATTGCTAAAAGCTAGTGCTAGTAAGTGCAGTAGTGCTGATTATTTTATTTACTGTTTAAAACAATAATAAAAGACTTTAATACACACCTTGGACCATTAGTTTTTCTAGTCACATCCATTTTCGTACGAAGGAAATCTTTTGTGAGTACAATGACATGCATGAAAGCATTTTGCATGAAAAATCTATTAATGTCACTTTCACACGACAAATCTTGATATTTTTATGTATACTTAATTAGCCATTAGCACGTGCATTTCACGGCCAAGATGATTTATTTTGTCTTATTATGTTAAACACTGTTGAATATCCAACACTTTGATATGATAAATCATCAAGGGTTAAACAGACTTTATTCCATAAAATACCCAAATAAACCATAAATATTAAGGGTTTTTTAGGTGGACCTTGAGGAGAAGGATAGGGTGTTTTGTTTTATATAAAGAAAAATAAAACAGTTATCTCAATACAAGAAAAATCTTACAAAAAAACTTACAACTATATGATTACCTGAAGGAAAACTGACAAAACCCAAACGGAGCACCTAAAGCAACAGCTAGAGACAGCACCAAACAATTTAGAACCACCGAGACCCAACACAAATCATCTTTACCAAGCTTACCACTGGATAAGTAATTCTGACTTTCTATGTCCGACTTCAGCCTCAAGGATTGACTCACCAATAAAGACATACTGGTGAACACCCAAAACATGAAGTAGGACCTTCCTAGTGATGCCTCTAAGAAGAAAACAACACCCAAGGCGTTGTCGATGCATCTTTGAAACACTGAAAAGGTTTTCAACCAAAAGAAAGTGGAAGCAAATGACGACACTTCCAAGGAGGGGGCTGGCATCCATAGGCGTCGACACCACTAGCATCAGTCAAAGGCCGGGCAGGGCTTTCGCATAGAAGTCTCACAACCTACCAACCACGAGCACCACCTTTGCATAGCCAAAAAGGGAGAGATGAGCATTATCCTTTCATACCCAATGCAGCAGCTCTGACTTTACAAAAATCTACAAACGAATGACTACAACACAGCTGCGACCACATCCTCCTGTGCAGGACACACGCGAGCCCCCATCACCAAAGCAAGGCCAAGCTTGGCCGAAAGGATATGAGTGTCATCATTGTTGAGCTCATCAAATTCAATGCAATAGCTCTGACTTCACCTCATGCCACTATCACATGACCACAACGTGGTTACAGCTGCACCTTAACAACTCCACCACGAGAAAGGCGTCGCCAGCCGCTAAACCTCCACCAAGCAGCTCCTTGCTAGCCAAGCTTAGCAACTCCACCACGAGAAAGACGTCACCAACCTTCAAACCTCCACCAAGCAGCTCCTTGCTAGCCAAGCTTAGCAACTCCACCACGAGAAAGGCGTCGCTAGCCGCCAAACCTCCACCAAGCAGCTCCTTGCTAGCCAAGCTACCCTCACCCTGACATGGAGCTCCATATGATAGGAAGAAAGTTGATCAAAGAAGGGGAGGGGCTCCAATGAGGGAGGAAAACCAACAAGCAAAACAAGAAGTCTCAACATCTCGTCAACACCTCTATGTTCTAGTTGTCGCCTCTATGCTGTTGCCCAACACCACCAAGCACCCGAACACAAGCTCTGCATACGCATGTGGCTTGCCTCGCAAGGCCTTACCTTTGAACGTCCAACCACTCAAATGCCGCTGTACTCACTAGCGTCCGCTCCCAACTTGTCATTGCAACAGCTGCCAGCCATCACCACAACCAATAGGGCAGCCACCAGATCTGGTTAACGTGGATGCTACCAACCTCTGCTAGTGCTACGAGCTCCACCCACTGCACACATGTGGCTCGCACTATCGAACGCTTTGGCCGACTTATCTGGAACACTACCGTTCCTACGCCGCCACCACCAAACTCATCATCTCTCGTGCATTGCCCAAGTCTCCCATGCTAGAGCTGAGAGTTGTTGAGATCGCTCGCCCCGCCACCGCCATCCTAGCTCTCCACATGGCGTTCGGTGGCAACGAGGTGGGGAATTGGGAAAGAGGAGTAGCGATGGTTGGGTTTTGGGTCATCTCCTGTGCCGTCCACACGGGAGTGATGGTATCCATCTCTCTCAAACAGGAAGTATTAAATGTTTTTACAATAACAAACTGTGATGTCTGAAATTAAATTTGTATATTGTAAGCATGTTTTTTAGTAGTGCCACGCTGGATGGCATTGTTGCACAATATTGCCAGTTTGCCACTCCAAGAAGAAATCATGGCATTCTAACATTTTAGGAACGCAAGGTGATACCTCGCACTGCAATAGCACCATAAATAGCAGTGTTATAAGCCACTATTGTAGTCTATTAGTGGCGTTATATTAGTGGCTTGCACCCTACAAGAGGTGGTGGGTGGTGCCAACTAAAAGATATATAATTTTCAAATCTAAATTACTGGATTTTTTAATCCGGATTTTATTTGTTTTAACAACAAGTTTAGAAAATAAAAGGTCCACACAGTACAGTAAATGTTTCAATTGACTGCGAGAGAAAAAAAACACAGAACTGAATGGGTAGGGCATGATCTGACTTTTTCTCTAGTTCCCTGTAACACCAGCTCTCAAAGGTCCAAGGATAACCTGGATGTGTAGGGGCCAAAGCAAGGCTTCCATGCTTATCAAACTACCGTGCACTATAACTGATTGATGCAGGTAGAACTGCTGCTAGTGAAAGCGTACCTGCGCTCTATGTGGTCCTAAGATTCCCACTACTTGCATTTTTGCCAGGTTGAAATTCCTCGACATATCTTTGTGCTAGCTACAAGAGGGAATAAAAATCTTAAAAATCGCCAACACAATGGTATATGTATTTCAAGTCAGACAGAATTTAAGAAATGCAATTTTATCTAGCTAGGTAATACTAGCTTAGTTTGGTTTGGTACAAAACGACAAAAATTGGGGATTTAAACAATTTCCATTATTAAAAAAAGCTAATACTTGCTAGGGAAAGTTTAGCCCTTATTTGAAACATATGAATAGGAATAGAGAGAATAAATATGCAAAATAGAGAATTAAAAAATAAAAAATACAGCAATAACCGTTTTGATGTGATATAGGAAAAACACAAGGAGATAGATGAGGGAGATAAACTCAAAGGACATTTTTTTTTAAAAAAAATGTTAGACCTCATGCTAACTTTTCTCCAAATACCCATGGAGTGAACCATTTTAAAGAATTTCATTGGATTTGAAAAGCTCTAATCCTTTGTTCTAAAGACCAAACAAGAAAAAAAATCCTATAATATTTGAATCTTTTGTTCTAAAGGGGGACATGAATGGTTGAGCCCACTTCAAATTAAGAGCCACCATCAATTTAACAGTCGGGGCAACATCGACCTAGAGAAATGGGGCAAATATTAATTAATTAATTATCCTCTTTCTCTAACCTTCCCCCCAATCCTCATGTAATCCTTCTCGTATCAGTGTCTCACGTCGGCTCATCATGTTTCTCTCTCCGCGAGTAGGGGTGAAGCAGGATTTGAAGATTGCGGGTGCTAAGATTTCTCTAGAGATTCGCTGACTAGCGTCGTTATAGTTTTGGTAAGACGATGACGACACCATCGTTGCTACGGCGAGAAGTTTTGGTTTATGAGAGCTATTTTATAATTAAAAAATATTATATGTGACTTCTAATGTTGGTTAAAATCTAATATGCCACTGAATTGAAGATCCAATGAAAAGGCTTTTGGTTTACACAAGCTATTTTATCAGAAAAAAAATTATTACACATGATATTTAGTGTGCCATCAAATTGAACATACTATAGAGAGGTTTCGGTTTATGAGAGCTATTACATATGATATGCCATTAAATTGAAATTCAATAGAGTTAAAAGTTAAATTGAAATTCAGTGGAGTTAAAAGAAAAAAGAAAGAAAGAAAGGCTTTCGTTATACGAGTACTATTACATCTACTATCAATTAAACTGAAATTTAAAAGTTAAGCTGAAATTAAATGGAGTTAAAAGAAAAAAATGGGTTTAAATGTTAAATTGAAATCCAATGGAGTTAAAGGAAAAGGAGAGGGGTGGGGTCCCGATGAGGGCGTCTGGCCCACCCCTGCACCCTCACTGTCCGCGTGTTCTTTCTTCTTTGCATCAGCGTTCCATCTATATAGCAGCGCTATGGACCGACTTATTTATTTATTTTTACATGTCCTTAAAATAGTTATGTTTAATGTATGGCCAAATTAGCACCACCATAGAGTTATGTGACAGGTAAAAGGGGACACTGAAATGGTTTCATACCGGTCCAAAGGCTGCAGGAAGACACGCAAGTACGCAACTCTCGTCATCGCATAGACATGATAAGAATCTGACCATTAGTAGAAGGAACATAGAAGACTTGGGAGCTGGGGGGTTCATTGATTCAATTAGGTCATCCACCAAACATACGGGAAAGAGAGAAGCTTGGACGAGAGGACGAAATTAATAAGATATTTCGTCTGATGCACCTGTTCATTCAGCTAGCTGGCCGGCTCCCAGCGATCGATTTCATCGACAGGTATACGACACTAGCTAGAGCAGAATTGCATGCAAAAGATCGATCGATCGCTGCATTGACTACTACGACAATCATACTATCATCATCCTGCGACAGGATGCATTATTGGGAGCGTTACGCTGCCACTGTCGATCACTAGCAAAGCTAGCTCTAGCTAGCTACTAGCTCATTCAGAGTTCGGACATTCAGTTGCCTCCACTCTCCGGTGAATGGCCGCGTGACACGTAAGTACGTACCCCCCGGCCCCGGCATATATCTCTCTCATCACTTTCGCAAAGTTGCCGACTGAACGGGGCTGATGACCGATCGATCGTCGAAAATGGGTTCATCGTCGAGTTGTAACGTGCGAGTGAACAGCTGCGCGCCATTTGGCGCGGCGAGCTTCGGAGATTAAAAGGGCCTACAGGAAAAAACGGCTCGATCTCTTTTTTTTGGCAGAGTTTTGCTTGGGATGGCAACTTCGCAAGCTGGATTTGTTGCCGGCATGCGTGTTCAGTGTGATCGCATAGCTGTTTTCAGTTGTGCTTCTGATGACTGGAAGGTTGTGTGTGAGGAAATCGTGAAAGCATGTAAAATATATCAAATCGCCGCACCAAGTAACCAAGATAGCTGGCGAATATCGCTGGGACCTGCGTCTCTTAAGTATATGTTGTTAAAACTTTTAAAAGAAAAGTATTTGTGGATATGTGTATGATAGCGTTTGCTTTTTACATATGTACTTCAAAAAATTATATCTAGCATAAAATTAATTGAGTCTTCCATGGAGAGAAGAAATATCTAGCTTATTAATATATTGCTGATGTCTTTTATGCTATTGTGGATTATTAATTGCTTTGATATTATAAACCACGCAATGTTTTTTTGGAATGTCCTACTATGTGGTAGTATGAAAATTGAGAAATCATGATACAATTCGAGGTAGATAAATATATGTGGAAATTTTATATTTGCCACCAACACATTTATGTCCTTATTGTTTATGAAACTATTGTACGTCTCGTTGACTAGTGGAAAATGACATGTTTAAGTACACAACAACACGGATAGAGTATTCTAATAAGTGAGAGGCTACAAAAAAATATTGACATAAATGACACCATGACTTTCATATTTATTAGCAGAAAGGCAAATATTTTTCATTATGAAACTGAACGTTTTGCATGACTGAATTGTTGAGAACTTGAGATACCTACAACAGTACTTAAAACTCCCCATGTCAACAAATGTTTGGCAAGACAAATGTAATACATATGAGTTGCAATTAATTTAAAATAAATATATAAAAAAGTTTCAAGAAAAGCATACTACCTAATTTGTCTATATACATAGAATCTCTTACATTTATAAACAGAGGTAATTTAACTTATAACGAATCATCAATATGATAGCCTTATTACAAACCGTATGCACTCATAAAGAGCCTCTAACTCCTCAAAGGGTTAGGATGGCACGTGGACTCACCATCACCATTAGGATTGCTCATAAATTATACATACCGATGTACACATATGTTTTTTTTTCAGATTCACATATCCATACTGCCAATGTGGTTCCTACAAAGACAGTTTTTTAAGTCAAAGACAAAGTTTTTTATAGCACTGAGAAAAAGACAAAGTTTTTCAAGTCAATCCATTAAGAGCAAAAAAAACAAACTTCACACATGTTTGCTCAAGTCAATCCACTGTCTCTAGTAAAAATTATCTACGACAGTAACACATTCTCGTTGTTAAATCTCTTTGATAATTAATTTCTTTCTTCTCCTAGCCGCCGTCCTTTTCCTTCTTAGAGAGAGTGATTAATTAAACAACTGAGCAATCGATCGATCGAGCTCAACGTTGATCGTTCTCCGTCGCTAGCTTTGTACAAACCGGGCCAAGTGGCCGGACAACCGGTAGCTGGGATGGATCAGATCTCGCCGCCGGCCGCCTCTTCTTTTCATTATCTTAGCTGATGCCCAAAGAAAAGAAAAGAAAAAGCTCGAAAGATGGGTGGATATGGTAGCTAGCTTCGACATTACTCATGGATGGATAGATTGCGTTGTCAGAAAGTCACAACTTGGCCTAATATAAAATGGCCGGTGTCATATTCCTGGCAGATCCTTGATCCTCTTTGCCGATCTCAACCAGCCATCGACCTCGACGGCTCCTTTTCTTGTCACCTAAAAAGCTCAATTCGGGTTGCAACTTCTCCATAAACAAACCACTGGACTGGCTGATAGTTATTTTCTTAACTCTCTCTCATCTCAGTTGAAACGCACGCGGACAGTGTGTAGACGAGGGCTATATATACTAGCTTTGCTCGAACTGATGGAGTTAAATTTATTCAAGAGTCACCTTCCTGTACCTAATTCTAGCTGCAACGGGATAAGTCTTCTGAATTTTCACAATACAGAAAAACTGTCAGTGTGTCATGGCAGTATGGGACCAGGCATGGAATTGATCTCGATCGTCTAGGATCATCGAACGGCCTCGACAGTGTCATTAGCAGATGCCTGTAGCACAACAGCGATGCTGCAGACAAGCTGGGATCGATCGAGCTCTGCTTCATCCAATCAACTGGAAAATTTTTGTTCAGCAGTGGTGATCAGTGACATCGATTCTCGTGTCCACAGCAATATCGACTGGACAGCGTATGCTCTGTCCCCGTATGAGACAAGGGCATGACAGCCAGGAAAGATAATCCTATCCCTCTAATGACAATATACTACCAAATTAGCCCCCGTCCTTTTGTCGACCGTTCGATCGACCCAGCTCAACATGACCAAAATCCAACGTTAGATTTAGTGATTTTCTTACCGAGTTAAGCTTATCTGATTCATGTTTACAACGTACTAGTACACTCGTACTACTAGAGTAGTAAAAGAGACGTTTCCCTCCGTTGCTGTCGCTGTGCAGATGTTGCTAACAACCAGCGCGAATCTTGTCGCGATGAGAGAATAGTAGTATCGTGCCGTAGCAGCAGCAGCAGCAGTCCACCAAAAAAAAAAATCGCGGGCGAAACACGAAAAAACGCGCGGGGGTCCCCAAAACGACACGCTCTGTTGCCCGTCACATCCGATGTGGCCGCGGCCGGTGTCTGGTACCCCGGCTCGTCGTCCTCGCGCGCTCGCGCTCGAGCTCTCGTCCTCACGTGGCCAACACCGCGCGCACGCCGGCGCGATCGATCGACAGCGGCGAGCGGCGTCGCGATCGGCGGCCACCGGAAGAGGCCGGAGCTGCCATGTGGGGGGTGAGTGGGACGGGGACCAGCACAGAATAAGCAGAGCAAGCGAGAGGTGGGAAGAGACGGGGGAGCATACGTACGACGCATGGCCATGGACGGCGAGGAGAGATACTACTACTACAGTTGGCAACAATTACAAGTGGATTTTGGAGGGGACGGGGCCGCTTGCTTGCTTGCGTGCTTGGTTCCGAAATGAAACAAAACAAAAAAAGAAAAACAAACAACCCAACAACGGGACGAGATGTGTGTCACCGTCGAGGCATATCCCAATCTCGCCTAAGGGAACGAGGGAGAAAGAATGAGCAGGGAAAGGTTACATCTTTCGTTTTCCTTTGCCACACCTGCAGACCCAGCCAGCCGCCCTTGACACGTCCATCCGATCGAAACCCCGCCTTTTGCAGCCCCCAAATGTACCTAATAATGACCCTATCATCATCATTGTGCTCGCCGCGATCCTCATCGTCGTCGTCGTTGTCACCATCATCCAGAACCAGCAACAGCATAATCACCATCATTGATCATCACCTCCGTCGCTCGATTACACGATCACAGCGGCGGTGGCGGCGGCGGAGACGGAGACGGAGACGGAGACGGAGGAGGGGGTCCTGGTGAAGATGTTCTGGCCCGGCGCCAGGATGGCGAGCGGATCGTACCGCGCCTTGCGTTCCACGAACCGGCTCCACTTGGCGCCGAAGTGGCGCGCCCAGTCGGACGGGGAGCGGTAGCTCGGGAAGTATATCTTGTAGTCGTAGCCGTTGGACCGGCAGGCGTCAATGATTGCGTTGTTCTGCGCCACCAGCTCGTCGACCGGCTGGCCACCACCGGGGTAGGGCCGGCAGAATCGGAGCAGCGCCACCAGGTAGAAGATCTCACCCTCCGGCAGCGCCACCGACGTGGCCGGGTCCCACCTGTCACACGCAAACGTGAGTACGTGTTAGGCGTTAGCTCGTGTACGTACGTTGGCGGCAAACTCTGAGAGAGAGAGAGAGAGAGAGAGAGAGAGAGGGAGTGAAAAAAAAAGAATTTGCATCAATCATAGCACCTGATCGAGTTAGTGGCTGCTAAATCCTAATGGCGGCACATGACAAGGCTAAATCCAAAACAGAACGGGATGGAAGAACCCCCGTCGTATTATAAATACGGACGAGCAGCTTAATTATCCGATTAAACAAAAACCTCTCTGCCGTCGCCACGACAGCGGCTCAGATAAGCAACAATTTTGTGTGTGTATGTATAGTACTCACTTGCTCTTGAGCATGGGGTAGATGAGCATGGGCCCGTCGACGCCGTCGGCGAGCATGCCGTTGAGGACGGCGCGGTCGAAGGCGGCGATGTCGCGGGAGGAGACGAAGAGGTTGAGCCACGGGTGCGGCGCGGCCCAGCTCCCGTTGCGGCGGGCCTCGTCCTCCACCCGGTTCACGCGCGAGAGGAAGTCCACGTACCCGACCCCCGCCGCGAACTCCAGGCCCCGCACGTACTTGAGCTGCTGCATCATCTCCCCTATCCTCTGCAACAAAAAAAAGGCACCACCACACGCGGCGACGACACCATCATCATCAGCACACGAGACGAGACGAAACGGAACAGAGAAACGGCAGCTGCGTCACCGCGACAACGCGCGCGCGTCGGGTGTTGACAAAAGAGGGGATCCGCGTCGTCACGGGCGCGGCAGCGGAGGAGGATCGCGTCACGGCCCGCGCGCGCGCGACGCGAGCCACATTGTACGCAACGCACGCCCGGATCACGGGAGAGCGGGCGTGATCCGGCGGGCGCGAGGCAGCGACCGGCGGGTGTGGGTGGGGGCGGAGCGTGGGTTTGGCGGCACGCGGGGTAGCTGTAGGGGGGCAGTTTGGGGAGGAGCAGGCACGCACCCGTCACAGAATCCAGCGGGGGAAACACGACGAGGCAGACATCCGCGCAGACGCAGAAAAGCGCACCAACGCAGCGCCCCCCGGGGCAGCCATGTACGGCATGTACGGGAATGCCCCCCGCCGCGCGTGGAAATTACTCACGTACCTTGTCCATGTCGTCGCCGCCGCCGCCGCCGCCGCGTTGGTCGTGGTTCTGGTACAGGGCGACTTCAAGGCAGTACAGCACCAGGCCGGCGCTGGCGGGGAGGAGGGACGGGTCTAAGCGGGCGCCGTCGGGGATGGGCACCGATGGCCAGCCGTTGATCGGGTCGTCGCTCCGCACGAACGCGAAGCCCTCCACGTAGTCGAACGCCTCGTGGGCCGGCCGCGTCACCAGCCACTCCGCGTCCGCCGCGTAGTCCGCGAAGCTCGCGTACACCACCCGCGTCCACCGCACCTGCGACAACAGCTCCGCCGGCGGTTGGATGCCTTTTCGATTGGTGGTGGTGATTAGTGCTTACCGTTTGGGGCGCCGGGGAGAGGGGGATGCGGGCGCGGGTGATGACGCCGAACTGGCCGAGACCGCCGAGGACAGCGAAGAAGAGGTCGGGGTCGGCGGAGCGGGAGCAGACGTTGCACTTGCCGTCGCCCGTCACCACCTCGAGCTGGGCCACGTTCGACACCTGGGGACCATAGCGGAAGGACTGCCCGCTCACGCCGCCGTTGGAGAGCGTACCGCCGACGGTGAGGCGGAGGTAGTCCGTCCATGAGGCAGGGGCGAGGCCGTGCTTCGACACTGCCCAGTGGAGCACCTCCTCCCAGAGGGCGCCACCCGGGACGTCGGCGAACTTCTCGCCGGACGGGCCGACGACGAGCTGCATGCGGCGCGGGAGGGCGCGCATGTCGAGGACGAGTCCGCCCCGGGCCATGGCCTGCCCAGCCACCGAGTGGCCGTTCCCGCGGGCGGCCACGGTCAGGTGCGCGGTGCGCGCCGCCGCGCGGATGGCGCTGGCCACGTCGTCCGCGCTCGCCGGGCGGACGACGGCGGCCGGGCGGGCATTCACGAGGCCGCCGAAGTCCCTCGCCGCCGCGCACTCCGCCGTGTCGACGGCGGCCACGGTCGGCTCCGCGGCCGCGGCGGCGTGGTCCATGTACGCGAGCATCATCTTGGCTCGCCTCTGCGTTTCTTGTTGGTCTCTGCTGCTGAGCTGAGGCTGAGCCCGAGCAGAGCTAAGCTCTCTCTGTACCGTGATGTCACTGTGCCGCTCGTTCGCTTGCTCGCTCTGCCTCTCTCGTGGTAGCTTGGGTACGGGAGTTTATATCGAGCAGACACGCGGACCTCGAAACAGTCATCACGTCTTTCCAAGACAAAAACAAAAACAAATGGTTCGAAGTTGAGAATTTTGCTTCAAATTTCCTTCATTTCTTCGCATCAAATTTCGCTCGTTTCTCCTCATGTTTTTTTTCATATTTAAAATAATGAAAACTCGGTATGAAAAACACAGTATCCGTACCATGTATGTATATCCATGGCATGTATGTATATACTTACTTATTTATCTACTCTTTTTTCTGAAATGAAACATCTTTTTGCTTTTTTCGTGTGCCACGGATGATTGCAAGTCTGATGTTAATGATCGGATCTAGCGTTTGCTTGTCTGCCACTACTGTGCTTGAGCGAATGGCTAGCTACCTAGGGAGAGGGCTAATGCATCCATGCATGCGCCCGGAAATTAAACCGAGAAAAACAATTCAATTCGCAACGGATTTTCTCGATCGCCTTTCACTGATAATAGCAGTTGTTTCTCTCTTCCGGATCGGCAGGAACACCGTCACATGGCGTCTCCTGCTCTCTCCCAGATTTGCCGTGGTCGCCAGCTGATTCGGGGGGCATGGTGCCCAGGCCCCACTGCTTCCTCCCCACCAGTCCTTCCCCTCCTGATAAAAACTGAAGTTTCCATGACCTCATTAGCCATGGCCACCCAGCCATTGCAGCTACAGTCTCCGTTGGGAACACGAGGCCATTGCATGAAGAATTGCAGTGAGAGTGATCAGACTGTGGGCTGCACCACTGCTACTGTTTCCTTTTTTTCTTCGAGTAGGTAGGTCCAAGCTAGGATCATTCAACAGTAGGCAGTTTGCAGCCGCATCGTGTCGTTATCCCTCGGATTACAAATCTTTGGATGCCTACCTCATGGTTGCTCGGATTAACATGCAGAGATAGATGACATTTTTGTTTGGGGAAATGCAACCTGAGGAGAAAAAACCGGGGCACATGGGCAAAGCTGCGAGAGCTCCTCACTGAGATTCAGGCAGAGAGAAATTAAAGATTCAGAAACTGTAAGTTGTGGACAGTGGACTAGTCGATCACTTCCTTTTACTTGCAACAAGTTGCAGTAGTATTTCAGAGGACAGGAAATCAAAAGCGTATTGCTCAGATATGCACTAGCATTGCTCAAGTTGAACTGAAGAACCCTAATTAATGTGCAGGAGTCAATGGTTTGTCCTAGCAAAACTAGAGATTATGTGAAGTAATAGTACTTGCCAAAGAATATGTACAATGAGTACGTACAAAGAGATATATATACGTACTCAACCACAGTTAAACTTCTCTGTCAGTAACTAGGGCATTTACTGATTATTACTACCTCTGAATCTGATTACAGCTTCCGTCTTCAGAAAGTTCAGAACACGATAAAAATGTAAGGTTTTGTAGCTGATGATAAAGTAAAGACTGGTCTTCGCGTTTAGCGGAGGAACGGCTTCAACTGGCAGCAAAAACGTCAGAGTCGGTCGACGACGGGACCATCAAAGCCCTGTAACTTGTCTAGATCAAATCCGGGAACGGCGAGCGGAATCGTATGCCAGCTTGTAGGCGTTAGGCCACTGTTTGCATGCAATAATTGTTGCACCGACTATGGTTGGGTTTTCGATCGCCTTTCGATTTGTCTGTCTACACTCCGCACGGGCCTGGAAAAATTAAATTCCAGGGTCCTTCAGAAAATGTTCCGGAAGGAGCCAACGCAAGGTAGCACTCTCTCTCTCATGTCCTCTCTCTCTCTGCATCTGTTTTGGATGGACAACAAAACTGATGCGAAAATTTCTTCAAGAATTTGGTGAGTACCGCCTATCTGAATTCTCAACTGAAAATTCACCCTTTGAATTCTTTTCAGGACTGAGAATAGCACGTCAGGTTAGCCTAGTATTAGGTTCCAACAATTATGCCGCAAATTGGTACAGAAGAAATGAGTTTTAATTTTCTCACTTATGTCTTCTGCTCATCGTAAACCACACGCTGAGAAGAATTTGGAGTATACAAAAAATGCAGAAAAAGTTTCGTATGGATTTTTCTATTTCCCCTTGGCTTAATTTGTCGCTGATTGCATGTCACCATGCTCATGCGCTGATTGGTGCAAAATGTGTTGTCGCACAGTGAGGTTTGTGCTGGATACGAAAATAAAATCCTTTCTTGCTTTTCCATGGACACGAAGGAAAATTCTCCCTGATGGCGTCGTCGCCGTGGCATGTAGTTCAGATCGCCAAAGAGGAAAATGATTTCGCAGATTCCCCTGCGTGTTCTCTTTCTATCTTCCCATGCGTGGCGACCTTGATCATTTCATCAACCTTTGTATTTATTATGCTCACGTCACTTACATTCTGAATTTCTGATAAGGACTTGCAGAAGCAATATCAGATGAACCTGCAATATCTTCCTAAAACAAAAGTTCCTATTCCTAAAGGGATAGGAGATTGGTTACAAGTAGATTGTGCCAATTATCTGTTCAGATTGGCAGAGAAAATTGCACTGTGACAAAATGTCCCTGCTCATCAGAAGGATTGGATGTGATTCCTCTCTATCCAAACAAAGCCTAGAGACTATATAGGAACTATTCAGTGGTTCGTACACTAATGGCACTGCAATGGCATCCTTAGAAATGCAGGAGTTTGTATAATTGGATGTGTAACAGTGTAAGGCACATGCAAAGCACAGTTCTTGCAATAGTATGAGTAATTTTGGATTATTCTTCCTAGAGATAGATAGAATGGGAATTTTTACTAGATGAGATCACTCCCTATGAAGCAAGTCAAGCAATAATTCCCTTGAAAAGACCGCCTGTGATGAAAAGTCCAACTGAGATAGAGCACAATAATTGTTCAGGAAATGTCAGTTTCAGTAGGCTTAGCCCTTCTTTCTTTCTTTTTTCCCCTCCTTTTGCCATGAAACTTATTTGTATGTGTGTTCAATAATCATCCCATGAGAATGAGGATTAGTCCAGAATTGCTCTTTTGGTGCCCTGACATCTCAACTACTAGTGTTTGCCTCTGTTGAAGATAACAACGTGGTGAGCTCATCATCATGAGTACAAAGGCTCCATTTTGAGGTGACAGATTGACAATGTGGGCTTGGTGTAGAACATACTAAGCAAATGACAAATGAAGGTATCGAAATCGAAGAATAGCATATGAATTTTGTGAAGCACATCGCAATGCAAAGAAACAGAGCTTTGGTCAAAATCAATCTTTCCATATGTACCTGCTCACCGAGTGCTCACTGATTTAATGGTGGCATATGATTCTTGTAGTTGCAATAGAGCTAGTAGAAACTGCACCAAGCTGAATTTCAGACATTAATTGTAATATTGCAGCTGCATGATGAGCGTGTCTCCCTCTATCTCTCTCCTGCTTCAGGAAGCTGCTAAATAAGAAGAACGAAGGTTACTTCTAATAACAGCCGTCTTTTTAGCCTAAAAGGGACACGATTTTTGTCTCCTTTCTTGAATAGACATGGTGAAATGAATGGAATTTACTTCAGTGCTCATCTTTATGGCTTAATGATGTTTTCCAGTTTTAGGTCAAACTTACTGAATGTATGATGTGCTCTAGAAGTTCATAAGCTCCACATTTTTAGCAGCTACCTAGCCAATAGCACCTTCTAAAGTAATATCAAAACTAGCGTGGTGGCCTGTATAGATTGCGCGGCTAGCATCATTATAAAATTTTCTCACAAAATATCATATATACACTCGTATTTTAATATGTTATATTGTATCATATATTTGTAATAATGTACAACTCATTTCAAATTAGAAAATATCCATCATCCATCGTCACATTGGTATCTAGGTTTGAGGATGCAACCTTATTTGTTGGATATATTTTTTGACAATCAAGCTATTTTCTTTGATTAACGTGTGAATTCAAGAATTTTAGTTATTTTTATCTCATAGGATTAATGTAGGGTTCGTAAAAGAACATCAGTAAAGATATACACTCTTCTCTTAATATTATTTGTTTTTATCTAAATTTAAAATAGTCTTTTTCTTCACAATATGTATTATTAACCCAAATTTAAGATATTTCTTTATTGTATTTCTATGTGGACTCTTTCTTTTAATATTATTTATTTTTAATTCGGATTTAAAATATTTCTAAATTGTTCTTATAGTGTACTCTTTTCTCCATATCCAAATTTTAGATATTTCTAAGTTATATTTCTAGGCAAACACTTTCTTTTAATATTATTTATTTTTAGTTATAATTTTATATATTTCTACATATACTTTTCTCAATATTATTTATTTTTAAAGTTTTAATCTAAATTTTAGATTTATCCTAAATTGTATTTCTACATGGACACTTATCTCAACATTGATTATTTTTAAAAAAATTATCCAAAGTTTAGATTTTTTCTAAATTATATTTTAACATGGACTCTTCTTTTTAATTTTATTTATTTATTATTTCGAATTTTAGATATTTTAAATTGTATTTGTACTTAGACTCTATTTTTTTTATTAATACGATAATTTCTAGGCCATAAGAGCCAATATAGTGGCTTATTTTTCTATTACTTTATTAATATAACTAGTAATTAATCCGTGCATCAAAATGTTATAATTGGTATATTAAAAATATAATCACCTCATAATTATAGTGTCTTAGATTAGAAAAAGAGTCCAATTACAAATTTGTAATTATGTATTTTGATTTTTAAAATTAAATTAATAACATATTAAATGAGAGCTCAAGATAGGTTGAACTATAATTCTATTAATTTCAAATTTTGTTAAATTTTATATTGGTTGTTTCTAGAATTATAGTGTCTCAGATCAAAGAAAAATCCATGTCAATTACTACTTGCTAATTATTAATTTTAAATTTTAGAATTAGATTAATAATATATCCCAATTGAGAGTCCAAGGTAGATACAACTCCTATTTATTAATTCCTAATTTAATTAAATTTTAAAGTAAATTAGCTAAAAAGTCTAATTGGGAGTTTAAGAAGGATATAACACCATATTCGAAGTAAAGTAACCAAAAAGAGTTTATAGAATCTACAATTGCATGTTTTATTTAACATAATCTTTTAATAATTATAATAATCCAATCTATTTAATCAACAGTCGGATCTTTTTTTTTAATGTGAGAGCTCTTAGAAGGTGTCTAATTAATATAATAGGTATAGATAGATGATTCTTTCCAACATAGACTATGCTAGTTGCTAATCACAAATATTAATTAGACAGAGGTATTTGGCTTTTTAGTACAAATAAGGGTTTATTCGGTTTGAAGAAATTTCAACCCATAAAAGTAAAAGAATATGAGTACATGTATACATCCATGGGAATTTTCGAAGAGATTTGAGTGGATGTAAAATTTCCTATGTTTTTTTCTTTATAACTTATAGAAAAGAAAATTTTTCTTTGATTTTCCTATACTTTATTCTTACAAACTAAATAGCACTCGTACAATCTTAGGAATCTAAATCCTGTGTCCTCTAAACCGAAGACCCCTTGACGTTCATAATGTGTATTTTTCTTTATATCAAAAAGGGCTGGAGCCCTGCCTCATGCATTAAATAGAGGGAAATGAGTTACGATACAAGAAAGAGATAGTCCACTCTACACTACATCCTCCCTGGTTCAGTTGTCAATATAAGCACAAAAGTATGCCTTTGCACTACAAAACCCATGGCATTTAACGGTTTTTGTGTTTTGGATTGTTCAGTGCAGGCGCAGCAAGTACATAATTGAAACTTCGAAGTTAACCTTAACTTCCACTGAAACAATTAAGATTGAGCAACTAGTACTTTGTGTAGGACAGAATATGAATATTTATGACATGCACATCGGAAAAGATTGAGGACTAGATCGTTTCAGAATCAGAACATTTACTGACTTCCGAATTCTGCAGCCTTTAAGATCTGACCTGAGATGAACCTCTCTTGGATACTCCTGCTTTTGCCATTATTACTCCATATGAAATCTGAAGTAAGATTGCTACAGGTACTCTGATTTGGCTTGGACATGCATACTGGAACTCTATAAAGTTCAGTTTTATTCTGAAAGCAGTAGTTCTCCATTGTCGCAAACATATCGTTGAGTAGTCTTCTTCCCGTGGTGTTAATGGCGTGATGCAGTGGAGCTCCAACCAAGCGACCTCTTTGACCAGAAACTTGGTGACGCATGGCAGCGGCAACTAGCGTGCACGAGTAAATATCTCACATAGATATATCTTATTAGAAGAAACTCACGTAATCCATCAGTCAAGAAGTATATCATGTAAATAGAATTTGCTTGGCATCAAAAATACATAGGGTAATGAGATAATCCATTGACCAAGAAACGATAAACCGAGCATGCATTGCTCCCAAGTTGAAGCAATTTTGGTTTTAATACCCAAGATTCGGTGTCCGGAGGTGCTTACCCATTTTCGGCCAATAAGTTTATGCAACGTTTTATATAAGATCGCATCAGAAGTTCTGGCTAATAGATTAAAGACTATCCTACCAGTGCTCGTATCAAAGGAACAAAGTGCATTTGTATTACCGACAATGTTCTCGTCACATATGTGTGCATCCATTTGTTGCAGTGCTGGAAAAAGAAAACAATGCTTATGTGGTCAAACTTGATACGATGAAAGCATATAATCGGATTGCACGGCCTTGTTTGGAGCAAATGCAAAGGAAACTTGTTTTTTCAGAGTGCTGGATAGGTATGATAATGAGACGTGTGCAATCGGTGAAGTATAGGATCAAGTTGAATGGGGTGGTTTCTGACTCTTTTAAACCGTCAAGAGGTATTCGACAGGGAGACCCTCTATCTCCGTACTTGTTTATCCTTTGTGCTGAGGGTTTCTCATCACTCTTAAAACATGAGAAAGAACTCAACTATATTAGTGGAGTGAAATTTGGTGCCACTGTGATAAGGGTTAGAGATTATCAATAGCAAGATACTGATAAAAACCTTCTTAAGGTAGTCCGATTTTCATGACAGTAGTTTAAAAATCACAAGATAACTTATCGCGAATAGTGGAGAATAACTAGCTTTATATTTGTCAAAGTTGGATGCGACTAAGCGACAGGGAGAGAGGCATTAAAACTGTGAAGACTTCGACTCGATCTCCGAACGACCATAGAACCATAGACCAGGACTAATCCACATAAAACGGTGCAGCCATACTAGAAATCATAGAGCATAAAGTAGGACACCCCAGAGGGATCTCTTCACAAGTCTAGGAAGAACAAGGAAAAACAAGTACGTGTAAGGCACTTAGTAGCTCTGCTGTAAAACCATCCAGGTTATGTGTTTATTTAAAATGATCAAAAATTATGTTTTGCAACAGTATATAGAGGTATTTATAGTAACAAGTCTCTAAGATAAGTATAAACTGAAGTCTCCACGTTGGGAAGGTGGAAGACCAACATGTGAAGTACTCCCGAAATAGTCTTTAATTCTTGCGTGTCTCGGGGTCTTCTGCGCAGTTTTTACGATAATGGTCATTACTCCTAGCTTGGAAGTCCAAATGATATGCCGTCAGTTGCGTTGGAAACTAGACTTGAAGCACTTTCCAACTATGTATATTATGACCTCCATATCCTCTCGAGATGATATAGTTTTGCCTTAAAAGTTAAAGCAGTTGCTATGTAACACTGGGTCTTAGCACGTAACCCATTCTCCTCGGAAGCAGCTGACTTGGTGTTCTTGGCGTAACCCTCAGCATCCTCGATGGAACCTGACATTGTCGCCTCTTGTGTAAACCTAAGTAATATAAAAGTACACGATTTAGACAGTATATAATTCTTATCAATATCAAGGTGTAACCGAGAGAAAAAAGTATGCATCTCTTATTAGAGTAATTTTGCACGGTTGCGTGTAACAGGTGCTTCATAGGCTTGAACGCGTGTATCCATGGCTTCGCTTGATGTAACCGGTGTTGCACTTGTCTCTTAAAGTATAATGATTTGATGTAACTTATAGCGTAACTAATGATGTAAGTGACACAGCCGGCGTAACCGATGTACTCGGGTTACGGATGGCTAGGATGTCCTCATCACACTGGGCCACAAATCACCTACTTGTTTGCAGATGATAGCGTTGTGTTCCTACAAGCAAAAGCTGATCAGCTCCAAGCAAAGTATGAGTTGGCATCGGACAGAAAGTAAATTTACCTAAGTCATCTATTTTCTTTGGTAAGAATTGTGTCCATGATCAGAAGGTGCTGTTGAAGCAAATCATTGGTATTCAAGTAGAGGCTCTTAATGAAAAATATTTGGGAATGCCCACACAGGTGGGCAAATCGAAGAATGGAGCGTTTAAAAGTACTAAGGAAAGGTTGTGGGACAGATCATCAAAATTGAAAGACGAAGGGCTATCAAAGGCTAGCAAAGAAGTGTTAAATCGGTCTTTCAGACAATACCGACCTACTACATGAGTGTTTTTCAGCTTCCCAAAGGACTGTGTACACAGATGACATCGGTGATATCAAGATTTTGGTGGGGAGCAAAAGCTGGGCAAAGGAAAACAAACTGGATTGGATGGCAGCGACTGTGCAAAACGAAGAAAGATGGTGGCTTGGGTTTTAGGAACTTGGAGGATTGTAACCAAGCTTTGCTTGCAAAGCAGGGGTGGAGGATCGTTACTAATCCTGAATCACTATGTTCTAGAGTCCTTAAAGCTTGGAATTTTAAGAGTGTTTCCTTTTTTGATACTGGTTGCCCAAGGAGTGCTTCCTATATGTGGAGAAGTGTAATTCATGGAAGGGAGTTGCTGGGTAAAAGAATTATTTGGCGCATTGTTGATGGGAGATCGATCCGTATATTGCAAGACAGTTGGATTCATAGGCCACAACCGATTGGCAAATCGAGTTTGTGATTTGTTCAGGGACGGTGATAGACAATGGGATGAAGCCAAAATAAGGGAAATTTTCTTCCCAAGCGATGCAAATGACATCCTCCAGATTCAGTTGCCGCAGTGGGATGGGAAGAATTTTGTCGCCCAAAAGTATACAAAGACTTCACGGTGCGGTCGGCATATCATCTGCAGAGGAAATACTAAGCCAGTATGTCAAGCGCCTCCTCGTCGAATCATTAGGCCCACAGGGGCTGGCTGAGACTGTGGGGATGCCAAATTACAAAATAAAATGAAGGTGCACGGTTTGAGAATTATCCAGAATAGACTTGCTTCAAAGGAAGGAGGTATATCAAACGGGGTGTTCGGTGTATTTTTTTGTGGAAGAGAGGAAACTGTGCTTCATAGGTTTTGGGAATGTCCATACTCATCGTGGGTGTGGGATAGGCTAGGGGAAAAATCACAAGTGGAGCTGCCAAACCCGGGGATGGAGTGCAACAACCAAAGACAGCTTGCGTTTTGGCTTTTGGACAGATTAATAGCCCAGAGTGAACGGGTTGTCTCGGCTATGTTCGTGACTCTGTATAATCTTTGGTCAGCGCAAAATGATGCTCGGCATGTTGACACCCCAGAAAATCCCTTGTCGGTGATGGAGAGAATTGTGTTTCGACTGGAAGAATGGGTGAACCAGTATGAGCTGGATTCTGCTACTGTTCACCGTCCAGCACAAATTTAGGAGAAGCCAACGAAAGGTTGGGGTGAAGGTGAATACGGATATGGCCTTCAAAGTGGAAGACAGAAGGGGTGCGGCGGGAGCTGTGGCTCGTGATAGTAGAGTTCTCTTGGCAGCAGCAGCTCATTTCTATACCTCGGTTACAGATGCTACAATGGTGGAGTTGATGGCCTGCGGCAGAATTTTACAGATGGCAAAAGAGATCAGGGCACTAAAAGTGATCCTGTGAAACTGACCGTCTAGAAGTGAAGAGGATGCGCAATGATCAACCGCCCGTGTTATGGAACGATAATTCCAGATGTAAAAAACCTGCTTTAGTCCTTCCAAGAAGGAAAGGTTCGCTGGGTTCGTCGGTCAGTGAACAATGTAGCTCATGTCGTAGTTAAGGAGTGTCTTGTGTCTTGCTAGTGAGCATGTTTCGACTTGGTTCTCGGTTCCTCCGAGTTTCCTGAGTTCTGTGTTGCTTATAGATTGTAACTAAACATGTTTAAGTGAATAAAGAGCTAGCAGCGTGATCCTCTCAAAAAAAAAGTTGAAGCAATTAGTAGGTAGATTAACAAGCCAGTCTGGGGTGAGAGAAAACCAAATAACATAAGGGTTCAGAAAGAAAGAAGAGAGACAGATTACTAGAATTTAGTATAATCACAAAAGCCGGGAGTGCACCTACGACTGGCAAAACATGGTCTGCTCCAGATATGCACGCGCACAGCCAGAACCATGGACGACAGGATCAGCAGGAACCTCCGCCGTATACCGATTTCAGACATGGCCTTCTGGAGAATCAACATTAACATTGGCACCATGGTTGACGAGATGGCCCTCTTCAGAATCCATATGTGCATTGCCAACACCGTCAACAGCAGGATCAACCGTAGTGTCTCCTCGTCTGAGCATGGCCTTTAACATCAAAAGTTGTACAAGTCATGAATTTAAGACGTGTTACAACTGTTGACAGATAGAAATACAGAATCAATCGAGCATTGCTTACTCGATGAGGAGGTGATAGAGGTGGAGGCTCCAGAAACTTGGGACAGTGACATTGAATTATCCATGATAGATAATTTATCAGGTGTAGAACATAAAGTTAAGGTCAGTAAAGCTAGCACATTTGGTTACCGTTATCTCACAACAAAACACTGACATTGAATTATCCATGATAGATAATTTATCAGGTGGAGCTGTTCTTTCAGATTCACCATCACATCAAACTCATCCAGTTGTGCCACAGACTCTGTCCAGCCGTTGCCATCTCTGAGAATGTACTACATATTGCTCAATCCATTGCCTGTTCGTGTCTCCTTCACCTCATCAACAGTATCCTCAGTGGATGTGTCCATGATGGCACTGCATTCACTGAGGAAAAACTCAACGTCATATATATTCAGATAGATTTTTTGACAAAGGAGATATTTGTTCAAGGTTAATCATTATGATACAAGCTGTGAACAGTTGTAAATATAGCATCTCAACTTCATACACATACATGTTGTTCTTATATCACTGTTTAAGGCAGGCAGTGAAAATTGAATATAATGTACCTATCAGATGCCCAAAACGGTATATAGAATGAATTACCAAGTAAAAAATTGCAGTTTAGAACCACCCAAAAATAGATTAATTAATGAATATATGGGGAAGATGAGATGGAAATTTCAGAATCAAATGCTTACTTCAATAAAGATTCTGATTCTCTACCCATAAAGATGACCTGAGCATCAGGTGAAGTTCTCCGATATTCTGTTATATCAACAAGTGCCTCCTCATTACTGAATGCAGCATAGAATGAAAGACTAACAGATAGCTTTCTTAGCAGTCTTGCTTTAGAAAGAACAAACTCCACAAAGTGCATTTCATTATGAACACATGCAAAATTCTTCAGTCACACAACATGAAGTTTTTCAAACATATCATCAGCCAACTGAGCATTCAAGAACTCGTTGTTTGCTTCAAATTCCTTAGCTCCTTCAGCCCATCCCTACAAGAAAAATCATATATGTTATCATCTTGAAAGATGAAACAAGTGATGGCAAAAAAGGAATGTGCAACTGAGTGAGGTACCTTACCCAAACATCAAGTTCTTCATTAACCGGGGCACTTCTAAGCAGGCAGAAAATCGTTAGCATGTGGGACATTTAAAAAAATTCACAGCAAGGGCTAAACTCTTAAGGTTCTTAAACAAGAATGGTAATCTCTCCATCATACCAACTTCAGTTGACTGAAAAAATATGAGTCACGGACAAAGTATGAGTCAAGACTTGAGTTACAATAGTGTTTGAATAAACATTTATTAATTCTAGTTTAATTAATGGAGGGCATGGCAGATTGGCAGGCCCAAGAAGATAATCAAAATATTCTAGGTAAGTGTAAAAAAATCCTTTCTTCATAATTAACTTAATAGCAGTTAAAATATATTCTATCATTCCTTAGGTTTAGTGATGACACATGTTTTCTGGAAATAATGTATATACCAATGC
Organism: Oryza coarctata; assembly: GCA_030770085.1. Classification (NCBI taxonomy): domain Eukaryota; kingdom Viridiplantae; phylum Streptophyta; class Magnoliopsida; order Poales; family Poaceae; genus Oryza; species Oryza coarctata. The sequence goes on along the minus strand of CM061476.1, from coordinate 18,290,453 downwards.
TTAAAGTACTAGAAGTGTTAAGACATACTGCTCCTGTGACAACAAAATAGTAGAGACTGTAGCAATGTGTTCGATGTATTTGAAATGTGTTGTAGCTAAAAGTTCGAATCTATGCACGCATAAAATTTGAACTGTCTGATTAAATCAATATTGCCTCATTTGTCAAATTCTCTCTTTTTTTTTATGAAAAAGTACCCTGTAACCAACTATATCTTCCGTCTCGTTTGATCAATTCCTCAAATCAACAGAGCACAGGTAATCACAAGACAAAAATTAGCAAATGGGCACAACGCAGGAATGAACCGGAGTCGTTACCAACATGGAGTTGTAGAAGAAATCGAGCTTGGTCACTTGCGCCATTCCTGTCAAGAACTTGGCGCAATTGGGACCAAACAAGCTCCCTTCCTCCAGTCGTGGGAGATCCTCCACTCGGCCACCACAAGCAGTGTCACAAACCATTGTCAGATTCCGCACCCACTCCTCGTCAGGGCCGTCCCCAATGAGCTTTACGGCCATGAGCTCCAAATCTTCGAGCATTGGCGACGCGGCTATCAGCACCGCCAGTACCTACCCCCCGTGCTTCGGGATGCCAACATCCTTGAGGCGTAATGTCTTGAGATTCGGAAATCCGGCGAACCCCGAGGGCGCGGGTGGGAGGCGGCAGCAGTGGAGGACGAGCGAGGTGAGATCTCCGCAGAAGAGGCAGGAGTGGAGCCGGAAACAGAGCTCCGGGAACGAGAGGTCGAGGGCCTGGACGCCGTTCCGAGAGAGGTAGAGGAGCCAGTCGTCTAGGGCGTCGACTAACCAGGTGCCGTCGCCTCCGACGAGGCGGAAGAACCGGAGCGGGGCGGGGCGGCGGAGGAGGAACGCGTCGACGTCGGACGCCGCGATGCCGGGGATGCGGGCGAGGTCGACGGAGGGGAGAGATTCCCAGCGGCGGCGCCACGCGGGGGAGAGTACGGAGATGCGGACCAACTCGTAGATGTGGAGACGGGAGAGGATGTTGTCGAGGACGTTGAGAGGGAGAGAGAACAGTGCATCCGGCGGCGATTCCACCGGCGACGCCCGTTTTCGGTGGCGCGGTGAGTCCGCCATTTGTGTGGAGAAAATTAACGATTTGCCACTCTTACTCTTCAATAAAATAACGCCACTCCTTTATTGTACTTGCTAACATATTATCTATTTTATTGTACTTCTTATTAGAAATTAAGCATAGGATTAAATGCATCGATCATATACCAAAAGAGTAAGAAATCATCGATTTTTCCATTTGTTACACCCACCTTTTCTCATGCAAAATCTGTTGATAAAATGAACACTCTATTTGGAAATATAATTAATAATTTGCCCAATAGATATGCCAATCTAAATCTATACTGTAACCGATGACAAAAAAAATACAAAGCAAAGAAATTGATATTATAATCTCTATAAAAATAGTAAGATGATAAGGAAAAATATTAGTCCTATGTGGGTGTATTTTTAAGTAGGATCAGATTAAGCATTATCTTAGGACACTATAAAATCAAAATCTTTTACAACATAATTTATCTCTAAAATTTAGTACGCAATATTTTACTACCTCTAAGCTTTCATGTTTTAACTAAATCCCAATACCAATAAGAGCTTGACCTAGTGCGTCACTACAATCAAAGATGGAAGCTTGTTATCACCATTATGTTCACCCACTATATTGAATCGCTGATCCGTCGAGGAAGACTCACCTAATGTAGCATGTAGCCAAAACCTCCTACTTGCGACGCCATGCTACTGCTAGCAGGATTTTTCTTACCATTCAATTGCCACATGATTACCACGGTAATTGGGCTTGCTGCCGGGGTGTAGCAATGGTATGACCCATGGCCCAGTAACTTGACCAAGTTCAAAGAAATTTAAACAAAAAGTTAACTTTTTTGATAAATTTTATTATGTTTTTCTCAGTTTACCGTGGTTGTTCTCAATTTTGATAAAATTACTGAAATTAATTAAACCTAATTAATTAATAATGCGTAATCTTAAAAATAATTAACCGATCATAGAAAAACATCCTACCTACATTTTATATAAAAAAACCAATCAAATTACATTACAGAAAAACAATTAATTAAAAATCAAATCACTAGACATGTAAAAAATAAATAAGAACATAAGATTAATTACCACACTAATCTTCTATAAACTTTACCTTTATTATAAAAATTCTCCAAAATCTCTCTCAACTCTATGTTAAATCCCTAACACTTTACCCTTTTTTATAGCTAAAAATAATATCTCAAATAAAAAGACATAAATACAGTTAAGATTTTATAACCACTAATATGTTTATTATTAACCTTTAAATTCAAAATATCACCAACACACGAAAGACTAAAAAGTCCGACGTGTTTCACATTTTGTTGCCTCACCACCACGCCAATTCAATGACAACATGTGTCCCTCTAGATCTCCTACGCCCCGCACGCGCCACATCTCTCCCTCATCTAGACCACTTGTCAACCACTATCCCACCACACGCCCACACTCATTGCTACATTGGACCCACACATCAACCGCACATCCTATCGTGTCTATGCGCCCCTATTGCTAAGTTGATTTCTCATTATCAGCTCATTATAATGGCCTACTAACTCTCGAACCGCTTGCCATATCAATCAATTAATTGGCATGCTAACTTTCGACTTTCTCTATCCCACGCTAGCATGCTCACATGTCGTAGCTCACTTTTAGCAAGGCCACGCCACTACAGTACATCCGGCCTACTGTAGTTTTACCCTATTACTATACCAAACTCTAAAAATTAATTTATTAATTTTTATCTAAAATTCCTCTAAATTTTTTCAACAATTTTTCATCTATTTTCAGTATTTAATATATACACATATATAAATAAAAAGCATTTTTTTAGTCATAGATTTAAGTGTCCACGTACATCCACCGTATTTTTTTATATATAATTTAAATATAAACCAACTAAGCGACAATGCTAATTTTAATGTAAAATAATTTTATCAATTTTAACATAGAACCATTTTATTAATTTTAATATAAAATAATTTTTCATTATTTTTGATTCAGCAAAAATGCAAACAGAATCCAGTGTTAAAAGAAATCGAATAGTTACATCAGGAAGAAAGAAACAAAAGACTTGGATCACGAAACCAGCAGCCGAAAGATTCGTTAGACATGATCTTCAGGTGCTGAAGAATTGGCACGAACACCAGCATCCTCGACTATGTATACTCTAGAATCTGCTTGCACTTTCTCAGCGCTACAAACGGCAGGATCGGTAAGAACCGACCTGGACGCGGTCTTTGTTGACAAAAAAATGGTGAGATAAGTATGCAAGATAAATACTACTGTTATCCGGTAAGCAAATACTTACAGGCTAGGAAGACGATGAGACTGAAGGGTCGGGAAATGGGGGAAGTGCAATGTTGCATTGCTCAGACAGATACTGCATTTCCATCAGGCAGTAAGAACTAATGGGTCGCAGAATAAAAAAGTGAAGAATGGTTTTAGTATAGTTAGCTACCTTTAGGGTAGATGTGAAGTATTCATTAGACTTAAAGCAGAATTTTAGCCTGCGCTTCGTATCTTCATGACGAGCCTGTGCTATCTCGTTGTGTTTTTTACACCTTTTGTGAACGTAGCAGCATCTTCTCAAGCTGCTTCTGCTGATCCACGGCATCTAGATCCAACCGATGAATTTTACGAAGGCGTGCAACATCTAACTAAGTGCCTGTTCTTGTTATTTCCAGCTCATAATTCACACTGGATGTGTACAGGTAACCACTGTGTTCAAGTAGATGAAAAAAAAAGTCAGTATCGGATAGCTACAGGGGTGAAGGCAAAATTCATAGTGCTAAAAATACAAAAAAAAAAAAGGAGTGACTATTTAAAGGGTGTCGGCAGGAAGAAAACACATACAACATTCCTGCCTTATCACTTTGACCCATCAATACATGTTCAACACCCCCCAGCAGCCCTCTCAACTCCCTGCCCTAATCCCTTGCCCCCACATCAGACTGTAGCTGCTCGGTCAAGCGTCAACTAGACATTTTCAGCTCTAACGTAAAAACATTTGCCCAATTCAATACCATTTAACTCATATTAAAATATCTTTTCAGCTTGATTCAAAATCTCTCAGCTCACATTCAAGTTTCACCTCAAACAAAATTCAGTTTCCAGCTAAGAAATGGGCTATCAACTGTCAATTGGGACTCTCAACTGGGAAATGTATCCACACCACCTTGCTACTGTTCTCTGAGGCCCTTGTTGCATGTAGAAGCAAATGGGTGAAATATGTGGAGGTGACACCATGGAAACTTCTCCAGCAATTGCAAGCACACAGAGGCAGTGTGCTTTTGAGGCCTGCATTGAGAGGTGACACCATCACACCACCCCTCATCTTCCATAGCAGCAATAATTTGGAAGGAGTGGAGAATGCGATTGAAGGGTAAAGCTAGATGTTCACAACATGGAAGCCCTTGATACAACTCTTAAGTTGCATAGCAACCATATGCTTAAAACAGAGAAGTTACAGTAAGTGGAACAAACAGCAGCTTTATATGCCCACATGCTGGGGAGCTTCCAAGCTCCCATGAAAGTATGAAACAGAAGTTTCAAAGAAAAAACATAGTTTCTTGGGTGCAATTCACAGCTACCGACTTTCTCTCAGCACCTTAGTACCTCATTCTGCTAAAGATTTTGAGAAGCACGAATACTTGTTCAGTATATGTTAGGATGGCCAACTTAACTTAAATGCTGTAAGCTTTAAAAAGAACCTTAGCAGGCATTTGTCGAATTCATACAAACAAAAACATGTTTCTCATAGCCAATATAAGACAGTGGATACACCGAGTTTACTTATCAAGTGTCCAGATGTCTGATGGTATACCAGAATGATTGTCAAAGAGTACCAGGATAACGACATGAAATAAGCAAGCTATAGAGGTCCATTACAGTTCCAACCTTCTTAATCCTGATGACATTAAGATATAAAAAGATGAACTTATCAGATTTGCTCCAAGTATCAAGCAGAGTGGATACCGAGTAGTTCTGTGTTTTTAACTAGCTACAAAAAAGATCGGAAAAGGCAAGCAGAGAGCACAAGAACCAAGAGATGCAGAGGGAAGCAGATAGAAGAAGTGGATCTGGGCACACATTTGGGAAAATAAAAGGAGGAATGTAAGTGTTGGAGGCAGGTCATCAACCCCTTTGACCAGTGAAGAACCTCTTCGCTCAGGCGAAGAACGGCTCCAATGGGTGAAGACCTCCGAAGATGGGCAAAGACCCAAGAAAGTGAGCAAAGACTGGAAGAGATGGGTGAAGGCCAGGAAGCGCAGGCGAAGACCAGCGAAAACAAGGCAAAAGCTAGCCTTGGTGCACCATCATCCACGCTGAAGGGCGAAGATCCCGTGAAGGTGGCAAAGACCAAGGTGAAGAATGTCTGGGCAGGACACCAGACAGGCCTAAGATAGATAACAGGCTCATTTCACCTGGAATCAGGCTCAAGAATGCAGCCCAGCAGAGGTTTGTTAGAATTAGGGTTAAGGAGGTGACACATGCTACCCTTATACCTGCCAGTTTGGAGGGGCAAGGGTATAAAATCACTTGTACACTAAAACCCTAGTCCTATAAATAGGCCCCTGGGGGAATGCAATAGACAGATTTCCAATACTCAGAAAAATATAAAAATGAGTTTAATCTCTCTTTCTAGGGCATTATAATTACTGACTCTTTGCCCCTGGATAACTGTTGTCTTCCACAACAATAAGCCAAGAGTTGAAGAATGAGTGAGAGATGGACAGGTCTGTAGATCTGGAGAGAGTTATCAAAGGAGGGAGTGGAAGGATGGAGAATGAGGGGCAGCTCTGCCTCTTGTAGGACTCAAACCTAACAAGAAAAGGCAAGGCAGGTCTCCATGGTGTCCACCCTGAAATGCCTTTATATCACAACACCATGACCAGATAAGTATAACGGAAAGCATTGTCAAGTATAAGCTTGGTCTAGGACCACTTCAATGGGTATATAGAACAACACAAGGAAATATCAGAATCATAATGCTTACTTATTTGCAGATTCTGTCCATGAAAATGATTTGGGCATCAGGTGAAACTCTCGGATATTCTGTTATAACTGCCTGCTCATTACTACATATGCTGCCAGAAGAAGGATAAACACATAGCACTTGCAGTACTCGTGCTTCGGTTAGAACAAACTTCATAAAGCACATCTCATTACAGAGGCATGCAACCTTCTTCATTCGCACAACACGAAGTTTCACAAACATGTCATTGGTCAACTAAGCATTCAAGAACTCATCATTTGCATCAATATCCTGAGCACCATCGCTTTGTGCCTGTAAGGAAACACAGACAGTATTATCACCTTGAAACAAGTAATGGCACAATGAATTTGCAAGTGATCATTTAACATTACCACAACATCAAGTTCTTCAAGAGCAGGAGCACTTCTATGTAGAAAGGACATGAATAAAATGTGGGACATTTTACAAAAATTAACACTGATGTCTAAGCTCCTAAGATTCTCAAACAAGAACAGTAGTTGCTCCACCTCATCAACTTCAGTTGACTGAAACAGGGAAAAAATGGTGTTAGACAATACACGTGAAATCAAATTGAACAAAAGGTTTGCATAAAAAGTATGTTTGAGTAACACTCTTCAGTTTCCACAATAATGTTGCATATTTTTCCTTTCTCGTTTGCTAATCATACTGTGAACTTTACTGATGGAGAGCATGGTGGGAACAAAAAGTTTAAATATTCTAGAACGAGAATTGCTGTCTAATATGAAGTGTGATCCAAACATCGTCTCTTCTCTTCTGTAAATAAAAAGCATCTTCTTCTTTTTCCCTTTCTCTTTTGCGATTAGCAATTTAGCAGCAAACAATTTACATAGCCATATTCTATAGTACAAGTCCTTGGTCACTTATGTAAACCGGTTAGAAAGAGTAATCCAAAATGGCCGTCAGCCATGGAAAAGTAGAACGTTTGCACACAAACTTAGCTTGGTCACATGAGCCATCCCTGTCAAGAACCTGTACCTGGGGCCACACAGAATCCCTTCCTCCAGTCGTGGAAGGTTCTCCACTCGGCAAACATAAGGAAACAGGGAGACGATTATCAGCTTCTGGAGATTGGGCACACAAATCTCCCACTCCTCGTCGGTGTCGTCACCGATGAGAAATACATTCATAAGCTCTACCTCCTCCAGAACTGGCGACGTGGCAAATAAAGCTGCCAAGGCCTTGCTCCCGTGCTCTGGGAGGGAAACCTTCACGAGGATATTGTATAAAGATGACATTTTGTTAATCTTATTGCAAGATCTACCATGGCTCATAACATTTCTGTACGCAGATAATATACAAGCAAAAAAAAAGTGGAAAACAGAGAACAATTTTACCAGCATTGCGAAGTCAAGCTCCCTTGCTTGAGATAATCCTGTAATAAGCTTGACGAAATCACGGTTGGAGTATAATGGTCAATCAATTATTGTTTTCTCAAGGGACGGGAGATCACTGATCTGCCAACCATCATCATATAGTCCAGTAATAAAAAAATACTGGAGATTTGGAGCCTTAATAACCCATTTCTCATACACCCCGTTTTTAACAAGAAACAACAACATCAGGAGTTAAAGTTTCTTTAGCAATGGCGATCTAGCGATCAATATCTCCAATCCCTTTGCTCCTTCTGGGAAGCCAGCATCTGATAATCTTAGACTGGTTAGGTTGGGAACCCTGCGAAGCATGTTGGCAACCCTGGGATGTCACAGTCTGAGAGTTCGAGCTGGGTGAGCTCGCAGCATGAGAAGATAGAGGGGTGCAGCGTGTGGATCTCCTCATCGGACCTTGGGAAAGTAAGGACGAGGGACTGGACCCCCTTGCGGGCGAGGAGGAGAAGCCAGCAGTCGGAGTGGCGGAATGACGCCTCGTCCTGGACGTTCAGGATTGGAGAACTTGCGGACGGGACCGGAGTACGGCACTGATGGCGCCGGCGGGCGTGTGGCTTGGCCAAGAAAAGACGAGGTATGGGATGGACTCCCAGCGGCGGCGCCGCGCGTGGGAGAGGGCCGAGGTGCGGACGGCGTCGCCGATGGGGAGGCGGGAGAGGACGTCGTTGAGCATCTCCCGCGGGAGGGAGTCCAGGCCCGCCGCCATCCCCGCATCGCCCGGCGACGGCCTCAGCTTGCGACCAGGCGTCGACACCTCCATTCCGACGATTCGCGATACGGATTCCTGTTCGCCAAATCCGAACTACGGAGCTAGGGTTTAGTGACGGCAAGCGCTAATCGATTGCGAGAAGAAGAAGGGAAGCATACCTCGACGGACGATTGAGGTCGCGGCCAGCGATGCCGGACGCCGGCGGTTAGGAGCTCGACATCGGCGTCGGCGGCGAGCGCTGAGCCCGCTGAGGCGTAGAGCCGTGTGCTCACCAGCTGCCTAACTGCCTCTATCGCCCCACAGAGGGAAGTGGGCTTAGCGCCACTGAGGCCAATCTCGATCCAGCACCTCCCCTTCTCGTGTCCGACTTTGCTCGCAGCAACCCAAACCAAACTTCATTTTAGTAGCGAAGAAATCTGAGCAAAACGGAGGTTGAAATGTTTTGAGAGCTTCCAGCTCTAAGAATCTGTAGCCCCTACACACCCTATTTTCATCTTCTTATAAGAATACGTAGGCCTGTTCTTTCTCATTGTCATGCTTTCCAAACATATAAGCGATGTGTTTTGTGAAAAAAATTTTATAAAAATTCTTCATCTAATATTTATAAAGTAAAATTTAGTTTTATAATAATTAATTCAGTCATTTATATGAATTAGATAATTTAAAAATAAAAAATTCCTTGACTTATTATAGAATAAAAAATAAAATAGAATTCAAAAGCTAAAGTATTATAGATTCTCATTAACTGACTTCTAACCAATTGCTTCTTATAAACTTAAGCTGTGGTTTTCCACAGAAAGTAATATGGGAAGTGTACTTGACCACGGTCCATGTAAAAGATATTCTCTAGCTCGACACATCAACATTGCTCTTGTCACTCAAATGTAATAATCCTGTCCAGTACCCCAAAAAAAAAAACAAATACGCAGACCATAATTTTCTGAACATTTTTGGGAATATAGGTGATGAACAGTAAATTGGTACATTTGAGCCTTTTTAACAGTCCACTGTATGAATACAATAAAAAGGGAAATAAGGGGTATTACCCTGAATTTGAACAGACAACAATAAATACGTATATTTGAGTCTTTCCAGTGCAAAAGTTCATTTCACCAAGGCATTTTGCAAGGTTGGGTATTTCTATCCCAAAATCAATTTGGTTGCAAAGGGATGTAACAGAAAAGGGGATCTCTAGATCAAAGACGTGGGGCATGCATCATCTGCGTATCCAAACTTTGGAACACATTTGACACTAGAAAGCACTTCACATACAATCTTTCTAATAAGTTAGAGACAACTGTTTGCCAAATAATGCTTTGAAAAGTACTTGAATTGTACCTCACAAGGGAATGAATCAGAAGATATTATTGTGATCATGTGACCATGTTTTGGTTTTAACCATCTTGCGTGGATTTTGTTAAAACCAAAGACTGAACAAAGCAGCCAGCAGTTCAACCCAAAACAAGCCAAGTAATATATTGCTTCTACTGTAACTAACGGATATTTGTAGTTTAATGCATATGTAAGATTATATAACAAGAAAATATTAGAGAAAATGAACTCTTTGGTGGTATATGTATTCAAACTATGACATGTATGAAATATACCCAATGTACTCCAAGGGTAATTCCACCTTATGTTCCAGGATTAAAAACATCGGCTGATCCACGGTCAGAATTACAAACCATACGATAGTTTGACAAGGGAAGGCAATTAAATCAGCAAACTTCGAAGTTGTCATAGACTACTGCATATCCAACGGGAGAAAATCCATTGGATGGCAGCTATTCCAGCATCACATCCTACTCATAGTATAAACATATTTTGTGAAGACCTTGACTCCAATGGTGTAAAAGAGTTTATATATGCTTGTTAAATGCATCTTAGCAGCTAAGTTGTTGGCTGTTACATTACTTTCCCATTCCAATTTCAAAACAGCAAAAAAAAGCATTACTTTCAGTTGGTTTGTCATATAATATGGATGCCATTGAGATAGAAAGGAACTCATACAAAGCAAGATTGCATATCGTGACCCGAAACAACAATTTCAGAAGATGTCATTAAAAAATAATGAACAAAATAGATAATTTTACAGGTTATGGTCACTTACGTCCATGCTCCTAAAGAAGACCCTGGCTTTTGGTGACACTCTTCTATATTTTGCTTTCTCAATAACTGCTTCTTCACTAGGCTTTGACAATGAATTACCATCATTTCGAAAAACAAAAAAATAACGAAGTAGCCTTGCTCTTGACAAAACAAACTCAATAAAGTACATATCATTTGACGAGCATGGGGTATTCCTCAAGGTTATGTCATCCAGATTAGTGAACAGATCGTTGGTCCCAAGTGTATTGAAAAAGTCTGCATCTATCTCATCATTCTGAGGAAAATCACTTCCCATAATCTGTCAAAAAGTTAACAAATATTTTACATAGTTCCTGTAAAAATACTTTCAGATGACAATATTAAAGAGAAAAAAATACTGATGTAATATCACCTCAATGTCCAGAACTTCAATGTTGGGGCACCTCGTGAGTAAAGAAAATGTACATAAAATGCTAGACACACTGCGAAAGTTTGTGTGAAGTGTTAAGTTCTTCAGTTTCTCAAAAGCCCTCTAGAGCATTATCCTCTGTTGCCTGAAACAAATACAACAATTATACTATGTGAGAAGATGGCTCAATAGAAAAATATATTTTAAGTGCGCTTTTTTTTTCTTCGAGTCCGTCTTAATAGAACAGGATCGGACATGATAACATCAATTTCAACTGATGTACTGATGATACAGGCTTTAACAAAATAACTTAAATATAACTTGCTTAATGAAAATTAAAACTCATTGGAAAAACTTTAGTTAGAAATATACCACTCTTGCACAGATTTGCCCTCATCTACCTCACATCTGACATGTGGTATTATTCCTATAAGAATATGTACAATAAAACTAAGACCCTCAGCGCTATATAGTAAGGGTCGTATATATATATATATACAGCCAATGATCTAACAACCTCACAGTCGCAGCGGGAGGTGAATGGACGCAGAGACTGGATTGAAAACTAGTGAACAAAGGCGTGAGGAAGCTTTTGGTCATAATATCGGCGAATTGATGTGCTAATGGTACATGGAGCACTCGAATCTATCCTAGTGTGACTTTGTCACGGACAAAATGAGCGTCGATCTCTATGTGCTTCGTGCGTCGATGATGAACCAGGTTGGCGGTCATGTAGACAGCACTGACGTTGTCGCAGTAGACGACGGTCGCAGAGGAGAGAGATGCACGGAGCTCCTGGAGAAGCTGAAGAAGCCAGCAACACTCGGCGATGGTGTGGGCGACGGCGCGGTACTCGGCTTCTACACTGGACCGAGACACTGTAGTCTGGCGTTTTGAGGACCAGGAGACTAGAGTGTCGCCGAGGAAAACGCAGTAGCCAGACGTAGAGCGTCGAGAGTCGGGGCAGCCTGCCCAGTCCACGTCGGAGTACGTGGTGAGGGAGTCGATGGGGCTGGAGCTGAGGTACGGCCCGCTGGAGAGTGTGCCCTTCACGTAGCGAAGAATGCGTTTGAGCAACGCGAGATGAGTTTCATGCGGAGCGTGCATGAAAAGGCACACTTGCTGGACGACGTAGGTGAGGTCGTGCCGTGTGAGGGTGAGGTATTGGAGAGCACCAGCAAGACTCCGATACTAAGAGGGATCGACGATGAGTGAGCCATTGGTAGCAGAGAGTTTGGCTCGAGTGTCGACTGGAGTGGCCATGGGGTGACATTCAACCATGCCCGCACGCTGGAGAAGATCGATGGCGCACTGGCGCTAGGAAAGGAAGAGTCTGTAAGAAGAATGGGTGACGGAGATGCCAAGGAAGTGATGGAGGGGACCGAGATCAATCATGGCGAACTTGGAGTAGAGTCGAGCCATGATCTGGTGTAGGAGTGACGTCGAAAACGCTATAAGAACAATGTCGTCGACGTATAGGAGGAGATAGGCGGTGGTGTTACCGATGTGAAGAGTAAAGAGAGAGCTATCGAACACGGAGGCCACAAAGCCGATGTGCCGAAGGTAGGCAGCAAAACGTTGGTATCAAGCCTGAGGAGCTTATGTGAGGCCATAGAGAGACCGTTTCTGTCAGATGATCGTAAAGAAAGACGTTCTTCATGTCAAGCTGGTGGATCGGCCAAGAGTGCGAGACTGCCAAGATGAGAACGACCTAGATGGTGGCGAGTTTGACGACGGGACTGAAAGTCTCGTCGTAATCGATACTGGGGCGTTGGGAAAAACCCCGAACTACCTAGCGTGCCTTGTGATGGGCAAGGGAGCCATCGGCGTGAAACTTGTGCTTAAAGATCCACTTACCAGTCACAACGTTGGCGCCAGGAAGACGAGGAAGGAGGTGCCAGGTCTCGTTGTCCATGAGGGCCTTGTACTCGTCTGCCATGGCCGTGCGCCACTGAGGATCGGCTAGGACGGAACGAGAAGTCGTCGGGATGGGCGAGATAGAGCAGTGGACGGTGAAGAGCCTGTAGCGCTTGGTAAGGTGGAGAGACCCGGTTTGTGATCGGGTAACCATGTGAGAGGTGGAGGGGACGAGAGCCGATGGGAGCGTGGCAGGTGTGGGGAGGACTGGTTGGGGAGGGATGTCATCGGCTCGGGATCACGGCTATATGTGAGAGGAAAGGGCTGAACTAGATCAGTCTGAGCCGATGGGGTTGGACGGGCCGATCGGTTTGGTCGATACGATGGAGATGGAGCAGCTAATAGGAAGGGGGAGCTGATGGAGGCTGAGGAGTCGATGGAGGCGGATGGACCGATGGGTGGTTATGAGCCGATGAGGGCTGAGGAGCCGATGGGGGTAAGGTGTCCGATGGAAAGGGAATAGGATCGACCAAAGCCGATGAGAGTGGTGGGGCCGATGGGGGTCCTATGGGAGTGACATCGGACTAAAAAGTAGTAGGATAGCTAAACAGTAAGTCCTCAGGAACGGCTGATGAGAGGGCTGATGGGGAGAATGGTGGAGGAGACCGGGAGGGCACGGTGTTGGTAAGAAGGAAGTTGAGATCTCTAGATGAGGATCTCGGATTAAACAGACCGAAGAAAAGCAGGTCTTGTCAAAAATGACATGACGAGAGACGATGACCCGACGGGTGAAAAGATCAAGACATCGGTATTCTTTGTGAGATGAGGGATATCCGAGGAGAATGCAGGCGGTGGAGCGGGGAGTAAGTTTATGAGGAGCAGTGGCGATGAGATTTGGGTAGCAGAGGCACCCGAAAACACGTAGGTGGGAGTAGTTGGGTGCCGTGCGGTATAGAAGATTGTATGGAATGTTGTGGCGAACGGAGAAGAACGGTCGCCGATTGAGAAGGTAAGTCGCAGTGGTTAGTGCTTTTGCCTAATAAGTTGCAGGTAGGTGGGCATGAAGTAGCATTGTGCGACTTATGTTGTTAAGGGTGCGAAGTATGCATTCGGCTTTTCTGTTCTGGGAAGAGGTATAGGGGTAGGAGAGACGTAGATAGATGCCCTTGGAGGTGAGGAAGTTTGAACAGTACGTTTGACAAACTCCGTACCGTTATTGGCTTATAGAGCTTTGATAGGGAGGTTGAACTGATTAGAAATATAGTTTGTGAAGTTAGTTAGGTGGGAGGCGACCTCGGATTTGCTGATGAGTAGAAAAGTCCAGCAATAGTGTGTGTAATCATTAAGTATTGCAAGATAATACTAATTACCGGAGACACTTTTAACCGGAGAAGTCCATACTGTATCATAGTGTATAAACTCAAACGGTCGTGAGGTACAAGATAGAGAATTAGAAAATGACAGTCGCACATATTTGCCAAGTTGACGCGAGTGGCAAACTGTGGAGCTGCTGTGGGTACACTAGATGGAGGCGCTGCGACGAAGGTTGGCGACAGCGTCGAGGCCGGGGTGACCGAGGCGAAGATGCCAGAGGTTGGTGGAGAGGAAGACGCTGGCGTGTGGAGTGGATGGCACAGTGGGGATGGTATAGAGGTCGCCGCCACTATTGCAGCGAAGGATCTGTCGCCAGGTTGGGATATCCTTCACAGAGAAACCAGAAGCGTCAAATTCGATGGAGCAATTGTTATCTCGTGTGAATTGGTGAATGGATACGAGATTGTGAATAAGGGAGGGTACAATGAGGACATTGCGAAAGGGAAAGATTAGTGGTGGGTGTAGACAGAAATGAGTCACCACGGCATTGGACAGGAAGAGAGTGGCCATTGTTGATGGTGATAAAGGGGGAGGAGGAGGGATGACAAGAGTAGAATATACCAGTCGATGACGCAATGTGGGAGGACGCACCAGAGTCCAGCACCCATGGATGTTGAGGTTGGAGCGTCATCTGGTTGAAGGCAGCGACGAGGCTAGCCTGGTTCCAAGAGGGAACCGACTGGGTGGGTGGTGGCGATAGCATTGGCTGAGGCGGCAGGATGGGAGCCGATGCCAGGTGGGCCTGAGGATGGGCGTCGAGAAACCCTAGTTGCCAGTCGATGGGGCTAGAGTGCCCAGGGGTTGTAGTAGAGCTACAGACCCATGGGACCGGTAGGCTGAGTAGGGACTGAAGCAGATCATGATTACATCGAACCGTGCCAGTTCTTGCCCTTGCCTTTGCCGGTGCCACCGGTACGGGCTGCGTTGCTATGATTAGGGCTATGGCCGCCAGAGCCACGGGAAGAGGCGGCAACATAGGAAGCTCGGTAGCAATGATTGGCTACGGCGAGGAGAGCTGTGTAGGCCACGGTCTTCTCGTCGTTGGCCAGATGGAGTTCTTTGAGAACTAGACCCGAGCAAACGATGGAAGGAGTGTGGCGTTGGTGATGTCATCGTTAGTGTTAGAGAAGCGTAGGTTGAGACCTCGTAGGAGGGCGAGAACGAGTTGAAAGTCTGGTCTATAAATTAAGGCTCTGATACCATGTAAGAATATGTACAGTGAGACTAAGATCCCTAACGCTATACAGGGGGTCGGGTCTATATATGTTCAGTGGTCTAACAATTTCAAACCCAACTCATTTTGATCTTCTCTTCCACCTTTTTGTGCTCTAGCAATCTCACGACCACCCTAACTACTTCTAGGAACTTTCCATCAGGTAAAACAAACCCATAGAATCAAGACAGGGAAAATCTTATTCTTCCCCTGTGCAGAATTACAAGAACATTTAAGAAATTGCCCAACGCGAATAGACAGCCATGTAGTACCACTGTAAGAACTTGCAAGACTCTTTGACAATTGTCTACTCCCACCATTTTATATTATAAGTTGTTTTAGCTTTTATCTTAAGTTAAATTTCTTTAATTTTAACCAAGTTTATAGACATCAAATTCATCATGAAATATATCTTGATTGCGATTTTATTGTTATTATAGATTTTACTATATTTTTCTATAAACTAAGAAAAAATTAACTTAGATAAAAGATAAAACGACTTATAATATAGAACAGGAGGAGTACAGATTAATTTCATTTGTACAGAGGTGGATGACTTTACAAAGAGAGCAGCCAAGCAAGCTTCAAGGGTTGTGTGAAGAAACTTGTTACAAGAGGAGATTTGATTGTAGAAATTGTTATCTTTTGCATCTGTTTTGGGGCCTGTTAGTCAGAGCAGTAGGTGATAATATTCAGGTTTAAAACCTAGATAAGTAGCTGGTAACCCCAGTGGTGTCCTATAGTTGTCGTCTGTAAAACTCTCAGTTCCTGATGGGCTTTCTTTTATAAAGCTGGATAAAAAGATATTTCATTTAAAAATGAGAACCTGCAAGAACAGGGAGTTAGCTAGTCAGGGGAGTAGGACTCAGGATATGTTTGAGATCAAAATGGGTAAGAGAATCAGAGACAGAACTGGAGTAGGACTGTAAGAGAACTAAAAGCAGAAGCAAGGATCATTCTTCAGAGACTGGATTAATCACGAAGAGAAAGAGCACCCATGAAATTATGAGACCATGAAGCAAGAGTGGTGCTTTTACTGGAATAGATCGATGACAGTAATTATGGAAATTCAGTAAAAATACACTTTAAACGATATGTCACTAAGAAAGGAGGTCTAGGTGGGTTATTCACTAAAGATGTAGCTGTCATTCGTAAGCATCCCAATTCCAAAGAAAACTACACGTTGCGCATCTAAAATTATAATCTTAACACAAATGGGGGGAAAGCCAAAGCAAATTGGATCCAGCAACCTAAAAATGTAAAATATTTCCTTTCTTATTTTGGCCATTGAAACAAATATACTGTAGCATATTTGGGTTGCTTCGGGCAGTACATTTCAATAAATGATAGAATTTTCATTTACTTATAAAGCATTGTTTCAGAAACTATTTTATCACTAAACATAAGGTAGATGGCCTCAGTTTGGAATTGAATAGATCTTACTGAACAATCCATAGCTAGAGAGTTAGAAGAAAACCTAACAAATGTGACAATTGACAATGATATGGAAGAAAAAACAGCTGGATTATGTAAACCAATTTACTGTAACAAGTATATTATATTAAAAGAAATATTACAATGATTTTTTAGTCAATCACACTAACTCAAATTCATCGTGAGAAAAACTCATTTTCACCTCTATCCCCATTCTTATTCATGACCTAAGATTACAACAAAGGAAGCTCCTCTATAAATAATCACAATTTGATTCAACATTCAAATGCTTGAGATTTGGTGCCCGAATTACCCACTCATCCATGTGTTCGCCATCAGTACAAACATTCGTAAGATCCAGCCACTGAAGCAACGGAGCAAAGGAGATCATCGCCTCCAAAATACTTTCTCCATGCTTTGAAAAAGAGACCATAGTAAGATTTATCTATGACCAAATGGATCATAGGCCGGATCAAGCACGAGCGTATTGTACACGATAATAGTAAGCCGTGCCGTGCTTGACCGAGGCTGTACCATAGCAAGTCGGCGTGACACAGTTTGGATACTGTAGCAGGCCGATCCAAACATAAATACGGCCTAGTCGGCCCACTAATTTTCTTTTTTTTTATTTTCTCTTTTTTCATATTATTTATTTATTTATTTTATCCCATGGCCCTTAATTGGCCCGATTTCCATCGACGTATAAATCGACACGTCACATCCACTACATTAGTCATATGAGCCGAGCCTAGCCTGGTCGATCCGTTTGGCCTCCTATAGGTTTAGCATGGTCAGATTTGGGAAACCTATGAAGCCCCAGGGTGCGGCCGGGAGGCGGCAGTTCTCGAGTTCAAGGTCGGTGAGATCGCGGAAGGAGAATATGGCGGGGTGAATGGTGTGGAAACGCCTATCGTCGAAATCCGCGAAGCCAAGGGTGAGGGATTCGACCCTCTTCCCGGCGAGCAGGACGAGGCACTCATCCGTGTGGGCGGAGCGCCGCCTCTCGATCCACCCGGGGCGGAAGGTGCGGATGGGGCACGAGTACCGCGCGATGACGGGGCCGACGATGGCGGGGTCCACGTCGCCGCGGCTCCATTCGAAGCGGAGCCCGGGGCAGGACTCCCAGCGGCGGTGCCAGGCGCGGGAGACCGCCGAGGTGCGGACGGCCTCGCAGATGGGGAGGCGGGCGACGATGCTCTCGACTTGGCTGCGCCGCCGACCCCGGCGATGGCGACCGCAGCTTGCGGTGAGGGGGCGAGCCCTCCATTTTGAACGGAGGGGGAGGAACTAGGGTTGTTGGTGGTAGAGAGTGGCGACGCAGCCGGCAGAGGCGTGGAGTTGGGAAATTGGGATTTGGGAGTTGGGACCCTGCGTCAGAGAAGCCAACGGCAACTGGCAATAGCTGATGGGCTAAGATCCAATATAAGGCCGCAGTCTATGGGCCATTGGGCCGTACGGAAACTTCGTCCCCATATATAATAAAGAAAAGTCTACTTTTAATCTCTTACCTATAGCCATGGTTTAACTTTAGCCTCTCAACTATATAAAAAAACTTCATCCCCATACATACTAAAGAAAAAAGTTCAATTTTTATCTCTCAACTATGACTATGGTTCAACTTTAATCTCTAGATTATATATATTTTTATTTTTAGTCACTTAACTTTTAAAAACCGTATATGTGGTCAAACCGGGTGATTTTTAATAACATGTTAAAATCGTTCATATTTAGTATATGTGATCAAACCGGTGATTTTTGATAACATGACGTCATGTGGTATTCTAGCAATTTAAAATAAATATTATAAGCAAGGTTGACATGTAGGTGGAAATTTTTTTCTTTATTGTTTTGTTATTTATTATTGATTAGTATGTTGATGTCATTCCTCTTCACCCATGTAGACTTGATATAGGTGTCACGTCATTTAAAACTACATCAAGGATAAAAAAAACTAAAGGTAAATGGTTTTATAATGAAATGATCAAACTTAGACCCAGGTATAGTTGAGATCAAAAGTGAACTTTTCTCTCTACTATAATTTTTTTAGAAAGGATTCTGGCATACTGTAAACAGAACTTGAAAAAGAAACCGAATTCGACAAACTTACAGAAGAATAACAAGATTCATCCGCCTTTATTGGTAAAATACTGACATAGAGAATGTTAACATTAATCACAATTTATGCAGTGCACAAGTGCAGACAACCAACATATCTCGTTTGCAGTATAGGGTAAAACTCAGACGACTGTTAAAAGGCGGCGGGTTGATCAACTTGCAAGATTGTGCTACAATGAGGATGGAATGCCTCATCTCTAGTATATATAAGCAGCTTTGCCAATCAACCGAAGCTGAGTCCTGTAATTACTCATGCTTATTCAAGAGAAGACTTTCCATCGATAAAGATAATGAATAATCACGTCATATTTTCTGAAAGTATTTTCAGGAATGTACGAAGGTATGAATAACACAGTATAATTGACCATTTAAAACTCCTGTGCATCAAGGCTGCAAGAGTGCTCCTCTGAGTCTCGATACTCATGGGTACAGCCACATATCCTGTTCAGCAGGAGAAAATAATAAATATCAGATCATGATTTTCTCAAAGTACTTACAGAAATATAAGACGGTAAGTTAAAATGTCATATTCAAATATTTGACCATACTACAGAACTATGAAGTTCACAATTAGGTGGCAAAAAGGGGAATACGATATGACATCCACACCAGCAAGGCATTTTTGTAACGAGAGTTATTTAGATATGTGACACTGCAAAGTGGAAAATTTCAAGACATGACACTAAAAGGGTTTTTATTCGATACAGTACAGATACAGATGAGAGCAAAATGGCACTCAACCTCGACAGAGACCTAATAATCACAACATTCCTCTACCTTCAGTTGTTGGTCACAGAATTCAGGTTCGATGCAGCGAACCTCAACCCTGGTTCATCATACCAATTCACGGTTTGGGGTTGCCATGGGCCGCCATCCCGGTTGAGACTAGGGCCACAACTCCTTCACCACTCTCTTCAATCTCTGCACTCTGCTCTTTCTTTTCCCTCTTTATTCGCTATCCATTCTTCATCCAGGGAAGATGAGAGCAATCAGAGGAGGATGGGCACATGAGGTGGAGGCAGCGAGAGTGAGGGAGGCAGCACCAAGAGAGCCCTCATGAGGGCGCAGCTGCATCCATGCAAGGCAGCGAGGGAGTAGGAGGTGGCGCGAGGAGGGTGTGCGTGAGGGCGCACCTGTGGACAATGCAAGGGGACAGTGGCCTTGCATCGGTGTGGGGGCAATTAACTATTTGCCACTCCTAGGAGGTGGCACTCTTTAAATGCCACTTTTACCACCGTTTCTAATTTTTTGATACCCAAGCCCTATGAAATGCCTATTGTGTCTCTCCTCTCTCCCCCCTCATCTCTCTCCTCTCTGACCAATGCCGGCAATGGTGTGGTGGTGGAGCTTGGCAAGGCGACGGCGATGGAGGAGCTTCAGCTTGACAAGGTGGCAGCGACAGCGGTGGAGGAGCTTGAGCCCCTCACCTTCATCTCTCTGCTCACGCCCGAAGCTCTAGATCTACAAAGCTTGAGCTCTTTGAGCTCACCATTAGTGAGCATGGGGGCACGCGCAATGATGGAGATGGGGCCACAGCGATGCAAGAGAAGACAAAGGGAGAGAGCAAGTGATGGCGCGGGAGAAGGCGAAGGCGAGAAACGGTCCAAGCTCCGCTACCACCAGCCAAGCCCATCTAGGCCTGCGCCACCGTTGAGAAGGCGCGTGGGTTCGCCACCGAGCGTGGAATCCCTGTGGTCTCCATCAACAGGGACTTAACTAATCATAGCGCCATCATGCTCCTCGCTGCCGATAAGGAGATCGACACTGACGATGTTGTCGCCTTCTCTAGCTTGTTTGACACTCTAGAGATGGGAAGGAGCCCAAGCTCTGTTGACGCCTTCTCGTCAAGCCTTAACTCCATTGTCGCCCAAGCCATGCCACCTCGCCACCACCTTCCCCGCCATAAGGGCTCTGCCGCGCACGCCATTGCTGTGTTAGTCAAAGAGAGGAAAGAGATAAGGGGGGAGAGAGAGAGGGGGGCATGATGGACATTTCATAGAACTTGAGTGGCAAAAAATTAAAAACAATGGTAAAAATGGCATTTGAAGAGTGCCACCCCCTAAAGGGTGGCAAATAGTTAAATTCCCCTAATGCGAGAGGTGACTTGTGGTTTAGGGTACAAGAAGTCCTGGTGGACTTTGTGGGCTGCTATGGTGGGCTAGTTAGGAGGCTCTATTTTCCTTCTTTCATATTTTATCATGCCATATGACTATAATATAGAGTTGTATATCTACTTTATACTAAGGATAAAAATGGCCACTGGTTGTGTTATCGACCCAGATTTATCTGGTTCTGTCCCACATCCCAAATTATTGTCCCAAGGAGGTATACCCTGACGTACCATAGATTTTTATGGGTAACGTACCACATACCTCAACTCCGTCCCTTGACCCATTCGAACCGGGTTGCGGTGACCTACTTTCACCCTTCTTGTTCTGCATCCTTTTGGCCAGTGAACCACCACATGAGCTGCGGAGGCAGAAATCTGGTTTGTGGATTTGGGCGCTTTTACTAGCACTCTGGTTAGCTACCACAATTTGTCATGACTAAATTCTTGTAGCTAACAAAATATGTGTTCAATTGATGGCTAGAAAATGAGTGTATGACAAATGGATTGTATGGCTAACAAAGTGTGACGTACTGCAAGGAAATAAACTGAAAACATGACATGAAAAGTCTAACTTGTCTAACTTGAGTGGGAAGCTCTGGCTGGAACTAAAACAAATAGGCCCTAATGCTCAGTTTTATAGCTAATGAGTTGTGTGAACATTTTGCAAAGTTCAGGGCTGTATAATGGACTCATTCCTTTTAGATACTGATATAGCAGCTACTACCTAGTAATCTGTGCTTGTTATATCCACCTTAGCATTAAATAGTTTCTGCGTAATTAATTGCTTCCTTGCATCCTAGTTCCCAGCTCGAAATAGAGAAATGCAAGATTTTCATTTTGACTGCCACAAAGCATTTGTCAAATTGATCTGAGAGCATATAACATGAGCCAGTATATGGAACAGGACTTTCAAGAACTGAGCCTCTGAATAAGCTTAAAAACAATTAACAGGTAATTAACAGGCTACTCACTTCCATGTCCCTGAAGAACACCATTGCCTTTGGTGATGCTCTTTTATATTTTGCCAACTCAATAATTGTCTCTTCTCTAGGCTTTGAGTATGAACCAGTATCATCATGATAAATGTAAAATTCACAAAGTACTCTTGCTTTGGATAGAACAAATTCAATAAAATGCATCTCATTTGACCAGCAAGTAGCTCTCTTTATGCTAATAAAATCAAGATTTGCAAAAAGACTGTTGGCCCACAATGCATTTAAAAAATCTATGTCTACTTCATCGCTCTGATTCTCATGATCTGTGATCTGCAAAATCAAAAGATACATTTTAATGGGGTCATGTATAAAGAACTATCAAGGGACGTCATCAATCAAGAATGGAGAATAGCATTAAACGTTACCTCAATTTCCAGATGTTTAAGATTGGGAGCTCTCGTGAGTAAACCAAATGTAGATAAAATGCTAGATGCTTTGTAGAAGTTTGTATGAAGAGTTAAACTCCTTAGTTTCTGAAAAGAACACGAAATTCCCTCTAGAGCATTACCATCTGTGGACTGAGAAAACATAGCCATTAGTCTGTAAGACAAGATAATTTTATAAGAAAAAATATGGAAATATCACGCATTACTTAGTTAGCCACTTCGCAGATTTTGCATTACTTGGCTAATGAGAAGTACTTTAATTCTGAAAAGCAACATATATGTTTGGCATACTAGCTTATTGGTGGGGGCCGCTTGTTGCTTAAATGATGAATTGTGTAAAACAACCTTACAGATTCAAACTAAAACTGATCTGGAGATTCTATTCAATCACAGTAGAAATAACCTTTTATGTTGCAGAGTTAAAGCAAACAGTATATATCAAGCTCATGTTTACCACTTGCACATAAGTCAAGCTACCACTAGCTCCCAATCGTGAACAACAGTCAACCTGGTAAGCTCATGCGCGCAGTACACACAACTTGTAAAGGTTTATCGGAATAGCTAAAGGATGTTCACGGTGTGCCAATGATAAAAAAGAAAGAAAAAAACAACTATAGAATTTACCGGCATAAGAAACTCGAGCTCCCTGACTTGGGCCAAAGATGTGAGAAGCTTGACGAAATCACGATCAATAGAGTAGTCTTCACTATTGATATTAGCTTCTTGTATAGATGGAAGCTCCTCGATCTCCCACCCATAATCAATATCTGAAATAATAATCAGCCTCTCGAGATTTGGCGCCTGAATTATCCAGTCATCGAAGTCATCATCAGTAACCTCAACATTGTTAAGCTCCAGTGACACAAGCGACGGGGACATGCGGATCATCGCCTCCAATTTCCTCTCCCCATTCCCTGGAAGACCAACGTAAACGAGGCTCAACGTTGTAAGATTCGGGAACCCTGCGAAGCCCTCGGGAGTGGTCGGGAGGAAGCAGCGCTCGAGGTGGAGACTGGTGAGCTGGCTACAGGCGAAGATGGTGGGGTGGAGGGTGTAGTACTCCACATTCACATCGCTGTAATCCCAGAACGAGAGGGTGAGGCACTGGACCCCCTTGGCGGCGAGGAGGGGGAGCCACTCGTCGATGTGGGGGAACGCCTCCGCGCGGATGCCCCAGGTGCAGAACTGGCAGACGTTGCAGGAGTAGCGCGCGAGGACGGCGCAGATGGCGGCAGGGCGCGAGCGGCGGGGCCAGTAGTGGCGGAGGTCGGGGGTTGACTCCCACCGGCGGCTCCAGGAGCGGGAGACCGCCGAGGTGCGGACGGCGTCGCGGAGGGGGAGGCGGGAGACGATGTTCTCGAGGAGCTCCTCCGGGAGGGAGTCCAGGCTCGCCCCCGCCCCCGCCTTCGCATCGTCCGGATCCCCCTCTGGCGGCAGCAGGCGTTGTTTGCAGCGAGGCGGCGAGGTCTCCATTTCGCCCTAGGGAGGGATTACGAGTAGAGGCGGCGGCGCCGGCGCCGGCGCCGAGCCTGTGGTCGGCGCGGCGGTTAACGCCGCCGGCCAAAATGAGCGGAGACGTGGAAATGCGGCGTGCCCCCCGCGTCGTCCAATCCGCGCCGGCGCCGAGCCTGTGGTCGGCGCGGCGGTTAACGCCGCCGGCCAAAATGAGCGGAGACGTGGAAATGCGGCGTGCCCCCCGCGTCGTCCAATCCTAAGCAGCAGAAGCAACAGAGGTCGCCAGCTTGTTAACACAGGTTCTTCCCACTGAATTATCACCAGGATTATACTCTTAAACTTTACTTTACTTCATTATATAAATTGGTTTTAAGCTGAAATTGTGTAGAATCATAGATAACATTATCAAAGTTAATTTTTTTAAAAAAAATATTTTCATAAGAACTTTAAAATATTCTTATTTAAATCAATCTTAAGGGATTCCAACCCATGTAAATATTGATAAAAAATTATAAAAAAATATTGAGAAGTAAAATATAATGTAGTATATATATCATTCTACTAAATTTACAAATTAGATAGAGAGAATCAACAAAAGATCAATATTGTTCAATAATTTAGGGTATAAAATAAACTTAAAAATATAGTTAAAAAATAAAAAATAGTTTATGGTCTGTCCTCCATCAAAATAATTCGAGGAGTGAAATGGACTTCTTTACTTTCGAAACCCATTCTTTCTTCTTCTTCTTAGAACCATCTTTCTTCACATTGTTGCTAAACAATTATATGACTTAACCGCTTTATAAATGTTAATTTAGAAGTTTTGCAGCAGTCCTCTCTAGGCATATCAAACCTAGCCAATAGTTGTGTACTATGTAGATAATTGATCTATGGTAGTATGGTTCACTATGCTCATTGGAGCCGTGACTGTTATTAGTGATTTTAATTCCTTCCTAACTGGTAATCACTGGCCCTCGTTTGACATGAACAATGACCATCATCCCACCAGTAGTTGACGACTTGACGCTGCCTCCTATTGGATATTTAAAAGACTATTTATATTATATTCTAGATAATACTACCTCCCGCCATAAGTTTTTAATGTATAGAAAAAAAAGCTTTCAGCGCCCTTTTAAAACTTGCCTTCAATAATTTTAAAAATCTTAGTTTAAAAAAATAATGTGCATATTTATCTTGAAAAATATTATCATAATATTATTTTTTATTATACAGTAAATACACACTAACATAAGTCACCACACACATCTATAGTAATATCTCTAACACATATTTAAAGATGCGAAGACTAAGTAGCACATTTCTTTTCTCACTAAATTATACTGAAGGTCCGCATTGGGATTTGAACCATGTATGTTTTATGTGTAATACTATAGTTTTATTAGATTTTAATAAATTTGAGAACTCGAAAAGTTACTTAGAGTACACACATGAAAAACTGATATGTAGTTAGATGGCTAAACGGTATTATCATGCATCCAACCTATTAGATTTAAATTTTAGATTTAACACTATACCCATCAATGTTAGAAATACAAATAGGCATTGCCGCACTCATGTTTAGTGGTGAGCCTAAGTCCCTAAGCCCCTAACACCCTAGACCAAGGCCCAATACCTGAGATCTACAACCATGGCAATGACACAAGTTTCCATCGGATCGAGCTCATGATAAAAAATTCATGTCGGTCTTATATTTTTCAGTTTATTTATCACATTATTAGAATGGAGTATTTACTTTATAATTTATTTAAAAATATTTTTTCAAAAATAATTCATCTGTTGCATTATATAGACTATTTATTTTAAATGATTTGTCAATTTTAATTTCTAAAATATTTAATTTATTTACATAATCAAATAAATAATCTACTATTATAATAATTTTCTTAATACTCTGTCAAACACGGCTGCCTTATCTTATTATTATCTCTACGATGGGTCCACCTCAGTTGAGGGTGGTGTATCTACGCGTGTCTAAACTTACACGCAATTACAGTACGTTAATGCGTTCCGATTTTAATGCTTGATTGCACGTTCGCACTAATCTGATTAGGTAAGTACGCCCCCCGTACGCTTCCTCGCGATTCGTGCGGATCTGTGCTTTATCGGCTGCTCCTCCGTGTGCCCCTGACCTCTCTCCCATCAATCAATAGGGTCATGCCACTGTAGCATCATAGTCCCGGAACGCACACGCGCGATCGAACACGGAGGTGTACGTCCACGGGACCGCACTGCAGCAAGCAAACGTGTGACACTGACGCTGCAATCCTGCGTGAACGGAGTATATCCTACAGTATTCTGTTTTTTTTTTCTAACGGAAGTTTTTGGTGTGAAGAAAGAGCCGGATTCAGCAAGGAAATTAACAATACAAATTAGTCATTGGGAACTTAAATCTGTTGACTAATGGGGTGGTTTCTTCTGCACGCTCGCCGATGGCTTATTAAACATTTCGTAGCACACGGGCTATTGTCCAGTGATACCCACGCTTTGTCAGCAGCTGCAAACTGGAGTAGTGCCTAGATTTAGATCTCTTACAAAAAAAAAAAACCTGGAGAGTGTACGTACTACGGACGTGCCCAAGTCTTTCAGTATTAACTGCCGTTTCAGGACTCGAAGTCGACCGATGGTAAAAAATATGGTAGGAAGTTAATTAGGAAGCTCCTCTACACGTTCAGGTGTGGTGCGTACGTGCCGTGTGCATCACGTGCTTATCAACTTGGAGCTTTGCTTTTAATTTGCAGTGCGTTTTACGCTATGGGTTGCTCGTTTAATCTCTAAGCCGTCTTGAATGGAGTGTAATGTCTCAAACTCTGTCAGCTATAAATTATATAGATTAAAAATTAATTGGAGTAGCCGATCCACGATGACAACACAGTATACAAAGCAAACCAACAACTGTAAGAAGCTAATAATAAAAAGCAATTTAAACGGCTTTGAAAACTTAGCACAAAACCTTAAAAATATTTATACTTCAGACTAAACGTCATCATCTTTACACTCTATATAAACAAGGATGATTACGTAAAAGTAAGAGAAAAAAAATATGTTATGACTTAATTTCTAAGTTTTTTATTTACGAAAACAGACTTTTCTTAAAAGAGTTATTTTATAAAACACCAGTGAGCTAAAATTTTAATTATCGGAAAGAGTCTCACAGCTCAATTCATTTCACAAGTTGCTTTGCAACAACTTTTCATATTGTTTATAATTAATAGAAAATTCTCAATATTTACTCATCTTCTGCTTGATTAGTTTCTTTTTATTTTTTCATCACTTAACAATTAATTAAATATCATACCTTAACTATTTCTAATAGTTAATTAGCTTTTATAGCTTGCACATAATAATTTCTTATAGTTAAAGAGGTTTTTATAACACATACTTACCTTCTCAATACTACGACACTATGGTGCCATAGGACATCCTAGGTCACACAGATCTGCTTCCGATCACAAAAGTTAATCGTCTGCCATATAGGTGGACTTTAGAAATAATTTCTATCTCAACAATCATGTTCATAAACCTTTGTTAAAACAAAACTACGTTATGAGAAACGTCTCATATCCACCTATAATTATAGGCATAGCTATTTAAACAGTTTAGCTAATCTCTACAGAGGTTGTATGCTTTATCCACATGTCATGAATTTCTCGCTTTACTCAACACATGCCGATCAAATACAGTTGGTAAAGAATGGCTCACTACAAAGATTTTCTAAAACTAATCCATGTATACCTCATATCACATAGTTGGATCGAATATCTTAAAATTGATTATTAGACAATTCTCATATCCTCATCTACTCAGGACATACCGGAGATTTCTCGTATAACTATCCAATTGCCTTAAAAGAGATTAGAGCAACACTCATTTTGAGTAGTACGATCCACAACAATATCTCCTTATCCTAGTATTTTACAAT
Source organism: Oryza coarctata (assembly GCA_030770085.1). Classification (NCBI taxonomy): domain Eukaryota; kingdom Viridiplantae; phylum Streptophyta; class Magnoliopsida; order Poales; family Poaceae; genus Oryza; species Oryza coarctata. The sequence continues at coordinate 18,262,892 of CM061476.1, read as the reverse complement.
TATTGACATACACGATTTTTACATGATATCTAATTATCTAGACAGAAGCATCCCATAACACCCGTGTGGTCATACTGTAATATACTTAGATGAATTTTTCAAAAGAATCTATATTTAATGATAATATGTAGTTAAGCCACAAAGGCACTGTCTCCACACTACCCAGGTAATACAAACAATTTTTATTTTACAAACAAACTGACATCACATTGGATTTTTAAGTAAATTTTGAAAGTCACAAGTTTTATCACACGACATTACAATCATAAGCGAGCTAAGCAACTACCTTAGTAATCGTATCCAAGGGATGATGATACCGTCGAATATTTAGTGGAGTTAACAAAGATAAATGCCATCAATATCCTACATAATACAAGTACGATTACTGGGTAGTTCCGTCAATTTCACGCTAATCGAGGATAAACATGATTAAATTGTGATCTAACAATACATCTTTATAAACAAAGTAATTCATAAATATAAGTTCAAAATGTTAAAAATGGCTTGCCTTAATGTGCAACAGTTTTTGGTGCAACAAAATTCCATGCAAACACTCATTCAATTGCGACCTCTAGACGTTACGAAAAGAAACATTACATGGAGTACCATTAAAAGTAACAAAATACCGAAAATAATAGTGTCATGGTGTAGAGGATAATTTTAGAAAAAAAATTGGGACTAGAATGAGATTAAACGGAGTTATGGATAAAAATATAAATTTTTTTTGAAGTTTAAAGAATTTTCTCAAAAATAAAAAGAATTTCGAAAAGAATATTTTCAAGAATATTCATTGGGCTGACATGTGGGGCCTGGACATCTATGAGGATTGATGCCTATTATGCCTTCTTGTTGGGTCTTATTCATCGTGTATCCACAGTGACTGTACAATACATTGGTTTTAGGATAATCATTTCTTTGATTTTTACAAGGTTTTTAAGGTCCAGAAATCTTCCTCTATCTATCATATAACCATCTGAAGCTACCCTTAATAAGTTGGGTCTTATTCCTCCATATTATGGTTATGATCCTTCGGGTAGCCTGTTTGTAAGTTATCCTTGTACTTTGATTGTGTGGGCTTCTTGTACATCCTTCGGAGCAATTCATAATCTCATGAGATCTTTTGACTTTATGCATCTAGTCTTGTGGTGTTACCCCTCGAGAGTGAACATCTAGGTACTATTGGTGTTTTCATAGATTTCCCTAGTAGCACCTGTTGATTGGTCATTTCAAGCTCTAGGTGACAATGTTGTGGTTCATCCTAACCATTGGCTTCGGACTTTTTGGATATCTAGGGTTTGGCTTACTAGGGGCGAGTGCTCCTCTTCATCTTCGGTTTGAGGAGGGGGGTTTCAAGTTAGAACGAGAAAAACCTAACAAAAATAAAACCTATAGAGCAAAACATTTTTGCAAATTGCACAAGCATAACGTACTAACTTGCCACTCCTATTAAGTAAGCAACGGTACTACGATTGTCTTCAATCTCGCTCAACCTTGCACCACCACCTCCTTTAAACATGGAACCTTGTTGTCATAAAGCAAAGATGGAAGGAGAATATATGGATAGGGTTGGTTATTTTTCAGAAAGAAAACCTATTTTATAAGCTAGTGTAAGATAAGAGAGTAGAACTTTTCATAACTAATTTTGTTTTAGTAAAATATGATTCTCAAGAACACTTAAGGACAGTGGGGGTTTTGTTCCTAAAGCCAAACCTAGTCTCTGATATCATCTTATCACTCCCTGATCTGACACCACCAGAAAGTCAATACTAGATAGGGATTGAGGACGATGAACAATCCCTAGCGAAATCACGTGTGTCGATGCCAGTCCTAAGATTCTAAGCTGGCACCTGTAGGAACGAAATAATAATCATTGCAAAAACTAGATGAATACATTATATCTTTTTAATAGGCTCGGTAGACCCTTTATAGCAACTCCCAAGAAAAATTACGATAGTGAAACTCAGCATAGCTAGCACTTCAATCAATAGGCAGTGATTTGGGTCTAAGGATGAAATCAAATTCTTCATCATCTTCCATCTTAACTTAAGAAGGGAGAAGAAAAAACAACAAAATAGAGAGGGTGAGTACTTTCGTACTCGCAAGTCACGCAAAACATGAGTATGCAATCTGCAAAGCACGGCTAGGTTTATTTCATGAATTTTTTATTTGAAAACATTTTACAGCCTCTAAGTGTGAGTTTCATAATTCATTGGAAAGAGACTTACCAACTTCTATACGAGTTGTTTTGCAACAACCCAAATATATGAGGAAAGTTTTAGTTTCATTAATAGTTTCTTTTCATTATCTATCTCTTCATCAAACCTCATTTCTTCAACCATACGTATAGCATTTATCTCGCTCCATCTGGAGCTAAACCAACATCTTTCTTTCCGTTGTCTCCTTCTCGTAACCAACCAAGCTTTTTTCGCTCCCTTTCAAAAAGCCTACTCCATGATGCCCTCATGGCATTCTAGGTCACATAGACCTATTCTCGACCACCAAGGTCATTTGTTAGTCACCAAGACCAACTTTAGTAATGGTTCTCATTATTTCAAATATTTTTCATAAAACACTAGAAAAAAACTACGCTAGGTGAATCACGTTACATTCACTCTTAATCATGGGCATAACTATTCGAGTAGATTAAGCTCAGTAGAGTATACACGCTTTATCCACATGACATAAAACTAACACTAGATACTCGTCGGTACCATAAGTTTATGACAAGGCTTTTTCAAACCTAACCCATGAATATTCTATATTACATAGTTGTGTCTAATCTCTTAAACTAAGTTTAGGCAAGTCTCATGCCTTTATCTACTCAGAATATATCAGGGATGTATCCTACTCCTATCCGATCGCCTTAAAAGAGGCTAGAATAATATCCATCCTGGGTATTAAAGATCTATAATCCTATCTCCTCATTCTCAGTGTTCTATAATTATTGGCATAAAAAACTTCTATATGATAACTAATTACTTAATCAGAAATATCTCATAAATATTTGTGTGGTTATATGATAAGATGCTCAAATGTAATTTCTCAAGAAATCAATCCTTACCTATGATTGCCAAACCAAGCCACATAGGCAAGATTTCGCATTACGAGTTTTCACATATCTTTTCTCTTTTGAAACCCACAGACTCCATGAGTCAGGATTTCGCAAAATTTTTTACAACCTAATTTTTCCATAACGACAAACAATAGTACAAGATGAAGTAGTGGTATTCCCGATCAAAGAGCGAGAATTTCCAAGGACTATTATAGTGGAGTTACAATGATAGAATTTAACAAGCTATGAAAAATAATGCAACTACTAAGTTTATCCATTGGTTGAGCACAAACCAAGGTTGATCAATTTAGCTATGTATACTAAGCATATAACTTTACAAACAATCACATTTTATAAATTAGGAGCAATATGATTAAAGGTGATTTGCCTTGTCTTGGTCGATGGGAAATTCTTTAAAATCAGCGTCCGAGAATTTTCTATTAGCAAACTACAGGCGAAACATGAGAAATCCCCATAAAACCCTAAAAAGAAAATAAAATACTAAGTAAATAATAGTGCTATTAGATAGATATCATTTAAAAAAATTAGAAGTTGAATGGAATCGATCGGAGTTACATTTGAAAAGATATGAATTTTGAAAGATTATTTGAATTTCTAAATTTTTTAGAAAAAATAAATCACAAAAAATGGGTAGAAATATTCTCTATAGTGGAACCCACATGTCAGAGAGAGATTATTTTAGGGAGATTAAGTAGACCTTGGGAAGCTGATGGGCTGAAATAGGTCTCGGCCGACGGCCCGATCTAGGATTAACAAAGTAAAGCCCACATGTCGATGGAAGGAAGAGAGATATAGAAGCTGATCCACATATCAAGGGAGAAGAAAGAAGGGGCACGTGGTCTTACCTCATTGGCTGAGGTAGTGCCCACATGTCGGTGGCATCGGGGGTTCTTCTTTCTTTTCCCTCAATCTTTCTTCCTCTCCGTTCTCCCTTCTCTGGCACAGGATGGAGGTGTGGCGACAAATCTCGGTTGCTGGTGGCAACGAGGAAGGCGGCACCCGATGATGGAGCAGAGGCCGGTGACGGCGTCTACGGTAGAGCAGAGTGGTGATTGGGCAATAAAGAAGGAGGTGCAGTGTGGTGACGTGGAGGAGGCGACACTCGACTGGGGGAGAGGCGGTGTAGGGCGGTAAAGGCATGCCTCATGACGAGGGGTTTTGTAGGGAAGACAGAGAAGGCGTGCTGGCTTATATAGCTATGGTCGTCGGGGGTAACAAGACGGCGAGGCACGGGGTTTGTCGACGGGATCCATGGTGATGTGAAGCATAGGATGCTTGGCAATGGTAGGGCAATGATGTGCACCACACTGCACTATTACGTGGTAACGTTGTGCAGAGCAGTGGCAAGCAGGCGGGTGTTGTAGCACGACACTACTCAATGCATAATACGTCCGGTTCGATGCAATGGAGGGGTATGGGACCCGTGATGGAACTCGATGGCAGGTGGGATCGAAGAATGGGATGGAGCGACGGGTTAAGGAACAGGGTGGCAACCAGTGGTATTCGCACGCAGAGTAGTGGCAGAAGGCCGGATTCACGATGGTGGGTCCGTGTTTGGCACTACGCAATGTGGCATGGCGTGGTGGAGTCACGGCACACGTGCACGGAGGCAGTAGCTGGCTTGGCATCCTACCTAGCGTGTGATATGTGTGTGGGCACAAGAACGGGTTCGCAACGTATGGGCTCGAGGTCGAGGCATATGGAAACAGGCGTCGGCGTGTTGGCTAGCGGTTCAATATTTTGCAGAATAGCTTGCGCATGTGTTAGCGCGATGTGGGGAAGGAGACAAGCGCGCGGGCATGTGCAGAGTGGGCGTACATGGTAGATAGGAGGTGGTTAATAAGAAGGCCTTGGGCGAAGAGTGAGCGGTGAGCGAGCACTAGGGCGCGGCAACACGAGCAGCTTTGTGTGGGGAAGATGGGGCGACAAGTGTGGTCCAAGGGGAAAGGAGAAGAGGGTGTCCGTGGGCCTGCCTCATGTGCGGCCTAGGAGAGGGAAAGAAGAAAGACAGATGGGAAATCAAGTTGGGCCGGTGGGGCGATTGGGCTGTGGGGAGGAGAGGAGGTCATGGGAGAAAAGAAAGAGAGGGAGAGAGAGAGAATGGGTGGGGAGAAGGTGGCCCAAAGTAACATGGGTTTTTTTATTTTTTTAGGGATTTTTGGAATTGAATTTTTAGGGGAATTTTGAAATAAGCTTGAATTTAAACTTAGGATTTTCTTGGAGAGTTTGTGGGAAAGACTCAAGATGATTTATTTGACAGGATTTCTAAGTAGAGTTAATATCCGAATTGGATTCAAATTCAATTTTCGAACTCAGAGAAATTTAGAAGAATTTTTCAGAGAAGAGGTTGATTTAAATATCAAACCTTAGGATTCAAAGTTTGGATAGAGATTTTTTTAACATAATATACACAAATAATCAAAGTTTTTGAAATTATTAGTTTTATTAAAATATATTTTAATGGCTAAGCTAAAATCGGAGTGTTACAAGGGTGGCCTTAGGGCGGCCTTGAGTGCGGCTTAGGAAGAGGGAGAAAGTGAGGCACGAAGGAGAAGGAGCTAGGCTGGCTGAGGGAGAGGAAGGAGAAGGGAAAAGAGATGAGGGAGGTTGGGTTGAGGGGAAAGCGGCCCAAATGAATATAAGGTTTTCAATTTTTTTCATGGATTTCTATAATTAAATTTTTGAGAAAATTTTTAGTGGATTTGAAAGGAGTTAAATTTGAACTTAGGATTTTCTTGGAGAATTTATGGGAGAGACTCAAGGAGATTTAGTTTAGAGGATTTTTAAAGTGGAGTTAATATACGAAATTGGATTTAAATTTGATTATCGGACTTAGAGAAATTTAGAAGGAATTTTTTGATGATGGGTTGATTTAAAAGTTAAACCTCAGGATTCGAATTTTGGACAGAGATCTTTGGTTAAGGATTTTTTTAGGGAGGTCTCAAGAGATAATACACATAATACACACAAAGTACCAAAAATTTTGAAAATATAATTTTTATTAAAATAGCTTTTAACAACTAAGATAAAACCAGGGTGTTACATGGGGCAACTTGAGTTTTGTATGGAGAATCCAAAATAGTGAACGTGCATGAGTTTGGTGAGCACACACACGCTTTCCAACAACGTTGTGACAAGTCGTCAGTTGCCACAAGTTAGGATTAGAGTTCAAGGTGGTGTTGGGAGGAGCATGACTCTAGGGAGGTGGAAGCGAGGATTCCTATGCTTAGAGGAATGGCTAGAAAGGCGGCCAACCAGCAGTGAACGACAGACAAGGATAGGCGATAAGGCAACAGCAGTGCTGCCGGAGCTGTGTAGTAGAGAGAAGGCGATGGGCTGGTGTTGATGGTGAGTACAAAGCAAGGCAAAGGAGAGAAGCGAGGAGGCTAGCCGGTTGGGCCTAGACGACGTCGTTGATGCCTTTCAGTCCCGATGAGGCTAGGTGGCGACATGATGGGGCTGTGATAGCGAAGGAGGCCAGGGATTTAAAATGTGCTAGTAAGGTGATGACTGTTGGTTTATTAGCTTGGTTGTGTTTAACAGTCCTCTTTTTATGTTCTACTTCCTTATTTTTCAAAATTATTTTAATCTATTTTTCAAAATTTTATATAGCTAATACTTAATCATGTGATAATGAGTCACCCCGTTTTTAGTTGCTGGAGAGGAGCATCCGAATCTGTTAATTTGAACGTAACCTTTTCAATTCTCTCAATTCCTCGGCGATCGCGCCAAAAACGTGAGTTCCCTTTGGATTTCCTTTTTGATCAATGATAATGCAGTGCATTGTCGTCATAGCGTATTATTATACCATCTTCACATTTGAACTCTTTACATGTATGTACATTTACAACTCGAATTACTTCGGATCTTTCTAGAGGCATTTGGGGCACTGCGTCTTTGATTACAGCAACAATAACATCATCAATACGAGCATATCGCTGATTACTACCTACGTTAGCTTAGGGTCTGGATATATGGTCTTAAAACGGAACAATTAATTAAGTATTAACTTAAAAAGATTAATATAATTTTAAAAGCAATATATATATATATTTTTAAAAAATACCAATTTAACAATATAGAAATGTGCTCATAGGAAAAATAAAAAAAAAGTTGAAGATAAGAATGGAGAGTGCCGAACACACCCTTACTGTAGATTCGGTGCTTTGCGGCGATCTGATTCTGTGCGCGATATACGTTGCTTGGCCTGCAGTATACATTTCGATTATATTATTTGTGACCAACCTTATTTTACTCTGCGCTACTCATATCAAATTCCTTTTAGAATTTTTGTAACCATTCGATAAGAATTCGAGGACAGGCACGGTTGTAGACTTCATACCGTATTGTAAGTTGCTTGCTTTCAAACTGGAAGCGATGCCTTCTTTGAAAGGCAAAATCTTGCATAATTTCATATAAAATAGTTTAAATTTCTTTAGAATCCTTTAAATTCCTACTCACTCATTTTCTAAATAAGGCATGATCTTGACTCAGTCTTTAAATTTAATATTTGACCTATAATTTCTCATATACTCCGTTATCCATATAAAATACATTCAAACATTAATCTAATGATGCTATTTTCATCGAATAAAAGTTAATTTATATTATAATTATTGATCAAATATTAGTTTAGGTGTCTTATATTGTGAGGAGGAAATATTTAAAGAGTCTGTTGAGTAAAGAAAGAAAGTTATTTTCTTTTGTTCTTCGTACAGTACGCTGTGTGCGCAGCTGAACCCCGGCGAGGAGTAAAAAAATACTGAAGCATCGTCGGCGACTCTGTCCTTTCACGCCGAATCCTAACCCAACATTAATGGCCTCGGCTTGAGGTCAGTATAGTAGGGGAGCAGGAGAAGCAGGGGCGGTACGCGCGAGCTGCCGCTCGTCACGTTGCAGCTGACATCTCCTCCCCGTCTTGAGGATCCGAGGGGACGCGCCCTCCCCGGGACGCGGCGGCGGCGGCGGCGGCAATGCTCACGTGCATCGCGTGCTCCAAGCAGCTCACCGGCGGCGCGCCGCCACTGCGCGAGCCGCCCGAGGACGACGACTCCGATGATACCCCCGCCGTCGCCAGGGGCGCCGGCGAGTGCGCCACGCCCAGCACGAGGCAGGCCATCAAGGCGCTCACCGCCCAGGTGCGTTACTGCGCCGTCTGGGCTTGGAGTTCTTGAAATGGCCCCCTTCGGATCAAGAAGGGTGACTCCCCGTGTCCTTATGATTCCTTCATCACAAGGAAAGAAGGAAGTTGCAATTTGTATTTGGTTTTTAGTTGACAAATTGGCTTCCTTTGTGATCAAATATATCTTGGTTGCTCTGGGCAAGCAGAAACCAGAGCGAATTTAACTGTTAGGGGGTTTGAGGGTATTGGGACGACACAATTTCACCAAAATCTCAGGGTTTCTGAGAATGTTGATATACTTGTGACTTGATTAATCCTCTCCATAGCTTTGATGATTTTTGTTGGGTTCAGATCAAGGACATGGCGCTGAAGGCGTCGGGCGCGTACCGGCACTGCAAGCCGTGCGCAGGGTCGTCGGCGTCGCGGCGGCACCACCCGTACGACACGTACGCGGACTCCGAGGTGACCTCAGAGTCCGACCGCTTCCACTACGCATACCGGCGCGCCGGCACCTCGGTGGCCTCGACGGCGAAGCTACGCAGCGGCGGTTGTGCCATGTCTAGCGGCGACGCCACCCCGTCGGTGAGCGCGCGCACCGACTTCCTGGTCGCCGATGAGGAGGGGGAGGAGGAAGAGGAGACAACGGCGAGCGGCAGCGACGATGACGAGGCGAAGGAGTGGGTCGCCCAGGTGGAACCCGGTGTGCTCATCACCTTCCTCTCGCTGCCGCAGGGCGGCAACGACCTCAAGCGGATCCGATTCAGGTGAGGTTTAGCTCTCGTCTCTGACAAAAACTTGCATCGTAGTAGAACAGTGTGATTTGGTTCATCTTTACAAACAAGCAATACTTGAGTCATTTTGGTTCAGATTTATCATGCATCCTTAATATGAACAGAAAATCATTTGTTTGTTTTACGTCAATCGAAAATGTTTGCTCTTTTTGTTTCTCTTCTATTAAATTTGCTTGAACCAAATGTCTGGAATGATTATGGAAGAACTGTTCCAGAGAATAGAGGGGAATTGTTTGGGATGAAAATGATAGCTCCAAAAGCAGTAGCAGCTAATTACAAATAAATGTTTCATAATTTCTCAAAAATTCCATTCCATCTCCTAAGAAAACCGAAGAACTTGTTTTCACACAATTTTGATTGAGCCTCAGTAATATGTCTGGTCAAATGAGACAAATATACACTTTATCTTGCTTTTGGCCATTGTTCTTTTGTTTCTTTTCTGCCTTTGCTTTCAGTGGAAGTTTGGAATTTGACAAAAAGAGTGTCCAACTATCCAAGATGTCATGGAGAAGAAAAGGATGAATACATAACATTCTTTCAAACAGAACAGTTAAAAAGAAACTGTAATTCATTACTTTCTTAAACAAATGTCAACAAGGCACTTTTGGTTTGTATGTGATTACATGAAAATTGATTTTTTTGTGGTGTTAAACTTGAACTGGAACTAGAAGGAATTTTTTGAGAAGTGCACAATATAGATTTCTAAATTTGGGTGTACTGTGCGAATCTCGACATCTGCAAGTTCTGTGCATCACCCACAGGTCTTCAGCAATTCCAAGAGATCTCTCTTTGCATATATTTTATGTATTCTTTTCTTTATTTTCATAGAAAAAGATACCACTTCTATGGTCAGTCATCAGCTGCCACAAAGTGCCATTTAGATGCTTTGCCATGCAGTTTAGTGTTTTTTCCCCTATCAAATATGCTGTTGAAATGTTACACTGTGCTATTTGAATTGCATGGGGCAATGGGTATGAATGTGATTCCCACAGTGCATCCAGTTAATCATTCACATGCTGCTACAGGACTAAATCTAGATCTGTCTGCCTGTATGCTACAGAGTTTATATAGTGGTGCTTTTAGACTATACATACATTAGAGGACTAAATAAATACATCATTCACCATTGATACTCTTTCTAAATAGAATAGTTCTGTAGCCTAGCTTACATAGTGCTTGTTGTATCCATCTCATGCATTTTAGAAGTAGCTTTTTTGTTCCAGCTGTAGGAGATTATAGGGTTTATTGACTTGAGTGACCCACCACCCCACAACGTCTCCTCTATTAAGTAGTCTGGAAACAATTAAAGAAGAGAACTGCATCTTTTTTTTTCGAACCAGCTGCTGGTGCTCTTTCTTCTTTGCCCTTTTATAAGGGGAAAAGGGTACGGTTGCTTTGGTGTCTCACTAATTTAATATAGTTGGGTCCCTCCACCCCCTGCTTATCCGGGGAGCCATTGAACCTGGATCTTTGGATTAGTTGCACATCCTTTTGTAATTTTATTCTATTAGTGCTACGGAGTAATTTCTATGTCGATCTTGTAAATTACTATTCTTTAAACCTGATATACACATGATAGAAGGAGAAAAGAATGTTAGTGGGCTTTTTTTACGATAAATTCATAATATGCATTTGTAAATATGTAGATATAACATTGTTACAAGAATTTTTTTTTAGAGGTTTATTTTGGTGTGCTGCTTTGATTGCCTACCAGTCTGTTGGTAGAAGGGTCAGTAGTATGCTTTGTAAATGAAGGACTGCTATGATATGGAGACATTGAGTGAAGTCAAGCTTGGTTCTGGTACATTTCTAGCAGCTTATTTCTATGTTCCATATCTAGGCCAGGAAGTGGCTTTATCCGATACTTTATTTTCCACTCTTTGTTTCCTTAAGTAAGACATCAGTAATGAATAAGTAATCATGTTAATTTTTCAATGGAAAATAAGTAACCTCTTGAATATTTCAATAACAACAAGGAATTAAGTGTTTACTGGAAAGTTGCAAGAAGGATGCATGTGCGAGTGCTCAACCTATTTGTACTTCATTTCTGGTATACTATTGCATGAATATCTTATTGTTATTGCTTTAGAGGTAAATCAGTCTGGTTATCCATACTTATGGTTTGTTACTATGCCGATGGGTATAAAATTTTCCAAGCAGTGGATATGTTTATTGCGGTTTGTCAAAGGGTTCAATGGTCAACTATGACATTGAGATGTAGGGGATCATCCCTGGTATGATTTCAAAGTCCTGCTTAGTATCTTTGGAGCTAGAGAAGGGCAGGCTGAAGATAGCATGTTCTACCATTTCAATATGGCCCTTACTATGCTTCTTTTTTATTTGTCTATATTGGGTGCGTACAGTGTCTGCCTACCTGTGTTGACTCTTGATGAAAATATTAAGCTTTATGAGTTCTCTGGCTTGTTTCACAATCTGCTTACTGTGAATTCTAATACATGATAGCCGTGAGATTTTCAACAAATGGCAAGCACAAAGATGGTGGGCTGAAAATTATGAGAAGGTCATGGAGCTTTACAACGTTCAGAGGTTCAACCAGCAAACCCCCCTTCCTACTACTCCAAAGTCTGAAGATGAGGTAAGAGATTCTTGTGATGTAACTAACCTTTCTGGCTATTCTTATGATTTTAAACATGCCTTCCTATCTAGTCTAACTGCTGGGCATGCCTTGCACGTCATCCAGAGCTTGAAGGAGGATAGCCCAGCGACGCCTTCATTCAACAGTGAATGTTTACCCCACATTTTGCAGAGATCACTAACTGGTGGTAGAACAATTGGGTATTTACAATCAGATTCTCTTGAGCATCAGCACAACCTTAGTACTGGTCATTGCCAATATCACCATCACCGCCACACTGGACACCAGTGCTATGGTTCAGTTGGGCTGGCATCAACACCTAAGCTATCAAGCATTAGGGGAGCAAAGACAGAAACTTCGTCAATGGATGCATCGATGAGGTCAAGCTCATCTCCTGGAGAGGTGGATCGATCTCGTGAACTTTCAGTCTCTGTTAGCAATGAAAGAGACCATGAGAGGGAATGGGTAGAGGAGGATGAACCTGGTGTATACATCACCATTCGGGCTTTGCCTGGTGGCATTAGAGAGCTCCGACGGGTCCGGTTCAGGTTTGCTACTTTTACTTGCCATTGTTTGTTTGGTCAGACTGTCACTGTTTTAGCGCTATTCTATTTCTGTCCGTCAAGACTTAATGGCTTATGCTTTGCAAAGGTATTGCCACTCAAGTACTCAACCAGCCAATTAATCTGGAAGTTCAACAGTACTTTCAGCCAAAAATGAGTAGAAAGATTAACCTGAGTGCGCGAGTAGTAATCCAGGGCAAATACATAGCAGCTTGGAGCCAAGACACTTTAATGACATTGGAGGAGAGCTCTATTCCATCTAACTAATGAAGTACGCAAGCAACAAAATTTTAACTGCACCATCGTTCAGTTAATCAAAATTGAAAAATGAAATGTAACATGTAACCATGATAAAATGGATCCGGAAACCACTATATCAAGAAGGCAAGAATCAATTACTTGGCAGAGATTCATTAGCATCTGCTCATTTGGTTTTGTAATATGTTTAGTCATTCCTCTAAAAATTATGTTTATTTGTTTTGACTGTTTTCCGTGCAGCCGGGAGAGATTCAGCGAGATGCATGCCAGGTTATGGTGGGAGGAGAACCGGGCGAGGATACATGATCAGTATCTCTGAGAAGACATGCTAATTATGTATCAGCAGATTCTTTACCAGTTCAGTTCATTGCAATTTGGCCAACGGAGTCCCATGAACTTACAGCTCGGTGCAATTGACCGCCGTCTGCTGGAGATCTTCGATTTAGAAGTGCTTCTTTCTTCACCTTCCTCCAGCGGAAGCTATCCATGTACATCAAACACTAACATCATATCACCAGGAATTACTCCCAGTCCCAGCCTGTGCATAAGTGGCAGAGGAACACTGCTTGCATGTGTGAATGTGTGAGCTTTTAGTGTTTATTCTTGATGTCTAACATTTAATTTGCTCCTGCTTGTGCGGTAATCCGCGTGTCTCTCCAATGCATTGTCAAAAAAATTATATAGTTTGATATAACTGCTAGATTATTTACTTCGTTCAGCCAAAAATAAAAAAAGGAAGGGAAAAAAGCCTTTGGAAAGCAAAGGCGTTTGTACCATTAGCTGATGTTTCAGATCCTTTACATCTTTTTCGGAAGGCGGTGTTTCATATTCCAGTTTGTTGCACACTTCGCTTTATTATCATATTTGTCGTAATCTTACACACCGATAAATTGCGGAAAGCTGCATCATTACCATACTGCAATAGCTAATTGCTTCACATTAACAGATTCCAGATCTCAAGAGTGCTAGACTTAATCAAGGTAGTAATGATTTTTCTTATATAAAGTTATTGCTATACACCAAAGACACGTTTTTCTTATTATTAAAAGGTTTCTTGGCACACAACGTTTCAACAATCATCGAGATGCAACAATCACGTACCTGCCATGCTGGCAGAGAACAATACACTAGACTGTAGCAATGCAATTATGCAACTGGGCACAACTTCAAAATGAAGTATATGGTTTTTTTTTCAGATTTCAATATTCAGATTACGAATACATTTCAAAAAACCATGAACCTAAAATGTACTTATTTAAACCTCTCTACGTTCCAAAGAAGACAAAAGAAAATGGAAAGTATGCAGCATTTGAACCAAATTCCACCAAACTTGAACAACAAAACTCATATCAGCCATTTCTTTCCCATTTGTGTGCAATTCAAAGGACAAGGGCAACACCATTATTGGAAAGATTAAGGAACCCTGAACACTAATGCATCCGTCCCAATCAAGTGACGTAGACAAATCACTTCGGATATATTAATCAGATAAACATTGTTATTCCTCCGGGACCTAAGTACCTAATATTCTCATCTTTAATTTGTCAGTGTCATGCTCCAGGAAACATAAGCTCCGAGCTTATGATTGCATTCATTGTCCTGATACACGAGTACATGTGGCGTGGACTTAAGTGTTCTTTCAATAGTAGTGTCAACTAGCGTTATTTTATCCAAAAAAAATCAGAAACTGATGACCATGTTCATATGCAATGGCAAGAAATCAACTGTCGTGTCAACTGAGCTGTCTAAAACCAGCGGCACGGTTCAGAAAGTGAAAACCAATTCAGGGGACAAACACAATCGCTTTGATGAAAAAAAAAGGTACATTTCTACTAGTCAGGAACAGATATATGACCTGCAGAAGACTTTGACCAGCAGAGGAGGCAACAGAAAACACTCAAGAAACATACCTGCAAATTAAGAGGAGTTTCTGAAGTTTATTAAGATCATTTATCCATCTGTTTCAGAATACAACTGTATAACTCTACAACCACAGCACACACAAGCTTAGACAGCTGGTTAAACTATTTTACTTTGAAGATTAATTAGGCCAAGAAAGCTCCACTTCATGATTCATTATATTCACAAGTAGTCAAATCAAGTGACCAATTAACAAGCCACAACATCCTCAAGTTTACAACTCGCCAAGCAATGCAACTACTAATTTATTACAGTTCACATTTTTCCTTTGTTTTTATAGTATAATCACATTTAATTACATGGGCACCCGGGATTTTTTTCGGATAATGAAGATGATTATATCGGTTATGGCCGTGCGATCTCCAAAGGCTCACGTAAGACGTGACCGGCGTCTCCTTTCCCAGCCTCCAAGTCGTCGCCGTCGCCGTCATCATCCTCGTCGCGGCCATCTCCCCTGACCAGCGGCACGTAACGCGGCTCCTCCCGGTACAACCTGCACAGACGGAGGTAGAGCGCGATGACGAACACGACGGTGCCAGACAGGTACCAGCTGAACTCCAGGTTGACGAGCGCCTTAGCACGCGCTAGCGCGGCGCCGCCGTCGTCGGCGCGGCACCGCGCGACGTCGTGCCCGTCCTCGTGGTTCAGGAAGCACCCCTTAGGCAGGAGCGCCGGCGTCCACAGCATGAAGCCCATGGCCAGGAACCACACCCCCTGGAACACCAGGCTCGCCGACCGCACCAGGCTCACCGCGAAGCTCCAGGGCGCGGCCACGCCGAGCACCGTGGCGGCGAGCGTGACGGCCACGACGCCCTGCAGCAGCAGGTGATACTGCCCCTCCACGCCCGTGTGGTCCGCCGAGTGGAGGTGGAACAGCATCAACTGCTGCGCGAACGCCACGGCGGCGACGAGCTGCGACACCGCGTCCGCGCGCGGCGCCCGGGCCCGGTCGAGGTGGATGGCGACGGCGGCGTAGACGAGCAGCGCGAGCGAGATGGACGCGTGCTCGAAGTTGTGGAGGTGGTCCACAGGCACGGTGCCGTCGACGTCGAACGGCTGGTGCCTCGCCGGACCGATGATGAGCTCCATGAGGATGGACGCGACGGCGCCGGCGATGACGAGGACGAGCTCGAGGTAGCGGGCTCCCCTGACAGGGAACCAGACGGGCGCGACGTAAGAGCTTGGCCTGAGCAGGAAGAGCATGATGTGGTTGTAGAGGTGCCACATGCCGACGAGGAGGAAGCCGGCGCCCGGCGCGACGTGGCCGACGAGGGTGCCCATGGCTGTGTCCGTGTGACTGACTGTGACCGTGACTGTGGAGGATGAGAGGAGAGGAGAGCAGTGGCGGCGACTAGGGGTTTGCGGTTCTCGTGGGTTTTAAGATGGGTTGGAACATGGAAGGCTTGACGATGATTCTTTCGTTCTGTTGCGGCGGCGTGTGTATTTCACGAACGTGTCGGTTTTGGGGCAAATTCAACATGTGCTCGTCATGGTCACTGGATCAGTTGGGAAAGTCATTTCACAGCTGCAACTACAAGGAAGTCTATTATTCACATTTTGTAGCTTGTACTGCCATTCTTATCTGTTACTGTAATTTTTACAACGTGCATTGCCGTATTGTCTAGAAGTATTGTTTTAAGGGTCTAGCTATATAAGTTTTGACATAACAAATTTCCAAAATATTTTAAATATAGCTACAATATAATTATAATTGTAATATAATTATATTATAAATTCTATATAATAGGATATAATTATAATATAAAAAAGCAAATTTGCTGTAGCGTACTGGAAGAATGAGCCCTTACAAGCCTTCTTGTTGCGAGCTCAATGCTCCATCCCTTGTGTGTATGAGAATCTCGATGTGAATCCGATGTTTGAAAATTCAAAAATTCCCATCACCACCTTTTTGTCCGCAGCAGGTAGGAATTCCCTTGTTCTAAACATATACTCCTTTTCATATTATAAAAGTTTTGATTTTTCATAAGTTTGATAAGCTTTATAGGAAAACACAGTAGCATCTATAATACCAAATCAGTTTCATTACATGTAATATTAAATGTATTTTCATAATATATTTATTTTATGTTTAAAATGTTTATGTTTTTCTATAATTTAATGAAAATTAAGTTAAAATAATTAAAACATCTTGTAATATGAAACGAATAGAGTAGTTTGTAACTAGTCATGCGAAACAATCTTGTTGATTAATATGTACATGGTTTTCTATTGTTGGCTAGAAAGCATTAAAACCATAATTCCATTACACGATTCCAGTCAACAACTTAAAAGTTTGTAATATTAGAAAACACAATATAGCAAGGTTTATGTTATAGTCTTATGTTCCAAATTAACCCTTTAGCCTCATCTTAATAGGGTGTGATATGTTTCAAGAGTAAATACTGGCATTAAGCCGTTCAATTTAGAATTCAACACAATGTAAGCCGAACAGTGCCCACTGGATCCAACTAAAACAACAGTCAGGTTTGGTCGTTCAAATCAATCGCTTCTTTTGACACGAATGTTAGCACCTAGTTTTACATGCTTCTATTAAGTGGAGTAGGAGAAACAGAAACGTGTATACATCCGTACATCACAACTAGCTTATTCTTCAGATAGGCCTAAGCAATCTGACCGTGGAATCTCTTACTCGATAGTAAACGTCTAGATCAATCCAGGAACTTTTTTTAAGTTAATCTAGTAGAGATTTAAATGAGCACGCTAACACTTTCCAAAAGCCTCTAGCTAGTTAATCACTTGAAACAATATTCTGTATTTCTGTGTGCTGCTCAGCAGAGCGACCGCGGTTTTGCTCACCATTTCCCGTTTTCCCCTGATAAACGGCTGCCTTTTCTGAATAAGACTACCCACTATGTTGCCGATGCCAAAAAAAAAATTCCCATCCAGAGTACTCGATGCCCAAAACTATCCTATGATATAATATTTACATCGATGTCTACAATACACATAAGACCAACTAGTAAGAATCGCTCTTTTCTTGCTTGCGTGAGAAACATCCCCACCCCTCTCTCTCTTCCCGTCAATAGCAGCGTCCTAGGAAAATTTATCCAAATCAATCTCTCCATCTCCTAATATCAAGGCCCCCTCCTCCACATCTTAAAGCCATAGCACTTCTCCTTTGTGGATCTAGTGAAAATCAACCAATCATCTACAGACCGATGATTACAATAACGACGGAGCCGTGGTGTAGGGAGAGGCACACAGCTAGGGCGGCCAGAGCTGGTGGCTGAGGGAGAGCGATGGATCGAGCATCTGACGGCCAAGTGCAAGCCGCGACGCGCTCGGGTGGTATCATGACTTGGTGGTCTACTACGTCACCACGAACGGTGCGGCGGAGGAGGTCATCGAGGCGATGAGCGAGAGGGAGAGGAGGAAGTTAGCCACGACGGTGCGCTACGCCAGCGTGAAGCGGCCGTACTAGAGAAGGTTTAGGAGTGTTGTCTGTCTGCAGCTGGCCATGGTGGTTCGTGAGCATCACGGCCATGGCACCCTCACGTCGGGACGCCGCTAGTGGCGAGGTGCCAGTCTGTCGAACCGCTTTAGCTTTCTCTTAATTAGCTTTAGCTTGTGCTAATGCTGCATTTGTCATATTTCATTTTTTGAACTAGGTAAGCTCTAGTCCATTTAGGTTGATTCTTCACTTTTATCCATCAATGTTCCAATAGAAAGGGCTGTTTCTTTTTCATAACTGACTTTCACTTTGCACGAACTAGCTCCATAAGTTGATCATCAGATTGACCACTAACATTTGTATTCTTCACATCATTGTAGAATCCGTTGAACTTGTTAATGAGAGGGATATTATTGTTCCAGTGTTCTTTGCACTGCATTGCTATTTCTCTTTGCTGTTTGGGTGTATGCTTGTTGTATTCTGTTGCAACTACCTTCTAGTAGTGATCTTGAGGCTTTCCATTGCCATCAATTGAATTATTTGAATTTTTTAGCCAGGCACTTACTTGGCATAGTTTCTCTTCTTTTCACTATCATCACTATCCTCTGTAATAGGAATAGGAATAGGAATAGGTGCTAAATCCATTAGAGGGGCTGACGCTAGAGAAGATGAAGCAATGGGGTTGCTCTCCTCACCTCGTGAGTTGCTGCCTCCAATAGCTGCAAAGAAGGCCATTGATCCAATTGGAGATGCTGGACTGTAGCTTGCTGATGTGAAGGAGAAGTGCTGAAAGCTTACGGACCTCCTAGGGATTACTGATATTGTGTGGGTAGTGACCATGGAAATTTGGGGGTGGGTAGCTCATGTAGTAGTTCTGTAGATGAAAGTCTTGGTACTGCTGTTTGTTTGGATTTTGTGTGTCTGAAATAATGTGTGAGTTGAGAAAAATTGTGAAACTAGATGATGAATCTATGCCTATAGCTTTGCTTTGTAGATAGTCTTTTTAATATGTATGCATATATATAGAGAGAGAACAAAGATGCGACAGCTCCAAGCAACAGCTAGACAGAATAATATTTGTTTAATTGCTCAACGGCCGGAAGCACCAAGGCCTAAGGTTTACTCGAGTGGTGAATTTTTAAGTGAGCACCGATACGCACAATGTCTCTTCTCGACGCTCCAACCCTCTCTCTCCTCTTTCAGCATCGGTAAAAAGCAATATAGTGGGTTTAAAATCGAGCCAGTAGGCGTTTCCAATTCGTCCGATATGAAAACCAATGTGTAGGATCAGTTGTAGTATGGTTGCTACAATGCCAAAGTAGTATAATAATATGCGGTACAACTACAAGAGGAATCCAAAATACAAATCCCTCATATAAGTTTTATTGTTGCTACGTAGAATCCATAGTAATATGGAGTCTAAGTTGATTACTATTATATAGAATATTAATAAGATTAGAAATTTATCACTGATCTTAGTATCTTCAAGAGCATGTTAAAAGGAGCACATTTATTTAGAATGTGCGAGTATGGTGTGCGTGCAGCTCACGGATGTGCCTTCTACGTAACAAAAAAAAGTTTGACAGCCGAAGGGCAAATGGCTCCGATTTTATTGTGACGTAGATTACACGAGCCCAAACAGCAAATGGCACCGAATCTTGGGGCCCAACAAAACCTCGGCCCACTTTCTGCCATCCACCAGTACATACAAGGGCTGCAGCTACGCGACATCTCCGTCCTTTCTATACGTTGTCTGAGACGGGGAACACGCGTTTCTGCGACGCGTCCCCGTCGCCGGCGAGCGCACCGACGTCGTCGCTGCTACGCGCCTGAAGCTGCCTGTACTCCATGCTCCGGGATTCCCTCACCCTGAGGCACAGGTACGCCGTCACGGCCCACACGCCGGCGAGAACCCAGCTGAACTGCAGGTTCGCCATCACCACCGCCCTCCGCGCCGCCTCGTCCGTCGGGCACGCCACCGCGCTCCGCATGGCATCGCCGCCGGCCTCCACGCCGTGGCAGCCCCTAGGCACGAGCGTGGGGACCCAGAGCGCGAAGCCCATGACGATGAACCACAGTCCCTGGAACAGCACCGACGCCGACCGCACCACCGCGACGGCGAAGCTCCTCGGCAGGACGACGGTGGCGGAGGTGGATACCAGGGAGGCGGTGACCACGAGCTGGAGCAGCCAGTGGTAGTGCCCCTCGAGTCCTGCGTGGTCGGCGGAGTGGAACCGGAGCAGGAATAGCTCCTGGCCGAACACCGACGCGGCGAGCGCGGCCACCACGTCCCCGAGCTGCCCGCCGTGGTGGGAGGACGCGACGGCGTCGGCCGCGAGCGCCACGGACGCGTACGCGGCGAGGTGGAGGTACATGGTGGCGTGCTCGAGGGCGTTGGGCTGGATCGAGAAGGAGAGCAGGGGGAAGTCGACGAGCTGGTCGACGATGGCGAGCACGGAGAATGAGAGCAGGAGGTAGAGCTCCAGGTACTTCAGGCCGGGAAACGGCGACGGGAAGGGGAACCACGCGGCGGCGCGGAAGCCGGAGGAGCCATTGAGCTTGTAGGCCTTGACGGTGTTCAGCGCGTGCCACACGCCGAGGATGGCGAAGGCCAGGCCAGGGACGAAGTGGCCTAGGAATGTGCCCATGGCTGACCTTGGCGGTGGCGCTCTGCTAGCTTGTGTGCGTCCTCGCCGGCGCTGGCGTCGAGGTGAGGCGGTGCTCTGGTGCTGTGCAGTGACTTAAATAGATCACCACCATGGTGTCGATCAGCTGCAATGTCTGTCGCCAACATTGTGAGGATTTAGGACAAGCGTGGTGGCGATAAAGCATCCATGCATACGTGTTTGGAGTTGGACTCCACTTCAGGATTACTAAAGCTAGTGGTGGCTTGCATGGAAAAGAGCTGCATGCTTAAATTAAAGCTACAACTCATGAACATACAGTTACAGTGACAAGAATTTGCTACTAAATTGATTACACATGAGCAAATGCCTTTGCAGATCGATTGGAAACACAATTTGAACCATTTCCAGGATTTCATTTGCGAGCATTTTAACTCTTCAGCTTTAATCTCTTCTCTCCTTTTATTTCCTTGTAGTACTATGTGCAAAAAAAATGCACGGTATGAACTCGTTGTTACAAAAATTTGCCAGTGCATCTTCAGTCTCTCTTTTAGTAGTATTGATATGCCAATCAAAAGAAGAGCATCCTCCATGAGACGGGAAAATTCAGATAGTGCTTTGACCACTTCACCTAATAAAATTGCATACATAATCTTGGTATGTACACGCCACTTCTGTTTTATGTTGCTGGAATTGAAAAGAGACAGAAACGATCGTTCATAAACTTCATGTACTATTAACCAATGGCCGTTAAGCCGTGCTACCAATGATCTCTACTTCATTGTTAGTGCTTGGACCTAATATTGCTGGGAGGTTCGATCGAGTAACCGCGCACTAGCTAGTCAATGCTAGTGCTAGCTGCGTTCGAGGTCATTTCAGACAACCGTTGATTGATCAGTCAGTGCAGTAATTAACGTTTCCCAGAAGTAGCAGATAAGATGAAAGGTAGCTTCAACTTTTTTTGGTATTCATTTCGAAACAACTTTTCTTTTGGTAAACTTTTAGTTGGGCTCCACTGAAATTCGTCTGTCTCTATCATGTGGGCGCCATATTATTACTTTTGAGATTTAAATTTATCTCATGATATTACTATTTATCTATCAATCTTTCTATCTTAACGAATCATAATATTTATCTATTTAATTTCTTCATCTATTTTTTTATCGTAACCAATCATAAATATTTCTCATTTCAACTTTAATTCGTCTAAAAAATAATATAAGTTAGAACTATTTTGAGAGTATGTGCGTTGTCCGTATAGGAGTTCAGCATCAGTGGCGGTGGTCCGTATAGGCTATTCGGGTTGATAGCCCAACCCGGCCTTGTTTGTATGGGCCTCAGTAGCAGCCCATCTTTGCGTACGGATCATATGGGCCTCTCGATTAAGGCCCACGTGGGTCGTGAGCCGGTGGTCCACCGCACGAACCATGCCGGCCGCCGGCCAGACGTAGCCTGATTTGCTCGTTGCCGCCTCCATCTCCTGCTCTGAATCTGAACTCCCAGCCGCTGCCGACGCCGACGACGCCACACTGCACGCGCCTAGCGAATGCCCACGGTCGAAGGGCAGGCCAAGCCAGCAGCCAGCTAGGAGTACGCTCAGCTAGAGACAGACAAGAACTGAGCTAAACGTGGCTCATCAGCTGGGCCAGTCGATCGGTCCATGCACCGGCGATGCCCTGATGGTGATGGGGCTGACCTTGTTCGATGCGTGCAAGTGGGTGGCCTTGCTTGTTGCCTCGCCTGGGGCCACGTACGTACGGCACCGACAAGTGTTATACCTGCCCGATCTGCTTGTATCGTTGTTCGTCTAGGTAGATTCCTGCCAGATGAGGTAAATGATTGTGCCTACTTACTTTAAAGGTTACCGACCAAGAGCCAGATCGACCTCACCTAGACATGCAGTACCCTACCTGTTTAATTTTGAAGCAGTTTCTCCAGTTGGTCACAGCAGCACGTAGTTCAGAATTGTCCCACATCTGCTTAATTAAGCTGTATGCATCTATAGACCTCTGCCACTGGCTTTTGTGCTATACTCACAAAATTAATTGTACCTGTAGTACCTTATCTGAGTAAGATGCCTTAGCTTGTTTCAGAAAGGCAGATATGGACGTCTTAATAGGGGGTTAGCCCTGTTATTTTCAGCTTTATTACCGTAGATTATTTGCTCTAGCTTTTAAAAATATTTTTTGGGAAAAAAACTTGATTCTACTGTAGCACATGATATAAACTATTTGTTAATTTATTTTTTTAAAAAAATTAATCTATTCATATAATAAGTAGACGATTCACAACGATAGTCCGATGAATAATTAATCTGCCTAAAGCGTTGAATGTGATAGGGAGTATCTTGTTGGAAAGAACCACCGCATAATTATGATAAGACAAGACAAGCCTCCTGTATAAAACGCTGAAAAACTAGCCCGAGGACGACACAGCTCCAGCATGTTTAGCTTCACTTTTCCCACCATTCAAGGGCCATTACCATTAAGCTCGATCAGCTACTACTCCGGCGCGTATGTATTAATCAGACAATCACCCGTCCATCCAATCCTGCGCAACTGAGGGAGCAAAGCAAAACCAACCGCCCGCGAATGGTGTTTCTTCAAACGAGCCACTTGTCGGCCTCCGGCGCCACGTGCACAAACGCACACGTACCCGGATAGCCCCCCTCTCGTCGGCGCCACCGCCGTCGCTGTCCGCCCCAAGATTCACGCACAAACGCAAACAGAAGCCGTATCTGACATGGACCCCCTGCGCGCTTCGGGCAGGCCACCCCGGGACGACGACGTGCTCCTGCAGCACAGCACTGACGAAGCCTTGTCGACAATACAGCGGTTGGGACGTCGTAGCCATTTCTGGTCGATTCCTTGCATATGGCGAACTCGCGAGGCTTCAACTCACCACCTACCTCCTCTCGTTAGCTACACCTCGGTCATGCCACAGAAATGGCAGCCTGCAGGCAGGGCGTGTGTGTGATCTGGGCACTGGCCACAGACTCCGGTGAAATCATCGTACGCCACTTTCTGATATGGCTAGCTGCTTGCCTAGCTGCTCTGAATATCTAACACAGTGCTGGAAAAAGGGAGAGGAGCTCGAGGGCCATGGATTGGGAATTGAGACCAAGCTAATGCGAGTGCCGCCATGAAAGGGATGTGTTCGTCGCCAAAAAATCCTGCGATCGGGAAAGGACGGTGACTCGGTCACGCGAAGACCTAGGAGGTCTGCTTATCTTCAGTGCAGATCCTTAAGCATCGAGGTTCATGGGCGTGCCAGTTAATTTGGTCCTGCAATTGATAAGTAGGTGAGACGAGAGAGTCCGATATAGACGCTCGCTATCGGCTGGCTGCCAATAGGTCTAGGATGCTGTTCGATCGGCTGAAGAGCCGATGTGGATAGATGTCGACAAGGGGTCGACCGTAGAACCGATGGAGAAACCAGGGTGTGGAGGATGGCGAGACGCACGGGATCCCTTCGGACAGCCAAACAGTGATTCATCGGCTGAAAAAACCGATGAGTGTGCATATGACCTAGGCAATGATTAACACAAGAAGGCACGGGCTACAAAGCCGATGCCGCTCCGGATACAACAGCACGAGACCCGTCACCCGCCGTGGCAGCACCATCAACACCAAGGCTCGAAGATCGGACCTAACCAAGACAGTACGAGGCCGGGGCCAGCGGCGATGATATGGAGGACGCCGGATCGGCTATGCCGTAGCAAAGATAGGAACGAACCCATCGGCTAGCTGAGCCGATGAGGGGACGCCTCTCTGAAGGCGGGTGCGTATCGGCTAGGGGACCGATACGTTTGGCGTTACGTGTCGTAGGACGCCTCTAAAGGCTGATGTGTATCGGGCGAGTGGCCAATGCGCTGGGCGTAAAGCACAGAGCATGGATTACTCATCGGCTAACACTCAATGATACGCCGTGTAGGAGGCTATAGGTCTGAAGCTCGATCTACCGTCGGCAGCCCCATAGGTCGGATCTAACCGATGCAACATGAGATTGACGACGGCAGAGGAAGCTTAACGGGCCGATAGATCCAGTACGGATGTGATGCGATACATCCGATCAGCCTAAGAGGTCAGACCTAATCGATGCAGCCTCAGACAGAGCAGGATATATTGGGATGATGGCGGGACTTACCCCTTCGCCGGAGATCGGACTTAACCGATACAGCCCCGCGTCGAGAGCCAGAACCCGTCGGTAAAACCTAGGTGAACTAGAGTGGCGATACGCTGAATTTGTATATGATCAAGAGATATCTTACATATTTCCAAGGGGTATATATATATATCATAGATTTACAGACAGAGTCCGACGCGTCTACGACCATCGGACATTATTTCCTAGTAGGAACAAAGAAAAATATTTCTAAAGAAGTTAATTAACTAGCTAAACCTCCCTAATTGAGTAAGGTTATAATTTATAAAAATAAACATCCTGCCGTAGAGTCCATGGCTCTTTCACAAACCCGGTTTCATCTGAATAATCTTCTAATTTGTAATCGAGTTTTCTTTTATTGCAACCTTATCGGCTTCTCCACTGTAGCTATCAGACCTTCTTTTAGTCAAGCCAATCCTTCTCCTTTCTTTCCTTGGGCTTCTTGGACCTGATCCCGATTGGACAATCCCCTGTCTTCAAGTTGATCCAATCTTCTATTAATCTGATCGGCTTTTCTACAGTTCTCTATCAGTTTTGTCTCAGTATCTCTATCGGCCGATGACTGTATTAAACGCTTTATCAGACCTCTCAGCCGATCGGCTTTAGACCTATCGAATCTCCCAGCCGATCGGCTTTAGCGTCATTGGATCGTTCATATTTTGGCGTTAAGAGGAGGTGAGCAATTTCGAGTGTGTTTGGTTTTGTTCTCGTTCCGGGACCAGGAGGGAGTGGAGTGCATGAGGCCGCGCTCTGCACTGAATTTCCAAGTAGTTCCAACATCTGTTGTTCGTCATGGCTGCGCTCGTTTTGGCATGTTATAAAAAGATTCCTTCAGCACGTAAACGAAACAACAAATTAACGCATAATTAATTAAGTATTAATTAAAAAACTTAAAATAGAATTATAAGTTTTTTTAAAACAATTTTTCTATACAAATTTGTATAAAAAATATACCGATTAGCAATTTAAAAGTTGATGTTGAGAAGATGAAAAAAAAGGCAGCCCATATGCTCATATGGAGCCATGGCTTTAAAGGCAGAGTGCCACTGTGAACCGTCGATTGATACGTACAGTGTATGGTTGACAGTTGACACTGTTGTGACGAAATGGGTTGACAACGTAACATTGCAACACACGTACATGATACTAAATTGTAAAATTTGGGATAACCTCATGGAGGTGGACTCAAACGACAGGAACGAGCACCTAGCAGCTCTCAGCCACAGGGCTACGATGCCATTCTTGAAACGCTAAGCAACTAAGAAGAAACTTGGTATCAAGTAAATTTAAAAAAATGCGTCGAGGCAGACTCAAACACCTTGAACAAGAACCTAGCAGTTCTCTACCACTGGGCTACGTACCATTCTTAAAATATTAGACAACTAAGAAGACACTTGGTGCCAAATAAATTAATAACAAACTGTGAGCAGGAGGATCTTTGTTCTAACAACTAAGAAGAAAATTGGCGCTTAATAAATTAATAAGAAAGTGTGAGTGGGCCGATCTTGGTGCCAGCTAAATTGATAAGAAAGTACCGGTGTGCCGAAAGTTGAATGCAATTTATAGAGTTGAAATCACACCCCTACTACTGGTTAGTTGTACCACTACAACGGTTTAATAGTTCGGTATGAGCCTAGGATGTGTTTCTCGATATCATAATTGGTATGTATGTAACTACTCACTCCATTTACAAATAAAAGGAATTATGTCACTTTTAGCAAAAATTAAGATAGCAACGGAAAATAATAATGTTTGTTATACTTTTAACATATTTAACAAAAATAAAGTAAAAAAGCGATATGTTGAGAGATTAAATAAACAACCAAGGCGATATTTATTGTACATTTTTATACTCAAGATATTAAAATCTATTATATTTGTGGACAAATGAAATAGTCAAGGCTCTCTTTTTTTTTGTCATCCAAAAAGCTATTAAAAAATTAGTAAGTTAGATTAATGTGTGATATACCACTCTAAAATAATATGTAAACTTAAATTCAACCCATACAAATTAAAACGAAAATAACATGATTTTCACTAGTGTCATATAGTAATATTTGTATAACTTTTAAGTGTAGATAAAACGAGACGATATTTTCTGGAGCAACAAAAACCACTTCCAATGCCTTTCTATCAGATAATTTCCACCGGATAAGTTTCTGGTTCACAAGGGCAGATTATCAAATTCATTCGCCTGAAGCGGAACCGGCCGCCAATCCACCATAATCACTCCGATCTCATTGTACAGAAAACTGTTCCAAACTGTTGCGGTTTTCAGCCATGAATGCCTCATCCGCAGGTCACTGCACGGCACGCGCTCCCAATACAATTAGGACGGACGACCGGGCTCACGCACGTACGGGACTAATGCATGCTGCATGCATGCAGGCATCGAGTAATAGCGGCCGCATTGTTCATGTGATTCCCCCTTAAACCATGTCCACCAACCATCGCCGCCGCGCCGGCCGTTTCATGCGATGCGATCGATCCGGCCGGCCATGACGTACGTGCGTACAGCACCACCTCACCCAGTACATATCAATTCACGAATCGATCGATCTGCAGCTTAATTTACGAGAGCTAGCTAGCTGCACATATTCTGTGGAGTTACAGACTTACAGAGAGCGAGGAGAAGGCCATCGATCGTCGTCAATCGAGCCGATGCGGTGCCTGCACGCAGTGGGGGCGAAGGCCGTCCTCTAGGTTCCTCGGACTGGAAACATTTGAATCTCTGATGGATGGATCGATCGAATCTCAGCTGGCCTTAAATTCAGCCACCGTTACTGCTCATCGATCTGCATCGGCGTAGCCTCTGCACCACCTTGCTAACTTCTGCAGGCAGGCAGCACTGATCGTCGTCATCGTCGTCGTCCCATACGTCGATTCGACAGACAGCCACGTAGTACGTGCGTGGGTCTGTGTACTGCATCCGTGTTCCACAGTGCTACACATAACGCTAACTGTCCGTATAACACGCATGGAACAGTGCCAGTATGTACGTATTTCTCATATATAGTGGTAGTTTTTATCACGAGACTCGTACTGTATCTGTACGTGTGTTTCGATGTAGATCTGAATAAGAGCAGAGTACCGCAGCTACAGTGCATTTTTTATTTTAAAAAAGGACTGAACAGTAGTAGACCTGAAGAAACAGAGCATCCATCTGATCTGAAATAACATCAGGGAAGGGACCTGTCCGGGACTCAGGTCAGGGACAATCAAGAGCACTATTAATTGTCTCAGGACTTGTTTACAGTCGTATGTACGCACGGGTATGGTAAAAACTGGCACATTCTCTTGTCAAAAGCGTGACGCAGTTCTCAGTTTTACACTCGCACGGGTGCTTTATGAAATATATTTCATCGCTATCATAAACAACATCAGCTAGTGGAAGTTAAAATTGACATCGGGTGGTCGGTTGGATGTCTACCAGAACTGCAGAAGTTTCTGCAGCTCAGCTTGCGCCCACACATTTCGATGTCGCAGTGTGACAACCCGGTTTAATTTGTTTATGACATGCTGTGACTCGTTGGATGGTTACCGTTTCCATCTCCCTGGCGTGAGTGACGATCGCGACAGGCTGCACGCTTCTGTTCGCAGTTTTGGAAGCTTTATGGCTCACCCTGGCACCACATACGTATGTTTCTTCGTATACGTACACAATTGTTCACTCAGGGCATTGATCCAATCAAACGGGTTATCTCCGTGACAACGTTTCATATATTACTGCAGTATGTTACCAAGCTAATTAAGCTGGAGTACTACTTTGATGAAGCATGTGCATTAATCACGTATCATTGTCCTTGGAACTTTGGGGTGCGTTCTCCACACCTGACAGTACCTAGTGGAGGAAAATATTTGAGAAATCGACAACCTAGCAAAGTATCTCCAAATATATACTACTGACACTAACTCGCCTCCTGTTCTTGAGTACCGGCTCCTCTGTCTAGTGCATGTTACAACAAGAATCTATATACAAAAGACAAACAGTACTACTGACACTTAGCTGAATATGATTGCGTTTCCACATATGTGTAAATTAACGTTAATCATACTCCTTTAGCGGCCAAACTTGCTATACTTACGCTAATCATTAGCGATAGTCCCTGCAGAACCAAAACTAAGCCCCAGATCGCGAGAGCATCGAAGACAGGCAGCTGAAACAGTTGACAGTGCACTCTCCAACTCCAAAAACTCGTCGAGTACGAGGCAAACGCTGCTGTGTGTGTGGGGGGGGGGGGAGGGAAAGAAAGGGGGGAAAAAAGGAGGCGATGGCAAAGTTGGCAACGCTCGTCGAGTACGAGGCCCAAGTGTGCACAACATCCGCTCAGAAAATTCCTCGCACGCACTCGCACGCGGCGGAGGTAACGAATTCTCACTGCTCCAGAAATGACAGCCAGAGGGTCTTGTCGATGGAGCGGTGAAAAGGCTACGGTGGAACAGGGGCTGGTCCTCGCAAGGCGCGAAAGCAAAAGCGGAGAAAGGGAGAACATACTTCTGAACATCAATCAACCTATGTGCTGTATCTCGTTGTTACGATGCCTCCTGTCGTTTCAGGTGTTCATGCTCTAGTTTTGGGTTGTCTGGACTCTGGTAGTCTGGTTAGTTATGTTTTAGTCCAATGCGGATTAACCAGATCAGCGTTATACTCCCAGCCGCCCGCCGAGATTTGCCGGCGATTCGCTGCCACCGTTAGGGCCATACGGGGAAATATGAGGGATGGGGAGGGGGGACTGAGGAAAGGGAGATATGAGTATTGTATGTGTAGATAATAGATGGAAATTTAGTCTTCTATATTCACACGTGGATATATATAGTTTTAAAAAATGTAGAAATACTTTGACCATAGACCTTATAATTGAGGAACAATAAAAGAGAAAAAAAACTAGAAGGCTAATCTTCCAAACTATTATTAACTTGCTTCGTCGCTTTATAAAATTGTATTGAGATAATCTTGAGAAGTAACAAAAACCTTGACCGATTCCTCTACCACCCTATCCATATTGATGACTAGATTCATATCAGACCCTATAGCTCCTAGCCCCTAGTGTTTTTGCTTGCTGACGCTGTCCAGAAGAGGTAGAGAAGAAGAGGTCCTCCTAAAGCTGTTTGCCACTACACAAACTATTTGGAGTGATAACACATCTGATCTAGAGGCACTTAGACCCTAGATTTAGTGTCATGCAACACCCATCGCTGGTATCTCCATTAAGCACTTCGCCCGCTTCTTGTCTTGTTCACTAAAAGGACATTGGATCTAACCATTATGATGGATTCAGCCATCCTGATTGCCGCAAGCACTACCATTGAACTCATCGTTGTCCTGCCCACTCCACTTCTTGCTGCAATCACCTCCAGTCCATATGGTCGAATCTTGACATAGAAGGCCACGATCTGACAACCACTGCTCCTAGAGCCTTCACTGTTGATCATCGCCATTGCCATCCACGCCACCACGCCTAAAAGCACCGCTACCTCATCCATCATCCTCGTCGTCATGTAGCCGATCTAGGAGCAAAGGCCTCTAAACTAGTAGCCATTGCATCTAGGGTTGCCGTTATCAGAAAGCATCATCTTTGCCGTCGCCGCCTTCACAACCGCATTGCTCTTGTCATGCCGCAGCCAACCACAGGAAGCCAAGCATGACAACTAACCACAACATCAAATGCCCACCCTTCACTCGCCTGCCCAATGCACTGCGGCTTAGCCTAGTCGACTAACTGATCAGCACTAGGTTGTGAAAGCACCTATGCCCGCTTTATCAGAGAGCAATCATCAGACACCATTGTTAACACCGTTGCCTGGGCAGAGCCAAGTGTGCATGGCTAATCAACCTCCATCGCTACCACCATCATCATTGCGTCGCCTTGGCAAAAACTAGAATGGATCAGACAATACTCGCTGCCTCCATCTCCAACATGATGCCCAGCCATCCAAAGCCGATGTTGTCACTGCACGCACGGCCACATGACCATGACGCTGCTGTCGTTGTCTGCCTCTCTGCCTCAACCTCTACCATGGATCACACACCGACTATTCCTCCCTTATTAGATCCAAGGCTTTGCCAAGCTAGCTCGCCCCATCGCTGACATCCTGGCTCACCGTGGGGAAGCTAGTGACTCACTTAAACAATGCCTAGGTGGAGGATAGGAGAGGAAGGGGTGATAGCAGCTAGGGTCCCTTCCGTTGCACAAGCCACCCACGTGGGGACGACACGGGGCACAGGAAGCGTTACCGGGGAGTGCCTCACCCTACTGTCTAGCCAAATACACCTTGCAATTGACCATTTTTAATTCACCGTACAAGCATCCAATGGATGAGTATTGATATGTTTCATATTTTCAAAAAGATTTAATATGCTAGAAGCCTACTCTCTATTTAAAATGATATTGCTACAACTCATAACTTTCTTCTACTACACACGTGTCTACATTTCGCCTTGGGCCTATACACACATGCTCGTCGAATCTATCTTTCGCCTTATACATCTCTAAGACTAACGCTTTCTAAGTGTACTTGCTCTGTCACACCATTAGGTGTGAGGATCAAATGATGAGATTGTGATTAGATCTGTAGCTTATGTGATACTCTATCTATTCTAAAATACTCTCTCTATCTTAACATATAGCTACATAGTATATGTTTCATGACAATAAGGTGGAGAATATTGTCGATGTTTTGGAAACTGACCTTATGTATCTGTACTTCAAATTTAAACTATAAAGGTACCTAATTAGTTATCAATGTACTAGCTTCACGAATATGTTTTTAAACTTGTCATGCCAACCGATGGTAGCAATGGTGGTGGGTAGCAGGGATCAGGCTTTGGAGGAGTGGGGTTATCTACATAGATACGATGAGTAGAGATACGGGCTAATTTATTAAGTGGTAAAATTTTGTAGGAATATTTTTTTATTTACTAGGGTGTTGTATAGAAAGTCTACTCTGTTTATTTGGAAGTCCAAAATTCATGAAGAAATTAGAGAATTTAAAGGTCCAAAATTTTGTAAAAATACTCTAGAATTTCAGTTGATTTTTTGTCATGTCGTGAGATAGGGCAGGTGAAACAGTGAGCGCGTGGGAAAAATCGGACTCTGGCTGATGGGGCGCGCAGGCACGCAGCAGTCGTGGACTCGCTGTCACTGTGCTAACCGTGTAAACAGAAAACCCTGGATGTTAGTCCACATACGTCATACTACATTGTATCATCGATTAATTGAAGGACAAGGGCTCCGACCCTGGTATGTGACACACGTACGGCGCACATCGCACCGCGCGCGCGGACGTACGCAATCGAGAGACCACTCACCCGTCGGCACCCGCATTAACACCTCGTGCACCGGTGCGCGCGCCCCCGCGCCCGAGTTTGTGACCACCCCACGCGCTCGTGACAGCAACCTCCGCGCCCCACGCCCCGTCCCCCGCCGCGACGATCGACACACGTACTGCTGCTCTCCGCCTCGTCGTCGTCAATCCGCGTACGCGCCGCACGGCCCAGGCCCCCCGCTTTTTTTCCGCGAACCCCAAGGCCACACGCCAGCACCCCCGGCCTGGCCCCCGCGCGCAGCCATCCCACCCAGCCGATCGCGCGGCACCTGCGCGGGCAGCGCGGCGTGTACCACTGCACACATGGGGATACGTGGAACGGGGCAGCGCACGGGGGAGTGGGGGTACGGGGAAAACGTGGCGATTTCGTGCGAGCCGGCCTAATTTTAGGTGCTACGACACACGGCCGCGACCTGTCGTGCTCTCGTCCCGCTCGATCGCCGTGCGTGTACGAGCGAGCGATGCGATAGCTTGTCTCCAGCGCTTTAGGTGATGGATCGACGGGTACGTACGTGACGGAATCCATCTTGCCACGCGCGCAGGTCGTGTTCTGTTCGGCCGTGATAGGAGTCTCTCCTCCCTACACTATTAAATCCTATCCAATAATATAAATATATCTATAATATCTCATCGATTACTTTATATTCACACACTCATTTACTTCTCTTTTATTGATGAGCAACATATATTTTCTCTTTTAACCTTAATTTTTTTAAACAACCTACAAATAATTATATAATAGATATATTGTAGAAGGAGAAGAGTATATGTCATGTCAGCCTGCCACGTGGCTCTCTGAACGCATCAATTGGACTATTGGAGCAAGCATTTGGTCGCAGAGATCAAAGTAACGTGATTGTCGCTTCGTGAATCGTAATGAGAGGTAGTTATTGTTGTCGATATCATGTCAATATGGAGATTCGGTATATATGTGAGCTTTTCATTAACTTCCGTCTTGGGCTCCTGCTTTTCAGGCCTTCGCCTGGGGTACAACGTACAATGATCTGACTTCAGAGCGAGGAGTATTCCCACTTTTTTCTTGAAAGAAATGAAATCCTTAAGGCCTGTTGATGTTTGCCTGGCTCACTGTAACTTAGGGAGTGTTATTATTGTTTGTTTCTCTCTACCACGTCAAAACTCTAGTCAAGCCACGGTTTTGTTACGTAGTGTTTGATTCACTACCATAATTATATTGCGTAAAAAGTTTAGAGCTATTGTGGCCAACTATTTCTTGAAAACACTTCTTAATCCCATGCCACAATTTGCCTAATCTAAGTTGTGGTAACCTAATATCCTCTAATATATTAGATTTGGTCTACCTAGTGCCTCAGGATTTTCATATGAAACACTTCAATATTTTCAATTTCACTTCGAAAATCCTCCAAACCAAAGAGGCCGACCCTTTGCTTCGTAGTAAAAATATAAAAAATCTGTAGGATTTAAATCCTATAAGAAAATTTTCTATTTAGTCATTTGAAACAAATGATTGAAACTCTAACTATTCTATGAAATTCTTAGGGAATGGCACAACACAAGATGATTTTAGAGGAAAGTTAGCATGAAGTCCAACCCCTAGTAAATTTAGTCTTTATATCTTCTCTAATTCCTTTTTTTTCCCTACAGTCTATTCAAACATATATGCATGTATTTTTCTGTGTTTTGTATTGCTCTGTTTTATACTTACATTTATTTCAAAATTCTATGTTTTTTCTATTGTTGTGTTTTCTTAATCCTGCGTTTCAAAGGATCCTAAAGCCCTAAAAAGTAGTACATTGCACTTGTGTTCGTGCACTCAGGGACTATATGTGTGCTCTAGAGCTTTGTGATGGAAGGCATCACCCAAAGATAATATTAGGAACAAGTAGACTAACATAAATTGACCTAATTAAGACAACCTAACGTTGCCAGATACTCTCTTCGTCCTATGAAGACTCTATTTTAGAGCAAAGTTAACAAATTAATGGTGAGTAAAGACCAAAGTGCCTCTCATGAATGAGAAAGTATATTTATGATGTGGTCAGTAGGGGGCAGTTACGAGGTATTGAAGGGATAAAATTTCTTGATTTACATATTAAGGATATATAAGAATATAGAAATAAAGTCTTGTGGGAAAAAAATTAAAGGGTTAGAAATAAAGTTATTTTAGGATAGATGGAATATATAAACCTACATGATTGTTGGTGAAATCACTATCCCCAGAGGTTACTTGGTCTGCATTATATTTATGTCTGAATTATATAGAGCCTTCTCAACTCTATTAAAATTATAAACTATCTTGACAGGAAAATATCTTGATTGCTGATATCGGTCAACATTGGATTTGTCCATCCGGATCCCTAACCGCTCAGTTCTCTAACTTTCCGTCTCATTGTTATATCAATCTTTATCCTCGGACTTAGACTCTTAGTCTTTACGGGTTACTACCTCTGTTCTCAAAGGAAGATTTTTTGACATCTACACAGTATGAAATGCATATGTTTTATCATTATTTTCTTAAATTGTATACTTATAAAAAAATCTGAAGTATAAATATACAAAAGAGTTTCTTTTATGAAAATTATATATTTTTACATTATAAAATTTAATATAATATTTTTATCTATTAATAATTTTAAGATTTTGGATTGTCACTACACATATTTTAGGACAGCATCTAGAACTGAGATAGTATTATACGCAACAAACACACCATGAAGTTTTTTTCTTCGATAATGTCTACTAACGTACTCTGCATACTCTCTTTTTCTTAAAAGACCCATCTTTTTTTTGTCAGCTCTTTATGTGCCACTAAAATTCCATGTGATCCTGTTACATCCCTAAGATTTTCTTGATATCTATTATACCCGAATGTTTTTGTTTAGATCCCTTATATGCCTATTGCATTAGTGATCGTTAATTTTTTTTTCAATAAATGACCTTATTGCCCTTGGAATATTATTAAAAGTTAGAAATATTCTATATAGGAATTATTTGGGTCGTGAAAAAACAGTAAGGAATAAATTATTGAATATGCAGTTTTCAATTTCAAAATTTAGAAATGTAATTTCATTGAAATTTCAAAAATTGATGAAACTTTGGATCACTGTAATAGTTCAGTCACTGTAATAGTTTTTTTATAATTTAAAATGTTATTTAGTGAGAACAATTATCATTTTTTAATATGTAAACTAGGGACAATATGGTTATTTTTTTAAAAAAATAGCAGCCAATTGACAATCAACTAACGAAATGGACACGTTGGGGATATATACAGAAACTCAGGGATATAAAAGGAATAGTGCAAAAGTCAGGGATATATAATGATTAGCTAAATATTTAGTGACAATTCAAATAATTTTCTACTTTTCTAAGAGGCATATTTTAGAGTCCTATATATAGACAATTAAAGCAGATATTTCATTAATTAATTGGGCTGATTTTCAAGGGGTGGATAACATAGAATAATTTGAAATTTGAAGCATGCCAAAGATGCGCAAAATTAACACACCCCTACATGCTACACATAAGTACACGGTAAACACCGAAACCGACGCAGGGAATATGACCGAGAAACAAACAGCTACTTGTCAACCCTACATCCCAAAAACTTCTGGTCCCAATTAAAACGTCCCCACTGCCCACATCCAAAGTTAAACCACTTAAGCTCCAATACATCACGCTGCGTTTGCTCCATATCCCATTCTAAACCTTACTGCCACCATCATATCACAAGCGCATAAACGAAAAAGAAAATCTCTGCAATACTGGAGAACTTCTCTCCTCCCTTCTCTTCTCCTCTTCGTCTCTTTCCCTTCCTCCCCCAATCAAACCCTAACCCTACTACGCCGCGGCACCACCATCGACGCGCGCGATGAGCGTTGAGCGAGATGGGCACGACATGCGCAACGGCGCCTCCACCGCCGCGAGCATCGACTCGTTCTCGCAGCTGCCGTTCATCCGCCCGGCGGCCCGTGAGAAGCCGCGGCCGTCAGGCTCCAAGCCTGCTGCTGCACCCCTCCGGCTGTTCGGCTTCGATGTGCCGCCGGACCGTGCCACCACCACCGATGTGCTTGAAGACAAAAAAGATAGCACCGCCGCTGCCGCTGAGGGGACTAAAAAACCGGCGGCGTCTGGTCCGGACCCAATCGGCGGCAGCGTAGGGAGCCGGAAGTTCGAGTGCCACTACTGCTGCCGGAACTTCCCGACGTCGCAGGCGCTGGGCGGGCACCAGAACGCGCACAAGCGGGAGCGGCAGCGCGCGAAGCACGCGCAGTTCCAGATGGCCATGGCCATGCACCACGGCCACGGCCAGTACTACCCGCTCCCGGATCCCTTCGCCGCGTTCGCGGCGTATCCCAACCACCACCACCGCTTCGCCGCCATTCCGCCGCCACCGCACTACCCGTCGTGGGCAGGCTCCAGGTACTACAGCGGTCCGGGTTCCATCTCGCAGCCGATCAACGGGAGCCCAGTGGCGCCGGCCGTGATGTGGCGGCTACCTGCAGCACCCAGCTGCGTCGACTTGGGGACTACTGCGCCGCTGACCTCGCGACGTCAAGAGCGGCCGGCGATGCTCGGAGGCGAGGAGCCAGTCGTGTTGGGAGGAGCTGGCTCCACCTCGTTCTCGCCGTCGACATCCTCGTCGTCATCGTCAGCGTCGCCGCATGAGTGGCGCGCGCAGCCGGCTCATAAAGAGAATGTGAGTTTGGATCTGAGCTTGTAGCAGCTGAGGAATGATGGCCGGTGTCAGACTCATAATGTTTCTCTTAATTACCAAAAAAAATCAAGTGCCTTTTCATTTCACGTTTGGATTTAGTTTCAGCTCAGAGAACCAATTACCAGTGGTACTAGATCAGCTAATATGATTTTAGTGACATCGCTTTCTCTGCCCAACGATTTAATTGCACTTTGTAATTGTTCGAATTCTCCAAAATTTGCTCGGTCGTGTAAATTATGTTTGTTTCTGAATTTTTCTTTAGTTTTGGTAAAATAAATAGTAGATGGTTTTTGTTCTTCTTATGTTTGTGACATTTTTCATTATCAACATATCTAATTTGCGGTCAATTTGCTCCGTTTTAGTCTTTCAATTTTGGCAAGGCAATCAATTGAATTTTAGTGTTTTATATTTCGCGTGACAGGAAATTTCATGTGTATCGTGCCTTCTGTTCCCCAAAATTCCTCTTCTCTCTACATTCTGTATCGAAAGTTAACCAAGCTTTTTTTGGTATCTTTAATAATCGTGTGGTTTTATTTGTCTAATTGGTACCTTCCAAAATTGTGTAAACTTTAGGGCACAAAAAATTGTACAGGCATCATATCTAGAAGCAGACCACTTTCTTCTACCGCAGTAAAATTGCAGTGCATAAATCCTTTTCTAGTTGGGTGATTTCGAAAGTACTAGGATCAGAGTACCATTTTGCAGCACCACAAGTATCAAAGAATTAATCGGACCCTTTTCAAGATAATCGTAGAACCATTAATTAACCCACCATTGTACTATTCTGCATTTTAAATACTATGCACGTAAAGGTTTCTAAAGTTCAGTCATGCATTTATTCAAATTTGAAAAAAAAAAGAGAGAGAAAAACATGGCTCGTCGCTTTGGGATTGGTTCTGATCATGTAGGTGATTCTTTCTAGTAGTAGCACTTTGTAGCATGTACTATATATTATTAAACACATGTAAATCTCAAAAATGCATTTAACGCAGACTGTACGTTCCCCCTGCCAATGCTAGTCGTTTGGATCATTCCCTGTATTCTTGTGTCATCGATCTGCTGGTCATGTTAACCATTCAGACGTGAGTCCATCCTAATAGCCTATATTTTTCTTCCTAGTTTTTTTAAATTAATTATATACATGCAACTCGAATATATATAGCTTCTGTTAATTGCCACGTCCTACTGATCTGAACGTTTTTCTTTATTTCTACTTTTTTTCTTCTAAAATGAGATAAAATGATATGCCTATTAATTATCTTGTGACTCAAAATAGATCGAGGGGACCACACTGGTGAAAAATGCACATAATATGGAGGATAATGCATGCATGCTACAGATCTGATTTTTTTCCTGTTGCATTGTTTTGGTGACCACTAGCTTAGGAACATTAACTTGGTATACCTGCTGCTGTTAACATGCACCAGGCAATATTGGTATATATATACTTTTGTAATTGCCAGTAGTAACATTTTTCATAAGCTAGTTTAATTTGCCAGTATACTGTGTCAACCGGCCCTAACCATTTTTTTCTAATTAAAAGATTTATTCCGCAATCTTAAATTGTTTTATACTGTATACTTGCTCCTTCTAGTCTTTTTATGGTTTATCTTTTTTGTTTGTTTGTCTGTATGTACTTCTCTGCCTCTATTGTCCAAGTGTTGAGGAGAAATCTCAATGTTGTTCTCCCTGTTTAAACACAAAATGAAGCATTTTTATACATGGAAAATATATAAATAAGCATGCTGCAATGCATATGCCAACAAAAACTGCAATCTGACTTTTAATTGGAAAAGGCTGGAAAGCTGTTCTTCAATAATTGCATATTCCTTAAAAAAAGTGTGTGTAGTACTACTATAGTAGAATAATAATACCATCCATCATTAAAAAAAGGTTAGGGAGACAACTTTAAAGTGTTTTGAAATGATAATATGTTAGTACAGTATACTAGGTATCATTCACTTAAACAATTGTATTTGTTTACTCCATAGTTTATACTATCTTGGTTCCAAAATATGTTTGTTAGCAATTACTAAGGTTAGCTCAAAAGATTCTCTTTTAGTCACTTTGGTAATCAATTTTTGAATTTTGAATTATTTATATTCCTTTTCCAAGCACTTGATTAGCTAGGGAATTATTGAAATAATGAGAATCAAAGGAATTAACGTATGAATACTAATATTATGATATAAAATTTAAATAGTAGAATTGCTTATATTTTATAACAGAGAGTAGAATTCTAGCAAGCTATAGCTAGGAGAGACATGCACTTTGAATTCAATCAATTTGTTTTCAACTTGCCGAGCAATTAAAGAATGCCAAGTTTTATGCATTGATTCAATCTGTTCAGTGCTATCATATTATTAGAGTTCGTTAATTAGATAGAAATATGGCTAATTCTAATCAATATACATGAACAATTAATAGTAAGTGCTATCTATTTGTATATATAGTACGGCTAGCTAATTTCTGTTGAACTACTCCAGTTTGCATTCAAAATTATACATATATATGGATGCACAACAGACATAGTTTGAGGTAGAAGGGAAGAACCTATTGTGTACTTACATCTATCTTCTGAAATTCATCAAGATTTTCATATTTAATTATTTTGAACCTGCATGTACTGGCATATAGTCCTATCTTAGCTTTATATGCAAGGTGCACAATAATTCTGGTATAGAAGGGGCCTACGATGTCATTCATGGGTCAACTCTAGCCACCCTGCTTGCTACAGCAACAATCTAATCCAGTTAGAACTTAGTCATCCATCTTTTGTACTGAGTTATGGCCCATTTGGACAGGGAGTGCCTTTTTTTATCCGAACTCAATGAGAAATTCATGACAATTTCATCGACCATTATATATGTGTGCGTTTATATTAAAGACACACGGCTGAGTCATCAGCTCCGCACCGTCACGCCGCTAGCTAGCTGCATGATGATGGAATGCAGGAATCGCCCATGCAAACCACCAAAAGTTGTTGAAACATATGAGCACACAGACGACACACACAGAGCTCTAGCATTACTCAGCTCGTCAGCTGCTAGCTAGCTAGCCTGCTTGTACTGCACAAGGGCGTTGTTTCAGTCGTATACCCACGGTCAGAGACGGCAGCAGCAAGCGCTAGCACACCGCTCATCAGTGACCAACAAGGACGCAGCGGCTGCATTACTAGCAGCACTGTAGATGCTAGCTGATCTCTACTGCTGATCTGGTAAACATATCTACAGACGTCTTAAGGCCTCTAGTAACCACATATGTATGCATGCATGGACTGCCAGTGCCTG
Organism: Oryza coarctata; assembly: GCA_030770085.1. Lineage (NCBI taxonomy): Eukaryota > Viridiplantae > Streptophyta > Magnoliopsida > Poales > Poaceae > Oryza > Oryza coarctata. Next base: position 18,223,057 of record CM061476.1, on the reverse strand, counting down.
CACTATATCTGCTGGCATATGTCCCCTGCATTGGCTGCATCCATGGCAGGCAAACGGATCGATGGAATCGGCAGGTTGTGCTTGTTCTGTAGGGTACTTATCCACACATCAGCATGTGCAGCATCAGTGTAGCTACGAATGATTTTGTAGAGCTGTTCGTATATACGCATGCAGTGCAGGCCCGAGCTTGGAGAGACAGCCAGACAGGCCTGAAAAATGCTGGCTTTGAAAGAAGAAGGCTTAAAAAGGAGAGAGCCCAAATGATGCACGGCCGTAATACTCGGCCCTCGGCCTTTTGTAAGCATTGGCCGGCCCATCAAGTACGGCCCGTAGGTTACAAACTGAGTGGGCCATTATGGGCCAAGGTCCCAAAGGCTCGGCTCGAACCAGACTTTAACCTGTTAGCCTGGCTCGTCTCGTACGTGGTCAGGTTCGAACCGGACCAGATATTTGGCTACCCCAATCTGCCAGCACGGAGCCGCGGTCGCCTCGCTCCTCTCCTCTCGTCCTCACAAGTCGCCCCCGCGTGCGAGACAGACACAAGGCGCGACGAGTCGAGAGGAGAAGACGAGAGGTGAGCGGCAATGGCGGGCGTCGGCTGCCACTTCCTCCTCTCGCCGCCGCTCTACTCCAGGCTCCGTCCCGCCGCCCTGAGCGGAGGCGCCGCCCACCGTCCGGCCAAAGGTAGGTTTACTTGTTCTTCTCTAACTGTGCGAGCTCCGCAAGCTTCGACGTCCTACTCGTGCCATGCTCTTGCACGCGGAGCAGCGATTAATCTGTTGGCTGTGTAAGGGGAGAAGGATTTCTTGGGGGAAATGTCTCCCTGGATTTGGGTTGGTGAGCTTATTGCCTTGTTTCTGTTTGGTATATGGTTATGTTTCAGTGCGATCCCATATCAGCTGTTGCTCGAGGCACGACGATGCAGAGGAATGCGCAAGCAAGCCCTTAACCAATGCCAAGGTTGATCCATTGTCTGCTCTTACCAGAATCCAATTCTCCTCAATGCACAATTGAACATACAGTATTCATTTGCACTAGCCTTTCTGATGACAGTGCGTTCATTTCGGTTGTTCACCTTTAAGTTGTTCCAAATTTCTGAGATTATGATCTTATGCTGAGCTCGTTAGTGGGACATCAGCTAGATGGGAGTGTGATCTCGTGTTTAGCTTGTTCAGTAGGCTCTAGACAGTATTTGGACATCCTTTCTAATCTGGTTATCATGGCTTTTATTGCGGGAAAAAAATATCATGGAAGAGTAGAAATTTGTAAGATATATGAATGTTGATTCATTATATAGAACAAACAACACTGAATAATTTTTGTGGACATGTTGAAACTTCAGAAAGCATAGAACTTGCCTGCCCTATGTCCAACTAATAGTCGAATAGTGTCACTGTCAGACCAGTGATGCTCATTACCTTCCCTTTGAGCTGTGAGAAATGACATTTTAGTGAAATATTGGTAATTTTTTGCAGTACTGAAACGATGTCTTTGAGCTAGTAGGTGCACGAGTAACTAGCAACTTTGTGTTATATGTGATACTTGAAGACCATCTTTTATTAGTACGTTTTGCTTCCGTGTGTTATGATTATGTATCTTTTCTAAAGCAGGAAGAGGAAAAAAGCACTCCTTCGAGACGAAAATGTCTTGCTTGCCTATGTGCTGTGACATTAATCAGTGCATCAGGTCCAACAATGCTTACACCAAATGGACTCGCTTCGGATATGATGAACAAGCCTGCCGTGTGCCGGAATTGCAACGGTAGCGGTGCTGTAATATGTAAGAATTTTGCTCGGCTCGTTTTTCTTGCCAGTTGGCATGTCTTTGTTACAATGTGCAATGGTTTAAACCGTCTAAGTACTCATGATATATAAAAACGGCTAGCAGTTTTTTTACTCAATTATGACCAGTTATCGATGCCTGGTTATGTCATTAAGTAACATTCGAAAAGCTCATGATATAGCTCTGCATCTTTCAATATCTTGGAGCCATAATTCAACTCCAGCTCCATATAGGTGACATGTGTGGTGGCACTGGAAAATGGAAGGCCCTTAACCGAAAGAGAGCAAAAGATGTTTATGAATTTACAGAGTGCCCAAACTGCTACGGTAAGAACTTCAAGCTGCAGGTTCTTTCATATACATTGTTAGCATTATTTACTTTGGTTTGCCAGCGTACAAAATTTAGCATGCTTCTGATGATCAATGTCATGCAGGCCGCGGGAAATTGGTCTGTCCAATTTGTCTAGGAACTGGGCTGCCGAACAATAAGGGTCTTCTCCGGCGACCAGACGCCAAGAAGCTGCTCGACAAGATGTACAACGGCAAGATATTGCCCGATTCATAGATCGTCTCTTCGAATCCAGATAATACAATGATATTGCCAGACTCGTAGATCATCTATTCGAATCAAGATTATACTTTGATAGGATCGGTATGATACATTAGTCAGCTTCAGGATGTTGCTCAAATTCTCCTGTAATTCTTATTATATAGATTGCACATGACAGATTTATCATAAGAGTGTTACTGTGATTGCATAGCTCTCTGCAACATATTGACGAAAATAAGCTGCGCGTTAAGGCAAAGCATCAGAACATTCTCCGTGCAGCTTGTATGATGTCGCAGCAGCAGCAGATCTTATGATATGATCCTTCATAATCACGATATGATCAATGTTTATCTTTAGTTACTGTATTACGTTCTGCGTCCTTTGGAATTTCAGTCCAGCTCTGGATAAATACATCAACAGTAGCAGCAGTCGGAGAATCCAAACGTAAGAAGATCATTACAAAACAACAGTCCAAAGAACTAATAGCATAGAGTCAGATCTGATAACATGTCAATCAGCACAGGTCCGGGATTCGGATCCTAAGACTGGGGCGACAAAATCATATCATCATGCTCCAACGCAGCGGCTGAACTAACCATCTGAAGTTTCATTGCATGAACTGCAAGCTTCAGTAGGGATTTAGTTGGACTAGGTTATTGTTAGCATCGCAAGAACAGTGATTGCATCGAGCAAAAGATGATTTAAGGGAGGCAACTGTAGGACATCGGGATGCACACGCCGCACTTGAGACGGCGAGTGCATGATAACTTATTCCGGGCTTGCTATCGGCAACGTACAGCGCTGAAAACGCTACGGGATTGAGCGCATCAGAGACTCTAATTTGTTGCCTGAATCTCTAGCACGGGATGATAAGCTAGCGTGATCGAAACAAACAGAAAAAAAAAACAGTTCAAATCAGGCGAAAAAAAGAGAACGAAAACCAAATCGAGGGCCTCAGATACATCGGCAATTGTGAAACATCAAGCAACTCAGATGGTACGGACAATTGATCTCAAATCACAGGCCCCAAAAGAGATAAAAGAGGAAGAGATGGAACGCGGCGGCACAGGGAAGAACACGGCTCCCTCCGCCCTTCTCACGATCTCAGCTCGGGACCAGGCACTCTCGGCGCTGCGGCCATGGCGGCGGCTGGTGGAACTGGAGGGAGCTGGGGGGTGTGGGGCTCCTTATATAGTGGTGGCCTCTCAGCCCTAGGTCTCCTCCGTGTGTGGGCAGCCTGCAGGCCCATATATAGGATATCAAAGAAAGCCCAGCCCATACTACACATCTCTGATATACTCTGGCTGGCCATGGCCGGCATGAATCATTTGCTACTCCGTGTGTAGGCGCGCGATGGAAAGAGGGAAGGATGATGACTCTACTTTCTAGCCTTCCCGTGGGATGGAGAACGGACGCGTTTCACGGTGGAAGGAGGTTATGAACGCGCTGCGTGGTGGAAGGAGGAAAGGATAATAACTCTACTACTTCTAGTAGTAGAGATATAAGCTAGTGTTTCATGATATTCTCTTAAAAAAAACTGATGCTACTTTTTCAGGAAATTGCTTTCAAATGATTAGATTTTGATGGATGAAAATTTTAAGTTCTCGAATAACTGACGCAACTTTGGCAGATTTTGATGGATGAAAATGATTGAAAATTTTAAAATCAGATAGTAGATGTGCCAATTATTAAAGAACGGAGTACTCTAGCTTTTTTTTAAGGGTACTCGATAAACACACATACCTACACACTACACACATGCACATTCACAAACACACGCTAAAAGGCTAGATTAGGAGGCCTGAAACCTCCGGTGAAAAAAAAAACACACATCCCTACTAACACGTACATACGTATGCCTATCCTAATCCTATTTTTAGTCAAGGCTGCTCCAGAAAAACAGAAGAAGAAAAAAAGACGAGAAAAATCCCCTCACCCAGTTGGAGGCTAAATTAGATTAAAAGGCCTAGAGGCCTGAAACCTCCAGCGCACAGAAAACAAAAATGCTCACTAAGCGTGCATACATGATACCCTACTGTTCTAGAAAAGCAGCCTCAGAAAAAGACGAAAAAAAATCCCGCCTGCATGAGGTCCAGGAGTCAACTCTCGACCAGCCAGACGCATGACTGCGTCCCGAACAACTGCACTACGCGCAGTCCTCTGTGCTGATCTATTTTTAAGGTGAAAGAAACAATTTTGACTCGGAATCAGTTGCGACACTTGCTTGGTAGGAATACAACAAAAAAAATTCAAATACGGTCGCACACTTTGGGTAATTTGGTCTGATCAAACGCATAAAGCCAAACGGTGCAAGTTCAGGACACTACAGAAGCATCAACAATCAACTAACATAGCAACAGATTAAAGTTAATCAATCATCAGTTGCTGATGAACAGTTCGAAACACAGATGTTTGTTCTGCTACCCCGTAATATGCAAAGTTTGTGTCTAACATTGAATAAACCGCGACAGCAAAACAGGGATAAACTGTGACAAGGTAAGGCTTGACTTCCTGAAAAACAGAAATCCAGCTCAAGAGTCAAAGTACTGCTTTAGATTCCGAAACCAAACACTCCACGAATCCTCTGGAAGATGAGTTCTCTCCAGCCTCGCTCCGTGTTCTCCACCACAGTCGAATTTCCATATCTGAAGTCAAGAGATGACCACACAGAAAATTTAGGTGCATGAGCAGTTTGGCAGATTTGAAATTGAAGGAGCAAGTGACAAGGAATAGGAACATACCTGTCTTCCTCTGGTACATCAGTTTGTCTGAGGCTTATGACTGTAACTCCTGATTCGGGCTCATCAAACACCAACCTAACCTGCACAGTTCAATTTTTCACTTTTTAGAGGACCCTGCTTCAACAGTTATATAGGCAGCGTCTATAAATTACAGACCTTGGCTTCACATGAGCAAATACATCTCTCTCGAATAACATTCTACATAAATTCACTGGAAACAGAAATTAACAAGACAAGAATATCACCTAGGCTAACTACATCAGGCTTCAAGGAACGACACTAGTCTGATCAATCACCAGTGTTATACTATATAGCAAGGAAATATAAATGCCAACATGACTTATTTGGGTAAGGAGTGGTTTGCAACATAAGACTTTTCGTACATATGAAGACATTCTGCTAGCTAAAACTCATATATCAAAGGTAAGATTGACCTCCATTGGCCCAAGGATTATATATTTATATGAATATGTGCAAAAACACCTACTTCTAGGTAAAACTCATATCAGACAAAATAAGGAGTTAAGGACTAACTTGTATTCACTTGGTCAGTCATTACATATGGCTAGCATACTAATTACAGGACCAGGATTGTAAATCCTTGAATAGACCAGTACTGTTAAGTCATATGGTAACCCGGTTTTAAGAACACCAGTGTGAACTATGAAGATCTGTGTATGGCTCCATGCTACCAAATGAAAATACCTGGTACCAGCCTATAACTACAATTACATGCTTCCACAATGTAAACAGCTGACTGAAATGTTGCAAAGTCACAGCAACCTCAAATGCTAAATCAGAAATGACATGCTCAAAAAAGGGAATTTGATAAAGTCAGTTCCCACCTCCATCATCAATGTTTCGCATTTAGGAGTTCAAATGGAATTAGGAAGATAACTACTCCCTCCATCCCAAAATTTTGTGTTTGTCCTAAGTTAAACTATCCTAACTTTGACCATGTTTTGTAGAGAAAAGTATTAACATCTACCACATCAAAGAAGTAAACTATGAAAATATATTTCATAATGAATCTAATGATGCTCATTTGATATCATAAATATTGTTGTTTTTTTCTATAAATTTGGTCAAACTTAGAATAAACATAGAATCCCTTATATTTTCGACAGAGGGAGTAACAAATTAACTACCAAAGACTATTGCTTAGACCATAGAATTCAAATGGAATTAACCAGTCTTTTTGGCTTATTCACCGGATTATTGCCAGTGATTATTTGCTCCACACTTATAAAAATATTTTTTTTCTCAAAACACTTTTTTTACTGCATCGCTTAGACCACTTGTTCTAATATTGGTTTAAGTTTATTTCTCAAAATATTTAATTTATTCCTATGATTAAGTAAATAATCTAGTGAACAATTTGTTTCAAACACAACCTAATGTTGGGGTTGGGACTATCGTGTGACATGCTCAAAATGGGGCATTGACAAAAGTTAGTACCCAACTGTGATGAGTTCAAACGGACTTAGGAAGAGAACTAACAAATTTAATAGCTATATAGCTGTGATATTTCATATTTAGGAATTCAAATGGAATTAGGAAGAGAACAAACAAATTTACAACCTACGAAGCTGCAATGTTTCAAAATTAGGAGTTTGAATGGAATTAGGAATAGAAGTAACACATTTAGTACCTACGATGCTAAGAATAAGGTTGGGAATGGGACTATAATGGGAGATCAGTTAGTATCATTGTTCCCCCACCAAACAGATTGGCAGTCCCTAAATGTAGGCCTAATTTTATTCAATTTCTAAGACTAATCAAATCTCCAAAGTTTCTAAGGTAGATAAGCTTTCAACATTTCAGTGGTTTTCACTTGGGTGAAATTATGGCATCCAAACCTTCCTATCTAACATTACATCACAGTGGGCTAATATAAAATGGATTTAACCGCAAGATCAAGTGATCATGTAGAGCATAAGTAAATTATCCACCAATAGCATCAGGCTCTTACCGTGGAGTGCACGCCGTCTGGCCAGCTACCAAACCGCCATTTCTGCACGATCAGCTTCCCTTCCTGCAACTCCTCGTTTACGCCGCTAATTGACCCATCAAAGAGGCTAAACTGCCCTCCAACCTCTCTGCTTATCCTTGCATTGCTCTGCGTGAACCCCTTCCATCTGTTCTCATCCATCAATATCTCATATATGTCCTTGGCACGGCAGTAGAACTTCTCTGTCATCTCGATCGACTTGAATCCTTCCTTGTCCTTCCCTTTCGCCTTCTTTTCCTTAGCCGCCGGAGCCTCCTCCTCCTTTGATGCAGGAACAGGGGCGGCAGCCGTACCACCGGCCGCTACAGCCGGCTTGGTTGGGGTCTTCTTGGAATCTAGCTCATCCTTAGCCGGGCCGCCCTTCGCCATGGCGGCAACATACTCCCGGATCTTCTCGAGGACGAGAGGCTTGCCCTTGGTGAGGAAGGCATCCTTGGCGCGGCGCGCGAGGGGCCCGTCCTCGCCGCGGACGGTGACGCGGAGGTCCGGGTCCTCGTCAGCGTTCTCGTCGGCGAGGTATGGAACCTCTGCGGCCCCGGAAACCTTGACGGCCCCGGACTCCGTGGTCGCCTCGGCCTCCCATGAGAGTGTGAGGGAGAGCTCGTACCCCGGGATGACCTTCCCCTTGCGGATGTTGACGTAGGCCTCGCCGTCGAGCTTGTCGAGCGTGGTGGTGCGGAGGGTGAGACCGCCCTCGCCGGAGAGGACGGGGAGGCCGGCGAGGAGCGAGGAGAGCCGGGCCCGGGACCACTCGAGGCAGTCGCGCTCCGCCCAGTGCCAATTGTGGACGTTGGTGCCGTCGGCGCGCTCCTGCACGATCCACCGCGCGTCGCCCTCGCCGTACTTCGCCATGGGAGGGGAGGGGGAAGGTGGTGGGGAGGAGGATTAGGGTTTGGTCGGGGCTCGGGTTGGTGCGTCTCGTCGCCCTTGGATCTGCGCGTGGGGTGGGAGGTGGAGATCGGAGATAGGTGGGGAGGCTTTAGAATTGGGGCAGCCGCTGCTTCTGGATGGTTCGGTTCGGTTCGGTCCGATGGTCGTGGACTTGGAATAGTCTGGCAGTTCAGGGGCAAAAGAAAGGGAGGGCTTCTGGAAGGTTCTACTTCTACTTGTACACAGAATATTTGTAGTTTTGTACTGGTTGCCTGTTTGAAAAACAAGTTCAGTGCACCCTTCACTTTAGGTCATATTTAATAACAGGATATTACGATTGCCATATTTTTACTTAACACTGTATATAATCATCGAAGTTTGCATTTTAGAGCCTACCCTATGCTAATTAAACTTGATATATTTATTTAAGTTGAGATTATTAAATTTTTAACCACACTATGATAAGGTTAAGAGAATCTTACCACACTTTTCTAAATTATTGAAAGAAAATCTTGCTATAACCGTAACTAAAACTAAATAGCTGTTAAGTTGCTTAACCTTAGATAAAAAATTATGATAAAATGTGACAAACAACCCAACACTCTTAGATTAGATTAAGGTTGACAACTTGTACTGTTATGTTGCCATGTGAGTAGTAGCTGGACTGCTCATGGGGAGAGGAATTGTGTGGTATCACACAGGTAGGGTGTGCAGCCAATGGTGGCAAGGGTTCTAGTATAGCTTACTCGACGATGGCAATGATGTGGGTTCCAAGTGGCGCGTTGCCCACTCGGCAGCATCAACAGTTCTAGGGTTTGGTCAATTGCTCAGCTGTTGACTTCTCCACTCAATCAGTTGCTTTTCTATCACCTATGATAGAAGGTGAAATGACTTTGATTCATATAGAGGGGTGAATGTATAAACTTTTAAATTTGAAATACATTGACAATGAAAATTAGACTTCCATCCGAAGTCTCTAGTCCTACGGTCTAGGGTATTCAAATCAATCGACAGAAAAACTAATCCAAAGTTTACAGTTATATAGTCCGGAGATTTTAGACCTTTTTTAAAATATCCAAGAGACATATAAAGGAGGTGAACCCTAAGGGTTGGGGAGAAAGTAAAGAAAAAAAATCAAACAGAATATAAAAGATAATGGAAAGCTAGGAGACAAAATAATTTTTCACTAAAGTTTGAATCAAACGATTCTACATCTCTATTGAGAAGTTACAAAGAGCCAGATTTCTTTACATCTCTTACCTAACCAAGTTTAACCTTAGAAACTAGTTTGGTATTCAAACTTTCACCAAAATGTAGCCCTTAGTCCAAAACAACCACCAAGATCTTCATTATTATACCGTGCTATCACTTTCTATAGAGCTTACTATACCAAATCAACTTTTAAGAAAGAACTTAGAAATTCACTAGTATATATCTTTTCTTGCGGAGGTGAGAAAGACCTTCACAAACGTTCCGGACGATTCATACATTGAATCCTCACGGACAATATCTAATCGTCTAGAATGTGATCCTCTAAGAGTAACAAGCTTGAGTCTTTACCGATGTTGATTTACAAGTGCTCACACTCCAACCTCTCACAAATAACCCAAAAATCACTCCCAAAGTGTGAATTAGACTCTAGATCCAAGAGAGTAGAGTGTGGAACCTTTAGAAAACTTTTAGAAGTGAAATAGCAATGAATAAGCAACCAACCCCTCAAAAAGGGTTGATGGGATTAAATATCCACCTCTCTTAAAGCTAGCCGTTACTTATAGAATTTAAACTCCAGAGTCTCTAGACAGAATATCCTGGTATGCCTTTTGGCCTATATAGATATCTCAGTTCGAAAACTCTAACCAAACAGTCCGAAAACTCTAAATAGTACTTAGCTTCAAGAAGAAGAGGTTTAGCATGTATGTTCTAAACTTGTAGAGACTCTGGACAAGCCTTTCTTTCAGACAGAGAGCTCAGTCCGAAGACTCTAACTAAAATGTCCGGAGACTCCATGCCAATTTCTCTATTTGACAGAGAAATATGTTCACAAGTTTTTACAAAACCTAAACACAAGCATTTAAAATCTTAGGAGAGAAAAACCAAAACTCTAAGATATACGTGATACGAGTATTAGCTCATCTAAACTTAAAAATTTTATTGAACACTTACTTCTCGAGCAGATTAAACTTGAACCTCTATTAATACTTGTCCTAAGGAAAAAATAAAATTATATTTTCATATTTTTATCTTTTTCTTTTTAGAGGTTCTTATTTTAAATAAAATAATCTACGGATTAGTGCAAAATTTTTAATCATATTTTTCTTTTTTTTCTATTACTCAAGATCTAGATACACTTTTAGAAGCAACATGAGTTGTGTACATCAATAGCGCCTAGAGTTGCAGGCAACATAGACTTTCTTATGCTTGATACTTGAAAGGATTTAGAAGGAAATCAAATAGAGAAGTAGCTGAAATTGTTGATTTAATTTACTAGCTACCTTGTATACGTATCGAAAACCCTAGGATGTTTGTATATTGTGTGTTTCTCCACCTCCCTTTCCTCAGTTCAGTCAGTTGTACACTCAACTTGCAGAGGACAAAGAAGATAGCTGCAGAAGCAGGATGAGCTGTGAGTGAGCCTGGGAATGTGAAGCTGAAAGTGGGAATGGCAAGTGGTGGTGATTTATAAACACTGTCTGCCTGCAACCACCAGACGAAGAAGTTGTGCCCCTCTCTAGAGTGTATAGGGTATATTTTAGTTTCTGAATGAGTCCCGTCGCTAGAGTGCATAGTGTATACTTTAGTTTCTGAATGAGTCTGTTTACTGGATGCACCAATGCTTCTTACAATTGTTTACGGAATGAATCAGTTTAGTTTCTGACTTTCTGAATGTATGCATAAATATGGTTGCAACCATCTCGTAAGATGGAGCTGTCAGTAAAGGTGGAAAGCATGGTAATAACATGATAATAGGTTGCTGCTCATATGTCTTGGGCCAACGCCAACATGGCGGCCCAATTTGTGAAACTGTCCAAAGTGGAAAGCAAGGTAATTATATGTGGTGTTAAGTAAATAGATGAGCTTAACGCTGATCCAATATGAACCTTGGTCAATAAAGTGGTGTAGACTGAAATTTATAGCATTAACTACTAAAATATTGGAGCTATATGAGCTGGACGTAAGAGAATAAATACATTACTCCAGGGAGTTAACCTTATTTACTTATAGGAAGATTGAGAAGGAGAGATGTTTTTCTTTACATGTAGGATCCACTTTATTTCCTACCATACCTATAAACATTATGATGTTTGCCACAACAGCACAATTAATACCACCTACGATTAGTCCCATCTATATGCACTCCTTGGGTATTATACGTTGACATTGTCCTTATCCTTTTTGTTGTCTTTATGTTAGTAGGTGATCTCTTATGTTTTTTTTTGGTGATCTTTTATGTTAAGGAAATTATCGTGCATCATTTGGTTATGTAATGGTGATGGAGAAAATTCTTATGTGCACATTGATTTTTTTCTCAGTCCCTTCTATACCTCCGAATTTTATCTCATCTCTTATATGTCCTCAAATTTTTATTTTGATATCTTCTCTTCTGTACCTATTCCATTACTTAAAATGACTATATTGCCCCTATCTCTAGTACTTATGTGCTATCTTACTGGGAAAAATACAGTAGTAAACTTGAAAAAAATATTCATTTGTAAAAAACCAAAGAAGGTAGAATTATTTGACCACAAATGTAAAAACTAAAATTTGAAAGTTTTAAATGAATTTCAAACCAAGTTTGATGAGATTAGGACAATATTTTCACCAAAATTTAGACCAAATAAAAATAATTATGGTTTTTAATTTCTCAGTGAAACTAATGTATGGATTTAATCATTTTTTAATTTGGTTGAATTTTTTTGTTTTTACAAATTTGGCATCAAATAATTCTGTTTCATTTGATTTTATTATAAAGCAAAAAAATTCACGTTGAAACTTATCTTTGAAATAGATTATACATGAGTATAAGAGAGGAACATTATTGTTATTTTAGAAAAAAAAATCTAACAGTCAATACACGATCAACTAATGGGTATAGATGAGATCATAATAAAAAATCAGACACACATATATATAAAGGATTGAGGGAAAACTTATGTGCACATAGCAATTTTTCCTGAGATAACTAGTTTAGTCGTTGAATAGTAGAGGGAAAAAACTCGGAGAATTAAAATGTCGCCAAATCTGATCATAACTTCCGGAAAACAAAAAGAAACGACGCCTGAGAGATTCGAACTCTCGCGGGGAAACCCCATGTACTTAGCAGGCACACGCCTTAACCACTCGGCCAAAGCGTCGGCTATGCCACGATATGACGAGAGATTTTAAAAGTAATAATAATCAGCATTTTTCCACAACCAGCACGAAGTTTATTTAGTACAGTATTTTACCGAAAATCTGGATACCGTAGCCTGTACGACCGGGCCAGGTACTTGTAATGTCGGGCCCATGTCCCGCGCATCCGATGTCTAGGGTTCCAATCCAAAGCCCCCACTCTCAGCCTGTCAGTATCCCCATCCTGCTAAAGCTAAGCCCCGCAATCAAAGCTCAAGGAATCATCGTATTTTGCCAAGCGTCAGGTCATATATTACAGAGTCACACAGGCTGACCGAGCTAAAAAAAAAAAGAGGAGAGGATAGTTTGGGGTGCACACTGCACAGGAAATTTTGACTGGAGTGATACATTCTGGGTATTAGAGCGCAAATGGTCCATTGTTTATGGTCTATCAAAGTTTCAATTTCTGGGTTCTTAGTACCGAGAGAGAACCTGACTCGGCAAGTTTAGCCTGCATCTAAATCCTCTGTTGTAATGCAAAGAATAACTGTTGCAATACTAAAATCAGTATGCTATAGTGATTACGCAATAATACCAATTGCTGTAGGTGCAGTGTATACTTTTACCGGTGTCGCGTAGAAAGTACTATAGCAGCACTTCTATCATAGCCATCCTTTCCAAATCTAATGGTGAAAATAGCCGGCAGATACATATCCCCATTCATATATACTGGGATCCCAATCCATTTAGCTTGGTCCCAAGGATAAAGAAGGAAACTTATTTTTAGCATTCGGACAGAAGAGTGAAGAATGGAGGATCCTTTAGCTAGCCAAAATGACCAAATAATGCTAAAAGTTGAAATAAGGGAACTTTGGATGTGTTAGAATTAGCCTATTTGTTTGAGTTATGGATTAATAGATTATACACCCTCCATTCAAAAAAATCAACTTCATACGTGTGTCCAAATTCTTTTTACCATAGAGGGAGTAAGCCGTAACAAATTTTGAATTTTTAAACTGAATTTAGTGTGTTCCTTTCGTCACAGAGCTTTGATTGTTTTTAGAACTTTCACTCACCTTTGATTTTTTAGAGCTTTTCTATGAGTATATTTTTCATTGTTTTGTTTGCTTGTCTTTGGCTTGGAAGTTGAAGTCTTTTTTAAGTATATCAACAATTCCATAGCTTAAGCTTACCCCCACGATGATATTCTCCAACACATGGGCATTATAGATTAGGTAGGTCAACGAAGTATTTGTCAATAAACTGGCTATTAACTAATGGTTTTTCTTATTGATCTATGCATAGGTAAAGGTATATCGTTGTGAGTGCTTATCAGCTACATGCAGCCCACTCTTCGCTACGAAGAAGCATCGAAGATGTTTATACTGACACATATCAAATTTTTAATATTATATATCATGATGTCCCATTATTTAAAGGAAAAAAGTCTATTTAAATCGATGAAGAATGAAACTGATATTCTATTAACCAATTTAAATAATCCTCTAGAGTGGTTTTATAAGTTATTTTGGTCATGTGGATGATGATGTGGTAATAGTATTACTTATGTGATAGACACATTAGTCCATTTGATCTAAGTTAACCTAACCATTTTATTTCTCTCACTGATGGGCGAACCTAAGAATTACATATTAATATAAATGTATCTATTTTTCAAGCTACTATGCTGGTTAAAAAAAATAGATAACACACTCCATTGCCATGTCATTGTCCACGTTATAGCCCACATGGTCAAAACCACTTATCGAACCATTGAGATTATTTGAACCAGTTTAAATACTTTAGGTATCGGTGACATGGAATCAGGGTTCCTACCACCGAGGGCAGGAGAAGGCCTGACGCCATGTCATCACACTCTTGAATGTTAGGGGTTGTCACGAGTCGGCCCTAGACAGGACACATGGCCCCTGAATCCAGCGACGTAGTGGACCAACAAATGGAATCAAGGAACTATGGACTTGTACCCATGGGCACAAGCTCAGCAACCCTGTTGGTGCCCATTCGGGCTCTTGCCATGTGGTCTATACATAAAAGGGGTTTTGAGTGGACCGCACTTGAGCTCGGGAGGCTACTATGTGGTTGCTACGGTTGCCCTTGCATTTAATGCAATAGACGAGACATGTTGCTCTACCTTGTCCCCATGTCCTTTCCATTAAAAGCGATGTGATGTTTATCTACCCGTTAAAACTTGAGGCATGGGGACAAGATAATGACTAACTCACCTACCATCCGTCTTGTCAAGGTATTGTGTGACCCATGCACCCCTACCAGGCGAAATGAGATGACAAGTGGCATGTTTGGCAACCGTGTTGCCCACTCGGGCCCACTACTCTTTGTCCACTTCACCGACACACTAATGAGCAAGCCCTGCGGTGGCACATGTAAGATGAAACCGGCTCCAACGTGCTTTTCCTCATAGACGGATGGAATGAGAAAGGAAGAAACCAGCCGATTAGATAGTGCAAACCAACCATCTGTACATGGGGGCCAGGTCCCATACCATAAGTTCAGTCATGTGGCGCCCTTATCGTATATGGGGGGACCTAAACCATGAGAGAGGATCGAAACATTTTGCACACACACGAAGGCTAAGTTGTGTAAGCACTCTTTCCACCAAAGAAATAACAATAACATAATGGATTAGAGTATTACGTCCTCGTGCAGCCTAAACATGTATATTCCCTTTGCATCCGCTTCCTCTTGCTTTGATCCTTGTGAACTTCAATGTCACTAATCCCCGGCCGAACTCACAAAGGGAATAGGTAGAATACCTCTTTTCATACTTTAGGAGGTAAAGTGGACGAACTATAGTATTTCAAGGGTTACGTAGACTTTTTTGTTGTTTAAAATAAGATAAGCCTATAGAGAAAAAAATCCTTAAAAAGATATATATTATGAGCAAAGCAATAGAATTTTTCTAGCAAAAAAGTAATAATAGTTCACTATGCATATCTTAATGAGTGGATTTTAAGTGTGATCATATTTTCTTACCAAAGTTTTAACTTGGATCTCCTTATGGGCCTCATTTCTTTACCCTTTTTTTCCACTTATGATCCCATTTCCTCATCATTGCTTTTATCTTCAAGTATACGATGAACATCTGCATAGCTGTAGAGACAAGAAGAGTGTGGCCATGGAGAAGATCGTGGAGCCATATTGAGCCTAACCTTGGCTCCAATGTGAAACTAAAATGTAAGAAAAAAGGGTCTAAAATGAAAATACAAAATAAAGTGGATCCAAAGTAAAATTACCTGCTTAATCGATGACTCTAATAGTCAGTTGAAACTCTCTTAGAGAGGAATGGACTGGAGTGCTTTAATTTTGGCAAACCAAAATAGAAAGTAATTCACTCGACGTGCTTAATCAATGACTCCGGCAGTCACCTTAACCATTCTCTTGAGATTTGATTGCTTGTGAGACGGTGTTTTCGGTGAGGAGCTACGGTTCGGTGGTTAACAAGCCACTGATTGGAGGCGACTAGACCGGAGTGTTTTCATCAATGATACATGTGGGCTAAGCCATCCCCATCCCAAGCGATGAAATTCAATGATTCACTCTTTTAATTAGCAATGCCCACAAATAGACGGATCGACCCACACACAATAAAAGAATTAGTAACATATCATACAATAAACTTGATATTTATGATTAGTAATAGTCACTCGTAGCACATGGAACATTAGACACAAAGACAACCATAAATGTGTCATTTCCTATATTTTTTTTAAGAAAAGAAACATTAGCGAGCTGTATGTACACAATCTCGAGAATATATTGCAAATAATAACCTATAAAAACCCATGCAGAATAAATAAAGTCAATAGATAAACACAATTTGTCTTGGAGGGTCATAGTATTTGTCTACGGTGAGAAAACGTCACGTCTCAAACCCATTTGATACTCACCCGATATCATCAGCAATACCTTACAACCATATTATAAGCAAACGTTGCCGCTATCCTCTAAAGTGTACCGTACAAATCATCCTGATTACCCCCACCGTATGCCACAAGCTATATGACGTACAAACAAGAAACTCCCCGTATACACCACTACTGAAAACAAGATTATTTTTGGGACAGCTACCGAGCACGCTCGGGCTGTCGATACATACGACGGGCCTTCGGCTTTTCGCTTTGCCGGCCGTGCTGCGCGACAGCCCACTCATCCAGCCGACGCACGCAATACGCCAGTGGCGCGCGCACGCGCCTGCGCCGATCGATCGCCTTGCTAAAAGACCGCACGGTGCGCCGAAAAAAGCGAAAAACCTCAGCGGAAGCGGCCGACACTAATCCATCCGCGCGGCGGCCGAGGAAGGAGACGAGGCACAACAACCCCGCCCCCCACCCAAAAAAAAAAGAAAAAAACAGAGAGAGAGAACGCAGAGGGGGAGAGAGAGGGACGAAGCGACGACCCGCGGACTGGAGTCAGGCAGGCGGAGGCCTCCAAGCGGAGGAGCGCGAGGAACCAAGCATGCCCGCGTCCTCCTCCCCTCCTCCCTCCGCCGACGACGAGGCGGTGCCGCTGTTCTACTGCTACGAGTGCGAGACCACCGTGTCGCTGCCCCCGCCGTCTCGGCGGCTCGTCTGCCCGCGCTGCCGCAGCGGATTCCTCGAGGAGAACCCTAACCCTCCGGAGGTGTCGTCCCCTCCCCCGCCGCCTCCCCCTCCCCCCGGGTTCCTCTCCGACTCGTCCTCCGACGAGGGCGGGGACCTGGACCCCGGGATGGGAATGGACACCGCCGCCACGCGCGAGTACCTCACTCGCCTCCTCCACCACCACCTCTACGACGAGCCCTTCGACGTGCCGTCCGCCGCTGCCGCCGCGATGTCCGCGCTACAGCAGAGCGGGCACCACCACCACCAGGGCGGGGGCGAGAACGCCCCCGCGCTAGCCGCGTCCATCGCTGCGCTGCCGACGGTCGAGGTGCCCGAGCCTGCCGCGGCCTGCGCCATCTGCAAGGACGACCTCCCCCTCGCCGCCGCCGCGCGTAGGCTCCCCTGCGGCCATCTCTACCACTCCGACTGCATCGTGCAGTGGCTGGAGATGCGCAACTCCTGCCCCGTCTGCCGCTCCCGTCTCCAGTGCGCCGACCCCGAGGAGGCGGCGCCGTCGGACCAGGGCCCGCCGCCCATTCGGATCACGATCAGGCTCACCACCAACCATCGCCGCGTCCGCGCCAACAATGATGCGGCTCCCCCGGTTGCGGCGTCGCCCACCCAGCTCGCGCAAGCGGTGACTGGGGAAGGAGGTAGTGGACCTGCGAATAGCACGGAGACTGTGTCGTCTGAGTGGCCACCGGCCTCTGAGTCCGATGCTGTCATGTCAGATGCCCGCGAGGGCCAGAGATTCTTCGATTGAACCAGAGCTTAGAGATGCAGGTATGTCAGTGGCAACATTTGTTTTTTGACTTTGATGTTTAGTTTTTGTCCTGGTAGTATAAATTGGATTGCTTAGTGAACAAATCTCTTGTAGTGAAGCTGGCTAGAGTATGCAGGCAAGGCTGTTGCAGAATTTCCGTGAACTTTGGTGTTTGATATGTATCCCTGAATCATGAATTGAATTGCTTAGGGAACTGCTAAATTTTAGCTGGAATTGCTGTTGGCCTGACTTTTGGTCAGTTATTATGTCGTTCTTAATTGCATTAAAGATCTTGTTTGCACATCATGTTGATTATATGTTACATTCCCATTTTTATCTAGAGTCCAATTGATTAGTGATCACTGAACTTTAGACTTTGCACATTGAAACATAATGTGCTAGTCTCATTTGGTTAGTTCTACACTAGCAATTGGTTCATAGAATAGGGTTTTAAAAATTGTTGATTATGCATGTTTAAGGAGATACTTTGACTCTTTGAGTGTGTGGGAAGGATTTTTTTAGTCATAAACCTACAGAGTGTTTTTCCAGAAATGCAAAATGTTACTTGGACGTTTTTATCAGGTATATTTAATTGCTAATATTTTAAGATGTTGGGTTACTAATGTCCTAGTATTGATACTTGTCACAATTGTTCTCCTGGTGGTTTGTAATCACTGGCTTACCATGACTAAAAATATTGAGCAAGTTATCTGTTTGGAATTTTTGCTTTATCTACGGTCACTGTGTATAAGACAAAAAAGGGATTTCCTTCTTTCCCAGTATTTGCTATGTAATACAGTGTTTTAATATATCAAAGACTTAACATGTAGAAGTCCACTATTGGTTTGTAAACTCTTGGTGGACTTAAATTTTGGTACTGTACTGAAGACTATTTCCTATACATTTTCCAAGTGCCAAAACCAGGGCAAATTATCCTATCCATGAATGCATCCTGGTTCTGTCCTAGCTGCCACCTTGGGAATTAGGATCTTTGCGGCTTCTCTAGTTCTCTCTTCTGGCATGGGACACATCAGCCAGCCAATCTTTTCTTTGTAAATAGTTTACAAATGGTTTGTAGTTTGGGACCAACATTGAACTTATCTCAGAAGTTAGAATTGAGGGACAAAAAAAATTGAAAATACCTTTCCGGTAAAGCTTTCCTCCGTGTTGCATTGCTTGAAAATGTTGAGATGTAGCATTTCTTTCAGGAAATCTTTCTGAAACAAAGCGAAGCTAACAAAGTTGATTAGGATGAAATTGTTTATAAACCAGTGTGATTAATAGCCTATAGAAATTGGCACATTGCCTATCAGAATGGTGATGTTTTATGTGTCTTCTAGTTGATTTCCATTAGCTAATCAACTTTAATCTGGGGGCATTTGCAGTCCCCTTTTTTAAAGATGAAATGTAGATGAAGGCTGATGGATAATGGATTAATTATAAGGATCAATTAACTGGTGTTCTACGGATTGCTTGGCATGATTATCTATTATTTGGTTAATGTGTTTGTCAACAAGGCTGAAGAAGTAGGTTTTACAGGGCTGAGGTTTGACCAATGTTCTTTTATGAGGAAGGAACTAACTTGAGCTAACCCCTTCACATTCATTCTAAAATATCTTGGTACTTGTTTGTTAGTTTGTTCCCACTTCCATCTTTTTTCTTTCACATGCTTCCTTCTCCTTAACAATTTTCCTCTTACCGTGCATTCAGCTACTCACTCATACATGTGCCTTTCTTACTTTATTACGGTTAAGATCTAGGACACCTAGTTGTTTGTACTATTCCCTGCTTATGGCATGTAGATTCTGAGAGAATTACTCAGTTCATGGAAATGAGCAGCCATATTGTTCATGTCATATAAAGCACTCTATTTCAACCAAGGATAAAAAATGCTTGTCTGTTTGATTCTATTTGGAAATCATAACTGGGGGCATTCGTCAAGTTGTGAAACTAATAGGTTCTGTCGCGTTTGATTGAACTGATAGATCAAAAAGAATAAAGTGTAAGTACTTGCTTCTTAATGCACCATTTAGTGGCATCTGTTTTGACTCTTCTATCAAAGAACCTCTCTTGAGTGACCTTGTTGGTGCTGTATATGAATATTATTCCTTAAAGCTTACAAAGTTTTCCACTTGTGCTCATATTGTTATGCCATTTCGTGCCCATCTCAGGTGATAAGGTATATGCTGTTAGCTGTCAGCCAAGAAGAGTAGAAAGAAGGCCACCATATGCCTAGTCCTTACAGGTTTCTGCTTTTGCTTGAGCGAGTTGCCTCAGCAAAAGTACCTTTCTTGCTGGATAAAAGCTTCTTGATAGACGGTTGAATTAAGTTGTCCTATGCAGAGACCAAGGGCATCGTCGCATTGCTTCTCAATACCTTGTACATTGGTCAAACATGTTTCTTTTAGCAATAAATATGTATACTTGGTTGTGTTTGTACTTCACCCGTTACTCTTCAACTTGACATGTATTGGCAGGATATAGATGGGAACCTACTGGAGTCTCCAGTTCAATCCACTCTGTTGATGAATGATGAAGCAGTCTTGGTCTGAATGCGTGGTAGGCTGAGATTGGCTAAACAAATATTTGGTACCCGATGATGCATCTCTCACTGATTCTATAGCTGTTTGATTAAAGCTGTGGCATCTCATGGAATTAACCCAGAATCCCCAACAGACCATGGTACTGCGGCCAAATCACCATGGAATCAGGCATACGTCATGGTACTGCGACCAAATCGCGCATGCCTGATTCCATGGTGATTTGATCGCAGTACCATGATCTGTGGGGATTCTGAGTTAAGTATTTTTTGCTGTCTAGTGCATCTTGTTTTGCGTGATAACAGCGCTGTGAAAATGGGCAAGAGAACAGTTGCGAGGTGCTAGGGCAGGGGGTACATGGCATTATGGCAACCGCCTTATCAGAAGGTAGTGATGATGTCTAGTGCATTGCTGTAATGGTAACTGTAGCGTGGGTGCAATTCATGGCCACACAGCTGAAGCTGCGCAAAGGGCCTTGCCTGCAAATGTCATTCTCTGAAGCAATTTGGCTAATTACCAATTTGGCTATGTTTTTTTAAAGTTTGCTAATTTGACTCTTATTTTCGAAAACAAAGTGACCGTCTAGCCATATTTTAATCACACCGTTAGGATTGGATATAGAAAAAAAATTAGAAAATGGAATTAGAGGAGAAACAAGGTGGAAATGCTCCCAGCATTTTAACAACATATACTTCTTTGCCTCATAAACACATGCGACTTTGTTCTAGGGCTTCCATGGGCGGCGGTGATGGTGGCAGCGCATGGTGACCAGCTTGCTGGGCGGAGGGGGGCAGGGAGGCTTGTGTCATGGGTGCTCGTCGGCACCAGTCGCGGCGAGGCGTAGAGGGAGGCGTGAGAGCATACTGGCGCCAGATGACCTGTAAGGAAGGAGGCCAACACACAGCGTGAAGCGCAGAGGAAGGCATGCGGTGAGCTACTCGTTGGACGAAGGGAGGCGCGGGAGCTCGCCGACGCCGGTCGCGGAGGGAGGCGCAGGAGCTTGCCGGCGCCGTGCGCCGTGCGCCCTGCGTGGAAGGAGGCTGGCACCCTAGGCTAAAGGAGGCCCGGTGCACGAAGGAAGGACGACGCACGGCGAGGGCGCGCCCGGAGGGAGGGCGTCGCACGACGTGGAAAAAGGCAGAGCTCGCTGGCACGCATACGCTACGGTGGTCAGCTAGCTAATTGTTGCGTGTGATTCTATTGGACATGTATGTGTGTTGTGGGCGATGAATATGTGCTTTGGGATTGATTTTGATAGGCATGACTTAACTAGTCTTAGTTTTTTCTTTAAGCCCACAAATTTAGGATGGATGCTATCAAAATTTGGGATTACTTATATTAAAGTTTATTCATAATATTGTTAAATTTGTCAAAAATACTTAAAATCTAAGTCAATTTAGTGAATAAAAAAGATAAATTGGTGTCAAATGAGTAAAGGTATAAATATCATTTTTTTAAGGAGTTAACGCTGTTAGGTCCTCCTTAAAAGGAGGCTCAGACCTGATCTTCGTTTTATAAAAAAGAGAGTTAAATGAGTAAACTTTTAAAAAGGCCAAATTAGTAGTTAGCCAGCTGACCTACAGAAAGTATTCTTTTACGTTTGATGGGCATTTTCAACAGATGGAAATTTCAGTTCAGTGATATTACAGTATGCTGTAATGATGCTCAATGCCAACACCACAATCAGAAGCAAGATGCTCGCAACTGCTGGTTTCCTCTTTGAACCTCTTTTCTTTTCATCGACACAGAAAGCGATTACATGTATATTGCATAAGCTCCAACTACCACTAGAAATCTTTTCATTGACTTCCAGTCTTCAGCATGCGAGCTGAATCAGACAATAGCACTACAAAGGAACTAGAGGCCGAATGCTGAATTGGAGCCAAAGCTAGTAAGTCCATAAGTGACAATGATATTCACTCGAAACTTCCTTTCATGACAAATTGGTCAGGCCTGGACGGCAAGGACGATGGAAAAGGGTGACCCCGATGAGTAACGATAGATAATGGCACGGTTTGAATTTTAGAAAATTTCAGTAGTATATAGAAGGTTTTACAAATAGTAATATTAGTTTTTTCAACACAATAAATTTAGAAAATTTTAGTAGCGTATAGAAGGTTTTACGAATAGTAATATTAGTTTTTTCAATACGGTAAAATTATGATGATATGAATTCAATTAACCCGACTAACCAAAGCAATCTACAACTGCTTGCACATTAGTGGATCCTATCCGTCCATTACTTACAAACAGACGACGCCTTCCGAGAGTCATTCCTAGCCTGGCCGTTTGCAAGCCGGAGGTTTCTCTGGAATCTGTCAAGTGAAAGCTCACCGGCTGTTTTAAGTCCTCATTCGTCAACAACGTGGCAATATCGTTGGCAGGCTAATCTCCTCAAATTTTCACGAGTTTTTCCTGCGGTTGACTGAAGAAAAAAAATGCTTCGCTAAGTTACGATGCGTTTTCCTGGACAAGCTTAAAAGGGGCGATGGAATTCTGCTGCACATCTATTGATATTCACACTGATTCATAAGTTATCCTGCTGATTTTCTGGAAGCCAGATAGTCGATGCGAACTTCACAGACTGACGCAGCCTGTGTAGGTCTGTGTGCAGACAGCAAGGGAAGACTTCCTCACATAGTCACATCCCAAAGTTTCATTGTCTTGGACATGGAGACAGGAATTTCTAGAGCTGGTTTGGTTATTTGGACTGTTACTAAAATTTTTGGTGGGCTGCTGGAGTGTTATTAGTCTGGTACGAAAAAGAGTGTGAAATTTTGGCATTACAAGATTCTTCAGTATAATGATGTTATGAGCAAATCAACATTAACAAATTTTGTTAATAATAGGCTATAAACCATCCTTTGTTAGCTGAAATTTTGCAGGAAGTCAATGTAAATTACATGGCCAACTTTTGCCACTGTTTTTTTTTTTTGTTTATACAGCTTTGATTGGCATATGGGCAACTAGGCTAGAATAGATCTGAGGCTTCATTTAGAATGTGGTGACATTTTTTTAAAAGGTAATAGATAGAAAACCGGCTCTATATCCACATATGGATTGGCTTATATAAATACTTAGCTTCCAAGTCTCAATTTAAGAAACATCAAAATAAAAAAAAAATAAAAAAAGACCAAAAGACTAAGTTTTAATCTTTTGCTGTTTGATGAGCCTATCACACAAAAACTATATATTGAGCTGATCTTAAAACGCAGCCTGAACTCCTATATCCCTTATTCAGGATCTATCCACCTCTAATAAGCTACTTCCCATGATGTCCTCGCTATCGGCGAGATCCATTCAATCAAGATCCAACAATTTTCGACAAAGTGCCTTCACTCGCCGATGCCCTCTAACACAACTTATCACCACATAAAGAGAATCCAAAGGCATTTTTTTAATTCCTATGTGATTGGATTGTTTGCCGAGGCATTCTGAGTTTCAGCTTATTTGTTTTCATTAGGTTTAGAACCACTGGACTAGGACTGTACTTGACAGCACTGTTCCTAACTTTGCAATATAAAGGTACTTTAGTTTGTACATATAAGCAACTGCTCCAACACATCATGGGCACAGATTAGATGTGATACGAATCTCTGCATCTTTTTATCTAAGGTTCTATGGCCTCTCACATGAGAGGGGCCCTACCATAATTTGGTGATTGGCAAGTGCCTGATTTGTACTGGCTACTCGGGACAAAAGGTTTGCGCATGGTCGGAGTTCCTCTTTTGCTAGTGTGGATGTTCCAATTATATCCTTTCCTTTCTTTTTCCTCCTCACTTCGTTTTTGCGAGGCTTACTGCCATGGAGTATGTTCATCAAACGCCATGGGTACACTGCATTTGGAAGATGGGACACACGTCGTTGTTGAGCAAAATTCTCATGTAAATGCTTTGAACCTTATTCATTGCTAGAAAAAAAAATCTTGGTTCTTTTGTGAGTTAAAGCATTACATTTCCCACCTGAATTCAGATTATGCTTAACAATTGCAACCGTTGGAAACGTTTGTTTAGGTGATGAGATAAAATTTATCCTAGCTTTTGCATCATATGATAGACGTAGCCGTTTTTTTAGAATAGTATGGTGCATATAGCAATGCTTTCAACTGCTAGAAATGGTGGCAGAAAGATTATTCCATCCATGCTTTCAACCGGGACAACAGACAATAATGCGTCGTTTCTTGTACGCTGTTGTTTTTCTCTAGATGGTTAGACTAAAAATACCCCCTTCCAATCTTTTTTTTGCCATCCAGTTTATAGTTATTATAAGGTCTTTAGACCAAACTTGATGTAAAATTATCATGAAAACCTTATAAAATTTTGTAAAACTTGTACGTTCCAAACGAGTCCTAGTTCTAAATGAGCTTTTTTACCATCCTTGCGGAGTCACAGGTACCGGGAGGTACAACTAAAGGGTTAGAATCGGTGCTTTCACTTGAGCACTTCTCACCTCCTTCCTCCCCTCCAGCTGTCCGGCATCCTTCCCCGGCCAGCCAGCCTCTGTCATTCTCCCCATGGATCCTACCTTGACCTCTCTTCACTGCTAGAGAGCACCAACCACGGGGTAGCCACGACAGCTAGCATGGGCATCTAAACGAGGAGCTCACCGGTGTCTCTCAGCCACCACTCACCGGTCAGGCCATAGGGCCCCAAGAACTTGGATCTACAGGAGAGGAGCTCAAGAAAACAAGCAGTTAAGCTTGGTAGTGCGTTTGTGGGTGTAGTGTGATGGCATGGCCTGTGCACAAGGTGGCCGGCGGGAGGCGAGCTCACCGGTGCACGGAGAAGGAGCTCGAGTAGTCACCGAGAGAACTAGCCTGCTGGATCTACACGCGTGAGTTCACCGGCTCCCTCCACCTCCATTCCGGCTGGCTACAACATCATCGGTGAGAGTCCATGTCCTTGCCTCTGATGAGCCACAGCTCGGCATCTTTTGCAGAGAGAAAAGATGAGATAGATGGAGAAGAGACATTAGATGCGAAATTATATGGTTACCTCTTCACCATCTATAGAACACGTGGGCGGTACCACCAGGTACCATCCTCTCTAAGCCGTTAGATGGAATGAAATGGATGGCTCAGATTATACCGAGGGACCTCCAGGATGGTAAAAAAGCTCTTTCTAAATATGTATTTCATTTACCATGTTATAAATCCATCCTCACCAACTTGAATTTTCTCATATACTTACACACAAAACTCGATGACCACTGCTCATGGATTGCATTAACTTCTCTCGAATCCATTGTCACATACGCCACGGAAGCTGATCCCAAGATAAAATCCTAAACCAAGAAGTGAATTGCTCCATCTAACACTCGATAATGGGTGAAAGGGACATAAAGCAATCGCACAGAGGGATCTGTAATTATATCAAGTATAATTATAATTATAGTAGGTTAAACTTGATTAGTAGCTGTTAACGTTAAAATCTAGACGATCGATGGCGCTAAAGTCGATTGACTGGGAGATCCGATGGGCTAAAGCCAATCGGCTGAGAGGTCCGATGGAGGATTTAATGCTGTCATCGGCTGATGCAGATACTGAGACAAAACCGATGGAGATCAGATTAATAGAAAATTGGATCGGCTTGAAGACAGGGCATCGTCCAATCAGGATCGGGTCCGAGAAGCCCGAGGAAAGGAAGAAGAAAGATCGGCTTGACTAAAAAAGACCCGATAGCTACAGTGGAGAAGCCGATTAGGTTGTAGCAAAAGAAAACTCGGTTACAAATTGA
This sequence comes from Oryza coarctata, assembly GCA_030770085.1. NCBI lineage: Eukaryota > Viridiplantae > Streptophyta > Magnoliopsida > Poales > Poaceae > Oryza > Oryza coarctata. The sequence continues at coordinate 18,197,118 of CM061476.1, read as the reverse complement.
AAGATTATTCAGATGAAACTGGGTTTACGAAAAAGCCATGAACTCTAAGGCAGGGTGTTTATTTTTGTAAATTGTAGCCTTACTTAATTAGGGAGGTTTAGCTAGTTAGTTAACCGTTTTAGGATTATTTTCATTTGTTCTCAATAGGAAATAATGTCCGATGGTCGTAGACGCGTCGGACTCTATCTGTAAATCCAGGGTATAAAAATAGACCCCCTGGAAACATATAACATATCTCTTGATCATATACAAATTCGGCGCATCGCCACCCTAGTTCATCTAGGTTCTACCGGCGGGTTCTGGCTCTCAACGCGGGGCTGCATCAGTTAAGTCCGATCTCTGGCGAAGGGGTAAGTCCCGCCATCATCCCGATATGTCCTGCTCTGTCTGAGGCTGCATCGGTTAGGTCCGACCTCTTAGACCGATCGGATGTATCGCATCATGTCCGTGCTGGACCTATCGGCCTGTTAAGCTCCCTCTGTCGTCGTCAGTGTCGTGCTGCATCGGTTAGGTCCGACCTACGGGGCTGTCGACGGTAGATCGAGCTTCAGGCCTATAGTCTCCTGCACGGCGTATCATCGGAGCGTTAGCCGATGAGTTATCCATGCTCTGAGCTTCACGCCCAGCGCATCGGCCTCTTAGCCGATACGCATCAGCCTTTAGAGACGTCCAACGACGTGTAACGCCAAACGTATCGGACCCCCAGCAGATACGTACCTGCCTTCAGAGAGACGTCCCCTCATCGGCTCAGCTAGCCGATAGGTTCGTTCCTATCTTTGCTACAGCATAGCCGATCCGGCGTCCTCCGTATCATCGCCGCTGGCCCCGGCCTCGTACTGTCTTGGTTAGGTCCGATCTTCGAGGTTCGGTGTTGATGGTGCTGCCACGGCGGGCGACGGGTCTCGTGATGTCATATCCAGAGCGGCATCGGCTTTACAGCCCGTGCCTTCTTGCGCTAATCATCGCCTAGGCCGCATCCGCTTTCATCGGTTTTTGCAGCCGATGAATCACTATTCGGCTGTCCGGAGGGATCCCATGCGCCTCGATATCCTCTGAGCACACCCTGGTTCCTCCATCAGCTCTGCGGTCGACCGCTCATCGACACCTGTCCACATCGGCTCCCCAGCCGATCAAACAGCATCCCGAACCTATCGGCAGCCACCCGATAGCGAGCGTCTGTATCGGACCCACTCGTCTCACCTCCTTGTCAATTGCAGGGTCAAATTGACTGGCACGCCCGTGAACCTCGAGACCTAAGGACCTGCACTGGAGACAAGCAGACCTCCCAGGCCTTCGCGTGACCGAGCCGCCGTCCCTCCCCGGTCGCGGGAATTTTTGGCGGTGAGCAATGGTATGGTTTTGTGGTTATCTTATGAGCTATCACGGCCCGCTATATGTTCTGATGTATTGATAGGGAATAGAATCAATCATTACCACACTTTTATGGTACAGAACGGTTCCGATCAGCTACCCTTCCGCAACCAAAACCAGCGCCCGCCACCGCCACCGTTGCCGTCTCCGCTCTTGAACCAGCGTCCACCGTCGATCCGATTGCCACCACCGTTACTGACTACATGTCACCGGGTGTGTCGCTGGTCTCATCGCCCACGCTGCCGATCCGATCGCCCGCCCCGTAGCTGCCCTCGTCACCGGGTGTGGTCGCCGATCAGATCCTGCCTGCTACCGATCCGATCGCCCGCCGATCCGATCCAATCGGATTCTGCCTGCTGCCGATCAGATCACCCACTGATCCGATCTGATCAGATCCTGCCTACTGCTGATCCGATCGGCCACCGATCCGATCCTGTCACGCTGCTGCTGCCGATCTGATCCTGATCACTCGCCCTGCTGCGTCACTGGGTGTGGCCGCCGGTCCTGCCCCTCATGGCCAACGAAGATGATGACGCCGCCGCATAAGCAGCCGCCAAGGCGGCCAAAGAAGCCGAAGACCGCCACCTCGCGACCGAAGCTGCTCACGCTGAAGAAGCGTGTCGGGCTGAGGAGGTCCGCCTTCGTAACGCTGCCCTGGACGCGTACGAGAGCGCTCACGAGACTCTCTGGGCGCAAGCCATCGCCGTCGTCAACGTCAAGGCACTCATCTCCATCGTCCTCGATAAGGCCACAGACACTTACACCAAGTGGCGCGGTATGTTTCTCACCGTCCTTGGCAAATATGCGCTCACCCGACACATTCTCGAGGATGATACATTCCCTGCCCGCCCAGCGTGGATCTAGGCGGACTGCTGTGTCCTCACATGGGTATACGACACCGTCTCCAGCAACCTACAGCAGTCGCTAATGATGCGGTAAGGTCACGCCCGCAACGCATGGTGCTACCTTGAGGACGAATCCTCGGCTAGAAGGAATCTCGTGCCCTTCTCCTAGAGACACAGTTCCGCACCTTTCGCCAGGTGTCTCTAAGTGTCACTGACTACTGCCGCCGCCTTGAGTCCATGGTTGCCTCCGTCGCCGAATTCGGTGACCCCATTGGCGATTGACAAATGGTACTCACACTCCTCCGTGGCCTCAGTGGCAAGTTTCACCACATGATATCCATCATCAAGATACACAGGCCGTTTCTGACGTTCACTGAAGCCCATACACACCTCCTATTGAAGGAGATGGAGATCGACGCTCGTCCTCCGTCCCCACCGACCGTCCTCGTCGCTGCGACGCATCGTCCAGCGGCTCCTGGTGCGCCTCTTGCTCCACGTTCAGAAGCGCCTCCTCCTCCACACCTCGCTAAACTAACCAGGGGTTAGCGTAAAGATCGTCGTCGTGGCCGCGGTCGACGCGGCGAACCTACTGGTGGCGGCCCTCCAGCACCCTCTGCTGGTGCGGTCGCAGGTGGACAAGGCAGCGCCCCTCCCGGTATGACCGTGTACCCGTCGTTCACCCACCCTTAGGCTAGCACTGTGCGCATGTGATTGTACGACCAGTCAGGACGACCTCTGCCGCCACAGCCTGCGTTCCACGTAGCCCCACACTATTCAGTTTCGGTGCTCTTTCCGGTGCCTATGGAGGCGCATACGGTGCCCACTGCCCTCATACGGCACGTACTATGGGGGAGCTGCACCGTCGGGCTTCCAAGCACCCTTACCAACCTACCAGGCGGAGCCCTGGATGCCCACTCACGTAAAGTCTTGGCACTAGGACTCTCTGGCGCACTCCTTCAACACCATGATGCTGAACCCGCCAGCCTCTAAGTGGTATGTTGATTCAAGTGCTGGTTCACACATGACCTTGGATGCTGGTATACTCTCCACCATTTCCCCACCCTCTTCATCTACTCCTTTTCTATCGTTATGAAAAATGGTGCTTTACTTCCTGTCATAGCCACTGGATCCTATATTTTTTTCTTACCGCATCGTGATCTTGCTCTTAATAACATTCTGGTGCCACCCAATATTATAAAGAATTTAATTTCCATTCGTCGTTGTACCACCGATAATAATTGTTCTATTGAGTTTGATCTATTTGGTCTTTCTGTGAAGGATTTACAAACCAGGAACATGATCGCCAGGTGAAATAGTTTCGGTGACCTCTACCCATTTTTTGCATCCTCTACTAGCACCTCCACGTTCATCGCAGCACCCACCTTCCTTTGGCATCGTCGTCTTGGTCACCTTGGGCGTGAAGTTTTGTCTAAACTCATTAGATCCAATGTCATTTCCTGCAATAAAGATGATATTGATCATATCTGTCATACGTACCAACATGGTGGTCATGTATGTCTACCATTCGATTCATCTAGCTCTCGAGCTACTAAGAATTTTGATTTAATCCATTTTGAGTTATGGACCTCTCCATTTGTTAGTGTGTCAGGATACAAATATTATCTTATTATTCTTGTTGACTGCTCTCACTACATTTGGACTTTTCCACTTCGTCTCAAATGCGAGACATTTTCCACTCTTTCTAATTTTTTTGCTTATGTTCGCACATAGTTTGACACTACCATCAAGAGCATCCAGTGCGACAATGGTCGTGAATTCGACAATTTACCAAGCCCGCACTTTTTTCCTCTCCCACGGTGTTGCCCTCCTCATATCGTGTCCATACACCTCCCAACAAAATAGTAAAGGAGAGCGTTCCATTCGTACCATCAATAACACTCTGCGTTCCCTTTTGTTTCAGGTGAGTCTCCCTCCAGCTTACTGGGTTGAGGCCCTTCACACCGCCACATATCTTGTGAACCGCCTCCCCACTAAAACTCTTCCCTCCTCCACACCATGCACCGTTCTCTTCTCTGCCCAGCCCATATATGATCATCTCAAAGTTTTTGGTTGCGCTTGTTACCCTAATATGTCATCTACAACGCCCTACAAACTTGCTCCTCATTCTTCTCTATGCGTTTTCCTCGGCTACTTCTTGGAGCACAAAGGCTATCGATGCCTCAAGCATCAGTCGAATCACATCCTTATTTCTAGACATAACGTTTTTGATGAATCATTTTTCCCTTTCTCCAACATGTCTAGCACACCCATGGCACGCTCCGCCCTGGACTTTCTTGTCGATGATCCTGATCTTACCGCTTTAGTTCTTGGAGATTGTTTTGTGCGTGTAGGTACAGCAGCTTCCTCAGCGGCACACCCCGTGCCCGAGGCTACGCTTGCGCTGTCGAGCCCTGGTGCAGGGCTGTGGTCCAGCTCTGCTGCTCATGGCACCACCTCCATGCCATCCTTCTCTTCGTCCGGTGCCGCTGCCCCTATGCACCCCGCACAGGTCGCTGCCAGTGGCACCACGCCAACCACGAGTGTTGCAGGTCCTGCTGCTCGCACACAGGTTGTCGCCAGCGGTGCCGGTCACACAGCTGCCACCCGACCGATCGTCATCCCTCCGATCACCAATGAGCACGTGTGGCAAGGCTGGTATCGCACAGTTCGTGGATCGCCTCAACCTCCACGCTATACCCATGTAGCCTCTTCCTCGCTCTGTTCGTGATTCACTGTCAAACTCTAATTGGCGATCTGCTATTCAAGTTAAGTATGACGATCTGATTGCTAATGACACCTGGAGTCTTATGCCTCATCCTCCTGGCGTCAATGTTGTGACTAACAAGTGGATTTATTGATATAAATTGCTTGCCGATGGGTCTCTTGATTACTACAAGGCTCGCTGGGTACTACGGGGTTTCACACAGCGGCCCGATGTTGATTATGATAAAACCTTCAGTCCTGTTGTCAAGCCTGCGACAGTTCGAGTTGTTCTCTCCCTGACATTATCTCAGAACTGACTCATTCATCAACTAGATGTGAAGAATGCATTTCTTCATGGCACTCTCACTGAGACTATATACTACGTGCAGCCCTCTGATTTTGTGGATTCTTCTCGCTCAGATTTTGTCTGTCGGCTCAATAAGTCCTTATATAGTTTGAAGTAGGCTCCTCGTGCTTGGCATCACAGGTTCGCCTCTCACCTCGTGTCACTTGGATTTATTGACATAAAGTCCGATACTTCGCTCTTTATATATCGCCACGGTTCAGACACGACCTACTTACTGCTATATGTCGATGACATTGTCCTCACCGCCTCCTCTATCGGATTTCTCAAGCACATCATTGAGGCTCTCCAGTGTGAGTTTACTATGACGGATATGGGTCAGCTGCATCACTTTTCGAGCATTTCTATGACACGCTCTGCAGATGGTCTATTCCTTTCTCAGCGGCAGTACAGTCAGGATATTTTAGAGCGCTCCGGGATAAGTGCGTGCAAGCCATGCAGCACGTCTATTGATCTATACTCTAAATTATCTGCTAATGGACCGCCTGTTGCTGACACTACACAGTACCGCAACCTAGCTGACGCTCTGCAGTATCTAACTTTCACCCGACCTGACATTGCCTTTGTAGTTCAGCAGATATGCCTCTATATGTATGATCCTCGAGAGCCGCACCTTGCTGCTATCAAACGGATCCTGCGCTACTTGCAGGGCACACTATCACTTAGGCTGACCATACGCCGATCTTCACCTGCAGATTTTGTTGTTTACATGGATGTCAACTGAGTTGGCTGTCCTAACACTCGCCGGTCGACCTCTGGATACATAGTATTTCTCAGGGACAACTTGGTGTCCTGGTCTTCTAAGCGTCAACATGCGGTCTCTAGATCGAGTGCCGAAGCTGAATATCGTGCCGTGGCGAATGGTGTTGCTGAAGCTACCTAGCTGCGTCAGCTGCTTCTTGAGCTTCGCCACTCCTCGCCGTGCCACCTTGGTCTTTTGCGATAATATCAGTGCTATATATCTCTCCGGCAACCCAGTACAGTATCAGCGGACGAAGTATATTGAGATTGATCTCTATTTTTGTTTGAGAGAAGGTCGTCCTCAGTCACGTTCGGGTCATATATATTTCTACAACATCACAATATGCCGATATCTTTATCAATGGTCTTTCTACCTTACTATTTCAGGAGTTTCGATTCAGTCTGAATGTTAACGATACTCTTAATTAGACTGCGGGAAAGTGTTAATCTAGTAAGTATAATTATAATAGATTAATCTTAATTATTTTATAAGTACTAATATATTAATAGAGAATAGAATATTATTTTCGGAAGACACAGGAGGCCCAAAGCTCAGCTAGCTACTCCAATCGCAAGAGGCTATCGGCTATCTCCTCATGCGGAATGCCCCCCAAAACCAATCAATCCAGCAGTTGGGGGCAGAGGCTGGTAGGATACCGCGATTGGATGGATGTAACGTAACATAGGGGTGGTCCGGTGCTCGCAAGCAGGGGGACGCCACGACGCACGCGCCCACCGGAGGACAGGCATCATGCAATCATTCAAGCCTCTCGGCAGTGGCCTCTCTCCGCCTAGCTTGCCGCGGTGCCGGCCGGCGAGGAGGGTCCCCATGCTCTGCACCGCGTCTCCGCTTCTCATCACAATGCCGGGGTTGGTGTGGTGGCCACTGCGGCCGCCATCTGATGCCAATGGCTGCTGCCCAGTTCCTTGACAGGCATGTGCATGCACACTTGTCTTTCCTGGGCATTGCAATTAACTTAGTACCGGAGTAATTCACTTCAATCTTTTTTTAAGGTATGGTATACTGCTCAAACATTTGGAGTGTATATGATTCATTGTGATTTAATACGATTTGGTATTTCCTTATCTCTAGTGATATGCTAGTAACAAAATTTAAAGCATTTCTATTACGGTGTGGAGTACAATTTAAATGGAGTAGACAAAACAGTGAAAGGGGAGAAAAATATCTGGTGTTTGATTGATCATTGACCTGAATTTACAGACAATTTATATCTTTTGTATAATTGTACAAAATCTATCGACGTTGTTCGGTAAGGGGGTTTTAGGCTATGATCACTTCTAGCCAACTAAAATTACACTCAAACCATTACCTAGGTTTGAGCATTCCCAAGATAACAATCTTACTCATGTTATATTCTCGTATGGATGATGGAAATTTATACATGCCGGAATGCTGGGGAACCCAAACACTTCATTCCACTGGAAAGATCTAAGTCTTATTATTGTCTGTTCTTTTGTTTCCATGGCGTATATTTAGATGTATTATTGCACTACTGCTCCCTGTGCCATGCGCTTCTATGTTTCTTTGTTTGGTGGCCGTGGCCTACCTTGTTCAAGGGCCGCTGTGTCATGGTACCGAGTGGTTATAGGCCCACCCTACTTGGGGCATCGCTAGAGATGGCTAAACGGATGGTACAGTTCAACTTGATACGGACATAATTTGTTTAGACATCACCCATTAAGACCCTATTAAGCGAGCCATTCCAAGTTAGCCCACAGGCTAAGACAGTGGCCCAGACATGGCCCATGAAGTAGAAAAACCGATCAGGCCAATCCATTGGTCTGTTTAACCCATTAAAACAGAAAAAGCACCTAAAAAATTAGAACAAATAAGAAAAATAGAGAAAAGGAGTAGAAAATTAAGGGGAAATACCTATAAAATTAAAGGAAAATGAAAATATATAGAAAAATATGGAATAAATGAGAAAAAATATTTTAAAAATCAAATGAACTTTATTGATGTTATGTTGTCTTGTTAAAAACCTTTTTAGATAAAAACCCATTTCAATTACATGAGAAAACCTAGAAAGAAAAAAAATGCAACCTAGCTCGAAAATTACATATTGCTATTATCATTTTTAGCAAGGTATAATTTTTTAAATGATATTTAAAGTTCTTTATCGTATACGAAGTGTTATGTGTGGGCTTTAGCATGTTTCCAAATTTTAACTATGGTGAGTATTTTCACCATGTCACTCGTCAAACGTATTCGTGTGTCAGTTATTATATTGCCTGTGACACTGAAGGCAGAGTCAGAAGAGGTAGTGGGAACAGGAACCTTCATCATATCTTGTACGAAATATATTAATTTGTGTTCCTGGTCGCCGCCAAAAAATCCCGCGACCGGGGAGGGACAGCGGCTCGGTCACGCGAAGGCCTGGGAGGTCTGCTTATCTCCAGTGCAGGTCCTTAAGCATCAAGGTTCACGAACGTGCCAGTCAATTTGACCTTACAATTGACAAGTAAGTGAGACGAACGAATCTGATATAGGCGCTCACTATCGACTGGCTGCCGATAGGATCGGGATGCTGTTCGATTGGCTGGGGAGCCGATGTGGATAGGTGTCGATGAGCAGTCGACCGCAGAGCCGATGGAGAAACCAGGATGAGCTCAGAGGATGGCGAGACGCCCGGGATCCCTTCGGACAGCCGAATAGTGATTCATCGGCTGGAAAAACCGATGAAGGCGCATGCGACCTAGGCAATGATTAGCGTAAGAAGGCACGGGCTGCAAAGCCGATGCCGCTCCGGATATGACAGCAAGAGACTCGTCGTCCACCGTGGCAGCTCCATCAACACCGAACCTCGAAGATCGGACATAACCGAGACAGTACGAGGCCGGGGCCAGCGGCGATGATACGGAGGACGCCGGATCGGCTATGCCGTAGCAAGGATAGGACCGAACCCATCGGCTAGCTGAGCCGATAAGGGGATGCCTCTCTGAAGGCGGGTGCGTATCGATTGGGGGACCGATACGTTTGGCGTTACGCGTCGTGGGACGCCTCTAAAGGTTAATGCGTATCGGCCGAGGGGCCGATGCGCTGGGCGTGAAGCACAGAGCATGGATAACTTATCGGCTAGCACTCCGATGATACATTGTGCAGAAGTCTATAGGCCTAAAGCTCAATCTTCCGTCGACACCCCGTAGGTTGGACCAAACCGATGCAGCACGAGACTGACGACAATAGAGAGAGCTTAACGGGCCGATAGGTCCAGCACGGACGTGATGCGATACATCCGATCGGCCTAAGAGGTCGGACCTAACCGATGCAGCGTTAGACAGAGCAGGACATATCGGGATGGTGGCGGGACTTACCCCTTCGCCGGAGATCGGACTTAACCGATGCAGCCCCCAGTTGAGAACCAGAACCCGCCTGTAGAACCTAGATGAACTAGGGTGGCGATGCGCCGAATTTGTATATGATCGAGAGATATGTTATATGTTTTCAGAGGGTCTATATTTATACTCTGGATTTACAGACAGAGTCCGACGCGTCTACGACCATCGGACATTATTTCCTATTAAGAACAAATGAAAATATTCCTAAAGCGGTTAACTAACTAGCTAAACCTCCCTAATTGAGTAAGGTTACAATTTACAAAAATAAACACCCTGCTGTGGAGTCCATGTCTCTTCCGCAAACCCGGTTTCATTTGAATAATCTTTCAATTCGTAACCGAGTCTTCCTTTGCTACAACCTGATCGGCTTCTCCACTGTAGCTATCGAACATTTTTTAGTCAAGCCGATCCTTCTCCTTCCTTCCCTCGGGCTTCTCGGACCCGATTTTGATTGGACAATCCCCTGTCTTCAAGCCGATCTAATCTTCTACTAATCTGATCGGCTTTTCTACAGTTCTCCATCGGCTTTGTCTCAGTATCTCCATCGACCGATGACTGCATTAAACCCTTTATCAGACCTCTCAATCGATCGGCTTTATCTCCATCGGATCTCCCAGCCGATCGGCTTGAGCGCCATCGGATCGTCCTGATTTTGGTGTTAACAGTTCCCACCACCACGTTATTATGTTGAAATTTTCATTGTAATGGCTAACGGTGTCACTATCGAGAAATGAGTTCAACTCATATGGAAAATCAACAGCTAAGAATCTAAACTGCATTGAACTTATAGTGGTCGAAGTCTCACGAGGAACTAACTAGACTAACAAATATTTTTCCCATACATTTCTCTTCTTACCAGCTCCAACCAGAGCTGGTAAGGGTCACTATTGCACCATAATTACTTTCATACTTAGTGAAAAATATTAGTTAAATTACTATAAATCCCATTAAAATAATTTAAATAATCACTACAATTAAATTCAAACAAAGTTATAGTACATTAGAATAACCACAAATCTTAGCTCTATGATCCAAAATAAATGTGAAGGCATATAATATAGATATGTTCTATAGTATTTTAAAATTTTAGTTTTCATAGAAAAACAACAAAATAGAGTAGTTGATCATTTTCTTATTTGTTTAAATGTGAAGCAATCTAAATAATATAATATAGAATTAATAGTGATGTAGATAACAAACACTAGATAAAACATATAGTTATAAAAATTATAATATCTTTTCAATGACATATCAATGCACTTCAGTGAGTAGAGTCTAATCATCATGCTAATATTAATACATATGGATAAAAAATTTTAAATAAATATTCTTGTATGGAATAAGGTCATTGAGCTTTTGATAAGTAGATTTACATATCACATCTTTATCTAAACAAAACTTACAAGGACAAATCCCTATAGCAATACAATAGCTCTTATATGCTACAATGCTTTAGTTAGAACAATCCACAAAAGAAATTGAAATTGCCGTAGAAAAATCTCCAAGATAATTATATAATTGTTTTAAACTAGACTTAATTATAATACTAATGCCATGATAAGCATAGCAATGATGTAAAAAAATAGGTCCAACATATTCAAGAATAAAAATATCCATGTCCATAGAGTTTGTAGAAGTATCTTCTAAAGTAATTGCAAGGATTTTATTAGTCATGCCAAATTATTCTACTACTTGAAAAACTCGTTCTACAATATTCTCACCTGTGTGTGCCAATCAATTAACCTAAATTCAATTATTCTCTTTTTTAATCCCTAATTATTATTAATAAAATTAGCAACAACCTCAGAATTACTTGACCATATATATCACTACTCAAAGCCACCATAAAACATCCTTAAGCTACATTCATCATAGTATTCAATAATATCTCTATTTATGTTTTGATTAGAAACACTAGTATAATGATTATGACCATTCTTAATGTATTCTTTAAATTCAAATATAAGAGACTCACCAAAATTTATAGATAGATTTTATAGATGGCAAATTGGCCTAGCTCTAGGCCCACTACTATTGACCCGGTGAAAGAACATTGAGTCTTACATAGAGAGGTTAAATGTATATATTTTTAATTCTCAAATAAACTAGCGACAAAAATTAAATTTTACTTTAGAGTCGTTTGAATGTTTGGAATATCCGAACCAACCAATCTTTCTATCAAGAAAATAGTTTTAAGTCTCCGATTATATAATTAAGTTTTAGTTTAGACTTTTTTATTACCAATGTTTCACTCTAAACTCTCTTTACTCATTCTTTACATTTTAGACTCTCTTTTATTTATTTTTTATTTTACTTTGGACTTGTTTTTCTCTTTTCTCTAGCTCCAGGGACGGTGCTACCTCCATGCCTATCTTCTTACGTTTCCACCACCATTACCATGATGGTACTACTGACGGTAAAGGAATGAAAAGACTTTTGCAAACTGTGCGATTTTTGCCAAAAAAATATATATCCACGAATATCTTAGAGTGCCGTTTTAAATTCATTTATAGTTAATTTATTCGTTTGTACATTGAAATAGTTATCACAAATACATTTATCTATTCAGCCATTCAATAGAAAAGAACATGTAAGTATTGTATGTTATTGGTATATTATGTAAGTATGTGACATGAAAAGTTTATATTAACTATACTACTATAGAAATTGTTATTCATGCCGTTAATAGAAGCTCCTCTGTCCAAATTCCTCTATTTTTTTCCCTGTGAAACTTCATACGGTGTCAAGCAGCAATTATGGTAGCTACACAATTCCATTGGAATTCAACTAGTTCCGTAGCGATCATATTCGTATCATATTATTGTTGCATAGTTTGTCATTACTTGTTCAACAAAATCTTGGTGATTTGTCCCCTAGTCTATGTCATGTCCTTTTCTTATTCTGAATTTTAAATTTTAGTTTATACACTTCTCAAATTTTTAAATAACATGTTTTGTGTAAGTATTTTTAATAAATTTCTAGAACAATGTTTTAAAGAAGTTAAGTCATTCATTCATATATTTAAGTTATAAAAAAATTAAATATTTCATCCATTTCATCTATCATAAACAAATGAGAAGGGATCGACAGTTCGACGCTAGACAGTTCAATTCCTTTCAGAAATAAAATGATATCACTAGAAAGAGGAAGATAATGTCCTATGCAGAGTAGCAGGCAGGCTGCACAATTGCTGAAGAATTCAACAGTGATGAACCATCAAGGATAATATTCTGAGGAATTCAGACAACTTGTAGGGGGCAAACTGTGCGTTTCTCTCGTCCGTAAGGAACCATAAATGGGACTCAGAAAGCTTTGTCCACTGGTCACTGGTCATCCCAACTACACATGTCCAATTAATAACAATAACGTACAAACATGCTTAGCTCTGTGTAGACAGTTCACAAGTCACTGCTGCATAATCACCTGGTGAACTAAACACGTGTCACGGTTGATTTATTTCTGCTTCAGAAGTCAGAACCATCGTTCACAAATACAGTACTAGTAGAAAACGACAGAAATACAGTTATGATCGATTATAAGCCATTAAAAGACTAAATGAAACAACTCGATGATTTATAGATAAAACCTTTAGGGCTTGGTTTAGAGATATTTTAATCCATAAGAATAAAAAACGTGAAGTAACAAGAATATATGCGCACGTCAATCCACATAAAAAATTAAGAGATTTAAGTGTATGGAAAATTTTCTATAGTTTCATTCTATAACTAAGGAAAATTCCATTTGATTTTACTATATTTCATTCTTATAAACAAAATATCATTTATAGGAATTAATCTTTAAAAATCTAAACAATTTGTTTTTTCTTCAAACCAAACAAGCTCTTGTATCTCTATTCTTAGCAATATTGGAAAATAGAGTTTGATACCTCTTCACCCTAACCTCACCCCCCCCCCCCCCCAAACACGAGAATTAACTCTAAAATTAAATTCTAAATTTTAACCACGGCTAATAAATCAACAAGCAAAAAAAAGTTCACTTTCTTTACACGAATCTAAATAGTTACTGTTTTCTCTGTTTTCGGTTGTAGAAAATTGTAGCCTCCGTGAAAAAGATCATTTTCTTTGCACAAATCTAAACAGTTACTGTTTTCTCTGTTTTCATTTGTAGAAATGCTAGTACATTGTAGCCTCCGTGACAAAAAAAAAAGGTTCACTTTCTTTACACGAATCTAAATAGCTACTGTTTTCTCTTTTCCGGTTGTAGAAATACTAGTACATCGTAGAGTCAACCAGTGGTGTTATTGTACGTTAAAAATGGGACAATAGAGATAGTGTCACTGGCACCTCATTGATTGCGCTAACATATTGTAGAAAGATGAAGATCTGGTGTTATTAAATGAAGATCGGAATTCTCAGCCGTGATTAAATTCAGGTTAGACGTTTTAACTGCGAAGGCGTCATAATTCCACAAATCTTCCCTGTAGTACGAAACGTGCAACAAAAGCTAGAGGCAGAGCTTAATAAAACACTCTGATCACCCCAACTGCCCAAAAAAATGAAACCAACATTTTCACCTCACAAAACAAAACGTAGTATAAAGCCCTTACTAGTGCTAATTAACATACGTTTTGAAATCATTATTAGTAAAATGCTACTACTAATTAACTCATCCACACTCCTCGAAAAAAAGATAAAGAGAAGACAGGTTTAAGGTTAGCTCGCTCCCAGAGTTTTGCCCTTCGCGCATCCCAGCCGTCCACGTCACGGCAACGGACGGCCTCGGAAACCCCAAAAATTCTCGCTGGAACCAACCGTACTGGCCGAGGGACACGCGGCGCGGTGGACGTATTTACAGGCAGTTGCTCGCCGGCGGCGGCGGCCGCCGCGGCTGCACGGCGGTCAGAGGGAAGCCGCGAGGTGCCGCGAACAGCGCGGCGAAGGACGACGGGCGGTGCTCCGGCGACGCGACGGCGGTTCTGGCGGCTGTTGTCGGCGCCGGGGCCGACGCGGGGGCGGAGGTGGAAGCGGTGGTGGGGTTGGAGGCGACGCGCTCGCAGGAGGGGCACATGGAGAGGGTGGTGGCCGGGAGGTGCATGTAGAAGGGGCGCGCAGTCTTGAGCGCTCGCAGCTCGGCGAGCTCCTTGTGCAGCCGCCGGTTCTCCTCGGTGAGCGACTCGCAGCAGCGCTTCAGGTACTCGCAGTCCACCTCCGTCTGCTTCAGCTTCGTCCTGCGCACGTCGGTGCCGGAGAAGAAAGGGTTAGCTCTACAGTGCAGAGGGTTTTTAAGCCGTGGAGGATTAGGAGAAGAGAATCTGTTTGCATGCACCTGGCTCGGCGGTTCTGGAACCAGACCTCCACTTGCCGCGGCCGGAGGTTGAGCTGCTTCGCCAGCGCCACCTTCTGCTTCTGCTCGCCGCCGGTGAGAAGCATCAGCGTCAATGGCCAAGTACGAGCTAGAAACTCGCGTGTTCGAACATTTAAAGAAGGCGAGCAGCTTTAAATATTCAATGCATTCTTACGGGATTGAGGGTGCTGTGCTCCTTGAAGCTCTCCTCAAGAAACGCGGATTGCTCCTTGGAGAGGCGCAGCTTCTTGCGCGCGGACGCGCCGTCGTCGTCGTCGCTCGCGCGGGAGGACGACCGCTCGCCGCCGCCCTGCGCCGCCGCCTCGGCGGGGCCACGAAAGCCGTGCGCGGAGAGGTCCAACGGGAAGGAGACCCCGCTGTCGTTGGGCGACGACGACAAGGCCGGCGCGGCGCCTGTGCCCTCCTCGTCCTCTTCCATCCCGACCGCGCCTGCCGCCACCGACGGCGCCCGGTTCACGTCGAACCCACGCGGCGACGCCTCCGCACGCCCTGCCAAAACAAGGCGACCACCGCAATCACCACACCGTACTTTCCTCAAGCAAAGAAGCGCCACAACGAGCATCCACGGCGGCGCCGCCACTCACCGCCGTTGGAAGGCCAGTGGAGCTCGAGGCTCGACACGAGGCTAAGCCGCACAGACGGCTCCGGCGAGGCCGCCGCCATCGCCGCCCACCTCCCCGCTCCCACACCATCCTCCCTCCTCACCCTCTCATCCTCCTCACCCCTCCTCGCCCCAACCCCGAGCCCAAGAACCAGCTCCGGCGCCCTCCCGCCATCCGCCACGGCCACCATCTCCCCCAAGCTCAGCCCCAGCTCCATCGATCACACCAGCTACAAAACCACAACTCTCCCTACCAACCGAAGCTTTATACTCTATCAATGGAGCTCAGCCCAGCTGCCTCTGGCTGTGTGGGTGTGTGAATAATGGGGGGCGGGTAGTAGCAAACCTAAGCTAAGCCGAGGAGAGGAGTGACCGAGCGGGGGGTGGGGCTTTGACCCAAGAGACAACGGTTTGACGAGCGCACGTGAGTGAACCGGCAAAAGGGAGCAGGCAGACGCGATCATAAGTGCAGGAATTAAAAAAACAACAAAAAAACGAGGCAGAGAGGAAGAAGCACGGGAGAGATTGGAGCTATGCGGATGCAGATGCAGCATGGGCCAGCTCCTAATGATGGCCGCTAATAATTATGTTAATCATCACGTATCTTTCCCCTTTGGCGAGCAGTGCCCACGATCTTTATCAGAAAGCTGGGGGTGCATGCAGCATTGCAGCGTGTTTGCTGTTGTTGCCGCGGCCTCGCCTTGCCGGCGTCCAAGACGTGCGTATTTCTTGGGGTGCGTATGGTTTCTGGGTCTCAGGTGGGGTGTTGGAATGGATTGGAGTGGGGGAAATTCATTCATTCTCACTGCAGACGTCTGTGCTTTGGGAGCAAGCATGTGGTAGCCTTGAGAGGTGAGAAAAAGAGGAGGTCTGAGGCCTACCATTACTTGCGTTTTTGACCGATGTTGGAATGGCTTTTGAATTTTCCAATGATTTATGTGAGGCTTTTGTAATGGAAATGATCTAGTAGTACTCTTGTTAGTTCCATGGAGCTTATGTGAGATTCACAAGACCCTCAGCTTGTGGTTCTCGTACTAGAGAAAAGTTATCGGTTTCTAGGTAATACTAGCAAGAATTTTTTGAGAGAGGAAGATTTCCAATGTCATATCAAGAGTGGTGCTATACTGAAGTCCTTAAATTACCTAGCTGCCTTGGGATATTTAGAGACTGTTTGATTTGCTGCCACGCATTGCCATACCAAATGTATCTACTCATTGGTTGTTTTATTCTGATAGGTCATATTTTCTTGATTTATGTACCACACTTCATAGACATATTGTCTAGTCAAACATCATCACACCTCTTATTTTGTTGGCCACACTTTATGTGGCATGCCACAAGAATGATAAGTTGAGTCGTGGCAACCTTAGTCAATGACCAAATAGACCCTTAAATCACATATTTCTTAGTGGTTTTAGGGTTTAAGTCACATTCTAAATGGTGCAAGGATTCAGGTTAGAAATTATACACTGAGCTAGCAAGATCTTATAGGCTTCTTCACAAGCTTAACCATGGATATGAATGATTTCATATACGTGGCTCAAAGTTCTCCTTCTACGATGGCATTCGCTCTCCTTGCCGATAAACTTTTGCTTCAACGATGGCTTAGCTAGGGTAGAAGTGGAGGGTGGAAGGGTGGAGGTGTAACTTGTTAGTGGTGAAGATGAGGACGATAAAGTAGTAGAGTCATAATGGAGTTGGAAGAGGCCGATTGTCAAGATTACCTAAGAGATAAATTTAAAGGTCTAGATTAGGAGTGACAATTATGTCTCTTGCGTCTATGCAACAGGGGAAGAATGGATCGTAGAGGTGTCATATGCAACAAACATGATGGTCGCCTGATGGGTGTGTAGGTTAAATGAGGGCAATGTGTGAGAAAGTTTAAAGCTGGCTTTTGTGGTGTGTGTAGAGGGCTAATACATTAAGGAGCGTGTTATCTGAACCATTAGATAATGAACTAAGAGCTAGAAATATATAATATTTGTTGTTAAATTTGTACGGTTGTTATTATGTAGGAAGTGGAAAAGGTAACTTGTAAGTGCCATTGTACTCCATATTTACTCTCCGGTACATGCAGTGTAAATAATTTTTCCCTCCTTTTGCCCGTGAAATTGTACTACTTGTAAGATGGGCCGGTGTAATTAGAAACAACGGAATAGTACTCGGTACTCATGCTAGAATAGGCTATTTGTTCCGTAGGAAGGCAAAGGAAATCCTTCTTTCCTGTACGGAATGATGAAGACTCGTTGTTTGGATTAGATCAGGACATGATATGTCCCTTTAGGCACGCAATAATTCTTCAGTAGACAGAAACTGCAGTGTTCACCTAGCAAAGCCTAAACCAAGGCACAAACAAAACCAGCTTTAATTCTGTTGGATGGATGCATGCAGGCACTGCACACACGCGCGCATGATTATGGCCATCAATCCCTCATCCCACGCCATCATCGCCACCTACGGCATCGTGTCTACCTGCGTGATATATTAAGCAATCCCGTTGGTGTGTACAATGGGGACAAACCCGACGGGTTGTTCATTGGCCTCAATCATGGAGCATGATGTTGTTGTTGCTGCTGCTGAATATGGCCTGGGTTAATTGATGCTTGTGGCCAAACATGGCTTGCAACTATGGTGGCTGCTGGCTTGTGGTTGGACGGGTGGCAATTATGTGCGATGGATTCACTTGCCCAAGCGTGTACAAAAGGCGCCCATTTTTATTGCACGTCATTGTTTGTACTGGAGCGCTTGTAGCAGAAGGCGACTCTTCTGTTGATCTGCCATGGTCATATACTATAATATCCCTGTTTGAAAAAGAAATGTATACTCCTACATTATTCCCCCACAGCAACATTTCGTCTCATTGAAAAATACCATGCACCTGATAGGACTAATCAACAAAGAGAAACCTTCTTCTACTCCTCTTTGGCTTTTTTGTTAGCACGTTTCTCAAGCATATAAATAATGTATTTCGTATAAAAAATTATATAAAAGTTCTTTATTTGATTTTGTAAAGTAAGATTTTGTTAATTCAGATGTTTATATCCTCAAATTAATATTGAAAAAATTACATGATCTAAAAATTTAAAATCTTTATGAGTTTCAAACAGTCCCTACTGCTACCAAACAGAAAATTCGATCAATTTCTCGGTAATCTTTATTCTTTCCTCACCAGAAAACAGGACTGTTCCCATATCAATGCAGCCAATACAGAAGAACATGCGTAGAGTCCTAATGTCAGTGCAAAAAGGGAGCAAACAACCAGGGCATCCATCCGGGCCCCTCCCCTCATCATGCCCCTATATCGCACGACCTCCCCTCACTCCAGTCCACGGCAGGCTCCCGGCTCTCCCCCACCCCACCGCCGCTACGTGACGAGATCACGCGCCGACGCGGCGGGCGACACGGGCGGGGCGCCGAGGCGTTCCACAGCGAGCGAGCGCGCGAGCCAACGCGCCTGTGCGTGTCTGGCTGGCCCCGGCCAACGCCGCGCGAGCTTAGCCAGAGACCGAGCTGCTCGGTTGTTGTGCTGCTGCCCGCCTCCATGTCTGCATCCGCAGCTGTCCCGCTCCCGCGCGCCTTCTGCCTGCAAGGCTGCAATGCAATGGCCCAGTGCCCCTCCTGCGGCTGCCTACCTCGCTTAGACGGCAGCCGCACGAGACGCTCTCGTTCCATCTGTTTTGCCCCCCGGCCCCGGCCGTCCCGCTGCATGCGACCCATGGCCTGTGCGGTTTTGACCCGCGGGCTCCGCGACGACGGAGAGGATGGATCGTGTTGGATTCGTGCATATCGGTGCATGTGACTGGAGTGCCATGTGCGAACCCGACGGACCTACGCGGACTACCCCTATTGGTTGCCGTCAGGCCCTAGTACTACCTCCATCCCACGTGGACGTTTAGAAGAGTGAAGTCTTTTTTTGGGACAGAGATAAGTCGAAGAGAACTACGTGTAAGTGGGAAAGAACTTCAGGGGAAAAAAAGGTTAAGTAGATGCAAAAAAAATCGATATGGATATTCTTTCAGTAGATCTAAACAATTATTGTTGTGTTTTTTGTTCGTGTTTTGTAATCCTATGTGTATCAAAATCATATTAATTTGTTTTACTGTCTGTGTGTTCCAGAAAAAGCTTAAATGATTTTCAACGAATCGGTTTCATTTGTGAAAAAAGAACATCTGAATTGTTTTTCCAAGGGAGGCCCTTAGAAGGAAATAGCCGGTGGCCATGCCATATGCAAACGGATAGGGCATGAATGGCTTAAATGCCATGGATGGTAGATCGAACGGCTAGGAGGAGTGAGCCTGCGCACGCTAGCTAAACCGAAATCGACGACGATACAAAGCAATTCTCCCATCTTGTACAACATTCTAGTATCTGCAATTCTGTATCGGTGCAATATCAACAATCAACCCATCCCACTCGAGGCCAGGGCGGCCGTGTTTGCCATCATTTGTGCGGGGGGTCCACGGTGGCATCACAACTTGCCATGCAGGCGTGGGGCCAGTTGCCCGGGGCACGGCCATGGCAATTATTGAAGCCACGCACGCAGAGCAATCACGAGACCACTCCCGAACGATCAGACGCCCGGGAGGAGCACAGCAGCAGCACGGCCCCCGTCCTAACCCTCGCTCGCTGCCCAAGGGGAGCACAGGTGACGCACGAGACCCTACGCTGGCCGCCTGCCCCTTCCTTCCCGCGCCACGGGGTGGGCGCCCACGTACGTGAGAAAGTGAAACCACGCTCGCTCCTCCTCATGCTCCCCGTCCCGTCGGTTGTTCGGTCCGCCGTCCGCCCGTGCCACGGCCGATCAACGACGCCGCAAAGCATGCAGGTGCAGCTGACGGATGTGCACAGCCTACACACTGGCTGACTGCACCGGTCGCGTCGCGGCTGGCGGGCTGCTGCTTTGACGACTCTGATTTGAGGAGAGCTGAAGATGAGATTAGACCGATCGACCAGCCGAGTCGGCGGCGAGCTGTGGCTTTGCCGCCGTGAGGAAACTGTGAAACCGGGAGAAGGTCGCGTCCGTTTTGGCCCGCGCGAGTGGGTGAAAGATACGGGATGCGCGCGCGCATGGCGCTGCTCTAGAAGCAGGGTGACGGCCGAGCCGGAGAACGACGGGGACGGGTGTGATTCTCGCACGGTAAG
Organism: Oryza coarctata; assembly: GCA_030770085.1. Lineage (NCBI taxonomy): Eukaryota > Viridiplantae > Streptophyta > Magnoliopsida > Poales > Poaceae > Oryza > Oryza coarctata. The sequence continues at coordinate 18,176,666 of CM061476.1, read as the reverse complement.
GCAGAGGAAACGTGCAGGAGGCCGCGGAGGCGAAAACTTTCTACCGTCCCGCGTCGTCCGATTGGGACTCCAAGGCAATTCCAGTTTTCCGCTGTGAAAACCGGAACGTATCGTGTAAAGGGGTGTAAGGTACCACGTGGCCGATAATTCCAGATTGCGAGCCAGATTGTACTAGTAGTACATAACTTATCCTTCATGTCAGCCTGTCGTGCGTGGCGTCGCTTTCTCTGGTTCCGGTTTTTTCAGCGCCGTGGGTGGAACTGAGATCTGGCCGCGGGTTGCTGTGCCTGTCAACAAAGGCAATCCGCGCATCATGTTGGACGCGGGCGAACCAGCTTGCCGCGACCATTACTGCGTGTGCATCTTTTTAGCTCTGCAAACGAGATCTCGCGCCGAGGGACGCCCCATCTCGCATGGAGGACGCCGTGTATTGGATGTGTGCGTCTAATCATACTACGTACTAGTACTAGCTGTAAAGTTCTGTTGCTAATGTTCCATCCTACTACTCCGGTACCAGTGTACAGTCTAGCCTAGTTATCAGAACAAGCTGCTGCAAGATCAAGCTCGGCGGGGGCAGAGATCGTAACGGTTGGAAATTTACGAACTCGTATCGGTTAGGGTGAAAACGGTCATAAACGGCCGAAATCGGTAATATTATGTGTAAGAAAACTTTCGAGATTCGGTGACAGTGAATGAATTCAACGGCGCTTCGAAGAATTATTCTATTTTTGGAAGTTATGTCATTTGATCTCACTTTTTCATATATAAATGAAACTAACCTATGCTCTTGATGTTCAGTTAGTTAAAAATCAACCATATTTATTATTTAACTAGCTTAGCGACGATTACAATACAATAATACGATGCTAAAAAATTTTAAAAATTATCTTTAGCCAAGAAAAAAACGATCGAAAACGGCAGCACTTCTAAACGATATGTGATCGATCAGAAAATTCCGTGACTGTGTTTACTTCTAGAGCCGTAGTCGAAACAACTAGGAGTAGTGATGGAAGTGAATTGACAAACCAAAATTTCTGCACGGGAAAGAATGGTGCCATGCATGTGAACGACCGGGAAACTATCACCGGGCACCGGTCGTATCGGCACGCCGGGGCCTGACCGGGCGACGAGGTAGGCCAGCCACGGCGAACCCTCAAATCTCAATCATGCCCTCCAGGGCCCAGGCCCACATGTCGGCGTCCGGCCGACAGCGAGCCAGGCGCAATCATTAGTACGGCCGCGGCTGGCTCGCCTCGCCGCAATAATTTCCTGGTGATTGGCCGCGCGGCGTTGTGCCTGTGCTGGGTTTGCCGCCGGGCCGGGCATGGACTAACTAGCTCACGGTGCCATGGTACCTGGGTGGCCCACTGCCTCGGATACTTTAATTTCTGCACACGTTTTCTTAGTTAGAAAATTAGTTTGTTTATTTTCCAGTCACACTTTATTATGACAACATCTATTTAGTGATCACAATTATAATAAGATAAATTCTTCTAATAAACTATGTCACACATGTTAATAACGAAAAATATAACAAGATTCTTTTAAATTTATCATAGTGTGATTAAGAATTTAATAATCTTGACTTAACAGCAAGTTTTATTAACACATAGTGAAAAATTAAAGTATGTGTAGCAACTAAACAGCCTAAAATTACTCCTAACTGAAGTCTGAATAGCCTTACTCCATTTGTACTACTCCAGTTAATATAGTCATGTTAAAAAATATGATAGAATTAAACGAGGATAATTACGATTAGTTAATATGATAAATCACTAAGTGGAGAAGTAGCTATGTTAAGTAATTACATATGTGATTGAAGCCTTTTTTTAGATACTAAGCACATATAGAGTTTTTTTAAGATATTAAGGTTGATATAAAGTGTGTTTATGATTAGTTGAGAAGGAAAAATAATCTAATTGAGAAAATTAAATGTGAGATAATTATAATTGATTGAGATAGTAAAGTAGTTTGAGAATAGTGATAGTTAATTGAGATAGTGAAGTAGATAATTGTAATTTCAGATGTTAAGAGAGAGAGAGAGAGAGTACTACCCAAATGTAAACAAGATTGCTCGTAAAGACCTTGATACATATCTCACATTCTCACTATACCTCTAACAATTTTGTTGACATGTTAATTACAGGCATGCATTAGGTATGGGGAGTGTGTCTTTCGCCATCCATGCAGTGTGTCCGATATCACCAAATGTACCTGCACAGTAGATGCGTGTACCAGCATGGTGGGGCCTGCGTCCTGCATCATCCCAGGGATACCGCTGCTGCACGCGAGTGGCCGCGTAACGCGCCGGGTCGTCAACCCTCGCCTCCATTGATGACCGAGCGCGCGCTTGGTGTGGTCGGAGGCCGCGTAACAACCCGCGCACGGCGCTCGTCCCACGGCCATTTACTGTGTAATCCACAGGACGGTTTTAGTGGCAGCACTGACATAATGACATGACCTGGTTAACGCTAGCTTAACCGGGACAACTGATGATTGATGGAACATCAATGTCGAAATCGGTTGAAATTATGCGTAGTACTCCACCTCCCAACGTATGGACGGAAGAAGTTGCTTTCAGGGAAAACCTGTCCGTGTCATCCGATGACAGCGGGCGGCAAGCGTCATCTGCAACGAGTTTAATGCCAAGCTTAGCGTGCGGCCAAGAGAGCATGGGCGAGCGCACGACGACACGCTCGACAAACGGTAGTAGAAGAAGGCGGGCTGGTAGGTGGCCGGCCGGACTCGGTGCGAAGGCTACAGTATCTCCCCTGCCGGATGCACCCATAGCTTTGCCGCGCTCCCCTCCGCGGCCGTATGGGCGGGGGCTTGCAGCTGACGAGACGGTGTCAGTCACTCGCTCGGTCTGCTTCTGCTGCCTGTCAGGCCGGTGGCAGGCGAGGGCAAGACGTAAAAATCTCTCCTCATCTCTACGACCACTCCGTCTTGTCTTGTGTGGTCAATCATGGCACATGCTCCGAGCAATCTTCTCCCTTCTCTCTCATGCTGTCATGCATCTGTCTCCAGCTCTACTAGACCTCCCTGCTCTGCCCTCCTGCGTGCTGCCGCTGTCTGTACAGCCTGTGACGGTGACTGTATGTGTATGTGTAGGAGTACTCCATGTATGTATGCCCGGCTGCCTCCACCGATCGACGACGGACCGATCGACGAAAGCTGCCTGCATGCATATGCATGGCCAGTGCCTCAGTGGCTTCTGTGCGGGCAGGCTGGGACGCATGCAGCAAACACTGCCATAGTGTCATAGCCTCACGGCCTGTGCTGCTGTGCATATGCATGCTTGCAGCGAGGACAGGAACCCCTAGCGTAGCCAAAATCATCTGTCTTAAATGTAGGAGCATCTGCTTTTCCCATTCCCATCTCATCCCATCCCACGCCCAATCCATCTGCAGCCGCAAAACAAGCGTGAAGGCGTTAGCAACGGAGCCCGCTTCAACGAGTGGTCTCAATATGTGTGGCTGTTACGTAGGATAAGGCCACAGATTTGAAATACGTTTTTCTCACAATACGTGGTCATATTTCTTTTAGTCAGTCCTATTCATACGCTATCTAAACAAGATTGGCGATGCCCTGCATTCCGATTTCATCATAATTTTTACCGAGTTTTCATATCAACATTTCATATATATATACATATTTTATTTTAGTCCTCACTTTTTTAATTTATAGTGAAGTCTAATATTTTACACTAAACAACAAAAAAATTATAAACAAATATAAAATCCTCTGCTCCTACCCGGCTAAACCCTAGTCTCCTCTTTGCATCTCTATTGGTGATGCCTCCCTCCCCTCTCCAGCGATATTATCTTTTCCCTGTTTTGATGATGCCTCTCCCTTCTCCATCTTCACCAATGCCATCGTCTCCTCTCCGCCCCTTCTCATCCTCCTTTTCCACATACCTCCTTACCAATCTCCGGCGGTGTGCGCACATAGCAATAGGTGGAGTGCTCTGTGGTGGCGTTCATTGTTGAAGTCATCATCATTGTTAGGCCACTCCCTCCTCTCCTCCACTGTGGATGTTCTTTCCTTCTGCAATCCCATCCGCTGCTGCTCAGAGCTCTCCATCGAAGCTGGGTTGGGTTGAAGGGAGGACCGCGTATAGGGTGTCAAGACAGCGACGTGACCTCCCCAACACGGTCGCCCGAGCCGCTCCATACGGTGAGTGACCTTGCTCACAGCTGGGCACCCGTGCCCTCACCAAGATACGAGAGGCTTCACAGGGACTGCGTCGACGTGGACGTGAATCTTCTAGCTGAACGCTCGGAGTCATATGCCATGTCACTACATTGCGAATGCCCCGAGAAGCGACGCAGCTATACGTACGTCTATCCTGTGAGAATCTGTACCAGTAGAAAGGAAAGACTCGAGACTGAGCGACTGGTAGCTTGCGAGTTGTGATCCCTTGTGTTGCAGCCTCATCCGTGGGCCTTGCAATCTAACGGTTCTGCTAAGGTGAAAATGTTCATGGCCCATGTATATCGCTAGAGAGTTTGATGGGCCAGGTGAAGTCCTAAGATCCAATTAATTAAGGCTCCGTCCATGATGCCTCTCGTGACTAGGAGTAGATAACGAGTCTGCTTGCTCGTTTAGGCTTGCTATCGTAACGAAATTCTAATTGACTTTATCTTATGAGTCAGCTCTGCTCAACTTGTTAATCTTAATAAGTTAAAAATTTAGCTTGGCTCGCCTCACAAGTTGACTCATTAAGCTCATTAGATTTATTAAGAACATATATTTCATTTAAATCATCTCTATATTTTTTATTTTACTAATTTATTATATATTAATATAATAATATTCACTAATTAATGAAAAAAATTAATGTAGACTAAGCACTAATAAAAAGCTTTGAGTATGTGAATATATTGTAATCTTTTATGTTAGCGAGTAAAATCTTTTATGTTATCGAGTGAAACGAGCACCTTACGAGCCTCACAAGCTAAAAAAAGCTCAATTCGACTTAACTCATTAAAACTATGATTTCGAGCCGATGCTTTGATTTTTTTTTTCCACCCGTACTCGTGGTTTAGCTAAACCAGCTGCCTCCCCTGGCCACTTTCTGAACAATACAATGCTGTCTCGGGAAGAAAATTTTTTCTGAAATAATTAAGCACAAGTGCACAGCTGTAGCGCCTGCTGCTCTCTGCTCAGATGTGTGAAACACCGATATCACCACAGGTGCAGTTGTTTGATCTGAAGCTCAACGTGATGACAGATCGGCAGCGACTGTCCGGCAATAGGAGCTCTGTCTCGTTTCTGCCGGAGCAGTTCTTGCATAGGGCAGAGGAGGTGGATTTCCGAGGAAAGGAATTCGAGTTCGTCCTGTTCGGGTTTGGCAGGAGGCTGTGCAGGCTTGGCAATGGCCGAGAGCATCTTCCCGCCCATACTAGCATCACTGTTTACGCTTTCGGGTGGAGGTCCCCATATGGCATTTCAGGCTTCAGCTATGGAGATGGACGTGGCTGAGCGCCGCCAATGTTAATCATTGACCAAATTTGTGTCCACCGTCTTCCTTAATTGTATTACCGCGCAATCGGATAGATAGTGGCCAGTGGTAATTAAATAGGAAATGATTTCATCTTGAGAAAACTAATGGCCGGCCTTGATCGTGGCAGAACTCAATCATTAGCGGGACTGCATATACCACATTTCACACAAAACTCCTTCTAACTATAGCCATTTTTGGACAGTCGAAATCGCTCTAGGCTTCATGCTGCTACACTACTCATCTCCTCCCCAACGTGTTTTCTCCCCCATGCCATCGTTCGCGTGCGTCGATGCCACACCTTCCACCCTAGCGTACCACCCCCTACCTCGCTGGCACCGGCGAGGCTCACCACATCGGCTACCTCTCCTCCCCTCTTCTCCTCCAGATGTCGATCGGTGGCGAGGTGCTCTCGCCCCCACCGTCTTTTCCGTCTCCGAGGGCTCTCCACCGCTGCTGCCTACTCCTAACCACTCGTTCCGTCTTGTCCTCGTCGCAAACATCGGCCCATTGCTAGCACCTGACACCGTGGCTTCAGTGACGTCGCCCGTTTTGCGGCCCACCGTCAGTCTACTGTCTTCCACAGCCATCTCTCTAAGTATGATGAATTCCTCCTCACCCCACTCCCACCCCTCCTTAAACATTGAAACATAAATCCTAACTCCACTACTGTTTTTCAGGGTCGTTGGAGCTAAAGAAGAAGAGATCACCCGAGCTAGAGTGAGAGCACAAATTATGAAGCAAATACTAAGATCAGAAATCTGCGAGAAATCCCTAAAATTTCTGACGAACGCTGAATGGCACTCGCATTAGCCCTACGAAAAGACGGCGCATTCAGCAATATCAATATACTCTGCGTGAACAGGCGCAATGGAGATAAGCCAGCTCTGGTTGCTGGCAATCGCCGTGCCACTCCTCTGCTACATCAGCTACCGGAGCGCCGCGTGCGCGGCCGGTGATGTCAGTTCGGCCCCATGCCGCTCCCGTTCATCGGCAACCTACTCAACCTGCACGGCCACCTCCCACCCGCGCTCGCGAGGCTGGCGCGCACGTTCTGCCCCGTGATGATGCTAATGATGGGCCTCACCACCACCGTCGTCGTCTCCTCCGGTGACGCAGCGAGGGAGGCCTTCACGAAGCACGACCGGCACCTCGCCGCCCGCACGGTCCTGGACGTCACTCGTTCCCTCGGCTTCGCCGATCGGTCCATGATATGGCTGCCGAGCTCCGACTTTGTCTGGAAGACGCATCGCGGCGGCGAGCATCTTCTTGCCACGCGGCCTCGCCGCTCTGCGCGGCGTCCGCAAGAGCAAGGTGCGCGACCTGGTGAATTACTTCCGTGGGCGTGCCGGGGAGGAGGTGGACGTCCGCCACGCCGTGTACGGAAGCATCCTCAGCCTCGTGTCGAGCACGTTCTTCTCCGTCGACGTGGTCGACAAGAGGGCCTAGTCGGAGAACGAGTTCCGGCAGAGCATGACGTTCCTCATGGAGGTGGTCTCGAAGGCGAATGTCTCCGATCTTTACCCTTTCCTCCGGTCTCTCGACTTGCAGGGGTGGCGTCGCTTGACGGAAAGGTATCTGGGCAGAGTCATCTCCTTCTTGGATGACATGATTGACCGCCGGTTGGCTGCCGCCGACGCCTCCGCAAACAAGCACGGCTACTTCTTGGACTCCCTCCTCGAACTCGTGTCCACCGGCAAGATCGCCCGTGACAACGTGACGACCATTCTGGTTGACGTGTTCATCGCCGGGAGAGACACGATCACGGCAACAGTGGAGTGGGCGATGGCCGAGCTGCTCCGCAACCCGAGTGAAATGGCCAAGGTGCGCACTGCGATGAACGGCGCTCTCGGCGGCAAGGAATCCGTCGAGGAGCCCGGCATCGCGAGGCTGCCATAGCTCCATGCAGTGGTGAAAGAAGAGATGCGGCTGCACCCAGCAGTGCCACAGCTGTTACCCCACCGGGCGGTGGAGGACGGCGTGGAGATCGGCGGCTACGCAGTGCCGAAGGGCTCGACGGTGATCTTCAACGCGTGGGCGATAATGCGCGGCCCGGAGGCGTGGGAGAGCCCGGACGAGTTCATGCCGGAGAGGTTCTTGCGCGGCATTGGAGGTGGACTTCTGGGCGAAGACGTTCGAGTTCATCCCATTCGGGTCCGGCCGGAGGGTGTGCGCCGGTCTGCCCATGGCGGAACGTGTGGTGCCGTTCATGCTGGCGTCGCTGCTGCACGCGTTCGAGTGGCGACTCCCCGATGGCGTGCCTGCCGAGGAGTTGGACATGAGCCACAAGTTTACTATTGCCAATTTCCGCACCGTCCCTCTCATGGCCGTGCCCGTTGTGGTCAGCTAGTTGCCGTCTTTCACTGTATCAATGGTGAATTATGGCGCGTACTTCTCGCCAATTTGCCCACATGTCGAGTTGGGTCTGTTGGTCGTAAATAATAAAACTTTGGACGCACTTGTAAATAAGAACGCGATGTGCGATCTTTGAGTCTTGACTTCGCAACGAAACTAATCTGATTTGGGTGTAATTGACGGGCTAGTTGATCATCTGCACGGTGTCGTTTTCTGGACAGATTTCAGTATTTTGTGCCTGCTCGTCCAGCCTTTGAACGCACTACTGCTCTGTTCCAAACGCAGAAATGTAGTAGCAAATGGAACAGATTTTTTTCCCAACTTCGAAACAAATTCAGATGGCTAGAACCAGATACGACCGTCACACGTTTTTCTACACAAGAACAAGGCTAGCCATGTCCGTACACTCAATTCTCATCGTACATACGAACCAGTCCCATGCACAAATTCATCATACCGCGTAATTATTATTTAAGCATTGCTCACAGAGTCATCACACTAGCAGACTCCAGTCTTCTTCTTCACCTGGTCCCTCCAGTAGGTGAAGATCTCCCTCTCGGTCTCCGGTACGCTCTTCTTTGTCAATATACCATCGTCACCCGACTGCTTCGCGACGGCGCTGGAGATCTTCACGACCTGGGCCGCGTGGGCGTCCAGCTCGTGCAGGATCTTGACGATGTCCGAGACGAGCCGCTCGGCGAGGCTCCGGCTGAAGTCCTCCCTGATGACGACGCGGAGGACGGCCACGTGCTCGGCGTTGGCCGGCATGGTGTAGGCAGGCACGATCCATCCGAACCTCCTCAGGTTCTCGGAGATGTCGAACACGGTGTACCTGCCGCTGTCCTTGAGCGAGAACGCCACCAACGGCACGCCGGCCTCCTTGGAGAGGATGTCGAATCGACCAGTCGCCTCTATGCCTTCCCTTAGTACTGCCGTGTTCTCCATGCAATTCTGCATAATGTTCTTGTATCCCTGCAGAAAGGTAAATAAAATAGTTATAAATTACTGGAAGTTATATATTGTATGTAAAGAAAGATTCGTGAAGTTCAAAATATTCTGCAGTTTAATTTGCATGAGGGATATGAAGGACACGGTAGGTACCTCGAATCCCAGGCGTATCAGCTGATAGTACTGTGCTATTATCTGGCTGGAGCCTACAACAAATTGCCATGCACTTTGGTTTCTTGAAACGTAAAAAATTAAAGCCCGGTGATGAACTTGTTAGAGAGTGCCGTACCTTTGGAGAAGTTCAGAGTGAATGTAGGCTGGTCTGTCCCCAGATAGTTTATATGGAAAATGAGTTCTTCAGGCAAATCCTCTTTGCGCCGCCAAATGACCCAACCGACACCTGGATACACAAGGCCATACTTGTGCCCACTGACATTGATGCTCTTCACCAGTGGTAGCCTGAAGTCCCATTGAAGCTCAGGGTACAGAAAAGGCGCTATAAATCCTCCACTTGCTGCATCAACATGAATTGGCACATCCAACCTGCATGGTTTGTGAAAAGATGCCAGAGCTAATTTATGTAAGATGAGTTGCAAAAGGAATCAGCAATTTGAATATAACAATTTTTTTTCTTTTGCCACACTGAGCTATTGAAAAGACAGACAATGAGGAATTTTAAAAAAGGTCTAGTTCGGCAGCCTGCTGAGAACAAGTCAACATGATTTGCAGCTTACCGGTTTACCTAGTCATAGCAATCGACCTCCACAGGCAAACTAAAGCAAACATAAATTACTGTTATTATACTAATAAAATAAACTACTGTTGTTGCATTGCGTAGATAGTTGATTGCTACGTATGAGATGCATACCCGGTTTCCTTGTTCTTTTCCGTCAGAAGATTATTCAGTAACTTCACATCTTCAAACTCTCCAGTGAGAGTAGAGCCCAAGATGGTCGCAACGCATATAGTGTTCTCATCCACCATTTCAACAGCCTTTACAGGATCCATGACATAGTATCCTTCACTAAGCTTAACCTCCTTCAGTTCTACTTCAAAATATCTGGCAAATTTCTCCCAGCAAACCTAGGAACATGAGCAATCACCAGAGGATTTTTTTTAGATTCTTATAATGAATGGTTAAGATAGAAACATTTCACATTTCACATGACGATGAAACAAAAATACCTGAACATTGGCACCAGTAACAATGTTGGGTTTGTCACATGGCTTCCCCTGCTCCTTCCGTTTGTTCTGCCACTTCCTCTTGAATGCCAATCCTGCAAGCATAATTGCTTCTGAGGATCCCACTGTCCCAACTCCAATAGCTGTTTCATCCTCCTTAATTGGTGCATTGAGCAGGTGAGATATCATATTGACACAACGGTTCTGCCAAAGTACATACGAGTAGTCAGCAAATAAAAGTTAGATGTAACTAGCTTTTTGTTAAAAAAAATCAAGATGCAGCTAGCTTGACTCCATAGTATTTTAGGGAATGACAATAACGAGGTCGTGGCTATGTGTCAACACAAAAGGCCATAACACAGTAAAAAATGTCATTATCAAAACCAATAAATTGCCGGCAGTTCACTTTCCAAATAATATAAATCCGGTGAGAAGAGAGCAGTAAGCACAGGTGATTGACCGACAAAGTCACAGATTGAACTTTATTTGGAATATAGTTTCAGTTTAAACTACAAACAAAAGAAGGTACTTTAGAAAATGTGGTACTGTCTCTGTACTTTCTCGAAAACCACATAAAAAATTTCACAAAGATGAGTACTAACAATCATACTACTCTCCTCCACGAAGCTGTAATATAAATAACATCAAAATGGAAGTTCCGTAAATATGAATCTGAATTTCCAATACCCAGGTGGCCTGCTGGCATGGGAAGTGCCATTTCGAATACAAGGGGAATTTGTAAAACAGTCATTTTTCTCCATTCATCAGTACAAATGCTGTGGTCAGCAACCGGCTGAAAACTGTCTGGAATAGTTGGTTACGGACCCAGAAAAGTCCAAGCACGCCAAAAGTATGATCAGACAAAACTTGTCCATAACTCAATTATGATCTGCTAGCAGCTGTCCAAATGACAGGTGTTGGGATCCTTATCCTTCTATCCTTCGGAAGTAATTAGTTCGTTCAATTCGATTTCAAAATTATTTTTTTCTTAAGATAGAAATACTCCTATGTAACATGCTTAAAAGCTCAAAGAGAACAAGAGAGATAATCCCATGGTTCCGACCTGGAGCTCTGTGGTGACGGGGTACTCGTCCATGTCGACGTAGTTCTTGTTGATGGAGCCCATGATGAGCTTGTCGCACTCGGGCTCCATCCACGTGGTGACAAAGGACGCCAGGTTCAGCCGCGGGTTGCCGTCCAGCATCAGCTCGTCGTTGATGATCTGGTACGCCGCCTCCCTCGGGATCGACTGCTCCGGCATCCGGAACCTGCGCGTTCAACAAAGATGAATCGATCGATCAGCACAGCTCGCGCGGTGGCCAAAAACCCCCAACCGAGATCGGAGCAGCACCGCGGCAGGTGCTCGATGGCGTAGCGCGACGCGAAGGTGCAGCGCACGGCGTCGTCTCGGCTGGAGCTCGCGTGCGAGAGCACCATGGCGCGCCGCCGCTTGCTATCTGCTCGATCCTCCTCCTCCCACACGCTCACTACTACGGCTCGGTTGGTGCGGTGGGTCGAATCGCGAGTGAATGGCGGCGTGGCAGATCGTACCGCTAATAATGGAGGCGGCAACTGCTGATCGATATGGAACGAAATGACGTGTGGTGGTACTAACCGCGGGAGCGGGTCGCGGACGTAGCGGGAAGCGAAGGTGGTGGAGTGCACCGGCTCGGCCGTGTCCGAGCCGCACCACCATCGCTGTTGCTGGCGGTTCGAATCGAGCGCGCGAGCGATGCGGAGCGAATCGATTCCTTCGAGCGGTCGCGTCGGAGAGGAGGGGCAGCGTCGCGAGCTCGGGGTGGGGTGGTGAACTGGCGGTGGCGGTGGCGGTGGCGTGTGACGCTGCGAGTGGGAGACAACTCGAGGCCCGGCGCAACGGCGACGTGGGCTTGGGATGCCGCGTCGTGGTGTGGCCGTTTTGTTTAGTGAGGCGGCGCGACACGTAGGCTCGCCCGCGAGGCACGCGTCGGCACGGGGAGGCGTCCGCGCTCCCGGTTGCCGCCGTTTTGTTTATTGCACCGAGAGGAGTCGAGGAATCCCAGGCGCGATCGATCCGTTGGTGCGTGTCGGTTTCGCAATTCGCGAGCTTTATTTTATGAAGTTCGCGATGATGTAGCCAAATCGATCAAAGTTATGGAGCAAAATATATCATGCATTAGAACAAAATCGTCCCCGGCCTGCTTGTTCGAGAAGGCAGGCGTCACCGTCCACCCGAGGCAGGCAGATATATATGCTGCTTAGGGCGACGTAGCTGATCTAGCTGTCGCTGTAGTTGGTGCAATGGTGCCAATCGCTGCCTTGGGTGACCTCAGGAAGGATGTGTCGGCAGCTGCTCTGATCTGAAAACGGATTGTCTGCGGCTATCTCGCCTGCAGACAGCTATTGCACTAGTCCGGGGAGGTAAAGAAGATTCTCCATGGGAAGTTGACATGGAAAATGCTATTCACATCACCAAAATGTCTGACTCTGGAACGACCCGACGTGCGTGAAGTTATCTGTGTGGGCTGTGGTGTGAACCCCCAACTTGTTGGGCCTTTGAAAAGCCCAAGCCCAACTGATACCATGTTTTGGTTGTGTACTCACATCTAGGGATGGCAACTGTGTCCATTTAACCATGGACAAAAACTCTATAAAGATTAGGCTTGTTATCAAATTATGCCCATGAGTTTCTTATTGGTGAAAAGTGTGCCTAATGGGTAAATGAGCTCGAGCATGGGTAGTCCACGTCTGTTTCACATGTTTACCCGCTAACTAATCTCATAAGTAGGGCGATATGTTAATAGCATTATATAAATTATCCTTATCTTGTCTTCTAGGGTTTCATTTCTCTCCTACAATTTCTCCATAGCCGCCACAACCCACAAAAGTCGTGAGCCTCGTAACTCCATCCTTATCCTCTTGAAGCTTTCGAGCGGGCAGGTGGTCCTGGGCTCTTGCACCCCCTAAGGCCTAGTTTTAAGGGTGCTCGGGAGTAAAGGAGTTCAACTCTTCCAACCACCATATTCAATGCGGTGTCTAGGTGCAGAACCAAGGCCTATGCTCATGTGAATGACCAAGTTAGAATGACAAGACGGATATCTTCTCTAATTGGATAGACGATATGGGATAAGACGTATATTGCTCCTCACTAATGCTAGCCCTTCCTTCTTGCTCACTTTGCTAGGGTGTTGACTAGTGGGCCTACTAGAGTAGGCAATGCCAACACTAGGTGATGTAGAGTCATAGGAGCCAAGAAGTTGTTGTTGATTAGACCTATTATACCTAACCTACTGGGGCCTGTAAAGTCATTTGTTGTACAACACTTTCTTCTCGGTCAGTGTGGTAACCCTTAATATATACACACACACAAACACATATAAGGGGAATGAAAGATAACCACTGTAGAACACCACAATCTAGTAAAAATATAAGAGTAGGGTCTTATGCTTCTGAGCAACCCAAACCTATCTAAATCTTTTGAGCCCTCTCAATCCTCTGAACTTATCACACGTGTAATCACGCTCTAGGTTGAACACTAAAGGGGCTAGTTCAGGCTCTCGCTCTCAACGTACGTTTGCTAACAGCTGGCGCGCCAAGTAAGGGGTTTTTCTTTAACGTGTATTTGAATTCCCCATTTCTAAGTAAGGAGAGGAGGGCGATGGCTGATAGACGCGGTTGCCACCACCTTGACTTTGAGGAGTTAGATGCCCCCATGAGACGTCGCATGCTGTCACCATGATGGCATTGTCTGGCACACTGCGCCTGCTCTCACCTTGCTTCAGCAAGCTCCGTGCCTCTAGAGCAAAGGGTGAGCGATGCTAGCACAAGTGAGGTCATAGCTACTGTAGCCATGCGACAGGAGTACCTATGACGACCGAAGAAGCATGCTGCCACCGCACCATCAGGTGCGCGATGCCCTCCTATGAGGCATCATTTGGACCTAGGCTTTATCAGTATAAGAAGTGCTTTGCTTGTGGTGCGAGCGCTCCTCAAATATGCTCCCCTTTAAGCGATCGATGAGACATCCGAAGGATGTTGGATGCATTAAGTTATCAACCTTGTTGGCAAAGCACATCAACAGCTCAACATGAACGACACGCACAACCCTTTATTATGCAAAAGGAAATGCTAGTGAGCACCGCCACCAAGACCCATGCAATACACGCCACGTATCAACATGATGCCAACTCAACTTTGACATTGCCAGTTCGAGAAGTGCTCCACTTGCAAGCACAGGTACTTCTTGGGTGTACTTCGTGAGTATAATGTGTATTATGTTTGATATCTACAGTGCAATAGAGTTTTGTCAAATTTTTCATATATTAATATATGGATTATATCTCTAAGATATCATCAAGTTTTTATGATATATTACAGTGACATCATTGAAGTTTGCTAACAGTATTATGAAAGGTATCATGTCATATATGCATCAACGAAAGATTGCTTAGGGTTGTAAAAGCTCACTCCTCTCTCCAACTATTTGGACGACGTATAGCCTAGACGACTCACGTGACCATATGTGGCCTATACCTAGCTCATATGACATGTGCCTAGGTACTGTCCAACTAGCCTACTCTTGCACTAGTGCTCTTGCGTTGGATAATAATCCGGCTCGTATGCATGTGCGGGATGCTTCCATTTGTGAACGCTTGTCCACGGACACTCTGACGTGACATGGTGGAAATGTAACATGCTAGTCTATGTGGGCTAGAAGGCTTCTTTAAACTATCATGTTCCTGAGTGGGATACCATTGGGTAGAAAAAGTGATGAGCTCAAGCAACACGTCTCTGTACAATGGTCACCATCATCAACTCCTTTATTGCGGGACGCTATGAAATCATTGGGAAAGGAAGAGAAGATAAATAGTGACGATGAGGATAAAGATGAAGGCCAAAGTAGAAACAACACTACATACATCACACCTTCTCTCTGTCATCATGTCTTCCAAGAAAAATATGTAAGATTGTTAGGACATCCATCACACCATCTCCATCATATCTCTTCCAAGAAAATATTCCATCACACCTTTACAGTACAATACCATCTGTTGGAACATAGGATGAAAAACACAAATATGATATTGCAAGACGAAAGATGCATGCTAGTTTTCTCCATAAATTTTCAATACAACTCAAATCCCATAAGGTCTCATTTGAATGCATGGAGCTGTAAGAAATGGATCTCACTACAATGTATACACAGATACAAATATATATAAATTGAATTCAAATGCCGGTTTCCCCATTTGCATGCCATCTTGAATTAAATTCCTAAATTTTCCCTTCTCTTCAAAAAAAAAAAAAATCAAACAAACGAATCATTGAAGGTTCCTTCGGAACACATAAATTTTATGAAATTTCACAGAAATTAGTTCATTTCCCACCAAAAATCCTATATTTCAAAGTAGGCCCAAAACTCAACATCAAGCCCACTTATATGAATGAATGCAAGCGCCGTGGAGGACTTCTGATGGACAAATGTTCTCACACGCACGAGGACGCGTTTCAGGCCTCGTGCGGCCCAGCTTATCCATACACGTTTCTCTTTCTCATCCGAAACATTGCTTTTCCTACTTCTTTAGCATTCATGTACATTACCGAGCGGCAAGCCCGCGGTCCCTACCCTTGATTTCTCCTCCCAAAGTCGCCGCCGCCGCCTCACTCTTCACAGCGTCTCATAACTTTATTATGGTTTTGAGTAGAATGTTTTTGAGGTGGGTCGAAAGTTTAGTATCATGATTTTGAGTAGAACTTTTTTCAGCCTTTTGAATCCGTCACGGACTAAAGGGAGAAAATGTATTCAGCCCGGGCTTGGAAATTACCCTTGAACCGTATGGAATTTTATATGCACAAAGTTTTTATATTGAGAGTTTCTATGTACAAATTATTTGGATCAAAAGTTTCTGTAGATAAAGTTTTTGCGCTAGAAGTTAATCCGATTCGGACATTCGTGCGTGGCGCGCCCGCGCATTAGTCGTTTTCCCTAACCCGCTGGGCCACCACACACTAAAGCAAGACCCACGGTTGTTAGCCCAACGGAGGCCCAGCAGCGCCGCATCAATCAGCAGGCGCACAGCACATTGTTATCCCGCCAATTCCCCAAAACCCCAACCCTGCTTTCCCGCCACAGCCATTCCCCATCCCCCCCACCCGTCTCTCTCCCATGGCGGCGCCGTCGGCGGCGACGCGCAAGAAGCTGCAGCGCAAGTTCCGGCTGCGCGGCTTCACCCTCAAGGTGGAAGCCCTCGAGGAGGCCGCCGCCTTCCTGGCCCGCTTCCCCGACGCCGAGGACGACGCCCTCGACCTCCTCCTCGACGAGCTCGACAAGGAGCCGCGTACCTTCTCCCTCCCTCCCTCTGCACTAACTATGCCTGCGCGCCGTGGTTTCCTCTCTAATTTGGTTCTTTATGACCGTATTTGTGCGTCGGTGGATGCGTGCGTGCAGTGCAATCGTCGATCCTGGACCGCGACGCGGTCCGGCGCGTCGTGGCGCTGCTCGTCGAGGCGGAGGAGGCGGTCGATGCGGCGTCCCCGGCGGAGACCAGCGCGCGCTCAGCGCTGCGGGTGGTGGATTCGTTCGTCGTGCCGCGGTTCCACTACGACCCAATCAAGAAAGTCTTCTACGAGTATGTAGATGCCACTTCTTCCTTGTAGATCTGGGAAATTCCGTTTGTGCTCTTGAGAATTTTGCTTTCCCGCTTTAGTGTTGCACTGTGGTTTAGAATTGCTACTTGACAAAACTGTGTACTAACTCGGCTAAATCTTCCATGATTCAACAAAGAATTTATGAAGGGCATAGATACCCAAATGATGCTCCTGTTTTTAAAATCATCACACCTCCTTTCTGTGTGTTAGATAAAACTTGTTAGGTTTAGTTTTTTTTTTTGCAGAAAGACTAGAAAACGCTATAGGGTTGCAATGAATATGTTTGCTGATGTCATGATGATGACGTCAGCATGGTATACCAGGTTTGGTACCTATGGATATGGTACCCTTGATACCAGATCTAGTACCAAGTACCAGAGCCTGGTATTTGAGGGTATTATATTTGGTACCTATGGTGCCATGCTAACGTCATGTTGATATCATCACATAAAGTATTCTGTTGGTTGAACGATACACCATTCCCTAGTCACCTTCTTTTTCTTTTGTTGGTACTCAGGGTGTCATGCTTAACTAGATGAGATCGTTAACCTCTTCATGAGTATTGAACTATTGATTGGGTTTTTGGAAAAAAAATGAAAGAACTTGATTGAGGTGAAAAATTAAAGATTTGCCACTCCAATGGAGGTGCAGTTGAGAATCTGCTACTACTGTATGGCTAACACATCGCCGGCCCCACCCACATTCCAATAAGACATTGAGTGGCAATATTTGTAGTGGCAAATAATTGATTGCCCTTGTTAGATAATGGGAGTAACTTCTTGCCTTCTGCACCATGGATGCACATATCCCATTGACTTGTGGGCATCAGGATTTGAGCTCTGGAGGCATGCACCCATGACTCCACTGCAACACAATTGCTCCCCCATTGATTCCCCTTGTTAGTACACATAAATCTCTCGATGCTAGAGAGCATTAGCTTAAAGACTGTGTTGTATTATTTCTAACAAAGCCTGAATTTTAAGTTATAATGAGTTAACAGCCCTAAAATCTTCTACTGCTTATGCCATTATATAGGCATACCAGCAGATTACTTATCCATGGAGAAGCCGGAGATAAAGCAGCCCTGTACAGGGACAGGTATCAGGTTCTGCTTCAGAGGCTAGCTCGTGATAAATACTTCTCTAAGCCAGCTTTTGACATTGTTATGACCGAAGATGATAGTTGTGAGGTATTTCTTTGTTTCATGTCATGATTCTCACAAAACATTCTTAGGTCTTTTATGTGAAATTACTTATACAGTTTTTCATGTAGATAACTTCTATACAGTCTCTTATTGGATGCACTGGTCGGAGATGGATTATGGGGGTCATATCACAGTTGGAGGAACGCCAATTCTACCTGGAGGATCTTACTGGAGCTGTCCCAATTGACTTATCGAATGCTATATCCTGAGAACCCATTAATATCATATTGTAGTATGATTTTTCTACAAATTGAATATCAATGTCAGCTTCTTCAGCCACCTATGGAATATATATAACAAAAAAGAACAGCTCAAATTAGAGTGATAATATAGAATAACATATCATAAATGAAGGACTCACGTTTGACACTAAAACTTGATTTGATCCATATGAATTTCTTGCTTACTTTGAAAAGTATTATCACTTTCCTTAGCACAAAACACAAAATCACGGCAGGTTTCTTCGTTGAAAACACTGTAATTGTAGCTGAAGGGGAATTGCTTTCAAATGGCATTTTCCAGGTCTGTAATACTTGTCCATAAGAATGTGTTCTGCTCTTGTATTGTTGTGTTGAATGTGATTATATTCTTATCATCTGCAGGTAAATACATGTGGATTTCCTCCTTTAGAGGATAGGGAAGCATCGCTTTCAATGCTTATGGGGTTTGATTTCTTCGGTGGAGGTGTCATACCAACTGAAGAAACAGTAAGTTCAAATAATTCTGATCTGCATGCAATCTGATTTTTCAGAATCATCTTTATTGATAATTTTATCAATGGATGTATCAAACAGGTAAGATTATCAACCTTAGAGAAGAAGGCCATGAATGATATGTTTGTGATACTTTCAGATGTTTGGCTTGATAATGCTGAGGTATTTATATTTGTACTAGTCCCTATTTCAAATAACTTCTATTGTTGAGCCCTACTCTCAGGATGTTCATGTGTTATCTCGTAGAGAAGACCATGGAGAAATTGAGTGTTGTTCTTGATGGTTATGATAGTGTAGAAGCTGTTCCTTCCCTCTTTGTTTTAATGGGCAATTTTTGCTCCCGGCCCTGCAATCTGGCATTCAATTCATTTGAAGAGCTCAGGTCTGACTTTTAAGTTCTATGAGATAGTAAGAGCATGTATTTTGTTTTCACTTCTAATCGAAGAAACTTCTTGTAGATTGCAGTTTGGAAAGCTTGGTGAGATGATTGCAGCTCGATCTAGGTTAAAGGAACATAGTCGGTTTTTATTCATTCCTGGTCCTGACGATGCAGGTACTCGAAAACTTATTGATTTGCTTTTAGCTGACAACTGTTCGTATCCACATGTGAATTTGCTCCAACTAAATTTTGTTTGCTTGCTGATGAATTAAATCTGAGTTGGTCTATTCTTTTTCTGTGCCCTACTATTATTGACGTTCCTTTTATATTTAAATTATGGTTGATTAGAAATGAACTTGTTAATTGTAAATAATGTCAATCTGTGTCCCAGATAACTGGAATGAGGCGTTTCCTTGTTTGTCTGTGATGTGCTATTTCTCTTATTTGATTACATATTTCAGGCCCTTCTAAAGCCCTCCCAAGGTGTGCACTTCCGAAATATCTAACTGAGGAGCTGCAGAAACACATCCCAAATGCAATATTCGTAAGCAACCCCTGCAGGTTCGGCATTAAAGTACTGTCCTGTATGACTGGGTCATTATCTGAATTTCTACATGGCGCCTGGGGTTTTTATGAAGCCATGGGCACCATAAAAACGGATAGGCATTTTTCAGTTAAAACAATTATGTCCGAATTTAGGAATGTTGAATATAAGCCCTTGAACAAGAATGCGTGATGATGCTATTTCCTTTTATTCAAGTCCAGAGGATAAAAAACTCTGGTTTCTTTTTATTGGAACCAAAAACATGATGTTTCTTTTTATGTTTATGCTACATCGTAAATTTGTTATGTTTAACAACCAATTGTTTCTCTATTAGTCCACATTTTAGGATCAGGTCCATAGTCCATTGCATGATCCAGACTATAAGCTGTTGGTAACCTGCTGTTATTTTGACCACTCACAGAACTACCCTCCTCATACTTCTGGGAGCCATCCACAAAATATGAAGATCATGGTGCACAATAGTAATAGCTTCATGATATATTGAAGAGGCTTAATCACCATACCAGTACTAGTCTACTGATGTGCAGATTTTTGGTTGGTGACATAATGCATGATGCAACTATTCTATTTTTTTGTTGTACTAGGCATTATCTTCCTCATTTGATCATTTTTCTGAACTTATCTGATTCTATCTTTAGTGAATCTACTGACATTTCAGTCAAATCTTGGAAAAAGCTTCATGTACTCACTACCCACTGAGACTACCATATAGTGATAGATTGACACAGTAGATCTTGTCTAAGCTATGCCATTAACCCTTTTTGAGTTGTCATGATTAAGACATCACTCTAAGTTGCACATTGTTCAATTATTGTCTGTTCTATGTCCAGTAAAAAAATGTAATTTTCCAGGGTGAAGTTTTATACACAAGAAATTGTATTTTTCCGGCAAGACCTCCTCTATAGGATGCGGCGGTCTTGTCTGATTCCCCCAACAACAGAAGAAACAAGTGACCCTTTCGAGCATGTATGTTAAACACAGCTTGTTATTTCAATAAGCATATAATTGTTTAAGAAATTAACAAATCATTTTCTTTTCAGCTGGTAGCAACGATCACCCATCAGAGTCATCTTTGTCCATTGCCTCTTACAGTCCAGCCTATCATATGGAACTATGATCATTGCCTTCGGCTCTATCCTACTCCTCACACGGTATGCCATTTAGGACATAAGCCTATCCAGGATCTTGAAATGTGCTCTAAATTTGTTATGATCGATGTGCTGTTGTGCTCATTTAATTGCTTGACCGTGCATGCATAATCACCTTTTGTTGTATGACTATTACAATTCACCACTACCAACAAAAGTTTTGGAGGTTCTTTTCTCATTTTCCTCCTGAAAAACTTGTTCAGATAGTACTGGGTGACAAGAGCGAGCAGAAGGCCTTCAAATACACAGGAATAACTTGCTTCAATCCTGGTTCTTTTGCTAACGACAGCACCTTTGCAGCTTACCGTCCTTGCACTAAGGAGGTTGAACTTTCCGCATTAGAAAGCTAATATCGAAGAGAGATCAAAATGAAGCTCGCCAATTTGGAAGCCTGTATCATCCAAACTAGCATTCTCCAAATCTACGGTGAACTGCCTATCGCTACATCAGCCTGATATTTATGACTTGGACATACAAGTTAAGGTGGAGGCCATTTTCATGCAAGTTAATTTCAGGAGATGACATAACATGCATGGCGTTGTGGTTGGTGTTTCTCTCAAGCAAACTGACGCTGGCATTTCGTTTGCCCTCATAGGCTCAGCAATACCATAGCGTCAGATGGCATCATGGTAATAGTTTTCTTATAACAAGGACCTCTGAGAGGTTTACCGCTCTATTAACATTACATTTATTATAGCACAATATTTGTGGTGTTCTTTGCTTAAGTTGTAAAATGGGGTTCAGTCTTGTACTTGTTACTTTGAAATATCTAGGCTTAAATTGTTGTAAAACAAGGTAACGAAAGTGCCTCTTTCTTGTTCCTTCAAAGATTTTTTCTCCCAATTGTGTAAGTTTTCGTCTGAAATACTGAAGCAGGGACAATACTGTACAAGAAGTATGGCTGAGTCTCATGTGACTCCTACAAAATTCTGCATACTCTGCTTTGTGGTACATTGTGATGACACTAACATCTCAACGTAAACCACGATGATACTGATGCGCAGATGAACACGAACTTGAGTTGGCATCCTAATTAAATTCGAGCTCATTGAGGCCTTGAAGAATTGAAAGAACACTTCAGCTTTTGGGTTGTGCTTGTCGATGCTGAACTCCATCTTACTGAACAGAAGGTATCCCCAATGCCCTTTTGCTTTGGGACCTTTCCAATCGTGCAAGATAGTGGCACACCAGAAACACCAAGCCCCAGATCTCACTAGATCTTCTATAAAGGTACAAACAAATATGTTTCTTTGTTTGGTCGATATGGGATAAAATCCAATATATTTCTTATTTTCAACTGATTACTGTGGAAGTAATTTCCAGCCATTAAGTGTGAATGCGATGGCTTCTTTTTTTTTTTGCTACATATAAATTTTCTTGTGATTATGAGGTTGAACATGGCTTGAATTCAGCTCAGCCGAGTTGCCGAATCCTCTTTTACTGTAACTCTTCATCTAATGTATGGTCATTTCCCCAAGAGAACTTCCATTGCAGTGAACAACTGAACAAGCATCCTTCCTTTTTCACTTTCCCGTTTATATTTGTTCTTGTCAGTAGATACGCTATTCTCTAGGTGTGACCAGAACGATCTATTCGATCTGTTCAATTCAAATCCACTAAAATATCATAATATTTAGATGGCTTAGTAGGGTGCATAGAACATTCTCCTACAAAACAGGAAGGACATCTCATTAATTTTTTACTAAATCTCTTTGACGATTGTTCTTTCTGTGACTTTATTCCACCATTAAACAACAATATCACACCAACCCAAATGTCTAGCATTTGCGTGTTCACAATGTAATTTAAGTGCAAAATTTGATGCCGCGTGGATATATAGCAACATATGAATTTCATCAAAAAGGGAAATTATATGCATAATTCATCCTAATTGGAAAATTATTTTGCTGCTTGTCGCAAATTTGAGACTTCCAAATTGTGCATTGATTTGTTTTTTGTCCAAGCAATGCTTTTATCATCCCGGTAGATCGAATTGTTGTGTTATTGCTTTTGTTTGTTTTCTGTCGACTCACTCGACTGCTTAGAACAAGATCTGTCAGGTGTCAATCCCATTGGCAAAATTAAACAAAAGATGTTTTCGTTCAGTTCGAAGTTTCAATTGGAAATGGAGTGGTCTGAATAAAAAAATCAGATAGGGAGAAAAAATGATATAAAAGGATAAGGCAAGGATAGGACTAAAGGGTTGAGGACCCACCATGTCGGCGCAATGCGTTGGGCCAATCATACTCCCTTTGTTTTTATTTATTTATTATATTGTATAATTAAAAAAAAGTCAAAGGAACTACATACGTTTGGCGGAGTTAGCAACGTTGCCTAGCCCAGGTAGCGAAGAGTTTCTTCTTGCCGCTGACAACTTTTTGAAGTGCTTCTTGGTGATCTACGATGAAGAATGCTGTGGCAGAATCCGGGTTACCTGACTCCACTAGGTTTTTGAAGAAGCTACAGTTTATGATAACGGGCAAAGTAATGGATAATTTGGTATCATCTAATTACAAAAGTTTAGAATTATTAAACATAGATAATAGAGTTATATAACGATGAAAATTATAGACAAAAGTTATTGTATTTTTAAGCACATGTAAAATACATTGGTTATTTTTTAAATTATTGTGGTTAAGATTAAAATAAGAGTCAATGGCTCAGTTGCATCTTGCTAATCATTAATTTCAAATTTCAAAATTAAATCAATAAAATACTAAATTGTGTCCTGATATTAAGTTCCATTTGTATACTTTATTTAACACAAATTCCCAATGCGATCTATGATAATGCAATAGACCTAATTGATAGTCACACATATATTTTTATAGTTAATGTGCGAGCTTTTCTTGTAGTGCCCAATTATCAAGATTGAATAGGTTGTTTTCTTATTATAGTGGCTTAGATTAAAAGAAGAGTCTATCCCAACTACAACTTGCTAATTAATGTTTTAAGATTAAATTTATAAAATATTATATCAAAGATGGATATAACTTTCCATATTTCTTAATTATGAGCTTTGGAAATATCCATCTATGAAAAAAATAAACCTGAGTAGTCCATGGTTAGTTTTCACAATACACAAAAGTAAAATGAAATCATACTGACGTGATCTTTTTCACCTCGTAGCGTAATTAAAACAATCTTGAACATAAAGAAAACACAAATAGATCAAATATTGGTGGCCACAAATGTTATGTACATGTGGACACACTTTAGATAGGATTTTAGTATTACCAAGGATCGCTTTAAGTATCTATATTTTTAAGCGTGTGTTAGGAGACACATTTTGTTATATGTAAGTGCAGTGTGTGTTGTGGTGTATAGTACATCTTATATGTAATAAAAAATAGAGAATATTATATAATTGTGGTTAATGGCTTAATAGTGTAGACCTAAGATTCGTAGAGTAATTTTGATATAAAAAACTAAAAAGTTGACATGATTTTTGATGTTAGATTTATTTAATTAATTTAAATTTTCAATATAATCTATGATTACGATAAGGCATTTTCATCCCAACATTCTTCATTTATTAAGCATATAAGACATCTTTGACTAACTAATTACTTAGATAAAGACATACTATTTCATCCATATGGTTAAACTGTGAGATGCTTGGATGGAATTCCCTTGGAAACGATAGTTATGTGCGAATATAGAGATCACCACCAAGTCGACTACTTTGCATCATGAGTTTTTACAAACCACTTTTATTTTTTTTCCAAAATACACTGACACCACGTGTCAGGTTTTCAAACATTCTAGAAACTAATTTTCCATATCAACAAACAAGTATAATTATGTGGTACCATTGGTACCTATGCCCAAGATATAGGTGCCGAGATACCATTAGGATAGAGCAACAAGGGATATGGGTATCAATAGCATACATGTATAATGCAACTACTATGTTTATCTGTTGGTACATCACATGAATCAAGACCGGTCAAGTTATTCATGTGCACTAACAATGTGATTTTACGAATAAAACATTTTATAAACTATGAGCAATATGATTAAAGGACAACTTGTCTCAATTCTCTGCATTCGAATCTTCGCAAAGTCCAACATTCGATGATTTTTTCGAATGTCGACTACACGCGAAAAGAGTGAAAAACACACAAAACCCTAAAAATAAAACACTATTATTAATAAATATCTATATCTTAGTTTTAGAAAAAATTGAAGACTTGAACATGATCAATCGGAGTTATGGTGGAGGAAATATAAATTTTTAAAGATTAAATCAATTTCTATATTATAGAAAAAGGAGTTAAATATTTTCTAGAAAACTAAAAGATTGGAAACATATGTTGACACATGGGGCTGAGGGTAAGGAAGGTAAAGTGAACTTTTTTTTACTTGTTGAGAAGCCTTGTGGGCTGCTTAATGGGCTTTGATCTATAAGAATGAGAGAGGCTTAGGGAGGAAAGATAGACTTAGGGAAGAGGCTGGTGGTCTACAACCTATTGGGCTGGTCCAAGGGTTCGGCCCAGTGAAGAGATAAGGAGGGCTGGTGACCTATGGACCGGTGATGGTGGCTCAATGAGAGAAGGAATAACATGACGTGCATAGGGCCTAGCCGGCTAACGGGGCACCAATGTGGTCGTCACGATGAACTAGAGGAAGGATGAGTAAGGGATATGGAGCAACTTGAGCGGATCGGATTGTGGGATGGAGGAGCAATGGTGACCAGCGATGAGAAGCAAAAGGTGGCGGTGAGAGGTAGCTACCATGCGACAAATGGTCACCAGCGGTGAATGCTAGGGGCGGCATCAAGATTTGGGATCGGCTCGATTAGGATGGATAGATAAGAGAAAGGAATGGGAAGGAGAAGTAGGAAGAAAAGAAGGAGAGAGCTCATTGGGAAGAGAATGGTAGATTGTGAGCTTGGCTTAATTCGGAACACGGTAGCCCAGAAAGAGAAAAACAATGAAGTTCCATAGCCATTTATAGCCATAGGGTCATACAAGGCGACAATAGAGATAAACGGTGTGACATAATGTCCTACGAGATAGATGGACACAAGGGCAACAGGGCTGGTGTGGGCGACGCGGCATGAGCGACAATAGGCGGTGGTAGCTAATAGTAGCAATAGGTAGACGATGAGGCGATAGGGCGGGCTTATTGGTCGGGGAGAAGAAAGGAGAGGGGTGGCAAAGGCTGTGTGATGTAGGGGAAGCTGACGCAGGACGATGTCGTTGGTGTGTATGACAGTATGAGAGAGAGAAGCGACGACATGACTAGTGTTTGTAGCAAGGCGATAGGCAGCGAGGACAATTGCGAGTGTGAGGCAACACGTTGTGCGATGACACATGTGAGAGGGGCGGGAAGTAGGGGCAGGGGCATGCGTGTGACGGCCGACAAGCGACGAGAAGAGGAAGATAGACCAGATAGGTGAGGCCCATGCTCTCAGCCAGATAGGTAGGCTGCCCTGTCGGCTGCTGCACGGTGCCTATGCGAGTGGGCCAGCATGGTGCATGTGTGAGTAGGCCAGGGCCACAAGGAGGAAAAAAGGGAAGAGAGTGGTAGGTCGTTGAGAGTTGGCAGACTAGGTCATGAGAAGGTGGAGAAAGAGAAGAGGGGAGCTGAGGGATGGGTAAGAAAGGAAGAGATAGCCCAAAATGAATTGGAATCCTTAATATTTTTTTGGAATTTTTATTTGAAGGATGTTTGGGATATTTGACCTAAATTTAGGATTTGAAATCACAAGAACTTAAGAAGTTCAACCAAAATTCTTTTGATTGGGATTTTTTGAATATATTTAGAATTGGGTCAGATTTTTGTCATGAATTTTTTAAAAAAGATAGAGAAATGAGAGGGATTCTAAAGAGATTCAAAATTTAAAATTTGAACTAATAATTAAGATGAGATAGTTTTAGTGGATCTAGAGTGATTGCAGAGGATTGGATTGATTTGGGAAGTGGAGAAAAAGGACTTCAGAGAGTGAATTTTAATTGCATTCAAATATTGAGTATTGAGTCCTGAATGAAAATTTTCGATTTTAGATTGTTGGACTCTGAAGCAGGGATTAATTGAGTGGGACTCTCAAGCAGGGATTAATTGATATCTTTAGATCTTTATAGTCATACAAATATCGATTTTTTTTGTAAATAGGGTTTTTAATAAAATAATTTTTAATGTCCTAAAAAATAGGTTTATGGACCTTAGCTATCGTTGACTGATGTTGATCCTAAAGCCTCTTAACTTTAATTACAACTTGTTATAGTCATTCCTAGGTTAGATTTTAACTCCTCCGTAAATATAGTACTAGTTTTTATCATTGATTAATATTAATCTTAAATTATCTATACATAAATAGACAAATAAATCATTTCTAGATGTAGATATCAAAATCTAATCTATATTAGTCACGCACACTTACACCAACATCCATATATATTTTGGAACTAATTTTTATTAAATATATCATTTGCAAAGCCAATTATTCATCACAAAATAACCCAATTATTTATTATAAAATATTAATAATAAGATTTCATAAATTAACCTTGCCATGAGTAGAGAATACAGAATCCCTGCCAGTCCCAGCCTCAAACACATTCTAGGAAGCATTGCATGCTATGCCTTAGATGAGAGTGACCATGCATGGGATTGGAAGGCAGAAGGCTACCTCCAACTAAGTTTCTGTTCCGTTCGCATAAAAACCTCTGTGATCGGAGGTTCTTTCTTGAGAACTACTAATACACCTATTATCCCCACTGATCCACTAGCTACGCAGCATTTGATTCAGTTGCAGCATCCTCGTGTCCTCTGCATTTCGTGAACTAAAGCAAGATGAGTATACACGAGACATGACAAGACCATTTGTCATACCGCTTTTGGGAAATAGAAGCCAGCTTGTTTCGCACATGGAGTTTCGCTAGTGATCATGCAAGTCTCCGTCCGTCGCGTACGTATTCCTCTCTTTGGGGGAGAAACTTTTGTCGCTACACGTATTTCAGTTTTTCTACTTGCATTGTAAGTCGTCTGAAAATTTTCCCCGCAGAAAAAGAAGTTTGTCTCAAATTTTCTTATCCACTAGAGAAAGCACTGAAGGTGTTTTTGTGGTCTATGTCGACTGTAGAGGGTGTGGATGATTCCACCCATAGGGTATAAATCCCAGTGCACGTAATTGCACACATGTGGGTATGATTGTAATAGAATTTAATGAGATACGGATTTATCATTGGATCTCCGTCTTTTGAGCGTATGTTGAAGTTGAAGAAAGCGCTCTCACGGGTGAATGTGCAATGTGTAAGACTTGTAGCTCAACTTAGAGTTATGCAGCAAACTTTTCTATTTGTATGACTTTATCCAGATGTTTTTTAACGTTTATCTATCTTAGAGTATTTTTTTAATATATCTATAGGAGCAAATTGCACCGGTGATATATGAATATGCGAAGCAGGTGTAATCTAGCATATAAATTTGCAAACCGCTCGTTTCGTGTGAACAAGGACAAAACGGTATAGTATGGCTAATATTATTGAGTTAGATGTTTGATTAGGAACATAGGCATGCACCTGAGGGCGACATCACATAAACATGCATGTGCTTAGTCAAATATAGCATAAGACATATTGATTATATTGATTGTATAGAAAAAGATATATTAAAATACCGAAAGGATGTAGGGATAGAAATAGAGAAGGATAACAGTTATTTGCAATTGCAAATATAGCATGTCTCATGCCATCATCACATGTGTGCACGTGATGTCCCAATCAATATCAGATTAGTCACATGTACAGTTCTGACCTTTGTTAGCATATACTAACACCACATGAGTTCATATACTAGAATGAGAATTTTGTAAAATCGTGTAATAAATAGTACCTATTGTGTAAGTCCGTATATTGTTAGTATAATTTATTGTAGGGACTACTGTATTATATATATATTTTTTAAGCTGGGTTGTGCCACATTTGTTTCCTTCTTTATTTTTATTGTTGGACTTTGATTTGATGGGTGCGTTATCATAGATGCAGAGGCTGAAATTCCATGGTAATTTACATTATTGAAAAAAAGTTAAAACTTCTTCAGGAGCAATTCATCCTAAGAGAAAAAAATGGAAAGTATTGACTCCTTGGATTTTCTTTTGGGGGATAACCCCTTGGATTCTGATCTAATGGTTGAAAATAGTGATGGCAACATAAAAAAAAATCAGCCACAGAGAACTTCTGTGAAAGATGAGAACTAAAGCAATGCACTAATGTTATTTCTCTGGTTCGTCCATCCGGCCACCCATCTATAAGTAAGGCACCTCGCTCTCTTTCTATTTATGCAATCGCATTGCCTGATTTCAACCTCCTGCACTGCTACGTCTTCCTCCTCTCACACGGTGATAGCCTCCATGGATGTTGAAACCGGACAAAAAAACAAAGATGTAAGTGACAATGATTAACCACTGCACGCTATCATTCCATCTCATCACATGTACTAAGTGTTCATTATTATCTTCATGATCTGATCATCTCCTACTGAGCTAGATTAGATATAATTAAATCCTCGGTTAACCTCTGTTAATTAACCTCAAAGAAGGAACTCAGGAAGGTAAGTATTGGCCAAAGCAGAGGAGCGCCAGCTCCCAAATGTTTGGGTTGGTGACCGTGTAGAAGTCCCTCTGGAATGTGGTCGTCAGATATTGTTGGCAGCCATGTACTGGTTGCAATACTATTTACTGTTCTCCCCTAGTATATTCTGAAAAAAATGTTTTGAACATTGGCTTACAAAGTGAATTATATATGAATGAATTTTGTGCTTTGATTTGTGCATGATGAAAGCAGATGCCAAGAGTACCATTTCTGTCAGTACACGTAAAACTGGTGCTGACAAACATAAGTAAACCTTGCTTGCACAAATAAATCTAGAGCCAGTTCAGACTCATGCCTGACTCAATTAATGGTTGATTCTATTTTCAACACTCTTTACTATGCTGTTATTGTTGCAGAAGGGGGTCAGCCAATATCTGATCCTGGCTTACAAGACTCTTGGTGTTGTTTTCGGTGGCCTTGTCATGTCTACCCGTCGATGAACCACACGAATCCTACCGAAGAAGACTACCTGGGAATTTACAGCATCGTGTTCTGGACCCTCACTCTCATCAGCGTAGTCAAGTACATTTGCATAGCTCTCAACGCTGACGATCACGGCGAAGGTGCGTAATAAATATGGATTAGGACTCAAATACATGCTAATATTCTATATTAGTTTTATTCTATAGGCTATTCTTATACCCATAATATAGTGCATTAGTTGATTTTATCTTTTTTTCCTTTCATATCGGAGAGATTTTTCATATTAAAATTTATGTCTTCACTTTAAAACAGAATATATTTTTATCATTCAGTAGGATATTAATACTTTATTGTGATAGCCATAGTATTATTTGTTGACTAAGAATAATATGTTTTATGTAAGCACACTGATATTAATAACCTTTTTATTTATGATATTGTTGCTCAAGAGCAATAGGGAAGATATATACCGAAGTCAATTTTATAGATATGCTTACCAATCTACTCTAAAATATTAAGTTTAAACATTGTTTGGACTTATTTATAGTGCTCATAAGATTTTGAAGACATTTATTCTAGCACATATTTATGGTTTTAAGTTAAGTGGAGAGATTTGGTAGATTATGACTTAAATACTAGTTTTACTCTGATAGCCTGAGTCTAATATATGTTAATAAATATATATCATCGTTATTAGTTGATTTTGTGGCTTTCTTTTGAAGAGGTTTTTTTGTTAAAATTCATGTCTCCATTTCCTCCATTTTTTCAAACAAAACCAATGATCAAATGTCCCTAAATTTGGTGAATAATCTGGCGCTACCATTTCTAACCTGATATGATCACTGTGTGTTTTGTGTGTGGTACATTTGCCATGCCAACAGAGGGATCAAATGTCTCTGCTCTTTCAGCACGCCAACATAGGGATCCTCCCAACCAACAAGATCTACACTGAAGAAGAGAATCTGATCTCGACTCAAGTCTGTTGTAGCTGAGGGGCCAGGAAGATTGAGAAGGTTCATCGAAAGAAGCATAATAGCCAGGAGTCTGCTGCTGCTGCTTACTGCCATTCTAGGCATGTGCATGCTCATCGGAGATGGCATTCTCACTCCTGCGATCTCAGTCTTGTCAGCGATAGATGGACTGAGAGGCCCTTTCCCATCCGTCAGTAAACGTAAGACACTCTGATTTTGAAGAAGATTTCTGATCGATCAGTGGTCAATCTGATGAACTGATCTAGTTATGTTGTCTGATAAAAAAAAAATTGGGCGCAGCTGCTGTTGAGGGCCTGTCAGCGGCGATTCTCGTTGGGTTGTTCTTGCTGCAGAGGTATGGCACGTCGAAAGTGAGCTTCATGTTTTCGCCGATCATGGCGCGTGGACGTTCACCACCCCGGTCATCGGCGTGTACAGCATCTGGCACTACTACCCCGGCATCTTCAAGGTCATGTTGCCGCATTACATCGTCCGGTTCTTCATGACGAACCAGACGAGAGGCTGGCAGCTGCTCGGCGGCACCGTCCTCTGCATCACAGGCACGTACATACGAGATTCTTGTCTGATCATGTCGTCAGTCGAAATGTCGTCACTCAATTTGATTTTGTTTTGTGATGGCGATGAATGGATGAAGGTGCCGAGGCCATGTTTGCGGATCTTGGTCACTTCAGCAAGAGGTCCATCCAGATCGCGTTCCTGTCGAGCATATACCCATCGCTAGTGCTGACGTACGCCGGGCAGACGGCGTACATGATCAACAACGTCGACGACTTCAGCGACGGGTTCTACAAGTTCGTGCCGCGGCCGGTGTACTGGCCCATGTTCATCATCGCGACGCTGGCAACGATCGTGGCGAGCCAGTCGTTGATCTCGGCGACCTTCTCGGTCATCAAGCAGTCGGTGGTGCTGGACTACTTCCCGCGGATGAAGGAGGTGCACACGTCCAAGAACAAGGAGGGGGAGGTGTACTCGCTGGAGACCAACGACATGCTGATGCTGCTCTGCGTCGGCGTCGCGTTCGGCGTGGTGGTGATCCTCGTCATGCTCATCACCGCCATCCTGCTCACGCTGGTGATGCTCATCATCCGGGGCACCCACGTCGCTGCTCCTGGAGGGCACCTACGTGAGCGGTGTTGTTCGCGCTGGATCTCACGTGCCCAACATGAACATGTCGATGTCTGAAAGATTTGTTTAACTCCAGTACAGGTCGGTCGGTTTCTCCGTGGCTCGAGATATATGCGTCGGGGCTGTAGGA
The DNA here is from genome assembly GCA_030770085.1 of Oryza coarctata. Taxonomy (NCBI): domain Eukaryota; kingdom Viridiplantae; phylum Streptophyta; class Magnoliopsida; order Poales; family Poaceae; genus Oryza; species Oryza coarctata. Next base: position 18,144,772 of record CM061476.1, on the reverse strand, counting down.
TTCACTCAGCTCCGGCGTGACGGTACAGATATGGACGTGCCAGTCAATTTGACCATTCAATTGATAAGAAGATAAGACGAATGGGTCAGTTAGATGATGGGCCGATACGAGCTCTTGCTATCGGCTGACCGCTGATAGGATCGAGGTGGTCATCGTCTATGTCCGAATGGCTCATGCTATCGGCTGGTTGCCGATAGATATCGGGACGCTACTTCATCGGTTAGGGAGCCGATAAAGGTGTGGACAGATATCGATGAAGGACGTGATGGCTTCAGGTGTGATAAAAGCGAGATCCTGATCCATTGGCCGTAGAGCCGATAGAGGCACCGAAGGGTATTAAAAGCAAAGCACATGATCCCTCCTGATAGTTGACAGAAGCTATAGCGGTCATTCATCGGCTGAAAAACCGATGAAGGTATATGTGAAGTGGCAAAAAATCGTATAAAAGACACATCGGCTGTAAAGCCAATGCTGCTCTAGATATGACAAGGACGAAGCGAACCCATTGGCTAGCTGAGCCGATGAGAGGACGTCTCTTTGAAGACATGCACGTATCGACTGGAAGGCCGATGAGCTTGGCGTGGCGCACGAGAGAAGTCTCTGAAGACTGGTGTGTATCTGCCGAGGAGCCGGTACGCTGGGCGTGATGCTTGGGGTATAGATAACTCATCGGCTAATACTCCGATGAAACGCCGTACAGAGACTTATAGGGCTAAAGCTCAATCTACCATCGGTAGCCTCGTAGGTCGAACCTAACCGATACAGCACGAGACCGACGACGGCGGAGAGAGCTTGATAGGCCGATAGACTCTGCACGGATATGATGCGATACATCTGATCGGTTTAAGAGATCAAACCTAAACGATGCAAGCTTAGAGAGAGCGAGACATATTGGGATAGTGACGGGATTTACCTTTTCGCCGGAGATTGAAGTTAATCGATGTAGCTCCGCGTCGAGATCTAGACCCCATCGGTAGAAATCTAGATGAACAGAGTGACGATGTGCCGAAGTAGTACTGATTGAAAGATATGTGGTCTGTATTTATATCCTAGTATTATAGAGTTCGATGTGTTACAACAACAATCGGACGTTATCTCCTAAAAATATAAAAAGAAAATATGTTTAAGAAAGTTAACTAAACTAATTAAACCTTGTTATATAAGATACGATTTATATAGATAAAATTTTTTATCGTGAGTGCCACGGCTACTCCTTAAACTCGGTCTTATCTGAATAATTTTCTATTCTTAGACTGAGTCTCTCCTTACTTTATCTGATCAGCTTTTTTTCTGTAGCAACCGAACTTTCTTTTACTGATCTTTTTCTAACTTTTTTCTTGAGCTTTTTAAATTTTGGCGTTAACACGTGTCTTCCTATATTGATCGTGTAACCAAAAAGTTAACCGAGAAGTTCTGACCATTAATTATAGTGATTGTATCGTCGTGACCATTTATCGTGTAAGTAACTTATAGATCTATTTACATCGTGGGCTAGTTTAAGCTCATCTAATCTGCCTTATGGATTTGGCCACCGTCTCTCACGTAGAAAGTCGCATGGTCGCATGCACGATTCAGAAATGTAACCTATCAGAAGACTCGAGATGGCGGCATCTCCTTTGTGCGCTCTTCATTCGGATCGGCAGCGAGTGCAAGGACACACACAAGAACTCAGAAATGTTTTAATGCTTTTTATATCCATTTGTCGATGTCTCCTGCTTTCATGCGGTCATAGATGCAGACCTAGGAACGCATATCTATCGGGTTACCAATGATCCAATTGGTGGTGCTGGTTTTAGGGTTCGAGTCACCGATCGGTTTAAAAACAGTCTTGCAGATTTACCAAACAATTAAAGCTGATGGTCGATACATGTTCATATACTTTTGGATGTACTAAAATTGGCCGGTGTTGTGGCTGTGCTTGTCTATTGCCGCATTCCAAGATGTGAGACATGTTTGTTGTGTTTTGGTAAAAATTGTCTTTTATTGTAAGAACAAGGTTATGATTGTCTATCATATTTAATATAATCAATCTTATTTCGCAAAATGAAACATTAGTGCCCATTGATTATCAAAAGTTCACATATCATGTCTCAAGAGTGATTTTGATTTTTTTTAAGGATACAGGGACGGTGCAGGACGGGCGGCTGTCCGGGCTTCACGTCCACGAGACTTTCGCCGACCGGCGTCTTGTATGGTGCGGTTCCCGGGCATGCTGCGGCATGCTCAGGTGCACTTTGGCATTGTGCCATGGGCGTCTTGCCTTGCCTGCTCATGGCTTGCATGTTGGAATCATATATTTACAACAATACTGTCTTGGTTATCAATTTTGATTGCAATATAGGTGCTGTAGCGTAGTGGTTTTGGTCAAGCTCGCCCAGACTTTAGAAAATTTCTGGCTCCCCCACTAGAAGAAATGTGTCATCTTGCACATCAACCTAGACTATACGATGAAGTTGGCGTCATGATACTATTTGTAACACCATTGATCAATATGATTGCTCATAAGCCAAACAATCATTATCCTCAGAACCAAACAATCATCATGTGGACTTACATACATGCATGTATAGCGCCTTGCAAAGGATTTTGTCCTCACTTAGAGGTTGTTTGAAACTAGTTTACCAAAACTAGATTTTGTTAAACAGATTTTTAGAGCTTAATTAAAAACCTAAAACCTAGTTTGAATCACATTGAACAAACTAATCTCCATAAAATTAGGTAAATCCTCCAACGCCTACATTCTTGTAGAAAATAGTCTATAAATTAAATTAAAGTGACTTACTCTTTGATTTTTGATCCAATATATGAATAAAATATTCATCTTAATAACTTCAATCTACTGACAGCTCTAACTCCAATAATTTTTGGAGCTAAGAAGACTAGGCTTTACAAAAAACTTGGAGTTAAAGTTCTGTCAAATAGGCCTAGTTGGTGTGGGAGGTTTGGGTGCTCACCAGTCAATCCCATGAACAAGTTTGAGTAATCCCCCATGAACCAAGTTTGAGTAATCGATGTTTGTCCTGTACTCTCCTTTCCTTTCAGTGTCCCACATTTCTATATAATTATATATGTTTTCTATATTTAGAGATGTGAATAGTTATATCTCTATTATACTATTCATATTTTTTAACTCTACTATCTATACATATATTACTTAAATACTTTCAACCAGCTCTTATATTAACTAAAAAGATTTAACCGTTGGATATATTGATTATGTAGTTGTGACTATTGATCGTGTAAATAACTTATGGATCTATTTACATCGTGGGCTAGTTTAAGCCCATCCTATCTACCTTATGGATTTGGCCACCATATCTCACGTAGAAAGACGCACAGTTGCACACACAATTCAGCAATGATACCTATAAAAAAAAACTCGAGACGGTGGCGTCTCCGTGTACTCTTCATTCGGATCGACAGCGAGTGCAAGGACGCACACAAGAACGGAAAATCAACCAAGCATTCAACACCTTGGGCATAATGATCGATCGGGAGGCATTAACTAGATATGTAGCAGCAGCCGGACCGGCAAGATGCAGATCAATTTTCTTGGTGGTTGCTTCATAAGATGATGAGATCGATCGGTCCAATCCAACATTACTCCGCAATTGTTTTCATTTGGCCATCCAACCTTGGTGAGTGAATCTACTACCAGGTACAGCAAAATACTTTCAACTGAAAAACCATTTGATTAATTAATTAACCCACCCGTACGTTCGTGTCTGTTTTTTTTTCTCAATTCTTTAACTTGCTGAATCTTATGGATGCACTTAGACAGGGACATGCTGTGTATAATTCATCTTATTCAACCAAATATTAAACATGTTACCGTATTTGGCCACATTGATGATTAAAACTCTAATTCAAAATTTTCAAGCCTATCACTAGAGTTGACTATAGTTGATTATCTATGTTATATTATCCTAACTATAGATTATATTGCAAATTTGACATCGAAGATCATGTCAACTTTTTAGATATCAAAATTACTCTACATATCTTAGGTCTACACTATTAAGCCATTAACCACAACCATACAATATTCTCTAATTTTTTATTTCACGGAAGATAAACACGTAGACACCGCAATACACACTACACTTAACACACGTTCAAAGAGATGAGTAACAACAGTGAATCTTTGGTCGCACTAAAATGTGCATAACATTTGTAGGCATTAGGATTTGATCTTTGATGGAAAAGTCATGCATCCACGACTTCAACAGTATATCATTGGTGCTTTTATGTTCAAGATTTTTTAATTAACCTACGAATAAAAAAGACCACATCAGTATGATTTCATTTTTTTTCTATATTGTGAAAACACAGTCCATAAAAAGTACTTGTACGATTGAAATTAACCATGGACTCTTCAGGTTTAGTTTTCCAAAGATGGATATTTCCAAAACTCATAGTTAAGAAATCTGAAAAGTTGTATCATCTTATACTCTTGATATAATATTTTATAAATTTAATCTTAAAACATTAATTAGTAAGTTGTAGTTGGCATAGACTCTTATTTTAATCTAAACCACTATAATTTAAATAAAACAACATATTCAATCTCAAGCACTGCAAAAAAAGCTCGCACATTAACTCTCTCTATATTATATATACGTATGACTATCAATTAGGTCGATTGCATTATCATATATCGCATTGGGAGTTTATGTTAAATAAAACAAACAAATGGAAATTAATATCATGAAACAATTTAGTATTTTATTGATTTAATTTTGAAATTTGAAATGAATGATTAGCAAGATGCAACTGAGCCATTGACTCTTCTTTTAATCTGAACCACCATAATTTTTAAAAAATAACCAATATATTTTACATGTGCTTAAAAATACAACAGTTATAATATAAATAGTAATAACTCGGGCAACGCACGCACGGTTATAGTGTGTGTGTACTGATCCATGGTTCTTAGAAGCAGTCCAAGTTTTACTAGCACGGATGTTAGTACTTAGTTTGGTCTGGCACGTATCTCGGGTTGTTATGAGCTAGCACCACTGATGACTGTTAGTAACTTAATATAAAGTTTGTACATGTGATAGAATAAGGTATCTTGGAATGTATATATAATCTTTATACCAGAAGGGTACTGTTTGTCTGGGGTTTACTTTTCATCAGTCAGTTAATTTTGTACTAGATATCATTGGTTACTTTTTTGATTGTCAGGACTACTCTAAGATTGGTGCAAACTTTAGTCCTAATCTTATCCTCCCTCTCCCTCTAATGGCCAAATCCTAAGCCGCTGTTGCATGCTTGCACCAGCTTTTCAGCTCTTCACCTCTGGTCAAGATCTGCTCATTTTGACTTAGATCAACTGTCATCTAATCATCTTATTATCTCTATCTTGATCTCCCTCTCTTGACTTCTAATCGCTCCAATAACAAGCTTTCTCACCATTAACACTGGCCTGCCACTCTCCTCTCTTGTGGATGAGGCGGTGTCATTATCGCCTTCATCCCCACTGTGGCTACCAAAGTCACTGCCCTGATGATTCTTCTAAGCCGACGCCCCTCCTTTCTCCTCCTCCTCGCGTCTCTCTTACCATGCTACGACATTCTTGCAACAGCACCACGGTAGGGGTGTTAGTCGGCCAAGGCACACGGTTCTCTCACAATCCAACTCAGCTCTTCTATATTTTTAGCTCAAAAATCTATACAATTTCAACCTACATTTTTTTGAACCTAGCCCTCAAATTTTGTAGGCCAAGAGGTTGAGCCCATTACCACCCCCACGCAATGAAATATGGAGTACATGCTCTGAGAAAAAAGAAAATATAGAATACTAGAAGTCTAGTGGTACATACCTGCGTATGACAACGAACGAAGATGACGCTGGCGCCTAGAGGTGGCAACTCGCCGCCGGTGGCTGTGTTCCAAGACCAGAGAACAGAGGGACTCAAGGGTGGCTGTAAGGTGGATCTTACAGGCGGGGTGCTGGCGGCAGTTGCTCGTGCTGGCTGCCGTGCGGAGGGCCAATGCCGGAACTCAAAGGGACACGGCGATGGAGCCACGTCTGGATGTCGATCTGGTAGACAGGAATTACTGGCTGGAACGGCAATATTGGCATCGCCGAGGCCGCAGCTTGGCTGGAGGCCGATGGCGGCTGGCGGGTCTCATGTAGGTCGGAGGAAGATTGAGAGAAGGGCTCTGGGTCTGGGATTTTGTGGGCCGTGGGCCTGATGGGCTTGTGGCGACCTTTGCAATTCGGTAAATTGCTAACAAACTTAATTTTCAGATGAAATTGGTAACTGAGTCATGCAAAACTGTAAGGTCAGGCTAAAACAAAAACTATCGGTGAGAAAATAAATCCCTGAGATTAAACAGCCTCTTCGTACACAGCAGCTACGAAAAGAGAAATGTGCAGTTTTCCATGGAGCTCAAATTTGGTGGGCCACCCAGTACTCCTGCTAAAGGCAAAGCTGTTTGGCTGGTTGCCTTAGCTTTCAGGTATTTTCAGCTACAATAGCAGCAAACGATTGTCTACCGGTACTACCGTGCAATTATAGCATCGCACTGTTCATCGCAGTAAATCTCAGTAAGTTCTTTGCCCCCTGGTAGCTTGTAGCATCCGAGGATTTCTATGTAGTTTAATCAATTCAAGCTTCTGAACAAAAGAACTGCATCAATCTGTTCAATCTTTTTTGTTTTTTGTTTATTATCAAAAGACTCTGATAATCCAAATATCCGATGTTTCATACTCCTCTTTCCGCATCAGAATTCAGCACATTCAGTCAGTCGATCGACATATTATTTCACAGTACAATTAGTCGTTACTAATCAATTTATATTCAGATTTGCACTTTTGCAGCACGATGCATCTCCGCTTTAATCTTTATCAGCCAAGAGATTGACGTGTGTTGCACCTACAGCTCGATCACTAGCCCTTGGTCCTTACAATGGTTAACGTGCCACTCCCGGCGGTGTGCAGCCTCGTGAAACCGACGACCGTTTTGCCCGACGGAGCCGGCCGGTTGCCGCCGGCCGCCGCGCGCGGGGCGCACGCAAATTCCCCCACGGGGTGCCTGACCGGCCTGGCCGGCCTCGTGAGGATACGTGCGCTGATGTCGGCGAGCGTCGCGCCGCCGTCCAGCCCGCTGGGCTTCACCACGGCGAACGGGTACACCACCGATGTCCCAGAACCGGCGGGCGCCGCCGCCGTTCTGCTCCTCTTGCTGCTCGCTGTCTCTGTCCCTATGAGATTACAGCATCACGGTGTCATCATCCTTTTATTTTACTTGTAGTTAGGCTCAAACTACTATTTCAAAAAGAAATTTTACATTAGTATTACTTAGACAAACTCATTTAAGTTATTTTTAGTATTAATAAACAATTGTCCATAATTTGTTAATCATTCGTAGAGATCAAAGCCTCGTAGGATAATACTACCGTGTGGATGAAAAACATGGCATGACAAGAGTTTAGCCCGGTCAAGTTAATATTGTTATGAGTAATGACATGAACGATAACACTTATAACGCTTGCCAGTTGCCACGCAATTATAATTCAATAATTTAGTCAAAAAATTAATAAAAACTGTCAATAAATGCAAAGAAAAACCCAAGGTAGATCATACCTTCCGGTATCAGCGGATGCTTTGACGAACAGTTTTTATCGGCGCTGGTGCCAGTGTCACTGGCCTGTGGGCCCACGTTGTAGTGGGACGAAGCAGAGCTGGGAGGCTGCTCATGGTCTGCTTGCGGCTGCCCCACGGTATTGTCAGGAGGTCCCAGTTGTGAGACAGAACTCAGAGCAAGAGGAAGATCATCACCATCATCGTCTGCAGAAACCCACTGATTAATCAACAAATCTGTTCTGTTGACACCGAACTTCTACATGACTGAACTCAAAGTGGCGCCAGGTGATCTAGAGCTTCTTGCAAAGAACTGCAAGCCGTTGATTTCATTGAAGATGAGCGAGTGTGATCTTTCAGATCTGATTGGTTTTTTCCAGACAGCCAATGCGCTGCAAGACTTTGCAGGAGGAGCATTCTGAGGTAGGAGATCTCACCAAGTATGAAAAAGTTAAGTTCCCACCCAGATTATGCTTCTGATTAATCATTGGTATTTAACTTACCAAGTGATGAGGTTACCCAGGTTAGATTAATCTAAAAATATGTACTCCAATCTAAAATTGATCTTTATACCTCAGAAGCTGTACTATACTGCATGCATGATGCACAAATAATGCCTTAGGACAGCAATGTACTGCTAATCTTGAGTGGGCCGGCCCAGGCATAAATTTCACAAGCACCGTAATACCGTACTGAACCATCATTTATAGCGTGTCCTAAGTTGTTTGGAACCGTACCACTACCATTGAATCAATGGAACACACAGGACTAATTATTGCTGAAATAGTGTGAAGTAAGCTAAACCAATTCAGAGCAAGGTACAGAAACAGATGCCGTACCTAGGAAACATGTAATATCACTGTTCTCCTTCTTCAGAAAGGAGCTGGAATCGAAGCCTACGAGCTGCTCCTCATTTCCGTCCCAGAAATTCTGAAGAGATTTATCAGAGTGAAACGAGAAAAAAAGGAAGCATCAGAAATAGCTCTCAGAGCAAAAACTGCATGTAAATTCTGATGCAATTGAAGCTTGAACTCACCTGGAGCAGTTCATCAAACTCGTCGTACATCACCATGGTATCCTGATTCGCTGGCAAGACGGTCGTCACAGCAGCTGCCGCCTCCGAAGAAGGTGACTGATCCATACCTGCATGTGGCAACAAATTAACGACCATAACAACCTCCATGAACGAACAGAAGCTGCAACACAAAGGAAACGATCGAAGAGGGCATGGAAATTGTGTATGCACGCAATGCAGTGTGCAAAACTTACACTTGGGGAAGAAGAGCTCGAGCTCCAGCTCCAGCTCATGGCCATGAAGGGTGTGACCACGAGGAGGATCACCGGCAGAGCCAACTCCCACCACTCCTAGACCAAAGTACCTAAGCTGTGGAACCCGTTCAAAAAGGAAGCGGCTGGCGTCGCCCAAGCTGCAGGCCATGGTGTCGAAAGGCCACCACTATGCGTGCGTCTCCCTTTCTTGAGCTGTCTCCATGTCCATGGCATGCAGCAGCAGCAGCAGTGGAGTTGTGGGGGAGGAGAGGCCGTGGCTCTGCGTGAGAGGCACGTACTGATCAGACCTCAGAGTGAGAGTGGCATGCCATGCGTGCTTAAATAGAAGGGCTTTTGGGGAAAAGGTTTGGGAGTGTGTGTGTTGTGTGCTCTGCAGTCTGCGCTAGTGCTGGATGGATGCAGTCCGGCAATGTCAAGCTGCATGCATCACAGTTTCGTCAGGGAAACGAGGAAGATAAAGCTTGGAAATATTGCGAAGTCGGAGGGCGGTAACGAGTGAGGGGAAAGCATGCGAAAGGGTATAGCTAGCTAGGAGTGGAGTGTGTGAGAGACTGGGAGCGTGGTTGGGGGGCTCTTTCTCGTGGTTCGTTCTGTTTGATGACATTTCGGCCTTTGCTTCTCTCTTTTATCTGCGTCTCTCGATCCATTTCTCGTCTGAGTCTGCCCTTTTTTACTTTTGATTTTGCGTGCAATTGATGATAAAGGAGAGAAGTGCTTTCTATGTTTATCCTGTTTTTTTTCGACGCGTATCAAGGAAAAAGAAACCGTAGGAAAATTGAGCACATCTATTGTGGGGCTTGATTGACTTCTAATCGGGATTCAAAGTAGCTTTCAATCAAAATGAGGGTGTTTTTTCTTCAGCTTTCAATGTAAGCTGCTGGGCCATAATGGCCTTTGCTCTAACAAAATTAAAAAATATATATAGATAATTTCGTGTTGGAGTTAGTTATTTCTCTCTTTGAAAATGTTCAAGCCTATATCAAAAGAACTATGTAGACATATTGTAGAGCAATATCAAAAGGGAGGTCATCTGCATTGTTGTTGGTGCAGTAATAGCCACTCAAACGTGGGTCTAGACCCAAATATCAGTGGCTGCTATTACACTAACGGTAATATAGAGGATCCATGTCCAGCATATATAACATGAATGGTTGTATGGAGATGGCTATGATTGATCCCATGGCCATGCCACCTCACACCAACCCACACCCGCTCTTGGTCTCTTACCTTATTCTACTTCTCTATTACATTTTACCTTCCTTCCTGTGATTGAAATTGATCCCACTTTCATTTTCGCCGTGGCCTTCTTAGTGCTAACATATGCCTTTGGATTATTAATTGAAAAAAAATCCCACTTTGACTTGATAGAAGACATACTTTTGTGTTGTAAAAACAATATAAAATTAAAATTATACTAGACTTCAACTCATATTGGGAGATTTCACATGCATTTCATACAACAAATGCAACATTGTTTCGTATAATAGCATAGCAACACAAGTATTACACTTGAAAGTGTCTATATCCTTGCATGGTAGAGCTGGCTGCGGCTACAGCGCAACGGCCGCTATAGTAACCAAACACAAAATTTTGCTGCGGAGGAGGTTTGTGCGAATCAACGGTGCAAAATGAAAGGGAAAGGTAACTTGTTGGAACTTAGTGAAGCGTGAAGCTAAGTATGTGTGGAGACGGATCAAAACTCTCTCAGGATAATATTCTAACATCAATAAGGGTGACACGAGATCGCCAAATTGTTGGCAATCACAAAATAGCTAACACAAGGTTTTGTTGGAACTTGGTGAAGCATGAAGCAAAGTATGTACTACTTGTTCTTTCTGGGAAACCAAGCTATTACATCCAGACCATTCATGATGTAGCAAGGCGAGACAAATGTGAGAGCAGCTCCAAGACAAAATCCAAGCTTGACCATTCCAGTGTTTGGACTAGAGCCAAGCGAACCAGGCTCCAAAAGTCCATTTGTCAAGGTTCAATGGGGGAGCACAAGGTTTTCCATGCCATCATGGATGCAGTCAAATTCGTTGATTGTGGGTCAAAAACAATCATTTCAATGTAGACAAACAGAAAGACAATACGTGCTGTCTTCCGTCCAAAATGCTGTCTCGTATAATACCACTCGCCAGAATAACTCACTGCGGTAATCTTAAACTAAAGCTAGCTAGTGTATTAGTACTTGGAGATTATCATGGCGTTCCTGCTGTATTGTTAGTGAAAGTCTGCTGCATCCATTGCAGGGCACAGAGAGTAGTAGTAATTACTACAGAAAAAAAACTGTCTTTCTTTCTTCCTTTCTTTCTTTCAGTAGGTAATTCTGCAGTTGTATTGCAGAATGGACCCACAATACCTTGAGCAATCCCTGGCTAGCAAGAAGTCCTACGTAAAAAGAAGTGTCTTAAAAACAAGGCTACGGCCTGCTAGGTGCTGTGTTACTGCGAGGGAACTTTTATCGCTTTGTATTTGGTCAATGCAATCCTAGGTCCACGAAAATCCAGGCGGTAGCATGTGTCTGCCCCTCGCCATTATGGCGCAATTTCGAACCGTGGAGAGATCTTCCATCCCATGCACTAACTCGATGTTCTACTGCCACTTACAGAGTGCTATGTCGTTTGGAATTTTGTTTATGGCTTCTGAGTTGTAGCTAACATATATCCAAACTCAAACGATAAATAACATAACATTAGATGTTATGGCCTGATTGTGTGTTTGTGCTATGTATAGCTACCCTCCAATCCAACGATAACTAACATCTTCTATGTAAACCTGGAGCAAAGTGTAAGTAATTTGGACCAACTGCATGTCTAGCTCCAGCAAATCTTGCGACTTTGAACTATTCCCTTTAATATATATATAATTGAATTATTATGGATTCACATACCACAATTCCCTCTCGTTGCCACCTTGATGCCATGGTTTGTTAGAGGCACTACTATAAAATGAGTTTTTTTCAAGCAGCTAAAATTAATTTTACAGGTGGTTAGCGTGACCACCGGAACTAAAGACTATGAAAATTGTCCATTTTTATAGATGATTCCACACAACCGTCTGTGAGATTTTTATAAGTGGACAGCTTAAAGTACTGCCTTTAAAAATTAAGTCCACAAGTAGTGGTGTTAAGCAAGCCCCTTGTGAAAAAAAAACTCACAGCTGGTAGGCTTAGAGTGACTGCGTGTGATATACAATTCCATTCAAAATAAATCTAATGATTAAAAAAACCCCCAAATTCACATTAAAAATTCCCTTAATTCACATTCACATTCACATCAATTTTTCCCAAATCCACAAGAATTGTGGTCACATTCACAACAATTTTACCCAAATCCACAAGAACCCAAATCCACAAATATATGGCCATTCACAACAATGTCCACATGAAGAGAAGAGAAAGAGGATAAGGTCACCGAAGAGGGGGGCAATGAGGCTGTCATAGTCGTTGCCGTTGAGGCCTAACCACCGTCGCTCCTGTCTTTGGCAACAATATGGTGTCAGCAAAGGTTGTAGTAGCAAAACATCCAAACGTAGGCACCATCGTGGGCCAAGCCACAACCCTCACCGCCATTGTCGATGCCCCAAGTGGTCACCATCGCCATCGCTCTCTCAAACTTTGGCGCTACTGGCCTCCTCCTTTTATTGTCGTCACCACCACTCCTCTCCTTCACCATTGTCGTAGCCACCACCGCTAAGCTCTCCATCGAGGCTTGCCACTGAGGATTGCCGCTGCTAGATCTAGTGGCCTTGAGCCTAGTCATCGTCATCGAGGTCCTCCTCCTCTGGTCTCATCACTGCTCTCTTTCCCCATCGCATCGCCCTTCTACTTTGCCACCACTCCTTGTTGTCACAGCACGTTAGCTGCCACTAGATATGGAGGTCTTAAGTGTCGTCGCCGCTAGATCTAGAGCTAATGTAGGCCTCCTCCTCCACCATTAGCATGCATTGGCTAGCAGCTCCCGAGACGGTGGGAGGTTGCACTCGTTGGCTGTCGAGCCTCACTATCCCCGATGGTGGAGCTGCTTCCTCCACTCCCTCCATCGTTGCTCTTCTTCCTTCACCATGTCATTCCTCCCTTTTGGCGCCACTGTCTGCCGCTGCCACCCATGGCCACCGCTAGCCCATGAATCTGAAAGGGAAGGAGGAGAGGTGAGGAGAAGGAGGAGAGGTGAGGATAGGGACAGTGAGGGAGAGTGGAGAGAAGGGTGGTAATATTTAGTACTCACACTATGCATGTCAATTTTAATAGCCCTTGGGATTTTTTCAAGTGGTCCTCTGGCTTGTGGTCTAGAGAGCACCACAAAGGTGGTGAAAATAAAGGTGTTTCTAGTTTAGTAATCTTTACGTCCTATCTATAAAAATTGGTTTTTATAGATGGAGCTAGATCTTCCATTATTTTTATTAGTGGGCTATTTTTAGATCTATCTGTAAAAATAAAACTCATTAGAAAAAATTGTTTTTTAGTTATAGTGTTGACTAGGAGTGAGAAAATTATGAGCGGATTCTGTTTAGTGGATATGTGAAAAAGATCACAAATATGGAGGGGAATGGGAAAATAATTTCCAAACAGCAGTGAGCCATGATTATCCAAAGATAAAATAAACCTTATGTAGAAATTTATCATTATTTAGGTGTTCCATTTGTCCCCCTCCCTTTTTTATATTTTCATGTACCTTTTTTGCTTAATAAAATTTTATTTACATCACAAAAACCTCTTCCCTACAATATCTGCTTAGGTTGCTTTTATGAAAGATGAAGCATAAGACCAGAAACAATGATACCCATCGAATGTCAACTAATATCCTGTCTCATAAATCTTTGGGCTCTATTTGGAATGAATTTGGAGCCAGAAATTGGTAATAAGAAGCTATCTACACCAATTCATTTGACTCATGACTCATGAAACGGTCGAGATCACTTCTAAAATTATCTAATGGTCCACATTGCTTCCACTCACCTATGTAGATCCCTCTCCCTCTCTGTGCAGATCCCCCAACCCTGCAGCTCCCCTCCCCTCTCCCTACCCCATCACGCCACATCGCGTGAAGCGAAGCCCTAATCGTGTCACCACCACCGATCCTTCACCCGTTAGCAGATCGTTGTCGATTTAGGACCACCCTCCCCGACACAAGGTGCGACTGAGGACCGCCCTCCCCGACATGATGCATGGATGCCGATCACCCTCCACAACTCCACCGTTGTAGCCTTTGGCTCGTCGGCCTTGCTGCTCCGCGCACCCACGCCCTCCTTGCATCCACGCCAATCTCGGTGATCCGCTTCGCACCCATAAACTCCACACGTCCTCGAAGCCCAGCCCAAATTCAGGATCCCTACCTCTTGCTTCGTCTTTTTAATCAAGGTTCAATTTTTTTCCTCGCGGGACCAACAAGAAGTACGCCTGATTCGTTCGCTCTCGAGGTACATGTTTGGTCACCCAAACCGTATATTTCCTCTCCTCGCCCTTTAGGTGGTCGATCTATGCTTTTGCAGTAGCTTTGGTTTTATTACGTTTGAACGATTTGTGCCTGGTTGATTTCAGTAAGACAGATGCTAGAATCACTCGAAGCAAATAGACCGTAGCTGATTTTCCCCATAGCAGATCAAGGCTGCTATTTCCATTAGGTTTAGGTCCGGCTGTAAATACTGAACAGTTGATGCGATTTTCCATTGGATAAAATTGAATCTACGCGGATTTCTGAGTTGTTGGGCTGCTTTGCTGCTCACTGTCACAGCTGAGGCCTGAGTGTAATCATCAGTTATGATTGCCAGCAGCTGGAAAATTATGGTATTGGCTGTTAAGACACCTCCAATTGATATTGGTCGGTGTGTTCTAAATTATGTGTGGATTTCTATTGTTTCTTTGTCTTCAGGTTGTTTTCTTCAATTGAAGATTAATGATCTAAATGGTTTCCACCTTAAGTTTTCTTTGTTTTGTCGGATGGATATTTCAAGGCCTACTCTGGATGGAATGCCCTTGTGCAACAGGTAAAAGAACTGCCCCAGGCCATGTTGCAGCTCCATAGATGGACTTCAGAATTAAAAATCCAGATATTAATGGTTTTTCCCCGCCTTCTCTAGGCTTTCATTCATGGATAATTTATTTTTAATTTTGATACCTTGAGATAGATACTAGTTGAAGATATTGAATTTTACATTAAAAATATGATATTTTTCGCACATTCTTAAAAATGATAAAATTATCCTTCATTTAACCTAAATTTTTCATTTATCAACAGTGATGTCTGCCATTGTGAGTTTGTAATCAGTGAGGTTGGCGAAATCACTCCTATGCACCTCACATATAATGAGACAGCCACTGAATAAGGAATTGAGCAATCCATGCCATACTTGCCAACCATGCTTCCATCACCTTACACTGTGACAGAAGGTATGGAGAGACCACTCAAAACTTCACTGATTTTTTAAGTTTTCAATTCAGATCATTTACACAACTTTTTCAGCAATTGTATCACAGTGTACTTCTCATTTGGAAAATGCATGCAAAATTGCAATAACATCAATTTTGTCTTCTGCCTTTTCAGCTGTTTCAGGTTAAGCTGAAATCTGTTTTGTTAACGGCAGCTAATATGGTTGATCAATCAGCTCCAACAAATATTTTTATATTCATATGAACAACTCCACTAGGAGATATATATTACTGATTTAAGTGCCGATGAATTAAGAAGAAAATGACCAAGGGAAAAGGTACTGTTCAGTTCATTGACAGCAGAGGAAAAGGAGGCTAGGCCCAGAAGAGCCGTCAGATCAATTCGCTACTGCTGATGTAACAGGTAACCTCTCAACAGCCTTGACCAAGAGTATTTTTATATGCCCATGAACTCCTGTGATATACTTTTTATCCCTCAAGTGAAATAATTAATACCATCTGTACCTATTTTATTTTTATTTGTTGTCAACTGATAATAATTGGTTATATCATCCTCAACTAAATTAACTGTTGATAGATGTTACGAGAAGAGTCATCTGGCCACTTTCAACCTATTGATACCGCCTAGAGCTTCAGCCCATAGCAGACCAAGACAAAGGCCCATAAGAAGATAGGGTGGGAGCCCACACGAGATGGACCATCTAGTAGTTGAAGTCCAATCTTAATTTAATTAAGATCTAGCCTATGTGTATTACTGTTGTATCCATATCAAATAGAGATCGTTGTAACATCACTTGTAGTCTAAACTCTAGGTTTATAAATAAATTTAGAGAGGCCGTAAGAGGCTAAGACTTTATTAACAATACAAGGTTGAGTGAGATTCCACAATACATGAATGATTGTCTATTGAGACAACACTATATTACCTAGATTACGTGTTATAAATTTCCATTGACAGTCATTTTCTGTTTAAATAGTGGCAATCCAGAGAAAGTAAATTTAGCTTGCTAATGCTGAACCAAATAGAGTAAGAAAATATTTATCTTTATTCCTTCACTTTGATTACTTTGCCTTTCAAATCAGTTCTTAATTGTTTCCTCGCAAAGGATAACAACTGCTTAAATGACTAATTGTTGTCGTCTCTGTCTTTTTGAAAGCATTGTCTTTTGTGAGAGCCATTTACTTGCTTGCTTACTGTTTAATTTAGCAAAGTAGTCCATGTCATGGATTAAAATCTCTAGGCACAAACTTCAGACTTGGATTTGCTCTCTTTCTTTTGCTGAAGAAGATTGTTTTTCTCTCACTAATCTCAGTGTTGAGCGCAGTTCGTTCACTGAGTAACCTAATTTCTTTCTGACATGAACTCATGATGTGGTGTTGTGGTGGTTCCCTAATTGTGATTTTGGTGGGATGTTCTAGAAGGATCTACGGAGAGGGGTGCAGGAGCATCACCACCACTGACGATCAGTGCATTTGAGGAGGAAGGCGACTTGACTCGTAGGGCGTTGCTGGTAAGGTTAACTTCTGAAAGCTGCTGTATATTCCTAAGTAATGTTGGGTTATATAAAGGGTAGATGAGAAGCCAGATTGGTATACCCGTATACCATACAAATGTGTCTAGTCATACGAATCACGATTCAATCATAAGAAGGATTACAATCAGACTATACTATATAACGTTTACTAAATCTATCACTCCCCTGTAGACAGAGCATGAGTACAACGAATGTTCAGGATGGTTCTGAACTCTGTGAAAATTGATGTCGGCAGATGTTTTGTGAAGATATCGACGTACTGAAAAGTAGTAGGAATATGAAGGACGCGAACTTCACCAAGGGCGACATGATCTTAAACGAAGTGTAGATCAATCTTAATGTGTTTGGTTCGTTGGTATTGTACGGGGTTAGTGGGGAGGTAAACGGCACTGACAATATCGTAGTAGACGATGGTGGCACGACGTAGGGGGCAATAGAGCTCCTCTAGTAATTTCTGTAACTAGCAAGCCTCAGTGATACCATTAGCAACAGCTCAGTACTCAGCTTAAACAATAGAGCGAGAAATTGTCTGCTGATGTTTAGAAGACCAGGAAACAAGATTATCACCAAGAAACACACCGTAGTCCGAGGTAGACCGATGAATAACTGGACAATCGATCCAATAAGCGTTAGAGTAGACAATAAGATCAACTGGTGCAGTACGATGCAGATGAAGATAGAGTGTCAAAGTATCCTGAAGATAGCGCAAAATGCGCTTCATAGCATCAAGATGAGGTTCTCTCGAGTCATGCATGAACAAGCAGACCTGCTGAACGGTGTAGACAATGTTCGGACGAGTAAATGTGAGATATTGCAAGGCACCAAGAATACCACAATAATGCGTGGGGTCAGAAACCGAAACACCATCAGTAGACAATTTAGAGTGAGTATCAACAGGCATACTGCATGGCTTACAATTGCACATACCGACATGTTCTAGAATGTCCAGTGTATACTGCGATGTGAGAGAAACAAACTGCCATCTTGACACTCAACTGAAATCTCTAGAAAATGATGAAGAAGACCCATATAAGTCATAGAAAATTCCCGTTGAAAAGCTACAATAATGGTGTAGAGAAAATGTTGACGAGGCCGTAAGAACAATATCATCAATATAGAGAAGCATAAAATCCATGTTAACACCGCGGCGATAAATAAAGAGAGATTTGTCTGCTTTCGCTTCAACAAAACCAAGGGAGATGATGTGAGAAGTGAAACGACTGTACCAAGCACGAGGTGCCTGCTTCAATCCATAGAGTGATTTGTTCAACTGGCAAAAATGATTGGGTTAGGAGGGATTAACAAAGCCAGAGGGCTGCACAAAATACACTATCTCAGTCAAAGTACCATGAAGGAAGGCATTTCTGACATCCAACTGATGAATAGGCCAAGAACGTGACAGTGCTAAGATAAGAACCACTCAAATAGTGGCAGGCTTGGCCACTGGACTAAATGTCTCCTCATAATCAATTCTAGGTTATTGAGTGAAGCCACAAAGAACCCAGCGAGCTTTGTAGAAATCAAGAGCGCCATCGGACAATAACTTGTGATGATGGATCCACTTGCTGGTGACAATGTTAACACCAGCTCGGCGAGACACAAGAGTCCAAGTGTCATTAGCCAGAAGCGCATTGAACTCAGCTTGCATAGTAGCCCGCCAGTTGGGATCTGATAAGATCGTGCGGAAGGTCTTTGGAAGTGGAGAGAGGACCACCGTGTTTAGGTTGAGGTGATCAATAGGCTAGACAAAACCAGCCTTGCCACATGTCCGCATGCTGTGTGCACTGCTGATCAACACAATTGCCTGTAGGACAGTGGTAGAAGTGTGTCCAGTTCTACTAGCAGCGACCTAAGACGAGATGTCAACAGGGGCAGCAAAACTAGGTGCAGCGGAGATGCTTGGCGTCATGCCACCAGACTGCGGAGCCTACATGGGTACCAGCTGGGTGCTAACGATAGTGGGTGCAAGAGGCTGCGTGCCTGCACTTGCAGAAGAGCTGACTTGCTCGACGTGAACAAGGACATGTACATCACCAGTAGTCGTGGGAGGCGGAGTACCTACAACCACAATACTATGCCCAATGGGTAGAGTAGAGGAATTATAGTCGCTCAAAAAAAAAATCAAAGTGTGTGGATCCAAAGGGGAGGAGGTTATTTGGGAGAAGGGGAAAAAATGACTCATCGAAGATAAGATGTCGAGAGATGATGATCCTATTGGAGTGGAGATCGAGATACTGAGATTAGCGGAGTATCCTAGGAAGACACACATGGATGAGAGAGGAGAGAGTTTATATGGTGCGGTAGAAGAAAGATTTGGGTAACACGTGCAACCAAACATATGAAAATGGGTGTAGGAAAGGTGATTAACATAGAGAGCAAGGAATGGTGTCTAGCCTCCTAGAGTCTTAGTAGGATGACGATTAAGAAGGTAGGTGGCAGTGTGAAGTGAGTCAACCCAATAGATAGGAGGAAGGATGGCCTAGAACAAAGGGGAGCGCATAATGTTGTTGACAGTGCGAAGAGCGCGTTCGGCTTTTCTATTTTGCTAGGATGTATGTGGGCACGACAGACGAAGGACTACACCAATGGAGAGGAAGAACGTGCGAGACGAGAAATTGTCAAATTCCTAGCCATTTTCACACCGGATGACCTTAATCTGGGAGTCAAATTGTGTGCACACATAGGAGAAGAAGTTAGAGAGGATGCCAAAAGTGTCAGATTTGAGACTAAGCGGAAAAGTCCAAGTATAGTGAGTGCAATCATCAAGAATTACCAAATAATATTTGTAGCCAGACACACTAATAACTGAAGATGTTCAAAGATCACAATGGATTAGATCGAATATATTGGTAGCTATAGAATGTGACTCATGAAAAGGAAGACGCACATGGCGACTTAACTGACTGCAATATGATTAGTACTAGATTTATTACATTGAATGGCAGTAGAATTGATAAGTTTGAACAAAGCTTCGTGACCGAGACGACCAAGACGTTGATGCCACAATGCAGTGGACACAAACGTAGTGGCGAGGGCAGGTGTGCTGGTGGATAGGAAGAACGGGTAGAGGTCGCCCGTGCTATTGCGCCTAGCAATCGTGCTCCGAGTTTGTAGATCCTTCATAGAAATGCTAAAATGGTCAAATTCAATGGAGCAATTAATATCGGTGGTAAATTGATGAACAGAAATCAAATTTTTGATAAGGTTAGGTGCAACTAAGACATTATTAAGAAATAGAGAACGATTAGATGTAGGAAAAGAATATGACTCAGTGGAAGTAACGGGAAGTAAAGCCTCATTACCAATGACAATTGATGAAAGACCAAATAAGGAAGGAGGACTTGAGGAAGATAGAATACTAGCACTGTGAGCCATATGAGAGCTAGCACCAGAGTTGATGTACTACTCAGTAGTTTGCGGTGGAGGAGTTAGACTCATTGTGTTGAAGTTGCTAGCAAGAGAGGCTTGATCCCAAGAACCTCCCATCATAGGAGTCCACGTGGCCGGCAGTTGAGACAGACTAGACGTGACTGTGTTTGGCATCCACGGCTATTACTGTAGAGATGGAGTGCTAGCTAGGGATGCTGACGCTAGGACACTAGAGCCTCCCTTGTACTGGAAGCCGGGCATTGCGCTGAAACCGAGTGAAGCACCAAAGCTAGGCGAAGCGCCGAAGCCGAGGACGCTGTAGAGCAGCATGGAATGCAGCAACGCGGTTAAGGCGGATGGGGGTTTAGGCGATGGATGCGGTGGCCGGAGAAACTATCCAGGAAGAGGCCCATGGACATGAGACCACAACTGCACGGTTCTTGCCCAGGGATTCCTGAAGGGCACAACAGGCGGGGTGCCGGCCGAGACACCTGTGCGGGAGGAAGAGCCATCATTGCTAAAGTGGTTGTTTGTTCTTCCATCGTGACCACGTCAATGGTTTTTGCCGCCATTGCCAGTGTGCTGGTTGCTGCCGGAGGAGCCACCACAACTAGGAACACGGATGAGGGCGTGGAAGGAAGGCGTAGGTGCCACGATAAAGGCAGGAGCTGGCATGTCATTGGCATCGGCCACGCCATCTTCAATATCAATTTCTTCGAGAAGGAGCATGGTGTGGGCGGTCTCAAATGTGGGAAAGGGGCGCTACATCTTCAAATTTAACACCATGTGGTGAAATTTCCCGTTGAGGTCACGGAGAAGGGTGAGCATGAGCATGCGAGCGCCGATGGGGTCGCTGAACTCAGCCAAGAAAGCCACCATCGTCTCGAGGTGGTGGTAGAAATTGGTGATGGTTTGCCCTCCTTGCTTGGCGGTGCGAAACTAGGCGGAGAGGAGAAGGGCATGTGACTCGCTTTGCCCAAGGAACTCGTTCTCTAGGAAGCACCACGCGGTGCGAGCATGGGGATTGCAGAGCATCATAGATTGCTGTAAATCGTTGGAGATGACGCTATA
This sequence comes from Oryza coarctata, assembly GCA_030770085.1. Lineage (NCBI taxonomy): Eukaryota > Viridiplantae > Streptophyta > Magnoliopsida > Poales > Poaceae > Oryza > Oryza coarctata. Next base: position 18,123,526 of record CM061476.1, on the reverse strand, counting down.
GATCTAGGTGAGGACAGTGCAATCCATTTAAACGCACGTAGGTCGATTGACATTGGCGACGTCAGAGAGGACATGGTCGGTGAGGGAGTATTTGCCGAGGACGATAAGGAATAGGTGGCGCTAGCGGCCGTAATTGTTGGCTGCACAATCCATCACTATGGGCACTAGGACTCTGATGTTGAGGACGGAGATCGCTTGCGCATGGACGGTAGCGTGAGCAACCTCATAGGTGTCAAGGGAAGCAGTACGGTTGGCGGCGACGTTTTTGCAGGTCTCTTCGTTGGTGTGGATCTCGGCATCGGTGGCCATGGTAGTGGCAACAACAAGGAGATCTGAGGGATTCGGTGATCGATGAGGAGGACTTCAGGGACGTCGCGAGAGAGGGGACAACCGTTGAGTGCAACTCGGTGACGACGCGATGTGAATGGCCAGTGAGTAGAGATTGAGTGGTCAGTGAGGAAGGCTTAGCGACATCACGAAGGTGGACGGCTGACGAGGAAGGCTTAGCAACATCACTCGGCAACGGCACGCAGTGGATAGCCAGCAAGCAGGGGTTCGGTGGTCGGCTAGGGAGGCCTAGCGACAGCATGAGAAAAAGGAGGCGGCGACGACGCGAGGGGAGGATGGCCGGCGACACGAAGTGAACGATTGGCAAAAGGGTTTCAGCGACGACAGGTTTTACGAAAGTGTTTGCAGGAGTTTTACTCTCATACCATAAAAGCTATGATTGATGTATATTCCTTAGCAATGTTGGGTATATAAAGGGTAGATAGAGAACCAAATTGATAGATCTATGTGTATACTATCATACCATACGAGAAGTATCACGATCTAATTATACGATATAAGTAGGATCACAATCAGTGGTATAAGGAGGATTATGTTTCTATCAACTTTTGATCTTTTCGGTTAATGTAGGGAGTCTGAAGCAAGGTTTTGCATGTGTGTTGGGGGTGTTGTAGATTTCGCCGCCTTAGTCACATGCTTCCTTGGTGTCCCACATTTTATCTTCCACGAAAAGAAATCATGGAATTCTGTATAATGTATTTAATTTGCAGATAAGGTTGGAGGAACACGAATTATTGTGACAAATTGTGAGGCCGTTGTACTGGATCCCTTAGCTTCATTACTGTTACCTTTTGCGTATTAAAAAAAAGCTTGATTACTGTTAGGATGCTTGTATAAAATATATTTTCCCAAGTGTTCGCAGATATGTTTCATCGAGAGGAGTGCACCAGTGTTACCAAGTGTGTTCTTTTCATCTTGGTCCAAGTAGCAGTAAATCATGTTAGAAATTAATGGTTCAATTGGTTTCCCCGGCTTTCGCTTTTTTCCTTTTTGGCAGCAAGTGCTGGGATTATGGCCAAAGATAAATCCAACTGGGAGCTTCGGAATTCTTATTGTCAGCTCAGGATGATTAAAAAGTTAAGGTTTGGGTATTAGCACTCAGATCCAAGTGATGTATATGTTCAGTAAATACATATACGATGGCCATATAACTATAGAAGTGGTGTGTAAGCTATTTTTGATTAGTTGCATTATTTTCAGTTTGGAGGCGGATTTAAATCATTTATAGATGTATTGGTCTTCTGTTGTACTTGAAATTTAGCATGTCTAATCCTGCCAAATATTTAAAGATTAGCCCGTGGAAAAACCCATGATTGAATCCTTAATTTTTGTATTCAGAATTGACTGTAGCTAAAACATTTTAGTTGAAAAATATCTCATATTATGATCCTGTCTTTTTTAAAAGTCAAACATTCTTATATTTAATTAAGTTTATAAGAAGTTATAGCAATATTCATAATACTAAATTAGTTTTATAAATCTAACATTGAATATATTTTAATATTATTTTTGTTTTTTATTTTTTGTTAAAAAATACTATATTTTTAAAAAACTTGATGACATGAGGAAGTTTAATAAAAAAATCAAAATGTAAACGGAGGGAGTATCTTAAAACTGATTTGCATTCAGCTGAATATTTATCTGTGCTTTTTACTAATTTTTTGAGGAGGCGGAGAGGAGTGACTGAGCTCAGCGTGGCAACCATCTGGATTCTGAAGAAAATAACAAAACATCTGAATTCTGAAAATTTGGAAAATTTTCAATTGTGCAACCATTGGGGAAATTATTTTCTTTAACTTCACAACCTATAAATATGGAAACAACGTTTCTTCTGTACGATTTTGGATCTTTAATGTGAACATTTGGAAGCTTTGACATAGCCAGTATTATTAGATAGGATTTTGATTTTTTTAAAAGAAAAAAGAATACTAGGGATATTATTCATTTCATCGATGTTGGCAAATTACTGATTTTCTCGCGCTTGGCTGGCCATGCCCTTGCAGGTTCTATTTGATTGGAGATATGAGTTGGAATTTGCTTGTGGTATTAGGAATTTGTATTTGGATGATCGGTTCTTTGCGGTGGTTAAAATTACCGATTGCCTAATGCACTTGAGTTCTAAGAGAAGTACACCTAGCATTACATTGACTTCTTGATTTTTGACTTCTTTTTTCGAAACGTGAGGTACACTGGAGTAATGACATCTATAGGACGAGATTTTTAACGATTTTTTTCAATTACTTGAACATTTTTTATTTTTATTTTTAAAAACAGACAATTCAAAATTTTATTTTTAGTTCTGAACTTTTTTGCCATAATGAGTCTCATTAGTGTGACAAAATAATATTGTCACGTCAGTCACTCATCATCCAACTAAACTACACGTGATAGAACAGCGCTTCCATGTCCCTTGCTCAAGGGTGACAGTGTTATTCGATCACGTCAAACGAGGTAGTGTGGCCAAATTTAAATATAAAAATAAGTTCTGGAAGGATTTAGTTTTAAAATTTAAAAAAACAAAAGGTTGAAATAATAATAAAATATTTTAGATATATATAAATCAAACTTATGTATATAAACGTGTTTTTTTATAACAAGATGCAAGTGCTATTTTTCTGTCATTTGAATCCATGCATTATGTCTTCCTTACATGAAAATTTATTGAAGTACATTGATAATTTATTCAAGACAATATTCCTATAGTTAAGAAATTTATTAAGTGCATCTCAGATGGTTTCGAAAGATAAAAAAGTTATTAGACATATAGCTATGTAATTAATCATATGTTCGCACCGGAACCCCGCGCGTCCAGCACGAATATACCGATGCCTGAGAGTTCTGCTTTAGCTCTCTAGTGCATACCGATCGGCTTCTCTCCATTATTTGAGGTACGCGTGCCGGGGTCCGTGGGGTTCGCTCGGCTCCGATGCGATAGTGCAGGTGCGAGCGTGCCAATCAATTTGACCTGTAATTGACAAGGAGGTGAGATGAGCAGGTTAGTCAGACGACGGGCCGATATGAGCCCTCGCTATCGGCGGACTGCCGATAGGATCGAGTTGGTTATCGGCCGTGTCCGAATGGCTCTTGCTATCGGCTAATCGCCGATAGGAATCAAGACATTCTTCTATCTGCTGGGGAGCTGATAAAGGCGTAGGTGGATGTTGACGAAGGATATGATGACTCTGGGTGTAATGAAAGCGAAAACCTGATCCATCGGCTATAGAGCCGATGGAGGCACCAGAGTGTATTTAGAAAAAAGCGCGCGGGATCCCTCCTGATAGTCGACGAAAGCTGTAGCGATCGTTCATCAGTTGGAAAGCCGATGAAGACATATGCGAACTGGCAAGGAATTGTATAAAAGGCACTGGCTGCAAAGCCGATGCCGCTCCAAATATGATAGCACAAGACTCGTCGTCCGTCGTGACAACACCGCTAGCACCGAATCTCAAAGATCGGACCTAACCGATATAGTACGAGACCAAGGCCAACGACAACAGGACGGTGGACGTCGGATCGGTTATGCTGAAGAAAGGGCGAAGCGAACCCATCGGCCAGCTGAGCTAATGAGAGGACGTCTCACTGAAGACAGGCGCGCATTGGCTGGAAGGCCGATGTATTTGACATGGCGCTTAAGAGAAGTCTCTGAAGACTTGGTCCGTATCGACCGAGAAGCTGATACGCTAGGCGTGATGCTCAACGTATAGATAACTCATCGGCTAACACTCCGATGAAACATCGTACAGAGACCTATAGGCCTAAAGCTCAATCTAACATCGACAACCTCATAGGTCAAATCTAACCGATGCAGCACGAGACCGACGATGGCAGAGAGAGCTTGATAGACCGATAGATCCTGCACGGACGTGATGCGATACATTCGATTGGCCTTAAAGGTCGAACCTAACCGATGCAGCCTTAGACAGAGAGACATATCGAGATAGTGGCGGGACTTACCTCTTCACCGGAGATCGAAGTTAAATGATGCAGCCCTGTATCGAGAGCCAGACCCCGCTGGTAAAAAACTAGATAGACTAGGGTGATGATGTGTCGAAGTTGTATTGATTAAAAGATATCTGTATATGTTTCTAGAAGTCTATATTTATACCCTAGGTTTACAAAGTCTTACTCGTTTATAACAACCATCAAACGTTATTTCCTAATAAAGATAAAGAAAAATATCTCTAAAAAAGTTAACTAAACTAACTAAATATTCCTATCGACACGATTTAGATAAAAATAATATCCTACCTCTTCTTAAATTCAATCTCATTTGATAACCTTGACCGAATCTTTTCCTACTTCGTTCGATCGGCTTCCTCCTGTATCAACCGAACTTTTATTTACTTAAGCCGATCTTTTTTCTAATATTTCCATGTGCTTTTTAAATTTTAACGTTAACACCATATTTGTTACATCAATGTTAAATAGATCTCATTCTATGCCTAATTGTAAAATATCTATATTGGTTGTTTAATTTGCATTAGCAAATATCTTTAGCATGTGTATATTATTATTAGCTTCTATGAAGCAAATGTCGGATTATCATCCATTATAAAAAAATTAGAATGAATAATTTTTTCCTAGATTCTTGTGGGAGTTTAATTAATTCATGCAGAAGATTACCTGTGAAATTTTGTGTTCTAAACAGGGCCTCAAAAGGAATGTACTTGCTATGCGGATCTTAGGAAGTAAATACTAACACTACACAAATATAAAGTTAAGAGTATGAAATTTTGTACCATATTCGTGATATATTTATGGGCCTGTGATGTCTTTTGTTATCTACCTTCGCCGATGTGCTTTCCTAGTAAAACTTCCTCTGTACTTCTGTGATCTGTGAAAAAAACAAGTCGATGAAGGCACAAAGGTAACACATTATGTTGAGAGTAAAAGACGTTGAACTAGCAGGATAGGCAGCTACTGAGCAGTAGCAGGCTCAATCCTCCTTTGGAATACAATGATTCCATATAATTTTGATAGGAACTAGCTCTATTCTCGTAAGATTTAAGAAAAAAAATTCATGTATCAGAGGAGGCCTGAAAGCTGGTGGCGGTGGCAGTGGCTATGATAACTATGGTTTAGATAGGTGACAAGTAGAAATAAGCAAACCAAAAATGATATGAATTAGAAGGCATACAATAAAAGACGCACTGGAATATCTTAGAGGATGTGATGGATCAAGCTATGAAGCTAATACTATATACTGTAGCAAGTGCATAGTGCCACGTCACTCACTCATTTTAGAGGACTTTCTCAGGCGTTTTGCAGTGGATCGGTCCATTTCTCTCCATGAGGCCTGATACGGTGGCCCTAAATTTGGCCCGCCCACGTAGATGGCCATAATTGAGGTGAGGCCCATCCAAACGACCGGTAATTTTTTAATTATATATTTTTATTAGAATATTTATAAAAAAATATTTTTTAAAAACAATTTTTACTGAGATATACCTCAACATTTTTTGAGAGGTTTCTTTTTAAAAAAACTTCATTAAGCGTCAAATCTAATGTGGTAAACGTCTGTTGGTGCCAATAGATAGCTAGAAGATTTATAGACGATTGTGTTTTTTTCCCACCGCTTGCAAAATAATATTATAGGGCGCATGAGAGAGAAGAATGGCCTACCATTTTTGCAGATAGCTCTTTTGATGTCCTCTACTAGGGCGTTTTCTCTCTCTCAAGAGGTCACCTATAAAATTGCTAGGCCCGTTTGGCTTGAAAATTTTGCAGACGGTCCTATTGTTACCCTCGGTTTAGTTATTTTTTTCCTATCGTATAAAGATTTTAAATAAATTTATTTTTATTTAAAAATTTAATTATAAAAAAATCTAAAATTACGTAGAAAAGATAATTAAGGTACTTAAAAAGATTTATTTAGAAAGTTATTATGCAAGAACTCAGTGTTAATACTAAAAATTATTAGATAATAATGATAAGTACATTATATGATTACTGAAAGATTTACACGTAACGCATAAAACATATATGTGGTATACAAATAATGCAACGGATAACATAGTATCGACGCCTATTTAGAACTTATGGTGATTATCATCTATCCTTCACTTGGAGTCACTCGTTGCTAGAAGAACCAACTCTTCTATATTTTAGTTTGCATATATTGTTTAATTATTTTAGACTATATGATCCTCGTAGGGTTATATGATGATTTCTTCATATTAATACATTATTTGAATTCATAAATTCTCGACGGTCCCTATGGTAAAAATTCATATATAGCTATTGTAGTCAAGGTGATAATAAAATTGAAATAAATTAGAGAGATTTATACTGAACTTACAACGAAATCATCGTCAATAATGTTTGAACAAACAAAATATCTTCTACTAAAAGTATCAATAATTATTAACCTTGCCACCTAACAACGATCACCGTAAGTATACTTAGGACACTCTAATGATTGGGCCCTTAGAGAGTCAACGGTTAGGATTAAATACCAAATTTTCTGTATCAACAAGCTACACATTATTCCGTATATATGGCAAAGAAAGTATTGGTTCGGAAAAAATATTGTGATAAGGAACAAATGAAAAAAACATGGGCATACAATTTATATCTCATAAGAATAGTTTGAGTAATAGAAGAATCTCCTCCCACGTGTGCTGGGGTCCTAAGATGTCATAAGTTAGTATTGACCACCTCATATGTAGAACAGATGGTCACACTAAAGTGAAATTAAACAAGCCAAAGGATTTCTTCTCTAGTGCGGATCATCTGTGAAAGCGCGTTTAGCTAACATTGTTCTCTGATGCTATTTAAGATAGACCAAATGGGTGGCATGAGATTTACAAGGATATTAGCACATGAAAAACTTGAGATTCATTATGCATATGGAGGGCTTATATAGCGTTGGTTGTGTTAGGTGTGGAAAACAAGACTAAAAGCGTTGAAAACAACATGACATTCACATGCGGAAAGTGTCTTGGCCTATAAAAATCCTTTGAGTGCAATGTGACATTAACCCGACGAAAGTTAGCTATCAGGTTGTGTTGAAAGATACATAACAATCACGCGCCGAAAGTTAGTTGACATTACTCAACGTTTAATGTGACTTGGTAGTCATGCATGAGAGTGAAGGCGCCAAAAGCTGGTTGTCATATGCTAACGATAGTCATACATGCACAGTAATGAGTGAAAACATGTGGCATTAACGCATACTAAATGATATAGTTATGTAGAGCCAAACGAGTAAATACCAACTAGTATAAATATTAAGTATAACCGGCACAACGAACTACAGGCTTAAGGCTTAGCCTTTACCCCTCTTCATCATCCTCCTATGCGCTCACATTTGACCGACCCTGGTAGTAGGTGAGGTGGTCAACTGTGATGCAATGGCTAGCGCGAACCTACTACATAGGTGATGAAGTGGGAAAGTCCTATGTGTAGTGGTGGATCTTTTGTAAGCTGAAAGGAGCCGAGCACGTTTTGATCTACCATGAGGTCATCATGTTCAAAAGAGTTATGTATCTATCCAAAGGTCCCTTTAAAGTGGACCTATCATGACTTGCAAGTGGGCTTATCATCGCTGCAGAGCACAAGAGAAAGTGTTAGTTAGTCATTTTTTAGGTACGAACATTGATACATTATGTATTAGACGATGACACTACATTGTCCTCATCATGGTGAAGTCCTCGAGTGACCTCCTTGTATACATGTTGTCGTAGGCACTGTGGTCTACTACTGGTCGGCCAATTACGAATTGCTCAGCCGCCTAGAGCTATAGAAGTAGTGGACAACCGGTAATCAACAAAGTTAGGTCAGTCTTCAGGAACAGGTCACAAATACCCTAGTACGTCACCATGAGGACAGTGAATCCTCAGCTCTACTGAGGTATGCTCCTGTCCTTAGCATTTATAGAGAGAAGGTTATTTCTATAAGTAATTAAGTTCACTGTAATTAAAGCTGTTGCATTCATAGGAAGAAGCTTATTTTTAGCTTCACGTAACTAAAAAACAATGTATGTATTATTGGCCAGTAATCATATTTAAAGGTATGATAAATAACATGGATATCTCTTACCTAGAAGAAAAGTGTGGGTCCATAGGCAATAAGTGTCGCGAAGGGTGTGGATTAGGAGTGGTTAGAACAACATTCTAGACCACTGAGTGGTAGGAGTAGTGTGATCGATCGAGACCATGGTCTAGCAACTTTGATGTTTGGTATGCTATACTTGTATTTAAAAAGATAGTTAGCATGATTATCAAAAATAAAAAAAACATAATATAAAGTTTATATAATTGACGACAAATCTTGTCAGAGAAAATAAACACCAGTTATCATTACTAAGAGAACCAAAGTAAACAACATTATGCTACATATAGTTAATATAACTTAAAAGAAAATATTAATGATTATCTAAACTATGGTAACTTAAGTTACATATCCACTCTTATAATAATACATCGACTACACTACAAGACTGAACCACTAAGTGCATGAGAACGCCTAGGATGGGTAGGCCTTGAAGTGGTGTCTTCCCCCTTGAGGTGTCTTCTATCGGCCCATACTCCTGATGGAGGAGCTTCCATCGCACTCAGAATCTTTGTATTTTTTTGACATATCTTGTAAGAATGCCCCTCCTAGCCACACTTGCTACAACATTTCAACCTTCTACCTGCCTTAAACTTATCTATGTCATTGCGAATCTGTCTAGTCTTATGGTGACTTACCTTATCTCTCATTTTTATTAGATTTAGAATGTAAAAAACCTAAGGTTGTTGAGCTATGAAAGACCCCATAAAACTAAAGCCAAATACTTCAACACTCTAGGTATATAAAATAGCTTTATTCCTAAAATAAGATGACACAAATTGATAGTTCAATATTCCACACTCTAAGCTCATGACAATTACATAAGAGAAATACTTGTAGTAAAGCCTTGGCTTTTTGCACGAGTGCAAGTAGGTCCAGTCGTACTTGAGGACATACTCCTACACAACTCTCTTATAGTAGATTACACACTTGGCCTTCTCATCACATAAGATTTTAAATCTATACTACTATGAACTTTGAGGTATAACTTGATGATGCATACCTTGTTTTGTGGTCAACTCGTCCAACCTGCTCGAAATCTCATTAAATTTCTTATGTTGATTCTGGGCACAGAGTCTCTTGAAAAGTTCCATAAGGTGTTTGTTCTTGAAGTGCTTGTCGAAATTAGCACTCATGTGATGCATGCACAATCTGTTATGAACATCTAGCCACTCTTACGCATACCACTTCTCCACGTTTCTATTTCTTAAATACTCAATAGCCCGTAGAAGACCAGTATGATGGTTATATATAAGGTATACACCTAGTCTCATATGCACAACTCTATCCTTCACCTACTTCAAAAACCAGTACCAGCTTTTAGTGTTTTGGCTCTTAATGAAAGCAAAAGCCATGTATAATACTTGATTGTTCCCATCAACTCTAATTGCTATTAATATTTATCCTCTGTACTTTTCAATCAAGAATGTCCTATCGATGCAGAGGGTGGGACGACAATGCACAAATACGTGAATTTATACACTTAATGTAAAGAAAACTCGTTGAAGCATACTCTGCTAAGGATGGTCAAGTGATGGAGTGATTTGAGATCGTAGTAGCTTTTTGGATTCTTCTAAAGAATGCAAGCTAGAAGGCAACATGAATTATCATATGAAGCTTTGAATATGCTAAACCTTATTTCCACAATCTTCTATTTTGCCCTCCATGCATTTGCATAGATAATTATGTACTTAAAGTTATCCTCAATATACTTGATAATTGACCTTGGTTTATAACATCGGAGTACATATCTGTTGCAACAACTACATGTATCATGTTTCTGTGGTATTTCTCGACCACTTGTAAGAGACAATTATGCTCGGTAATAATTGACAACTTCTAGCAATCATTTTATTTACCCTTAAATGCATGCATCCACCATGGACACCCATAACTTAAGTTATGCACTTCACTTCATACACCGACTTTCTTGACTTAGTAATATAGAACTCTCTCTAAAGTGATATTGCCCATTGCTTAATTGTCTCTATCAATTACTCTTTGTATGCTTACTTAGCTTCCTGAATGGCCTTATTCTCTTTGTACTCCCATGGCACGTGATGCCTCTTAGAGATAACAGGTTCAGAGAAGTCTTCATTGGACCATTGTGAGAGATTTACATTACCGCTTTCCTTGTTTGATGATTCATTATTCTTTTCATGCTCATTATCAGAATCTTCTCTATCCATTACCTTAACGTTGGTATTGTTTATTTCTCTCTTATTCGCCAATCCTCTAGGATTCCTATTTGCTCCTCCTCCTTTTTGGTTCTCTGACTTATTTTCCTCAACTATTTTAGCATCATCTCTTGTTATGCTTAGAACATCTTAGTCTTGCATGCTCATTGAACCAATGTTGTCTTTCTTATACATTGACACTAGAATACTTGATGGCTAACCTCATTGTAATGTATTTTTCACATACCATTTTTAAGTGGCAGTGGAATCCACTAGCATCAATTTCTAGAAAAAACCTTCAGTTGCCTGAATCACTACGACATACATGGTTATCACGTTGACCTAGGGGTTGACTAAAATGCCTCGCATTAACCAATTGTACATTGTTGAAAAACTTCTCTCAAGTAGCATTTTAATGCACTTAAGGGTTGAGCTGAGCTTTGACAGATCTACACCATATAGATCATACCTAACATTTGCTCGACTGTGATATAACTGAAATACCCAGATATCTGTTTATAGAAAAATAGAGTTGAACTAAATAAGATCATATCCATTTTAACACACGAGTATTTGCCATGTTAGACTTGACATTCTCTAGAACACGTTTTTTAAAGAAAACCCCCTAGAGGTATATGTTTGTAAATTTTTCCAAACAAAACTATAATTTATATAAATAAATATAAATAAATAAAATCCATCAAGTGAGTCAGGCCTTGCTACTCACCTACTAGTTAAAATATAGAAAAAAGTCCATCCAAGTCTAATTTACCTCCATTAACCATAAAACTGGATATATCGTATCCCTCATCTATGAAAACCGGTTTATTTTATCTTCCCTAGCGATTTGGGTGACTATTTTTTCCCTACATATCACGTTAACCAACTAACATAGCATTAAAGCCAGTAAAAAAAATAAAAAAAACCAATTGGCTTCATATGTGAGTCACATACCCTTTCTCTCCTCCTCCACCTATCACCTTTCTTTTCCTCTTCTCCAACAGGCTGACAGAGTGAAGGGAGCAAGGCGGAGGAGAACTCGTGAAGGCAACGATCGCAGCCCAAGCCCTAGCGGCGGTCGGGTCTGAGCTAGTTGCCATGCATGGTGGACGGCATTAACGTTAGCATCCTCAGAACTAGCTTGTGAGGCGTACTAGGAACCCATAGCGATGAGGAGTACCTTGGATGAATTTGGATGGAGCGGTGGCGATAGGCGAGGCTGGCAACATCAAGAGGATGGTCACTTCCTCTGCTCTGATCTTTTGTTCCCTCTCTGTTGCCTCCATTGTCTCGCCCCCAAATCTCACCCCGACCACATCCATATGTCACGACTGCCCACCCTTCATCTAATGCTGGCGACGACAAGGTTGAGAATAAGTTCATAGCAATGGAGGTGATAAAGACAAGGACACCCTGCATTCCTAGCGGATTTGCCTCCCTGCCTCCTTTATCTCCATTAGCACATGCTCCACATGCTACCTCCTACTCTAGCTCCATCTAGCTTGCAAGGCGTTTGGTATAATAACAGCAAGGGGAACAACCGGAGAGGGTTGGAGATGGCTGCCCCAGACATGACTGAGCTACCATGTCGACACTGACAAGGAGCTCGTTGTCATCAGCGAGGAGCCAAGTTTGTCCGTGTTAGTCATAGGGAAGTAGAGAGAGAGCTTGTCAATGTGGTCACAAAAGGGAATATAGGAGAGAGGGGATAGGTGAAGGAGAAGAGAGGAGAGAGGGTATGCTAATGATAGGTGGGCCCATTAGGTATTTTTATTTTTTTTGTGATTGCAATGTCAGTAGATACATGTGGGATGGTAACGTGACACAGAGGATAAAACCACGATGTAAACTAGTAGAGGAGTTTAAATAAACTGGTTTTGCAATATCTGATTTGTGGTTGAGGGACGTAACATAGACTCAGCCAATAGAGGAGGAAGGTAAAATAGACTTTTTGCTAAACTGTAAAAGGAATGGTCCTTAAAGTATCTACAAAAGTATCAGGTCCACTTAACAACTCGGTGAGAAGCCCTTTGGTAAGCCTATTGTGCGGATCGTTCGGCTGCTACTGCTGAAACAAACAAGAGGCCCATCACAGAATTTTTTATGGCCTAATTTGTATAATGGGCTGAAAACCTGCAGTAAAATCTCCCTGTGATGTTCGACTTTGGGCCATCATATGGAAACACCATGACAGCCATTTTCATACTCTTGACTCGAATACCTGTTTTTTTTGGGAACATTTTCATTACCAGATGGCCAAACATAACCGAGTAAATGATCACTTTTGCATGGCACGCATCAGTTTTAACTTGATATATGATTATGGTGTGTGCCATTTCAAATTTGCTTAATTTTCCAGTGAAAAATTAACTCCAAAAAAGCAATACTACTTGATTATATCGGTTCATACGAATAGGAAAAGAAGAGGATTATGATGCATGTCAAATGCACTCCAATCCTTGTGGACTTTTTTTCTCTCCAAAAGCTCTTACCACTTGCTAAAAAATCTTTGGAAAAATGTCATAAGAAAACCTACTATGATCTATGTTGGATAATGACTCTAATACTAATAATAGTGTAGCATTAGTTCTAATCTAATTTATGTTTATAATATAGACCATTCTTGTAGATGCTACCAGTTAATTTTGTCTGCTATGTTTTTTCCTCTCCACCTTAAAAAAATCCATTAAAATCCAACAATCCATGGTCTAATTTTTGCACTTTAAGTTTTCCACATAAAAATTTGTTTCTCCGTTGTACATCTATTTTTCTAACAATCTTCTTGTAAAACGAATAATACATATAGAAAAAAAAACCCTAAAGTTTTCATTGCTACAATAATCATTTAGAAATACTAAAAACCGAATAAGCTATACAAGTCAGGAAGAGATATCAACTTGTCATCCTATGGTGATGTGCTGCTTGGTCACACGCACTATTCTTAACAAGCTAGCTAATTGGTGCTCAACTGCTCTCACTTAGTTGCCCTTTAGGCAAGGTAGTGCTGCCCCCAACATTACACTAATCTGCATGCATCTAACCTAGCAGCTAGAAGTGATTAGCCAACCTAAATGGTAGGATCCAACTAACATCCTACACTAGTTTTGGTCTAACTTTTATGGGAAGCAAACCCATCTTGTAAAACACACAAAATGAATTGCCTATTTACTCATTAAGAGAGATTTTTTATATAATAGATTTTGATTAATAGTTATATATATATATCCCATCAATTAAGAGATAGTTAATGGTTATTGCTATTCCAACTTTTATCTCATAAATAATGGTATACTTCCCCTGTTGCAAAATAAAAATATTTTTATAATTTAAATTTGGTATCATGATATAAGCATTTATGCACTGATTTTCACAGTTCTTATGTTTCCAATGACTCAAAGAGCAATCATGTATCTGGGAAGGAAATCTAAGTAATTTAAAATTTTAAAGTTAACCATTAGAGTGACTAAAAATATTTTTTTACTAGTTGCTCAATAATTTAGAAATATTTATATTTTAAAATAGAGGGAGTAACATCTTTTTGTAAGATAAATGTGTGATACTAATTAGGCACTTAGCATCAAGTGAATTAAGAAAAAATCGAGTTAAAGTCGGGAGGTGTGCACCCGTAACTATGATCACTGTGCAAAGGAAAAGGAGATGTGTTCGCGAAAACAAATGGGTCTATGTGAATGTGAAGGCAAGCTGAAAGCATGCTTTAATTTGGACGACCATTTATACTCTTGTTGAACAAAGGTTCGTGGTACTAATGATCAGAGATGTACTTGTTTTTGCTGAAGTTGAACCTAACATATTAATGTCCACAAGGGTGCATCGAACGGGAGTTGGTTAATTTAATTGTCATATGCAATGCACATTTGTATACGTCACATCTTTCTGCATCTTGAAAGTTTTGAAAGATAGAGCAGATATCAGATGGTTCATGTCCATTCCAAAAGCTACTCTCTTGAGCAAGCAAGGATTAATTTAATGTATTCATAACTATGCTTTAATTTGTTTCCTTCTGAATTACAAGAGGCCCATGCATACTGTACTGCATATTTCCTATGTAAGTGACCTGTTGATGATTCTTCATTTCAGAAAAGTTCCTTGGTACAATGCCAAATGGAAGACGGATAAGGGCACCTGGGCCACGGGACCCAGCACCCTCTGCTATCTCTATCTATTTGAAACCGGAAGCGGTTGGATTTTGGAACATGTTAAACTACAAATACGGGATGTGTATTGAGCGCATCAGCATAAGTAACAAAATAGTTTGAGCACATTATGCATACATGTCTGACTAACGGCTTTGTTGTGTGGTCCAGAGACCCTGTTCAACAGAAATTTCACCCTTTGGACTTTGGAGCAAGCATGCATGAACGCTGTATTCATATGATCAATTGTGTCCATATATGCTAAGCTAAAGATAAATTTTACCGTCCTTGAGGTGATACCGATAAGTAGCACGTTTTCTATTGTGAAATTTGATATCTATCTCTCGGTACCTCTCAAGTACAGTAAAATGTAAGCTTGAGAGAGGAATCGATTTGTTATATAGCTACATTTAAAGTTCCAAAACAAAATATTTAGATAAAATTTGGCTAAACTGAATTTTTCTTTAAAGATATACGACAAATGTTACAGCATCCCCGATCAGATTCCCATGTGAAAATTTCAATCTATATATCCTTGTTCCATTTCACTACTAGTTTGGAAAGAGAATCACAGTGATGGATCCACCGCTCAACAACTCTAAGACACATTGGTAGATTGGTTGAAATTGAAAGAGAAAACAATAGTTCCCGATAAGGTGCCATATTTTCTTGTTGGTTATCCACCCTCGAAAATAATACCGATTGATGGTTAGCTTATATGTGGACAGGACAAGTGGGAGCCAGCAATTTATATCGCTCGTTCGTACCGTTGTTCCTCAAACAGTCCTCACATAAGCAGGCATCTGAACGCTTGAGATCCAACCGTGTGGTCACGAGGCCGTACGCCATCAGGTGATCGATCGAGTAGTAGTGTACGCAGGAGTACGACCGAATTGGCCCTATCAATCCGTCCCTGCAAAACTCGGCCGGGGCGCACCACACGGCACGCCACCCCGTACGTCGCACGGCATGCCACGCCACGTCCGGCCGCGGCGAGGAGACTCGGCGCCCGACGCCGCGCCGGCCCAGGTGCGTGCGATCGGTCGACCGGCACACAGCGCCGCGGAAACGGAAGAGTCGGCGGTGTACAGGGCGCGCCGCTCGCTCGCGCCAGTGTACGCGCGGCTGCCGATGCGTGCGCGGCGTGGGCCTGTGATGGGAGAGATCGAGGTGGTGGGAGCAAAATTTGGCCGTGTCGTCGCGTGCGGCTGCTATAGCGTCTCTGCAGAAGGGCAAGTATAAGCCTATAAACGCTAGCTCTAAAATATCACATAGCTCAAATAATGAAGGAGCTTAAGAACAACCTTTACTCAAACATTAAAAAAAGAGAGAGTTAATTGAGCAAATAATGGTTAAATTTGTATATTAGATATGGAGACGATGTATTATATATGCCATCTCTTATTTAATAAGTTATTTATATAGATAGAAGTAGAGACGGTAGAACCTCTAGCGCTAAACTTGCACAAAGCTGCTGCCTGCCTGCCACACCTCCTGAGTGACCAAGTCAATGCTGGGTTTGTATGCACGTACGGGCTTTTGCCTTGGCGTGCTGTGCTCTGCTGTGCCGTGCTCAGCAGCTAGCAGGCAGCACCGATCGCGTCGTGAATTGGTGCGACCGGCGTGTCGGCCGGGCCGGCGATCGACCGCGAGGCGGCCATACCGACCGGGCTGGGCCGCGGGTGCTGGCGTTGCGTGTTGGCGGTCGGGCACGGCTCTTGTCAGGTGTCAGCCTGTGCGGTGCTGTAGCCGTAGCAGTAGGCGGCCGAGGCCGTGGCCAGCGTCGCTGGTTGCTACGTTTTGCTTGGTCTGTGTGTGCACGGGCCACGATATGATATATACGGCGTGGTACTGAGCTTGTCAGGCTTGGGGCGGGCGTACGCTGAGGCGTTTTCACGAGCCATTTGTGCGATTGTGTCCTCCGATGCTGTGCTACATGCATGCGTACGTGCTACATAACACGGTATTCACGGGAGATACGAGGTAGGCCGGTTAACTTTGTCGATAGCTGAATAAAGCGGTTCGATTCATTAACCCAATATACGCCTATTTCAGCTTGAAGTCGCTGGATTTCCTCCGCAATCTTGATTTCTTGTGCGGAGCTAAAAAATTCGATTGTGTAACTGTATTTCCTATACAACTATATCAATAAATATATACTGTTGTAACTAATCCTAGGCCATTATATTCAACAAGAAGATATTTTTAATTAATATAATAAATTTTAGTTCCTCAGATAAGATGTAGTGGCTTCTTTTAACACTTTCTCTGATTCGTTGTTTATCCATTCCCTCCTTTTACCACCGCACATAGCGTAACAAAAAGAAAATCTAATTGGTAAAAAAACTCTTAGCCCGTCCACAGTTATAAGGAAGTACGAGCATGTTACAATGCATGGATACTATTAATATTAATATAAGTAAATTGAACAAAACCCTAAGTTTAAAGATGTATAACACAAAAATTCAGATATTGCAATTTGTTTTAAGAACGCATATTTAAAGAAACTGTAGATTGATTTATGCAATATACGCATATTCCATTATTATGTATCAATACACATTATTTTCCTTCGCTTTATTTTATTCCTTAATTCCACACTGCACTATTGCAAAAATTCAACAAGATTTCACACGAACAATGACACATTAACCATTTGATATACATTGAAATGGTCAAACTACCGATAAACACACTTATTCTAAATAGAGCTAACGTGTATATGCACTCAAAGGAGTCTCATGCATTTTGTTTCACAATTATTATGGATAAATATATTAGCCAAATAAATAATATAAACCTGTATATAGGGTTTTGCAAAACATTTTTGTTCTAAAGCTTAGGGTTTCGTGAAACAAAATATATCTAGAGTTTTACGTTATAAATGTCTCAAAACTTAGGTTTTGTGAAATTTACAGAACCAATCAACCAGACTAATCTAGAGAACAAACACTACTGTTGCTATATATTCAAATGGCTACTTTTTTTAAAAAAAATAATTTCAGCTTATTTTCTGCTCATTTGACATCCGGTTCGAATCCTTAGAGGTGTGTGTGTATTTTTTTTTAGCAAGATGCATGTGTTTCTTTCATCTACGTTACATTGTCTCTAGCAAACCCATCAGGGAAATAAATTAAATATATTTCGATGTACTGATCATCATAGAGACAATAAATTTTTGTATGTGTGAATTAGTGGTCTAAAACTAAGTAGTATTACCTCTATTAAAAAAAGTTCACATTTAGACATAAATCTGAACAGACGCTTCAGATTCATGTATAAAAATAAATTCTTTTTACATAGCTAGTAGTAGCCAACTATATCTGGTCTAGCCTTCATCATTTGTGTGCCATCAGCAATGTTTGTACTTTACAACCATTTTGTGGTTTAAGTGCACTGAGAAACACGTGGAAGTAAACTGTTTCGAAACATACTTATTTAATTTTATAAATCTAGACGATTTTATTCCTATGTTATACTTGATAAATGTTAAAGTTATATTGTGATGTTTTTTATTTTAGTTTATTTTTTAACATTGGCTTTTAAATCACTAAGAGTATGCATATAAAAATTTTATTCATAATTTTTTTCGTTGCTTATGGCCTATCAATCTTAGAGCAAACAATAAAGAGGGTATACTATGAAGTGCTAATTAACTTTGAAAGAAAAGTAAAATGTCATCTGCAACTGAATTAAGCTATAATCATTAGCACAACGTACTGTACAACTTCTTGTGATTTCCTATCTTTTCACGTCCGGTGCTTCATTGACCGATAACAATTCTTATACTGAATCACATGCAGCCATGCGAGTAGTTACTGTAGACATTTCATACTCCCCTATTTCATAAATATAAGAAGTTTTAGAGTTTATGAAATTAAATAGAAAAATGTTATGATTGGTTAAGAGAAAAAATAGATAAAAAAACTTTAGTGATAGAAGTGTATGATTAGTTAAAAAATATAAGTGTAAAAGTTATTATATTTTAAATAAATTTTAAATACTAACGGATGGAGTATACATAAACTCCATGTGTAATTCTCCTGCTCTGCTTTAATTTGCTCCGTTTCACATGCGATCGACACACGGAGATTTTGCCTCCCTAGCTCTTTCTCGGAATGAGACATCTCACTGCAACTCTGCATTTTGTGTTGCTTTGCATGTAATCGCTTTTTCCGTGAGGAGCTGAGGAGGGGGCCGCTGTCTGTACTGACTGCAACCTAGCCTGCAATAATGTGACAGACGGTGATGATAGCTCCATTTTCAGAATCATCGAAGGCTGTTCAATATGGTAATCAATTGGGTTGCTGTTGTTGCCCATTATGTATGTCGCAACCATTGGGTATGTCTTTCCATCATAAACAGTTGACGTCGACGACAAGATTTGGTTAATTTTTCCAAACTTCGAACACCAATCTTATATTGGAATAAGTTTATAATATATAATAACTTTATAATAAGTTATGATATTACTTTACACAATATATATATATGCATACTATTTTTCTCTTTTTAAACCAAATTATTGATGATAAAAGTTTCACTTGTGGTACTAGTATCCACTTGTCAAATGCTCATACTTCTTTATTTATTTAAAAATAAAGATATTTTATCAAGTATCACTTCTTTATTTATTTAAAAATAAGGTAAACCAAATATTGGATTGTTTTATAATATCAAAATATTTTATGGGCAAATCTATAAGAATGGCAAAGAGTCATATTTAGGCGGTGGTATATTTATATCTCACATTCCATTTGTTTGATTTAATCAAAAAATGGAACTAACTTAAACATGGTTCTATGTAGCACACATGCTCTCTCTTCACAGTTCACATACTCGGATTTAATTATTTTAGAACACCTCTAAAGAATGGATATTCCCTTGTAGCAACACATGAAAACCTATACACATCCCTTATCCCCCTTAATTAGCTCTCTGTTACTAGAGCTTAGGGCACGGTAACACCCTAAGGGATTAAAACCTAAAAGTATGCATGGGATGGCACCAGCTACCAGAGATGGTGCTCTGAGCTGATACCCCTAGGCTGCCAAGCACTAGCAAGTTGGCACTTGCTATCTAACTCGAGTTGGTGAGGTTAGACTGAGCGGGCTAATAGACTGTGCTTCATGGCTTGGGATGACCACCCAAGATGGCTGTTTAGACTGACTGTTTTGAGGAGACAGACCCGGTATAATGATTTCGAGCTCATGCACTTCCCTAGCAAGTGAGCACTTGAGAGCTCAGGAGTTGCATGTATCCAACAACCTCAACCACTACATTCAATGCATTAGGTTAGAATGCTTCGTTCAATACAACGAGCATGAGCATGCATTGGTCAGATGACAAGATGGATATCTACCCTAGCGATGAATGACATATGATAAGATGTATACCGTTCCCTATGACCGTTAGGCAGCCAAACTACAATACTCCTACTTTTTGTAGCCTAGCTTTTTACCTTTCTACATGGAGTGGCTGCCCAGTGGGCCCATTGATCACTAGCAGCAGCAAGAGGAAGGTGCTTCTTAGTTGACGAGCACTAGAAACCTAACAAAGATTAGACTATCCATACCTAACCTCATTTCACTAGGGGCCACAAATCCATTCATTGTACATCTCTCTTCTTAATCGGTCAACATGGTACCCCTTTAAAAATTTATAAGGGAAAGGTTGTGACCAAAGAGAGGAGGAAGAATGATTATAGAACACCACAATCCAACAAGAACATAGGAGTAGAGTATTACACTTCCTAGTGGCCCGAACATGTCTAAATTCTCTGAGTCCTCTTGCTCCTCCAAACCCATGGCGCACGTGATCATCCCTCATATCGAACACTAAATGGGGCTAGCTCGGGCCGTTGTTCTCGGTGTACATTCGCCGCTAGCTGGTGCGTCAGGTAGGGGAGTTTTCCTTAGCGTGCATTTGATTTCTAGGTTTTCTCGCTGGAAGAAGGCAATGGCAAGTGAATGATGTCTCTATCATTTTGGCTCTGATGAGTCAGACACTGCTAAGCGGTGCCACATGCCGCCATCGTGGCAACACCGCTCGACACCCCGCTCCTACACTCACCTAGTTTTGGCGCACTTTTATTCCTCTAGGGTGTGGGGCGATGCTGGTTTGAGCAAGATCGTGATGGTCGCGACCATGCAACAGGACTACCGTAATGACCGAGAGAACCTATTACCGCCACCGCACCTTTGGGTGTGCAATGCTCTCCTATCAGGTGTTTCTTAGACATGGATGCCATCACCTTGGGAAGTGCCTTGTTCGTAGTGCAAGAGATCCTTAAGCATACACCCCTTGAGGCGGTCGACAAAACACCTAAAGGGCGTTGGCTGTGGCAAGTTGTTGTCCTCGTCGACATGATGCACCGATAGGTGGTTGCCAATAGTGCATGTGACATGTCGATGCCCACCTTATATTCTGCGTTACTAGTGTGGCCCTTAACCGTGCAAGTGATGCAAGGCCACTAGCCATCCCTACCTGATGGTTGGGGGTGTGGGACCTCTACCAGCGCCTTAATGAACGGAGGGCCAACGAAGATGCTTGGGTCACCATTGAGCGCAGCCAAGAGAGGCACCGAGATGGTGCAACCATTGAGGATCAGGCATCCTTCAGCTAGTCCAAGGGCAAGTGCCGTACCCTAGACCAAGAACGCTCGCGTTCTACTTCACACGCTAGTGCTACGCTATATGGCACCAGTTGCCGAGCATTCACCGAAGAACTCTAGCAAGTGTGCTGATCGGCTAAGTTCGGAAAAGTGCTCACAAAGAAATACAATGACTTCATTGACCCCGTAGAATTCCCTCAGATCTACACCACCATGATCCAGGCTACGAGGGGCATTAAGTCTGCATGGCCAACTACTTCCATGTGGCTTTGGAGGACTTGGCCCACTCCTGGCTCATGTATCTCCCCATAGGCTCCATTAGGTTATGGGATTAGTTCTGTCACAAGTTTGTGGCTAACTTCTAGAGCACATACAAGCGCCCTAGCATGGAGTCTGACCTCTATGCTATCTAGAAGTGGGACAACGAGACATTTAGACACTTCATCCAGTGTCTTAGTTAGGTTCACAATACCATCTCACATATTCCTCCTCAATCGATCATCACGATGTCCGCGATGAGCGGACATAAGAGAAGCTAGCCACCCAAAAGATCAAGATCACCGTAAAACTCTTCGCATTGGCCCACAAGTGCGCAAACAGGGTGGAGTCTTGATCGTGGCACGTGCCCCACACCACAGACAAGTATGATGATAGCGCAAGTTCATCCCGCTCCGCCGTTGAGTGGGGGAATAAAATGAAAAAGAAGAAGCAGAGCTACCCTAAGGACTTTCTCCTCATGGTGGACTACAAGCCATGCAACTAGCCGCACCTCGATGGTGACAAGAAGCTCACATCCCTTTTCGGTTCCAAGACTGGCAAGTGGTGTGACATCCACCAGACTGAGTACCATAACCTCACAAAGTATCGCGTGGTCAAGTCGCTCGCTGAGTGCCACAAGAAGGAGCAATAGGAATGCTCCACTGAGAGTGGCAATGCCGACCTTGCCCCACTCACCGACCTTATGTTCTAGGAGCCTAAGCATATCGTCATCACCCTTGACAGTGGCATGTTCGCTCAGCTCTTTCACCTTAGCTTCAAGGCTCTAAGGCATGAGTTGTTCATGGCTACCTCTAGCTCCAAGTCCACCTAGTACTTGAAGTGGTTGGACACGTCGATCACTTTTGACCAGTCAGACCACCCTGAGAACACCTTGGCGGTTGGCCGCCTTGTGTTGGTGGTCTTTCGCACCATTTGCAATGTCAAGGTCAACAACGTCCTCATCGATAGGGGTACGGGTCTAAGCCTCATGTCCCTACAAGCCTTCGAGCAGTTCCAGATTCCTCTAAGCCACCTCAAGCTGTCCATACCTTACCATAGGATTGTCCAATGACACTCCTTCCCTCTTGGCCATACAAAGTTACCCATGATGTTTGGCTCCCGAGATAACTTCCACACAAAGAGCATTTATGTTGACATTGCTAACCACAAACTCCCATACAATGCCATCCTTAGGTGGCCTGTTCTTATCAAGTTCATGACGGTTACACATTACACACCTATAGATAGCCAAATGGGTTGGGCCAACTAGGCCGGCCTGAGGCTCACTACTATTGGCCTGACATAAGCATGCCATGACCCATGCTTAGATGGTCCTAGCTAGCCTGGCACAGTTGATTATGCCATTTCTGAGCCGATGGTGTGGCACGTTAGGCCAGCCCAGCCTGTTTAGTAATTTTAAAAACTTTTTAATGAATTTTCTCACTTATTCTATATTTTCTACATTTTTCCTTAACTTTCTAAATTCTTTCCTATTTTCCTTATTTAAAAAAAATTCACATATCTTTTTTTAATTTTTTTGCATGCTAAATTGGTTGTTGTCCTAACTTGTTCCGTTTAAGCCTTGGCCGAGCCATGCCTTGGATGTCACCCTAGCATGCGAGTTGGCCAGCATGACCCGTTTAGTAGTTGGGCCTAAGCAGGATGGGCCTAAATGGGCCGTGCTAAGCTAGGCCCATGCTGGGCTAGGCCAAGCCACCTGTTTGCTATCTCTATGCGCACCTAGCTAAGAAGCCTCCTAGGCCAGAAGGCCCCATCAAGGTACATGGCGACATACACGGCGCAGTGTCGTGCGTGGAGCAGTTGTTCTGCGATCTAGATACAATCAACTCGGGCAAGATCAGCCGACCCAAGAGCTCGGGTCCTTCGGCTACCAAGCCATGCCTTGCCATCGGTGACATGTTCCCCATCAAGGAGATCACGATCAGTGAATATTGGTCAAGGACCGTCAATATTGGCAGTGACCTGGACCCTAAATAGAAAAGCGTGCTTATTGCTTTTCTCTGGGCTAACGCCAACGTATTTGCCTAGCAACTATCGGATATGCTCAGGGTTCCTATGAAGGTGATCGAGCACCATCTCTTTGTGCGTGGAAAGTGTAGCGATAGGTACCTTATCACCAAACTTCATCTGTGAGGAGGTTAACAAGTTGCTCACCACCGACGTCATTCTTAAGGCAAACAACAAGTTGAGGATATGCCTCAACTAAAACGACCTCAATAAAACATGCCTAAAAAATCCTTTACCTCTCCCCTACATAGACCAAATAGTCAACTCCACTACGGGATGCGACCTTTTATGTTTTTTTAGATGTGTACTCTAGTTAACACTAGGTTTGTATGGCTAGGAAGGATAAGGAGAAAACAACTTTTATCACCCTAGTGAGGAGTTTCTGTTATGTATGCATGTCTTTTGGGTTGAAGAACGCTAGCCCTTCGTACCAGCGAGGGATGCACATCACCCTCAAGTCACAGATAGGCCACAACGTTGAGGCCTACATTGACAACTTGGTCATCAGGTTCCAAGATTTAAACATGCTCCTCAAGGACTTGGCGGAAACATTCAACAACCTCCACACAACACGACATAAAGCTTAATCCCGAAAAGTGTGTCTTCGAGGTCCTCACTAGCAAGCTCCTTGGGTTCTTGGTGTCAAGTTGGGGGATCGAGGCCAACCTGGAAAAAAATCAGTGCCATTGAGTAGATGCGTCCCCCAACATGCCTCAAGGATGCGTAGTGCCACACAGGGTGCATGGCCGCCCTAGGGTGCTTCAACTTTAAGATCAGGGAGCGAGATCTCCCGCTTTTTAAGTTGCTCAAAAAACTCGACCACATCGAATGGACTCTAGAGGTGGATCAAGCCTTTTGATTCTTGAAGGAATACCTCACCTCACCACCGGTCCACATTGCGTTGCAGGAAGAGGAACCACTTCTCAAGTGGTGAGTGCAGCTCTGGTGGTTCAATGTAGAGCCACAGTGAACCCTGGCAGCCTGCGGGGTCCGAGCTCTCAGTGAAGCCTAGGTAGAGGGCTAGGTTCGAGCTCCCAACGGGGCCTGAGCTCCAAGCTGGCCTCTAGCAACATGCTAGATTTGAGCTCCTAGTAGAGCCTAGGCAGGCGGTTGGGCCTTAGCACCCAGCCGACGTTGGGCAACTTGAGTGTCCAAGTTCATAGTTGTGCCCGGGCAGCCTATTGGGTTTGAGCTCTCTGAGGACCCGGGCACGCAACAGGGCATGTTTGTACCAAATAGAGACCAGTTTACTTCATCAATGAGTTCCTCCAAGACACTAAGACCAAGTATCCTCAAGCCTAGAAGATGTTGTATGCAATCTTGGTCACATCAAGGAAGCTACAACACCATTTTTAGGCTCACAAGATCTCAGCTATTACCTCCTATCCTATTAGGCAAATATAACGCCACCAAGAAGGCACTAGATAGGTCGTCAAGTGGGCAATCGAGCTCACCAAGTTCTATTTGCATCTCATTAGCCACCATGCAATAAAAATCCAAGTGTTGGCTGACTTTGTAACAGAATGGACCGCGGTACCTAAGCTCAACAAAAAGTGGCTATCAAATAACCACTGCGGAGGGGGCACCCGGATAATGGACCCTACATTAAGTCATGTACTTTGACGGTTCCCACACGCTTCGGGACACGGGGGATGGAGTGATGCTCACCTCCCCGACTGGTGAAGTACTTTTACATCATGTAACTTCATTTCTAGGCCATCAACAATATGACCGAGTATGAAGGATTGTTCATCAGCCTCAGGATCACGGCGGGTCTCGATATCTAACACCTACTAGTGAAGGGTGACTCACAACTCATCATCAACTAGGTGTCGAAGGAGTATCAATGTTTGGACTCCCTAAATGGCAGCGTATGTGGACAAGGTAAGGAAGATGGAGCGGCACTTTGATAGTTTGGAGTTGCGGCATGTCCCATGTCGAGACAACATGCTCGTTAATGAGCTATCCAACCTTCCTTCATTTGACATGCCTATTCCACCTAGGACATTCAAGGAGAAGTTGAGTCAACCATCCATCCTGGCTGCCAAATAAGATGAAGGAGGAACCTTGAGCCAAGGCGAGGGAAACCAGGCGACAACTTAAGTAGGAGATCCTGTTGAGGACTCACCACTTGGTGAGCATGACGTGTGTTAACGCCAAAATTTGGACAACCCGATGATGGATTAGAAAAGGCCAATCGGCTGAAGAGGTGTCCAATCGCTACAGGAAAGAAGCCAATCAGATTAAAGCAAAGGAAGACTCGGTCCCGGAATAGAAGACTATCTAGATAAGACCGAGTTTGAGGAGTAGTCGTGGTTCACGGTAGGATAGTCTATCCTATCTTATATGGATAGGATGATTTAGTTAGTGAACTTCTTCAGAGATATTTTCCTTTATCTTTGTTAGGAAATAACGTCCGATGGTTGTTGTAAACGCATCGGACCTATAAACCCAAGGTATAAATATAGACCCCCTAAAAATATGTAATCATCAATCTTTCGATCAATACAACCTCGGCGCATCGCCACCCTAGTTCATCTAGATTTCTACCGGTGAGGTCAGGCTCTTGACACGAGGCTACATCGGTTAGGTCCAATCTCCGGTGAAGGGATAAGTCCCGCCACTATCTCGATATGTCTCATTCTGTCTAAGACTGCATCAGTTAGGTTCGACCTCTTAGGCCAATAGGATGTATCACATCACGTCCATGCAGTATCTATCGGTCTATCAAGCTCTCTATGACGTCGTCGGTCACATGCTGCATCAGTTAGGTTCAACCTATGAGACAACTGACGGTAGAATGAGCTTTAGACCTATAGGTTTCTATACGGTATTTTATCAGAGTATTAGCCGATGAGTTATCTATACATTGAGTGTCACGCCTAGCATATCGGCTCCTTGGCCGATATGCACCAGGTCTTTAGAGACTTTCCTTTGAGCGTCATGCCAAGCGCGTCGACCTTCTAGCCAATGCGCGCCTGTCTCCAAAGAGACATCCACTCATCGGCTCAACTAGCCGATAGGTTCACTTCACCCTTGCTTCAGCACGTTCGATCCGACGTCCACCGTCCCGTCGCCGCTGGCCTCGTTCTCGTATTGTCTCGGTTAGGTCCGATCTTCGAGATTCGGTGCCAGTGGCATCGTCACAACGGGTGACGGGTTTCATGCTATCTTATTCGGAGCGGCATCGGCTTTGCAGCCGGTCCCTTTTATACGATTCCTCGCTACTTTGCATATGCCTTCATCGGCTTTCCAGCTGATGAATGACAACCAGGAGGGATCCTGCGCGCCTTGCTACTCTCTGAGTACACTCCTGTGCCTCCATCGGCTCTGCGGCCGATGGATCAGGGCCTCGCGTTCGATACACCCGGAGGCATTGTATCCTTCATCGACATCTACCTACGCCCTCATCAGCTCCCCAGTCGATGAAAGGGCGCCTTGATTCCTATCAGCGACCAGTCAATAGCAGGAGCCATCCGGACCTGGCCGATGACTAACTCGATCCTATCGGCAGCCAGCCAATAGCGAGGGCTCGAATCGGCCTGTCGTCCGACTGACCCATTTGTCTCACCTCCTTGTCAATTGTAGGGTCAAATTAACTAGCACGCCCGTACCCGCATCATCGCGTCGAAGCCGACCAAACCCCACGGCCCTCGGTGCGCGTACCTCGAGCCACGGAGAGAAGCCGACCGGCCTGCACTAGAGCTAAACAGACCTCCCAGGCGTTAACGTGCTCGCGTCAGGATCCGGCGCGAACACCATGCTTGTTGGTTATGCTCAGGAACTTTCTTGGATGGATGAAATCCTCGGCAAATTGAAAGAAAACATCCTTCTCGAGGTTGATGTTGTTGTAGAGCAGGTCATGTGCCAAGCAAAGTGCTACGTTTTGATGGATGTGGACCTCTACTGGTGTGATGTGAATAGCGTACTCTTAAAGTTCATCACTCGGGAGGAAGGCAGCGAGTTTCTCATGGATATCCACAAGGGTGACTATGGTAGGCATGCATCGTTCCGTGCTATGGTTGGGAAAACCTTTCAACACATCTTTTACTAGTCGATAACCCTCCAGGATGCCATCAAGCTAGTATGTCACTCTGAGGCATGCCAGTTCTATGCCAAGCAAATTCATCAGCCTTCTATGGGCCAATAGAACCACGCCAAGTTGTGCCATCAGGTAGACCCCTTTCTTCCTTGTTTATGATGCTGAGGCGGTTTTCCCCTCTGAGCTCACACTCGGCTCACCACGGGTCGAGCTATAAGCGGAGGACGACCAGGAGCAGATGAGGCATGATGATGTCAACTACTTGGAAGAACAACACCACCACGCGACACTCCAAGCTACCGGATACCAGCTAAGCTTGAGGCGCTATCTACAGCGCCATGTCCGGTCCCATTCACTTGAGGTTAGGGATATTGTACTCTGCCACATCCTAACGTGATCTCGAAAGAACAAACTTTTTCCCCATATGGGAAGGCCCCTTATTAGTGACCGGTCTCCCTCGGCCAAGCTGTGCGTGGTTGACCACAGAGGACAGGACCCCATTGCCTAATCATTGGAACTTTGAACATCTACGTAAGTTCAACCCTTAACCATGTAAGTTTGTGGTCATGCTCGAGCCAACCCAAACAGGGTCCCCTACCTCTGGGTTGGTCGGGGGCTCCTACCATGTACATTCTTTTCAATATATGCAAAATTTCAATGCATTCCTTCTCTTTTCCATTGCAATTACCCATTCACGAAAAAATGACTATCACAAGAAAAACAACAACACACATTCTTCTTGTTGCAAACAGAAGCAGGTTAGTGTGTAGCTTAGAAGGTTGTGGCAACTTGGCCCTCGCACACCTTACGCAGGTGCTCGATCTAGTAGGCCATGCCCTAGGCATCGTCGAGCTCTAAGATTCTCAGGCAGCTCTACCAACTTAACGAGAGTGGTTAGGGAAATCTAGGCCTCGGTAATGAGGTGCGGTGCCTGGCTTAGGCAATCCTGGCCCAAGTATCACTAGGGCCCAAAGACCACAAGTTAATTGATACCCATGATTATTGCTAGCTCACATTCCTGGAGCAAGATGGACAAAACTATGTCCAATGTCATTAGTACTATGCCTCTTGCAACTGCTTGCGAGTGGAAAACATTGTATGTTTGTTGCACCAGGTACAAGATCACCACACAATCCTCTGGTTTTGGCGCGAGCCACATAACACACGGGAAATGAGGAAAGAGGCCGGGATCATGCAAAAAAGATAGAGTCCCAAGCCCACGCACATCTTGGTTCAGAGGTTCGAGCCCTTAGTCTTAAGGCCTAGGAAAAGGCTTAACGTGGTGGCACAACTACCTTGACGTACAACAGCCTCAAGGAGCCCATGCTAGGGGTGTGCCTTGAAATTACAATGGACCTTAGGGGTGCATAGTTCAGAGTGAGACATTGGGTAGTTACACACATGACCTCAAGAGCTATTACCCCAAAGACTGATGGCAAGCGACAAGCTCAAGAATATAACAAGGGAAAACAAGCATAGATTTAAAACTGAAAAGTTGCCCTAACAAAACAAAAGAAAGCATAAAAAATATAACAGGGGCATAGCGATGTTTGGAGCATCTCACGTCACTCGTCGACCCCATCACCATGGTGGCATAATCATCCTCATTGGAAGTGGCATCCTCGGTTGCGGCTTCGGGCTCGCGCTCAAAGTACCTAGCAATCTCCACATCGATGTTGTGGATAATAGCACGGGCTTCCTTGGTGCCTTCTAGGGGCAACCCATGGCTCGATGGCTCCAAGCTAAAAGCAGGACCTTGGGCGTAGTGGGTGGTGAGCATGTACTCCACCATGCTCCACACCAGCTCGCACCCTTTGTGGGCCACCTTGCTTTGGACAAAGCCATGCAGCTCGGCAAGTCAGCCTATGAGCTCCAAGAACCAAAGGACAAAATCCCCTATGGATTTGAGGTTTTGGGTG
Source organism: Oryza coarctata (assembly GCA_030770085.1). Lineage (NCBI taxonomy): Eukaryota > Viridiplantae > Streptophyta > Magnoliopsida > Poales > Poaceae > Oryza > Oryza coarctata. The sequence goes on along the minus strand of CM061476.1, from coordinate 18,093,935 downwards.
CCGATGATGATGAAGCCAAGCTCAGCCTTGTCCACCGCATCCCGTACTTGTTCAAAGCAGCTCTTCACGAGCTCAGAGAGTGTCATCCCCTCATTGTAGTGAGCAATAGATGAGGCTGTTTCTTTCCTAGGCTTAGGAGTCATTCCCCCATTAACAAGACAAGTACTCGAGCCTACACGACAAGCTTCTCCTTCTAGGCTTTCTGCTCCTCCTCTTTGTGCTTGAGAGCAGCTTGCTGGTCAAGCTCAAATTTCCCTTGGAACACATCGCACTCTCACATGTGAAGAGCATCCTTGTGCGTCTGGATGTCATTGACTCAGAGCTCGAGCTGCTTCTCTCAATGCTTAAGGTCAGTGATGAGTTGGGCCAACTTGGCCTTTACTCTCCTATAGCCCTCCTCATGACCAACGAGCTTGGCATCCCACAATGCCATCTCATGCTCGCTCTTTGTCACCAACTCCTCGCAGAAGGCAACCCAATGCTCATGAGTGGCAGCCAACTTGGTGACCTCCTTGGCCCTCTCTTCATTGGCCTCGGCCTTCTCTTTCATGGCAATGGCTTCACAGTGCATTTCCTTGAGGGCTTCCCTCTCCTCCCTAATCTTTTGAAGGGCCAACTTGTTGGCAGCCTATGCCCTATCCACCCGATCGTTGAACAGCTTCTCGGTTTCCTCCAACAACCCACGTTTCGTTATGAGTGCTTGTCGTCCATGCTTGAGGTTGGTCCTATCCTTCTTAGTTGCCTCCTTGATTTAGGCCAACACTACCTCCAATGTCTCAAGCACAGTGGATTATGGACCCTAAGGTTGCTCGACACGAGGAGGAGCTTGGTATGGATCGATGTCCATAATCCTAAGCTCAACGAACCTCATAGTGGTTGCTACCATCACTGCTCTAGCTGTCACATCATCAACAATTACAGCATGTTCTCATCTACCGTGACCTCGGCTCTTGGCTCCTACCTTGCCTGTCTTGGTCTACTAAGCCCAAGTCCCATCCTAGGCTTTGGGCTAGCCACCTCGGTCTTTGGCGTGCACGTATTGGCCTTGGGTTGGGTAGTCGCTGCCTTTGGTGCCACTTTGTGTGCCTCGGTCTTTTGGGCCAGTCTGGAAGAGCATGATAAGAACCCCATTAAAAAAAAGAAGAGAAAAAAAAAAGAAAAACCAACAGTACCACTAGGAGCACAAGTTATTGGGCCCTATGGTGTAGGATTCATCTTCTTCTTTAGTAGGGGACTCTGTTTGCCGTGCGAGCTCAGCGGGTAGGAACCTCGATGCCTACTCATGTCCTTCATATGCTAGCTAGGGGCTCCCTGCGAGCTGCCCCTAGTGTTGGCGCTCACACCCGCCGGAGATGGTGGAGGAGGAGGTGAAGTCAGAGGCAAACCTGACGGTGGATCTAGGGAGGCTAGCCATTTCCCCTTCTTTTAATCATTGGGGCCTATCGCTCCACCGGCACCACTACCGCCTTGATAGTCACATGTATCCGTTGGCAGCTCACTGGCTTGCTAGTCGCCTACACCTTGTGGCACCATGCCCCAAGAGCCAATGCCTGGGGCCTGCGGCATCGCGTCATCGTCACCCCAAATATGAATTCCCCTAGGGGCTTGCTATGCTCCCCTCCTCCTTGATACCCTGCGCATCAAACGCAGAGAGCGGAGCTTAGATTGCTAAGCGCTCGGCATTATGGCAAAGTGCAAGATCTTCCCTAGGGAGATTTATGTCGGCGTTGGCATAGAGCGATACCAATCCCTTCACCCAAGTCTTCACCTCGTCGCTACCCAAGTCGCCCAATGTCCTAACGTAGGTATTTGTGATGTCCATCGAGCCGATGTACATCTACGCCCCCCATGCTTGCTCCTATACAAGAGCAATCCGATAGTGCACGAAATCCGTGACCACCATATTTGTGGTCAGCCTCACCGTGCATAGCCCAACGATGCACACCAACACAGGGTCCATCTAGACATCGGGCTTGGAGACCACTCCTAGATCTCCATCTATGGCCTCACAGCTAACGTCGAGAGAAGGAGGTGGTCGTTCACCGGAACATTGACATACACCCAGTCATTACACTAGTTATCCCATTTGTTAAGCAATACCTATGGGATGTAGAGGTTGTCAGTGCCCTCTTGCAGCCAAAAGCCATAGTAGCTCAAGATCTCTAGTTCATCGGTGCCAGCCTTTCTTGTCCTAGCCACCCTCAACACGAAAAAGTGCAAAATGAGATTGGCCGATGGCATAACGTCGATGAACATCTCACATAAGTATACGAAGATGGCTAGAATCAATACAGAGTTGGGGGGAGATGGATCAAATAGATCTTGAAAGCCTTTAGCACTTGGATAAAGATGGTGGAGAATGGGGGCACCAAGCTAGCCACATTGAAGGACGAGAAGACCATGACCTCTTTGGGCTCCACCAGCTAGGGCAGGAGGGTTGCCGATTTAACCAATGATGTCCTCTGTTGCCTGGCAGGGAGCATATCACCCTTACCTTTGTTGCTTATGCCTCCATTTTGAGGTAGGACAGTAGCAACACCGAACTCCCTCGGGATATGCTGCTCCAAGAAGTCCTACCCATAAGAGCAGGCAACGGTGAATGAGGAGTGGAGTTGCATTGGCATTGGTGCGCATGAGCAAGGGAAGATGAAGGAAGCAAGTGCAATTGAAGCCAAAGAGTAATAGCGAAGTGGAAAGTTAACAACGCCACACCATGGCCCCCTATTTGTGGGGAAAACCCACAAGGAGTCTCTCTCAGTGCAAAAATCAAGGTGGCATCCTTTCCCATTTTGTGGTTGTCATTACTCCCTTGTACAGGATGCGTGCACGTGTGGGCGAGTAGAGGGCAGGCGAAGCGCCACTCATCATTTCATCTTCCTACATTGTCTACGTGACTATGAAAAAGGGGCACGCTCTCCACTACTTGGCCCATGAAGGGGCAAGTAGAGGCCCAAGTAGCTCTACTAAGATGGCCAAGGAAAGGAAAGACTGGTGAATGGCCTTTCATCATCTCTAGGTCGCTGACAAAATAGGCCCTACCTCCAATCTCAAGGTCATCATCTAGCGTTAAGCTCGGGGGCTATTGCCGGTGAAGTGGGAACCAAAGGTCTCACCCCCATGGCCGAGAGACAAATAGGTGGCACCTAGGGCATAACAGCGCCTTGGGGGATTATGATGTAAAAGCATGAGTAGGATGACGCTAATTACCTTAAGCTAGTGTCCTTGAGCTGACCCATGAGGCTGACTAGCGCTAGCCTACTACACGCGCTGGATAACTTGAGCTAGTTAGCTCATGACGGGTAGGCCGAGATGGTCGGCCACGATCTTATAGCCCTGGGTTTCGTAGCTTGAGCTAGCCACTCAAGATGTCCATTTAGGCCAGCTGTCCTAGAGAGACGGACCTAATACGGCGATCCTTGAGCTCGTGCACACCCATAGTAGACGAGCATGCAAGAGCTCAAGAACCGCTTGTGCCCAACTACCCCAACCAACACATTCAATGTGGTAGGTTAGAGTGTTTCATTTGGTACAGTGTGCGTGAGTCTACATCGATCAAACGACAAGATGCATATCTACCATAGTGATGGATAACATGGGGTAAGACGCATATTGCTTCCCATGATCGCTCGGCAGCTAGGCTATAGTCCTCCTACTTTTTGTAGCCCAGGTTTTCACCTTTCTACATGGAGTGGCTAACTAGTGGTCCTGCCAAAAACTAACAGCGGCAAGAGGAGTGTGCTTTTTGGTTAACGAGCACTAGGAATCTAACAATGATTAGACTAGTCATACCTAACCGCTTTTCACAGAAGGCATGCGGGTCTATTCATTGTACATCTCTCTCCTTATTTGGTTGGCGTGGTATTTCTAAAAAAATATATAAGAGGAGGACTGTAACCAAAGAGACGAGAAAGAACGACCGTAGAACACTACAATCTAACAAGAACACAGGAGTAGGGTATTATGATTCTCAATAGCCTAAACCAGTCTAAATTCTCTAAGTCCTCTCGCTCCATCGAACCCATGGCGCGCGTGATCACTCCTCAGGCCAAACACTAATGGGGCTAACTTAGACCCCGCTCTCGACGTACGTCGTCGATAATTGGTATGGCCGAATCTCATAGTTCATATCTAGAAAATTGATACTCTGGTGCCATGCTTAAACTACAGTGTTAGTCATAGGTTTTACATAATGTTATTGGAGGTTATCTAGCCCTAATCCTAGTATACAGTAGATCCGCGCGCTTCAGGTCCACACAAGTACAAACCGTCTATAATAGCAAGCATAGTAATATAATATGGTTAGAATATGTAGGACCTACTATGTGTACAGTGTTCTTCCTCATCATTATATTAACCGACATCTGAATCTCTTCCTCCTGTAGCAAAATATGTGCATTGGACGGATGCTCGTGCAGGTATGTCCTTTCTTGAGTACGAACCTATAATGCAATTATGCATGCACGTATACCGGACGAAACCACTTGCCTGATGAAAATAAGCTACTGCATGCATGTCGCAAGGTTGGCGAGAGGATGATGCAAAAAGGAAGGACAGGGCTTGCACATCTGCATGACCGGTCCCACCAAATTAGGCTTCTTAGGAACCCCAACCAGATCAAACAGTCCATCACCAAGGGGTGCGCCTCACCAAGATCGTGAGATCCATCGGCTGGTCGATCGCGGAGTGTTCCACACGTTTTGCCCCCCTCCTATCGATCCGTGTAAGATTTTAGCTAGATCTTGCATTTCAGGGCAACTATTAGCTGGCTCGATCAGCTCGCCCATCCAGCCGTGGCGATGGATTGAGATCGTCCGAGAGATATGATCACTGATATATGAGCTGATGGTAATGGCCCTATATGACAGTGAAGACGTCGCAGTGAGAGGATCGACTTTTCTGTGGTCGGTGGTGTATCCAGTATTTTAAGTATGAGTGATCCAATTTACATATCATAAATGTCAAATGCCAATATACAATACAAGTATATCATAAATGTAAAATGCCAATATACAATACAAGTATATTCTGTTGGTTCTACAATGTAAGTATATTTGAAGCTTTTTGGAGAGATTAGGGATAAGAGAAGAAAGGGTTGTAATTCGTTAACAAAGGAAAGTACGTGAGAAAATTAAACATGGGATGTTTATGATTGATTCACATAGAGAGGTAGATGGGTATTTTCTTATATTGGACAAAATTTAAAACTTTAAATATCCTTATATATTCAAGACACAGTGAGTAATGATTGATTAAAGTACATTATGATATATTAATAAGTGAGGTTTTTTTTATTCACTGAAGTTTTTTTATCTTTCTTTTAAATATGTATCGGCCTTGCGCTGGGATTTTTTTTTTCGGTCCTAGGCCCAGGACCACCTTCAGATACATCCCTGTACATGGCAATAGGGGTTCATAATCTCATAATGCACACGGAAATTTTTGAGATTTGAACAAAATTTGCCTGAGTTCAAGCAAAACCGAATTAAGTTACTGGGTAGATCAAATTTGGAGACGGGATACGCGGCAAGCCCCTGATTGACCGAGCTGAGATAAGGGGCAGCAGCGCGGCATGGCTGCTGACACGCACAGCGAATGTCTGGTCGACCGGCTGGCCGGTCGATCGAGTGCACTGGAGACGCGCGCAGCAGACCGGGTGACTTCACATGCTACTGTGTAGATTCTGATCATCGGCTCACCGCCGATCGGTGCCATGCATGCACAGTGGAGCTTAGCCATATATACGGATCGATGGATCTGTGTATTAGTGTATACATGCATGCGAACGGTGTACCTGATCATGCAGGATTCCAGCGAGCTACATTGCCGTGACTGTACAGGATACCAGATGCGGCCGGGCCTGTGCAGCGTGCAGCACGTTGTCGCGCTAAGAATATATGCGTCCACAAAACAAGACGACGTACACGCACGATCGCATCTGCAATATGCGTATTACTTATGAAGGATGTGTCTGCTTCATCAATTAATTAATGGAAATGCTCGGGAATGAGATCCCATACCCGCGCCTGCGCGTGGTATCCCTGATTCGGGATGCTGGCAACGAGTGCATGAGCGCACGCTAGACAAACGGCGGCGAGTGAATCCGGGATGGCGACGGAGAGGTTGGGAAAGCGGTGCAGGGACGAGGGTACGGAGGTGGGTGAGGTTGGCGATGGCGTTGGGGATGGCGCCGACGGGGTTGATGTCCTAGAAGATGCAGAGGAAGACGACGCAGCCAGAGTCTTGGTTGCAATCGACGTCATACCACTCGCAGCAGGAGATTTCACGTGTCCATGAGGAGAAATGGTAAGGACTGCCCAGCGTGGCGTCAATGGCGAGAAGCACCGCCTTTTTGTCGTCATGTCGTTGTAGCTTCGCTGGTTAGAAAACCGGCCCAAAATTCATCAGTAAGTTAAACCTAAAAGCACACGATATTAAATCTAAACTTGATAATGACATTAGATATAATATTTATTAATGAAATTTAACTAAAACCTAATCTCTAAGACACTGATTATATGCTTTTCTCCTAGATCTAATATCCAAGTATCCATGATTCACGTTGGTGACTAGTTGTACATATACTTATGCTACTGTTGCTATGCGGTTACATCATGTCTGTTTCTCTAAAGAGTTTAGGATAGAGTTTAACTCTAACTTTATTCTAATATTTATTACAACTTCTACTCCTAAACTATAAACGATTACAGATACATATTCGACACATACTCCACAAGAATAGTCTCCATCGCCTCCCCACCAGTACCTATAGCCTGTTGTCACTAGAGTTGACCAGCATCGACCCCCACCTGCACCTACACATGACTACACCCAAACCATGATTCTGTCGTCCGGAGTTCATCGCTACCATTATTGCTCCAACTTGAGCCCTCAACCTGCTTCAACTTGAAGAAGAGATAAATTGGCATGCTATCTTCCTAGCCGCCAAATGACTTCAGAGACACGTCTAACCATCTTAGTATCGAATGTAGCTCAATAAAATGCACGAGACACCCCGTCCGATGTGTTTGACTCCACTGATCGATTTAATTATCCCCTCCATCTTCGATCAATCCTAAGCATCATGTTTAACCATCTCCCATTGAAAGTAGCTCACCAGAAAGTTTACGCCACTCACCCAAATCGTCCGACACCACCGATTGGATTGCCAATCATTGCCGTCGCAATCAACCTGAGCACCATGCCTGATAGAAGATCTAAATAGTTCCGATTGACTATAGCCCATCAAATAGTTCTGACCATCACGCTTGAAGTGCCTGACTTCACTAATCAATCCATCCGTTGATTGCTGTCATACTCCACTTTTGTGACGATGTCCTTCCTGGACATTATATTGTGTATTGTGCGGGGTGGGGCACCTTCCTCATACCTCTATCCACGAATCTTTCTTTATTACTAAGCTCTGATATCATTTTTTAGAAAATGGGCCCAAAATACATGGGTAGCCAAATACAAAAGCACATGAAGGCACAATATTTGTTAATGATGTTTAGCCAAGGCCTAACCCTCGATGCACTAATTACGGGCTCTTCTTCCCAATTTAGCATATTATAATATATATGAGTATCCACGATCCTCGACCAGTACGCCACCAACTAGTCATACCCACATTTATGCTACTGCCACCATGCAGTTACATCAGGTTCGTCTCTTTATTTAAGAGAGTCTAGAACAGAGTTCGACTCTAATTCTAGTTTAACATCTATTATAACTCTATGTCATAAATTGTAACTAACTGTGAACACATATTCGACATAAACTCTAACATCATTGTTAATGTTGCTCTGGCTCAAGGACGAGGATGGCAAAGAGATGGTGAAAGGAGGAGGCGGTAGAGAGGGAGGAGGAGGAGGTCTAGGAGAAGCCATGGTGGTGGTGGTGGTAGAGTGCGGCGTCGACACCGATGGCAATGGTGGCCAACCACGTTTAAATGTAGCTACATCACAAAGTAGGGCACATAGACAACAGGTTGGTGCTTGGTATCATGTGTGGTACCATATGGTATCAGCTTTATATCTATTAAGTACCAAATTAGGTACCTATCAGTCATACCATCCGAAAGGGACACCATGTAAAAGTATCCCCTTAATTAATTGCCCTTAATCATGAGGTGTAATAGTGAGATCGACAGGAAATATATTTCTGTCACCTGGAAATTCAGAACATTTCAGTTAAATTTGTATTACTTAGATTACCTAAAGACTAACGCAGCTTTCTTAAGCTTAGTCACCTGGAATCCTCGATGTCTTTCTCCTCCTCTTGTGCGACCATGAGTCCATAAGCCACCTCCATGCCTCCTGTGCCGATCCCTTTGCTCTTCTGGAGAGGCCCTTTAGCCTCTTATGGGTATAGTAAAAGTCGACCAACTCAACTGATTATACGGACGGAAATGATAGCAAGACCATCACGCATTAAACAGTTGAAACGGTATTTGAGAGCTACCACGTCCGATCGCCCGTCTCGTTAACTTGAGTTCGTTTTACATGTAATCGTCCGATTAAATGGATTGTTTGTCGTAATTAAACCTCGTTTGACTTTATTTTAAACGGTTAGCAACCCACAACGGTCAATCAATCCTTCTGGTGTATGCGTTCGTAATGAAATTATTGCTTTGCGAGTATAATCACATAGATGATACAAATATATTATCATTTTGACAAAATAAAACATTCAAGTACCTCCAGAACCATAAAAAATTATCTAATATATTGATATTAGTATGAACATCAAATTACTGTATAATTGCAATTAATCATTCATATTTTGATTAATTGCTAGATGATGCTCTATCCTTTTGAACCTTGTATTTTGTATTTTACAACACTTCGCCTCCTTTCTGTGTTTACACCTCTACCTTCCTTTATTAATTCCTTCTCTACATCAGCAGAATGCTAGCCCTATTAAACCTCCATTGCATCCAACACTGCACCGCCCTTCTTCCTCCTAATAACTTAGCCTCCCGTGCCCAGGCACTGACCCTGCCCAACATCATTGGTCTCTCCCATGTTGAAGAAGCACCACCTATTGTGCCGGTTTCATCTTTGTCCTTCTTTTCTCCTCTAGTTAAGTTGAATGGCTTAATGTTAACTATTCTCTTACATCTCCAGTAGCCTTTTAGCTACCACACTATCCATCTTGTAACCACTTTGGCCTCTCTCGCTCACCCTTACCTCTATGCCATCACTCATCCTGTTATTTTCTAATTGTAGACGCTTTTTAAAGTATGTTAAAGTTTTCTATATAAAATTTTCATAGAATATTTTTATAGAATAATTTTCAATTTCATAGGAGTTAATTTATTTGTTTATACTCTTAAAAGAGTTGTCAAAAAATTAGATAATTTATTAATCCATTAATTTCTGCTATCTCAAGATGTATGCAGCTATCGTCGTCATCCCAAGATAAGATAAATGAATAAAAATCTCTATGTTAATCCATAAAAATAAAGTCGAATGCAATTTCCCAAAGATTTCAATCAACTGATGTCTAGGAGATCTACAGCAAGAATTAAAGCAGGGGAGGCAAGATACAACTAACCAGTACTACAAAATAGACTGCTGTTAGCTCTATATATATTATATAGAGAAAGTACGTACGGTCTCGACTTCACATATGCTAGTACTTGATCGACCGCGCTGATTAACAAAACGCAAAGCAGACAGCACAATCATGCACGCCGCATGCATGCATGCATGGTTGCAAGACGATTCAGAGATCTAACAGGAAAGCAACCGCAGTATAGATGTTCCATCGAAGCTGATTTCTTTGGTCTGAAGCGAGCAACTTTGTGTGTGTGCGTGTGTGTGGAACAAAAGCTGGGGAGAATAATTGAGTGAGCCCTTTCTACCTCCCGGATGGGCCCTCACATTCCTTTTGGCATTACCAAACACAATGCACACACAGTGTGCCAGTGTTCTAGCCTCCCCTCTTTCTTGTGTTGTGTCTGGTCGATCCATCAATTTACAGGAGGGACCCCCTCTCCCCCCGCCCCCAATTAATTTTTTTTTGTTTTTCTTGCCCACACAACCAAACTCCAGTGCATCTAGTCCAATTGGCTTTAATTTGCTGGACCAGTTTCTGTTGGGATGTGGCTTTAGACATGTGCCACCTCAAGGATTTTCTCCATGCTGTTAACAGGCTAAGTATAGTAGGAGAAATTAACTTTTTTTTTCGTAAATGGCAATTACAAGATATCATGATTGTTTAGTTGTGCAAGATCGATCCATGGTTGCTTTTTTGATGTACAATAATAATAGCTGTAGTGTTTCAGATAACGTTGACTGATCTATACGAACTGTGATCGTCATAATTTTTATAAAAATGCAAACACTTGATTTTCTAAGCTATATATTATGGACATGGTGCAAAATGAATCTAACAGTATGAATATTAACATACAAAATAGGGTAATGTATATAAATAATATTATTGGTTAAAATTAGAATAAGAGCGTTAACATTGTCAGTTCTTAAAAAAACGATGCAAGTGTATGGAAACGAATATGCAGTTATAGATACATGCACTGACCAGGCCATGTGACTAATCTGTGACCTTGTGAACTACTTCAGCTACATTTTAATCATTGAGGCTTAATGGGGGCATTGATTTGATCAAACTCAAGGGGGATGTTTTGCAGCTGAACGAAAGATCATGACCTGATCACCTCCTTGTTTGTTCTTCCTTGTAATCCTCTCCAAAGTTTCTGTGCTCCTGTACGTTCCGATACCTACAGTCTTGGAGCATGGGTACCCCACAAAATTCCTTAGCCTAACAATCCAACATTTGTCCCCATGTCCAAAACTCTAGACAGCAATCTAACTGGCTTTGCTGTATCCCATTATGTTGTGAACAGTAGTTAGCTGTTGTTAATTTGCTTTTTAACTGGCTAGTCTACTTCCATATACCTCTCATACTAAAGTGCTACTATTATAGGATCTGAAAAGGAGGCAGTCAAACTCTCCCTTTCTGATTTTGACACGGCCAAGGTCCCAGTCAAGATTTACAGGCATGGTTGCATGATTTGTATGCAGAACATTAATCAAGTACATGTGGTATTCAAGTGTACATGCAATTTGCATCTTTTTCCTCTGTTTGTGTTCACTTTTCTCCCTTTGTTTTGGCCTGTTTGCTTGCTCTATTTGCCATGAGCCAATGAGCAGGATCCTATAGATGTGTGTGCTCTGCAAAATGTTAGCCTACTGTATCGATCGATCTTCATGTATGTATTCATGCAGCAGTTGATTGCGGCTTCAGTGATCAGAAGCGGATGAGACGTAACACACAATGGAGTACTACACAGGACATATATACCTATGTAGACACATCAGTCAGAACTCACACTCACACGAGGTCCGGGCCGGGGTCCGGATGACTGGATGAGCACTGTGTCTTGTCTGTAGTTTCCACACCTATCTCATAATTATCTGATCCTTTCATTAACTTACTAGCAATAGCAAGAGGCACGCGCTACGCTACGTGTGGTATTGTGATGTACAAGAGCTTGAAATGAGCTCATGCGATATATACAAACATTTTTAAGCTATTACTATTACTTTAAAATCTACATTTTGATGTAGCTGATTAATTTTGAAATAAACATCAGATATGCTGGACAAAGTGCAACAAAAATTCTGAAAACTAATATAGCTAGAACCTGGAAAGCTACCTAGCAAATCAAATAAATCTGTTTCAGCGATGTGTATAAATGTGCTATCAATTTGTGACACTATATGACAATAGCTGAAATTGCTTTTTTTTAAGAAACAAAATAATGTTCCTCGCCAAAAAAAAAGAAACAATATAATCTCGGTGGTGATGTCCGGGAACCTGAAAGGCAGATAGCCTGAAACCCATCAGAATGCCGAAGTATGTTGCTTCAGCTGTAGCATCTAATTTTAAGTAATTCATAGGCCACAAATGAATGAGGTTTCAGGTAATTGTCACTAACCACAATATGCACCAACATTTATGACATTGGCTGGTTAGAAAAATAGATGAAACTGAAAGCAATTACCTAGAAGAGACGATTTACTTGAATTGTCTCCTGTGTAGAAAAGCAAATCAACTCCTTTCCTTTTCCAAGATTCCTTTGAAAATTCTTTTTATGGACATGCAAACAAAGAAATACCAATTAATCCACACCAAACACCGTACTTTTCTGGACTTCTTCTGTACTGTTTTCAGTACCTTCATTAGACAAACTATCCATGTTACAATACTAGTACCAAGAAAATATAAACTACGACAAACATCCGTGTAGTCTTAATGGATCTAGATGTCAGCCTGCGGCTATCGGTGGAGGATCTGGTGTTGGGCCTTTAGATGTGAAAATATCTCGTCAGGTGAACCACAGTAAAATGAAAGAAAATACTGCTATACACAACCCATACAGAATCATTTGGATGTGTGAACTAAATCATATAATCCTAGGACGGCTAATGACAGGGAACTACTACATCCCTGTGTACATAGTGATGAAGGATGACAGAAGAAACGGCTATCCAAAGTCTGTCTCACCTGATAGAAATTCTCATTTTGGAAGGAAATCTGCAAATACGGTGGTATACGTCTTCATTGCACACTCAAAAATTTGCAAACAGGAAGTCAATTTTTGAACATTTCGATCTAATAAGTAGTAAAGTAAATACATTTTAAATTACACAGGCTCTAATAGTCTAATTTCTCAAAATGCCGCAAATCAAATCACTGATAATAGGAAAGTACCAAAATATATATAGATTGGAAGTTCTAATATGAACATAGATCCATTATGTATATTTTCCAATCAAACCAGTAGAAGTGTAGAACTAATTATTCTAAAATACTTGCCTACTCACAGCATCAGGAAGAAAAATTTGATGCCCCCGTTATCTCGGCCTTACTATTATACAAAGCTAATGAAAACTGTCTTTTTTGACTTAAGATTGGCTGTAAAAAAAAGGTGCTTCTTATGGGCTCCATCAGTTTATATTAGACGCTTTCGACATGTACACTTGCCCAAGCAACTCCAATAATAAATACTACATACCATTGATACATATAACTGATACCCAATGATGACCACCTGCAGTAACTCTGTAACTGAGGTTCAAAAAACACACATCAGGAACGTGGCTATGTATTCTGATTGAATATTGATCAACACAATATTGTACGTTGTCTCAATAATTCTAGGATGTAATAAAATTCTAGAGAGGAGCCAATTGACAGATAGTATAGAGAAAACCAACAAAAAAAAGTACGAACTATCGTGGTCTATCAGAATGCAATTGAAGCAATAGAAAGCCGTGGTACTATAGTTGATATATAAGTGTGTGAAATATTTGGCACCTGGTAATTTATCCACATGCTATCCTTGGACATGTATGTCTTGCGCACGGCCTGAATCCAGAAAGCATCTATTTATAATAATATAATGATATATAGCAGTGATACACAAAGCACAAAAGGCTAACAAATTTGTACCTGTAGTCTATCGTTCTCATTGTTCTCTGTGATAGCAATGACTACTGAACATTAAGTTAATCAATCGTAGGGAATAATTTATTAGAATGAAATGCAAGTTGGAAGGGAACATTTCTATCAGCTTAGTATTGGACATACATATAGCTCTTGCGTTTCGTGCTTTGATGAAGCTGTGCAGAGCACAAAGATAGGAAGGAACCCACGATCCAAATCTTAGCTGATCAACATGACAGAGAAACTGCGTAGGCTTCATAGCAACAAAATTAGTGAGGCATGCATCTTCTTGAATAGTTGCATTAGAGATATAACCATACATCAGAGAATTTATGATTTATGATAACTGAATAGGACGAATGCATCACATAGGTTAAAAAGACTTATTAAGTTGCTTCGTAATGGAAACCAAAGAAAAAAACCTGTGAAAACAATGAGCCTCGAATCACAACAAAAATTTTCATGGTCAAGCAAAGCAAAAGTACTGCATGTTGCAAGGGTTTTTGAGACTAGAATAAGTCCAAGATAGAGAATTGGACTGTATAGCTCACTGACGTGAGGAAAATCTCCTTCATGTTGAGGAAAAGAAACCTAAAATTAGAATATAACCCACACACTCAAACAGAGTGCGATGGCAGCCATCATCTTGCAAGTCTACAATATGCTGGCCATGGAGGAACAATGAGGCAACGCAGGGGGAAGGGATCTTAGGAGAAAGCAAGCCCAAACTAGGTGGCGAGGCAAGAAGTAGGCAGGGACTCAAGAGCTAGGACTGGAAGACTAGAAGGAATCGGAACCTAGGAGAGGCGGCGACCCCCAACCTCCTAACCATCAGTACACCACCCCTATACCTACACCGCTCCTACCTCCTGCTTTGACTAGATCCGGTGGCCCTTGAGCTGTTATTGACCAGAGAAGGAGAAATGGACAATGGAGGTGTGGAGAAGGAAAGGAGACGAGGGTGGTGGTGGCAACCTGTGTCCCTCGTTTCTAAGGCTCAAGCGGTTGGATCCACCGACGGGAGACCAAGCGCTGGATCTGATGGCCCGCTGGTGGATCTGGCACCACACCAAGCAGGGTGGAAAGGGCGAGGTAGAGGATGGCGGTGGCGAAGAGGAGATAAAAGAAAAGAAGGTGGTGATAGTTCACACCCCTTATGTCTAGGCTGTAGGATTTGTTGATAGGAGGCTAGGGTCACCGAATCCGATAGTCAGTGCCTTCTTGCTGGCAGATACAATAGCCTAACTAGAAGGAGGACAAGGGGCAGTGCACTAGTAGCAGGAGGAGGGCGAGGCGGCAAAAGTGTGACGCATGTAAAGAGAGGAGGCGAGGCGTTGTAGACGTATGGAACTGAGGGCGAGAAAAGGGCGAGGTGGGTTGGGTTTGGGTGTGCACTTGGCAGATCCAAACCATTCGCTTCCAATTTGATGATCGTAGGGCAGTGGAAGGATAATGGGCACATTAACGACTAGGTCGGGACTATAGTGTAATTAGCCAAACTATGAGGGTTTTTCTGCAAATTTTACGGAAAATTGCTGACGTGGCACGGTTGCCCATTGCCCATTCCTACGGGGTTTAGGTAATTGACTATTGAGAATCTCTAACCAGCCACTTGGGTTAATTGATGCCAATTGGCGACATTTTTACAGTGCGGAGATGCATATTCAGTGCTCACTGCATCTATATTATTGCAGATTGCATGCACATGCAGTTGCATTCATGTCGAACTGGACATGGATACAGTCTTCAAAATGAAATTTTGGCATTTATTTTTTTATTACATGAAAAACGTACATGACACACGTAAACCCACGAGTGCACTCTATGGCAGTGCTCATTTTAGCTGAATGGCTTAGCTTATTATTGGTGGCACACAAAAAGAGCTAAATATTTAGCCTTAATTAATTGAGCATTAACTATTACAAAATAAATTTATTTGATTTAAAAAAAATCTATATAAAAATGTTTCGCACGAAATACTTGTTTTAGGTATTAACCAACACATGCTCAAAGAAACCTATACCAACAACAAACTGCTTATTTCACTAAAATCCTATTGAAAGTAGTAGGATTTGAACCCTAAGTAGGAATCATATACCAATGACTGCACCATGCCGTACCTTAACTTCGATGCTTCTCCATACATTTTAAACCCAATAAAATTGTAACAATATGAAAGTATTTTCGAGGCAAATCTATACAATGATTTCTTATATATTCAATATAAATATTTGAAGAGGCATTGATGTTTGAAGTTTGACTTGTTTAAATTAACATGTGGTGGGTGGAGTCATGCAACTAGGACGGCACTATCACACTTGAATTCGGTGCTTCTACGTTGACAAATAATTTCTACTGCAAAGCATTTCAAATCCAATAAAACTATAACACTATGAAAGTAATTTTTAGACAAATCTGTACATATGATTTCTTATATATCCAATCTAAATATTTGAAGAGGCACTGATGTTTGAGCTTTGACTTGTTCAAAATAACATGTGACCAGAGAAAGTATCTTAATTAGAATTCACCCAATACTTTGCAAAACTGATATACACATATCTGAGGATAAATATGTAAGATGTACTGACAAGAGTTGATCAGACAGAGGCCAAGAAGACAGCTATCCAGTACACTGGTCCATCTAATGAAGACCTTGTCATTAGAATCCTAACTAGCTGTAATGCCAAAGAGCACATACATTGGTGCCTACATGTGTTGTGCCTATCACAAAGCAATATATAATATAGTATATATATGCAGCAGCAGGTACAGCAAAAACCCAGCTCGCCGCAAATAAATCGTTCCATTTGGAGCCTTGCAGCTTAGCGAAGCTGTACTAGCATCAGAGCTTATTCATAGTACGCATGTGTACCTTATTCTAACTGATAAATAAATAAACACTAATCATCTGATCCTGTAAGCTAGCGTCCAAGCCAATCATTCCCATCGGCTACCTCGAATCCGTTCAGGTCGGAAACATGACAAAAGCGTATGTTCAAGACGAGCAAAATGCCAATCACGAGTCAGAGAGATCGGAAGAAAGTTCATTAAACAAAAACAGTGGGACACTACCCCAAATTAATCGAGAATAGACAGGTTAGTTAATCATCGATCTATCTATATATATCCCCATCTCCAGCAGTATCAGACCAATTAATTGTTTATTAATCTGATCATGCTTCAGCTCTGTTCTGTCCCTCACTTCTAGCTCGGCAGCCTGCAGCATCGTCGTCGTCATGGGCCTCTAAATATATTAAACGAGAGAAGCTAGCGTTGTAACGTTGCGCCGCTGCGTTACGCACGAGGCGAGGTAGCTAGCTCGTCGGGATGTGATGGATGGATGCGCGCGCGCGCGGTGCATGCGAATGCGCAGCGCAGAGCCACACATGTCGTCGGCGCCTTGTGTGCTTAAGCTGCAGGTGCCTGATCTGCAGTGCAGTTACATACACCCTAGTGAGAGACAGCAACTGTAGAAAAGGGCCAATGCATGAGTCGTAGTAGCCCTCGTGTTAACGAGCTATAGTACAGCTGCGTGTCTTAAATATGGTGAATTTATGTTTCTTTTGGCAAACACATCACGATGAAGGTCCTGATAACCATCAGTGTACAGATTGATTCTTGAACGGATGCTCCTCTTCCCTGTACTGTATTGATAGCTTTTGTAACCTGAAGGTTCTTTGCTCTTTCCCTTTTCTGATAATGAATGCTAGAGCTCACGTTTTTCCGGTTATGAAAGATTGATTGTAATCAGAATTGGCCTTGAGTTTTTCTTCTTTTTTTAAGTTTTTTATAGCACATGCATGACACATAGTCAGA
The DNA here is from genome assembly GCA_030770085.1 of Oryza coarctata. Taxonomy (NCBI): domain Eukaryota; kingdom Viridiplantae; phylum Streptophyta; class Magnoliopsida; order Poales; family Poaceae; genus Oryza; species Oryza coarctata. The sequence continues at coordinate 18,076,640 of CM061476.1, read as the reverse complement.
GAGTTGTGGTAGAAAGGTCTGTACCGTTGTGTAAGGTTCTGCATAGTGTTTCTGTCTCTTGTAAATCCATAATTCAATAAAAAAATGAAACTTCTTATATTCAAGTGCTTGTTTTTTCCTTTATCAGTAAGGTAAGTGACTGATGAGGGCGTGTAACGTGCAACGCTGTACGCAAGCATGAAACCCAATCACATGCATATTTTAATATAGGAAATTGATTGCATGCTGAAATTCCATACTCCCTATGTCCCAATAAAAACTCAACCCTTACATATCCAGGCAACACTCCCTCTGCCCAAAAAAACTCAACCCTTGCATATCAAGGCAACACAGTGGTGAAGAAAAAAAAAACAACAATGAGTGTAGTATTGATGTATAGGTAGGTAGGGGTATTAAAGGGATAAAATTTCTTGTTTCGTGAACTAAAGATAGTTAAGTAAATAGGAATTGATTTATTTTAGAACAAAATTTAAATTCTGGGAATTGATTTATTTATTTTGCAACTGGGGAGTAATAATTAATTACTACTACAATTTATATGAACCTAAATGCAGTGTTGTATCTTCCACTCTTTCCTACACCAATTCCTTGCTAACTCTAGTTTTTGATTGCACCTAGCTGCAAAATTATCGTTTCTCTATGTTATATACTACTCCCTAGTTTCATACTATAAGGTGTTTTAGTTTTATCCTAAATCAACTTTTAAAACTTTGACCAATTTAAAGAAAAAATACACTAATATTTACAATATCAAATTAGTTTTATTAAATCCATTTGGATGTTATTTTTTTATTAACAGATATTTCCAACAGCACTGAAGTCTCCGTATTAAACAAATTAAAGGATCACAATAAAAAATCTTGGCACAGCATATGTGGCATGCCTGCCTCCTGCTATATTTTTTCCAACAAAAATAAACCATGGTCTTTAGTAGCGCATATATATATATATATATATATATATATATATATATATATATATGCACTGCCCGTTGATTTCTAGCTAGTGCACTAGCTCTCATGCTACTATATATCTAGCTTGTGCTCTCTTCCAAAAACCCCTTTTATTTGGAGTCCTGCCGTAGCCGGACGACGCACAGTAACCGCGCTGCAATTGCAACGTTTGCAAAGCCACTAGTATTAGGACAGGAAACCCAATAAAACACCTACCAACCCCGGCCAGACATCCCCCTTCCCTCTCCTCACCCCTACATGATACAATCCTAAAAGAAAGCTACTAAAACCTAAAGCTGGTAGAAAGCTGCCTCCCCTCCTCTCACATCTCCCCCCTTTGTGTTGTCTGTGTAGCATATCAGCGAAGCCACAAAAAAAAAACAGCACTGCTCCAGACACCTTTGTTGTTGCTCCTCCTCCTCCTCCCTCTCGATTCCTAGCTGTACTCATTCGCTGCATCTGCATCTCCTCCTCTTTTCGTTTGTTTATTCTCGTCTCCGGCTTCCTCGAGCTCGCCTAGCTAGTAGCCTGGACCAGTGATCCCCCTTGTGGCTTATATAGAGATGGATATCTAGCTCGGTTCCATTGATCCATTTTCATATTCTTGTGTGGAGTTGTGATCAGAGCTGGAAAGGTTGACTTGGTTGGAGGAGGGGGGATTCTTTGTTGCCGGCTTTGGTTTATAGAGAAGAGGTGGGAGTGGCCGGCGACGCGCGGAAGCGGAGGCGGACATCATGCTGAGTTTTTGCGCGCCGACGGCCGTGCCTTCCCAGGATGCGTCCGCTGCGGCACCGGAGCCGTTTCGGTCGCTGAAGATCACCGCCGCCGCCAAGAAGAAGCGGCGGCCAGCCGGTACTCCTGGTAAGTTGAGCTCTATATCACGTACACGTCCAATTACACCGGCTATGTACGCGTACGCGCGTTCTTGCGCGGCCGGTCTCTCTTGAGGAGCTAGCTAATGAACACATCTGGCAATGGCGGCCGGTGGAGCAGACCCGGACGCGGAGGTGGTGTCGCTTTCTCCGAGGACGCTGCTGGAGTCGGACCGGTACGTGTGCGAGATCTGCAACCAGGGGTTCCAGCGCGACCAGAACCTGCAGATGCACCGGCGGCGGCACAAGGTGCCGTGGAAGCTGCTAAAGCGGGAGGCCGGCGAGGCGGCGCGGAAGCGGGTATTCGTCTGCCCGGAGCCGACGTGCCTCCACCACGACCCCTCCCACGCGCTCGGCGACCTCGTCGGCATTAAGAAGCACTTCCGCCGCAAGCACAGCAGCCACCGCCAGTGGGCATGCTCCCGCTGCTCCAAGGCCTACGCCGTCCACTCCGACTACAAGGCGCACCTCAAGACCTGCGGCACCCGCGGCCACACCTGCGACTGCGGCCGCGTCTTCTCCAGGTACGGCCACAGCCACCGCCGCTAGCTCCTCCTCCATGCATCCATCTCATCTCATATTCAGATATTCTCACAATTAACATGCCAATTATATATCTCTCTCCAAACCTTTTATACCTAGATACTCCTATACAATCTTTCTCCTTTGCAATCTTTGTCAAATGCGGCCGAGAAAGGCGTGATGATTTTCTGGAGAATTTTTGCGGGGTCGCTTTGCCATTGTAGGCCTCATCAACAACACCCTTTATGAGCAGTAGCATATCTATTCATTCATGCCATCCGCTGGTACGATATTATTGTGGCATCAGAGGGCAGAGAGAGAGAGAGAGAGAGGAAGCTAAATAACGCAGCAGCAGGAGGAAATGGCACGATTCCCGAGGAAGCCTGGCTTGGCTATCGATGTGTAGCTGTGTGGGCGTAGCGTATGCATACGTACGCTGGCCATCGCTTTGGTGCTCGGAATGGCCGGACGGCCGGCCGAGCGTGTAGCTTGGCTTGTGTTTTGCCTTTGCAGGGGCCCATTTAATGCATGCCGGCCCCGCCCACGAAACCCAGCCTAGATATATAGCAGCTTGCAGAGCCCAAAATTTCACGCCTGACACAACCCCCTGATCGCCTCCTTGGCTTCTTGTCCGTCCGTCTCACGCATGCGCATAGAATACTAGCTAGTGTAATCCAAAGCTAAGCTTGTAGTACTAGAATGCTAGCTGTTTGCCGGGACGGCGAGCGGGAGGAGTCGTCTTGCTTTCTGGATGTTTATGTGGCTGATTATTACTACCACCTCGCTTGTTTGGTTCCGCGTGGGGGTGCTTAAGTGGGACTAACGCGCGCGATGCGCCGTGCGGATGTGATGCGCAGGGTGGAGAGCTTCATTGAGCACCAGGACGCGTGTAACGCCGGGCGGCCACGCCCCTCCGAGGCGTCATCGTCGCCGGGCAGTGGTGGTGGCGCGCCGGCGGCAGTGGCTTCGGCGTCGTCCCAGCGGCAACCGCTTTTTGCGGTGGCGGCGGCGTCCAGCGCCAGCCCGTCGAGCGACCTCGTGGTGATCCCGGTGGCCGGGCCTGCTACTGGTGGTGGCGGTGGTGGCCCGGCAATGAAGAGCCCCAGGGCGGCAGCTCCTTCTGTTGCCAACATCGCGGAGTTCCACCGGTTCACTGACCCGGTACTGTCTCCGCCGCCGCCGTGTGGCCGGCAAGGTGGAGGAGGCCACCACAGCCTGGAGCTGCAGCTCATGCCAACGCGTGGCACCAACTGCGCAGGCAGCGGCAGCGTCGGGGGTACTACTCCTGTTCCGTCCAGGCAGCCGGGCGCCGACGCGATGCGCCTGCAGCTGTCGATCGGGTTCGGCGTCGGCGGCGCACGCGATGATGGCAACAACAGCGGCGGCGGCAGCAGCAGCGAGGTGTCGGCCGCGAAGACGAGGCTGAAGGAAGAGGCTCACGAGCAGCTGCGGCTGGCGATGGCGGAGAAGGCGGCCGCGAACGAGGCGCGCGCGCAGGCGAAGCGGCAGGCGGAGCTCGCCGACCAGGAGCTGGCGACCGCGCGGCGGATGCGGCACCAAGCCCAGGTGGAGCTCAGCCGCGCGCACGCGCTCCGCGACCACGCCATACGCCAGGTCGAAGCCACGCAGCTGCAGATCACCTGCTACAGCTGCCGCCACAAGTTCCGGGCGAGGGCGGCCGCCATGAGCTCCGAGGTGGCCAGCTACGTCTCGTCCGTCGTCACCGAGGGCGGCGACGCCGAGGTCGACAACAACGACAACCGCCGCCGCCGCCGTCTCAACACGGACGACGGCATGCCAAGAAGCCATTCTTGGACAGTGCCGATGGACCTCAACTAGCTTCTCTAGCTAGCTTCGTCGCACAAATCACTAAAAATCACTCTCTTTTTTTTCTTTTGTGCCAGATTGCTCTCCTTTTGTTTTACCAATTGCTGGTGGATATTTGTTCGATCATGTGCATGCACCATGTATGGAGATGTATTGTAATTAGATGCAGTGACGAGATCACTAGCTCGAGTGCCTAGTGGTTTTTCTCCCGTGGCAGATTGGCTGGCCAGGAAAGCTAAAAGCGGTCTACTATGCTAATTGCGACATGCATGGAATCTTCTGGTCGTTCGCTTGCTATTGGATTTTCTCGCATTAACATTTTGTTCGCTCGATCAGGAGCATTTTCTGCAGAATGTAGAAACCGAGAAAGCATGTTTTGTCAGTAGCTCAGCTGATAAAAGCAATGCCTGCATTCATAGGTAGCATTTCATATCAATAAACAGATAGTAGTATATAGTTAGAGCTGGTGATGCTATTGCTAGAGATATGTAGAGTAGTTGGGAGCACAGCACTGAACTGAAGGAAGACAAGGTGACAACATTGCTTTCACGTGTTACAGTGATCAGTAGCCAAAATGGCTGCAACCCGGAACGGTTTTATGTTACTGGGGGCCGGGCATGCATTAGCTATAGTGGAAGAATCCAAGGGGACAGTGAAACTGGTGGGCGCCGAGGAGAGGGGGATAGGGAAAGAAAGGGGATCGCTCACAAGAGATAAAATTTCAAAACCCCGAGCTCACTGCTGCTGCTCAGCAATGGCACTAATAGTCCAAAACAGCACGCACACACACGAACCCCTTCCTGCTTGCTTCACCTCTCTCTTCTCTTTCTCTCTCCGAACAGAAATGATGAAATGTTTCTGTAGATAATAATGGGCAAGGAAACAGAAGTGGACGCATGGTTTTCAGTGCCACGGTTCGCCCACTCACTTTCGCGGTCGTACCTTCTCTCTCTCCATTTGTCTGGCTTGCTCTATACCGTCTCATAGCACTGAAAGATATGCAGAAAGTACTACTGCCCGTGTCTGTGGCCTCGTGTGTGTGTGGGGGGGGGGAGAGAGACGTGGTTCCTACAGTACTACAAGTCTACTGAGTACTGTTAGTACAACAAAGGATTGAATTGATCATCTGTGAAATGAATCGGGCAAAAACTTTTCATGAATGCATGCGATTTCTTTTGTACTACAAATGGTAGTAGCAAGAGCCCTATGTCTGCAGGGGGAGGATGATGAGGATTTGATGAACGCATGAGAGGATGTTTTGTGGGGATGTTTCACATGATGTCCACTGAACAATTGCACAGACGAATATGCTTTATACATTACTGTATATCTGTTTTTGAACCACGTTAAACGGTATATTTTTTAAAAAATTATATATAAAAGTTGCTTTAAAATTATATTAATCTATTTTTTAAGTTTATAGTAGCTAATAACTGATTAATTATTCACTAATGAGCCTCCTCATTTTGCATAATCATCCTCACCTTCCTCTTCACTTATCTTCATACACACCCCTAAACACTCTAATTTAATCTGGCAAATTGTATTTGGCCCAGTTTCAGCGTATCGACTAAGCAAGCTTATGTCGAAAAGGTTGAATTTACAATAGTCAGCAGGAGAGAGGTTGAGACAAATGAAGTGAAAGAAAGTGATATGACATAAACTGAAGAAGCTAGGTCGAGTGCGCATCCATAGTATGGAACTAAGCTTTCAAAGAAAATAGGAGGTAAGGTGTTAATCTAAATATCTTAAGAAGTTAAGATCATATCAATTCTCACTTCTCAGGCATTGAAACTAACTAGATAGAAAGAAGGTAGCTAGCTTGCTTGGCCATTAGGGGAGGCCAACAAGCAAGCTACACGACCATTTCGCCTGACAGTTTTCTGCGCAATGCATTGGCATTTCGCAAGGAAGAATAATGTAGCTCGATCAGATACCCCGACTGATGCAGCGCATCACGTCGTCGTCATCGTTCGTAGCTCCCCATGAGCAACGCCGTCTCGATCCATCCATCCATCGGTTGTCCTTTTCACACGGTCGCTGGCGTTCGACCTAACTCTGCATCGTCGACGTCCAGTCGGTGCCAGAAAGAGCACAGAACATTTAGGTTCGGTCAAGGGAGGAAGAGGAAGAGATGAGGCCTTGGATCCTTTTCATCAGTATTATCTGTTGGTCCATGCATCCATCGTGTCTCAGATACTTAAATTGCCTTGTTGAGAAATGCTCCGGCAGACCAGCCGGCGGGGCTAGCTGGTCCTTTAATTTGCAGCTGGGAGATAGGTTGTCAGGTGAATCAGGTCCTGAGTTGCTTTCACTCAATTTGGAAATCCACGCTTTGATAATTATCCGCTGGCGGGTTTCAGTTAGCTCGTATCCAGCCAGCTTTGTTAATTTTACTACTGGAGCAACGTACTCCTACGTTTCTACTTGATAAGCACACGCATTTCTTAGCTTAGTGATTCATGATCATGTATTCTAAGGCTTCTTTGTATTGCAGGAATTTTAAAGGAATTGAACTAAATTCTATGAAAATCCTATAAAATTCATGCACATTGGTACCCAAAACGAATTTTTCTTAATTTCTTCCTAGCTATCGTATTTATGAACAAGATGGGAGTACTTATATATTGAACAATTCAATCAAAACATTTCACTAGTATTTTAATTAGGGATCAATTTTTTTATTCTCTATTTTCATGCAAACACAGACCTTAGACTAATTATGAACAGGTCCAAATCAGATGGCATAGGAAAGTGAAGGGTGTTGATCCTTCCTGTACTCTCTTTAGCTTTCAATAAAACTGAGGCAGTGTCTTATGCAATGGTGTCCACAAAACAAAAGATCTAATTTCCATGCGTGGCAATTGTTTGGTTTTGGAAATACTAATCAACAGGAAGCACAGAAGGACGAAATATCTGTGCGAGAGCAAGCAAGGATGTAATCATCGAAGACGAACCTGAAAAAGCTTGACTGCTGAGGTGCAAGGATGTAGCCAGCGGAGGCGGTTGGCACGCGAGTTCGACGAACTGCGGCAGCACGTAAGAAAGTTGGAACGGCCGGCCGGCCGGCGGCGCGGATCGATCGAGTAGTAGAAGAATTTGCGGCGTCTTCTCCTTAGTCTCTTCGATGCGGCCGCATATTTGCTCTGTGGCCTAGGCCCTTGGCCTATTCTTTTGTTTCTGAGCCCGCTACGGCGGCGGCGTCAGTTGGGCTGTATGCCTGTAGGATGTTCGGCCTCAAGGCTGAAGTCCTAGACATTGCCTGTTAGGCCTTCAAATAGCTGGAACTGTGCAGGAATAATTTCACTTTGACTCCCTCAAAGGTTGGATCTAATTCATATTTCTTAACCATAAAATCGAGTATATTGAACTATTCAACTATTAAAACTGTGCAAAATGACTCTCTCGTCTATTTTGAGAACGGCTTCACTGATGTGATAGTCTATGTGGCAAATGAGATCCACATGTCATTTGCAATTTCAAAAAAATCAAAAAAAATGTGGAGCCCACATGTCATCCTCTCTTTCCCCTTTTACTCTTCCTCTTCCTCTCTCCACCTTGCCTCTCTCCTCCCTCTTCTCCCATCGCAATGCAAGCAACAGGTAGCGGTGGCGGCTCCAAGGCGTGATGATGGGAGCTAGCAATAGGCCATCGTGGTAGCTCCTCGATGTAGTGACAGGAGAACCAGAGTAGTAGGCTACAGCAGTGGCTCCTCGGCATTGCAAGGTGAGCACTAGGTGATGATGCCGACTACTCCTCAACCTCGACAGCCTAGACCAGTAATAGGGGGTTGAAGTCAATATGCAGGTGCGAGCCTTGCTCGAGCGACTAACACGGTAAAAGAGGTTCAAACAAGGTGGTGTCGACCTAGACCTCCTTGCGCTACCTCGGTCGTCATTACTGTGTAGGCCTTTCTCACCCTGCCTCCTCGCATGGCCTGAGCAGATCTAAGCGGCATGGACGGGATGGCGAGCTCGAGCTCCAGGGACTCACCAACCTCTATGCTCTATCCCTTCCGACTGCTTTGGCCTTTCCTACCCTAGCACATCGTCATTAGGACTACGACAAGGGTGCACCATCGTCGAAGACCTTCATACCTTGCAACCACCAAAATTAGGGACATGGCATTCTTGGCAGCTACAGGGACACAAACGCAACGGTGACCCTTACCTCAGTGAGGACTCGAGACACCTTGACCTCAGCAATAGTGGCCAGAGAAGGCAACTATACATGCCACTTAGCAACCATGTGCACTATCACAACGAGCCTAATGAGCTCCTCCTTGGCTTGGAGCAAGAGCACATCGCAAAAGAAAGGCCATGGAGAGGCATCCAGGACAAGACGCTACTCCACATCCCTAGCACTGGCCTGGTGATGGTCATAGTGTAGCTCCTCAACGGCCTAGACATCACGCTCGAGGGCATAGAGAAGCTAGCATTGTCCTTGAGGAATGCATTGAACGTTGCTAGTAGTGTGTCATCAATGGATAGTTGCAGCGGCATTGGTGGTCCTCGTTGACTAGAAGAAAGGAGGGGTGGAGGATGAAGTGGCCATTGACATGCGGGTCCCACCACAATTTTTTTGCTGATAATTTTATGCCACATAAGCACCAGGTCAATTGAAGACCAGGTTAACTGTGCCACGTATGCGTCACATTAGCCAAAACCACCCTCAGGGAGTCTTTTTACGATTTTAATAGTCGGAGGAGTCATTTTACCTGATTTTATGGTTGAGAGATACGAATCAGATCTGATGAGTCAAAGTTGACTTATTCCAACTGTGCACGTATTCAAGGACCCAATAGAGGCCTTTTTAATAGCTACGCCTATTGTTTTTTATTGAACCTAAAAAGACCAAAACTACCTAGATTGGTAATCTTTTCTGATTATCTTATGTCATACTCCTTGTTGGTAGTAAACCTTTCTTTTGTCATTTATCTGTGAGGAAAGAAAGACACCCTTACATATATATAAAAAAAGAGGACAGCTAAGGGTGATATCACATCCCCTTTCCCTTACACGGGATGCTCTCTCCTCTCTCTCAACAACATCACTCCATGTTCGCATGGCTTCTCCACATTGCCACCGCTGAAGTCCCAACTATTGCAGTGGAGTGCTTCAACCTTACCATCCTTACTGCCACCGGGGTCCCAACCATCACGGCAGCCATCATAGTCAAGGAGGCGTTGTAGAGGTAGCAGCTCATGCTAACGGCAGCAGGCAAGCGTGGCACGCATAAGGCTAGTGGGAAGTAGCTAGTGAAGGAAGCTGTGGAGGACACCATCGGTGAGGGCCGCAACCATCATTGTTGGTAGCGTTTTCTATATGGTGGGTGTTGTCATTGAAGACCTTTATCGTCATGTTACCGATGGCTTCTCGATCATCATTGTGGTGGCTATGCTAAAGAAGGAGAAAAAGGATTCTGAAACGGTTAGGGTGGCTCAAAAGAAAAGCAACTTCTTTTGTTCCTACTCCACACCCGGTACCTATGTGGTATTAGTCTAGTACCACCTAGGCAACTAGCATCATCTAATACCTATGGTTATTAGGTGATACCAGATAGGTATCGATGGTATCTAGTGATACCTGTAGCCATGAAGTAGGGAGAGGGTATATTTGGGGTGAAAAACCGTGGAAGGCGTGGGAGCTAATTACTAGCTACCTCACCAATACCCCCATCCTCCATCGTGACTAGGCACACAGCATAGTGTAGGGGTGTGGTGAGTGGCGGTGTCGTTATGCTCCTCCTCTCTATCAGCACAAAATCCGTTGAACGTGGCGAAGGGAAGACACGGTTCTTGATCCCATCGGCTTGGGTGCACATGGTCACCACAATGTCAGTCGGTGTGGTGAGCTACTTGGTGCCTTCTTCGGTGTCAGTGTTGCTAGAGAAGAGCAATGTCATGTAGGTCAAGAAAGAGGAAGGATAGCAAGGGCTCTACCACAAGGAAGGAGGTCAATGTGGTGGTAGCTAGCTAGGAGGCTGGGGGTGGCAGCAGCAGTTAGATAAGGAAAGAGGAAAGGCGGCAATTACATTATTGTAGGAGAGAAGGCCAACGCCGAAGGAGGAAGTGGGCTCTTACCCTAGGACATGCATGAAAAAGGTGTATATGTGGGCTCATTAACTATCTCCTCGTCTCAACAGCTTTCCATTTTCTAGCCTTTCTCTATAGAAATACATAAGACACGATGTTGGACATCTGATCCAAGCTAACTTATCACATAATCATAATGTTTCATTATATGGTCCATGCTTAAATAGAAGCTTGGCACAATTTTGCAATAGAAAGGTTGAACAGTACTCAAATCAGAAAATACTTGTTTCATTTGACGTTCCATGCAACATTTATGACCAATATGCAATATGCAAACATTTGCATAAAAAAAGTTGCAACTGTGCAAAAAATCGATGAAGAATCTTTGAAACAAGTGTTTTAACATAAGACAAAAAAGTTAAACATTTTTAAAACAGCGGATGCAAAATGGAGTAAAACATTCTAATGCAACAAAAGGGAATCATATAAAAAAAACATTGCAACAAATAGTCAAAAAAAAAAGCAACAAGAGAAACTACCGGTCTACAACTCTACATCCAGCTTCCTCCCGTCCGGTCTTTAGATCGAGGTTCTATAGATCTAGCTATGTCCTCAACACCAATTGGACTAGAAATAAAATCCGAGGACATAAAGTAGCGAGAAGCGGAAGATCTGTGTAGCCATGAAGTGGACAGAACAAGATGAAGCACGGAACTGGGAAGATGAATCTTTGCTTCGACGGTGCACGGACGCACGGAGTCAGAGGCCACCGCGGGCGCTGGCTTTGGTGGCGCCAAATTAGCAAATTAAAGGTTGCTCGGTGGCCGGTGGCCTTGCTCAACAGCACGGGCTCTAGCTGCATGCATATCAAGGTGTAATAGCAGCAACAATCAATGGTCCTGTAGCAACGATCTTTTCCCTTTTCATCATCCATGGAGTCTAGAGAGAGGAGGCAAATGAATGATTGGTTGGGTTTTCGCTTCTTGCATGGCTACATATATCCGGTGAAAACTATGAAAATCTATAAAAAAAAATTAATAGTTATAGGCATAAACTATGTTAGTTTTGAATAGTCCAAACTCATCTTCGTCTGAGAGGAAAATTAAATAAATTTAGGCAAATAGTTTTTTTTCCTTGATTCACCTTAGATTTGTTTTTTTTTCTTTCAAATAAAGTTAAGGATAAACTTAAAATTTAGTGGTAATATAGTTCATGCATATACCTGTATTTATTAATTTTTATAAATTTATAAAATTTCTAAATTCGGTTTTTACGAGTTTTAATTATCTGATGGTTCTCATGGATACCCCTAGATAATGTTGAGTAGTGCATTTCAGTACAGTGGATTGTCCAAGCAAATAGTCCACGTCTGACGCTTAACCATAAGCATTATGAAAAACATAACAAACAACCTTGTAATTTGTAACCATGCACACTCATGTGCATAACGAGGGCACCAGAAGATGAACCCAAACAGATAGAATACTGCACCCACTACTACTTCACCAGGAGATCATTTCCAAATCCTTTATAATTCCACTTAGTTTACATAATTTTTATGTTAATTTTATCTATAAACCTAGGTGTTATGCTCTGTATCATCAGTTACAAGTTGGATCCCCGCTACAATTAATTGCGAATCATGTGAACATGCCTTCCTCCATTTATCTGCAAGAACGCTCCTTCCAAGTCAGGTATGCCATGGATCTTCCACTAATAATTGAAGTGGATGATTGTCTCTTGTTTTCGTTTCTTTCCTATGAATCTCTTATCTGCTCGTACATCCGACATACCATGTGACATTGGAAAGTCAGACATTAGTTTTGAAACAGTTCCCCATTTTTCAGATCAAAAGTCTTGTTGTTAATAGTTAAACTTTAATGTCATCATCAAATTTGGTGTGACGGTGCAATACACGGTACGTGGTAGCCTAATCAACATCACCTACTTGCCAAGATCATGCCATTTGGAATGGATTGCTTCTGCTAACTTCCCAAGAAATGGTTTGGTTCCTTCGAAATTTATCAAAAGAATCTTATGTTCCAATCAAGATCCCGTGAATTTCCAGTCACTCGAATAAAGTAAAAATCACCAATGTGAGATGCTTAAAGTGAGAGAATATATACACTAATCAAACACCTACTACCTCTATTTCAAAATATATTTGATAAATACTAAGATTAGATAAAAGATTCACTTTTAATCATTTAAGCGGTTAATTTTTAGATTTTAAATTACTTAGATTTCCTTTCTAAGTATTTGATTAGCTCTAGAATTATGGAAATGATTAGAATGATGTGAATCAAAGCATGAATGCACAAAATTTAAATCCTACATATTTTTGTATTTTAAAATGGGAGAATATATAAGAGTATTTCTCTTTAAAGACTGGGTCAACCCCTCCACACCTCCTCAATCCCCTCCCCCTTTAGAATTAATCGGACAAGTCCTAATGAAATATCTTCACACGGGTGCTTAAATGAATGAAGAGTTGATAATTGGGTGGTTATAATAAGCTTAAACACATCAAAAGTATTGGTGTTTCATCAATCAAGCAGTGATGCTTCAAGATTATCAGCTTTTTTTGCGAGGGATGATTATCACATTGTGTGTCCTGCTTTTTTTTAATAAACACTCCGGCACCGTCATTTAAGATACCCTAATAACAAACCCAACTAATTAAACCCTTTTCATGACGAGCAAGGTCAATGAAAGTACAGAATTTTCATTAGCTTGTACAAGTTAGACTCTTCACCAGAAGATCAGAACAATGAGAAATAAACAATGCTTCACGGGTGATGAACACTTCAATCAGTAGGGCGCACGATACAACGATGTGAGATTGTGGGCTCCTCTCCTCTTCGCCTCCACGCGACACCACCAGAGAACTCGAGCTCCCTTGAATTAGAAAAAGCTTGACCTGGCCTTCATCCACCACCGTGCCATCTGGCCATTTTCTCTCACCTCCTGCCTCTTCCTCATCCTCCCGTGCCGACCAATTGGCGTCGTCGCCTCTGCTTCCTCTCTCTCTTTTACTGCCCAACACGTCGCTACCTCTCGCCTCGTCGTTTATTGTTTCGCCCTGTTTCTTGGTATTTGGATTGGTTGGCATTTTCGAACGGCCGAGAGCGCGTCCGGGAGCTACCAGCCATCGTGTCTTTGATCTTTCTGGGGCGCTCGTCGAGCTCGGTGGCGGTGGTGGTGACGGCAGGTGGGGTGGCGATACCGGGGAAGGTGGTGGTGGTGGCGGCGAGGCGATGACAACGGCGCGGCAGTGGTGGAGGAGGGCGGCAGCGGCGGCGAAGGATAGGAGGAGCCTGTACATGACGCGCGTGGCGGCGATGCGGCCGGCCACCTCGGCTGGGGCGGCGGCGCTGAGGAACGCGGAGCTGGAGGCGGCCGTGATCCGCGCGACGAGCCACGACGAGCGGTCGGTGGACTGCAGGAGCGCGTCGCGGGTGTTCGCGCTGGCGCGGGCGTCGCCCGCGGTGCTGCAGCCGCTCATGTGGGCGCTCGCGCGGCGGGCGGGGCGGACGCGGTGCTGGGCCGTGGCGCTCAAGGCGGTCATGCTCGCGCACGGCCTGCTGCTGCGCTCCGACCTCGCGCCCCGCGCGGTGCGCCTCGGCCGCGTCCCCTTCGACCTCGCCGACTTCCGCGACCGCTCGTCATCGCCGGCCAAGACGTCGGGGTTCTCCGCCTTCGTGCGCGCCTACTTCCAATTCCTGGACACCCGTTCCCTCTTCGCGGCGCAGGACATGGACGCTGCCAACAATGACGCCACCGCCGACGAGGACTCGCGCCTCGACGGCGTGTCGAGGCTGCAGCACCTGCTCGACCTGCTCATGCAAATCCGTCCGTACGGGGACGGCATGGAGCAGGGCCTCATCCTGGAGGCGATGGACTGCGTCGTCATCGAGATCTTCGAGGTGTACAGCCAGATATGCACCGGCATCGCCCGGTTCCTCGTTGGCGTCCTCGGATCGGCGCCGACGACGCCAAGGCCGCGGCCGGGGGAGACCGTGGCCGCCGCGAGGCGGCGGAGAGGTGTGCAGGGGATGCGGGTGCTGCGGAAGGCCTCTGAGCAGAGCGCGCAGCTCACGTCCTACTTCGAGCTGTGCCGGAGCCTCGGCGTGCTCAACGCCAACGAGTTCCCGGCGGTGGAGCGCGTCCCGGACGACGACATCAGGGACCTCGAGAAGCTCATCGTGAGCCACGTCGAGGACAGCGGCAAGGAGATCAAGGTGAACGACGAGAAGGCGTTGGTCGCCGTGGAGGACACCAGCGTGGCGTCGAGGACGGTGGTGACGAAAGAGTGGGTGGTGTTCGACGACGACGTCGCCGGCGCCGGCGCAACGCAAGGGCATTTTGGTCATTACGTGAACCCGTTCCTTGGCGCGGCGTGGGGAGCTGTGAGGGAGAGCGGGAACTTGTTAGTTTAGACGGTGTGATTCAAGTGCGTGGTGATGTGAGCGATGTCAAAAGTTTTTTTCTCGGAAAAAATTGCGGTGCATCGGTTTGTTCTCTGAGGCTAGAGGAAAAGATGGAACTTAAGTTCTTGTCCTCTTGTAAATATGATTTGTGTTTGTTTCTCTTTAGTTTCAAAACCAGTCATGAATGAGGATTTAGATTCTAGAACGTCTATTTAGAAATGAGTTGTATTTTTTGTACAACTTATACATATACACCAAAAAAAATTGCAAAGATCCCCGACAATTTTCTAAGGGCATTGTATTGCAATTCCTACTTTGACCGAAAGGTGGGGTGTGGTGGTGATATGCTAGACCTGACCATGCAAACTTCTCTCATGCCTCCTAATCACTATGTTAATCTTGTGTCCGGCACCAACCCCACAAACCATCCACATCTGATTCTTGCCTCCATTTACGCCTTGGCACCAGCTTAAGCTTCCTCCTCCTACCCCTCACACCCCAACTCCAACTTGATGACCTAATCAGATATGCCAGCATTGATTAGAGCTCAACGCCACTGGAGACAAGAATGTCACGATGCAATGATGCTTATTAGAGATAAAGGTGTCAAGAACAGTGTTGTGCATAATTGAGGTCAACGCAAGACAAGCAAGAGAAAGAAGACCTCTCCGGCAGGCCACTAGCACTGAGGTGGCTAGAGGCAGCGCCAGAAAGGCACATTTGGTGTATGTCGCATGTTGAGCAGTGAAGGTTGGGACTGAGGATTGGATGGTAGATTTGATGAGTGACAAGAGTTGTTTCGTACATGACGAGAGTACGACATTGGATGGAGATCTAATGGTAAAAAGGATAACTATGAAATTATCATGTGCATCTTATATGCAGAGGCCACTGATGTAATCATCTTTCTTAATACTTCTTTCATTATATATTATAGGATATTTTAATTTTTTTAAAAAAATAAACTTTTTTATGTTTAACTAAATTTATTTAAAATATATATAATAATATTTTTAACACAAAATAAATATAATATTAAAAATATTTTAATATTATATTTAGCGAAACTAATTTAATATTGTGAATATTGCTATATTTTTTTATAAATTTAGTCAAGCATAATACATTTGACTTTAAAAAAGCTAAAACATCTTAAATATGAAATAGAGGGAATAAAAAATTGAAATTAACAATTGATTGATAAATAGCTAAAAGTAGAACAATAATACCGACGAGAGTAGATGGGCAGCATTAGTTGCCTAATAAGAGAGAGGTGGTACGATAATATCTAACCAAAGGCTGATTAACATATAATTAATTAAATAATAAAAACTTAAAAATATATTAATATAATTTTTAAAATAACTTTTTATTAAAAAATTATAAAAAATAAACTAATAGCTTGAAAAACGTCCGTATAAAAACAATAGCAAACTGCTTGACAAAAGCAGCCGACACCGACGGTAGCAAGAACAGTAACGAGCCAACTTGTCAATAGTCGTTATGCATAGGAAGGCCTAGAGCTATGGTGACAGGTGATGGCTGGCCCCTTAGTCTTAAAAAAAACGTCTTGCCCCTTGAAATACACCAAGGCTGCGTTTAGGAGAAAGGTTTAAAACCTTTAGCACGTAAATATTTTAAAAATATATTAACATATTTTGAAGTATTTTTTTAAAAATATATTTAAAAAAAACATAAGTGTAAAAAACGAGTAAGAATCTGGGTTAACGAAAAGGATAGCATCTCTCCATGACAGGGATGGAGACCATATAAGCGGTATAAAAAATAAAAAAGAATTTTATAAAACAGAGTACGGTTGAAGGACACGCTTCATTGTTCCTTTGGCGTCTCACTCTGTTTGAGTTTTGGATCCACGAGAACGTGACCACCATGTCGTCCTCCTTCCCCCTGACCACACACGCAATTATTGGACAGCCTTCACATCCATTGTCCGGCATGGGCTCTCTGTCACTGCACAACATTTATGTGTAGGGAGACAGCACTGTACCTTGGGGAGATCGACCGGTGTGGGGAGAGGACCAGCGGCATTCCTCTCCGTCGAGCCTGCCGGTGACGCCGGTGATCATCGATTTACCGACCGGTCTGTTTCATCGGTGATCAGTTCCATGTTGAAGCTACTAAACATCTGGAATTAAACATGGCATACTCTGAAAGGCAGAGGACAATCATAATACAAAATACTAGCAATAATTTTTACATCTCCAAATTATAAAGAATAATATTATTCTAATACAAACATTATGAATTTATATTTAAATTTAATGTTATTTTTTTCTTCCTGATATTATGTAGAAATTATGTTTCATCCAAGATATATTTTTCTCTTTCTTTATTTAACCATTTAATATATTATATTTTATCCTATATAATAACTCATTTAATTTTATAAATTTATAGACACTGCATTTAAATGCACTGAGCTGAGACGCACATGCACTCATGCCGCCACGCCCGCGTCAGACGAGTCGTGCCAACACGAGGGCCAGCACTTCCATTCAGTGCTGCTTACTGCTAGTTCTCGTCATTGGTCACAGCTACCGATTATGCCAAAAGAGGTGTGTTAATTTATGATGTACAATACTATCCAATGATTCTTATTGTTTCTGCCATCGTCGGAACTTGGAGAATGACTAGACCCTGTCTAGAATGGCTTACCGTACTCTATGGCTGCGTTGCATCATGTTGCAGAGACCGTTCTTATCTTTATTTTTTTAAAAAAAATCTTCCTTTACAGTTCAGCTTCTCTGAAATCTGAGAAAAAAAATAGCAGAGGCGGAGCTCCGCTAATCAGCCTCTCGGCACGAATCGCGCTTAAGCAAGCTGAACCCTATTAAGGAAGTTTCCAATGTCTTCAAGGGCATCAGCTTTTTAAAGGAACGCGGCACAATTTCAGGCAATCTCATTTCGAGATAATTCTGTTTCCCAAGAAACCCAGAACAAGGGGCATCTGAAAGGGGTAAAGGGAAACCCAAACAAGGCACTAATGTTGATGTAAACCTTGATGTAACTATAATCACAAGATTCAAGGTTGAGTAATGCTTGAGATGAAAACACCTGGTACGATGGTATTAGAGGCTGAAGGCAACCTATGATTAGATGTCAAATTTTCTGTAGCACTGTCAGCAAAACTATCAAGAAGAATCGATCTTATAGGCTGGAAGCTGCTCAAGAATTACCCGCTTGGCTTACGTGCAGTATGCCCTAAATTTGCAACCAGAAATCCCATCCTCATTCTACTAGAGATATGCCGAGGGCAACCAGCATTCCCATTGCCAAGGAAATCAACTGAATCATTGAGCTTTTGACGGTTGTTTTCTGGTCATTCATCTCTGGGAGGACTCCAGCAACAGCAATGTAAATAAAGCCACCAGCAGTGAATCCCTGTATAAAGCATCATTTGCCAGGTACCGTTTCAGCTCTAATGAAACAATATTGACAGTACACAAGGGATACAGATGATACAATTTATCAAAAACAATCCAATTAATATAGATGGAAATTAAGCTTATGGATCTTGAAGTAACTAGTTGAGAGTATTTGTGTACTTAAAACAACCAATCAGACTGCAATTTGGCAAAAACGCAGTTTAAATCCAACCTATGCAATTCTATCCAATGTCCAACACTATACCTGAATTTGATAATGTCTATTCATTCGCATTAGATGTTCAAAGCGTCTCCATGATAAGTAAGTGTAGTGAAGCAACAAGGTGGAAGCCACATGTAATTTATGCTTATTGGCAAGCAAACAAGATTCTATTTTAGGCCATCAACAGTGAGTTGCATAGGACCAATAGTAACATGGAAGGTCGTGGACTAGCAAAGAACACAATAAGCTAACAATTAGGAACTTATGACCATTAAACTGATTTAGAATGGCTCTTCAAATGGTGCAATTATCTTTAATCAAACTACTTCTATTTCATATTATAAGTTATTTTAGCTTTTGTCGTAAGTCAAACTTTGCTAATTTTGATTGAGCTTATAGAAAAATGAATCAACATCTACGACATCAAATTACTTTCATTAAATTTACTATAAAATATATCTTTATAGCGCATTTATTTATTATTATAGATGTTACTACATTTTTCTATTAACTTGGTCAAAATTAGAGAAGTTTAACGTAGAACAAAAGCCAAAACGACTACAATATGGAACAGAGGAAGTATTCACCATGGGCCATTCTAAATGACATTTATATGTTTTAATCTCAATCAATAATTGTGGGAATAGTGAAGAAAATCCCATACTAGTTTTGTGTTGAGTTGAAAATGGGATTGCCCTTCAAAACAAAGTAATAAAAAGTATATTTCTATCAAAAAACAATGGATGGATGCTTATGGCTTTGGTATTGTTTAGAACATAAAAGCCACTTCAACAAAGACAACATTTTTTGGAAGAAAGGCATACGCCCAGCTTTACTGAAAAAGCATAAGATTGTTTGACACCAGCTTGTGATACATGTCCAGATCACTAAAGAAAACAACAAAGGACACTAAACAACTACTAGAGCAAGGATACAGTTTCCTGAAACAAAAGTTGGACAATCAGGGGCACTCCAGCGCCCATCAGGGGCAACAGAAACAACATACCTCAATCAAGGAAGAATACCCTGGATCTTTTCCCAAAGACAATGCCTGCAAATGCAGTATATAAGCATTCAATTCAAAATAGTAATGTACCTTTGGGAAAGGATAGAACAAAAACCCACCAGTGCTGTTCCAGCCAGAGCAACCAACGCAGAGAGAAAATTGAAAAATAGGGCCTTAGTTACACTGAATCCTGAGCGCACCAGGATCCCAAAGTCTCCAACCTGAAAAAAAGCACATTATGCGAGAAAACCCAGCCAGTAGGAACATGCTTTGTATGAATCAATAACATCGTTTTGCTAATGAAAAAATGGATTGATGGAACAAAGTATCCTATAAATAAACAAAGAGGCATAAGGAAGAAAACTACAAGCACAGTTCTGATTTCAACAGACCATAGATTAGAACACTTGGGTCCATTTCCTATTTGTTCAGAGCATGATATAACAAGCTAGATAAGTACATTAGCTCGAGAAACTAATTGCAGTGCATTTCTTACATATACATTGTGAACTATATTGTCATTTACATGGACAATTTGCTGAGTCAATAGCAAGCAAATGAAGGTTATATATTTATGTTGTGTGAAATTTTTGTAACACTGCACGAGATATTTAAAATTTTCTATAATCAGTAATGTCAATTATTTTTAGCCATAGATATTACAAAGCTTAGTTAGTATATTAGATTTTACTGGGCCTGATATACTTGGATAAAAATGTCAGTATTTCTTCAGAACAGCGGAATATAATCCCAAAGTACCCCAAAGACTCAAATATAGTCAATCAAGAAGGTGGTAAGGCCCTTGCAGAGTTCACAAACATCATAGAGCTTGGGAAGCTCGAACTTGGTCAAAATCTGAACAATGATGGAGCACTCAAGTACATGTTTAATAAGTAGTTGTCTTTTTCTATTTGGATTTTTGTGGTGTTATGGCATGAACTGATATATGAAACAAAGGCTTAAGTCACACATTTATACTAGTACAATGTAATACTGTGAAGAAGTAATATGAGAATTAATAGGGTCAACAGAATAGTAATACTGTAAGTCCGATTTGAATTTCGACTAACTTGGGGGGAGAAGTAACCTCTTGAGGAAGTTCATGTGCAAGCAGAAATAAAGTTCTTGACCACCCTCCAACAGAACCATGTAGCAGAAAAGCACTCCCTAGGGCCATCCCATCAGTGAAGTTATGCTGCATTATTCATATATATTTGTTATTGGAACTGCCCATCAAAATACAACCTACTGAATTAAGAAATTGTGCAAGGAAAACATAGTTTGTCTGTGATGCAAGAGTACTCAGATTAGACTTACAACACCATCTGAGAAAAGGTTGAGGTAGCCGAACACCAAGTTTGAATTTGAAACAGAGGAATCTTCACTTGATAATGCTTTGTCAGGGGTAGGATCACTTTTAGAATTGACAGGCTCTCTATCAGTGGAATTGGAACCGGAAGAAAGGCCCCTCTGTTCAACAGAGAAGACAGCTGGTCATGTGATCATATAATGCCTACTTGCATAAATATAACAAAATGAACTTCACAAAACAGTCAATGCACACTATCTGTTTACTTTATTTCTAATATATATATATATCCAGTTGGACCATCTTGGTCCCACTGTTCTCTTCAAAAATGCCAGCAAACTATTACATGAGAAAGACACCAAAATTCCAATTACACACTACAGCCATTTTCCATTACTAGAACATCAAATCTGAGGTCACTTAAGAATCCAGCCTCAATGGGAATAATACTCCGAAACAAGTTGTGATATGCCATAGTTTCATTTAGTTCTCAAAATGGAAATGCTCTATAAGAACTTGGTGGCAAATACATAACAGTGAGCTAATGACACAAATGCAGAGAAGAAATAAACTATGGTGAGATCATTGTATATCCACCAATATTAATATGAGTTAGATTTAGAATCATGGCATAAATTTGTTCACTATAACTTGCCACTGGTAAATATGATGATCTGACACCCCAAAATATAAAAACTCAACAAAGTGCATGAATACATTTAACTGTATGTATAGCCCCATAGAAACAAACTGTGGGACATTAACAAGGAAATTATGGTAGATATCTGGAGAGAAGAAAAGAAACATTTCATTTGGACCAGTACCACAACCACGGAATGTGTGCCTTCAACAGTTGTGGTTCCAAGACTTTTTTAGATTATTGGTTGCCAAGCCACTGTGCCTTTCAGAACTTTATTGTAGATTTCAATTCATTAATGATCTGCATGAATTTAAGGCATTGGATCTAAATCACTAGAATTTAATATAAGTTTGAGCTAAATCATAAAATTTCCTAGATTAATCCTTTCCATCCAAACAGCCTAAGTTTCCAAGAATAATGGTTTCCCTTCTAATTATTTAGGAAGTGAGGCAAAAACGGGTGTCCTTCACACTGACCGCTGGATGCATTTCCATGCTTTGTAATATCAAACTTCATTGGGTACTGGTGTTCAGTCCACCTTGCATAAATAAATTATTTACCACACTAGTTGCAGATGATTTCTCTACCACAAGCTTCAAACCCCGAACACCTAAGCAAGGTTTCCTCCTCAATTCCTTAGGCACCTTTCCCATCCATACCATTTTTTGTGCCTAATTCTTGGCAACTACCATTGCCTTTTTTATTTTGCAAAAATAACATGAGCATTATGAATAGTTTACAAATACAAGCAGTGATAAGATAGCAAAGACTTCTGGAAAATATATTAAATAACTTCGTAATCTTGTATCAGCCATACTCTGATTTACCTTATGTATTGCAGATTTTGAATCAGCATGAGTTCCACCATCTGTTTTTTCAATTGCATCATCATAATCCTTTTTAGTGCGATTCAACTGGGCCTTGTTGCTAATGTCATGTAGTTTATGATGGTGATGATGGTGTCCATGACCCATGCTGTGAGCCCCCTTTTGAGAGTTGTCTTCCACATACCTCACAATCTTCTCAACAATAAAGAACAACACAATGCCAACTGCATCAAGGAATTGAAAATTTCCAGAATGACAGCAATATTAGAAATTAGCAGCATGAAAGAAATAAAACAAATTAGCGGTTAATAGGAGATAATTATTCTGAAATTTAAATTTCCTTTCATTTAAATATGTTTAGTAAAATGAAACAATCAGTATGCAAGAAATAATGAGCATGTCTAGCTGATAGCCTGGAAGTAAATAACAAACAACAAAATTCAGAGTTTGAGCAATAGTAAAAGTATCAGAGACTTTCCGAAGAAACCAAAATTTGGTATAGACATGTAGGGTATACTCACATAGAACAGACAAGCCAACAGAAAGATCTTCCAGAGAGTGTGCATGTGAATGCTCATGAGAATGATTATGATTATGATGATCATGCGCATGAGAATGCCCCCCACCTGTGTAGGAATAGATAAGTAACAGAAGTTTCAAACAGGAGTACTGCTGAGGCATAATAACAGTTTGGCACTAGTACTAAATCAATAGATTTATAACTGCATAGGTGAGCAACAGAGGAAACAGATGGAGCGCCAAAAATATAATACTTAGCTTGTTTCAAACACAAAGAATATTGTTATAATTTCAAAGGAAACAGTGTGAATCCCACATGAATACTATGAAAATTCCCTTGTCCCAACTCCCAAACAGCGAATATTATTGTGTTCAATAAGCATTACGAGGAACCTTGATGGCAGAACAAGTAACAAAATATGCTATTAAGTGTTTTCTGAAGTTCATATTGAAAAAGAAAGCAACGGTTCAGGGAAAAAAACAGTATTTGGATGCTCATCGAAACTCTGGTGTGATGAAAATAGAACATATGAATTCAAAATTTTAATGTCCGTGAAGAATCAGCAGTGTGCAATTCAGGCAGCTTAATTGGCAACATAAGTAACATTGGAGTGAGAATCATTTGATAGTACTTCTGCTGTTCTGCACAAATTTCAATGCCAGAGTGAAATAACAGAGCAACTGATGACATTTGGTGTTTCAATATCATTCTAGATGTAACTGAACTGAGGATTTTGTGAAACTTTTGCCACAAAACCTAGGGTTTATTGAAACAATACATGAGGTTTTGTGTTACTCATAATCCAAAACCAGGAGTTTTGCAAATTTTACTAAATGGAAAAAAGCCAATTGAATGTAAGGAGTATACCAAAAGCATGTGGCAGTTGATGAAGAAATGAGTCTCCAAGCATCGCACCCGCCTACAGAATCATCATAGCCAAACAAGAAAAAACAAGTAAGTTGTAAAAGTGGTGATTCCTGTTAACATGATTATTACCCACAGAACTATGTCACTGACTCCACAGGAATACAGAGGGGATTCCCTAAGAAAAATATATTAAAAAGCAACTCTGCTATTACTTTCCTAAGTTAAACAATAACAACAACACAGATGGGCTTGTTTACTGAAGTAACATCTCAACAGACTTTGAGTTGCTAAATTTCAAAAGACAAAATGTAGGACCATTTCCCTAGCTTTCATGCAAACAAATCCCTAAGAACATGAACTACATTTCTTGATGCCCAAACTAGAAAGTAACAATATAAAATCTATATTAACACAAACGGGATGTGATATTCAGTTAGAACAGATGTGGCCATTTATAGCCTGCATTTAACTCAACTCAACACAGCCAGTCCCAAATAAGTTAAAGTAAACTATAATTAAAATCTAAGAAGAACCTCCAAAATCATGGTTTAGACACGTCAATTTATAGTCTGCAACTGAAGAAATTCAACAGCCACCTAAATTACCTTGCTGTACAGTAATATCAAGTTGCATTACTCATTTTGATGCTGGTTCCGGATTCCATAGTAGACAAATACATTCAGACTCGAGTAAATTGCAGTCAACTATCTATTTGCTTGTTTGGATTTAGTACTAATAAAAACTTTTAACAACTGAAAACTCAACTTACCCCGAAGATGGCAAGGCAATCCACCATGGTTTTCGACGGTTTCCCCTGGACTGTAAAATGCAAATGAGAGAACAGAACGTGAGCACACGCATGTCATCAGCTAAAATTTGTAATCATCCACCCAGGCGAGGCACTCACAGAAGATTACTGGGAGGAGGACGAGGCAGACGAGAGACGCCATGCTGACCAGAAGCGAACATCCCATGGCACTGAGCCACATACCTACCCAATCCCCAAATTTCTCAATCACACAAAAGCGAATCAAGCGTATAAATCAACATTTGGCCGAAAACAATCAAAGCTAAACCCCAAATAAATGCCTAACCCAAGGGTGACAGTTCGGGCTGGAAGTCGCCGTGGCCATGGTAGTGGTGGTGGTGTCCGAGCCCATCGATCTCGAGATCCGCCTCCTCGGCGAGCTCCTCCGGGAGCAGCAGCCGCCGCTGGATCTCGCCGTGGTCATGACCATGTCCATGCCCATGGTGATGGTGATGGGCGTCGCCGCCGCCGCAGCTGTGCCCGTGGCCGTGGTGGTGGTGATCATCGTGAGGCTCGTCGTGGGCGTGGAAGGGGCAGGAGGATTCCTCCTCCTGGGCACCACCGCCAGCGACGGCCGCGGTCAGGAGGAGCAGGGCGAGGAGGCAGCGGCGCATTAGGGATTAGGGCTAGCCTCCGCGGCGGAATCAGGAGGAGGAGGAGCGCTTGCAGACGCCCTCGATGGTGACGACGAGGACGAGCACGAAGAGGAGGACGAGTATGCCCACTACCACGCCGAACGTCACCACGTCCATCCCTCTCCTCTCCTCCCCTAATTTATAGCCGCTCCTCAATTAACTCCAAAAAAAATACTGAAAAAAAAATAGTTAACCAGCGCTAATTGCTCTCTGCTGAAAATTTCCTGGATCGCGGGCTCGATTCCCCTACGCGATCGAATCGGAAGCTTCCCTCGTACGCTTTCGTGTCAGCGCAGAGCAAGTGAGTGTTCTTGGATCACTCGGATAATCATGCGAAATTCACGGGAGATTTTGTGACCGAATTGAACTTGGAATTTGACGCAGAGTTGCAGCAGATGGAGGTCAGGGAAGCGAGATACTACTGCAAGGGGAAAGAGCATCACTGAATCAGTGAACCGAGCAAGGCGCAAATCCGTGTCCATTTCTGTGTTCTATAGAGTTCAGAAAAAGCTACAGAGTTGAGAGTTCAGAGACCGGCCGATCATGGCAAGGGCGCCCAGAATGCACTCGGCTAAGTAATTAACAATCGTTTGTAACTGCAGCGGTGGGTAGTGTGGATGGCCGATCGATCTTTTGGACTCTGGGAGCCGAAGTACCCGGAGGCTCAACCTCGATCCTTTCGTGTCATTCTGACTCTGCGCTTCTTCTTTTGCCTGGGGTTTACTAACGAACGGTGCAGGGCCCTCTCCAACACCGTAAGCCATATCATGCTGACGAGGTGGGATTAGCTGGTTTGCTCCACCCTTTGTTGCTGGGAACCTGGACGTTTGTAATGGCGTGGTAGCCATGTCCCAAGGTTCGCATCACATGATCTCGCGTGAAGTAGACAGGAGCGAAAAGCACGGAAACCTTGGATCGCGCAGGAGCTCGAGAGTTTTGGTGAATGGATTAGAGCTCCTCCGTGTTCGGGAGAGCACCGTTTCACCGACGCCGACCATGGGTTTATGGAGCTTCCTGTTTTGTGATTGCCTATGATGTGATAGGAGGCATCATCTGATGAGAAACCGATAAACACCTGGCGAGTGGAGCCAATCAAGCAATGCTCGAAGTAGACAGATTCACGACTGTACATTATTGCTCCCAGGTTCCAAACGCTTCCATTGTCGTTCTCGTGCAGCCTAGATACTGTGGTACTAATCCACTCTAGGCCTCTTCAGGTTTGGTCACTGAATCACTGAACAGTCTGAACTCTCCAACCTGCAGTACAGGACCTTGTAGCTATTAGATTGGCAGGTAGTAACGTGCCTCGCAATCTCGTTTGGACCGGAGAAATGAAATAATGGACCGGCCCACATGCTCGTCCAAGTCCGGCCCATACATACTCGATGGATAAGTAAAGAACATGGGAACCGAGTACCGACCGAACAAGATCCAGGCTCCAGCCATGTGCTGGTACACTGACACGCGTGCCTTCCACACGTGTCAGCATGACGCCACGTGGCACCCACCCCTCATGCGTGCCAGAGACCACAAGTCAAGATCAAGACCCACAGGTAGGCATACGAAGAACCGGGTAAAGCAATCCGGTAGCCTTAACAACTGAACTTTTAAAAGGCGCTGCCCTCTCTCGCGTACAGACTGCCGCACACTGTAGGTTCTGTTTGAGGAGATCACGAAGAACAGAAGGTGAGAAGTCAGCTGATCTGATTCTCTCAACTTCTGATTTCTTTTTCTAGATTCTACGACCTCCCCGATAAGGACTATAGCCACAGTCATGATGATCTGTGATCAAAGAAATCACTGGACGCCACGTACAAGCTTGGCATCAGATGCCGCTGCCACCTACACCTATCTGTATAAAGCAGCGCTTCTCCCTATCCCGTTGCTCCCGTCGATGTCCAACTGATCTTGGTGGATCCAGTAGCACGTTGCTTCTCACCGATGTCTCGTCTTTTTTTTTTTTCAGCCCAGAAACAACACTGCAGAGACACACCGAATCGTTTGTTGATTCCATTGATCGATCGGAAGAGAAAGATGGGCAAGACATGGACGATCATCACCCACCTCAACTCCGTTGCTGTGTGGGTATCTCAGAAATCTGCACTTCAGTTTCATGTTGTGTTGCGACTGATTTACTTACTGTTCTTCGTCTTGTGCTTGAGTACGTGAGATGACTGACTCATCTATGTTCGTCCCTTCTTCCTCCTTCCATCTCCTGTTAATTTGCAGGCCAAGCATCACCCTTCTCTACCCGCTGTAAGTGCACATACGAATTATCTACTGGTCAATCATCGTTAATTAGCTCCTGTGTGCAGTGCCAGTATGCATTGCTCTTAGCAGTAAGGGCTAATCAACTACTGATCTGCATGCAGGTACGCGTCCATCTGCGCTATGGAGAGCCCGACCAAGGTTGACGACGAGCAGTGGCTGGCCTACTGGATCCTCTACTCCTTCATCACTCTCCTGGAGATGGTCGCCGAACCTGTCCTCTACTGGAAAACACCTAACAAATTACAAATCAATCAGTTGATGACTGGACTGAACAGGAGCTAGTATTGTGCTTAGGAGCTGATCTTGCTTAATTGCCCTGGAAACGTGACGGTGGTGGTGCAGGATTCCGGTGTGGTATCCGGTCAAGGTGCTGTTCGTGGAGTGGCTGGTGCTCCCGCAGTTCAAGGGCGCCTCCTTCATCTACGAGAAGCTCGTCAGGGAGCAGCTCAGGAAGTACCGCGGCAGAGGCGGTGCCGCCGTCGCCGCCGCCGCCGAAGATCACAAGGTGCACATTGCCAAGGTAATGATATCTGTATAACTGTAGTTTTTTTTTTATGTGTGTGTTCTTTCTTGACGCGTAGACAAGCAGGAGTGGCTGTGCTTTTCAGCAGAGATCCAAACACGATTAGGAAAAGCCATGTGTGGTGTGCTGTTCTGACGACGTTCGATTTCCTGATGGAAAAACATGCAGGCTGAGCATGATCATGGGCACAGACGAGGAACTGTAGGAGAGATCTGAGCGAACCGGGAGCTGGCTGCTCTGGATTAATTGCTGATGTATGGTAGAAAACTACTCCAGAAACGTCCTGTACTCTAGGAATACCCCATATGTATCTGAACTGTGCAAGATTGGTTAGTAGTTTCTGAAATGGTTCTGCTGGGGATAGAAGGAATGCGCACCGGCCTGTTTGAGTTGAAGCACTTAACAGTGTTGAGTAGTACTAGTTTGATAATGAATTCTTTTGTTTCCCGGTGAATAATCCGATGCGTATCAGTTCATTGTGTTCCGTACATCGAACAAGACACGGATCCGTGGTCTGTCAACGATGTTTTGGTTGGGCCTGTTTTGGGGTGTGATCTGGTTAAAGATTGAATGGAATCATAATATTTCTATGTGTTGAAAAAATGGAGTCGTGAGCGTATGATTTTACTCTTTAGGATTTAAATTCTGATATTCATAAATATTAACTTTTCATAAAAATTTAGTAAAATCAGAAACGAATATTATGCACGTGTAAGTAAACTTTTAACAAATTAGGAATATACCATTAGTTATTTTTCTCTTTTAAGTGTGTTAGAGATGTATTT
The DNA here is from genome assembly GCA_030770085.1 of Oryza coarctata. Lineage (NCBI taxonomy): Eukaryota > Viridiplantae > Streptophyta > Magnoliopsida > Poales > Poaceae > Oryza > Oryza coarctata. The sequence continues at coordinate 18,048,202 of CM061476.1, read as the reverse complement.
ACGAATGTATGATTATAGTGTTAGTGTGTGTGCAGTGATAGGCGTCTACCATGTAATCATAAAAAAATATATTTCTGTGTGTTTCGTTTCGGGTGGATCGTAATCACATATGTACTCCTTAGTCCATACCACGTAATCGGATTACGGCCAATAGCAGCACATTACGATCAGGATATCCACGGGAATCGAATCAATCGATATGCCTTGCTTCTCTAGCTTCCCCTTCTTTCTCTCGCGATCGCGCTCATCATTCTTGCCATGACACTGTAAGTATATGTATACCTCTAATTACTTTTGACAATTAATAATGATAAGCTAGGAATTACTAATGTGTTTTTATTACGTTCTTGAGAAATTATGAGAAAATAGTCCAGATCGGATTTCGGAGATACAAATAAAATGACGATGAAACTATAATAAAATATAGTTTTATTTAATTTTGAGTCATAGAAGGTTAAAAATTTGGTGATCAAATCTTTTCATAAAAAGTTTCTTTAAATTCTCTTTTGAATTCATAGAGTTTTCAACTGATCGAAATTTTCGATATTGAATTGAAAAAATAACAAAATTTTTAATATGATATCGAAATTTTTGATATGGCACAAAATGTCTCTATTGCGAAAAATAACGAAAATTCCGTTATATGCTATTATAAAAGCCATCGGTTCTATTGAAGAAAATATCAGAAAATCTGATATGACTTCAGAATATCCTCTATAGTTATAATGCTTATATTGAAAAAAATAATTGAATGTTTGACGAGTAATATTGGAATATTTGATATGTGAGTTGTTGGCTAAGTTGGAGTTTGAATTTTGTACTTAGTCAGAAATTCTGTTAAAATGTATTAGAATTTCCTACATAAGGAATCTTTACCCCAAATGGTTAGATTTCTGTGGGGTCTCACCCACCCCAAAGGAAAGTTAGTGGTTCATATTGCAATCATTTGAGTCTTTGGATTGAACTTTACTCACTCTCATTGAGCCTTTTCTTTTCCAAACTCCACCTCTAGTGAGTAAATTTATTTTGGAAGATTTAGTATTTGGTGTATTCTTTATTTGTTTTGAACACTTAGATTTTCAACCCTAAAAAGTTCTTGTTAAATCTATTACTTTTGGAGGTTAGATACTCTAAAGCTAGGTGTCACCTATAAACCACCGATTCGAGTGTGGTATGTCAAGAGAAGTTTATAAAGACAGGATCTCTTCTCCCATAAGGAAAAAGATACCATTGGTAAAAGATTAATGTATTTATATAATCTAAGGAAAGTGTTGGTAAACACTTCTCTTCAATGGAGGGATAGAATCTCCTCAAGGCTTCGAACTTCGAGAAATATATCTTCATGTAAAAATCGGTGATATTTCATGTAATCCCCTGCTTTATATCTTTATCATACTTAGCTTTTGTTGTCATATTTAGTTGTTATTTAAGCTTATTCTCTTCTCTTGTAGTGTTAGATCTAGCTTACTTTATTAATTGGGCTAGCTTTGTTCCAATAGAGCCTTTACTTCCATTTTCCATTGAAGTTTTTAAATCATTTATTCATTCTCATCTAGGTCTTAATTGATCATTTCAGACATCCCATGAAAATCACATAGTTTTATCATCATTCTCATGATGTTCACCATGCACATCTCATCATTTTGCTATTATAGGAGAACTTATGGTGGTGGTGTCAGGGCCCAACTAGGAGGCTATTTAGTGAACGTTCATGCATCCTGACCTATATGAATGCTCACGGTTTTTTGCATCACATGGCTAAAGTTTATGTAAACAGTTTATATATTCAATTTCGATTTGGACTTGGATTCAATTTCCGATTTTGAATCCAAATGTTTATATATTTATATCAAAATTTTTATATGTGTAAAGTTGACATGCGTAAAGTTTATATATGTAAAATTTATATGTACAAAGTTAGTTTGACTTGGATCCGGATCCGGATCTGGATTTAAATATTTTTATACAAGATATTTTTACACATATATTTGAAGTCTCTCTGTATAGAAATATTAATGTATAAAGTTTTTGGGTGTAAAACTTACAAAAAAAAAAGAACCACATGATAAAAAAAGGGAATATAGGGTGTTTGTGTGCTTAACCTTTGTGCTAACATTCGCGGGATAGACCTACCCACCCACTACAGATACGTTACAATTTATATTGAGCAGTTTAATAAATATCATTTTCAATTTGTTCCTACCCCTAAAGATATCTTGAATTATTATTACAGTTAGGTGGTGTTCTTTTCTCATTTTTTTTGATTTTGTGAATTATCTAACTCTGTGATTGCTATTTGAGTTCATAAACGGATGGAATTAACTATTACAAAGTTAAAATATCAAATAAGAGACTTTTATATAGACTTTTTTTCATAAAATATACCATCTAGGTGCTTAAAAAGCATACCGACAAAAATCTAAAATCCATAATTAGGAAAGAACAAGGCCTTAGCCCGATGTGAAAATTCATGTGTTTTAAACATAGCATCACATGGCCTCCAAATCCATATGTCTCGAGCTCATCTTAGTCTATTCACCTAAGTACTTCTAAGCCAATAATAAAAACTATCCTAGTCTTATGCCCAATATTCAAACAAATAACTTAACTATCAGCTATACAAAAGTAACAAACTTTTATCAACCGTAACTTTTTGGTACTATCGTTTTGCTGTCATACTTATTTCTCTAAGAAAACGAATAAACTTTAACCTTATTAGCAACACACTAGCAGTGTGGTGGAGCCAACTCTCGTGCTAGCAGGGCAAGACTTCAGCAATAACATGTTAATGCTTGATTGGCAAAAACATCTATAAAATATAAAATATCATCAGAGATCTAGAAACATTTTTTGATTGGACTCGATAATATTAGGGACTCCACCAATAAACATATCTCTTAGAGATGTTCATATATTTGATCTTTTAACATGTAATTTTGTTTGAGTAAGAACGAGTTCTTTTAGCATCTAAACCAATTTACGTACGAGGTAAGTCATTATGTTATAATTAATTACGTTTTAAAAAAAATTCTATAAAAGTTGTTTAAAAATAACAAATAAAGATTAAAACAATTAATATGTAATTGATTATATACTAATAACCTATCACGTTTTACGTGCTCAAACTAAACTATCACTCTGCAACTCGCCTAAGTCACCTTTTCAGCTTACTTTTGCCCCTCTTATTCGAAAAGCAACCTTTGAGGTGGTATGGCCGGCCGCTCGGCTAGTCCGGCTAGCGACCGCGCGGAACACACTCGGCAGAAGGGCAGTGCACTTGTCCTGAGTCCGTTGCGTCGCCGCTGCGTGGCGTTGCGATGTTGTCGCGCGTGTCGCTCAGACTTGGGTGTGTCTCTCGCCGTCTTGTCTCCCGCAACCGCAGCCCCGCGGGCCGCGTGAACAGAGAGAGAGAGGGCGAGGGAGGAGAGCGGCGAGAAGTCGATCTCAATCGAGGGGAAGGAACGCAGAAGCGTTCAAACCTCAAAACCCTAGTACTCCTAGCCCATCCCCACCCTCCGCTCCCCCCACGCCATGGCCCCGAAGCGCCCGGCCCCCGCGTCGGCGGGCTCGGCCTCCGAGGCGTCCGACGGCGAGGCGGCGGCGGCCCGCCGCCGCTCCCTCTCCCGCTCGCGCTCCCCCTCCCGCTCCCGATCCAAGACCCCTCCCCTCAACCACAACCCCAACGCCGCCGTGCTCTCCTCCATCCCGCCTTCCGCCGCCGTCGACTTCGCGGCCGCGTCCGACTCCGAGGCCGGCGCCGACGCCCGCCTCGCCTCCCCGAGGCGCAGCCGCGAGCGCTCCCCGCGCCTCCACTCCGACTCCGACAACTCCGCCGCCGCCGCGGAGGCTGCAGCTGAGGCCGTGGCCGCCGCGTCCGACGACGGCGACGACGAGGACAACGCCACGCCGCCCCCTCGGTCCCGACGCTCCTCCCGCGTGGAGGCCGCCAGCATCAAGCCCATCAGCTCCCGCCCAATGGACGGGTCCCGCCGCCCGTCCGCGGGCTCCTCCCAGTCCCAGAGGCGCTCCAAGCGCCCCCGCAGCTCCCCCATCCATCACTCCCCGGAGCAGCAGAAGCGGCAGCCGAGGGTTTGGAATCCCGAAGACGAGGTCACCATACTGCGTGCCCTCGTCACCTACCGCGCCAAGAACGGCGCGCTCCCCGCATCCTCTCAGGAAACAAGCAAGCTACACAACATGATTCGTGGGCAGCTTACTGTTAAGGCGTCTACTACCCAGCTTAGTGATAAGGTCCGGCGGCTCAAACACAAGTACAATTTGATCTTGACTCGTGTCACCAAGAATGGGCGGGATCCGGACTTACCAACAGCACATGACCGTGAAGTTTATGAACTTAGCAAGAATGTTTGGGGTTCAAAGACCGGTGGTGCTGGCGCTGGTAGTGCAGGTGGAGGTGGAGGTGGTCGTGTGTATGAGACTGCTGAGCTTGCAGGGAGCGATGAAGAGCAAGGGAGCAGAGATAGTGATGAGAACATGGAGAGTGGGTGGGATGATCGTGACCACAGGAACAGGAGGCTGAAGGCCATTGCTGTTGCAAATGGGAATGGGAATGCCATTGCGCTTGGGGCTAGGAGTGTCCATGGCAATGGCAGCAGGAAGGGTGATGTTGCTGAGAAGGGGAAGGACATGTACCCATACCTTTGGGAGGCTGTTGAGGAGCTGTCCAAGGAGCACCCTAGTGGAACTGCGTTCAGGAAGGCATTTGGTGTGCTTGATGATTCAAGGGCACGGGCAATGGAGGAGAAGCTGAACAGGTTTAGGCTTTCAGAGATAAGGCAGCAGCTGCGTCGGATGGACCTGATGAAGGAGACAATCAAGATGGTGCTTGATTCACTGGAAGGCACTGATTGAGTAGGCTGCAATTGACATACTTGGGGTTTTGGAGGGCATCATCTGGTGAGAATGCTGCTTATAAAGGTGATCAGCATTGCTGGTGCCTACAGTAGTCTTGTTCTGATGTTATGGATATAGTTCTTTGGTTATGTTAACTTTTGTGGACAAGGACATACTTGCCTCAATCAAAATTAGGTCTGTTGAAGCTTATTCGTATGTTGCTTAGGTGCTAGCTTATGAGTTATTTATTACATCTTTGCTATTAATGCTTACATTTTGCTGCTTTTAAATTACATCGTTAAGTGGGGAGGTTTTATTTAAACTAATGCATAATCTGTCTTGATGCTCGCTTAGTTCCTGCAACAAAAATAACTGAAATACAGTGGTTGCTGAAGTGATGTGCGACTCAGTGCATCTAGTAGTAGTTGATCAACCTTCATGATTGTTAATATCAGTTTTATATGCTTATGGCTTGTTAGCTTACTTCTTGGATTGATGATGCTTATTTCCAGATATGCAATCATCAGATGCTAGGGATACATTGAAATTTCATACCTAAAGGATAGTGTGTTGTTATATAGGATGATAGTGGTATATTTTGGTATATTATAAGCAGTTGGACCAATAACTCTGATTATAGTTGTGGAATGCTGCAATCTGGATAATGATATTCAAGATGCATGCAAGTGTTTGTGTCATGTGGGAAGTTAGCCCATAGAAGGTATGGGAGTCATGAACTTTACAGAAGAAATAGTGGGACTGAAAGAAATTCTGTAAAGATTTGCCCCTTTTGTTGCCTTTGCTAATGGCATGTACTGGAGCATTCCTTTTTATCTGGGTGAAGTTTTGTATTGATTGTGGGAAAATTGCCTGTGGCTCAAGCTACTCACACATGGCATATAACTTGTTCCTCTCCTGTTCATTATTTGGCCTTGGCTTGCCCCTCCTAGGAGGAAGATATAGTTGTATTGGTTCTATATGCTTTATACGAGGCATCAGGGCTAGTAGCTCATCATCCTTTGTCTTTGAACATGAAGTGATCATACAATAGTGGACTTCATGTTGGTGATCAAAAGCATGAGAAGTCAGCTGAACTACGCTATTCCATACTTGAATATGAAACAGCGTTGACTCTTAGTCTGTCAGAAAACAAAAGTATGCAAGTTTATCACTGAAGCTGTTGAGTGAACCTTGCCTAACAAATTCAATGTAGATATGCATGGCGATGTGTTCCTTATATGTTTGTGTTTTCAGTCTGTTGTAAATGCTCCCACTAGCTGGGTGTTGTTAGCGCATTATTTCTGCAGTTTAAATAATATAATCAGGCTGCATTTCATCTTGAAATTATCAAATGATGATTGATGTTAGCTTGTGTAGCCAGATCTGATTTTGCGGGTATCATCACAAATTCAGTGTCTTATGCAATCAAAAAGGATGTCATTTTGACCTCTTGCTCACTCCTGATCTTGAATCAGGCGCATTTCGTCTTATCAAATGCTGATTGATGTTAGCTTGTGTAGCCGGATTTTATTTTGTGGCTACTACCAGAAATCCAGAGTCTTGTGCAATCAGAAGGGATGTCTTTTTGACCTCTTCCTCCTAATTTTGGGGATCATGATACCCCGAGACGTTTGAGATCTGAAGGCTGCATATGAGGACGAGCATACCAAAATACTATATGGTCTTTCTTAAGCTATTTCCTGAAGATGCTGCGAGAATCGAGATGCATTGATCTTCCAAAATTGACCGTGCATGTGTGATAGGGAGAGTTCATCTGTTCAGGCCTTTTTACGGTTGGGGGGTGGGGGGCTTGCAACTCAATGAACTCATGCAGGTTGCGTTCTATGTGGTGCCAGCCATCTATTAGCAGGCTCTGCAAAACTTCGTTCTCAGCCTGGCCCAAAAAACTTTAAGATCGGGCTCATCCTGCCCAATCTCGCGAATAACAGACACTAATTTAGAGTTTGGTTCCGTGATCTTACGGATGGAAAACGTCAACCACATCTTTTTTCTCTTAGTCCTTTTAGTTTGTCTCGTATGCTGTTTGGGGATGCTGTGGTGTACCTTGTTTTTTTTAGCCTCCTCGTATTCCGCCGTATATTCCTCGTTTTTTTCCTCCTCGTATTCCCCGTGTATCCTCTCATATTATCATCGGGACTATTGTGCTTGCATAACCGAAACCTGCTTTGTGTAAGATCGTTTAAAGTAATATATTTAGATCGGCATTTCGTCCCCTACTTCTTTAAAAAAAATGATATGGTAGCACTGTGCCAATTGATGCGAATACACAAGCAATGATTGCTAGTCCAGCAAGTGCTGCATACTGACATGGACATCAACTGCACAGTCAGAAGGTGTATTTTCCAAGCAAGAGATCCATTAAATTGCTCATCATCTCTCTCGAGTTGGCACCTCACAGTAACTTTCAAAGTTACCCTCTACGACTGCAATTTAGAGGTAGCAACTGCAGAAGAACAGAACAAATCTTTCCTTGACGTGATATTATCTTGTACTAATACGGAGTAAGACGTTGTGGAACGCTTAATGGAGCAGCATGTAAAACATTTCGACAAGTGAAGTTTGGTCGAGAACGTGTCTAGTCATTCGTGCATCTTTGCACGCTATCCGGAATTCCGGATGGATTGGCCCGAATTTCCATAGGTCGATTGGATCTCGCGTAAGCTCCTCTGTAGATTCGATCCAGTGACATGCAAGGACGTACGCGGCTAGTCGATCGATCAGCATCTTGCTGCCCTTTCGAGCCACCTTTCCGGTGAGGTCAACAAACTGAGCACACTGTAAATAATCGCCTGTCTAATCAGCTTGTTTAATCACCGGATCCAACTGTGCTACGCAAGTGCCTATATTTATGATTCTATTCGATCGCAAAAAGAAAAATCACTGGCGTCATGGACCGTACAATGAGAAGGTCCAAGTTAGCACCATGTGTCAGCATGAGATCCTGGATGGAATCTAATTGGAGTCTATTGGCATTGCACAAGCAGACCCGGTGCTTGGAGAGTTGAAAACTTGAGCCCCAATGGTTTTGGAAATGATCCAACCACCAAAAGTCTTCAGCTTTCCAACGGTAGATAAGTGCCTTATTAGATTTCTGTGAGATGTATGTGGATAATCGCTCAACATTTTGGCCTTTCAAGGCTTGTTTTCGACGAGATTTAAAAACTGCTCTCCGCGCAATTATAGCGATTTGTTTTTCCTCACACAATTGCTGACAAGATTTGTCAATATTTTTTTTCTTCCATACCATGACGAATCGATTGGTATTTATGTAGGCTTGCACGGGAGAGATGGACAAATAGTAAATTGTTCCAGCGATGCAAGAATTTGGTAGTTAGGTGCGATCTAATGCAAGAATTTAAAAAATGAGCACAACTTGGCAATCACGAACATTTTGGTCAAACGCAGTGTTACCTACGATTCAATGTGTTTTGTTGTTTGTATTCTAAACATAACCGCTAGATTGTTGGCTTCTGGATTCAATTTCTGTATTTTACGGTGTTCATCACTGGAGACAAAACGAGATATGCTGATTAGAATAGTTAAATTGCTTGGAAATTATGTTAGTTTGCATGCACTCAGCTTTGAAAATCATTTTCAAAACGGTGATTTGTTTTTAGTATCATAACACAGTAAAGTTAATTGACTTAGATTATCAACGACTCACATATGAATCCTTAGTATATAAATTGCATTATCGAGACCACAACGTTCTATATACAGTTATGTAGCACACTACATATTCTTTCGTTGCGCAAGCTAGTCTGGCTGCAACGATGAACATTACCAAGCAAAAGCAATATCTGTATACCATTGTCGAGATGACCTGATTGGCTGTGTACATGGCTATAGAGTTTTGTGTAGCATATTGATCTTTTAACTAAAATGCACACACTAGATAAGTTGTTGCACCTATATGCCCATTTTTCAAGTTTTGTATTAGATCACACCCACTCGCCAAGTTCTTTTACTGTAGGTGCAATTTACTCAATAGTTTTTATCAATTGGTTTTCTGAACTTCTGGTCTTTGACAAGCTCTCCTGGTCCTCTAACCACCTGACAATGTATGAAATATATGAGAAATATATACATCAACATTTCTGAAAAAAAATAGAGAAAATTTCATAATTTCTGAACTTAGATTTCGTTCTCTGGAAATTAAAGTATCAGAGATGTTCTCCATTTCAACTTGCTATGTACAACAGCTTATAGAACAAGAGCATGAGAAGAAAGATACTGCACTTTCAGAGTTTCGGAAGGCAAAACTACTCTGAATCACCAAAGAACCAACAAATCAGATCTGTCAGCATTGCCTACAGTTTCAGAGAGTTTAACAGTTCGATAAGAAACTACTACCTGGGGCGAATGAAATTATTATTTCGATCCATCACATGTCATTCTGTCACAGTATAGAAGTTCTCTACATTTTTTTTCAGCAATTTGGCAACGGCGAAAGCTTGCATTTGCATTGGCTCTAAAGGATGGACGCGGCTGATCGTGCAGCCGACCTCTTGCCCTTTTTGGCCTCCATTTAGGTTATCTGACAGATCAGCTCATCATTTGCTATACCCAGTTGCTTCCGTTTAAGTTATTATAACTAAGTTCTTAATGCACAAGCAAGTTTATTCCAAACATGATTGCATGCAATACTGTTAGCTATCAGAGTATCTTCTAAATAACAAATCGCAAAGTATTATCTCAAAGCAGATCAATTAATCAGCAGCGAGCTCTAGGACAAATATGATGGTGATCGCTGAAACTTCATTATTAGTTCTCCCCCAATCATGTATCAGTCTGAAGCTTGATAAAAAAACATTATCCTTATTTTTTTCTACACCTAATGCCAATCTTTCTTCCATTTGTTATTTAAAAGGGTTTTATAATAGCCCTGTTTCAGTCAATACATATCTAAGCTGAAAAACGATATCATTCCTACTGTGGAAGACCCTACTTAAACATTAGGTGCGCATCAGCAAAAAATTCAGGCGAGAAAACAATGCAAGGCACGGAACCGTACAAGAAGTCAGATCCGGGACTATTTCAAAACAAGAGAAGAAATCAAGTTACTCCATATTTCGTCACTGATGTTCATATTGTGCACAAATTATCCATGTCAAACAAATGGCTTGAGTTTATTTCAGTCAGACAGAGAGGGCGTCTCTTCAGTTCAAGAAAGTAGTTTTCTGTAGCATGTCGTTATAGTTCATAAGTACAGATAATTTCTCTATTGTAAAGTTACTGTCAAACGTTATGATATACTAGGAGGAATGCATAGTAAATTAATTTCCAAATTAAAAGGGAACATTACGTAAGAGCAGATAGCTACAGAATATTGAGCTCACAAAAGTCAAAATTTGTTTAGTCTAAGTATACCAGACAAGCAATTTAAATCATGTGTAACCATTGGCAGATCTCTTCAGAAGTTGAAATATACTACCCATTGACTCCGAAGCTAATTCATCACGACAAACAATTTCACAATACAGAAAAATATCTGCTGATCTGACTTTGGGTTCTGACATTTACTCCCAGGGGCCAAAAACAATATTACTGTTCGTCCATAGTATTTTACAACTTCTCAGTTTTAAGAGCCAGAATCTAGCATAAAACCATGGGGGTAACTCAGTAATCCAGTGCAAATTTTATGTGCTACATTCGTGAGAACACTCTCCCCTGATCTGAATAATTTGTAAGGAAAGCAATCCGCTACTAATGATAGTTCAGCCAGGAAACAAAACTACTTTTGGACCCTACCTAGCTCCCAACATAAAATAAATAAACTTTTTTTAAAAAAAAGAGGAAAAATTAACAGGCATGCTCAAAACTCGGGGTGATGCTCATTCTTTTTCACTGCGGCTATCTGCTATCTGAAATACTCTGTTCAAACAATGGGGTTATATAAAATATATCAGATTTTTGTCTTCCATTCGCTCTTTTGGTCCTACCATAGGAGGAGGGTATCATCAAGAGTTTATTTTATATTCTTTTTTTTAAGAAGAGATCGATTGTTAGAATCTTACAGTTTTTGTTCTCCATTTTTTTTGGAAGGAATCATCTACAGTGACAAAGGGGACAAGCAAGACACGACCTGAATCTTTAGGTCATACCAAGAGCACTCGGGCCAAGAAGGCGAAACAACAATTTGCCTGACACCTACGTCGTCCATACAGGCCACCTGGTCCACACAAGGAGGACCAAACTAGTGTATGCTACATACACGTGGTTATGCGAAGCCGGAGACAGATCGCCTAGTGTACGCCGTTCACAGGTGAGAGCGAGACACCGGCCACCATCCTATTATTGCCCTGCAACACGGCGTACACTAAAATCGAAGAAAAAGATAGCAGCACTGCAACAACTAGGCAGCTATCTGTTAGAGAAGGAAGAATTTAGTGGATGGTCAGTCGCCACGATGCACCACAACGTGCAGAAAAATTGTTATTGTTATGTTGCCGGTAGAGAGGATAAGTTCATGGCACAACAAAATGGCTCAAATACAGACTATGTTCTGTGGCTTTGATTAAACTATTTTTATCTGACTATTTGACTAATCCATGTCTGAATCTCTGGTGATGTTCCATGCAGTTCATAGTGGTTCGACGATGCGTTTAGCCGTTTAATCATGTATATTTTCAGCTGATTTCTTCTTAGAAGAAAAGTACACATTGCCTACATTGTTCTTCCAATCTCCCTAGTATCTAGCGAGCTAGATAATTCCTTCGTTTCGCGCCGCAGTATCGCACTACGTACCAACCGCGCATGAGCGCAACGCAGGCAGCTCCACGGATTTTCACCCGGCGTTTTTTTTCCATGGGCGGCTCGCGCGCAGAACAGCCGGTAGAGCGTGCGGTTGACACTGTTACAGCTTTTGCCGGCATCCGGGGGAGGTCGGCGCCCGCCCGCCGCTCTGCGCTCAGCTGCATGCGGCCTTTGGCCCTCGCCAGGAGGCAGGGCCGCGCCGCGGACGGACGGACGCGCGGGAGAGGCCGCGGCGCAATGCATCCACGACCTGCTAGATAGCTTGGCCGTGTCGCGCCCCCATGCGCCACTGCATGCACCAACCCACCCCGCAGCTCCCCCCTTGCTTTGCAGCGAATCGCGTGTAATTAAATGGTTAGACTATTTTTAGACGTGACCTAAAAAATCACCATATTCATCACGTTTGATTCCTTTCCCTTTCTTAATTTTCTTTTCTTTGATCATTGTTTCTACAAGTCTATTGTTAAAATATGTAAGGTTTACCTATATATATAACATTTAGTTAATCAATCTATAACATAAATTATCTCTTGCTTTTATAATATCAGAGCACGCTTCACTCCTATAACCCTTGTTTTCGCACATCTAACAATCACCATCAGCCTCATATCGTGTGCGCGTCCCTATCACCACCGCCCCTCTCTTCTTCTCGCCATGGCCTTCGGCCATCTCATGCCACCACCCTAGAAAACACTGCCATCGAGACGACGTGCACCGATCTCATCAAGGCGAACGACGATGCCATCAAACGCCTCGAGGATATCCGAGTTGTTTGGGCGTAGCTTGATGCTGACTTGAAAGACGTGCAAGCCACAGTTGTCTAGCATATGTGGCAGCCCAGGCGCATGCCGCCACCACTGCAATCCACGCCTAGGCGATGGGTGTCTCCAACATTAAGGATGTGATCCTCATCATCCTCGATCTCACCTCGACGAACTATACCAAATAAAAGTCCCTATTCTTTAACACTCTTGCTAAATATAAGCTAATCAATTACATCTTGGTTAAGATTAATGACACCACCGCCGCTGATCCATATTGGGTGTGAATGGATTGCATGGTGAAATCCTGGATTTTTAGCACTATCACGTCGGACCTGATGGAGTTTGTTCATACCAGCATGCCGTCTACCCACGAGATACAGTAGAAAATTGAGGAACAATTCATCGGTATGAGGAGACGCACGTCCTCATGCTCGATAGCCAGTTCTGTACTTTTGTATAGGGCACTGTCACCATCACCGAGTATTGCCACAAACTTAAAAGTATGGCGGATGGAGAATCGCACCCTCATTCTCTCTGTTCTTCGCAGTTTAAACGAGCGCTTCAAGTACATGGCGGCCCTCATCAAACGCCAATGCCCATTCCTATCCTTTGTCACCGTGCGCTCCGATCTTGAGCTAGAAGAGATCAACATGTTGTCCAAGACACCCTCACAAGCCCTTGTCACTGCTGCCCCTCCACGGATGACAACACCCCTTTCGGTTGTTGCTACCTGGCCTTCCACGGCGTCTCCCTCTGGTGGTGCGACCACTCGTGGCAAGGGCCACGGCCGCGAAGGGCCGGTGTTACCTACCACTTTTAATCCGATGACTAGGATGTTCTAGGTATGGCCTAGCTACAATTCAAGTGTTCTCGGCGCTTGTCCACGTACCCTTGGTGTCAGTGCTCCTACCTCGCTGTTTTCGCCCCCCAATGCTGACGCTCCTACTCATGCGCTGATTACGTAGGGCACATACGACGTGATACCCGCCTTCGGTCTTCTAGGTGTGCCCCTTGGCTATGGCAGGCCAAGCGCGTCGACCCTCGGTTTTGGTGCTTGACGCCTGATCCATACTAGGATCAGCAAGCACTTGTTAATTCCTTCGGCACTATGACGCTTACTTCCCCGGCGTCTAGTGAGTGGTACATGGACTCCGAGGCTGATGCCCACATGATATCTTCGTCTGGTACTCTTTCCTCCTCTTCTCCCCTTAATCGAATTGTCCTCCTAAATTATTATTGGTAACGAGTGACTATTATCCATTATCTCCACTAGCCATACTAGTTTTTCTACCGAGTGCTCTTTATATCTTCATAATGTTTTTAGTTATCTAACATTATTAAAAATCTCATATCCATTCGATAATTTACCGATGACAATTTTTTTTCTATCGAGTTTGATCTCTTTCACCTCTCTGTCAAGGATTTGGCAACCATCAACAAAATTGTCCGCTGTAACAGTTCGGGGCGGCTCTACTCTTTCCATGTCTCGTAATCTCATGCACTCCTAGCTACCACCACTCTAAGCACCTTCTGGCATCGGTGTCTTGGTCATTTAGGTGTCAAAACTTTATCTCATTTAGTTCCATGCAATAAACGTGAGCTAAAACTCTTGTGTCATGCATGTCAGCTTGGTCGTCATATATGACAATATTTTGCTACATCTAATTCTTGTGTCGTGAGAACTTTAATTTAATACACTATGATTTATACACATCACCTGTGCCTAGTATTTTTGCTATAAATATTATCTCATCATTCTTAATGACTGCTCATATTTTACATGGACATTTCCCCTTTGGCAAAAATTGGACACCTTTCAGACCGTCTCACATTTTTTACCTATGTTGCTACACAGTTTGGCACCACTGTGCGACAACATACGAGAGTTCAACAACTTGAACTCGTGTCATTTTTCTCACTAAGAGAGTTACCTTGCACGTATCATGTCCTCACACCTCACCCTAAAACAGTAGAGCTAAGCACATTATCCGTACTACTAATAATATCATGAGCTCTCTCATATTTTAGGCTAGCATTCCTTCACCATATTGGGTTGAGGCGCTTAGCACAACTACTTTTCTTCTAAATTTGCACCTAACTAAAACACTGAATTTTTCCACCCCTTTTTCGCTTTATTCGGTGTCCCACCCACCTATAATCATCTCCGTATTTTCAAGTGCAAATGCTATACAAATCTTTCTGCCATAGCCTCCAATGAACTGTCATCTCATTGTTCCCTTTATGTTTTTCTTGGCAATCTGCCTATACATAAAGGATATCGATGCTTTTATCTAGCCACAAACCGCATCATCATCTCTCGTCACGTTATGTTTGATGAGTCCTCCTTTCCTTTCACCGAAATCGGCTCGACACCACCTTCATCCCACTTTGTGTTTTTTGATTCTAATGAAACTAACGACCTTTTTCAGTTGGTCACCTTTTTTAGGTACACCCGTAGGTCCTCTCTATGTTAGCTCCACTGCCCCTGCCGCCCCGTAGGTTGCTATCAGCGAGGCTGGTATGGCCACCAGTGACGTCACGTCTGATACTGTCCTCGGTTTGCATTGGGTTGTTGCTAGAATCGGACAGCCGTCCCCCGCTATGCCTCCGATGGCCTCGCTGGCTTTAAGCCTGGTGTGGCTCCCTCGTCCTCTATCGTTGGGCTGACATCTCGCACAGTTGTCTAACTACAAACTGTGACTGATATGACTCATTTTCATGGCTTGGCTAGTGCTTTCTAATACTTCACGTTTACCCGTCCAGACATTACATATCCATCCAGCAGGTATGTGTGTTCATGCACAATCCACGTAAGCCATATTTGACCTTATCAAGCACATTTTGCGATATGTTAAAGTCACTATAAATTATGGGCTTTGGATTCATTGCTCTCCTCCGGCTAATTTTGTGGCTTACTCTGATATTGACTGGACCGGTTGTCCTGAGACTCAACTCTCCACTTTAGGCTATGGAGTTTTTTTTGGTAATAATCTCATCTCTTGGTACTCTAAACGTCATACCATAGTTTCTCAATGCTGAGGCTAAGTATCAGGCTGTCACTAACGTTGTTACTGAGACTACATAGTTGAGCCAGATACTAGGGGAGTTTCATCATCCTGTTTGGTATACTACAGTTGTCTATTATGATAATATTAGTGTAGTCAACCTCTTCCAATCTTATGTAACATCAGCACACAAAACATATTAAGATTGATCTGCACTTCGTCCGTGATAAGGTCGTCACTGGAGTTGTTCGTGTTCTTCACATGCTGACATCATCTCGGTATGCCGACATCTTCACCAAAGAGCTGCATTCATTTGTCTTCATTGGGTTTTGCTCCGGTCTAAATATCCGTCTCTATGGTTAGTTATGATGTTTAGACTGTAGAGGGTATTAGACTATACTATGTTTAGACGTGACCTGTAATGTCAATATGTTAATCACGCTTGACCTCTTTTCTAATGGATCTTTTTACTAATCTTTTTGGTCATTATTTTTATAATTTGGTTGTTAAAAAATGAATGAGATTGGCATATATATATATATATAACTTTCGTAAATTAAATTACCTCTAGCTTTCAGGAATTGTCACCGGCTTTGATCGATAGGCCGGGGTGGTGGATTATTATTGCTAGTAGTTTTTAGCTTTGGTACATGTGATGATCATGTAAACTTGTAAACCACTCGAACAATCGATCATGTGCCCGTCGTCGTCACACTGCCCATGGACCTGCTCATACTAGTACTAATTATTCAGTTGCCGTGGTGTTCCAAGGACGCCTTTTAGGGCTTGATACCTCTACTGCTAATAGTATATTGTTTGTCGTTTGGATTTAAGCTGCTGGCTTCCGGGATCGATCCGACTTTCTCGGGAGCTTTTCTAAGTGGCTGAGTTTACTGGACTTGGGGAAGTTGATTGGCTACTAAGCCTGTGTTCGAATATACGGGTTGGAAACTTCCGTAACAAAAATTATTTAAATAAAAATCTATTTATAAAATATGAATATTTTTTATTTCTTAAAGAGTATGTAAATGCATGGATATCAAATTCTCTCTAAAACTACCTAGAATCACTTTCAAACATTCTCTAAAATTCTCTGAGTTGAAATATTAAATTTAAATTTAAATTCAAACATTTAAAAAATTCTAAAATATTCCAAAAAATTTAGAGGATTTTCCTCATTTTGCCTACTCTTACCCACGCGACCTCCTTTCTCTCTCATCATGTTTTCTCCTCTACACGCTATTAGCTTGCTTGCAGCCGCTGCGTGCGACAACGACTTAGTGCACTAGCCGACAGGTTAGACCAACAGCTGCTCACACCACGAATAGCTACTTAGCACATCTAGGCATGGCCGTCAACTACCTTCAACGCCGCTCCTATGCTCGCCACACGTAAGGTCAAATGGGCCATGAAATACGCCGGCTATCGCCTCGCAAGACCATGCCTCCATGTCGCACTAGTAGCACCTACCTCACGCCACCCTCATCTGCTCACGCAGGTCCGATAGGCGTGGTTGTCACCCCAAAATGCGGTCGACATGCTCGTCGAGTCACGCATCCCGCCAACCCTACCATACTATCACCTCGTTGTCTCCCACCAACTCACAGCGTTGTTCTTTGTATCATGTCACTAGCAACTGCATCCACCTCTCTTTCTCTTCTCCGACCATCATCATCATAGTGTCGTGCCATGCGATGCCGCCTCACACCGCGCTATGCTGCCCCACGCCACGCCGCAACGGCATCCGTTCTATTCGGGCCCCGACAAACTCATGAGCTATCTTCGTTATGTCCTGTCTTTGCTGCCTTGTCACTCACGTCTGCTTCTTCCGCTCCTACCAGAACGATCATCGCGGTGCCACCCTCGCGCCGTGAGACCTATACCACCTCGGCCTAGAGAGCTGAAACTGTGTGCCACCACCTCTCGTGAGCATCGCTTAGCGCTAGCCCTCGCCTATAAATAGATTAAGGATCCTGTCACTCCACTGCACTCCCTCATCTTACTCCAACCTCGCCTCTTCTCTTTTCTTCTTCCTCCGCTAGGTGCCATTGTTGTCACCCATTCCTCTCGTTCTCCAAGGTAGATCTTCCCAATTCCCTTTACCACCCTCTTTGGTCTTCACACTGCCTCAAATCGGGCCAATCTAGACAATCTGCCACCTATTTGGTCACTCGCGGTGACCAAATGACGTGCCTTTCCACAGAGCTTCACTTGCACACATCACCAACCACTTTCTAGCCTCCCTGAACACATTCAATTTGTTCACTCACTTTGCCTTCCTCCTATCGTTAGCATCATGATGGCCTATCATGCTAGTTCGTTGGTGTTTGTTGGAACACCACTGGCCGCCGGTAGCCGTCAACTTTGCATGGTGATATGGTAGCCACAGCCATTGCTCATGCCTCACGCCTAGTGATGTGGAAGCCGTGGCCACTACTCGTGCCTCGTGCAAGCAAGGCCACTTAGTTGAGCCAAGTTATACATCATGAAGTCCATAGCCCTTTGGCCTTTTTTTCTCGTTGAGCCCAAACCCTCTCGGTCATATTAAAGAGTCCAACAACACCCATCCAAGTCCATTAGAGAAATAGATGTCTAATTTACCTCCCTCTCTCCACGTGTCAGTATTCAAATCTTTTTTTTCTAGAAAATATTTATTTTTTTATAATCTAGAAAATGATTTAATCTTCCAAAATTCACATATTTTTAACCAAAACTACGTTTAAACCTGTTCAACTCTCAATTTTTTTCTAAAATAAGATCATCTAATGTTATTATTAGTTATATATATTAGGTTCTGATTTTAACTTTTTCACATGTTATTATTTTGTACCACGTAGTAGCCAACACCGAGTCACCAGTTGAGTAATTTGTCGAAGAAGACCAAGACCAAGTCAAGTAATCCATTAATCATGTTGATCTGATATTTTTTAAATTAAAAATTATTTTGTTGTGAACCATGCATACTTAGGTACATGATAATAGCTGCAAATCACTAGTCGATCCGATAGTTCTTAAACCCATTTGTTGCACATACCCTCCTCATTCGTTAATGACCCTACATCCTTGTCGCCCTATTGTTATCATGGTACTCATGCTCATCAAAGCGCTAGTATTGATGACACCTATCTATTAAAACTTGTTGATGGGATAAAAATAGGTTTTAAAAAGGGTTTGAAATACTAAGAGCTTTGCAAAACTAAAATGGTTTTATAAAAACAGTCATAGGTAGTCACCTCCTGTGTACCCTAACTTTCACATGGTATATAAGGACTGATCTCTTAAGAAGTTTTACTAATTAAGTTAAAGCACGACCACATGAGTGAAATAAGATGTCCCTGTCAAAATAATTAGTGGACCTTAGATGTGTATGGGAGCCAATGGACGTGGAGTCGTCGATATAACATCTAGGATGCGTTTGCGGAGCCTTAAGTATGGTAAGTATGGGACTTACTCAGTACTTGGTTTGAGACCCGTTCAGTTGACAAACGATTATCCTAGAAATGCTTTGAAAAGGTTTTGTTGAGAACATACCGTCACCATGCGTATTTGATCAATATGTATTGGGTGGGTGTTTGGAATAATCTCATGTGTGAGTAAAAGTTGTACCATTTGCAAAGGTTATAATCTCTTTGAACAACCATACCCATGGTTATGGATGGATGAATAATGATTCCTCTAGTGTAGTCTTGTATTTAAAAAAGTTTTGTGAAAAAAAAATTATTATGATATAGGAATCGTTAACAGAACCAACCTACGTGGCTAGTGTAAGACCTTAGTGGTCTGGAACAAGATTGTATAACCCAGAGTATCGCATGTTCTTGGATAAGATGGAGTTGAGTTGTGATTGAGAAATGAAAAGAAATTAAAAGCATAGAAATGAAGGTACTGTTTAAGACCGTGTGCTCTAAATCATAATCGAAATAAATCGTTATAAAGCAATTTATGAAATGAGTTGAGAGATGAGTTCTTTTTGATACATATGGTGAGTTGTTGTTAAGCAACTAACGGAATGGATTGAAGTGTGAGTCTATATCCAATAACTTAAAATAACACACTTAAAATTTATAAAGATAATTTAAAAACACTGTGGATTGTCAAACAAAATCAAATCCCTTATTAATCTCTTGCAAGCTATTTTAATTCCCGCAACTTGCTAAATACCTCATATACTTAACATTGCTATTATTATCCTCTATCTAGCAAATTAGTACAACAAAAACCTTTCTTCAGAGCAAGCGGCGTACAAAGAATTTTAGTTTTTCAATCGTGGTTGTGGTTTTAGATCTAGTTTTGCTTCTACTATCATCTTTTGCTTAGTATAACATTATAAGTCTAAGGTTTGTTCATGACTACAATCTATGTATCTATGTATTAGACTTTAATAATAAATAAAATAAGGTTTGGTGATAATCTATTTACATACTATTGATATTAGCTGCATTCATAGGATACTAATGCAGTTAAAAGTGTTTTACTTTTGTTGAATTATTAGTTAATAGGAGAGGGGCGCTATAACTTCTCTCATCCACAACAAAATAATTTATTAACGTGTATGATTAATTAAGTATTAGTTTAAAAATTAAAAAATAAATTAATATGATTTTTAAAATAACTTGCCTGTAAAGACAGTAAGTTGGAGACTAGATGTGCCGTGATTTGTATGATATTCAGACATGTGCAGATAAGATTCAGTAATGCTAATCTGTCTCACAGGCATGTAGAATACATATCGAAATTAGAGTAACTTTAGCTTTGATGCATTGGTTTGCACTCATCCCGATGAGAATTATGAGATGTTTTTTTATTTAGTATATCTTATCTAAAATACTGAGACCCCATCTCAATAATGAAATAAATTAAAGATGATTAGCTAGAACCTCGGTTTTCATGAAGCAGAGGCAAAGCAGCAATTCTGGGAAGGAAGAACAACAATGCTTGCCGTTTGTGAGCAGATATATCGATCAGCCGAGTGTACTCGTCTAAAAAATATCGAGCAGCTGAGTGGCTAGAGAGCATGTTCAAACGGACGGCGACACCAAGACAGGAACTGTTAGTGTATCGTACTTTAATTTGCAAGTGTACGTGAGTACTTACGATGCACACACGTCCTTTGACCTTATGTACAGACATTGCACTAGCACGAGCCACGAAAAAGCTGGAGACTTGGAGTTGATTAACACTCAATGAATCCAGCAAAGTAAACGATTGCTTGTGTCCTAAAATTGCTGATATCCATTCGACCGATCTGTGTAGATCTGAATGTCAGACATAATGCAGGGATATATAGCAGTATTCTGAACTTTCTCACCTTGCTTGATAGTTAATTGAGCGCTCTAACCAATGCGGCATTCAATCATGCATGAACGCGAGGTTCTAATCGGCTTGCGCAGCCAGCCACCAGTGCAGCACTACTTTCATATATATATATATATATATCGGACGCAAGCTAGCTGCTGGTAACGGAAAAATCTTGCACAGATCTATCGAATATCTGCGAAAGAGATCCAAGAAAACGCAACGGCCGGCGGCATTGTCGTACGTCGCTAGCCCTGTATAGATTTGGCGGTCCATCCATGGCTCTTGCCGGTCGGTGCCTTCAATCCGTATATATTTATCGCAATGGCTTTCGCCAGATGAATTAAGCTACGTGTACTCAGGTCCTGCATGGGCTATGCTGAGATGGGCGTTGCCAAGAAGATACAAAGCTGCCTCTTCACTTGCCAGCATCCTAGCTTTTTAGCTACCCAGCTGATGAGCTAGCTAGCCCTCTGAAGAACGCGCGGCCTTTCCGGCATCTGAGGAGGCGCGACGGCGACAGCGCCGTGGCAGCAAGCTAGCTAGCGAGCGCAGTGTAGCGCCGGGCGATCGATTGCACGGGAGAGAGCGACCAGCGCCGCGGCCGGGGGCAAGACAGGGATGGCTTTCCGGTGACGGCGACGTGGTTGGAGCGATGCTCTCCGTCGAGGATTTGGGTCGATCGAGACATGTATCTAAGTAGGATTTGAGGGGTACTCTGACCCGACTGGTATCGTCTACCGTATGGCCGGTGCCATACCAGACACTGACGTGTGGCCCCTGTGCTATGGACCCACATGTTACTGCCTAGTACGGTACATGTCGTATGGCAGAGTATACGTACGTGCACACTCCGACGGTCCACCTTCCTGAGAGGTGGGTTAAGGTAAGTACTTCGTCGTACAATTGATGTTCTTATAAAGTTTATGTATCAAGACTTAGGATAATTTAAACCACATCGATTAAGGCGTCATACATAATATGTACACGTTTCCCACGATGCATATACATCAATCGAGTACCGTATATTAAATGAGAGTTTTAAGATGGGTTGGACTACAAATTTATTAACTTTAAATTTTATTAAATTTTATATTTGGTTATTTAACTGAGAGTATAAGGTAGATACAATTCCATATTTATTAATTCTAAATTTAATCAAATTTTAAAGTAAATTTAAGAAATAGTCCAATTGAGAGTTTAAGATGATAGAACACCATATTTATTAATTTTAAGTTTTATTAAATTTCGAAGTAAACTAAGTAAGTCTAAAGTATCTACAATTTCACATTTTATTTAACATATTTTTTTATATAATCTACAGTCATAATAATTCATTCTAATTAATCAACGCTGAGATATTTTTATTAATATGAGAGATTTAATACAAATTTTTAATGGCTATGATAATCGGATCTACTTAATCAATGATCAGATTTTTCTAGTTAATATAAAAACTCCTAGAAGTGTCTAATTAATTTAGAGATTTAGATAGATATGGATTTTTTTAATCATAATTACATATGGATTTTATCCTCAAGAGTAGAGCAGACGGGATCCAATGCCACAAGCTTCAACCCGAGAAGTTTCACCCCCTTTTCACCGACGCCTGGTCCATCGTCCATCGATCACCGTATATACCCGTCATTCCCGCTGCTGCGATAGATTTGGAGTAGGATTTGGAGAACGGACATTTGTCTGACCGGTTTATCTTTTGGGGAGAGGTGGGAGAGGTGTTGAGGCAAGTAAAGCTATTGTCTATGTTTTTTTTAAAAAAAAAGGGAGCAAATCCATCTATTTCCATGTAAATCAGATAAGGAGTAAATCTATGAGAATTTGAGAAAACTCATAATTCATTAATCAGAAATAGTTACCGCTAATTACATAAATTGTATTATCATGATTGTATATCAAATTAAGAATTCGTGTTAAATAGAACATGCTGTTGGAAGTCTAGAAGATTCTTTAATTTTACTTAATTATAGTTAACAAGTTTAGATTGAAACAAGAGTCCATAAAAATTAAAACTTATGAATAAATCTATTTATGTGAGTTCTAATTGTAACTATTCAGATTAAAAGAATAGTCCATACTAAAGAGAACATAGTATTCATTATTTTCAAATTTTGAATTATAAAAAAATAATTGAGACTCCAAAATATTACAACTCGGTTTGTTGGTTTCAAATTTTAGAATTATCAAATCATAAAAAAAAACTACTACTCCAAACCAAATTCAACTTGGAGCTTATTGACTCTCAGGTGTCAAATTAAGACTTCAACAGGAGATTAAATAGATTTTTAAATTATTAAAGTATGGAAAAAGCTATAATCAAGACTCAAAATGAGTATAAGTGAGACTCCATAGTGAGTATGAGTCAGTATTTATCAATTTTCATATTTCCAGACTAAATTAATGAAAAGATTAAATTGAGACTCCAACATGAGCACAAATTGGTACTTACAATTCTTAATTTTAAGTTTCAAAATGTTATCGATTTTAAAATTATTAGATTAAAAAATAGAAAGTAATATAAGAAATTTTAGGATAGATTTTGTATATAATTGTGTAATTACTAAACGCAGAGAAAACCCTTCTTCCCCCTCTCATAACTCCTTCTTCCAAACTCTAACCATAAACTCTAATCTATAAGTCATTTGCTGAAGTTTAGGATATTACCATCACCGAAAAAAGAGAAAAAAACGTATCAGCACAAATCAGGAAGTGCATTCAACGGCCTAAAATTTGTAAGATGTGGGAATGAAATTTGTGTGGATGTTAGCAATTCACTTTTACTATTGATGAGTTCCATAGGGGCTCACGGAACGTCAGAACTCAACGAGCGCTTGGTCGAGAGCATATGGATCTTCTCGAGTAGGGCAGATGGGCTCCCAACACCACACGGCTTCAACAACCCGAGAAGTTTCACCTTTTTTTCACTCACGCCTTGGTCCATCGATCTCCGCCGTATATCGCCGTAGACTTTTCACCGTATAGGGCCCCCTCCTCCCGTACGTCCCTACGTCAGTGGTGCTGACTGATCGACGAAGAGCATCCATCCCGTGCCACCGCCGCCTCGCCTTCACGCGCGAAGACGGGGAGAGTCGAGAGGTCTCCCGGCGCACGTGCGTTAGATCGCAACGTCTTTGTACAGCACGGACGAACAGTAAATAGTGTTTAACCGATGCGTGCAATTTTTAAATTAAAAGTAGATATTTTTAGTCTCGGTTTAATTAATCGATATTAAAAATACTACCGATTAGTTGTACGGCGTCCCTTAGGCGCGCGGCAAGGCCAACCCTGCGTGCGGAGGCCGGCCCCCACCGGCAGCGAGCTGAGGCACCCCGCGCGCCACTTCGCACCGTGGAGACCAGCCCTTCGCCCCTCGCGACTAGCCCACCGGAAAGGGGGCAGTGCGCCGCTGCGCGTCGCGTGCCTCCCCACCCGCCGTTGGATCCCGTATAAATCCACACCGGGTTTAGTAGCGATGGTTACAGTGTACTGGTGGCGGTCCATGGGTTGGTGGGCCAAAGAATTGGTCGCGGTCAGTTGGAGGGCCAGCACAGCAGTGTGCGCCCGGGTTTCTTCTGACTTTGTGGGTGCTTTCGCCGTGACTTGGCCGCTCTTCGGCGCCTTTTTCCATCGCTGTGCTGTGCGTGCGGGCGCCCGACGCCGGCCGGGGCTGGTTACCCGCTATGGCTAATGGCCTATGGCACCCCTATATATGAATTGGCCGTGATTCCGCTCGCCCTGCCGCTGCCGGTGCATGTGCAGGTAAGACTTGTCGTTCCGTGATTCGGCAGTAGGGGAGTGGCCGAGTGGGTATCATGTGTGTATATGACTAAAACGGTGCTTGCCCTCACGCCCTGGCGTCCTGCGCGCCCGTGGTCTGCTTCTGAGACTTGTGCTTTGCGTGCATGCATGCGCATCAGCGCACGGCGGGTGAAGACTACTGTAACTGACGCTAGCTAGCAACATCCATCAACACGTACCGGCATGCGAATCAACACAGAACGTACGTACGCCACACCAGCATAACTAATGGTCGGTACGAGGCAGGAGGCTTTGATTCGTATGCTAGAACTCATCCGTGACGAAAACAACACGACGGGATATAATGATATATACCGTATAGTGTACACTACTACTCCTATACTGTAATCAACTCGAACCGATGATCTAGCACTAGCAGGAGGCCTTGTGTGGAGCGCAGCTGCAGGCCAAAGGCCAGCAAGTTTGGAGTAGAAAATTTCTGCGTCACATGCGGACGTGTGGCCCCTTAATGCTTCACATTCAGTGCCAAGTATCTTGACACTTGTACTGCAGTTGATGCTAGATTCCCTTGTTCATTTTGGTTGGAAATATTCCGAGTTTTCACTGTAGAGTGGGCCAGTCTTAAGCCACTTGGGCACTTGCCCGTAAGGGAAAAATAGCACCTGCAGCGGCCGCCGTGCTGCGGGATCCATTTGCTATTCGGGAGTCAAAACTGCAAGCAAATCTATGTTCCTTCTAAAGTAGGTCAAACCGTGGATACTATAAATCGTGCTATAGTGCACCAGCTTCTATCAGCATATAAGAGAATGACCATATGTACTTGTGAATTGAGTGCGTCCGCTTGTATCTCTTAAAAATATGAGAACGAAGTACATCACTCTCTTTCTCTTTTTGAGTTGCCCTACGAGAAAGGACGTGAATGTGAGCCAACATGCATTTGATTATAACCACGGCCCCGTCCGTACGTGCTCCTCGGCTGAGGCTAATTATCCGACACGTTTTTCAATGACTAATTAAGTTTTAATTTATTAAGTATTATGTTTTAAAAGGTTGAAAATTGGATTTTAAATTTTATTTTAAAAAATGCCGATGAAGATTTTTTAAAAAAAAACATAAGTTTAAAAATCGTGCTAATAAAAATCGATGAAGTAAGGTTGAAGATATACATATCATTTTTTTGTTTTTTTATGTAGAGCCAAAATATTATTAGTTTGACAAATTAATATGGATTAGTTGACAACTTGTTTTAATGATAATAAAATAGCTAGCAAAAGTAGACTCTTTATTAATCTGACCTCTCGAAAAAAAACAGAAAAAGAAAATAACTTTACCACGCACGCACGTACCGGCAGCTGCTACAAACGGTTTTCCAAATGCCAAATCCTTTTCTTGGTCATGCTGCTCTGTCACTTGAGTCCAGGCGGAAAGAAACCAAACTTTTGTGTCCGTGCCAATGTGCCATAAACCATAAAACCAACAGAATATTTTTGAGGTTAAAACCATCCAACAGAAGAAGGCTGCAAAATGGCCTAGCTAACTTGGTGAACCGCGTGAAGCAAAGTTACCCTACGGTCTATGGCCGACATGGATATGTAGGTATTTTTGACACGGGCTGCAGTTTCACACACCAAAAGCTAGTGCCGATGAGGGGAAAGCGAGCCTAGATTTTATAATATGGTTACTGGCTATACCTTATCAAATATTTTATTAAAAAATGTTTGATTAACTTAGTTTAGTGTTTGATGTGCTACCATATATTTGGTTTTTCAAAAAAATTAGTCTAATGCTTCACATATCATAGATATAAGTTTTTATCAAATCTTATAAAAGTTATGATAAATAATTTGTTAGTCATAAAAATTATGACACGTCATTTCTTAGCTACCAAATAACCCATTCATTTATTTGTTGTGGCTGAAGTAGATTGTATTATTGCTAGTTGCTACTTCGTTTCATCCATCTAGGTATGGCGAGAAATAGTCCACAACGCAGAGTAGCACAAGACCCAGCTTGGTTTGTAAGCCGCGGTAGATTTTTTTATTTTGGAATTAATTTATTTATTGCCATTTCCTTTTTCTCATGTTTAATTTTTGGACTGCTAAAAAATAGAAGATATTTAAATTATTTTCAGTAACTTTGGTCAATACATTTTTAGTTTATGAGTCACAGCTTTAAAAATACCTTCCAAACAACAGACCCTATAGATGTTTCCAGTAAACCCAAATAATGCACATTATTCACTAGAAACTATTTACTTTACATTTGAGAAGTAAAAACTTGCGAGTGAATATTCCCTTTAAGATTAAAAATCCAATATATACTGATGTTCTCAAAAGGCGGCTCACCTTTTCCGTCAAGATCATTTGTCTAACGATCATATCTTAAATTTACCAAAGTCATCCCAAGCACATCGATAACGTATATGCACTTATCCTACACCTATAAACACTCTTAAATATTAGAATGATTATATTTGAAGTTATCATCTATTACTGAAAAAATAATTAACCATAATTATAAATAACTATTCTAAATTTAGGATTTAAACCCAAATAGGAAGATTCTATTTTCACCAGAAGAAATCTAACCAATTAAACTCTACTTATTTCGTTTTTAAAGCTTTTAACTTGAGATCCACTACAGTATAAACATACGAAAATCCTCTGCCAAGTTTTTTTTTTGAAAAGCAAATAAGTTTCATGCTAATATTATTACCAAATCAACAAGATTAATGAGCACTGAAGAAAATATCGGCAAAATATGTGGCCATGAATTCTTGAAGAGCACAGCTAAAATTCCAACCAAAGCGCGCCGAAGCCTCCTGCCACGTGTAAGAAAGTTGTGGAGCCATGCTGGCTCTTTTGCCCGCCACGTCATACAGCGTTCTTCTGGGCACGTCTCTATATAAACCAACCTCGTGCCTGCATTCGCTTGCCACCTATCCCAGTGCCTCTTCCAGGCCACTATTTCTGGCTACTCATCAACGGCGGCGTAGCAAGGAGAGCTGAACGCTAGGACCGTACACCGCCTCTCCACAGCATGGCCGCTTCCGTGCAGCCACGGCAGTTCGGTCAACCCGAGCCGGGCTCCGCGCCGGTGCGCGTCTCCTCGAACGGCGCCAAGGCGTACCCTCCCGCGAGCGGCGTCCCTCGCCGTGCCGACTCGCCCATGCGCGGGCGCGGCTTCCCTCCGCTCGTCTCGCCGCCGAAGAAGCCCAGCGACGTGTCAGACGACGAGGACGATGAGCAGGAGGACTGGCGGGAGCTGTACGGCTCGCACCTGCAGCTCGAGGTGGAGCCGCCGGGGCGCGACCCGCGCGACGAGGGCACCGCCGACGCGTGGATCGAGCGCAACCCGTCGCTGATCCGGCTCACCGGGAAGCACCCGCTGAACTGCGAGCCGCCGCTGGCGAGGCTCATGCACCATGGGTTCATCACCCCGGCGGCGCTGCACTACGTGCGCAACCATGGCCCCGTGCCGCGTGGTGACTGGGCGACGTGGACCGTCGAGGTGACGGGCCTCGTCAAGCGCCCCATGCGGCTCACCATGGACGAGCTGGTCAACGACTTCCCCTTCGTGGAGGTCCCCGTCACGCTCGTCTGCGCAGGCAACCGGCGCAAGGAGCAGAACATGGTGCAGCAGACGGTGGGCTTCAACTGGGGTGCCGGCGGCGTGTCCACGTCGGTATGGCGCGGCGCCCGCCTGCGCGACGTGCTCCGCCTGTGCGGCATCATGCCCAGCAAGGGCGGCGCGCTCAACGTGTGCTTCGAGGGCGCCGAGGATCTCCCCGGCGGCGGCAGCTCCAAGTACGGCACCAGTGTCACCCGCCAGTGGGCGCTCGACCCGTCGCGGGACATCATGCTCGCATACATGCAGAATGGCGAGCCGCTGCTGCCCGACCATGGCTTCCCCGTCCGCGTCATCATCCCCGGCTGCATCGGCGGGCGCATGGTCAAGTGGGTGAAGCGCATCATCGTCACCACCGCCGAGTCCGACAACTACTACCATTACAAGGACAACCGCGTCCTCCCGTCCCATGTCGACGCCGAGCTCGCCAACGCAGATGGTAGCAAATCATTCAAGTAATCTCGGTTACCATCCGCATAAAAATATTTTACCGTTCATGCGAATACTGACACAAAAAAACGGTGGCATCCTCAGCGTGGTGGTACAAGCCGGAGTACATCATCAACGAGCTCAACATAAACTCGGTGATCACGACGCCCGGGCACGACGAGATCCTGCCCATCAACGGCATCACCACGCAGCGCGGCTACACCATGAAGGGATACGCCTACTCCGGTGAGCACGCCCTCCTCCATAACTTCTCTCTGAATTGCGTTCCTTGATTACTTTCGGCTGCCGTGGCTTCATAAGCCTAGCTAGTTGTATTTTGCACCCCCTTTTTTTGGGTCTGACCTTGACTAACATGTAAACAATTTAAGGTTACGTGGTCTGAAAAATCTCTACTGCTTTTAGATGGAAACTTACTCTCAACATAGTTCACTACTTTCCAGGTAAATAATGGTAATCAAATCCAACAAATATCTTCTGAATTTTATGACAGAATCATATACTGCTAAAGGAACTGGCAATTAAATAACACCTTGGGTCAGTTAGTCATTTGTCAAAAGTTGAACATACGTTTCAAATATGGCTAGTGGTATCATAAAGGGTCTTTTGCAAAGAGGACCCTAGTTCCGTGTTCTTTCTTTTTATTCAAAGAACAGATATACAGGAGCCTGTATTTAAATACATCTCCTTGTACAGACAATTTTCCTCACAACATATATCAGTACATGAATATAAATCTCACCCTGAAGCTTGCGCTAAAAATTGCATCTTAGCTAGTAGCTATCATATACGTGGAGCCTGTATTTAGAAAGCTAAACACTTCACAAAATTGACTGCTTAGAAAGCTAAACTAAGCGGGGACTTCAGATACCCAATCAGATAGACAAAACCAAGTCAAGTAGCCAAGTTGCAACCATTTCATGATTATTACATTTCACTAGCATTGACCATACATAACATAAAGCTAGCATAGTGCAGTGGTGCTAGTAGCAGCTCGGAAACCGGGTGCGTGATACCATTTGTAGTTAGATAGTTTTGCGTCGTTTCTGCGCTTTTCTGCCCAAGAAAGCAAGTAAAGCTGGCGAAGTAGGCACTTCGTGACCTCCAAAGGGTAGTGGTACAGTAGTACAGACTACTGTCGCGCGTCAAGAGCCAGATGCATTCACTTTCGTCTGAACCTAGCTTAGGTCAGACCTGGTGCCGGTTTGGCGAACATAGGACAAAAACCAATCCATTTCGTGATCGAAAAGAGTTGCAATTCGTGTGGCCAATCTCAGCTGCAAGAAAGATTTTTCCTTTCATCAACAGAAGGCTTTTAGTATTTGATATACTAATCGTACACAAGTGTCATATTTAGTCGTACAAAAGGGATCTATCATGCATGATGATTGACCTTATAGTCACCAATGATGCTACTATCTTCTGTCTCATTGGACAAACGTAAAATTTAAGAATAATAGCGATTAAACAGAGAGTGAGTCGTAATCTCCTATCCAACCTCGTCATCCTCCGGCGACGTTGGAAGAGGAAGCCAATCATTAACAAGTAGAACAAGTTGGCTAGTTCTGTGTCGGAAGCCGTTGGGATTGTCCCAATTGGAATCCAGCAACATGGACGTACTGAATATTCATTCTTGTGTCGAAACGTGTCGAATCTTGCTAACAGTGAATGGTAAATGGTAGTAGTAATTATGAACAGTGAATAGGAAAGCACAAAAAGTTCAGTGGACTCGTAATTGCTAGCTAGCCAAGTTTCATACCAGTTGGCATAAATATTACACAGATATGGATATACTTTTAGGCCTCATTTGATTTATAATTTATAGGAAGTTTGGAGCATTTTAATCCTATAGAAAATTTTCTATTAAATCATTTGAAATGAATTATATTTTTTTAAAAAAATCTATAGATCGATCAATTTTAGAGTAAAATAAATATGATGTTCTATCTCATGTTTTATTCTTTATAATATTAATTTTTTATGTTTCTTTGTATATCAATCAAACAACCGTTTTAATTTTTTTATATTTTCAATTTACATACGAATATATTAATTATGACATTCTATTACTGTATTTTTCTTATTCCTATGTTTTTACAATTCTAGCTCTTAGGATTTTAATGAGGTTTGAGAGCTAGTTCGTCTTTTTAAACATACGTTAGAACATATTCGTGAATATATAATAGTGTGTATAGTAGTGTGTGCTCGTATGCTTCACTTGTTTAATTAAAAAAAAGGGGTAGTGAATGATGGTGCGATGCGCCTGACGGTGATGTTTGTCTATGTGATTTGGAAGGCGGCGGCAAGAAGATCACGCGGGTGGAGGTGACGCTGGACGGCGGCGAGACATGGCTGGTGTGCGCGCTCGACCACCCGGAGATGCCCACCAAGTACGGCAATCACTGGTGCTGGTGCTTCTGGTCCGTCGAGGTCGAGGTGCTCGACCTCCTCGGCGCCAAGGAGATCGCCGTGCGCGCCTGGGACCAGTCGCACAACACCCAGCCCGAGCAGCTCATCTGGAATCTCATGGTAGGTCGCACAGCTTCGCTTCAGTTCGTCTCCGGGCATGGCGAGTTGGCGACGGCGTCGTCGCTGTAGACGATGGCAAATTCATTTGGTCTGGTGGTAATTGGGTTTTTGCAGGGGATGATGAACAACTGCTGGTTCAAGGTGAAGGTGAACGTGTGCCGGCCGCACAAGGGTGAGATCGGGCTGGTGTTCGAGCACCCGACGCAGCCTGGCAACCAGACGGGCGGGTGGATGGCGAGGCAGAAGCACCTGGAGACGGCGGAGGCTGCCGCGCCGGGGCTCAAGCGGAGCACGTTCACGCAGTTCATGAACACCACCGACGGCAAGCAGTTCACCATGTCCGAGGTGCGCAAGCACTCGTCGCAGGACTCGGCGTGGATCGTCGTGCACGGCCACGTCTACGACTGCACTGCCTTCCTCAAGGACCACCCCGGCGGCGCCGACAGCATCCTCATCAACGCCGGCACGGACTGCACCGAGGAGTTCGACGCCATCCACTCCGACAAGGCCACGGCGCTCCTCGACACGTACCGCATCGGCGAGCTCATCACCACCGGCGCAGGCTACGGCTCCGACAACTCCGTCCATGGAGCGTCCAAACTCTCTCAGCTCGCACCCATCCGAGAGGCCATCAAGGCGCCGGCGCCCGTCGCGCTCTCCAGCCCGCGCGACAAGGTCCCCTGCCAGCTCGTCGACAAGAAGGAGCTCTCCCGCGACGTCCGCCTCTTCCGCTTCGCGCTGCCGTCCTCTGACCAGGTGCTCGGCCTCCCCGTCGGCAAGCACATCTTCGTCTGCGCCAGCATCGACGGGAAGCTGTGCATGCGGGCGTACACGCCGACGAGCATGGTCGACGAGGTCGGCCAGTTCGATCTCCTCATCAAGGTGTACTTCAAGAACGAGCACCGCAAGTTCCCCAATGGCGGGCTCATGACGCAATACCTGGAGTCGCTCTCTGTGGGCTCCTACATCGACGTCAAGGGGCCACTCGGCCACGTCGAGTACACCGGCCGCGGCGAGTTCATGATCAACGGCAAGCCGCGGCACGCGCGGCGGTTGGCGATGATCGCCGGCGGGAGCGGGATCACACCCATGTACCAGGTGATCCAGGCGGTGCTGCGCAACCAGCCGGAGGACAGGACAGAGATGCACCTCGTGTACGCGAACCGGACGGAGGACGACATCCTCCTCCGCGACGAGCTCGACGGGTGGGCGGCGGAGTACCCGGACAGGCTCAAGGTGTGGTACGTCATCGACCAGGTGAAGCGCCCGGAGGAAGTGTGGAAGTACAGCGTCGGGTTCGTGACGGAGGACATCCTGCGGGAGCACATACCTGAAGGCGGAGATGACACGCTCGCCCTCGCCTGCGGGCCACCGCCGATGATCAAATTCGCCATCTCGCCGAACATGGAGAAGATGAAGTACGACATGGCCAATTCTTTCATCGTATTCTAAATCATGCATCACTTTATTTTGGTATACGTGTCGATCGGGCGTATGGTGTATATTCGTGTCGCGTTAATTAGAAAGGGAAGCCATGCATGCAAGCGTATGCATGGTGAGGGAAAAAAAAACTGGGTTGTTGTATTGTACTCTTGACAGTATCCTAGAGTACATACTACATACATAGGCCGCTTTTTTTTTCCCTCAGAAGAGGCTAGCTGTTGATTCCTTCCTGTATACTAGTAGCTTGCAATTACTAATAACTATTGTTGTTAGCCATGTGAGGGAAAGATCTGGCTATGTATGTTGTTCATTGTTTGAAGGAAGAGAAATGAAATGAACTTACTGAGCAGTGTACCTGTATTGCGCGCTGAAATGTTTGGAATGTTTAGAGGAAGAGTGAAGCACGATTAAATTAAAAACTTAAAAGCCGCTCCTTAGGCCCGGCCTGGTCCAACCCCACCCGCTTTATCGGCCCAATGCACACTTTTTCTCGGTCAAAGTCCCCAACCAATCCCAACCCAACCTCCACCCCACAGGTTAATGGTCTTGAAAGCCACGTGGTCTAATTTCTTTTCTGTTTCGTGCTTTTACTAATTTTGATTGAAAGCTATACAGTTTGATTAAAATTGTTTTTGGCTGAATTTAGAATTTGAGTAAATTTTTACTAGAGATTTTTTTCTTGTACAGAGTTTTTATAGCAAGTTTATATTTTTTAAGAGAAAGTTGTTTGATTTTCATAAAGTAAATTTTATAAAACTTGCGTATTTGATGACAGAACTTGCTAGGTAAT
The DNA here is from genome assembly GCA_030770085.1 of Oryza coarctata. Lineage (NCBI taxonomy): Eukaryota > Viridiplantae > Streptophyta > Magnoliopsida > Poales > Poaceae > Oryza > Oryza coarctata. The sequence continues at coordinate 18,014,897 of CM061476.1, read as the reverse complement.
TAAAATTGTAGCTCTATGATAAAAATATACTAGTTTTTGAAATGTTAAAGTTGAAACAAACTGATAATTCTAACAAAATAGCTATCATTTTTTGAAATTTACTATTTTCCATATGAACCTTTTTAGAATTTCTTTCAAACACCTATGTCCTATAGAAAGTTTTTCCAATGGATATTTTTACTGCAAAAAATATTCTAGACAGTTTTTTTAACTAAAGTCTCAATGTAGAAAGGTTCTCCCAAAAAAGCCCTATAGAAATGTTTACAGATAGAGTTTCTGAACTCCTAATTGGATTTTATCTCCTTTTTTATCCCATCTTTTGTGTTTGGAAGTACTGGAAATTCAGTTCCGTCATTCCGTCTTCAGCCGTTTTAGCGGGGAGCTAATCGCGTCGACGTGTGCGCGCTCCTGTGATAGACGGCCCCCACCTCCCAAATCTTCACCCTTTCCGCTCTCCAGTTTCAAATCTCAATTCCCCAAACCACTCTCTCTCTACAGAAAAAAAAAATCCCCAAACCCCAACTCCGGCACGCAAAATGCGGCGCGGCGGCGGCAGGCGCCTCCCGAAGTCCTCCCTGGCGCCCTCCGCGGCGTCGGACCGCACCCCGTTGCTGGATCCCCACGTTCTCCACCCGCGGAACCTCGACCTCGCCTTCTCCCGCCGCGACTCCGACGCCGCCAGCCTCTGCAGCAGCCGCCCCTCCTCCATCGGCATGGGCCCTTCGCTCGCCGGCTCCATCACCAACTTCTCCGACAGAGCCTCCCAGGCCGCCGCCCTCCGCGTCGTCAACGCTTACCTCGCCCCCGCCATCAACCTCCGCGCGCCTCTCCCCGCCGCCAAGGACATCCTCGCCGCCTTCCGCCACCTCCTCGAGCGCCTCGACTTCCCCCTCCATGGCGCGTTCGAGGACGACCTCCTCGTCGTCCTCCGCCTCCTCGGCTGCCCCTTCAAGCTCACCCGATCCGCGCTCAAGGCCCCGGGCACCCCACACTCCTGGCCGCCCCTCCTCTCCGTCCTCTACTGGCTCACCCTCCTCGCTCGCTCCAGTGAGGACGTCGACGCTTCTTCTTCCCCATCCGGCGCCTGCTCGAGTGATCTCATGCTCTACATTAGCAACAGCTACTCGCTGTTTATCTCGGGAGATGATGACGCAGTCGCGTCCCTCGACGAGGAGTACTCCTCCAAAGCCCGTGCCCATGCCGAGGCAGCCGTCGAGGTCACTCAGGCGCTGGAGAAGGAGGCCCAGGGTCTGGAGGCCAAGAGGACGAAACTCACATCAGGACCCTCACGGCTGGAGTCTCTGCAGGTAGAGAAGGAGGCCTTCACCGCTGACGTCCAGAAGTTTGATGCAGTTGTGAAGAGCTGGACGACCAAGATACAGGAGAAGGAAGAGTCATTAGTACACTTCGAGAAGGAACTGGAGGCCAAGGTGATGGATCAACAGCGAATAGGGACTGAAAATCAGGACCTGATGAAGAAGGTGGATGCACAGGTGGTGAATGTGAGGGATGTTGATCGGATGCAAAGGGAGATGCAGGCAGTAGAGCATGATAATGCCAAGTTGGAGAATGGAAAGACGACATTGGAGGAGAAGGGTTGGGAGCTTGATGCTGTGGTGGTTGTGAAACTTGAGGAGATCGAGGGACTTGTGGATCAGTGCAACCAGGCCTTCAGAAGGTAAGATTGCCCTTCAACAACTTTGATTTTCCAGGTTCAGCAGTTCATGTTTGTTAGAACTAATTGACCAGTTGTAGTTTAAGCTATGTGAAACTACTGATGCAAACCATACCATTTGTTTTATTTGTAGACGTATACTTGATGAAATATCTATGTATTCTAGTGCTAAAATACAAAATAACACACATTACATTTGCTGTCAAAATATTACTTAATTAACACGCATACTCGCTTGACCCTAATAATCACCAATGGCATCTTCCTGCTTGACTGTTTCCAGCGAGGTGTGACATAAGCCTTTTTGAGCCCACCTTGTAAGTTGCTGACATATTGAGATGTGCAATTGCATGTGGTATAACTTAATATGAATGACTGGCATGATTGTGGAGTGGAATAATATGGAATCAGGTAAAATCTATGTGCTAATTCTGTGATATTTGACTGGTAAATTGATATATTAGGCGGTTATAATTTCATTCACTTATAATGCACAACTGTCCGGCTAGTGCTTGTTTTGTTTAAAGGGAAAAAAACATTACTAATGCATAGTTGTGTAAAATGTTAGTCTATTTTATAATGTCTGTGACAGTCTGACATTACATGTCAATGGCTAGCCAGTAGGTGAAAGCGCTTAAATAATAATTAAGATCTGGTATCTTTTTATTTTGATTTTGTTGTGTGTAGTTTTCTTTAGAAATTCGTTCTGTTAACTCAAACCATATTATGGGCCTGTTGCCTCATTGTCAAACATTGCTGTGCCATTTTGCAGATTGAAGCCTGATGTTGAATTCCGGTACACGCTAAATACAAATGGGTTGTCCCCAGTTGAGCTGCTAGGAACCAGCTACAAAACTATTATGAAGCCTGCACTCAGTTCACTTGCTTATGAGACTAGACGAATATCTGTCTCAAAGCATGATGAGTCAGTTGAGCTAGAAAAGCAGTCACAACGAAATGCTAAAATTCTGGCAGAGAAGAAGAATCGTATTTCCATTTGTCAGTCCAAATATGATGAGGTCAGTCCCCCTTATATTGCATATTTCAGCTGAAAACATAAACTAAGACTTGAAGCATGTTTCTTTTATTAACCGTTCTCATTCATGATTTATCTGTTCAGCACTTGCATTTTCTCTTGGTAATATGCTGTAATGCTGGTATGTGGGTTCTATTGCTCCTTTACTGAAACAGAACTGCATGAGTGGTATTCATGTGTAAAATGTTCAATGATAAGCCGTGCAGTTATGCCTTCTTGCTGCGTGGACGGGTAGAGATGCCTGGTTTATGATAACCGAACACAATAATAACAACAACATTAACAAAGACTTTCAGTTCTAAGTAAGTTAATATAGGCTAGAGTTGAAACTCAATATGAGTCTTAAATTATGGTTTTAGATACATTCATAGCTCATTTCCAATCACTTTTATTTAAGTACAGTTTTTTAGGTATATTTCAATTTTTCAAGTCTTTATCTTCATATTAATTTTGGTCTTTTTCTATCTTTACTTATATTATTATTTTGACTTATGATTCATGATAACCTACACATTTAGTTTTATTTCATTACTTGCTTTTCCATGCAACTGTTATTGCCTCGTTAAGACTAACATTGGATAGTGGATCCTCTATATTAGTCTAATGTAGAGCTGAGCTAAAAGCGTTTCACGGTATGTCCGTGCTTCCTGCCCCATTGTATCGAGAGTTGGCTTAACATGATAAAGCTTTCCTCCTGGTCATGTTACATACTTAGTTGCTAGAAATTTTTTCTCAAGTTTCATTCATCTCTATAGGCTTTGCGGCTATAAAAATTCTAATGCATTTGTTTCCTTTAATGATATGTTGAAAGCTGCACTTTTCATTCATTTAATGGATTGTTCTGTGATTTGATGTGTTTGTACTTGAGGCTGAACTAAGTTTTTTATAAAATATGTATTGAAGGGATTGTTATCTTTGTCAATGTAGTTACATTCTGTTTATTGTGTTCTGATTTGCACTGCTTTAGAGCTGTCAGCTTGTATCAAGGGTTTTTTTTAATCATGGTGGTTCTGAACATGTATCAACTTAAATGAGTTCAGGATTTTATATTTACCATACAACTCATTTGATTCTGGACTTTCCTGTAGCCTGTTGGATAATCATAATAACTATGTTCTGCCCTTCTAGAAATAATCGCAGAAGAGTTGTGCCGTTTTACTTTTTGCTGTTTACATTTCAACCTTCTTTTCTCAGATGGTTGCTCGAATGGATTCACTGGATCTTGAAATTGGGAATCATGTTGCAAGATGCAAAGCAGATTCTAGACAAATGAATAATGAGTTGGAGAAAAAGGATCACCACTTGAGTACCGTTGAAAAGGAGGCAGAAGAATTCTTAAAGGTACGGAGTATTACTCATTTTATGTTTTGTGTTGCTTATGCATTTTCCCTTGTCAGCCTTAGCAAAGACGCACCGGCAATCAGATGACTTTAAGTAATTTGGTTTAACAGAACTCCGAAAAGAAGCTCCAAGACGCTAAACTGGAAACTGATGAAGAAACTCAGATGTGCGCACGAGAGCTGCTGAAACTTATCGATTCCGTTACAGAGTATAAAGAGTTCATGGAAACATCAATAGCTGGGATGAAGAAAGACCTTTATGAAGCTATCGATGACATATCTTCTCTGCCGTCCAAGTTAGCACCTACCAGCCAAACTTCTCATCTGTGAATGTGATTATGTGAAGAAAGCCCTACTGAAAGAGTTAGCGCCCAAGCGATCTCTTCCTTCCTATGCCTGAGAGCTGAGATATGTTATACCTCTTGGGACACTCTTGGTTGTACGCCTGTGCCATCTTGTTAATAGAAACGATTAGCTGAATATTCCTTACATTGCGTTGGAAATAGGATGGTAGTATTCGCTATGCGACTCTCGTGCATGTTGATTAAAATAGAAATGTTTTTTTTGTGAGCTTACATTAATCAATGACACGTCTGCAAGTCAGCATGAGTATACTATTTGGTGCTGAAAACGATCTGGTGTGGTATTCTGGTAGTTCCAAAATACCTCCTACAAAACTAGGATGATGCAGCAAGAGGCCATCAGAAAACAACCCTTATTCAATCTGTACGGTTAGACCTCTATTAATTCCATCGTTGAGAAAACAATCTTTGTTTGATGTAGAGGCCGTATTCAATTTCGTTGTCGAGAAAACCACCAGGTGGCAGGTAACAGCCTTGGACGGCAGGAAGACGCTACTCGTGGAATTTTCATGACTGCACGGCAGCAGGGCAACGCACGAAACAGTAAAATGTCTGCTCGCGCGCGTCTCGCGGCCGGCCGGCGATGAGCCCTCAATAAATGGGAATTTACTGAACCCTCCAGGACGGCGTGGTGTACGTATTGCCTTTCAGCCATTTCTATCATGACGCCGGCGCCGCTTCCTCATAAACCCCAGGGAGATGAGCTGATCAACTGAGCTTCACAGCTTGCGGTGGTTTCTTCTCGTCTTCGATCCGTCGTAGCCTTGAAAAACTATGCCTCCCTCTTCCTTTCTCTGCTTTGAGCCTTTCGATGGTTGGCAGATGCTCTCGGTTAAGGGGTTTGTTGTCTGGTTCTAGGCCTCCTGCATCACGTTTTTCTTCTGAATTTCTGATGAATGTGTGCGTGCAATGCATGGACGGCTGGTGACCTCGGACCAGGCTTCATTCCCTTTAGCTAGCATATGCATGAATATTATCAGACATCACATCAGACCTTCTTGTCTCTGCGAGTCAACAAATGCATGCGTGTAAGGTTCATTTTGCGGTGAAGGAATTCAACCGAAATTAAGGTATGTACATTCTTTGCGGTAGCCTGTCTTTGTTGGTTATTTTCTATCCGAGCCTTCTTTTTTTATTTGAAACTTTGCATGGCAGTAGCTTAATTTTCAGATTTAATTTCACTTTCCGAGTAGGGAGGCTCTAAATTAGCTCTTTCAGCTCACAGTTTTATACTTCATGATACCTGCACTTCTGTTTGTTTTTCAGTAGCTAGCTAGGCATGCAATTCGGTTTACAGTTTTGCTTTTGAAGAATTTCAGTGCAACATTGCATTTCGATTGAAAACATCTGACCACGGTAAGAACAGCTACCATTTAGCGATATAAGAACTGAATTGAATGTTAGTTAGCTATCTTTAGTCGTGTAGACTGGAAAACAAAGTAAATGATAGTGCTAAATGAACATATACACGCATTGAGGTTTGAAGTAATAGTCCTGTCGCGAATTGCATACGGCATGGTCATGGAAGTACTGAAAACAGTAGAGGGACGGTATTTTCATGTCATTCCACAGTGCATTTCATCACATCGCAGCTGCAGCACATTGTGTTGTTCAAGCTCAATACTAGTACTTGATTACAAATTACTCCAATCATTTGTGATGCCATGTGCTAAAACTGTTCTAAACGACCTGAATTTGCATCTGGCGTCTGGCCTTCTGCCACATGAGTGACCTGCAGAAGCTGGGAAGAAACCTTGCCCAAGCATGCATTTAAGTAGGCTTGGTCATAGGCACGACAAAGCAATAGCAGGCTCAATTACTGCATTCATGCCGCTGCTGTGATGTTGTCATCGTTCTGTTTCCATGCCATCGACCGGTCAGGCCTGATGATCACGCATATATAGTTGAGCTTACAGTCTTCGTATCTGCAACAGAATTTTTCCTTTTATATCCAGGGATTTTATTTATACTATTTACTACGTGATTTAGTTGATTTAGGACAGGGAAGCCATCACTTCTCCAGTGACGAAAACATGCATTTTGAACGAGCGTGACCTTCAAAATAGGGACAGTCTATAGAATACTTAACAAAAACTTCCTCTGATTTCAGTCAGCTAAAATTGTGCATAAACAGTAACTTTTTTCCATCTTCACCACGACCTGCTTGGGCAAGCAGACCAAACTTGCTAGCGTTCCCTCCTCACCGCCCAGCCTTGCTGACATCGGAAGAAGCCAACGACGCTAGCAAGCCTCCCTCCCCTAGCTGGTCTGCTCCCCCTCCCCCTCTCCTCCTCTCTAAGGCAGTGGCAACAGGTGTCCCTGCCCCGTCCTCCTGCGTCTCTGGTGGCTCCTGCAGCCGAATCCGCTAGCGCCAACGTTGTCTCTGTCGCCTTGCAGCCCACCGCCTATGGCCACCCTTCTAAGTATAGAGAAACCCCTCCTCCAATCTCAAACTCTAATCTGTAGGTCCATTATCTGATTTGGGAGTCGCTGGCGCTGCAGAAGAGGATAGGCTCACTCAAGCTAGAGGAGAAGAAGCTCATATATGAATCTTAGTGTGGATCCAACGGTAAAAAATATGTAAGAAATCTCCCCCATTTTTTTATTAAATGTGATATAGTGTTTTTCTTTTCAGCCTTCGCAAGTCAATAACTAAACATATCATTACCAATACAACACTGCTAAATTTTAGTAATTTTAAAACTTTTTATACTCGAGCTGCCTCAAATGGAAAACCATCCAACATTACCTTATTTTTAGCAAAATTTGGTATTATCAGAGATTGTTAAGGTTTTTTTTTTAAAAAAAGTTAACATACCCATAAATATAACCACTAATTAACTGATGAATACAAATATTACGCACTATGTGCTTTTTTTTAATATGAATTTAGTGAACGGAGAGATTTTTGATTGAGTGCATTTTATGGGGACAGATTCACGGTGTGTCGGTGTATGCGTCTTTCATATAATAAAAATGTATATTCTAAAAGTATAGTAGCTAATTTAGAAGTTGTTAGAGTCTGGACAAATCATAGATTGTCATGAGCATTATTGGATAGGAGCAACATAGGCCATCTACAATGATGAGGTTGCTCGACGTCATCGGGCCTTGGATCCATGTAAAAGTGTACACAAAATTATCTAAAAATAAATTACCAAGAAGGTAATGTAGGCCATCTACAATGATGTGGTTACCTAAGGTTATTGGGCCTTAGATCCATGTAAAAGCGTACGGAAGAGTCCTCTAAGATTAAAGTATGAATGTAAATTTTTGGCAGAAATATATTATCTATACAAACAAATGTATATATCACGCTTCAAATAATGTTCGAAATAAAGTTTAGGAAGTTCCGACTAACAGAATATGAAAAAAAGAGACATGATCGATCATTAATTCATCATGCTTCATACTGCTCCCTTCAGGATTGTTGCACGCATAACGCGTCACGGCAGGAGTCAAGATAGCAGTATGGCATTTGACAAGGCGGATGCATTAACGATCAGGAAACGCACAGCACCAAGCTGCACGCAGTGTCCAGACCCGCAGGGCGTAGCAGTAGAGTCTCAGGCTCGCAGCAGCTGTGTCGTCGTGGTCCTGCGAGTCCACAGGCGTTAAGGAACGACGCGTTGGGGGGGGGGGGGGGGTGCTCGCCGGTACGCGGCAGGGCGTACAGCTTGCCCAGCTGCACGTACGGCGACGCCCACGCCCACGCCGACACCTGCGCGGCCGCGTGCGAGGAATCGAGGCGGTCGCGAGCTCGTGACATTTTGCATCGGGCGCGGGGTCTCGCAAGTCGCCAGCGCGCGCGTACCGCGCCCGTGTGCGTCACGGAAGCAACGCCGTGAGACTGGCATGTTTGGTTAGCCCGGCGGCCTCATGCAGCCCACGCACTCTCCTCCGGCCCAGTCTCGGTGCGGAGTCGCTTCGCCCGATGAAGCCTCAGTCCATCTGCATCGAGAGGCCTCATGTGGCAAGGACGGGAATTTTTTTATTTATATATTTTTTATTAAAATATTTACAAAAAAATATATATTTAAAAATTTACAGACTATAATTCCAACATCTATAAGAGATTTTTTTTAAAAAAAATCTAATTAGAAAGCGAGAATTCAGATGTGACAAAGGTTAGTTACCAATATGTTAATGATAAACGCTGAGGGTTTGTAAATTTATAGTCATTTTTCTTGTCGCTGAGACATTTTTTTCCTAAAACAAGAAACTATCTATAAAATAATGGATGTGCTAGAGGAGGGGGCTTACTGTTTTTAAAAACAAGCGTCTCCTTGTAGCTTTCTGTTGAATATTTTTTTCTATAAAATTGTTAAAACTGTTCATAGGGGCTTGGTAACTTTTGTATGTAGCTCCCTTGACACTCTATGATATGACGTTGTCTATACCGAAAAAAGAGATTTTAGATAAAACTATTTTTATTTATCGATATAATTGTAAAGAACATTAGAAATAATTGATATGATTGAATTATGTAAGAAACTTAGCGTTAATATTAGAAAATGCACTAGATGATTAATAGATTCATAAATAGATATTATTTAGATAATAGTGACAAAATATTATATGGTTAATAAGAAGTTTACAGGTTACAAACAGAATATACATGTAATATAAATAATGCAGCAATTATCACGGTAGAGCTCTAACAGTATACACCATATGAAGTATAATATTAGATCATGATATAACCAAAATACATTTTCACAAAAAATAGAATTGATCTAAGTAATAAATTAATCATTACATCTAATATTGTACATTTGATATTTTAATACTAATATGCATTCAAATATTACAAATAAAACTATCTACGGATTTATGAACAAAACTATAAAATCGTAGATATAGGAATAAAATCATTTACGGATCTACAACAATACTAAATATACTATTTTATTTTATCACTAATAATAAATATTATAAAGTGTATGAACCAAGAGTCAGGTCTTCGTTGTTTTACTTCGTCTTCCTTTAACTATCTCTTCTGTTTTCTATATTTCTTTAATAAAGTGGATTTTTGGATGGTGGAAGAGACTTTATAAGCATCTACCCAAAAATACCCTAACGGAGAGTATCAAGAGGAACATCTATAAAATTATTAGGCTCGTATTTCCTCATACAAGTAGGTTTGTTAATTTTTATAGACAACTAAAATATCTAACCAGATAGCACGTATAAAAACAGCAGATACTCCTCTCTCACACGCCATTTTGTAGGTAATCCCTTGAAAAAAAACGCTCTCGATCAGAGCGGCAAAAGAACCGCTTATAAATTTTCTACCACCTCGACATGTGTTAATATATATTTGTCACGTTGGATTTTAAAAAAAAAACCTCGGTGAGTATATAGTACAGATGTATAAATTATTTTTAAAAATATATTTTTTAAATACTTTAATAAAAAATATATAAATAAAAAAACTGTAAGGCCGATTTGTGTGGGTGAATCCGTGAGACGCAGGCTGTCCTCCGTGCTCCTAGTCGTAGACCGTAGTGGAGTAGCACTTGTTCTACGCTTCTACAGACTAGAGGTAAATCAATGAACCACACAATAGATCTAGATAAAACTCCTGCTGAAACATGGTCATTGTCGTTGGCGTTGGCCAAATTAAGCTCCGAATTCTAAACTGTGCTTTTCATTTATAGATATGCTGTCAAATGAAACGAACGTGACGTACCAGGTTGCATATGCTGGTTACACGCTTCAAATGTATTTAGGGTTTCTTTGAAACATACGAATTTTATAGAATTTTCACAGCAAATAATTTGATTTCTTTGAAATTTCTATAAAATTCCTCTAATCCAAATAGTCCCTCAGGAGATTTAGGCAACTGAAGGGAAAAAAATGACGCCATCCAGCATGAGAAATGCCCGCCTGATAGGATACAATACGTGTACTCCTACTACCAAGGAGTGTTAAACTTTGTTCCTACGCTTCGGATCCATACAAACTGGCCTGCGCCCCGGACAAATTTATTTTTCCCTTCCCTGCCTCGATATGCAGGTAGAGCTACCTTGCATTTTACTCATCATTTCATCTTATCTGGCTCGTTTTATGCAGCATTCTTGGGAACTACTCCTAAACATGCTTACTACTTGCCAGGCGACTACCGATTGTCTCTGCGACAAACTGAGTTTGTTGAGGTGATTATTCCAAATCTCCAATTCTTGGTTATACGTTCTTCCGAAAGAACTGGTATATACGGCCCTTATTGGGACTATATATATATATATATATATATGGGGTGGTACTGCTTCAATTAGCAATCTTATCAGTCTTCAGAAACTTAGCAATTTTGTCAAGAAAAAACACTTATCTGTGTCACAGCCTCACGGTCTGATGCAGGAGTGTATCTGGATCACATTTTAGTTTGTGCCCCGACGTACGATCACAGATCTCTAAACCTAGAGAGTTTGCGTTGATCACCCGGAACTGAAAAGCAATCTAGTTTGATTTTAAAATCCGTGCATCGTTTACGAGTTTCCACCTCGATTTTACGTGCCCAAATTATGTGCCGCTGGACTCCCAAAGATCTGCACTGCTCTGCTCACAGTCGAACTCCATGGTACAAGTGTGATTTGGTCTTTCAGCACTTATTTATCCAAAATGGTTAAATCGGACGTGATACTCTTTCAGACAATCCTCGCAGCACTACAGGCACCACATATGGTGCGAAAAAATAGCTGCCAAATGAATCATGAAATAGTATGACATACACATTTCTCAACAGTCCCCGGGTAGGGATGCAATCATGCAACTGGGGCGGGCAAGCCGATTTTTTTGTTTGCTTATCATAATTCTAGTTAATTTTCTGTTCTAAATTTTGTGCTACTAAGTAGAAAATAAACTATTAAACATATTTTTTATACAGGTAGCAGAACTGTTCACTTGCATCCCAACGGACCCAGGAGGCCTCTCCCATAGAAAAACTTCTTTTATAATTCCAAAATCTGTATCTTTTTGAACTGATTGTTTGAAATGAAAGATGACCCTCATTCTCTTAGTTATGGGATTCACATAGACAGTCCATTTAGTTATTTTCATCCCTTTTTTCTTCTTTTTAAAACTAAATCGGTAGAAGAGTTTTTAATTATATTTCAAATAAGCAGAATAAAAACCTAGATAAATTACATAGAAAAGAAAAAACCGTGGCTAATAACATCGCATAACATATGAAACAATGCTCAACTCTCCCTAACAACTAAAAATAATGACGAAGCCCAACTCAAGACATCGATATTGAACTTCCTACAAAAGAGTCACAACGCCTTCGATTATGCAACTATAAGTGTCATTGTTGCCAAGCTTACCGTCTAATGACATAGTAGCTCCGACTCTATAATGATTGTGTCATTGTTGCCAAAGACGTCACTAGCTTGAATAAACCAACACCGACTTTCCACATTGGATATCATCCCAAGCTAACAAAGCACCAAAATCTACACATGATTAGCGCCAACATCCCTAGAAAGATTGCCAAGCTTCGTTGTACCCTAACAACGAAGCAGTTCTGACTTCATCTAGTAGAAACAAACGAAGAAAGCTAGTCATCTACCCCGAACAAGAACGGAACCATGAAGGCAAGGGACTTGTCACACATCCTAGGCTTATAGAACTTCAGAGCCACACATAAGTCTATCAATGGCCATCACTGCACCAGTTAGTTTCTCCAAAGTAGCGTCCCCACAAAGGACACAACATGAAATGCCCCTACCGCTCACTCGGAAGCCGAAGCAAGGTTTTTACCCGGATACTGGTGAGGAGGGACAAAATTGCCATAACGACACCGTTAAGGAGGGGAACGACACCTAAGGCACTGTCATTGTCAGGTTAGCCAAAGGGTTGTCGAGAGCTTTCGTTAGTGATTTCCACCCAGCCCCACGCAACTAACCAGCACAAAGACTACTGCCAGACATCCACACCGTTTGATGAGGACATCACTCCTTTTGATACACACACACACAATCTTTTCAACAAGATGAACCAATACTACAAAGTATGATAATTTGCACATGTGCACATTAACTTAACCATCAGATGAATACATTCCTAAGCTTGCATATAAATATTTCAAAAAATGACATATTACTTAATACTTTTTATCATGGTTTAATTGTCCTTGTGAACCAAGGAAAAGACCATGAAAAAGAGCATATGAGGTCAAATGCAGAAGAGGAGCAATCAAGTGCAAGTTAATTCTTGTTCGTGGGTTCGAGGTCTCTTGACAACGTCAACTTCAAACGTGCATAGCTGCTAAACCAAGAGATTGCTTGGGACTCATGAGTATTTGTTGGAAAGTTTATGGAGTATAGTTTTATATGGTTGTAGTCCCACATCAAAATTCCTTCTAAGCTGTTCGGAATCACCAAAACAAGCCGCATAGTCCAAAATTGTTTGTGACTTTGGTCTTAAAATTATGTCATGTGCTAAGCCCAAGAAGAGGACACCCTTCCTAGGTCATACCAAAATCCAAGGATGTTCCAACTCATATATATTCATTAGCTACCGCCATTTATATTTAGGGGTTTTGCTTAGAATATTTTGTCGCTTGTAGTTTTGCTGCTAAATCGATTTGTGAAACCTCAACTTGTGGGATTCATCTTATATTCGTAATATATTCAGATTACTTTTTTTGCTATCTTGTTTGTGTTCTCAATTCGCTTGTAGGAAATAGCTTTTTTGGCGAGGTCGATCACGTTTCGACACGGTTAATATCCAACGGAGCTATGGTGTAGCGATTACATGGGGTTCAATTGTTCAGATCAAAGCCTTTGGATTATCAATGTCGAGTTGTCCATAATCAACTTATCCATACCTTATGGAAGATTGAGACCGTAGTTTCTCATCACTTAGTATCAAAGTGCTAGGTTGACTGCTAGGTATACCTATCTTTATCTTTCATTTGTTATTTTCCCTTACCTAGAGTTTAGAAAACGCCACACAAAAATATTATTTTCCACTATCCAAAACTTTCTATAGTGTAGTGATTGAGAGGAGTTTGATTGTTCTAGTCAAAGCCTTTAGATTATCAACATCGAGTTCTCCATAATCAACTTATTCATACCTTTTGGAAGATCAAGACCATAGTTCCTCGTCATGTCCCTCCACGACCAAGCCCAAGCCACCACCATATAACTTAGGTGGGCTCACAAAGGCTTCTCAGTCGTCACCAATCCGATACCATCCCCTACTTTGCCATTGCCTCCACCCTCCCGTCGGAGCTCCCTGTGACCAGGACTATGCGTTCCGGCCATAAAAGGAGTAGCTTCATGGAGAGAAGGATGCTTGAGGTCTGCTACTGCCACTGTCACCTCACGCTGCCACCCCACCGCTACCACTCATCGCACTGCCTCCCTTTTGCCACTGCATGTACGCTAGGAGCGCTAGATTTGACCTCCTAACTAGTCAAGAAGGAACCCCGTTGCAGCCACTCCGCAAGTTAGGGAGGCATCGGCTATCTACATCCATGAGCACCCATCATCGCCAACCTGCTGCCCCGTCGTCGTACCACTAAATGCAGCCAAGCCAAGCTAGGAAGGCTCTAGATTTGAGGCCACTGAGGTCAGGGTGGAGCTTCTCTGCCATGACCCTGTTAGGTTGGCACTGTCTCACAACCTTGTCGTGCCATCGCTGTCGCGTGACCTCATCGCGTCGTCACCGCTGTGCATCTCTGTCGTGCCATCGTTGCCAACTCACTGTGTCATTGTCTTATGCCACGCTTTCTCCGTGCCAGATGAGTGGCAAAACTAAGCCCCACCATTGTCATCCTAGCTAGCTGTGTGGTTTCTAGTGACAATGAGGCGGTGGAGAGGGAAGGAGGGTGACAGCAGCTAGGGTTGCGTTCGCCCTGAGTCGCTTGCATGGGTGTGGCGCGGGGGTCATGGTTCCTCGGCATGGTTCATCCGTTTCTTCTTAACTGTGCGTTTCCCTAATCCACGTCGCTTTAGAGGTCACCATTTTTAGGTGAAGAACGAAAGCCCAAATAAGTTGCTACGCATATATGGCCGTCGCATGTGGGGATAGACAGTGCTCAAATCGTTGATGCTAAGAAACAGTAGCATGCTTACATTATATATGATACTCAGAATCTTCTAAACTACCAACTTACAAGTTACAACCTCCCTCTGGCCCAACTAGTTGAGCAGTGTGCTTCCTATGAACTACTCCAAAATGGCAAGTCCAGTGTTCGTGCTGGCTCTTGTTGCGGCGACGCTATTGCCGGCCTCGCATTGCAGCGACGGCGTCGGTTTCCAGCTCAAACTTCGACACGTCGACGCACACGGCAGCTACACCAAGCTGGAGCTTCTCAGCCGCGCCATCCGCCGGAGCAGAGCCCGCGTGGCGGCGCTGCAGGCCGTCGCCGCGGTGGAGACGGTGGCACTGCCGGTGGTGGACCCGATCACCGCAGCGAGGATAATGGTAGCGGCGAGCCAGGGGGAGTACGTGATGGACCTCGCCATCGGCACGCCGCCGCTGTACTACACGGCCATGCTGGACACTGGCAGCGACCTCATCTGGACGCAGTGTTGGCCCTGCGTGCTCTGCGCCGACCAGCCCACGCCCTACTTCCGGCCGACCAGGTCCGCCTCGTACCGGCATGTGCCGTGCCGGTCGCCGCTGTGCGCCGCTCTGCCCTACCCGGCCTGCTTCCAGAGATCATTGTGCGTGTACCAGTACTACTACGGCGACTACGCGTCCACCGCCGGCGTCCTCGCCGCCGAGACCTTCACGTTCGGCGCGGCCAACTCGACCAAGGTCATGGTGCCCAACGTCGCGTTCGGGTGCGGCAACATCAACTCGGGCGAGCTCGCCAACAGCTCCGGCATGGTCGGCCTCGGCCGTGGGCCGCTGTCCCTGGTGAGTCAGCTCGGCCCGTCCAGGTTCTCCTACTGCCTCACGTCCTTCCTCTCGCCGGAGCCGAGCCGGCTCTACTTCGGCGTGTTCGCGACGCTCAACAGCACCAACACCAGCTCCGGCTCGCCGGTGCAGTCCACGCCGCTCGTCGTCAACGCGGCGTTGCCGTCCCAGTACTTTATGTCCCTCAAGGGCATCAGCCTCGCCCAGAAGCGCTTGCCCATCGACCCACTGGTGTTCGCCATCAACGACGACGGCACGGGCGGTGTCTTCATCGACTCCGGCACGTCGCTCACCTGGCTCCAGCAGGACGCCTACGACGCCGTGCGAGGCGAGCTGGTGTCCATCCTGCCGTTGCCGGTCACGAACGACACCGAGATCGGCCTGGAGACGTGCTTCCCGTGGCCGCCGCCGCCGAACATGACCGTGACTGTCCCGGACATGGAGCTCCACTTCGACGGCGCCAACATGACAGTGCCGCCGGAGAACTACATGCTGATCGACGGCGCAGCCGGGTTCTTGTGCCTGGCGATGATTCGCTCCGGCGACGCCACCATCATCGGCAACTACCAGCAGCAGAACATACACGTTCTGTACGACATCGCCAACAGCCTCTTGTCGTTCGTGCCGGCGCCGTGCAACATCATATAGCTAGCCTTGGCTTCGCCAGTGCTCTCGCTTGTATGCTCCATTGATTTTTCGTTTCATTTCAGTCCTCAATAAGTTCAGAGCTGGTCGGTGTTGCAACCGCAGATTGATAGACAGAGTAGTCACTCAAGCTATTGCAGTATCATGTGTTCATGTATGATTTGTGCAACGTGTCGTATAGACGTATAGTGTTTAGCGCCAAATCCCAAAATTCTGTAGCTGAAAGCCTGAAACTCATCAGTGCACAGCAGCACAAGCATTCATCCTGTGTCTTAGTAACTTTTGGGCCTGAGAATATGATCAAAACTAGCTTTTCGGCCCAGGAACCCAGCCCATACGATATTGGACTGGGTACCCGGATCTGGAATAGGCAAGCAAACAAAGTAGTACCCTGTACTAAGCCCAATGAGCATGGGCCTCATGTGTTTACTTGAAGGTTTGTTAATCATGGGCTAATAGTATCTTATGATGCATCACAAGGACCATCAAACAACTCACTCGTGGGGCCAACGTGATTCTTCGCACCGAACTAAATCGAATCTAGTCTTTGGGCGTATCATTGGTCACCACGCAACGTATCGGCCGCAATCGTCATGCGCACGCCGGACGGCAGGTCAACATCCACTGTCGGTCTGCTGCTCACCGTAGAGAAGAAACGGTTCCTACCGATATGATAATGTTTCGAAAGAAAGGAAGATTTCACCATTAGAAAAAAAAAATCAACCACTAGTAGTTGAGTATTAATATAAAACTATAAATAAATATGATCAATGGGATGAAAAAAACATGTTTTTTTTGCGGGGAACTAGATTAATTCTACTACTAGAAAATATCACCGTAAAAATTGTGTTAGCATAAAATTTTGTGGCTAAAAAATTGAGTTTAGCACAAAAATGTTTAAATTCGGAGTAAATTTGTTCTAGTTTCAGAAATTGCTCGTTTCGAAGTTCCGAATTCCTTTACATTCCAAAATTGAGGAACCCTGCTATGTGCTACTGCCTCCTGGGCTGCCGGATTGTGCATTTTTGCGGAATCGAGCAGCACTAATGCAAAGTAAATGCTTTACAGGACGAAAAGAGCACCCTGCACTACTCATACCCACTGTATAAACACATGGGCATTATGCTTGCCCTTTCATGCAAGCACAATGTTTGACACGCTTGGCGCGAACCAACCACCGTGAGAGTTACCCGAGTGGCCGCTTTTCCCAGAGAAGACGACGTGCGTGGCGCGCTTGCTTGTTCTCCTCAAGCTCGTCGTCCTCGCCCTCTCCCTCGCCGTTGTCGTCACCGACGCCGGTGGCATCTCGCTCGACTTCCGTGCCGACCTCGATCACCCTACTCCGGGTTGTAACCGTCGAGGCACGAGGTCGTGCGCCATGGCGCCCGCGCCAGTAAGTCCCGGGAGGGGTGGCTTACCGCCAGGCCCTCCGGAGCTCTCGGCAGCAAACGCGGGGACGTCTCGGCGGCCGACGTGCGCCTGGCCCCGCTCAGCGACCAGGCCCACTCGCTCACCGTCGGCATCGGCACGCCGCAGCCGCGCAAACTCATCGCTGACACCGGCAGCAACCTCATCTGGACGCAGTGCAATTTCTCCCGCCGCACCGCGAGCAGCAAGCACGTGCCGCTCTACGACCCCGGCAAGTCGTCCTCCGCCTTCCTCCCCTGCAGCAACAGGCTGTGACAAGAGGGGCAGTTCAACTTCAAGAACTGCAGCAAGAACAGGTGCGTCTACGAGGACGTGTACGGCAGCGCGGGGGCGAACGGCGTCCTCGCTTCCGAGGCCTTCACCTTCGGCGTGCGCCGCACTGTCTCCTTCCCCCTCGGCTTCGGCTGCGGCGGGCTCGCCGCCGGAAGCTTCATCGGCGCCACCGGCATCCTGGGGCTTAGCCCGGAGACCTTGTCCCTCATCACGCAGCCGGACATACAGAGATTCTCTTACTGCCTCACTCATTTCGCCGACCGGAAGAAGACTAGCCCGCTCCTGTTCGGTGCAATGGCCGACCTGTCCAAGCACTAGACGACGGGGCCAATCCAAACCACCTCTCTAGTGAGCAATCCGGTGGTAACTCTCTACTACTACGTGCCATTGGTTGGCATCTCACTTGGGAACAAGCGACTCGCCGTGCCGGCGGCGAGCTTCGCGATGAGGCCGGACGGCAGCAGTGGCACGATCGTCGACTCTGGCAGCACGGTGGCGTACCTCGTGGAGACGGCGTTCCAGGCCGTCAAGTAGGCCGTGATCGACGTGGTGAAGATGCCGATAGCGAACCGAACCTTCGAGGTTTACAAGCTCTGCTTCGCGCTGCCGCGCCGCACGGCGGCGATGGAGGCGGTGCAGGTTCCGCCGCTCGTGCTGCACTTCGACGGCGGCGCGGCGATGATGCTGCCGCGGGACAACTACCTCCAGGAGCCGATAGCCGGGTTCATGTGCCTGGTGGTGGCCATGGCGATGGACGGCTCCGGTATGTCCATCATCGGCAACGTCCAGCAGCAGAACATGCACGTACTCTTCGATGTGCGCAACAAGAAGTTCTCCTTTGCGCCCGCGCAGTGTGATCAAATCTGAGCAGCTCTTACTAACTGTTGATTTTACCATTTTCTTTTTCTGATTCCTCAAAAAGTTATGAGCATTCCGGACTAAGATGTCCCATTGTCCCCTAGTCTCTATGTAGGGGAGTCTTAACAAAAAAAAAAGATGAAAACGTCCATACGTACAAAAATTTTCTTACAAACACCAATATAGCATGATGTGAGCAAATCTAGATTTCCTGTAACTACCATCTAATATGGTGAGCACCAAGTTTGCGTCAAACTGTACTCTTAAAAAAACTAAATTAGTGTCATATTTGCTACCGAAACAACACGGCCCAATGTAATTCAGAAAGTTACTAGGCTTATCTGGAAAACATATGTTGTTCCCTTATTTTTAGATAATGAACAGATTTTTTTCCATAAGAATAAGTTTATTTCCCAGTTGAATAGGGAGGATATCCTGTTCCAAATAGTACCTTATCTATCAGGAGAAAGTATCTTGCTAGAGTTTGAGCAAAGCTAGATAAATGCCGTCCAACACCAACACATAGATCATAGATCTTGTAGCAGGATAGTGAAAACCTCGATTGATATCCCAATAATGATTTTTTAGATAATGGATTAATAGCCCGGACTCTACATCCAACACGGATGTACACAACCAAATCTTAAGATAGCACATAAAATTAGTTCCTTTAATATAGAAATCATGGAAGAAAAACAATATGCATCTACCACTTCCATGAATTGTTCTTTATAATAAAGAGATTTAACAGCGCTGATATTGATATTTTAACTTTTGCAGACTATTGTTGTTTAAAAAGGGAACCACTTTTTGCGTGATGTTGAAGTTGCGAGTACTTGGCTATTTATTAGGATTGAAATCCCGATGCCTGTGCTTACACGCACACACTACCGCGCTTCGTTAGGAATTTCATTATGTTCACAAATTTATATATGGCCAACATCTATTGAGCGTGTGTTAAGAGAGATGTATCTGTATATTCTTAAAAAAAAACTGCAGGTGTTCTAAAAAAACATGCTAATAGCGACTAGTTAGCTAACCCAGATGTGTACCAGTTGATACAAAATTCAAAACATATAACAATCACGTCTGGGGTTTTTACTCTTTATTGAAATATAATCGGCAGTCCTACTACAGGTTTAGTTTAAAAAACATATAACAATCAACGAGACTAGATAACACTTCATACATGGATATTAATGCTTTATATTCGAGAACGAAATATTAATGTGGATAATTCTATAAGTGAGTTCTGGCTTGAGAATCGAATGCCATACAATAATCTTGTGGTGCGTACGCATGCAAGTACGCTTGTCTTAGCAAGGCCAGCCCTAAGAGAGGCCCACCCATTTTTATTAAGATAGAAGGGAAGTACAAAATCAAGGTTACAATCAACAGTATAGGTGTGGACCGAACGAAGAACAGAGCAAAACAGAGTTGATGTGTGGGTATTAGGATATGAACATAGTGGGTAGAAACTATACAGATTAATCCACCACACAGGAGTGCTTCCTGTTACCCGTGCTTTCTGCAGCTACACATGCATGCATGTAAAGATTTTTAAGTATCCCCCAACCCCACTCTAGAATTTTGATGGGGTGTGCAACTTCCACTACCTCAGTCACTACCCAAAAGTATGCATTACTACGCACAGCATCTCAAAAGAGGAAAAACAATCTAATTGGTACAGGAAATTACAAGGCCACCATCTTTTTTTCTTTAGCAAGGATTACAAGGGCACTGTCAAGGATCAATAGCTAAGCGATTAATTGTTTTTGTTTTCTTTGTTCCTACTTCCGTACACTAAAAGTTGACTGTCATTTTTATCTAGATATGTGGCATCTAGAGGTTCATCACATTCTCATTTGATCAAAGCAGAATTAGAATGTACAGATATTGCAACCACCAGATTATGCAAGAAATATAGTTGATTAGATAGCACCAGTTCACTTTGAAGTCTGAATATCGTAATCAATCTTCGCTGTGGCAAGTCCAATAAATTAACCCACTGGAAGAATGACAAAATTCAGAAATCAGAGTACTTTACAGAAATCCACAGTGCATAGGTGTAACAACGAGTTGAGTAAGGTTGGAAATACCTTATCAATACAAGGACACATTGCAAAACACCAGCTACACCAGTCCACACGGACGGGCCCTTGTCAGTCAAAGCGTCTTGCACCAACAAACCAACTGCTCCAGCTAGGTAGACAAAAGAAACAACATATGCCACAAAGAGTCAAAGCTTCGCTCTGCAAATTAAGGAATATGGTAAGAGTCAGAAAAAAAATCATGCAGTATCAAAAGAATCGTTCCATTACAAACTAATTCAACAAAAATGCGGTCTGGTACTGATGTTTCCTCTGTTTATTACCCTCTCCAAATAGTCAAAGATATGCAGAAGAACTAAAAGAGTAGAATGTCTACAGTATTTTGTCCATGGAGCGACGTTGAAAAATGTATTGATAAAGAACAATTATCTTAGCAAGAACTATGTAATGATCTTACGAGGAAATATAAATAAAAGTATGCTTCTTTATGCCAATTACAAATGCAGGAAGTTTTCTCCCAGGTTTGCATAGGCCTCATAGTTGTCACCTAAAATATTTCAGTGTTTTCCCCCCATTTAAGCTATTCCTATCTTCATCAGCAAAAATGGTTTGGTGAGCCTCCCATAGGTCATAGCATAACTGTAACACTAAAATGTAAAAAGCTATTCTCTTGGCAGTCCAACAAGTTCCAACTTCCAACTAGCAGCAGCAGCATAAACAATGACAGAAAGAAATCATTTTACACCAATTCATAGTATGTGTCAGGGTGGCCACCGGTTTACTGGTTTAGGTCTGCATTCTACTTATAGAACCAGGGTCACCTGTACCAAAGTTTTACTGCCTTACCAAGTAGTTACAATACATACAAACTAAAGGCCAATGTACAATGAACTACCAAAGGATACCCTGAAAAAGGTTGAATTCAAGAATGTGCAAAATTGGCAAATATGTTTACGAGTTGCGACTAGCAGCAGTCAAAAGAAGGTTAACTCTGAAATACTCCCTCCAGTCAGAAAAGGAAATTTTTTTTGGACATATCTGTAGTCAAACTTTCAAAACTGAGTATCAATACTTTTAATTCAACTTGGGTACATGAAAATCATGTGTAGAACTGTAGAATGTCTTGGGAAATACTTCTTTATAATTTTGTAATTTTTCAGATGTTACAGATATATTACAATAGAATTTACTGAAAGTTGAATATTGGAAACAGTCCAAAATATGTATTTATTGACTTAAGGGAATATTATTTTACAATGAACCAGCGTCACATAAAATGGGAAACAAGCTACTTTACCGCACATTACAGTCTCCACAAAGATAAAGTGATACACAGCTCAAATAGTTATGTTCAGGCAGAAACGAGGGCAAATCAACAGCACTATGGAGTTATTATCTTTCTTTGAATTGATTTGAAGTTGACACATTAAAAGTTATAAAACCTATATAAGATCAGAGATAGAAAAACAAGCTCATAATTGAAAGTGGCGGAGGTCTCCTTTCGTTTTCCAATTGCATCATTGCATGTACACCCCTCCAACTTATCCATTTCATATTAACACCTTTGTGCAATTCTTTGTATAAACCCTCAATCACCTTTTCAATTCTTAGGTGGGTATGCAAGAAATCAATTGATTTGGGGTGGATATTAGTAGAACCTCCCACCGTTGGATTTGCTCTATAGAGTTTGTGCCCCTTAGACGATGAGGTTTCTTAGGCAAACTCCCAAATTATTGTAAGAACTTTTCGGGTTGTGATTCTCGAATAGGGTTATGTCTAAGCTCCGGAATACCCCACTCGATCGGTTTATATGAAAAGAGTAGAAAATTCAGTTTGAGAAAGAAAGATAAGTGACGAAGTTTATGAAGGTGACACAAGGCACAGTTACAGAGGAAAAAGTGGATGATGGAAGATTGTCACGCCTCACCATACCTAGTGAGACTCATGTAGGGATAGATTCAGACCGTTGGATTAGAATCAAATAGCTAAGAAAGAATAATAGTTTGATAATATAGGGATAATGTCTTAATTACTTTGTTGCAAAATCTTGTTCTTCTTCTATTAGGTATTTTCTCATTCCTATAAGTTGTGGTATTTATAAACCTTTTTTTAATATATTTCTACATATATTAGATAATCTTCTATGGTGCTTATGCAATTGGACTTAATAATCTTATAAAATTCATGCAAAATTTAGCCAAGACTAGGCGCACCATAGGCCTATGTCTTTGTTGTAATGGCATGTTTTCTAATGGCAACGAAACAGGTTGCATGGATAGAACATTACCATTGTCCTAATTCCAGCCTCCCGACTTTCTTGACAACTTCATGTCAAGCGGAAACATGCATATAGCTATCTGGATGACTAAACCATGCATGGCCCATCTAAAGATAGAGCAATCATTTCCCGCCTTCCCATCAACCTTGTTTAGGTGGTGGTGGTCATGGCACAATGGAGCGTGGTGTTAGCGTTGATGCTATGGTGCCTGATGGCCGGCGACAAGACGGTGTGGCTCGAGCTATCGACGATAGCATCCAAGTGTTTCTTGGAGAAGATCCAATCAAACATTGTCGTCATTGGTGGCTACTCCATTCTCTTCGATGGGTACCCAACGCATCCCGTACTCTCTGTGAAGGTAATATTTTTGTCGAGGTGGATCATATTGGAACATTTCAAGCAGGGTGTTCCGTTGGAGACCCAAGCTGAAGGTTGATATTTAGCTATAGACAATATGCTAAATTGTCAAGAGAATGTAAATTACACTATGGAATAATGTGGATGTGTACACCTGAGTTGTTGTTTCCGTTATCTAAGAAAACACACCCTAAGAAAACACTATGGGATGTTATGTTATGATATTCTTTTCATTTAAACAACACGCGAAAAACGTTACAGCAATTGGATCAAATCATTAATGGATGTTTATCTAAAAAAACCT
Source organism: Oryza coarctata (assembly GCA_030770085.1). Lineage (NCBI taxonomy): Eukaryota > Viridiplantae > Streptophyta > Magnoliopsida > Poales > Poaceae > Oryza > Oryza coarctata. The sequence continues at coordinate 17,991,418 of CM061476.1, read as the reverse complement.
TAAAGAATGTGCTTGTTGTTGGGTATTGTTCAATTCAACGCTCCTTCATTTTGGTTGTCTGAATATCTTCCTAGAGTGCTCTTCTTTTTTATGGTTATTCTTGATGTAGAATGTGTACAGTGACTAAGACCCCGAGCGTATATAAGAGGGGTCGGGTCTATATATATACAAGGTCAGTGGTCTGTCTAACACCCTCCGTAGTCGCAGCGGGAGGGGAACGGACGCAGAGACTGGACCGAAAACTGGTGAACAAAGGCGTGGGCATGCCTTTGGTCATTATATCGGCAAACTGATATGCCGATGGTACATGGAGCACTCGAACCTGTCCTAATACGACCTTGTCACGGATAAAATGGATATCGATCTCGATGTGCTTGGTGCGTCGGTGATGGACCGGGTTGGCGGTCATGTAGACGGCAATGACATTATCGCAGTAAACAACGGTCGTGGTGGAGAAGGGTGTACGGAGCTCCTGGAGAAGCTGGCAAAGCCAGCAGCACTCGGCGACGGCGCGGTACTCGGCTTCGGTGCTAGACCGGGACACTATAGTCTGGCGTTTTGAGGACCAGGATACGAGAGTGTCACCGAGGTAAACGCAGTAGCCGGACGTATAGCGTCGAGAGTCGGGGCAGCCTGCCCAGTCCGCGTCGGAGTACGCGGAGAGGGAGTCGATGGGGTTGGAGCTGAGATGCAGCCCGCTAGAGAGGGTGCCCTTCACGTAGTGTAGGATGCGCTTGAGCAGCGCGATGTGAGGTTCGCACGGAGCGTGCATGAAGAGGCACACTTGCTGGACAGCGTACGTGAGGTCGGGCCGGGTGAGTGTGAGGTATTGGAGAGCCCCAGTAAGACTTCGATAGTGAGAGAGATCGACAACGAGGGTGCCATCGGCAGCGGAGAGTTTGGCTCGAGTGTCGACCGGGGTGGCCGTGGGATGACAATCGGCCATGCCCACACAATATAGGAGGTTGATGGTGTACTGGCGTTGGGAAAAAAGAGGCCGTGGGTGGAACGGGTTACGGAGATGCCAAGGAAATGGTGGAGAGAATCAAGATCGGTCATGGCGAACTCAGAGTGGAGTCGGACCATGATCTGCTCGAGGAGAGATGTCGAAGACGTTGTAAGGACAATGTCATCGACATAGAGAAGTAGTTAGGCAATGGCGGAGCCGATATGGAAAGTGAACAGGGAACTATCGGACGCAGAGGCCACGAAACCGATGTGCCGAAGATAGGCAGTAAAGCGCTGTTACCAGGCACGAAGGGCTTGTTTGAGGCCGTAGAGAGAGCGTTGAAGGAGACAGACGTCGTTGGGACGAGAAGGGTCGACGAAGCCTGGGGGCTGCTGGCAGTAGACTATTTCCGTCAGGTGGTCGTGAAGAAAGGCGTTCTTCATGTCTAGTTGATGGATCGACCAGGAGCGAGAGGTAGCCAAGGTGAGGACGACTTGGATGATGGCGGGTTTGACAACAGGACTGAAGGTCTCGTTATAGTCGACACTGGGTCATTGGGAGAAACCCCGGACTACCTAGCGAGCCTTGTGACGGGTAAGGGAGCCATCGGCGTGGAATTTGTGTTTGAAAATCTACTTACCGGTCACAATGTTGGCACCGAGAGGTCGGGGAACGAGGCACCAGGTCTCGTTGTCCATTAGGGCCTTGTACTCGTCGGTCATGGCCGCGCACCACTGATGATCGGTCAGGGCTGAGCGAGAAGTCGTCGGGATGGACGAGATAGAGTTGTGGACGGCGGAGAGACCATAATGCTGAGTGGGGCGGAGAGACCCAGTCTGGGAACAGGTGACCATGTGAGAGGTGGAGGAAACTAGAGCCGATGGGGGTGCGGGAGTAATGGGAAGAACTGGTCAGGTGGGGGCGTCATCGGCTCCAAGTCGACGACTGTAGATGAGAGAAAAATGAGGAATTAGATCGGCCTGAGCCGATGAGGTCGGGTGGGCTGAGTATTCCGATCGGTCCGATAGAGATGGATCAGCCGATAGGGTGGGGGGAGCCGATGGAAACTGAGGAGCCAATGGAAGTGGGGTGTCCGATGGAGAGGGAACGGTATCGGCTGAAGGATAAATAGGATTGGTATCGGCCGATGGAGGTGGGTCCGATGGTGGGGACATCGGACCGAGTAGTGGTAGGATATGTGAAGGGTAAATCCTCAGCAGCGGCCGATGAGGGGGCCGATGGAGAGGATAGTGGAGGAGACCTGGTCGGCACGGTGTTGGTGAGGAGGAAGTCAAGATCACTAGAGGAGGATCTCGGATGAAGTAGACCGAAGGGAAAACATGTCTCGTCAAAAATGACGTGACGAGAGACGATGATCCGTCGGGTGGAAAGGTCAAGACATCGGTATCCCTTGTGAGAGGTGGGATAGCCGAGGAGAATACAGGCGGTGGAGCGAGGAGCGAGTTTGTAGGAAGCTGTGGCGGTGAGATTTATGTAGCAGAGGCACCTGAAAACGTGAAGGTGGGAGTAGTCGGGCGCCGTGCGGTAGAGAAGGGCATAGGGAACGTTGTTTTGAATGGAGGAGCATAGGCGCCGATTGAGAAGGTACGTCGTAGTAGCCAGAGTTTCGGCCCAATAAGTGGCGGGTAAGTGGGCGTGAAGTAGCATGGTGCGACTGATGTTGTTGAGGGTGCAAAGGAGGCGCTCAGTTTTGCCGTTCTGAGTAGAGGTGTAGGGGCAGGAGAGTCGGAGATGGATGCCCTGCGAGATGAGAAGGTTTGTAATGGTATGGTTGACGAATTCCGTACCGTTATTGGCTTGTAAAGCCTTGATGGGGAGTAGGCAGCGGAGTAGGTGAGGAAAAGGTGGTGACAGAGTGGGTGGGTCAGAGAGTAGTTGGGTTACGGACGTGCGAAGATTCACGTCCGTGAAGAGAAGATTCACGTCAGTGGACTCATGGAGGCCAAGCAGTGGGGCGGACACGAAAAAGGCGGGGAGTGGCCGGACGCGAAGAGAATATGTTCGCATCCGGGAGGCAGGGATTCGTGTCCATGGACACGTGGACACGTTTGACTGGCTCGGACGTGAGAGGAGAAGGTTCGCGTCCGAGAGCCGTTGAGCGTGTCGGAAAAGGCGAGAACCGAGGGAGGGTTCCAGTCGATGGAGGGTTGGACAAGTCCAGCCGATGAGAGGGCGGACGAGTTTAGCCGATGAAGACGACGAGCGCGGAGGTGCGTCGACGTCAGAGAAGAAGAGATGCACGAAGCAAGAAGAAGAGCGGAGACGGGTGCGAGGTGAGATGAGGAGGCGGATCGAGACCGTCGTCTGGTCGCACGGAGGTAGGACAGAGAAAACAAGGTGACTACAGGAGAGACGAGGAGAAGAAGAAACGGGGGCGAGAGAGCGAGGAGAGTACCAGGAAGAGGGTCGGCGACGGGAAGAAGACGTCGACGATGAGGAGGAACGAGTCGGCTCGCCAGAGGGAGAAGCTAGCGCGCTAAAAATGTCTAAACTCGCTCTGATACCATATAGAATGTGTACAATGACTAAGACCCCAAACGTATACAAGGGAGACGGGTATATATATATAGAACCCAGGCCAGTGGTCGCTCTTGCAGGTGACATCGCCTTATGGAAACGTCCTACACCACAAGGATAAGGTTATGCAGGGCCAGTTTTCATTTAACACAGCAGAAGCTGGAATTTACCTGGCCTGCTTCTGGGTGTATAACGTGGATAGGGAGATGGTAGTATACCTCAATCTTGAATGGAAAACTGGAATTGCAACAAAAGATTGGGATGCTCTTGCTAAGGCAGAAAGACTTGAGGTGAGCACATCTGACTTCGATATTTAAACATCTTCTTGTCCAATTTCTCATTCTTTGATTTGATAGATTTTATTCATTTTTCTCTTGAACAGGGAGTTGCACTTGAGCTAGCCAAGCTAGAAACAGCTGCTGGTGCAATCCATGAAAACTTGCTGTACTTCAGATCCAAGTAAGCACACTTGCACATTCTATAAACTGATGATGATCTATCTAACAACTTTGTTCTGAATGCAGAGAAGCAGAAATGAGAGATGTAAGTGACTGGACAAATTTTAAGATCACATAGTTGAGTCTAATGCCCCTTTCTGTCTGCATTATAGCCTCAGTTGTGCAATTGTGGCACCTCAAACGGTTCTTCCGAAAGAAGAAACTCATCTAGATTTTGGCCTAATCCTTAACTATATGTTCTGAAGAGAGCATTACAAAAGGATGAGCCATGTGTTAATTTTGCTCTCAGGTTCCTACCATTTGTATGATTACTTTACCTAAGAGATCAGGTTCTGCTTTATACCTTTTTCAGTTGACAAATGTTATTATGCTTGCTTTGACAACCAACTAGAGTACTACTTTTGGTGTGAGCTTCAGATGAAAAACTTGATCTTTGCCCCTACACAAAACTTATGTAATCGAAAACTCTGAAGATACCATAATTTTGTAGGATTGCAGGGAATGTGGATCCATTTAATGAGTTCGGCTGATCTGTTAAGTCCATGCCTAGTGTCTTTTGTGTAAATTGCATGTTGCAAGTAAGCAACTGGAGGGTGATAGTCTGATAGTGTGCCAGAGTGGTGTACTCTACACTGAGGATCTGCTTTGCTGATTAAAGAATTCCATTCATTTGCTAGATTGAGGTTCACAAACTTCCCGTAAGTTGTACAGAAAATACTATTCATGATGTAAGCAAGCCATTATAGAAACTACGCCCATTCCAGTTACATAAATATTTGTAGCTATACATTTAGATAATGGAAGGAGTATTATTGTACTCAGTCACATCACTCTTTAAAATATCCATTCTACCACTGCTTTAACTGTCAAAGATTTTACTGAAAAAATCAATGTTTACAACACGCGGGTTCTTATCTACTTATTTGGGTTCTTATCTATTTATTTGTCCAACTAAAACTGTAACTACTTTATATTTAAATTTATCTTAAAATATAACTAATTCTCCATCTACCTATCCATCTCAACCAAACATAACATTTTTCTATTTAGTTTCTTTACCTATTTTTTTTCTCAACCAATCATAACCATTTCTCAACTTTATCATTAATTTCTTTTAAAAAGGCATAAGGTAGTATTTAAGTACTCACTCAATTCTATATTATAAGATAGTTTAATTTTTTTATATTCAATCAAATTTTAAAAAATATAACAATATTTATAACACTAAATTAGTTTCAAATCTAACCATAAGTATTTTTTGATATTATATTTATTTTATATTAAAAATATTACTATATTTTTCTATAAACTTATCAAACAGTTTAACTTAAAAAAAATTAAAACATCTTATAATAAAAAATCATCCCTACCGCTCTTGCCATAGCTATAAGATATTCAACTCATGTGAAGCTCCTCTCCGTTAACCAATATATACGTTAACATGAGTGCAACGTTTTACTCATACTAGTTTTAGAAATTCAGTTGATACCAAAAGAACGTAGATGACTCATCATTAAACCTTCATTTATTTACTTGATAAAATCTATTATATAGGTTGTAGCCACAAATAGAACTTGATCATGTAACGCTATATAGAGTAAAAGATGACAGTAGCAAAAAAACTATATCTAAACTCATAAATACGGCTTGGGTCCTATATCAAAATCCTAAAAATCTTTATACTTAGCTTGCTCCTAAAGAAACTACTTTGTCTTCATGCACTTCTGGATAGGAAATAATAATAGTAAGGGTGAGTACATAAGATACTTAGTAAGTTACGAGAATTAATATAGCATATAAGGGTTAACAAGAGGGGTTAGTTTTATTTTGCAATCCAATGTGTTTTTAATTATCTTCGTAAATTTTAAATGTGCTATTTAAGTTATCGGAAAGAGCTTCACACCTCAATCCATTTCGTGAGTTGCTCTACAACAACTCACCAATATTACCAAGGAAATACTTGCATCTCAACCCATTCTGCAAGTCGATTTGTAATTACTTATCTCAATTCTCATTTGGAGTGTATGGTCCTAGAGGGTAACTTTATTTTGGTGCTTTCACTTTTTTTCTCAATCACATCTCAACTTCATCTTAACCTACTCTAGTTCCAGTGCCATGCAACACTCCAAGGTCACACGGTCCCGTTTTAGACCACTTAGGTCTTTCATTGGCCACATAGTCTATTTTTGATAATGATTCTCAAGCCACAATAAATTTTCACAAAACTTTTTTAAATATAAGACTATTCTAGAGGAATCAATTTTCATCAACCTATGACCATGGATACGATTATTCAAACATATTATAACATTTATAAAGGGTGTACACTTTACCTACACGACACGAACTTAGTCCAAACACCTAATACGTATTGATCAGATACAAATGGTGAAGAGAGATTCGTGATAAGTCATTTTCAAATCATTCCTAGAATAGCTGATTGTCAACTAAACGGGTCCTAAACCAAACACCAGATAAGTCCTAGACTTCTCATACTAAAGATCTCGTAGGTGCATCCTAGATATCACATCGGCGACTCTATGTCCATTGACTTCTGCACACATCCAAGGTCCATAAATTACTTGGCCAGGGTCGTCTCATTCTACCCATATGATTGCACTTTAGTATGATTAGTGAAACTCCTCGATGTATCGGTCCTTATATATCATACGGAAGTTAGGCCATAAAGGCGATAACTATCCATGACCGAGTTTTATAAAACTATTTTATTTCGCAAAGCTTCCGACTATGAGTATCAATATTTAAACTATTTTTAAAACCTATTTTATCCTAATAAAAAATTAAGTGATAAGGGTGTCGTTAATACTTGCGCTTGACGAGCATGAGTACTAGGATGAAAACAGGGTGACAAAAATATAGGGTCATTAAGATGATAAGTATAATACGTGGGTTCATAGCCTATCGGATTGATTGGCGAACTGCAGCTAGCATCATGTACCTAAATATGCATGGTTCATAAACACAATATTTTTTTAATTTAAAAATGTATAATCAACATGATCAAGGGGTAATTTGCCTTGGTCTTAGCCCTGCCTTCTTCGACAAACTTGGCCGCTTCTCGTTGTCAGATACTAGGCAGTACCAAACAAAAACACACAAAAAGAAATAAAATCAAAACATAGTATATATATAACTAATAGTATCATTAGATGAATCTAAATTTCATAAAAAATTTGAGAGTTGAACGAGCTACGATTAAAAAGATATGAAGTTTGGAAAATTAAATCATTTTTTGAAAATTAAAAGTTTTGGAATAGAGACTGACAGGTGGAACCAAGGGCGAGGAAGGTAAAGTAGACTTCTTTTTTCATGTATGGTTAATGGGATTTTGGGTCGAGGGTTTTTAGGATGAGATAAGGGGTCGAGGCCTTTTAGCTATGGAGGCTGGCCCAAAGACTGGCCTAGTTGAGATGGCATGTCTTATGGGACATGATAGACCCTTGGTCGTCCGATGTGGCTGTCACGTGGCAGCCACGTGGTCGTTGACCAAGGAGAGGAGGCTAGAGGGAAAATCGATGATCGATGAAGCTTGATGGCGTTCGGCCGAATGACAGTGATCCCCGACAAGTCGTGTTCATCGAAGCATCAAGTAGAGGATAGGAAAGAATGTGTATGACTCGGATTTGATCTAGGAGGATGGGAGGTGGCTAGCAACAAGCGGTGGCAGGCTCCAGGGGAAGGTGCATCATTTGGTCACCATCAGTGACTAAATAGGCGGCGAAATGGCTGGGTTTATGCTCGGTTAAAGGCAGTATGAAGATAGAAAGAGAGTGAGAGAGCAAAAATAGAGGCGCTACCTTGGAGGATGATGGGGAGTAGGGCAAAAGCAATGGCATCCAACGGAGGAAGAGGAAAAGAGGAGAGGCAATGGTAGTCAGGGTTTGAGCGAGCTCAAGAAATGCGGTGGAGCGAAGGAGATCCCTGGCCTATTTATAGACGAGGACTAACGCTAAACGTCGACTTAGCGAGGCGATGGCATACGGTTCGAGCTCCCCTAGCCGACGCAGCTAGGTCTCGTGGCACGAGGACAGCACCGTAATGACTGTGCTAGTCAAGATGGGAGAAGAGGACGCATGTGACACAATAGTAGAGACGAGATAGGATAGATGGATCTCATGAGCTCTTCGAGGCTCGGACAAAACAAATAATGTTGCGGTACGGTGTGAGACGACAAAGCATAGCGTAACGATACTCACTAGATAAGAGGAAGAAAGAAGGACATAATTGCTGGTGACATGACACAACGAACACGATGTTGGCGCAGCGTGGAGGCATGGTCGTGCTCCATGCGACTCAGCGTCGGCGGAATGGGGAATCGGGGGTAAAACAGGTGTGGCCGCCGCAGCGCGTGCGTGATCCACTGATCCGTGGTGGTTTCCCCTCTTATTTCAAGTTGGCGGGCAAGCGCGGGACGCATGCGCGCGCGCGCGGCTTTCCCTTTTTTTTTTTTCCGACGCCGCGCTCGCGCCTCGTCGGGACGAATTCGGTAGGGATTTTCCCGCGGAGCTGAGCGGCCGGATAGGTTCTGATGGGCCGACATCGACACGGTTCTGTTGCCTAGAAATCTGGGCCGGACTGATCTGTGCCACTATGTTGGTCTAATCCTGCTCGAACCAGTCCTATCTCGAATTTGGCCCATATTTAATACCAGTTATAGCTGCTGGTTATCGCCTATCTTTACAGATGCAGCCATGCAGGTGAAGGGGATTGCTATTTAGCACGGTTGTATTCCTAACACACTTTTTTATGAAAAACTTTTATTTGAAAACCTTTTTGAAACTTTCATCCAAAAACTATTATCTGAAAAGGTATGCGCAGAAACGCAGCTGCGCTATGTAGCAATTCCGCAGGTGAATTTGCGTCTCATGAACTCGAGGAAAATGGTCCTCTTGCACGCTACTAAAACCAAACTGATTCCATATCACGGCTGCCATTACCGAAATAATTTCTCACGGAGCGATGAGCCGATGATTGCCGCCGTGACCTGCTTCGGAGCGCACCTTGGCGTTGGTTGGGACAGATCGATCCAGCCATCGCAGCAGTGGGTCTGAAAACCGATCTGCTTTGCAGATTCTCTTGGGTTTGTCAGTCATGTCGCCAGAGCAGGAGAAGAGCGCATCTGAACATGGCACATGGTAAAGGATTCCCTCTGAATTTTGGACTGCACGGATACGTGTAGAAGGTTTTGCATTGCACTTCTGCATTCTTTCACGTCACTCTCACCGTTTTCCCCCTCTTTGTTTGTCGCTACTGGATGTTGCTTAGCCTGAACGGGTGGATCACAGAGATTTGATCTTACGCTGTGGGCCGTTCATGGAGTGCCTGTACTTGATCGGTCAATCTCTTAATCCGTCTTTTATGCTGGAAAGTAATTTGAGAGATCTGGGATGAAAATGATGGGGTGTCACTGTATTCGCATATGTCCAATTTCATCTCCAGCGAATAAACGGATCGGGAAGTTTCTACCAATTGCCAATTTGCCATAGGTGATATGCTCTGTTCTTGTTCAAACATCATTTGAAATTCATAGAACGACTAGCTACAGGCTACAGCTCATGAGCTCGTAGATCATCCGAAACAGGCTACATCACAACACCTAAGGAATTGATCTTTCAAAAACACCTAAAATTTGGCAAATAGTTGTATAGTCTGTTAGTAATTTAATTGCATAATCATAACCTTGATATGTACATGATCACTAAAAAAAGCTTATGTAGAATATGGATGATAAGGCTTAATGATGCTTGATGAAGCCAAAGGGCAGCCTTAGATCATGTTGGTGTAAGTAGTGGATACATAGGTAGCAGAACATTGACATGGGAGGTCACCAATCTCCAATGATGTCAAAGGTAGTAGGATGCCAGTGGTGCTAATCACCGTGTAAGTGGTGGCAGCTCTAGGTCATCCACCTATACTCATCGGCGATAGAGTTCGTTCTTTATCTCCCCTGTAGTGCTAGACTTAGGATCAATATAGGGTTTTGAAAGAACGGTTTGTGAGTCATCATCATATGCACGGGCATGGGTTATTGTTGAAGGTGAGTGAAAAATAAGATAAAAGATGATCACACAAAATGAGAGAAATTATTAGTGAATGATTAATTAAGTATTAGCTATTATAAACTTAAAATTAGATTAATATGATTTTTAATATAACATATATATATTTAAAAAAACACATTATTTAGTAGTTGGGAAAACATCATCAAGTAGTGCTAAATGCACTCTTAGTCCTCTGAGTTATAGTGCTACAGAGTTTAGGACAATTCCGTTAAGAATTATGTGCGCGATCTGATCAACATACGATGTAATGTATGTAGGTAAGTCCTAAAGACTCGTGCATCTTTGTCAAGTAGAGTACGGGTTTAGGGTGGGTCTTGTCCTACACCTACATCTGACTTATTAGCCTAAAATCAAATAGGCCTAATAGAGTATACAGCCCCTATAACTAGTATTCTAGCATCTCGCTACAACAATACAAGCACTTTTCACTAGAGTGAAAAGCCCACCAGAGCTTTCGAAAATGATAGGATCAAAACACCACAAGCTTTGGCAATTTTCATATGTAGATTCATTATACAAGCCCTTATAGCAATGAGAGAATAGTGTTTGAGTGATTGCTAGTACTATTGAGAATTTTTTTTAGGATTCAAATATATAGAAATTTTTTCTATATAGTAATTTCCTAAATCCGACGAGAATCCTAAAAACTAGCTAAATACAAAAGTTAATAAGAAATTTAATATCTTGGAAAATTTGTTTATGTATAACTCAATTCCGATATTTTTCCTAAGAAAATTATTTAAACATATATCATGGGTTTATTGTATGATTCATAATTATCTATTTTACATATGTATTTTTAAGAGAATACACATGGTAAAAAGATATCGTCCGTTGATGTCGCTGATACACCGCTACCAGTCTAGTCTATCAAGTATGAACCTCTCGTGTGCCGTCGGTCGTCCGCAGCCCGCCTGCTGTCCTACTCCTCCGTCAGTCTTCCTCTGCTTGTCGGGGCTCATTATCTCCTCGCTTCTGTCACTGTGTGGGTCGAGCGGAGCCAATCCCATCACCAGAGACGGACGCGCTGCGCGAAAAAGGCGCCGGGCACGTCCAAACCCCGACGCAACCCAGCACCCGACTCGTCCACGGCACGTGCACGACGCCTTGGATGGACTACTCCCCGTACCCGTACGCCCGGCCTAGGCCACGCGCCTTCCCAGATCCGGATCCCCACACCGGGACCCACCGCCTGCCGGATCCACCCTACCCACCACCAACGACCCAAGACCGCAAGTGGGTCCCACGAGTCAGTCGAACTGGTCGTCGCCTTACCGGGTCCGGCCGGCGCGCGCGTAGGATCCGACAGCTCAGCGGCGCCAGCTCGCTCGCGGCGCTGCCCCGGAGGAGAGGGGAGGAGAGCCCGCGAGGGGAGGGAGGAAGCTGGTCACCGCCGCCGCCCGGTGGTTATAAGGGACGCCTCTCTCTCCCCATCGCTTCTCTTTCCTTCCCCTCTTCTTCTTCTTCATCCTCCGCTGCCTTCCCGACCCCTTCGTCTGCTTCGATCCGAGGACTTGAGGAGCAGAGAGAGACTTCGCCAGGAAGAAGAAGCGGCGGAAAGATTGTTCAGGATTCTGGGGGGAAGAGAGAGGGAGGGGGAAGCTGACGAGGCGGGGCGAGACGGCGAGGGATGGACGGCCACGGCGGTGGTGGCAGCGGCGGCGGCGGTAAGCTGACACGGACGCCGTCGTCGCTGCTCCGGTCGCCGACCGTGCGGACGGCGTCGTTCCAGGCGGTGGCGCTGGAAGACTCGGAGCCCGACGACAAGAAGGCGCAGGGGAAGAAGCCCCGGATGGCCCTGCTCTGCCCGGCGGCCCACCGCCTCCGGCCCGGCCCGGCCCAGTCCGTGCTTCTCCTAGCCGTCGCACTCCCTCTCCTCGCCCTCGCCGTGCTCCTCATCCGCCAGGACGGCCACCACCTCGTCCTCCTGGCCGCCGCCGCGGGCGCAGCGCTCGCCGCGGTGGCGGTCGTCGTGCGCCTGCGTGGCCGCGTCCGCCGCGCCCCGGGGGGGTTACCCGCCTCCGTACGGTGGTTCATCGGCGAGGGCGACGACGACGAGCAGCAGCAGAGGAAGGGGAAGGGGAAGGCGGATGGCCCCTCTGTGCGGGAGGGCGTGGAGTTCTACAGCAACGGCGACTGCTACGAGGGGGAGTTCCACAGGGGGCGGTGCAGCGGCAGCGGCGTCTACAACTTCTTCGGGAAGGGCAAGTACGAGGGCGACTGGGTCGACGGCAAGTACGACGGCTACGGCGTCGAGAGCTGGGCGCGCGGCAGCCGCTACCGGGGCCAGTACAGGCAAGGCCTCCGCCACGGCCACGGCGTCTACCGCTTCTACAGCGGCGACTGCTACGCCGGCGAGTGGGCAGGCGGCCAGAGCCATGGCCTCGGCGCCCAGACCTGCTCCGACGGCAGCTCCTACGCCGGCGAGTTCAAGGGCAGCGTCAAGCACGACCTCGGCTGCTACCATTTCAGGTAAGCACCATCACATTGCATTAAAAATCCCATCTTTCGATGTCCCCAACACGCGCCATTACACCATTCTTCCAACATCCAAACTGTTCGATTTCTAATTCTACCAAAATCCGTTGCAGGAATGGTGATCGATACTCGGGGGAGTACTTTGCGGACAGGATCCACGGCTTCGGCGTGTACAGCTTCGCCAATGGCCATTGCTACGAGGGATCCTGGCACGAAGGCAAGAAGCAGGGATTAGGGATGTACACGTTTCGCAACGGCGACAAGCGGTCCGGGGAATGGGACTCTGGGGCTCTCAAGAACCCATTGCCCCTCTCCGATCAGGCCGTGCAGCGTGCCGTGCTGGTACAACAACCGATCTTACATTCTTGCTCACATTGACGAGATCCTCATTTGCTTCTTGAATTCTAATTCTTTGCATTGTGCATTCAGGCAGCTCAAAGAGCAGCAGACAGCGCCTTCCACCTCCCCAGAGTGGATGAGCAGGTGAACAGGGCGGTCATGGCCGCGAACAGAGCAGCCACGGCTGCCCGGGTTGCTGCAATCAAGGCAGTGCAGAACAGAATCGACGGTAAATTCTGCCACTCAGAAGTGTGAAATGTGCAATAGAGCAGGTGAAGATATGCAATGGCCTGCTCGCACCGTGTCGGAGAGGTCAGTGATTCAGTATGAACGGTAGCCACCAAAGGGCTGAGCTGCTGCTTGTTTCCACGAATTGCGCCAGGTTTTTGGTGTCCACTGAATGATGGTCATGCTGTAAATCGAAGGGGGGTCATCTTTCTATGGAGGTGAGTATGTGCATTGTATCAATGGTGGGGGGTCATCTTTCAGCTCAATGTGTATCAATGGAAGGGGGATCATCTTTCAATGGAGGTGAGTATGTGCATTGTACATGTGTGTATGTGTGTGCCATCATCCTCGTATCCATGCTCCAAATCGAAATCTGCCGGTTTGGGCCGGTGGCGCCATGTGCTGTGAGTCTCATTGTGCAATCCTACTTGGAAGGGTGCACATGAGTGACTGTAATTTCTTCAGGCCCTGCAGCTCGTAGCAACTTGAGATTGCTGTGCTGTTGGACCCCTTGTTGCCATATCTCACTGCGTCTTACCTGCTGAAGCCATTTTTCTCCAAACCCTTTTCGTCATTTTCAACATCTCAGTGCAGGTCTATCTCCTTGTCCCATTCCTTTGGGTCCAATTGGTGCTCCAAGCTCTTGCAGTAGAGGACATAAATACCTTTTGATAAGGAAAAATATAGGAATTTTATACGATTCTAAGCTTATAGAAATTTTTATAGAAATTTTTTCTACTTGTTCCTTTGAAATAAAGGATTAAATCCTATAAAATTCTCCATACAAGTTTTAAAGGAATTTTAACATTAGGTCTAAGCTTAAGCAAAATTGACTTTGAGTTTATATATCTCTTTAAATTCGTGTGTTTTTTTGGGTCCAATCAGAGGATGTTTCTATGTTTTCCTTGTATCTATCTTTTTAAAATCCTATGTTTTTTGTTCTGCGTTTTTCTAATCCGAAGGGCCCTAAATGGAGACAGACCACAAATGCTAATGCTGTGCTGTGCCATGGGTCCAGGATCTATAAAATGTTTTTTTTTGGTTTATCAGGGACACAAGTGCAGAGGTGACCAATAATAGCACGACAGTGCCAAACCAATCATCCATAAGGACGTGATAAGCCGTCCTTTTCGGCTGTATCATGATAGTGATAGGTCAGAAGTCCCCAGAATTTCATTTATTCATTCGTTCATTCTTTGGGTGCTTGTTCTTGTCGAGGTTCCTTTTGTGCTATGCAAACATGACAGGCAGATCGGGGTAACAAAACACGGACTATGCTTGATTTCACCTGTGAAATGCCCAGCATCAGAATTCAGGATCTCGCGCTGGAAATTCAGTGGTTTAAACTGTTGCCTCAAGTACAGATAGACTGAATTTGATCAATTCTTGATGATTGGTTGTGTTTACGTGTTGTTCCAAAAAATTATGTTGCTTCCATTTATCTAAGAAAAAAAATGTGTTGCATTTGGTTTAGATAAGTTAACATCATGTTTATGCTGATCTGTGAACCTGTTGCTTGTGGGACAGGCAGACTGCAGACAAACTGTCTGGATATATATCGAATTCCAGCAATATCTTGTATTTTTCAATTGATAATATCATGCTTTGATCTGATGCCAGCATCGATCATGCCTCTCTCACATTTAAATACTAAGGCCTGTTTAAAAAAATTGATTCATTTTTCGCAACAATCTGAGAAGATTCCCACATAACAAACAGGTGTCTAAACAGATTTCTCACCGATTTCAGCAAGGGAAATGGACACTTCTGCATTTGTCCCAAGATCAATGTGGCCTGCCATTGTATTAGCTTGGCATTATGGAAAGCTTCTCTTGTGTAGCTCTGCCTCCTGCCAAAAGATGGCCGCACAGAGATGTTGCTGAAGAACTACTCCAGGTCAATTCATCACCTTTCTCCCCAAGTGCAACAAACCCTAGGAACAATAGATACTGGAGAACTACTCCATAGTTACAATTATTTCTCGCACATAAGCCAATAAATCATTTAGTGCTTGATTGGGCACCTTTGCTAATTTTATTCAGAAAGTGTCGTACACTGACGTTCTAGATATATCATGCTCACATGATGTTCTAATCTGCGAAAGTAACCCTATTTGACGTCCCATCACGGTGACATGTCAAAGGAGAAAACAGCAAAACCTGTAGAGTGCGACGTGTCAAAGGAGATAAGCACTGGATGGCAAAGGCTAGATGATCATCCAGTGATCACTGGTCCTTTGGCTAAATCCATGTGTGGCTTTTCGTTGATGCGTCGCTTCTGTGAACTCCCCATTTCGTTTTGTTCTCTCTTGCACAAGACGGTATCCACCATTAAGGGTACTGTGCTAATAATGGACCTGTTCCTTTTATCGGCTTGATTGTCTGTGTCTCTCCCAGTCTCCCTCTTCTCTGATGTTGAACCAGACTGCTGCTGCGACTGCTGCTGCACATGTAGAACACCTTTCTTAAATACCATACAGCCCTAAATCATAATAGGATAACTACAACTCCCATCTCGGAAGAATATGATTTTGACCGTTCATCCATGAGCGGTAGAGAAAAAGAATATAGAATAGTAGGAAAACACTTCTATTACTTAATCTAGTGTTTAATAGACAACTACGGACACATGTTTAGCCATTTATTCTATTAAAAAAACTTACATAACTATTATTTATTTATTTTAGTATGACTTAATTTATTATTAAAATCACTTTTAAGCACAGCGCACATTTTGACATATTTGGACAAAGATTTTGGAATATGACGAATGATTAAATATGTGACAAAAAATCAATAACGTTAGTTAACTACCACGTTGCTACAATATAATAATACATTTTGAAAATTATTGTTGGTCGGAGTATGATTATCAAAAGTCAAAATGGATAATTATTTATAAACGAGTAGTTGTTATAATTAGCAATTAATAATCTACTTATGAACGCATCAGGTAATGCATTTGCCTGTCGACAGATTGTTGGTAAGTAAACCAGATGCTACCATCTTTCTGAAATCAATTTGTCCTACAGACTGAACAGTACTTGTTAGCTGATTACTGATACTGCACCTGGCATTGCTTGTAGTTAGCTCTTGTTGCAATCACGGCAAAAGTGCAAATCCAACAAACTCAGCAGAAACACACTCTTACTTGCCTCCAGAAAGAAGCCATGAACCAAACCTTTTGTTCTCGTGTCACTACATCGTTTAGGTGCAACATGTTCCAACAGTCACAAAATCTCATCGGCTCTCTGACCATGTGCCAGAGTGCATCTTGTGTCTAGCACGCTCTTTAAAGGCGTCACATATCTGTCCTGGTGAAGTCCATCCTAGTGCAACTTTCAGTGATGTACAGTCCACTAGATAGATATATAGATGATAGTAGAAGCAAGGGTCGAAAGAGAAAAGGCTCGGTGATTTTCTCAGAGCTCTGAACTTCTAATCAGCAGGACCAATTTCAGTTCATGATCAGTGGTTTTTGAAGGTAGCATTTGATATAACTGCTCATTTGTCCGCTAGATGGATGATGAAAAGAAGCAAGGGTCAGCTCAGTGATTTCAGGAGTAGTTAATTTCTAATCAGTTAGGTCAATTTCAGTTAATGAGTGCCCTTTGACGGTAGAATTTCAGATAACTGCTGATTTGAGATGTCATGGGCGGGCGCATCATGGAAGCCCTGTAATGTTGTTGAATACCAGTACTACATCTGGTGCAAAAGTGCAAATCTGTCTTTGTTAAAAAGAAGTACAAATGTAATAAAATTTTGTGACATAATTTGGTGGGAAAACAAGGAGAGGAAGCTTCTTATGGAGAATAAACAATAGCTACATCATATATTTATATCCCACGTACTATCAGCATACAGTACTAAATATACCAGATGGTTAGCATCTTGCTGACAAAAATGATTTGACATTTCTATTATGTATTTCGTAGCTTCTGTCATGCATGACTTATCATATAGTAGTTATAATGCTAATTTATACAAGAATAATTTTGCGCCGTTATCTAACCTAGTTCATGACAAATACAATGATGTTCTAAAAAATTCATAAGTGAGCGATTCAGCAGTACAATGGTGCTGTGTTGCATAAGAACCAAGTTAAGAAGGGTTGAATTGAATTAGAAAAAGGAAATTACAAGTTGAGGAGGCTAGATGAGACAAGTTAAGAATTCAGTGGGCACGATGCAACTTACTCTTCGAATTAGTATTAATAAACTTTCACCCCAATTATTCGATGCTGGCTGTTGAACTTTGGGTCCGATTAATCAGGATCACCAAGAAAAAAGAGACACTAGCCACAGGCAGCATCCAATCCGACTCTCGCAGCGCGGGCTTACAGCCGACGGGCCGTGCGGCCGAGGCCCATTAATTCTCCTAGTAATTGGGAATCCTGCTTAACCCGCCAGGTCGCCAAAGATCTGGCTCCAGGTTCACATCTCTGAACATGTTTAACTGTCTATTGCCTTGTTTAATAATTTGTTGGCGAAACGACGAAGATTGTTCCTTGTGCTAAAGGAACGGAGTCTGATTTGCTCAGATAAGCTGATGTGGAGATGAGCAATTCCTGAAGAGATGAATCTGCCTGAATTGGATGGCACCAAAGTGAGCCCAAAGTGAAAAGATCGAGAGTTTCCACAATCCTTTAATCCTTTATCCTGCTTGGATAGCTTGTTTCCATGAATCCTTTTGCGTAGCTTGTTACATACAAAATCCTTTTTCGTTCATGGAGCTGCATGGATGATGGTGCTTCCATGATCTTCTTTGGAAAAAAAAACCGGGTAGGCGCTAACTGACCTGTTTAAGCGCAATGGTGGTTAAGATCATGGTGTTTTTTTCGTTGATTAGGGACATACTCATGTGTTATCACAGGATATAAAAAAAGATGCACTAATGATTTTACGGGTTCAGTCTGGTTACACGTGTTGTCTTTGTTTTTCTATGGGACTATTTTTTCTAGGGACGATTTTTTTTTGACGTGTCTTTGGTAGGTGGACAGCTACAATTATATATGACATATAGACTATGAAAATTGGTGGCAAATTCTGACAACAAATTGGCAGCTGGTCCAGTAGCTGTTGCCCTCTAGATCTGAAGGAATTGTCAACTTTCTCGCGTTGGGCACTTAGACTTGGTTAATCTATAGAGTCCTTGACTGTTCGCGTGATCCCATCTGCCCAGCCTACGACTCCGGAGGTCTCTCGCGACTTACTCCATCCAATTCTAAAATATATAAGAACATAATACTAAATTAAAGTATAAATAAATTCATCCTAGTATAAATTTGGATAGTACGAACACTATAAATCTAATATTAAATTATTATATTTGGATAGTACGAACAAATAACAATCTAGTACGATAAATCTAATATTAAATTATTATATTTTATAATAGAGTAGGTATTCACCCAAGTAGCAACTTATGAGCACTAGGCAAACAATCGGTTCCACATCTTCCTCAGGAAATGTGATGCATGCACAACCAGGCGTTTCAGACCACAAGGATCAACGTATTGAAAGACCAAAATATGCTATATAGAGGATGAATATAGAGTGATTCACTTTGTCTTATAATACGTGATATGATTAAATTATTAAATTACGTCACAGAAATTTAAATTGTAGAATTTAAATGTGAAATTTAAATTATAAAATTTAAATGCATAATTTAAATTGAAATGGTAAAATCAATTTTAAAATAAACATTATTTCACTGATTTAAATATATTTACAAAGTTTTGATAAAGCTTACAAAATTTTGTTAAGAATTATAAAATAACTCTTAAAAGCTCTCTTAGTTTCTCGCTAACTCTTTTATTTTATTTTCCTCCCACAACTTAAAGTTTCTCCCTAATTCTCTTAAAAGGTGCTAAGCTTTCCTTTGTCTATGTCTTTTCTTTTATAGATTAAGGGTGGCTGAAAAATTACTAAGATAAAATCCTAATTATCTTTAGAAAAAACCTTAGCTTAGATGAAATCAAAGTCGTTAGATCTCAAAACGAGCCTCCAAATCAAGCTACATACTCTGCCACATAGATGACCACATAAACCAACCATCAACCATAGAAAATCCTAGATGCCACAACACCACATTGCTCATGCCAATTAGCTGCTCATGCATGTCCTAGGGGATCCCATGTGATTGCTACACCCTCGTGCGTGAGCGCAGTCCATGTGGGACACTGTTGCCACGGGCCATCATGTCGCACCCATGGCTAGCTGGGTCGCTACCTCCACTAGGTCGCCTTCGTTGCTACACATATGTGCCCTTCATGTTGCTGTTGGGCCACCACTTACACGTACCTTGGGCTAAGCTCGCTGCTATTAAGCCACGCCTGCTCACCTTAGGCTGCTGTCACTAGGGTGTCGATGCACGTGCATGCACACGCCTCCACGCGCTTGCCTATTGGACCATTGCTACTGTAGGCCGCTGCCACCATGAGCCACCTTCACATGCTATTGGGCCTCTTGTGCTTCTTGGGCCATGCTATATTACTTGTCTGAGCCAATTCCTTTGTGGGTTGTCTCTCTTTTTCTTTTTTTTTCTTCATGAATTTTTGGTGCTTGCATACTTAACCTTATAAAACTCGTTATGAAAACTTCTTTATACGGTGTCCGTCCACCGCGTGCTACCTTATATTTAACTTTGTCACCTACCACCCTTAATCACTTTGGAACTCAACTTCTCTTTGAGTCTAGTCTCAATCCGTCATTGACCAAAGTTAACCTCTAAGAATCTATCATATGACATCACGACTACACAGATACTTGCTCCTACCTAAGTATAGTGCTAACCCTCACTATTGACTAAGGTTGATTTTTATCACTTGTATACAAATATACCAAACAAATCATTTCTGGACATATAGGAACTAATCCACATCAATCGTACACACTCACACTGACAATCGTTAACTTTTTAATCCAAGTTTTCAACAAAGATAAACACATTATCATATTTTTTGTCAATTTTTCATCACAATATAAAAGACATCATATGGTTTTACAATCTCCCCCCTGACGGAAATATTAGCAACCCAATTTAAAGTCTTGAAATTTGATTTTTGAAAATTAAAAGTGATAAACTTTGGAAGAATCAACTTGGTAAATCTTGAAAGAGTGAAAATTCAAAACCAAATGTCAATAGAAAATTTAAGGGATAAAAATACAATTAAATGCAAGATACTCCTTCTATATGACTAACTCTCCATTTCACCAAGATATAAAGCAAGTTTTAATTTTTAATAAATATAACTTTGCTTTAATTTTCACAATGGAGACATCAAAGAGCAAAAGGATGTAAAAATACATGAAATGAGACCTAACTTACACATTTTTAGTTTATAAAAGCTTTGAGAGTTATCTAAAGACATTGATATGTAAACATGGATCACACATGTAAAAGCATATGCTAGAACCTAGCTAAATATGCTCAAAACAAGTATGATTCATGACATATAGATTAAGTTTGTATCATATGGCCATAAAAAACAACCAATGGCTATAGAAAATCCTAGAGACGTGTCCCGAGAGAGATGTCGTGCAACTGCTACACCCTCACGCGGGAGTGCGCATTTGCGTAGGCTACCGCTGCCACTGAGCCATCATGCTGCACCTGTGGTTCATTGGGCCACCTTCGCAGTTGAGCATGCGCGCCCTTTGCGCTGGTGCTAGGCCGTAACTCACTTGTGCCTTAGGTCAAGCTCGTTGCTATTAGGCCACACTTGCTAATTGTGGGCCGCCTTCATCAGGCCGTCATTGTACGTGTGTGCCTATTGGACCATCACTGTGCTGTTGGTGTAGGCCATTGTCGCCACGCGCTGATGAGCCTCCTATGTTGCTTGGGCTATGTCGGCTTTCCTGATTCCTTCATGGGACACTTCTTTCTCTTTCTTTCTTTTTCTTTTCCTTTTCTCTTCGATTTTCTTCGTGAATTTTTAGTGTTTACACATTTTACCTTATGAAACCCGTTATAAAGAACTCTCTAACAAAGAACTCTTCGCATAGTGTCTATTCACCGTGTGCACCTTATATTCAACCTTTTCCTTAAGTCTAGTTCCGATTCACTGTTGATCAATATTGACATATAAGAATTTTGACTTCAATCCCACCTTACTACATGTCATCACAACCATATATACCTCTGCTCCTATTTGTCATCACAACCATATATACCTCTGCTCCTATTTAAGCATAGTTCTAATCATTTTTTCCTTCATAAGTTACACATAAATAAATGAAACAAATCATTTTAGTACAAATATCGTAACCTGATACACGCTGACGTAGACAATCGCTAGTTTTTCAAATCAAATTTTCAACAAAAATAAACACATAATCATATTTTTTTACTAATTTTTGATGACAACATAAAAATCATCGTATCATTTTTACATGACTCTAGCCGGCCGATCTGGTCAGATGTTTGTTTCTTTTCTTTTCTTTTCTTTTTGTCTCCGCGACCATCTGGGAGTCTCACTGACCTGATCAGCTGATCTCAGTCCTGTTGTGTTGGCTCTGCTCTGCTTTGCTGCCACTAGAGGACAGTAGCACCAGCCCAATGTTCTGCAAGCAAGAAATCAAAGTCATATTGTCATAGTGGTCTACAACGGCAAGTTTGACAGTTTTTCCGTTGTCTTCCATTTTCTTCTTGATGATGCAATCATGCAACCGGTTTCAATGAACATTTTTTGCCTTTCAAATCGTGAGGACTTCAGATTGCTTGCCTACAAAGTACAGGCGAGTAATTTGATACCGTGTGAGTAACCGAGTATGGTCTCCGTCAGCGTCACTGACACAACAAATAGGTTTAGGCCGGTCGTTAAAAAGCATAGTGCTTTTTCATCTCACCAACCTCGCGCACGAAATTTCAGGAGAACTCACGCGTAACGCTTTCCTCAGAAAACGTAATTCAAAACAGGTTTCTTCAGAAAAATAATTCACACCTGCTGTTCTCGGAAGCACCATCCTTTGTCTGCTGCTATACATTGCTAAGATTAACGAAAAGGTAAGGACGATGTGTCACTTTGCTGACCATTCAAATTTTAAACACAGGAAGGGTAACTGCTTATCTGAAAAGTGACCCGGATCACATTGGATTCCACTTTGTATCTTTTCCTCGATTCAAGCTGGTCTGGCACATGCTGTTTCACAGGTCTGACGATATCATTTTTGGGACAGCAACTGGAGATTGTCCTTTTTTTCGTCATCCCTGCTATTGATTTTGTTGATCATCTGACTGCAATAATGTTTGTGACCGACTAACGTGTATCTCCTTATATGATCTGGTCGTGAGAAGCTTTATGGTGAGGTGGTGGAGGTCATGGCAAGGAGGAAGACCGGTTTGGTCGTCGTGCAGTCTCCCCAATACGGCCAGTTCTCTTTTTAGATCTAGTTGTGGAACCTTCATGATTAGATGCTTAGATGAGATTAGATGGTTGAGATGATGGTAAGTAAGACAGCTTTAATCTTTCATTTGCCATATAGCTTATAAACCGCTATTAAAATTTAAAATTTAACTTTGAAGTATATTTTAGGATTTTTTAATCGTAGTTTATTTTTAATATTGTTTTCTAAATAGCTAAGAATATATCTAACTATAAATTATCCTTTTATATCGATATTAGACCAACAGATGACAGCCTTGGTCACCGGTGTGTAGCGGTGGGTGGTGGCAGTCCTACAATGACAAGGTTGGGATGGTCTTGATCGTTCAGTAGAGGCCGGCCGGTGAAGAGACGTGACGACAACTGTGTGTTGGCATGTGTGTTGGCAAGGTTTAATTAGTGGTAGCTAAGCTAAGGGAGACGTCTAGGGGAAGATAGGCTCTAGATGAAAGTTTAGTCTAGTGAATCACTAGGTCGATGACAATAGCGCCTTTAGGTGTTGCAACCTCCTGAGCGTGTTATCTAGGTGCCACCTCTCCTTATTTGGTAGAAACTTATATGGGAAAATCACGTCTAGGTATTTTTGGGAGGAATGTTTTTGGTGTCGTGACTTATTTGAAGACATTGTTTTGGATGTCTTTTGTTTTTCGGCTTTGCGTAGGCCCGCAGCCAACTCGTGCTATGCTTCTTTCTCAGCAGGGTGGTTGTATGTTGGCATGCGGCATCGTGTTTTTCCTTTTTTTCTCTCCTAGTTGCATCCTCCCAAAATTATAATCTTATAGTTTTTTTATTACTATATTAATAAAACTTCATTCCGTATGTCTGATGGTGTGTGTGTTTTTCTTTAAAAAATGATTGCAATGTACTTGGGCACTTTGATAAAAACAATGCATTCACTTGCAAAGAGACATGGACAAAGAGGCAATATGGGGTCAACCAAACTAAACAAAGATCAATGATAGTTTCCTTGCGTGAAATAGATTAATGGAGTACCATTTCTTGGACTTCAGAAGGTAGTGCCAGTTGGGTACTCTTATCTGAAACCCTAACTACTTCATTGTTGTTACTTGTAAACAATATAATGAAATCATTAACGTTTTCTTTGTTTTTACAAAGAAGACAAAAAATAGCTCAGTTGTAAGGTCTCAGCTTGTGTCCATAGTGCAGAATCAAAACACATGAGTTAAGTCTACTACAGAGAGGTAAATGGTAGATAGCGTCAGTGAGTCAAATTGGTGCTCTGACAAGGTTCCGTGAAAACAGCTGTAAAAATACGATTTATGCAAAACTAATTGTTGGATCAAGCTTGGTTAGAATAAAATATATAAAGTAAGTAACAACTCAGATTTACATTGGGGTTTAAGAGAAAACACCCTTAAAATTTAGTTAAATCTAAACAAAACCTAGAACTTGGGCAATTTTATATCTAGAAAAAACCAATCAATGGAACTTTTCAGATCTGATCTACAAAATATTAAAAGATCATGGATGTATTAACTTGAACAAAATTACAACTAAACAAAGGATCACAAGTTAATGCCAAAATCGAAAAAAACATAAAACTTATGAAACTGGAAGAAATCATCACGCATTGATGATTAAAAGTGATTATTATTGCTTTAATTATTGTTCACAAGACCACGACATCCTCACAAGTTTCTTTAAAAACATCTCAAGTTTCAAATATCTTAATAGTGGCTTTTTTGTTTCTCCTCGTAGCCAGAACTCCCTCTCTATTTATATCTGCTATACATAGAAACCAACCAGAACAAAATATACTAATCACACATAAGAAACTCTCTCATACAAATATCCAACTTATCCATACTAAATACAAACTTTAATTTGTCTAAATTTAGACTTTTACATTTGAGTCCACTTTCTATATACACAATGATTTTTATATGTCATATAAAAACTTCACCAATATATGTATTATTATATAATCTTAGTAGTCCATATGGTCTCTTTGACCATCACAAGTATAATTCTAATCCATCAAGAGCAATACCTCTAAGGCCTTAAAAAACACATGTATATAAAAAAAACCATATCTAAACATAACTTCTCACATAACTTAACTTATATTAGCACATAATAAAATATCTCATAGAAACCATTTAAAAGTCATAAACATAAATCAAACATCGTAAACCGAAAAATTATTTTAAAAGGCTTCTCAGTCTAAACTGCTCTGATGTATATGGTCGAACCGAAAATTGTTCATCGGTTTGATAGTCACAGTTTACATTTGACCAACACTATTTATCGTCTTTACAAATTCAATTCAAATGTAAACTTTTCACTTTAATCTCAATAAAATATATCATGCTAATTATTCATCACACAATCTAAATCATCACCATAACACACCTAGTTAGTACATGTAAACAATAATCAAATCCTTAACCTTCCTCCTTTTCTCCTAAGACG
This sequence comes from Oryza coarctata, assembly GCA_030770085.1. Classification (NCBI taxonomy): domain Eukaryota; kingdom Viridiplantae; phylum Streptophyta; class Magnoliopsida; order Poales; family Poaceae; genus Oryza; species Oryza coarctata. Next base: position 17,966,525 of record CM061476.1, on the reverse strand, counting down.
ACAAAATAGCCCAGCTGTAAGGTCTTATTGTCTCTAGTTAGTACACCGTATACCACAATAATCAAATTACACACCAACACATGTTGCACATGGACATGAATAATGAACAGTGTTTTATTTAACTAATCTAATAAACAAGAAACAGTAATGGAAAGAATTATAAAAAACTCAGCTATCCAAATGTGATAAAAGTTATAAAAAAAATGTAAAGAAGCATCAAACGAAGGATGGAATGAGCCCCACGTGGTGATTCTGCATGTGTATCTTTATTCTAAACTAATACCAATCCACATCAGGCGACAAATGCGCCGCTAATCAATAGCGTTTATGAGGGTGAGGCCGGAAAATGGAGATGTCCCTATTGTTCAGCGCCTGAAGGGGCCTCGCGTTGTTCTCCATGTTCTGCAAAAGTGCGGCAAATATACTTGAATCATCGGAAAAGGTATTTAAAAATCAACCAAAAAGTTGGACTTATATTGCTTCCTTATTAATTAAACATGCTGAAATGTCACCGTCTTCTTCTTCTATTTTTCCGTAGGTCTACTGTTTGCAAGTCTACCACTCCTACGTATACCAATTGGTCTATTATTCAGACAACAGCACACCAGCCAGAAGACTTTAGGGCGGTCGTTTTCAAATATGGTTTCAAACACATACCAGACGAGTCAAGGTTGACAGTGGTTTGGGATTTTTTTTCATGCCCAAATCATAAAATTCGCATGCTTTTTAGAGGGAGAACAGAAGAAATTAAATTCGAGCAGTCTCGCCATGCGGATGGAAGAAGAGAATAAAAGCTTACATCGTGCACTGCTTCCCTGAGAAGCTCGAGCTGGTACTTCGACACGGTGCGAACCTGCAAAAGGAAGCAAAAAAAAAAACATCAGTATTCAGAAAACCTGCTGGGTGAACGCAGTAATAAACAACATCTCTTTCCATAAAAATAAGAAAAAAATATTCATCAAGAAGGAGAAAAGAATTCAGGAATATGACACGACAGGGAACACACCAAACCCAGTCGACAGGAAGCCACGCCTACCAAGAACACGACACGACGGTCATTATTTTGAGTTTGTTTATCAATTTGGCATGATCAAATCTTTTAAAACTTCACAAAGAAGAAGAAGAAAAGAACCCCAAAAGATTCTTGATGTCGAATAAAAATCGTGTTTAGTCAAACCTACCCTCCTGACAATCGTCCAGATGACTCCCTCCGTGCAAGGCGGCGTGGTGAGCGACCCCATGTAGCGGTAGTACACGCTGGCCCTGCCCCTCGCACCTCTCGGATCGATCACTCCCACCTTCTCCTCTCTGTCCTTCTTGTCCGCGATCATCTTGAGGTAAGTCTCCATCTGCAAAGATCATGTCGGATTCATCGTTAGCTAGCTGGATTTCCCTTGCAATAATAGCTCGTTGCAACAGGCAGCACTGACGATGTAAGCTCGTGCTGCGTGTTGCAATGCAGTAGTGGAGTGTTTGGATGGACCTTTTGGAGGAAGCGGTCGGGGCGGCCGACCTCGTAGAGGATGCCGATCACGGCGGCCTTCATCTCGGCGCTCTCGTGGACCATGTGCAGCTCCATGTCGTACCTGCATCACGGAGAGAGGTTTAATACAGCTCGCTGACGGAGCATTTAAAGCGCGGCGATGTCAACGCTAATTTAGAAGAGGCAGCGGCATCACGGCCGCCGCGGTCGTCGGCGACGCACGCATGTACCTGCGGCCGTCGACGCTGTGCTCGGTGGGGGAGTGCCAGTGCAGCTGGCGGAGGTAGTACGCCGTGCCGTTGATCACCACGCTCCCGGCGTCGCCGTCGAACCTCAGCATGATGTCGTGGCCGCGGTTGACGATGGAGGCCTCGGCGGCGCGGTAGGAGTGGTTGAGGTAGCCGAGGTCGCGCACCAGCGTGACGCGCTCGTGGGTGAGGTCGATCGGCGATTGCATCTCGCCGGCGCCGCACTCTGCCCACTCCGGCTTGATCTTTCCCCAGTGCTCCGGCCCGTTCTCCTCGCCGCTGGTGTAGGTGAACTCCTCCTCATGGTCTACCACAAAGAAACCAAACCAAGAACCCGCTCAGCTGATACTCATCACATCACAAACCAAGATACCACGCACAAGAACATCTAGCTAAACAGCTAGTCAGTCAATTACCGGTTTCTTCCTGTGCTCTCGCAGCCGGGACGGCGGCAGCGAGCAGGAGGGCGGCAGCGGCGAGAACTACGAGGAAGCGAGTCGAACCCATTGTTCCGCGTGGTGCTAAGCGCTGCCGTCGATTTCACCTTTGGAAGGAGCGTGTTCGTCTCGTTCTCCTCGAGCTGATGGGGTTTAGGATGATGAATGGGGGCCGCCTGCTCGTGCTATATACCACGAGGAAGGCGAGAAGGTGGCGTCACGTTAGTAGGAACTCTTCAAATCAAACCTGCTACTGCTACTGCTACTGCTAGCCGCCTGATCCGTACATGTAGGCGCAGCAAGTAAAAAAAAAACTTTTTTATCGCGTATTCTGCTTTCAGTACGTATCTGAAATGGAGGCCATTTTATACAGTTTCGTTACTATCATGTATACGTAGTATGCAGCTGGAACAGAGTAAGTACGTACAGAAGCGTGCAATGCGATGTTCAGGCGCAGCTCCCCTCTCGGGCTGTGTCAATCGATGCGTTGTTCCATGGCTGACGTCCACTGACTGCGTGCGCGCTAGACTGCTAGCGATCGACGGCGACGAACCCGTCAGTTCTTTTCCTCGTCTTGGAACTAGCGGGCCGCGGTGGGGTCAAATTGTCAACTTGGAACACTGTTTCTGCTTGATCGGTCGATGATGGCTCGATGGGATGAGTCGCGATTGGATCGTCAGATCGACCGATGGAAAAACGAGGAAAACGGACGAGCAGATGTACAGACGAGGTAGCTGATCGCCTTCCTTCTCGCGAGGTTCCTTGGACGATCGATGCTCTGCACAGGCGATATTAAGCGAGACGTTCTAGATGCACGCATGAACCTGCAGGGGCCAGGGGAGCATTTACTGCGGCAAAGATGGTACAGTGGTCGCGGTAGCTGTAGCACATGTGGGCGAGATGACGAGGGCAGAAACTGTGGAGACGAGGCGGCAAATGGCGACGCATTTCTGGCTGACCGCACGCGTTCGGCGAAGCCCGGCCGTCGGTCGCAGGTGACCGCTTCTGCGACTGCGATACTGTGGTATAGTACTTAAACTTCTAGCACCTACCACGAATGTGCGTGTTGGACGCAGTGCACCTGTACGTACGTGTATGCACTGTAAATGGTAGTAGTAGCTCTGACCAGCGTGCGTTGCCGTGAAAAGTGGGTGAACGTGGGGGGTAGATTATTCTGCGTTTTCCCATTAATTAGGTGGCGGAGACCATGTATCACCGGTCGCTTTAAACTACGCTATTTTGAGGAGGTTGGGTCGGTGAAATGATCAATGTTGATAAGAAGCCTGAGAAGCCCCCAACTTTTTTCTTTTTGACCGAGGATGAGAAGCTTTTCGTGTGCGATCGATCTCCGTTTTGGGTGCGATAAATTCCAATCTTGATGCGCGTACTTGATGACGCCACTAATGTGTTAGGACGGACGATTCCTTTTTGTCCGGGCAATTGACAAAACCGGTTCGGATGGCGTGCTGCTTGCTTTTCTTCTTTGAGTCGGTACACATTCAGATTGCCGTTTTACACCGTCCGTTAGAGTACGAAATGATCTCAAAAGCAGTCTATGCTCCTTACTTTTTGGAAAAAAAACTACAATTTATTTTGTTGTTCATAGGTTAAAAAAACTCTGTGGTGCCAATGAGAATTTTACCATACCCTTGAAGCTTTCTACTAATTTAAAAAATAACTACATCACCCGTTAATTTTTTTCACTAAATTCATACAAATGTAACTATAGCATAAATATAATATAATTATAATATAACTATCATATAAATTTTATGTAAATATAAAAACACATATAGCTCAATGTAGAAATGCTCATAGGTGTGATAAGGGTCATGGCTTTTTCTCTGTCTAGCATGAATTTTGGTGTTAGCACAAATCTTGGTGCACATCTGATGAAAAAAACATTAAATCTGAGAGAAAAAATTACACTAAAGGTTTTTAGCAAAACAGTCTTAAAAAATGTAAGAATCATTTCAACCAGTATATATATAGAGAGAGAATTAAAACATTGAATTACACTTATTATTTTTCATATTAAAAAAAACTTCCATTTATATTTTTTTTCAGGGTGCATAATGCGAACTTATTTCCTAACGTCAAACAAGACATGATCAATTTAACTTCTTAATAGAGAAGAAGGCACTTGGGTAGGTAGGTGTACGTCTTGAGCACTAGATAAGTTGATATGCTAGAATAAAATAGACCACACAGGCGAGACCCTTTGGCAATCTGAGAAATTCTGTACTTGTTGTCCAGAGATTGGTATTGAAAATCCTACTACATATTAAGTTCTACCTTGTGCTACCAAAAAATCACGAAAAAGAAAAGCAGACCCAGTCACTAACGCCACCAACCTTCCCAGTTCCTGCTAACGATTGACGTCAAGCTATTCTAAGCAAACGCGCGGCGTGTGGCTGCAGTGTGGGATTGTTCTAGATGGATCGGAGGATAGCAGACAGGCGGACAGCCAGACAGCAGAGGGATAGATATACCTGCTCGCTTCCTCAGAGTCAGAGAGCAAATCCCTCCACGCAGTTTGATCGTAAAAAAATCACGGTGCAGCAATGAGACGGACAGACTATTAGTTCCAACTGCATGATATCCACGCATTGCTGCAGAAATTCATAGCAAGTGATTAGGAAGAAATTATGATGGATGATGTCTTAGGTGAAGACAATGGTGCAAAGGACATTAGGTGCTCAAAGAAAATCAAGCAAAATTATATTGAAGACCAATGCCCAAGCAGCATATCTGAAAGTAATATAATGGAAAATCAACTGAAGAGGCCATCCTATATTAAGTATATTGGATAAAAACCATGACTAAAGCTATTACAATATAGATTATTCAGGAATGAAAGGACATACTGCTTGAAAATTGTAGGCAAGAGAATGCTAGCTTGTTGGGCCAGTAAAGTAGTTATAAATGAAATACTAAAAACAGGAACATCATTGAAAAAATGTTATGTATAGACCTCACAAATAATGATGAAGTAGAATTACAAACTGCCTGTTGTAAGATATGACACGCTATATAGGGATAAATACAGAGGTATTTACCCTGTCTTAAAAAAGATATAAAATATTGATCTAATTAAATTATCAAAATCTTAGCTATTGAAAAAAATAGATGACTAATCTGTTATAAGGAAAATATATCTTTAAGTGAATTTCTATAAATCACGGGTATCACTTGTTTAATAGTTTTTATATCCTATATCACAGGTTATAAATACCTATCAAAAGAACCAAAACCTTTCAAAAGACTCAAAACCTTTCAAAAGACTCAAACAAATGGTGTGGAAAGAACTTCTCTTTTAAGTGCTTTAACCTCTTGGATTTATACAAAGGAGTTAGAAAGAAAAGAAACTCATACCACAAAACATATAGAAGGAGAAATCAATACTCAAAATTTAAATTACGGTGTAGAAATTTAAATTGCAAAATTTAAATACGGAATATAAATTGTATAATTTAAATGCAGAATTTAAATTAGAACGAGAAAATTAATTCTTAAATAAACACTATTTTATTTTTTGAAATATATTTATAAAACTTTCATAAAGCTTATAAAATTATCTCAAAAATACTAAAAGAGCTATAAAAACTCTTCTAACTTCTCATTTTTCTTCACTTCAACTCTCCCTAAAACTCCTCTCAACTTACTCAAAAATTCTCAAAGGTGCAAAAACTCTCCTTAACTATGACTCTTCTTTTTTTTAGCCCAAGGATGGCCGGTTACCCTAAAACAATATCCTAATTGTACTTAGAGTAAAATACTAACCTTCTAAAAATTTCAATAATTATATTTGAAATCGATGGCTCTAGTTGTGCCACGTTGGCTACCACATGGACGACCGCACAATTCAACGTGCAGCTATAGAAGATCCTACCACCATCGCCTCCATGTGGATCGTTGTCACTCATGGGCCGTCACATACATGGACTATTGTCACCTTGGCCAAGCCAACATGGGTTGATGCTGCTTGGCCATGAATTTTCTCTCTTTCTCTTTTTCTTTTTGATTTTCTTCGTGAATTTTTGGCACTTACACACTTGACCATATGAAGCTCGTTGCGAGTGTACCACCTTGTACTCAACCTTATCACCCGATATCCTTGATCACTCTGGACCTTAACTCGTTCTTAAATCTAGTCCCTATTCGTCATTGACCAAGATTGACCTTATAGAACCTGCATAGACCAAACTATCCCATAAGAAACTGAAATGACCTTGAGTTATATAGAGGGATGGGGAATGCGCACACCTAAAAATCTAAAATAAACTCTCAAAGAAATTAAAAATTCTCTTCAAAGTATTTGATCATAACTACCAAAGACTCTAGTCGAGATTCACTGTTGGGTAGAGAAACTTGGCTAGACAGTCTAATCTAGGGTCAAAATATTGTAGTCCTCCTTCACTACTTCTAAAAAAATATGCGTGGAGGGAATAATCTCAAGAGAGAAAGGAGTATAATAGATGATCCAAAGATAGTGAATAAATACAAAAAGTAATATACAAGGAGATGTAAGATTTTTCATCAAAGTTTGGATCAAAAGATCTTATATCTCCATTAAGAGACTCTAAGAAGCCAGATTGCGTTCGATATATAGCCTCACCAAGCTCAAATCTAAGAAGAGGTCCGGTGTCCAAGCTCTAACCAAGGCTAGTATAAAGTCCAAGACAACCATCAATATCTTCACTAGTACATAATGCTATAACCTCTGATAAAGCTTACTATACCAAAATTAATTCTTAAGAATAAGATCGGTATCCACTATAGTTATCTCTTTCTTTGTGGAGGTGAGTAAGACTTTCATAAGATTGTTTTGGACGATTTAAAACCTTAAATCCTTGTGAGCGACGCCTAGCCATCTAAGAGGAAAATCTCCAAGAGTAACAAGTTCAAATCCTCGTCAGGAGTTAATCCACAAGTGGTCAATTAAATCCCAAACTCTCTCAGTTACTAGCTCAAAAAAATTACTCACAAAGAGGTGGGTTTAGTGGAGAAACCAAAAGAGAGATGTGTGAAATACTAAAAAGGTCATGAGGAGTAGGATTGAAATGAATAAACAGACACCCACCTAAGTGGGGGTTGGTAGAGATAATATCAAAGCCTCTGTGAAACTATTTATTACTCATAAATTCAAACTCTGAAGTATCCGCTTCGAAGATAGGAAACTCCAGACACACTTGAATCCGAAGTAGCGAATCTAGTCTAGAGTATTTAGTAAAAGCCCTCCAGAGAGTCCACAGGTAAAAGTCTTCGAAGACTCTGATCTATTTTCATTGTTAGACATGAAAACTTATCTAAAAATGTCCAGTGACTTAGACGGAATATTTGGAAGCATCTATAGAGAAAACAAACACCTAAAGGTGCATATAGTGCAAGTGTTCATTTAAGAAAAATAAATGGACCTAACTAAGCACTTGCTTCGTATCTTAGGCTAATATTTATACCTCTCTTGATAGTACATCATTCATAGGAGTCAAGAAAAATAAAATATATTTAGAGCATACGTCAAGTCCTCTTTGACGTCTTTCTTTTGTGGTAGGAGTTACTTTTCATCAATTTATTTTTGTTAGGACTAACACCTTCACTCTTCTTCAAATAACACGTTAGTCTCTAATTTTCTTATCATCTAACATTCAAAATCCACTATAGAATCTAAATACACTTTTAGGAAAAGATATCGTAACCTAACCAATATTAATCACACACACTCACGCCAACAACCATCAAGTCTCCAAATCAAATTCAAATTTTCAACTAGGAACATAATTTGATTGCCAATTTTCAATCACAAATATAAAAACCAACCCATGGTTTTACACTTATATCCAATCAAATAAGTGCCACTTGTAAGATCATATCAACCAAAGGACAGAATGAGCAAATACATTAGATTCCATGAGATATTTTAGGGCAGTTGTACACTTGTATTGATAATGTAGATGCATGGCTGCACTTGCCTGTAAAATATTTTTTATCGTTGTAAAATCATGTTTTTGTTTATATGTTTATAATGAAAAATTGACAATCGAATTGTGATCCTAGTTAAAAATTTGGTTTAGGAACTTGGCGGTTATCGGTGTGAGTGTATACGACTAATGTGGGTTAGGTTATGATATCTATTCCTTACGGATTGTATGGTCTATACGTGTGCAGTTCCTTGAAGGTCAACTTGATCAACAATTGATCAGAACTAAACTTAGAGAAGAGTTGAAATATGGAACAATTAAGAATGTCAGGTGACAAGGTTGAATACGAGGTGGCATATGGTGTATGGACACCATCTGGAGAGGTTTTCATAATTGGCTTCACAAGGTAAAGTGTGCGAGCGCTAGAAATTCATAAAGAAAATCAGAGAGAAAAAGAAAAGAAAAATGAGAGAGAAAGAGACGACCTAGTCGAGTGATGACCGGCTCAGCGTAGCAGCACATGGCGATGGCCCATGGAGGCGACAACCTATAGCAGCAACTCTAGCGAATGAGTAGAATTAGCTTGGCACGCACATGGGAGGCGTAGCCTAGTGCGACAGCATGGGTGCGTGAGTGAGCATGTGGCCCAACGAGGGCGCAGGAGGAGGCGTCGGTCTATGAAGTAGAGGACTTGGCCCAGGCGATGTGAAAGACGGCCCAGCATGGGATCCTCTCTCGACATGTGACGATGTACGATTGGCGCGGGTGACGAGTTTGGCTACAATGGCGGATCTTTTGCATGAGGCCATTGCTCTTTGTGGCTTTCCATGTGACAGATGATGTGGTGCAATCAGAGCCGTATATTTTAAATCTGATGGCTAAAATTTTTGGAGGATTAGGATTTTGCCCTAAGGATAATTAGAACATTGTCTTAGTGGATAACCAATCACCCTTTACCTATAAAAGGAGATACATATGAAAAGCAAAGTTTTGAACCTTTGAGAAATTTTGAAGAGAGTTGAGGAGAGTTTTAGAGAGAGTTGAAGTGAGGAAAAATGAGAGAAAGTTAGAAGAGTTTTAGAGAGGTTTTTTAAAATTTTTAAGAGAATTGTATAAGCTTTGTGAAAGCTTTGCAAATATATTTCAATAAATAAAATAGTATTTATTTTGGAATTAATTTCCTCGTTATATTTTAAATTATGTATTTAAATTTCTGTACCGCAATTTAAATTGTAGTATTGCTCTTCTTATTCTACATGCTTGTGTTTGAATCTTGTGAGATAATTTGGTAATTTATAGCTATATCACCGCTCTTCAATAATTAAGATTTTAATAACTTAAATGTATTTTAGGGATAGAGTGAATTGATCTGCTGTATAACGCGTCCTGTTATTATAATCGTATAAGTACAAATATATGGACACCTTCTAATCTCATTTAGGAGATAACCTTTCACTGAAGAGATCGTTATTTGTTACAGTGTAGATGAGATCAAAATAAACTCATAAGATATATTTGTACCTTAAAAAAATCACCACAGGAAAAACTTAGAACGTAACATTTATATGAATGAATCGAATGACTTTAATAATCAGGATCTTCCAATTGTGCAGAATCATCTCTCCGAGTAAGCAGATGCATATATTTCATGTTTTTTTTTATTATGAGACATTAAGGGTGTCTGGGCATGTATGCTGAATAAGAGAGACTATCACAAGAGAGACTGAGAGTGATATATCAATTAGTATATACGATGCTGAATGAAATACCTTTATCCACTAGCATCGAATCTTGGTGACCGCCAATTTGGAAGAACATATGCTCTGCTCTGGATGGATTCTTCTCAGACAGTATTTTGTCCAGCCAAAGAAAGAGGAGAAAGAAATAAATTCATAGCTTCTGGAGGCAAGGTCTCTGTTGTGGATAGAAATTGGATGTCTTAGTAAAAGCAAAGGGCAAAACACATTAACACAAGGATAGATGTGAGAGCTACACCGTACTGAGACGCGGGGGATCTGGTTCTTCATGGAAGGGAGAAGGGGATTAATTAGATGGAGAAATTGGAATAGGAAAGGATGCATGCAACAGATCTAGCGGTGAAGTGGAGAAGATGGCAACGGTTTCAGGTTGGGAAAATAGAGAGGCCCGGGAGCTGAGGCGGCGACGAGCGAGAGATTGCCTCGTGCGCTGGGAAGGTGAGACCGTGAGAGAGATATGAGTGACGGCTGATTTGCTACCTTACGATTGAGATCCGACGTTTCACATGAATTTGGATGACGTGAAAGCAGCTGGAAGCAGAAAAAATACTATTAACTAAGCGGGATGATGTAATAGGTATATAGGACTAGCGCTCTCTCTCTGTTGTTAAATACTTATCACGCTATTTATATTTAACTTTGACTATTCTTCTTATTTAAAAAATTATAATTTCTTAAAAAGTGTCATATTGTTGAAGAAATTTTATTTTAAGTGTAAGCATCAAGCTTCTATTCATTATATTCTAACTATTTAAAAATTATTGGTGGTTAAAAAAATATGTTGTTTTCAACCGTGACAATTATTCAAGGAATGAAGAGAGTATCAGTATTACCCCAGTTCTAATATAAGTTGGCCCCAATGTTGTATGGCCAAACAAGTCCCAATAGAGATGAACGGGCTAAACTTGGTTACAATGATCAAAGAAGGAACAATAGCAATATTAAGTCAATACCGGGATAATAGAAATATAATATGTTGCTTTTGTAAAAAAAAAATTGGCATCACTATTTTTGACATCAGAACAGGAATGTCTTATCAAACAATCAAAAGTTTTAGTGAAGATGCCAATACAACATTGCGTAACATAGAAATAAAATATTTTTTTATTACTTGTAGAAGCGGCGAGAGGCATGACTAAGCAAGTGATCGGATAGGGGAAGCACGGAGGAGGGGGAGACTAATAGATTCAGGGTACATCTGATTCCTTTTTAGCTAGATGCATTGTTAATTTGTGGCTAGGCTGAATGATTGAAGGGATCCTAGCTAGGCGTCACGCTTTGCCAATCCGATACAAGAGACGAGAGCTTGAGCACCATCGCATCTGGCAGCCTGGCTAGATGCATATGCAGGTATGCATCTAAAATGGCTATAAATATTGGATTCTTTTCATTACCTCTACTGTTATAAAAAATCTTCCCCACATAAAAACCATCATTTCTTTAAAAAAAATCTTACTAAAAAAACGGTGTTACCGTATGAAATAAAACCATTAGATCGTCTTTATTCAATTCCTGCTGCAACCTAAACATATAGATATATCACCGGATAATCTTAAGAAAAAAAAACACATGTCCTGTCACGCAGCCCTTCCACATCCTTGGCCTGTTTTCTGAATAACGGCCATCAAGAGCTAGATACTGTATTGATGTTGGATTAGACCGGATGAGATTGAGGATGGGATGTAAGCAGTTAAGCCCGTACGCGAATGGCTTGGGTTAGGAATGGGTGATAGCCGGCTGGACGTGGTGCCAACTTGAAAGTTTGAACCATGCCTAGCTAATCGTTTTGGGTCTGGTCGTTTAATTGAGAGGAAACATTATCTTTAGAGATATTAAGCCATATGTTATATGGTACTCCCTATATATGTCGTAGAATATAAGATATATTAGTTTTTTATATAGTCTCTAATATTATAATTTAATCATTAATTTGTTTAATATTATATTATTAATAATTATAAAAATCATATATAATATAAATCTAATAATACCATATGCATGCCACTAAACATATATATTAGCTTAATTACTAGTCAAGATTTTTGTAATGAAAAAAAAAGGAGGCCTATATTTTGAGAGAGAGAGAAGTTTTTTTGGGGCGCAGAAAGTCCACCCAAGAAATTGACTTCGTAGAAATATTTTTCTTGGCTTCTTCTAAAGTCTAATGTATATGTATGTTCTACTTTTCACCAAAAATGTATGTTCCACTTATTCGTATGATCTCAGTGCAGGTACAATGGACATATTAACAAACGCACTTGTCAGGGTGTACTAGTGCATTTTTAAAACTCCATAAGCAGACAGAGACCGTAAAACTCGCATGCAGCTGAAATATACTGTTCCCATTTGATTCTCACAGGTTGCTACTTGCTAGAGGTGTACGATGCATGTTTATTTATAAAAGAGCACTATGTGTATAGTTTGGTATTTTATCGTGCTGGTAAACTTAAAATATTAATAAATACAGGCCAATGGTTTACCTCAAAAGTAGGTATGGGTTGGGCCAACTCCTTTACTAGGCAAACAAACTATTTTAAAATAATCAATAAGAAGAGTTGACTGTATATGTATTAGTCTCCCTGTTCCAAGTACTTCTCTGCATTGATCGGTGCTGTAATGGCTATATTATCATATTTTGACGAATGGTATATAGTTGTATGGTTGTATCTAATCTGCAACGTGCTTCAATAATATGATATATTTTTTCACAAGTATTTGGAAATGGAGGTAATAATAAAATGGTTATAAAAATGCAAGAGAATGTTTACCCAAGACTACCTAGTCATTCTGGAATATGTGGTAAATATATTGATTTTTCTCTTTGGATAACCAAGGAAATTATGGTTGGAACTTAGATTTACATCCCTCAGAGCTTGGTGGCTTGGTTAGCACTCTTGAAAATCAAGTTGTTCAGGATCGTCCAACTTGCATTGTCCAGCAACCAGCTATTGCAATCTCCACATAGGAAGGTGCTTTCAATTTTCATCTGAGATCATCCAAGTTTCAAGAAGGTTTTCTTTGTTACATAGAAGGTGTACACGCATATACACTCGTGTTTACCATGTACTTAAGAGACGGAGTTTGTTGGATGTTGATGACGTCGTAGGCAGCAGCATGAAGGTTCTGAAGACGACGCTTGTTGCCGAACGATAAACAATAGCTTCAGCTTTGATCAAGGCGCGTCAACTGCGCTGTTTTTAAGGAGATTCATGCCCTCGCTAAGATGCACGCGATAGACTGCCGATACAATGATCTTGTATCCTTAGTCGTGCACCCGACTGAGAATGAACTAGCGCGCTTGTGTGGGACGTAACTCTCTCCATGCAAAATTATTAGATATATGTGGAGCAAAAAACTTCAGTGCCACATAGCAGCGGTAGTACATGGCTTTTATAGCCTTGCATCTTACTAAGAAAACCATGTCTCCAAACTGGAAAACAAATAATGAACAGATTAATCGATCGACATGAATATTTATAAAGACAAGAACTTTATCTTTTCCACATATAGCTCAAATAATATGATCAAAACTGAAAAACCGAAGTCAGAAGATAAAGGAAAAGTTAAGATATATCGTTCTAAAAAGAATCACAACGAACAAAATCATAATGATAAAATCTGAACAAATTCAAACATTATTTGTGACTTTGATTCAGTAATAAGCAGCGGAAAAAACACGAGAACTCGAACATATTTATACGTGTAGTCTCAGCTTGACGTCAATAGCACTATCAAAATGGTATAGCAATTATATAAGTTATCATACATTCCATTAAAAATCAAAATGAAAAAAAAAAGATCAGCTTGCGTACGTTAACTGTTCCAACCAATCAAGGTGAGGTGGCTGCCGGTTTGCTTAGGGTGTACGTTAGGGTTAGAAAAAGGTTCGTAACGAATAATTATAGTCAGGTCAGAACGTCTGCATAGCTCGGCAATCATCGTCGAATACAATATCTCTAAAATGTATGTGCACAAATAAACAATTGAATGCGGCGATGAGTTAACTCGATTGGTTTAAACAATCATATCTCTTATCACTCTTTTAATTCAATGACATCTCCATTTAATTGAGACGTAAGGATGGACGATGATATATAGTATTATACATCAACGAATGCCTACTGGATCGATATTTGGACGACGCACATGAATCACCCTGTGAGTATATATTAAGAGGATAATTGTTTTGTTAGCATGACGCACGCGTGAATGAGCAGACCTCTAATTAAAGAACAAAGAACTGCATAGCGCATATGCATTAGGATCCACTTGGACCCTTCACCTTGGCTTAGGATCCAACTTTGTGCCCCAAACACTTAAACAACGAACCAAACATCGAACTATATATATTTCTTATGATAATGAAAGTGCTTTATATTTTCGGTCATTAACGATAGGCTTATAACCAATAAATGATACTATTCAAATACAAAAGTCACGAGACTGGGACAAACCCATGATCAAAGAGACTACTCCCTCTATTCCCAAATACTACTGCCATAAAATATTGTACAAACTTTAACCACTTTTATCTTAGCAACAGATTTATAATCTTAATAAGTATAACATTATCAAAGTACTATACATGCTAAGCATAACTTATACTATTTACTTGCGCCCATTAAAATATGATAATTTAACAGGTTTTTATGGTCAAAAATAAAGCCACCCTAGTCTTCAACAGTGTCAAGTAAAAGGGTACGAAAGGAGTAATTAAGATTGGGGCTTATTAAATACTACTCCTAGATTACAATAGAGTTTGCTAAGTACTCAACGCAAAAGTGCATCAGCCGGTACAGTGACGTGCAGTGCCTCAACTGGCCGGCCGTGCGCGTTGCAGACTTGCAGCGCCGGCTAAAGACCAGACACGGCTTGCATTGCATCCAGCCGGGCCAAGCCATCCGGCGTAGTAGCGAAGACGACGCCGAGATTCGCGTAGGCCGTGTGGGGATTGACCGTGAGGATGGATCTGTGGACGGTGTGCAGCAGGGCCAAAAAGTCCGGTGAAAACGAGCGCTGCCAAGTCCAAACTCCGGTTCCATCTTGACTCATGGGCCTCACTGTCTCATGACAACGTTGGGATGGACTATTGTGCTTCAGTCTCCACAAACATTGTACAGTAGGGTGGTCCTAGCTACTAGCTAGGTTGCTTTATACCCCTGTGCCAAACCCTGCCTCCATACTCTGAATCTATTTGGAGGAAACATTTATGTCAGGCGAGATGAAAGATGACCCAGACGAAAAACCACACTTATTCAAAAGTGTATTATTGTGGGTATACATTTATTTTTAAACTAGCAGCTACAACTTTATTTTACAGTTGTAACTTTGTTCTAAGCTGATACATGTCAGGCGAGATGCTGATCGATCAGTCCTTTTTAAGAGGGTCTGGAACGAAAATGCTATTGTCTCTTTTGTTCTCCTTCTGAAGAGGCCTTGCTTTCTTCTCGTAACCCTGCAGAGTAAAGAGCAAAGAATCATCAGCTCAAGTTCCAACCGAAAAATTTATTTCTTCACAACTCAAAATATTGGTTGTGTGTATTCGAAATACAATGAGGACCAATGAAAAAAAACATAAGAAGCTTTCAATGCGATTTTATTGTGGCATCTAAGCATGTACCAAAAAAACGTACTTATGCTTATTTATGCATGTAAGTGGTACTCGTGCATGTGCTTCTTCCATACAAATTAAAAAAAGAGATTATTGAGATTTTAAGTTTATTTCAGTTCCAATTATAAGCAGAGCTGAGTGCATATGTTTTTAGGATGTCATAATATTTTTTTTATCATTTTTCAAAGACATTGCAACGGCATTTCATTGTGGACCTTGGGCTAACTACACAGCATAGGTAGCATGAACCCCAGTTCCACCACTGATAATGAAGGTGTTCTCCATATCTCTTGATACATTTATCTTCCGATAATTCTCCACGATATACCTGAAATACCTCTATCTCTTAAAACCATCGATGACCAAGAAAGAATTCCAGTCTAATATACTCGGTGAAAATTGAGGGGAAATCAAAACTTACGTCTGCCACGGCTTCCCTAAGAATATCAAGCTGATACTTTGCCATGGTCTGGGCCTGTAAAAAATAGTAAAAGAGGAAGATTGAATTTTAAAGTTTTTGTTCAACATCCAAAACCGAACATGTCTGCGAGAGGCACAAGCGTACATGAACTTTTTTGTGTTAATTTACCGCAGTTACCTCAACACTACCTACATACTGGGAGCCTGCCAAAAGAAAATGTATCCTAGCAGCTGATTTTTGATGTGGAATGAAATAGTGAAATGTTAAGCCTACGTACCCTCTTGAAAATCGTCCAGATCACTCCCTCCGTGCAAGGTGGCGTCGTGAGGGGGCCCGTGTAGCGGTAGTAGACGGTGCGTCCGATCCGTTTCTTTTCTATCTGTTATTTATACCTATTTTCTATGACATTAAATTTATTATGAAATCGTGACCGTAATTAATATTATAATCATACGTGGACTCTTTAAAGCCCAACCAATTTTGCGCTTGGCCCAGCATATATGTGATCCGGCGTTTTGTGCACGTACGTATGACAGTGTATATCGATCTCAGCAAGACTCCGGCCGCACGCGAGATACCGACTCCCGAGTGCCACGGCGATGAGGGCCAAACACGCTAATGATTTTCTTTCCCTTTTTTTCCCCTTTATATAGCTTGCTTTGCATCCTCTTAATTTTTTTATCGATTTTTCTCACTAAATTCTTTTAATGATGTCTCACACTAGATTGGTAATAACCTATTGATTTGCATTCTTTAGCTGTATTGAGTGAACAATTAAAAGTAGGGATTTTCTTGTACTACGACGGCGTACGTACGTTTTAATTACTCGAGATTTGACAAACTTTTTCCAGTCCGTATCTTTTTGACCGCAGAGCGTAGAGTTAGCAGATCTATCTATCTTTACTAATTAGGCTCTCTAAAACTTGATAAAGCTTTCCAGTGGTTTCAGGGGTTAAATTATTATAATGATTTAGAGTAAAAAATTGTCCATTCCACGGAGAGTAAAATAATTTAACACATGCCGCGTAGAGTTGTATATGTATCTATCTATACTAATTGGACGAACTTTCACATTAACCAAAAACATATGGCCATTGATTAGATGAATTGTGATAGCATAACCATAGATTTATTCTTCAAATGGTGAATCTAGTGAATCGGAAACTGTCTTCTTTCAACGAAATCAAATAAGTTCAGGAATAAAAGTCCAAGCGTGTGTGTTTGTTTTAGAGAAGTAAATAACTTAGATTAGATACGTTCCGTATTAGTGTCCTAAACATTTGAAGTCACACAAAAATCAGTTATAATCCTCTACGGTTTAGCCATGTGATTTGGAACTCTCCATATAACCAAACAAGCATGCACCCCCAGCACATATCCGTACAAAGATCTATAGCCAATCTGTTATTAACATGGGCTAATAATTTTAAATTATTAAATCATGTAAACGCTATAATTGAAACTACAAAATAGATAAATTTCAATATAATTATTAATTATGAATTTTGGAATTATTAAATCACGAAAAACTTAAATTAAGGCTTTGAGTAAGCTCTCATGTTAACCAAGAGAAATCCAAAACGTTGATTAGGTGGATCTTATTATCATAACTTTATATCATATTGAGAATTTGTTGATTCAAAACCGAATACAACTTGGTACATATTAGTTCGATGTGTGGAGTTATTAACTCATGGAAAAGCTGCAATTGGTGTGTGCTTCTAAGCCGAGTGCAACTCAATGTTATTAATTACGAATTTTAGAATTATTAAATAAAAAAATATAATTGAGACTCCAAACCAAATACAGAATTGAGACACCAATGTTCTCAGAAGACCATACGTATTTGTGATGGATTTTGAAATCATTTAACTAAGAAAATATAAACAGAAACACATTAGGAAGAATTCAATATATAATTTGTAATTGCTATATTTACTTTTCATTGTAAACGATATGAATATATTTTTTGTCTCTTCATTACTTTGAAACAAAGTTTACATATAATTTTTAAAATATAGATGTAAGGTTAAGTATATAATAAAATAGCCCGACAAAGATCCCAAAATCTATCAAACAGCTAACAGCAGATTTTGGCATCAAAGCAAGAAAATCCACGTGGAAACATAATGTCTAGCAACTATTTTTTTCGAAAGTTCAGAATTTTTTAAAGTAGTAAAAACTAAAATTAGTCTCAATAAATACAAATTCGTATATGTTAATTCTAAACTTTTGACTAACTAGATTTTAAATTTAAATTTTGTAAGTTAATAAAATTAAATTATTTTCGTTCTTTTGGACCTTGCCTACAAAGGTCTACATACTGCCATAAGGGATTTAGTATTTAAATGCTCAGCTTAATTACTTGGTTTTTCAGTAATTGTACTAACACTATTTCAATAATTTTTTAGAAAACTATAGCCAACTTATATGATATGATTAAAATTTAAGTATTGAAAATATTATTAACAATAACCCGTGCGACACACGTATTAGTGGCTAGTCCTAATGAATGGCTCCAGCTGCAAGAACGAGTGAACACCATCAGTTCTGTCAACAACGTGTTATTAACCGGCTAGTAGTTTGCATGTGCAATTGCAAGAGTTTAGCTTAATCAAATTAACGAACCGTGAACAGGAAGGCGTCGGGGCTTCCGATAACGTAGAGAAGGCCGATCACCGCAGTGTTGTTCTTGCCGTCGTCGTGTACCAGGTGCAGCTCCATGTCATACCTGCATGCATTGCACGGGTCTCGATGAACAATTGAAGTGAGGCGATGCGAACAAGCGCCGCCGTCAATGAAAAAAACAGAAAATTCGTGCACCTGCGGCCGTCGACGGTGTGCTCGGAGGGCGAGTGCAAGTGCAGCTGCTTGAGATGGTACGCCGTGCCGTTGATCACCACTCTCCCGGCGTTTCCGGTGAACTCCACCTGCTCGTGCGGTGCATGCTCGCGCCGATCAGAAACGATTTGAAACTACCCCTAGCTAGGCAATCTTGTACTTGTACGTCGTTGCAAACTAAGGCAGCTGCAACTTGCTGGTCATTACCGCGATGTCGTGGCCGCGGTTGACGATGTTGGCCTGGGCGGGGCGGTAGGAGTAGTTGAGGTAGCCGAGGTAGCGCATCTGCTTGACGAACTCGTGGGAGAGGTCGATGGGCGACCGCATGTCGCCCTTGTTTCACTTGGCCCATTTCTCATTGAGAGTGCCCCATTTCTCCGGTCCGTTATCCGCACCGGGGACGTAGCTGAAGTTCATCTGGTTCTCTGCAGCAACAAAAACAAAAAAAAACAAAAACGGCGGTCAACCAAACAAAATTTCAGACACGCACCGTCTGTCACTATGACACGATGACATGCGTTGGGTGCAAGCGAGCTTACCTGTTTCCCGTTGAGCTCTGGCTGCCGGGGCAGCCGAGAGAAGGAGTACGGCGGCGGCAAGTCGGAGGAGACGCGTCTTTGAATGCATGTTGGATGCGTGTTCTGGATTCTGTGGCTGCAGGGAGCAGGAAGGTCGAAGAGGCCATGCTCCTGTATGTATATATGCATGCAACGCCGAGAGTGTACGTATCACGTTGGAAGAACGCTTCAAACTGCTTGCTAATACGGGGCTACGGACTGGAAGATATGTGCACCGCGTATTGCAGTGTTAGAGGTGCGCAGATCACAGTGCGTGTATGCTAACCTTCTCGATCGAACTGCTTCGTGTGTCGATCGATCGAGATGCGTTCTCGTTCTGTATCTGACGTACGTGCTTTACTGATCGCAATACGCGGCTAATCTTTTCCCTCTTCAGACGGGGACAAGTTGACACAAAGTTGGAACTCTGTTAATGTGACCAATGACTTATTCAAAAAAAAAGACCAATGATTCAGATTATCCACAGAGAAAAACAGATCCTTAATTAATTACGTACGTACTCCGCGCTTGGTTCCTTGTCTAAACATGCGCTTGAACTTACTGACTTGCCCACAATTGATCGAAATGACCTTGCAGATCGATAGCCAGTCAGTGTATACTCTGGCAAAAACGATCGACCCAAAACAGCTGTCGTCTGCTCGTCGCCGTCATATAGGCTAGCACGAACGAAAGATTAGAACAAGACTAAATTAATTGCATTCCGTTTATATTGTTTTGACCATGCATGCATTTGTTGGCAAGCTGCAAGTGACCGCTTCTGACCGCAGAAGAATGAGTTTGTTATCAAAATATAAAGTTAGCCTAGTTAAATTATATCTTAAGATATTAAGATATAAGATAACCAGTGTAAATTAGTCATAATAATATAAGTTCCACCACCCAATGATATTAAAAAATAAATACATATTCGAAGTAAAGTATGACTTGTCTTGCAATCCAAAGCACTTCACTTAGTCTTCTAATGAACTTGCAAACCTCTGAAACAACGAAAACTACATGTCAAAGCAAGAAAAAAGACTAAAAAACTTCAAATAAACAAATAAAGTTCATAAATAGGTAGTGATTGAATTTAGATGAATTATAACATTATTTCGAGTTTGCATGAATTAATTATGAATTAACAAAGTTTTAATTCAATTAAAACCAACTAAACGATTTATTGCCTTATATTCGATTTATTTTTATACAGAAAAGATAGATTATGACTAAGAAAGGAGAAAGAAGGTTGATGTTATTGATACATATAAAACCCACATGTCATAGAGGATGGGATGGTCCATCATGTACTCGGTTCACTTACAAAGTCCACGACAGTCTACATAGGTGGATGGCTATGATTGAGTTGACTGGGTTGACCAAGATCAAATGCACCCAGAGGGTGCCACTTAAGTGAGGAAGATGATGTGGTGTTGATGAGGCAGCCATGTGAATGATCATATAGGTTCGATGGTAGACCGGCTTGGAAGCGCTAGTGCATAGTGAACTATGGCATGGTGACGAAAAGTGAGGGCGCGGGTAGGAAGAGGAGGTCACGGTGATGCTTACCCACTTGATGACGAGCGGCAAAGGGAAAGGCTAGCAACAAACTTTGGTGGTGGAGCTCCTTTGGTCCTCGACGATGACAACTTCCGATGATGTCTATGGGAAAAGGAGGTGCATCGAGCTTTATCTTGTTGCTATGGTGCCAATAGATGTGGTAGTGAGGTTCAGAGACGGTACAAATGGTAGCTAGAGCAGCGGTCGGCGACGGAGTGAGAAGGGGCACGTAGCGCGACAGCTAAGGCATGCAAGGGCTCGCACGATAGCTAAGGCACGCAGGGGCTTGAGGTTAAGGGTGGAAACAAGAGGGAAGAGTGTGACCAACCTATTTATAGGCTGATGAGGGAGAATCGAAGCTGAGAACGTTGGGTTAAGGCAGCGAAAGAACTAGGCTTTGCTAGTTTAGGATAGAGCTTAATTCCACATCAAATCCACATGATTTAGCGTTTGAAACTTGGAGGAAACGATAGAGAAGATTGATGAGAAGATTTTCTCTTAACTAATTTGGACGAATCATGAATGAATGTGCCGAATCAGGCGGGATTGCATGGAGGTGACATCAGGATGAATAGGGAGTCCGATCCAGAGGTAGGGAATGACATAGTGGGCCCATATTTTCTACGACCGTGGACGAAAAAGAGGCTAACGTAGTTCGGTGAGCTAGATCACATGTTGGCACATGTGGTTAGGCTGAGACGGAGAAGGCTGATGCATGGCTAGGCTGATGTGGTCTTGTGGGCGCGTGGAGGAGACAGCCGGCTCGATGGCAAGCTAGGCTGAAGGTAGGGGAGAGGACGAGAAAGGCCACCGAGTCTGCTTGGATGGAGAAGAAATGAGTCGACTTCGTGAGCTACAGGAAGAGAAGGAAAAGGGTAGGAGGCAAGCCGACGGTGGAGAGGGAGAAGAAATAGGCTAAGAAAGGGCCTAGGACTTAGAAGGTTTCTTGGTTGGAATTTTAATTTAAATAAATACTAAAATGTTGTTTAAGTTATTAAAAGTACTTTTCATGCTCAAATAAGTTTAGGAAAAATTCAAAAAAATAATTATGCATTCAAAGTATTTAATAAAATTTTATATAGCCTAATTTGATGTTTAAATTTTCATAGACTTTTATTCAATCACTTTCTTTAATTATTATATAATTTCTAAAAATTTATTTTCCACATCATTTTATATTTAGATAATTTTTAAGGTGTAACACCAACCATGGGTCTTCGATTTGCCAACTGCTCAAGCTCCTCTCGCCACCATTGGCCTCCTTGCTTCCTTTCGACCCTGCTTCTTTTTCGCCGCCATCCCCATTGGCTTCCCAGCAAAGGGGTGATGAGATTGGGGTAGTTAGATCAACGAAATCATAGGGGCTAGCTTCCCAATGACGGGGCAATGATATTGGGGTTATTGGCCTTCTGACAACAGGGTAGATCGAGACGCCAAAGATTAGAGGTGAAGCTACTGCTTATTGTGTTCATCTTATTGCCGCAGCCATCTTTTTTATTCTACTGGAACACCATCAGAGCTGCTACAACCACGTGCGCTACTGTCTTCTTCAACTATTTATCACTGCCATAGAGAAAGGGGAGGAGGAGGGAGGAAGAGAAGAGAGGAGAAGAAGGGAGCAAATAGCTCGACCTTGAAGGGCTCACTGGCTGCCTCTACCTCCCTCACACGAGCAGGCGAGCTCAAGCTTAGAGGGGCTCATGCGAGCTCAAGCCTGGAGGAGCCCCCCCAAACTGCTGTGTGAGCACTGTACAATTTCATCGTGGTTGGCAGGTTTGAGGAAAGAAAGAGGGGATAAGGGTAGGCACTAACAAGTAGCCCTATAACTTTTTATTATTATTATTTACATATAGTTCAATAACTATTTCATATCATAGATGTCAAACCAAGTCAACTAACTGGATCAGAAAAAATCATTCTCAAACAGCTGACAGAATTATTTTGTATGGCTTTAATGCTTAAAAAATCGATATATCTGATTCTGTGATGGGGACATATGAATTAGATTGAGGCTACTTGTTATGCCCTCTGAGTATGCTGCTGTTACTGTTGCGACTTCTCGGGAATAGTACTGTTCGACCACAGTCTTGTCTCCGACTTGTGAACCGTGTTGACTTGTCAGGTTGCATCATGAATAGATGAAGGCAACGCAAAGGAATAGAGAAGCTGAAGCTGCCTTCCATTCGATTAAAACTTCATTATTTCAGGAAAAAATCATTTATTTCAGATAAAAATAAGGTTATTCATTCTTTGGCTCAAAAGGATGTACTCCATTTGATCTCCCGCGCAAAATCAACAACAGTTTTGGTGTAATTAATAAAGGCGCTGCTACAAGGGGCAGTATTTTTTCGAGTTCGATATGGATGAATCGATCGTTTGCTGCATGCTCCTCTTAAAGCTCAACGGTTCATCACATTAGCAGAGCAAAATGGCCATTAATCTGGAAAAATGATGCAAACGAACTAGCTAAACTAAGCAAGCTAGCTAGATGCTAAGCACACACGGCTACGGCGGCGGCACAACGCTCAATCTCAGCTCGTTGTGCTCGACCATCGGTGTCCGCTTCCGCGCCGGCGACGTAGGAGGCTGCTCTTGCAGTGATCTCTTGCGGCTCGCACCGGATGATGTCTGGTCGTCAGTGCTGCTCAGGTGCACGCCGAACAGCTTGGTGCCGCCGCTGCCAGACACCTCGTTGACGATCTTCTCCGTCGTCCGCGGAAGCCGCCGCGAAAGAGATGGCTGTTGGTCTTCGGTCACCGTGAGCGCGCTGCTGGACGTGGCGCTCCGGCCGGAGGCCTCGTGCATCTCGGCTGCGGGCACCTTGCCGCTCGTGCTCGTCGGCCGTAGAATGCCGAGGCCGTGGAGGACGGCAGCCGCTCCCGGACTGGGTGCCACGGGACGCACGTGGTTCTGCACGAAGTAGATGATGTCGCTGTAGAGCTTGCGCATGTGCGCTAGCTCCTGAACCAGCGCCGCATTGCCGCGGCGGAGCCGCTCGTTCTCCTCCATCAGCGCCTTTTCCGGCGTCGCCGCCGGGCGACCGCACCGCACCGGTGCGATCACCGGTCCAAGCGCGAGCAGTCGCGACGGCGGCCCCGCCGCTTTCTCAACCGAATGTCGCCGCTCCGTCGTCACCAAAGCGCCCAAGCCATGCACCATGCCATCCCCGTGGCGGAAGAGGCCGGCCGCGAAATGGCGCGGGGCAAAGAATGGCGGCGGCGGGAACAGTGGCCACGTTGCCGCCGAGGACTTACGCCGGTGGATCTCGCACAGCAGCTCCTTCTGGCCCTTCCTGAAGAACTCGTTGGCGAACTCCCACCTCTCCGGCACGACCTTCCTAAACCCCTGCACGTTCATCATATATCCTTCAAACCTCCATTAGTGACGCTTCAGTTTACTGCAAACATCAAAGCGTGATCACGAATGTACTTACGTAGGTGTTGAGCTGCCGGACGAAGGAGGAGAAGTTGCTGTGCTTGAAGTAGTTGGGGAGGATGTCCCTCGCGAACTCCGGCGGCCGCCACACGACGAAGCTGGACGCAGACTCGCCGCCGCCCCCGTCGTCGTCCCCCCACGACACGACGTGGTCCGTCT
This sequence comes from Oryza coarctata, assembly GCA_030770085.1. NCBI lineage: Eukaryota > Viridiplantae > Streptophyta > Magnoliopsida > Poales > Poaceae > Oryza > Oryza coarctata. Next base: position 17,942,098 of record CM061476.1, on the reverse strand, counting down.
CGGGGTCGTCGACGAGCTGGTACGTCTTGGTCAGGAATGGCGCGGGCACAGGCGCCGCCGCCTTCTGACGGGCCGCGTCGCTCTGATCCTCCCACTCCATACGCACTCTTAGGGAAGGTTCAAAACAGGAGCAGCGCGATGACGATGGCGACAGAGTTTCAACCGATAATGGGTACATGCGTGCGTGGCTTTTATCGCTAGTTTCGGTTGGGTTTGGACATGTGCCGGGCTGCTAGCCTCGAAAATCATGAGTGGAGGTAGTAGCAGAGCAGAGTGGTAGCTAGCACAGTATAGGTGAAGGGAATAATAACTGGCTGAATACGCATGTGGCTGCCTCTGCCTGTCAGCTGCCTCCCTGCTCGGTGCTTGTGGAAGGAGAGACGGATTTGCCCGTGAGGCCACACGGCAACAGCGGCAGAAATCACTCGCGAAACGCCACGAATCGAGCGAGATGAGAGATGGGCACCGCGGCTAATCCGCTCGCGCGGCTCCGTTTCCTCCACAAACTCAAACTCCGTTTTGTTCAGCTTTCCAGTGCGATGGCTTCAGGCCTTCTGATAGCTTGGAGTAATTTGATTACAGCTAGTTTTAGAAAATCGTCACCCAAAATAAATATCATTAGTCAATCACAAAGGCACAGATTTAATACGATATTTGTTAACGAGCTATAGCTAAAGTCTAATCTATAAAAAATCTAAATTTAATGTAACACTAAGATATGATATTTATCCATAAGATCTAGCAAAATTCTAATCCTTAAGATATTTATTATGGATACTCCTCTCCAATATAACATACTATAGTGTCATCGGTGAAACCAGAATCAAACACACCTGCCTAGGGGACACAGTGTGGCACCAACGCAAGTCATCACATCCAGATGCTGCCACAAGTCAACATCAGTTAGGATGCGTCACCCTTGGGTTCACGAGGGCAGTGAGCCCATGGTGCGAGCAAGGGGACCTCTCGCTAATAAGCCTAGGCCTTTGTTACGTGGCACCCTGAAAGGGAAATCCTAGATGGATCCTGCCTGAGTTCAAGAGGCTAACATGTGGCAGTATAATGATCCTCAGGCAAACCAAAGCTCGATAGATCTTGCTCGAGTTTTGGGAATCATGCCAAAGCTTAGAGACCCAAAGCATGGCCACCCATGTAAGTCACATATTAAATGTGATAGGACGAGATATGCTCTCCAGCCTAATCCATCTCATGCCTTTTTCATCAAAAACGAAGCGATATATATCTACCGATTAAAACGTCTAACGAGGGAACAAAATGATCATCGCCATATCTACCATTCATCTTATCCTAGCACTGTGTGACCTGAGTCCCACATCCGACGACGTGGAGTGATAGGCAGCACGTTAACAACTGTACCAACTATCTATGCCCATTGATCCTTGCCCACATCGATGGCTCATCGACATGTGGGACCAAAGATGACATACTTGAGAGGACACCGGTCATGACGTGCTTTCCCAAGTAACAAGCAAGGGAAAGAGCCTAATGACTAAATATCGCACACTAACCATCTAGGGCTCATTAGGTCCTCCATCTCCTATGTTTGGCCATATATATATGAGAGGGCTAGGGATTGATCCCAAGCAATCTAGAAAACATGTGTTGTAATTCTTTTGACCACTCAAAAACAGACTAAGAACACATTATAACCGTGGTTGGATCAAACCATTGCTAAACTCTAATAACACACGTTAGAAAGCCAGTATTGAAATTGATATCAAAATGGATATCGGTAGCGAAGATTTAAATTTAATGATTATCGAGACATGGTATTTATAACCGACTACGTATTGGATGCAAAATCTAACAACTAGCTACAGCGTGCCTGCGTGCATGCATCAATGCACGTGTATGCACTGCGTACTTGCAGGGCGAAGCGCTGACACGTACTATACGTATTAACGCCATGATCGAGCTAGCTAGCTAGCGAGAGGTGGTGTTATAAACGTGCCGACATCTGGAAATCTGCGTCGTCGGTCTCTGCACAACGCTGTTCATGCTGAAGATGCCGAATGCATGTATATATGCGACCACTGCTAACTCACAGTGCAAACGGGACGACCAGGCATGCAGTACTCGAGTAACCTGCAGTCCAAACTCTAGATGTTGATTTATTTTAACACAGACCACACTCTAGATGTTGATTTATTTCAACACAGAGGGAGTGACGTACATGCGAGAAGCCGAGAAACTTCTGCATAGCGCAAACTAGATTACTAACTCTACACATACTGTGTATGCAGTAAAACGAGACATGGATAGAGTACGTGCTGATGTGGTGTGTGCGGTTGAATAGCAGATTGGCAGGAGGAGAAAAAGGCTGCTAAGTGGCACAGTATTATACAAGGGGGCATATTGGAGTCGAGCAAACTGTTGGAATGTGGATGGAATCCAACAACAGATGAAAAAAAACACTTGATATGATAAGAGGGAATTCAATAACAAAACATCAATAAAAAAGAATGATATTTTTATCAGGTTTAAGAAGTTATCGAAAACTACCATATTTTTTAATATAAAATCTATAATATTTTTAGTGTAAAATTTAAAATTTTCATATATGAAAATTTTGAATATAAACTTTGGTACGTGAAATTGCCCTAATAAGAAAGAGTGATTTTATGTAAAATTTAGTACTTTTATGTAAAAAATTTAAAGAGTACATTTTGATAAGTAAAATTTCCATATAAAAAAGAAAGGGCAAAAATCTGGAGCGGAACATACGCCAACGCTCATCACTGATAGTTTGTCCTACCACTACACCACAGACCGTTTTGTAATTAATGTTGCATATTAAAGAAGAAACTTTGATGTTAACATATTAAGAATAAATAAGGAAAAACAAAAAGGTGAGAGAACCTAGGAACAATAAAAATGTGTAGCACTGACAGCTGTCCCACACTCCTCATGTTACTTAAATTTTGTTGCTAGGTTTATTGGATGGAAACCAACAATCAAATTTGCTGATGAAACTCTTTAAATTATATAAATATATTTTATTAAGATGGTTTGTACATAATACTACTATCTCAACTTTTGATTAACCTAAACCTAATTTTTCTTTCTTCCAAAAACGATATTTTGAAGTCTATATTATTTTTCTATTTATACCCATAAGTGGTTATACAAAGACTGAATCATAGGACCAACACTCCTAATTCCATAGGAAATTCTATTATACATATATATCCAACACATGCATATCAAATACAAAGTCTAATCTTTTTAAATTTGACTTCACTTTTTATAAACATACAATCCCTCTTGTATGACATATAGAAACTTCACCTTCACGTGTACCAGTTTTAGTATATCTCAAGATCTCCTTTACCATCTAAACCTCAACTTCTTCTTAGTCTAGTTCCAAACTATCACCGATAATACTCTTGAGGCCTCAAGCAACACATACATATAAAAAAAATCCAAGCATAAGCTCTAATGTAACTTGATTTATATTAGTAAATAACAAAATATCTCGCATATAGAAGTCATCTAAAAGTTATAAACATAAATTAAACATCGTAAAACAAGAAATAAACCAAAAATCAACTCTTTTTGAGATAACGTTGATTCGACCGTTAGGCTTCCTCATATAACAGTTCTCATGCCTGTGGTCAGACCGGATTGTTCACCAGTCTGATTGGTACTGTTCATATTTGATCAATGATGTTTATCAATTTTGCAAATTCAATTGAAACACAAACTTTTCATTTTAATCTCAATAAAATATATTATGTTAATTATTCTTCGCACAATCTAAATCATCACCACAATTTCACAATTCCCCCATGATAAATACATTGGTAACATTTCTAAAATACATATATATGTGTTTGAAAAAAAAGTAAAACTAAAAGAAAAACTCCCCCTTGACGAAAGAAAAGAATTTCTCACCTTTTTTTATTCTTTTGACAATAAAATGTAAAATCGACTATTTTTATGAATCGATGAAAAATATCAAAATTTTTATTAATTAAACACAAAAAAATCAAATTTCTCCCTCTCAAAATTGTCAAATTTCTCCCTATTATTTTAACCATGCATGTTGTATATATTTATCCCCTTTGTAAATAATTTTATTAAGGATGCAAAAAAAGAACCAATTAAAGTCTAAATGTCATGATTTCATAATTATTAATTTTAGTAACCAACTTTTTAAAAGTTTGAGGAGCTTTAAGTGTATTAAAGCAATCTAAGGATATATTTTATAAGATAAATGAGATACTTTGGTCAATAAGCAAACAAGCATGGGCTAAAATCCGAACATGATCAATGATATTAAAATCCAGATCATATCAACACTAAAACTTCATGATTTCAATAATTTATAATACAATGTTTTCGTAAGTACAAAGTTTGAACAAAATAAACTAACATATAAGCAAGTTAAATTAAATACTCTTTCTTAAATTTAAATGTAATTGCTCTTTCACATAAATTGAGAACTTTCAATAAATGACGAGCTTTTCTTATTTTTAACTTTGACATTATACACATAAAAGAAAACTATCTAAAATGTAGAGTAAGTTCTTATGGTGATTAGTATTTTTAAGGATTTGGTACTTATTATTTTCTCTATTGTGGATACGTCCTTCTTGTAAATATTATTTTTCAAGGTTTCGATATCTATTTTTACCTCTCATAAAATAAATATAAGCAAATTGACTTTATTTGCACTTGAGACATTTATAGAGAATTTGAGGAATAAAAAACTCAAGCAAATATATATGCAAGCATAAATTATTCAAACTAGCACTAGTTTCAACATTACATATTTTTTAATTCAAGTATCATACATAATATCCCATAAAAGTAATATAAAAGACTCATATAAATACTATAACAAGTTATATTAGAAATCAATAAATCTCACTTATATTGATAACAAGCAAAATAATATAATAGAGATAAAACTCAAACTTCTTTATTTCTCATTTTTAATTATTTTTAGATTAAGAGCAATGCATAAATATAAATATGAATACAATAAAAAGTATAAACTCTCCTTCAAATCAACCTCCAATTCTCTTCAAAAAATAGGAAAACGAGAAGAAACAAATTTTTAAACAAACCACTAGTTCCCACTGATATTACCAATATTCTTAAGAATTAACATAAATCCACTTATACTACATATCAAAATTACTACTTCCATAACTAGCATTAAATATCAATAAAGGAGATAGTAGAAAATAATACCTCAATTCAAGAGTAAATTAATGTTATCTTCAAAGCAATTATCATCTCTATATTTATGTATATGGGGAGTATGCTACCGAAAGAACTACGAACAAAAGGATGTCGAGATCTTCAAATTGGGGTTAGAAATAAGACATTTTAAAATCTAACACTAAGACATACGGCCAATAGAACAAATAAGTTCATGTGCAAGAGAAAAATCAGCACCACACTTATTTGAAAACTTATCTTAATATTTCACAAAATGTTGTTTGATTGCTGCATGAAAATTGCTTGAGGCCAATCTGATCGTTGCATCATAATTGCCTATGGCCGGACTGACTGCTGCTGTCCCCGTGGTTTGAATAGGCATCGTTGTGACCTCCACTTCACCATCGATCGAACCGGACCTAGTCACCGGTCATACTAATGGACACATGTGATCTAGGCCAGCAGTCTGGATGCCCTCTAGCGTCCGGTCTAACTAGGCCCTAGAAGAAAAGTGCAGTCTTTGCCATGTTAACTTTGCAAGCTCAGATTCACTGTCCTTTTTTGCATGTAGAAAAAAGACAAACCAAATGTCCATTCTTATCATAATGGTTGCAATTATACTTCATATGAGGTGTTTCTTTTGAAGAAGAAGAAGAAGAAGCATTTGCACAATTTATAAAAATGTTTTTTAAAATAACAACAGATTTAAAAATCATTTTATCTGGTTTCTCTAATTTTTTAAAAGAACTAACACTCTTATCATTATACTAAATTTACTTAGCACTCATATCGTTGCTCACATGTTTAACAACCTTAATTTTAGCCAAGTAGAAGTAGAAGAAACATTATGTGTGTATATATCTTATAATTTATCATGATTAGAAAAAGAAACCAAGTTATTATCAGTCACAATACTGATTAAAGAGCACATATTATAAGCACTAGTTTTAAATTCATTAATCTCAGCTCTATACTTTTCTAATTGATCAACACATAAAGCATAAGCCAAATTTATCATCTCCTTTTTGGCAAGCATATTATTTATCTCAATTCTAGCACTAGAAACCTCATCACACAATATATCACAGGAATCACATGTTATAGAAGCATTACATCTCAAAACATTAATATTAGAATTTAAGCATGCAAGAGAAGTTTTTAATTCATCATTCAAAGCAACAACAAATTTTTTTTGAGTAGTTAAATCAGCACAAGTTTTGTTGAAACGTGAAAAGTGTGTTGTTAAGAAATCAACTTGATATTCTAAACAATCTACTATTTCCTTCAACCTCTCCTTCTTAAGCAATGGATCACAAGTATAACAAGACTTAACTTACTTTGAGAGAAAGTTAACTAGCAGTAGATTATCAACATCATCATCACTATCCATATTAGCCATCTCCATGCAAATCTTTAGAACACGTTTCTTTAGCGACGATGACTTATTATTCTTCAAAAGATTAGAGTTATGTTATTATCATCCAAAGAAACATAAGGTGACGAGGAACATATAGTAGTAGACATAGCCACAAAGCTCAAAACCAGTTAAGATCAAAAAGAGCAAACATGGTTGTAATACCACTTATAGGATTGAACATAAGAACCAAGCCTATCATAGAGAAGGTGAATGGTAGGATTACCAAAAAATATTTTAAAAAATCAAATTTCTATCGAAAGTTAAAGAAATTCTTGGAAGTATATCAACTTTTTTTCATCAAGATGTATCTATAAAGTGCATATAAAATACTACTCTCTCAATTTTTGAGTAAAGTCGCAACTGAAATATAAACCCTAATTTTTCTTTCTTCCGAAAATGATACTTTGAGAACTAAACTATCTCTCTATTTATATTCATAGTTAATTGCACAAAGACTTGGAATCCTACTAGGACTCACAATCCTAATTCCATAGGAAACTCTATTGTTTATGTTTTCAACTTTCCAATATCAAATACAAACTCCAATTTTTTTCAATTTGGACTCCATTCAAATTTGATTATGGTTTCTATAGGCACATAATCCCTCTTGTATGCAATATAAAAACTTCATCTCCACGTGCATTATTATTTAATCTTAGTATCATATATAATCTTCTTAACTTCTTCTTAGCCTAGTCCCGATTCATCATCGGCAATACTTTTGAGACCTCAAACAACACTTACACATGAACAACCAAAGAAAGCATATCCAAGTATAAGTTCTTGCCTAACCACTCTCATGCTTGCGGTCAGATCAAACTGTTTACCGGTCGGACTGGTACTGTTCACTAGTTTGATTAGCACTGTTTACAGTTAATCGATACTGTACACCGAATTTACAAATTCAATTCAAACATAAACTTTTCACTTTAATCTCAATAAAACATATTATGCAAATTATTAATCATACAATCTAAATCGTCATCATGATTTCACATATATAACACTACAAAATATTATCTTGTTGTGATGAGAAATCATAGAAGTGTTCTTAACCTTCAAAGTCATGTGCACTCATTTCGTGCATATGATCCAAATATTTAATGCTATGAAAAATCATTGTAAAAGTTATGTCATATAGATTATTACTCCTATGCCATTTTCAATCTTTCCCTAAGAGCGTGATGCTCAATTGCAAGAACAAAACTCTCAAGTATTTGTGCTTGCTCCAATCCTCCAACTTAAAAGGTGAAACTCGATAAAGACTGTAATTCTAGTTGCACAAATGCGTGAACTGTGAATCTAGCAAATCTAGCTTTCTTCTACTCTGGACTTGAGTGATCCTAATTAAACAAGAAAATGGGATGACACGTTGGGATAGACCGGCCGTAGAATGGATCATGCATGACAAAAGATATGTTTATTCAACTTCCTAAAGTTAGGACTTCATGAGTTCTGAACAAGCAGTGACTTTTCTGCAAGTGGAATGCAAAGACCTTCATCAGTTGGTAAAGCCGGCTTGCTTCTTTTCTTAAAAGACTAGATGCCCTTCGATTAAGAAACACTTTGCTGTTTTCATAAAACTTTTAGGTTATACTACTAGTTTGTTGTCAAATGAATTAGGAGAAATTAGGCTATATAGTTCCAACTTCCAAACATAAATCACTTTGATCTTCAAAGTTTTTCACCCAAAGGACACTGGTGTTGCCATAGCTAGGGCTTTACTATAGTCCTCTTTACTAAACAGTAAACACTGTAAAATGATGTGCGACAATGCTACCCTTGTGAAAAAGAGCTAAGGATCCCAATAACTGAAGATGCAGAGAAGTGCAATCGTGCACATTGGAGTACAGTACACAGATGCCTCTGCATCTGATAGATCTTTCATGCCACAGTTGTAGTAGTTCTTGAATCTCGCTTACGTGACGAAGTTAAAGGAAGAAACTTTATTAGTGCAGTACGGACAAAGAACTGAACCAGCTGCATCCTTATATATATTCTTCCTGTAACTGCATCCATGGAACAAAGATTGAATGTCTTCCAGGCATTCATTGATATGAGTATGAGCGCCTCATAAATTTACTGAATTCTGATTTGGATCATGCATGGTGCCCCCTGCCTCACTGTCGCACTGCCTCTGAATTTTTTGTAGTATATACCGGTGAAATGTCAGGCTGCCGGCCAGGTACAGTAAAAGGTTTTCAGGGAGGAAAATTACTGTAAGCAGAAGAGGAAGGATTTTGTTGGAGCAGGATAGCCCACTTAACCTCCTGTCTGGCTGAAACTCCATATGTAAGTGCCCAGATTGTAACATTTACATTATTTTGTGAAGTGCAGGAACAGGAAGGAAATATTCTGATTGGGTTGACCGGAAGAAAACATTTCGAACTGATAGAGGGAGCGAAAACATTTCATCTCAGCACATTCACGTGGAGAATATACCTTGGACAGCTCAGATCAGTTGTCCAAAGAGTTGTACGTTTTTACCATTATAACCTCACAATCTTATGACTTTTGAAGGGTATTTATATAACTTCCTTATATATTCTATAAAAGCCAGATAACACCCAACTTTAAGATCACATTTTACTAGAATAGTGATAAACCAGTCGTACTTTCCTGAATATATAGCAAGATATAGCAAGAATAGATGGGGGAAACATTCCGTTATCTATTCCCATTTTAATTTGTTGCCTAACGTCACAACATGTTCGAAGTTTGAACTTTTCTGAACAGGCATCGTCTGTTCAGCGTTGTGGGGATGGTGGCAATGGCATCCATCGGTGGGGGCACAAAAGCTGTTGACCAGCACGTGTTTGTCACTGATCATACTCGGATTGGTAGCCTAAATTAACTGCTCATCGGCGGTGCATGTACTGGTTGGCAACCACTGGAGAGGAGAGGAGGCTTAGCTTTCTCTCCTTTTGTTACCATGGATCTCAGTATCTCTCTTCTTTTCAGTACGCTCTGCTCACCGATCGGCAGCTCCATCAAAACAATGTCTTTATTGCCTTTACCCCACCTTAAAGCCTATATAGCAGTGAAACGGTGAAACCTACGTAGGTGGTGGTGGCGGTTTAAACGTGGCCGCACGAACGCACTGTGTCCGGTGTTCGTCTGGCTCTGGGTGCCATGTTGCAATACTGCAATGTCGTCTGAATCGAAGCGATCGATCGCCTCGCGCGTGGCTCCCGCGACCTCACCGCGGCGTTGCCATTGTCGTAGTCGGCCGCCGGCCGGGCGGTGTCCGCTGCTCGCTACCCCACGGCGGCGGCTGCCCGCGCCACCGTGCAACTGCCAACTGTGCATGCGACGGATGAACAAAACGATGGGCTTTGTCCCCACCGTTGAATTCAAAGATGGTCATCCAAATTTATGTGTGGCTACGGGCCGACTAATAGGAGTTCTTGGGCCGAATTACTACAGGCCTACAGCACAGGTGGTAAAGTTTTCGTAGGCTGTAGGGTGGTTTGATGGACTGAGATGCAAATTTTGTTGGCTTAAAATTGATTAAAGCAATATCTTACATTTCAAAACTGAGATGCAAGGTGTAAAATCGAGAGGAATGACTAACGCGGAAACATTACGAATAAAGTTTGATTGTTTTATCCCTATTATATGTACCACCCCTGTTTATTTTGATATTTATAAAGAGAGATATTTTACAGCTCTTGAGAAAATACCAGTAGTTACCAAATTTTTTATTTAAAAGTTTGGTACTTGTCACCTAGCGGTATCAAAATTTCTATGGTAACTCACGGCACCATATCAAGGGCTATGAAAATAACCCTTATGAAGAAGCTTATATCTTCCAAACGAAATTGAACAAGACCTCAAGATTTTACGTGGTTGTATGATAGAGCCTCGTATAAGGGTAATATTATTTTCCCTAATTTTTAAAATTTTATATATAGTTTGTTACATCAGTTCTTTAATGACTCACCTAATTGGTACTTCTTTGTATAAATGTAACTAAGACAATGACTGAGAGATGTGGACCCTTTTCTGTGGGGACCAAACTATCGAAAATGACATCAACGACTAAGTGGTCTATGTAATTGATATAAAACTAACACTAAAATCGACATTGAAAGCTTAAGAAAAACACTTTAGGATATGTAAACCACGTGACGATACAGCGTCATAATGTTTGTTAATAACATTCAATCCATACTTCCATTCTTTGGGCATGACTACGATCACCAATCCCCAATGTAGCCTAATTATATTATAGCAGATATCAATGTCGGTCAACCAACTTGACCTACCAACCATTCGTCCATTCCATGTGCCTATGTTACTTGTCATGGTTACCTCTGGCGGCATCACTATTTAGGCCCACTTTGATTAAAGAAAAAATATAGGAATTTTGTTGGATTTCAATCTTATAGAAAATGTTCTTATATTATCTATTGAAATAAATAATTGGATCCTATTGAATCATAGGAAATTTCTATGAAATGTGTCATCCCATACTAGTTTTGAAGGAATTTTAACATAAGATTTAAGCTTATGGAAAATCTCATTTGAGTCTCTATCTTCTTAAATTCCTATATTTTTTATGCAGTCAAATCAAGCTATTATTTTCTATGTATTTTTATGTGTTTTTAATCATTTATTTTACAATCGCATTTTGTCAAAAATCCTATGTTAATCAATCATACCAGGGCTTAAAAGTAACTCCAACTCAATTTCTATCGGTTCTTTTTTTATGATCACTAGATTATCACACGCACAGCTTCCAAATTTCTAAAAGTGTGATTTTTGCAAAACATTTCTTCCATAGCATTTTTTAGAAAACTTTTTAAAATCAACCTATCAACTTTTTAATATGTAATTCGTGCCCTCGAATAATGGTTATAAACTTAATTTCATTCATAATCCATCGTCTATCCCCGAATCCAATAACAGGATACCGACTCTACTGTACTGTCAGATACATGATGCCCAAACCCCTTTTTTCTTCCAACTCTCCAAAGGAAAAGAAGCAGAAGATATAGTAAAAGACAATGTATCACAGCACAAATCTTGTTTTGGAATTACGCGCAAACAGACACTGACACTTGTAGGAACAGGCCATGGTAAGAATCTGGAGGCACAGTGCTGCTACTAGGAAAGCTCTCTCCACCACTGTGCGGCTATGTGACAACACTGGCGGATTTGACATATCCCGTTAGCCTAGGTTCACGAAGCTCATCATACCCCAGCCGGCCATCCCGGATTTGAGCCATGTTCTCGAATTACCTGGGGCCCTAATCTGCCTTCTTTTGGTGCTTACAGATAGATAGATGGAGCAATAATTGTGTTTAGTGTCCTGGAGAGAGTCGTTCTTGCAGTGACACTCATGTGCGAGTTGGCTACTGGAACTGGCTTATCTCCGCTGTCAGAGGGACACTTGGGGATTACTAACTCGACCAAATCTGGAGTCATGACCCCCACGACCAAACGCGTGCGAAGGGCTCAGATGAGATAATAACGATGCCAAATGTGCAAGTTAGGGTTCTGTTTCTTGATTTGTATGTGTAAAGCTGATTATCCGAACATGATCCCGATTGATCGACGGCGAGTGAGGGAAAAAAATGCACACGATTGTTTCAGTTCATTTGCTCGCACATCAGATCATGCATATACCAGTAGCTTCCTATCATTGCGCAGCTTACCTGTCTTTCGATCTGAAACAAACTGTACGTGGAACGTAAAAAAGGGCGCTCTCGAGAGTTGCAGACACTGGCCGACACAGAGCTTTCGCTCGATTACAAGTAAACTTTTTACAGGCAGAGAGTACAGAGCTCCTTTTACAGAACAAAATGAGCCATGGCACTTGAAGTAAATAATTGTAGTCTGCAAACTGAGCATACCTCACTAATTTAGGGTCCATACGGCTGCCTATCCGAATTTAAGTCTAGACTTTGACACACATACACATATTTTCCTTTAAATTGAATCTCAAAATGTTGTACGTGCACACGGGGATGCTTTCGGTAGTAAAATACGTACCCATGCTACACAGGATTAGACTTCCAGCATATTTAGACGTGTGCTAAAGTACACCGACGTAAAAGCTTCGGACTTGTGTGTGAAAAAGTAATTACAGTTTGAATTTAGCAAGTTATACCCATAATAGTTAACAGCCTGAAACTGAGGGAACAAATTTACCAACATTTTCTGTTTTACTACCGGTCTGGCTGCTAGTCGCTAGCCAGCCTACCCTATGCCGCCTTCGATGCAGAGGGAGAAGTCAGCAGCGCAGAACAGCGCTCAGCCGCCTCCGAGCTGGAGCTGGTCGTGATCAGACCGGCGGCCGTACGTAGCTCTCCCTCGGCTCGGCGTCAAAGGGAAGGAACACGGCGATCCAATGGCGGATCGATGGGGAGGCAAGCGGACGGAGGGTGCTTTGGACTGCGGCCCGGGGATCGCGTCCGGCAGCTCCGGGCATTTATGCGCGTACAGGACGGACGTACGCCAACCGACCAACTGACCGCCGTCCTCGCCGCCGTTGACCGTGTCCCGGCCCTACCTTGATTGCAACTCTCCCGCCCGGAGGCGGGCGGCGACAAAAGCTACCGGCCGCCTCCGGCATGCACGCCGGGGCTCCCGTCCGTACGTCCGTTTGCATGGCTCCGTTCCATTTCCATGTTCGCATGCATGCATATTATGCTAGAGTACAACTTGTTTTCGTTCGTCTATTGCTAGCTTTCGTTCATGGATCAGTAGAATGGCCTGGGCGATGTTTCTTTTTTTTTCACCTTAAGGTGACGTCCCTAGCTTCGTGATGATTATTTTTTTTTCATAAAAAAAAGATATATCACTCTATAATGATGATATAAGTTTAAATTCCATATATACGAAACCGTAAGTAGTATGCGTGCTACTCTCACGCGCTTGCCAATTGGCATGTGCCACTAGCACGCGCGGACGTGGCGATGATTCCGAGTCGGGACACCATGGCCCACGCACGTGCCATCGAGGAACGGGATTCGTGGATCGAGACGAGGGACGCCGATTCCGAGCCTGGCAAACATCGTGAACGCGCGAGGACACCCACGGGGCTATTGAAACTTAACTTTCAATTCAATATTAAAAACATCAACTTAAATTTTGAAAGTTCCATCTAATTTAAAATTTCAAACTTTCAACTCCAATTATGAAACTTTTAACTAAAAATTAAAAACTTTGAACTAAAATTTTAAAAACTCAACTCAAATCTGGAAACATTCAACTCATATTTGGAAACTTTTAATCCAAATTTCAAAACTTTCATCTCAACAATTTATTTATCATTTTTATTTGTACAAAATTATTAGCATAACTAAATTAGGAATTAATAGCGCTTAGCGCGCGTCACGGGCGCGACATGCCTCCTAACACGTCCGAAATCCTCGCGACTCACACGCTGCAATCTCGCGGGAAGTAGAAACACGTACGTGAACGGAGGGAAAAATGGAATTGGACTTCGACTCCCGTGGCGCGCGCGCGACGTAGTTTTTCAGCGCTCACGTGCAGATTAGGCACACCTATTCTCATTCCTGTTTTTCTAAGTTATATAGGTAAATTTTAAACTTATCGTATATTCATTTTTTTAATAAAATCTTAACTACTTAGATAACTTACAAACAAGGAACATCCCCTGAAGGAGTAATTTCATAAATATTTGGATGGCCTGCTTAGTTTGGTTAAACTGTACTTCCGCTTTTGTGAAAGAAAAGTTTTGTGCATATGGTTCAAATAGTTAAAGAAAACTTTGAAACAAAACTAGACAACATCAATGATTCAGTCATGTACCTCCTTACAAATATATAACGCAAAAGTTGATCAACATGTACTCAAAGAAACATGAATATATAACAAATGTGACCACAATAATTACTATTCTATTCACATTTGGAATTATTTTCTCAGATCAAGTTGTATTTTTGCTCGTGTCGGATCGCGGCGCGAACATATCGACGTCTGAGAGGTCTACTTAGCTCCAGTGTAGGTCGGTCGGCTTCTCTCCGTGGCTCGAGATACGCACGTCGGGAGCCATGGGGTTCGATCGTTCCGGCGCGATGGTACGAATGCGGACGTGCCAGTCAATTTAACACTGCAATTGACAAAGAGGTGAGACGAACAGATCAGCCAGACGATAGGCCGATACGAGCGCTTCGCTATCGGCTGGTTGCCGATAGGATCGAGTTGATCATCGGCCGCGTCCAGGAAGCCCTTCGTTATCGGCTATTTACCGATAAGAATTGGGACGCTCTTTAATCGGCTAGGGAGCCGATGAAGGAGTAGACATGTATCGACGAGGGATCGGCCGCAGAGCCAATGGAGAAACTAGGGTGTATCCAGAGGATAGAAAAGCGCACAGGATCCCTCCTGATAATCGACGGAAGCTATAACGGTCGTTCATCGGCTTGAAAACCGATGAAGGCACATGTGGAATGGCAAGAAATCGTATGAACAGTATGGGCTGTAAAGCCGATACCGTTCCGAATATGACAGCACGAGACCCATCGTCCTCCATGATAGCGCTATTAATATCGAACCTCGAAGATCAGACCTAACTAAGCGAGGCCGAGGCTAACAGCGATGATACGGAGGACGCCGGATCGGCTGTGCTGAAGTAAAGACATGAACAAACCCATCGGCTAGCTGAGTCGGACGTCTTTCTAAAGGTGGGTATGTATCGGCTGGGAGATCGATACGCTCGACGTGGCGCATTAAGGGAAACCTCTAAAGGCCTGGCACGTATCCGTCGATGAGCCGATACGCTAGGCATGAAGCTCAGAGCATGCATAACTCATCGGCTAGCACTTCGATAAGACGCTGTGCAGAAAACTATAAGCTTAAAGCTCAATCTACCGTTGGCAGCCCTGTAGGTCGAACCTAACCGATGCAGCACGAAATTGACGACGGCAAAGAGAGCTTAATAGGCCAATAGTTCCTGCACGTATGTGACGCGATACATCTGATCGCTTTAAGAGGTCAAATCTAACCGATGCAGCCTTAGACGGAGCAGAACATATCGAGATAGTGGCTGGACTTACCCCTTCGTCGAAGATCAGACCTAACCGATGTAGCCCCACGTTGAGAACCAGATCCCGCCGGTAAAAACCTAGATGAACTAGGGTAACGATGCGTCGAGATTGTATTGATCGAGAGATTCCTTTACATGTCTCCAGGGATCTGATATTTATACCCTGAGTTTATAGAATCCAACGTGTTTTTAATCATTGGATGTTATTTCCTAACAAAAATAAAGGAAAATATCTCTAAAGAAGTTAACTAACTAACTAAAACTTTCTATATAAGATAAGATTACAATTTATAAAGATAAAATACCCTGTCGTGTATTCTACGGCTTCTCCGCAAATTCGGTCTTATCTGGATAGTATTATAATCTAGGACCGAGTCTTGCTTTGCTACAATTCAATCAGTTTTTTTACTATAGTGATCGGATACCTCTCCAGCCGATCGGCTTTAGGCGGTCCATTATCGGGCTGGTGTTAATAATTTCGTGGAAAGATATATAACAAACCACGTTAAAAAGATCTTACTGTTAATTAGAAAAGATGATATTATTATAATAGTATATCTCTATATTTAACATAGTAGACATACTATAAATCCACTACTTATTATGTTATTTGAGACTTCAGAATAAATATAAATTATTTTTATTGATTCTAATTTTCAGTCAAAATATATAAAAGTTACAACCAAGACTCTAAACCGATTACAACTTAATATTTATTAATTATGAATTTCAGAATTATTAAATAAAAAACCCTCTTAATATCTTTAAATATCAATAACAATAGCCTTTGCCATACATAGGTTGATGACTAGTGTTTATAATATAAGAATTGTTGGGCATCAAATTTCGTTTAAGCTGTCTAAGCTGAAGCATGAGGAATTGAGATAGCACATTTGCAGAAATGTAGCCATCCTAGACCTGGGAAAAATCATTGTTCCCTCCTTCCTAGTTTACGGCCCTTAAGTATTTTTCTACCGTTGTTCCAAATACAAGGCGTGTCGTCAATTTTGACTAATTTTCCATGAGATTAGCCCTTTCACTGTTGCTTGCATGCACAAACTCGCTTCAATTTGCCTACAGGAGGCACTCGGAACATGCAGCTTCGTTGGGCATGCATACAGACAAGTAGGGCTACCAGGTTTTCCTCCGCATCCAACGAAACAACAAAAATAAATAGACATGCATGCGGTTAATAGGGGTATAACAGGAACAAACTCTCTTTACTCACCGTCTCAACGAAAACCGTTACTTTCTTCGTCCTCGCATACAAGGATAGCAATTTAAGTTGTCTAGAAAAATGAAGGATAGGGAGGAAAAACTATAATATCCTTGTTAATATAGAGAGTATAGGTGGTTGAGGCTAACTTAAAGAAAATTTAAATAAGAGATTATTAATAAGATAAATAGTACTGTAATATAGATAATTTTTTAATAGTTAAATTGTAAATTGAGAAGATAATTGAGATGGAAGTAGTTTTTTTCTACAGAAAATTTGTTGTTTCTACAAATATTTAAATATCATATTGCTTAATTTTTATTGTAAAAATCTTTAAAATTTTCTATTCTTTTTGGGTTTCAGATACTCAAATTTTTGTAAGGGAAGAAATCTAGCCATCCACCATAGTCAATTCGAAAATTTTAAGGTGATAAGTAGTACTTTAGGAAATCACCGTTTAACTAGAAAACAATTGTTTCACTTCGAAAAAGTTTTTTCTTTCCTCCTTTTCTTACACAAGCCACATCCTATGTATTTCGTTTACTTTTTTTTTTGAAATACCTCAACAATTTCCGGCTGTAAAACGGGGACCTGAAAAAAAAGACAAACATTTGTCCTGACATATTGGATGGCAACAATTATGTGCCACGAACCAACGGGGGATCGATGTGGCCTACAAGAGGTCGAAACTCCAATATCTCGAACGATTGTGTGAGATCTAGCGGCATGATGGAGTTGAAATTTCACGTAATTTTGTGTCTATGTGCATGGAAAGGCTAATTGTCTGGTTTGCATGACAACCGAAGTATACACTGTGCACTAATACCTTCGTTCTATATATTATATATTATAAGACGTTTTAAATTTATTTAAAGTTAAACTTCTTTAAATTTAACTAAATTATAAAAAATCATAGCAATAACTATAATATAAAATTAGTTTTAATTAATACAATATTAAATATATTTTATATTATATTTATTTTACGTTGAAAGTACTTTTACATCTTTTATGGATACTTAGTCACCTGATCGACCTGAGCAGAGGCCTCGTCTTCAACCTGCAACTAAGGCAGCCGAGCAGGTGAGGGAGGAACTGACAGGCAGCGCAGGGGTACGTGCCTTTGTGGAATAATAATTTCTGCTTTACTAATTGTTTGTTTTCTGATATATTTTGTATCCATCAGCCAAACTCAGCTTACATAGTTGGATCCGCACTTTCTCTCTCCGGCAATTGTTGCTTCCGACTATTATTCAGTCAGCAATAAGCATTGGTCCAGGTAATTAGTCAGTCTCTTTCTTTTTCCCGCCTTTCTCATCCATGATATAAAAGACTACTACTTCTTTTTTTAAAAATATATGATGTTGATGATTTTCATATAACATTTGATTATTTATCTTATAAAAAATATACAAATATTATTCATTTATTATTAAAGGTGCATTAAGTAAGATTTTTTTTATATTTACACTAAAATTTTAAATAAGACATATAGCTAGACGTTATGTTAAAAAGTCAACAATAAGTACTTTTCAAAAAATACAGAGGGTATAACTTTAGTCTACTTTGTTTTTTTCATATTGATAACTGCATGGTAGCCCACGTGGATTACGCATCTCGCAGTGTCATAAAATTTTCTCACATAACAATACTTTTACATTTTATTGTGAACAGCTATTAAAAACAGCAATATAATCGTAACTTGAGAAAACTCATTTTCAGATTAATACAATAATTTCTGTCCACTAATAATATTCTTTCACCTATATTGTATCGTATTTTTAATAGTTTATAACACATCTTAAATAACAAAATGTCCATAGATATCAACATTTTTTATTACTTGGTTCCTTATATTTTATTTCAATGTTGCTTGTGGTTTAGAATCCAGGAACTCTGTCATCATGTTGGCATAAATTTGAGGATTGAATCTCATCTATTAGTTGTATTTTTTTTATTGTAGACTGCATGATCAAGCTATTTTCATTTTTTATCAAGTAACAAATTTTCAGTGAGAATTTCTAACTATTTTTATTTCATAGGATTAATATGATGCTCCAAAGATCCATGAATTAATATAAGTAAAGATACTAACTCTTCTCTTAATATTATTTATATTTAGTATAGATTAAAGATATTTTTAAACAGTACTTATACATAAAATCTCTTCTCAATAATATTTATTTTTAATCTGACTAAGATATTTCTAAATTGTATTTACTCTTTCTCTAAATGTTATTTATTTTTAATCCTAATTTAAAATATTTCTGAATTGTACTCTAGTGTACACTCTTTTCTTTATAAAATTTAGTTTTTAAATCTGAATTTTAGATATTTCTAAATTATATTTCTAGGTGGACTATTCCTCTTTTAATATTATTAATTATTAATATGAATTTTAGATATTTCTAAATTATATTTCTATATGGATATTTATCATATATTAATTATTTGTTTAATTTCAAACCTAATTAATTTTTTTTCTAAATTATATTTCTACAATGACTCTTCTATTATATTTATTTATTTATTATTCTGAATTTTAGAAAATTTAAATTATATTTCTACATATACTCAATTTTCCCTTTTCACTCCTACATGAACTTTTTTCTACATAATTTTTATTTTTTAATCCAAATTTAATATATATAAATTGTATTTCTATGTGGAAGCTTTCTACTAATATTATTTATTTTTAATTAAAAATTTATATATTTCTAAATTGTATTTCAACATAGAACTTTGCTTAATATTAATTATTTTTAAATTTTTAATCTAATTTGTAGAATTTACCTTAATTGTATATTTACATGGACTATTATATTAATATTATCTATTTTTCAATTTTTAATCTAATTTGTAGATTTTTTTAAAATTGTATTTCTACATGGACTCTTCTTTTAAATTTGTTTTTCTTTTTCTTTTTTATTTATATATTTTAAATTTTATTTCTATTTGGACTCGATTTTTAATTTTTTTTAATCTGAATTGTAGATGTTTCTAAATTGATTTCTTTATGGAATCCTTAGTACTAATGATTTTTAAAGTTTTAATCTGAATTTCATAATTTACATAGTTGTATTTCTACATGCACTCTTATCTTAATGTTAACTATTTTTAAATTTGTCATACGTTTTTTAGATTTTTTTAATTTTTAATGGATTCTCCTTTTAATTTTATTTATCTTTTATTCTTAATTTAAATTTTTGTCAATTGTATTTCTATTTGGACTTTATTTTTTTTCTTTTCTTTAATTAATGTGGAAATTTCTTGGATGTGAGAGTGAACAAATTGGATTTGTTTTCTATTACTTTATTAAGTTAACTAGAGGATTGCCTCAAGTAATTTTGCGTTAAGCTAGATAATTTATATTGAATTAGATTTAATATATAACTCTAAGTATATTTTAATTTTATATACAACTTTTAACTTCTATTTCATATGCAATTCTTAGCTTCTGTTTCTATAGTCATAATTATACTATGTATATAATTATATTAATCAATCTATATTGTTATAATCTAGTTTTATTATGATCTAATAATTTAGATTTTTTTCATGATTAATATAATAAACGTAGTGACTTCTTTATATGTTGTCTTTACAATATAATAAATACATGAGCTACACAATGATCATATTTTTTGTAATATTAATTTTAGGTTACAACATTAATTTGATCTTTCCTTCTTCTTGAAAATAATGTACACGAGTGGTTTTATATTGATCCAAGTGTGAAAAGAGGAACATCTGACCTTTTAGCGTCTCAAACCGTCACGATTTTATTATAGTTTCTCAACTTTGCTGTTTCAG
This sequence comes from Oryza coarctata, assembly GCA_030770085.1. Lineage (NCBI taxonomy): Eukaryota > Viridiplantae > Streptophyta > Magnoliopsida > Poales > Poaceae > Oryza > Oryza coarctata. Next base: position 17,921,443 of record CM061476.1, on the reverse strand, counting down.
CCCTATCATTGGCCCCTGTTTTCTTCTTTTTTCCCTGCCTATCTCCAGTTATCCACTACTGGCTAAACAGTAGGCACTCTTGAAATGCAGCACGACAGAGTCCGTGTTTTTTGCGACATTATCTCGAGACGTCATTTTCCTGAAAATAAAAGGAAGGGAGAGTTTATCTGGTCATGCCCACTTTGTAAAGCCAGAAGTGAGCAAGAAGGCCCCCAAAAGAATAGAAAAATGAAAGGTTGATGAACAGATGAGATGCAGAGAAACAACACTTCCCCTGTCAAATCCAATGAAGCCACATAAGCCCATCCTTGTCCTATAAGTAGCCTCCACTAACTTGGTAACAACACAAACACAATCCTAGCTACCTTGCACACATAAACTTCTAGAGCTCGGTCTTCTTCTAGTTGCCAGCTTCCTCACTTCCCACTTGCTCTTCTACTCAGCTCTCGAATTTCAAGTTGTGATCATCTTGATCGAGTCTCGTAGTTTATTGGATGGAGTTTGACATGCTGAATTCCAACCCGGAAGCTCAGCTCGAGCTGATGAACACAATGCTACAGCTGGAGCAGCTGAGTGCATTCCCTGACCACGCCGTGGTGGTGCCGTGCACTCCCCCTTCGTCATACATGGGAGCGCAAGGCCATCACTTCTCCTCGGTGAATCAGCCTCACGGCGTCTCGGAAACCAACGGCGGCGCCGCCTACCGCGACCAGTATTACACCCAGCTTCCGCCCGCCGCGGACAACGCGGCAGGCGGCGGTGGCCGCTCGGAGTACCACACGATGATCCGCCCTGCTTCCGGAGGGAACGGCGGCGGCGGTGGCGGGGAAGATGCCGGCGGAGTGGGGCCGGCGGCGATGCGGGAGATGATCTTCCACATCGCGGCGCTGCAGCCGGTGAACATCGACCCGGAGACGGTGCGGCCGCCGAAGCGCCGGAACGTGCGCATCTCGACGGACCCGCAGAGCGTTGCGGCGCGGATGCGGCGGGAGCGCATCAGCGAGCGCATCCGCATCCTGCAGCGGCTCGTCCCCGGTGGCACCAAGATGGACACCGCCTCCATGCTGGATGAGGCCATCCACTACGTCAAGTTCCTCAAGACGCAGGTGCAGTCGCTGGAGCGCGCCGCAGCCGCCAACGGCCACCGCCCGCCGCCACCCACCACCGCGACCTACCCTAGCCTGAACGGTCAGTGGTAGATCACGTACGTCCATCCTCCCGTGCTCCTGCCCAACTGACCGATCGACACGTACGTACCCATGACGAGGCCATGACAATTTATGACCGACCATTCATCACCGTTGGGCTCAGAGCATGCACGTACGATGACGGCGCCCGCGCGTCCGTCGGTAGCTCTAGCACCTGTACGATCACATATGTACATTAAGATGTAACGTAGTAGTACTATCTCTAGTGCGCATCCTTGTGATTGGACTCGCGATCGAGTTCATGGCAGCTCGAAATACAAGTATGTAGTAGCTTGTACATTGTACGCCCCGCACCTTTTTTGTACTACCTTGATGTATGAATATCAATCTAGCATTTCCATTCTCTGCAACAAAGTTTGATTGACATGTAAGTCTGCAACCTATACATGCACTCACGTACGAATGCCATGGCCATGGTACAGACCACAGAACGATCATCGATCGACGGATTGATGCTGCTGTCAGACCAGCTTTCTGTGCACACAGGACATGTTTCCCCGGGCGACGAGATCAAAACACTGTTGCCGCTGCATTATTTCGCACGTAGTACGTACGTACGCCTACGAATGGAGAAGCCTGGAGACGCCTCGGCGTCGAGGCCGCGCCACCGCTTGCCCCGCCCTCGTCACGTCCGCCGTCGATCCGGCCCCGCGCGAGCTCACTGGCGCGCACAGTTGGCGCCGCCCTGTGCGCGCACAGCGCCGGCCGGCCGGCGACGAGGAGAGATGCATGCACGCGCGCGTGCATGGCGCGCGGGCACGGGAGCGCCGCCCGAAGTGGGGCGACGCCGGACTCACTTTCCAACGGTAAACCGATTCCGGTATGCGACCGCTCCTGGCGCAAGCTTTTCGCATGTGCCAGTGTCCCGGGCCGGGCGCTGTGAATGCAGTGCAAGCTGCTGCTGTCGTCCGCAGATATCCCGTCTCGGATTATACTGCACGAACCTACTTACTACCTAAGTACACAGGACCTAGTAACATTGACCGCGGTCAACACGTTCTTGGCTAGGACTACAAGCCAACCACTGTGTGTCCGTCCTGATTGGAGTTTTATCTGGGCATGGTTTATTTCAGATCTGATGACGTTGGTGTGTGAACTGTGAAGGTCCTGTTACAAAAGTCTTCTCGGTTACAGGTGGAGAGGTGACATCCACTGCAGTAAACTTGACTGCTACGCATGTTACGTAGACATGATCTTAGGAGGATTAATCCCATCGTGTGTTTCATACCATGCCACGTACGTAGAAGCCGGTAAGTCTGAAACTCTGAAAGATGCACACACAGCACAGGACCACAGATGAACTAAAACAGAGACCTTGTGCTAACTGAAAAGGGATATATATATATCCTGATGAGATAGCTAATATAACGCGGCGGTGCAAATTGCCAGCGACAAGGGTACGACGAATCGAAGCTAAACAAATCGAAATCTCTCTACATGTGCCTGATGTGCACCATTTGGCATCCATGTGCATGCCGCGAGAAAGAAGAAATTTCTGAGATCTACCTTGTGAAACCGACGTGTTCAATGCCACAACCACTGTGTATCGATCGACCCATCGATCGTCTAGACTTTCACTGAGGAGGTAGCTAGGTAGCCACTTCTCCCGGCCTCCTGCCGGCAACAAAAACGACGGCCTTAACTCTGAATCTCCGCAGATTTTTGTGTACACTATGTTCGGAACAGGAAGAAATTGGATCTCAGCAGCGAGAGGAATTCGTGTGTGCGGTGAATCTGCGACCGATCTTGCGTTACATACGTACTACTCGCGTAGGAGGATTTGTGCGACATTGTCATCAGTGAGAAAGCGGGAACCAAGCTTCGCGGTCCGGTGCGCGCCCACCACGGCAAGGCTAGCGCTCTGCCGTCGCCGGCCGACTCGGTCGCCGGTGGACACACGTCGCGAGGAGAGTGCACCGGCCCCGCAGCGCCAAGATTTGGCGTGGATTCGAGACGATTTTGAGAGCGCCACAGCACAGTTGCATGCATGCACCCAGCTGCACCACCCCCCTCTCCTAGCGCCGGAGACCAGAGAGACCCATCGAGGAGCTAGCGAGAGCTCAGTCGCGGCAGATAGCAATAGCACACATCATCATCACGCGCGTAACAGCAACCGCCCGCCGTCCAAAGCAGCTAGCTAGGCAAGCCTCCCTCCAACCAACTCCTCATCGAATAATAATCGATCTCATTCTCGTCCGATTTTAATTCTCTCTCGCTGCTTGGTCAGTTTGTCTGGTCCTAGCAAAGCTAGCTTGCTTCTCCTCTTCCTTTCTTGAACGCTGATTAGTTGTTCCTTTCGCTTCTTTTCCTGACGTTGTTTTCCTTGAGAGGATTTGGCTGCAGTCCCCACAACAAGGGCTGAGATCCTGTGTGGTACACTCAGAAAGGAAAATTGTTGAGTGTTGGCGCGGGATGCATGAACCTAGGCCATGAAGGAAGGGGATGGAAAGGAACCGGTAATCCACTGATGTGCGCCCGCGGGCGATCGGCGTTATAGCATCGGTTGTGTGTTTAGGCGGGCACGATAAGGATGCAAGCAAGGCGGGTTCGCGGGTTTTAATGCTCTTCTAATCACGACTGGTCGCTAATCCGTACATTGCACGTCTATTATGATTACTGATATTATAAATATTAAAAAAAATTCATATGACTTTGAGTTGCTATTAAAAGAAGAAGAGTCTACTTAAGTTGCAACTTTATAACTATTAATTTTGAGTTCTACAATTAAAATAACAAAAATAAAATACTATACTAAGAGTCCAATATAGGTACTACTTTATACTTATGAATTTTGAATTTTATAATTGTTAATATTTCGAAAAACTAAAACAAAAGATCTCATAGTATACTTGGTTGCAAGTTTAAGTTCTCAACATACGATGTTTTTACATAAACTAAATTCTCAATACAATCTACGGTTATAATAATATGAATATACAATTCATCTGTTGGTTTGATTTTTAATTAACGTTCATGTTCTTATGTATATGAGAAAATTCTATACATTTCCCTGAATTTTTGCTCCATCCTTCTATACTCAGTTTTGCCTCATCCCATTTATGCAACTAAGTTTTCATATGATCCACTATGCCTAGCTATTCATTTTTTTTTCCAAAACAACTATATTACCTCTCTCTCCTACGTACTTTGTCGGCGTACTACAGTATACCCTCAAGTATGTAAATAAATTTATAAGTGGAATGTCCCCCATATACTAAACCCCCTACTATAGAAAGTATAGGGAAGGGATACAATCTCTGGAGAGTCCTAATAAGACATAATCATCTAGCATGGCAGAGCATCAAAGACTTAGTCAGACAAGATCAAGACATACCAAAATTTATCTACACAAGTCCTATAAGGATTAAAAGATATGATAAGATGGGATAGATTAATTGATATAAATAGTTAAATACAGAGCTCCCAAGGCCAGAAGAAAGCAAAGCAACTCAACTTAAGCCAAAAAATACTCTTGAGAAGCTGAGTCTAGAGTAGAGTAGAGTCTCCATTCACATATTGTATTATATTAAAACGTCCCAAACTCTCATAGCCTAAGGATTAATTTAATTACTTGTGAACAATACATCAATCTTAGAATACACAAGCTGGTACGGACTCAGAAATAACTAGTTTTTATTATATTACTAAAAATATTTTACCATCTTAGATATACCTTGGATGGATATTACACTATAGGAGACAAAAGCAACAATGACAACTAAGCGGAAGAAGCAACTTACGTGACTAAGCATCAGGCACAACACCTAAGCAACTAATTTATTCCACATGCACATCTTGGAAATTAGGCCCGAAACACTAGAAGTCTGTATACTTAGTCTACTCCTATAGAAAATCCTTGATGAATGGGTCTGCATCGTCTTCTCCAAACTCTCACCTAATCAAGGGTGAGTATTTCGTGTACTCAGCAAATTAGAGAGAGATAACATATTTTAATTTAATAAGGGAGACTAAGGTTTTTATTTATAAAAGCAACATTGTCTTTAAAAGAGTTATTTTGTAAAATACTAGTGAGTCAAAATTTTTATTGTCGGAAAGTGACTCACTTCTCAAAACATTTTGCATGTTACTTTGTAACAACTTATCACCATGTTTATATGTGAAAGTAAAATTCTCGACATTTTCTAATCTTCTCCTTTATTATCTTCTTTTCACCTTTTTAACACTTAACAATGATCAAATATCATTTCATAATTATTTATCATAGTTAACAGACTTTCACAACATAAGTTTTCCTTTTCGGTACTACAATATTATAGTAGCACAAGACACCTTAGGTCACACAGACATGTTCTTGACCATGAAGGTTGATCGTCTATCACACGGGCGGACTTTGAAAATGATTCCCATCCCAATAATCATGTTCACCAACCTTTGGTAAAAAAACAAAACTATGCTATAAGAAACACCTCGCATCCGCCCATAACCATAAGCATGATTATTTAAATAGTTTAGCTTTCTACAGAAATTGTACGCTTTACTAACATATCATAAACTTCTCTCTTTATATAACACATGCCAATCAAACATAGTTGGCAAAAGATGACTCATTATAAGTCTTTTCTAAAACTAACCCATAAATATCTCGTGTCATATAGTTGGGTCGAAACTCTCAAGACCGAGTATTAGCTAAGTCTCATACATTTATCTACTCAGGATACATCGGGGATGTCTCATACACCTAACCAATTGCTTTCAAAGTGGCTAGAACAACACCCATCTTGAGTAGTAATGATCCACAATACTATATCATTATCTTTAGCGTTCCACAATTATTGACATACAAGATTTTTATATAATAACTAATTACTTAACTAGAGATATTTCATAGCATCTGTGTGGTCACAATATAATATGCTTAGATGAATTTCTCAAAGTAATCAGTTATTAATTATAATACATAGCCAAGCCACGAAAATACTAACTCCGCATCATTTAGATAATACAAACCATTTTTATTTTACAAACATTCCAACATCACATCAAATTTTCAACTAAAATTTGGAAGTCCCAAAGTTTTCTCACAAGACATCACAACTGTAGGCTACTAGTATAGTGGTCATCAATTTTCTACATAATGTAAGTGTAATTACTAGGTAGATTCATCTGTTCTACACAAACCGAGGCCAAACGACTACTGGGTAGATATGTCGGTTTCCCATAAACCGATGTCAAACATGATTAAAGTGTGATCTAACAATGTATATTTACAGATAAAGTAATTCATAAATATAGATTCAAAATATTTAAGAATGATTTGCCATGGTGCGCGACGGTTCCTGGTGTGACAAAATCTGATGTGAACACTCTTTCGGTTCTGACCTCAACACGTGATAAATACAAACATTACATGGGGTACTAATAAAAGTATCAAAACACATAAAATAATAGTGCCATTGCGTAAAGGAGGATTTTAGAAAACTTTTGGGACTATAATGAGGTCAAACGGAGTTACGAATAAAATAATATGAATTTTTAAAGTTTAAAGAACTTTTAAAAAATAAAAATTAATCCGACAAGAATATTCACGAGAATATTTCTTAGGCTGACATATGAGGCTTGGACGTCGGTGGAATGGAGAGGATGGTATATGATAAACTAAGTCTATGGGGTCAATTGGAAAGGTTAGGGCATGCGTGGGTCCTATCTATTCCTTTTCTTCCTCCAGTTCGCTCTCTTTGGTCTCTCTGCCTTACGCGTGAGCGGAACGACAGCTCTTGGGAGGTAACCGGTGTGGCAGGCGGTGGTAGTCCTAGGGATAGGCGACAGAGGCACCAAGAGGTAGGCCTGTGCGGCCGATGCTAGAAGGCATGGTAGCGGGTAACGGGGTGTGACCGGTGTGATTACCAGTAGTAAGGGCAGAGGGGTAGCACAACGATGGCGCAATGGCTATGGCTCGGTGGGTGGTCTTCGGTGAAGTATAGCAAAGAGGGAAAGAGAGGGAAGGCAGTTGCTACCTTTAGCCGTGGTGAGGAGTAGGGACGAGAATGGTGACATTGGCGTTGCTCTATTCTTGTGGTGATGGTGGCGGTTCCGGCGGCCAACCTAGCTCGGCATGGTCGAAGAAAAAGTAGTGCGGGAGGAATGCGATGGGTCAGAGACAGAGTGAAACTCTGGGAGGATAACAATGGCGGCTGCTCGATTTTGTAGTTGCTCCTACCGCTTCACGACAAATAGCACAATGACGCGCCTTTGTGCAATGCCACAAATCGTGTAAAGTACTTGATGCCCTTTAACGTGCATCACAATGGGACATGGCACTTGTTGTCATGTTTTGGCCAATTCCTTACTATCTTAGGTGCTCGAGTAGAAGGCTTCACATGAAGTGGGCATAATTGTGAGCTAGTGGTGGCTAATGATGGTTGGGCAAGTATGCGTACAGTGATAGCTCTGCTTAGTCCTAAGATACAATAAAGTGATGGAGATGCTACACACAAATGGTTGCTCTGTTGTTTGTCTGAGTAGAGGATTCGCATGCGCATGTGGGCTCTTAGGTGAAAAGATAGATGAATGCAGTGATGCATTGCTTTGGCTAGAGACAAAATGAAATGATGAAGGTGAGCTGTACATACATATGTGGGTCGGTTAATTTGAATAGAAAAGATAAACGCATATTGCCTAAAAAAAGAGGAAGGGCCACAATGTGATGTTGTTTGAAAAGATGGAAGTGGGAAGGGCTAGGAGAAAATTCCGGATTTTATCATTTTCATCCACATGTGATTAAATTTAATGTGGATATGATGGGCGATTTGACCGGGAAGTTTATAGATGAGGGGAAAAATTAAACGTATATTAAAATAGGAAAAAAATATTGACCAATCGATTGAGGTGTGAAAATAAAATTTAAATTTCTTAGACAAAAAGGAACACTCGAAATTTTTCGGAATTGAAATATTAATATAGAATCTTGGATATTTAAGGTTTTAAAGGTGAAAACGAGATTTAATGACTTTTGCTAAACAAAATATTAAATTAGGATTTTACGGAAAAGGTGAGCGTTACATATAAAATTACTTATGTGCCAATGAGTTTTCTCTCAATCTCTTTTATACCATTGAAATTTACCTTATCTTCTGTATGTCGCTGAGTTGTCTCTGAGTTTTTATTTTAATTGCTTCTGTACCCATAAGATGAGTTGACTGTTAGTTGATTGTTATCTTTTTGTCCAAATGACTATATTACCTCTCTCCAATACTAATTTGCAAGCTTAATAACAAAACATGATTCTCAATGTGAATAATAGATTCATTTGTAAAAACACAAACATGATAGAATTATTTGACTGTAAATTTGAGAACTTAAATTTGAAAATTTTAAATAAATTTAAAACCAAATTTGATGAATTTTAGACAACATTGTCACCCATATTTAAACACAAATAAAAAATAATTTTGGTATTCAATTTATTGTTGAAAATCTTGTATGGATTTAATCGTTTTTTAGAAAAAAATGGTTGAAAATTTAAATCCTATTTTCAAATTTGGCATCAAACAATTTTGTGCCGTTTGATTTTATTGTAAAGTTAAAAAAATTCACATTGTATTTTTGAAGTAGGTTGCACATAGTTGTGATAAAGGGGCAATATAGTTATTTTAGAAGAATCTAACGGTCAACTATTGGAATGGATATATGGAGCATAGAAAAAAAAACCCAACTCAGTGGCATCTAGAGATTGGGGCAAAAATTCAGAAAAATAAAAGAATTCATGAAAAACTTATGGACTCATAAGTAATTGTCTCTCTATAAACCTAAAAGGACATATGGCTACTACGTGAGGGGGCTCTAATGGTCAAACATATATAAAATCTATGTCTCTCTATGTACAATTGAGGGTCTACGAATCATTGCCTTTACATAAACAACGCCAGATATACTCAAAACCGTTGTCAAGAAAAACACCATCCACATTACTTATGTTCTGTCTACCAAAAAAGCATAAATCTCGATGTAAAAATATTGATTTATTGAAAAAAAATTAATCAAAGAAGTTCCAATTATATGACCCCAAATCTGAAAAGTGAAATTTTAATTGAATAAAATTTGTGGCAATCCAAAATAGTTTCACAAAGAATTGGCTCCCATCGTTTTGCTTTTGCTTTTGCTTATACTTATAATCCAAAATTTGAATTTTAAAACTTAATTTTAGAGTTGATTTTATGGGGGTTTTTTCAGTTTATTTTATAACATTTGCTTTTAAATCACTAACAATATATATAAGTTTATCTAAAAATTATTTTTTTAAGTTGCTAATAAGCCATACAGGTTATTCTCCCAAACAGCAAAACTATGGGAGCCTTTGAAAAGCATAATTATTGTTAGTTCAATTTTAATTTTGATGACAATATTTTATGAGTTTCATAAATTTTATTTAGGATTTGTTTAGAAATTTAAAATTGCAGTTTTCAAATTTGGGCTAAATAATTATATCCCCTTTGTTTTTTTGTAAATGAAAAAATTACCTGGAGAATTATATTTCTTAAGAACCTAATACAGAAGTAGCAGAGAGGGCAATAAAGTTATCTTTGAAAAACATCGAACCGGTCAGATAATGGAATGAGCATAAAGAATAAAACTAAAAACTCAGTGGTACATAGGAAAACTTTGGGGTGCATCAAGAATTTCCTCTTTTTAACTAATATGAAACAACAGAGTATAATTTAGATAGGCATAAAAGTAAATTTAGATTAATCCAGTAAATGAAAAAAAATGAAAAGTAATACTTATATTGAATTTATCCTAGATTTGCAGCTTTTCGGATTGGAAAAGTTTAGTCCATCGAATATAAGGGGGGAAAATCAAGCTACTAGAATTAATTTTTTTAACATTGAGAAATTCTACGTTTGTCATTAATAAGCATCTGATTCTACTAATTGCCATTGATGAACCCGAGTTTTATGAAATTCTGTCGCATATGGGTTTTTCTTTTGTTTCACTGTTGCCTTCAGTCTGTCATACGTAGTATGTTAAAACATCACAAAAGGTCCGCTTTACATCTCCGCCTTAGTGCTTAATTATTCTATGGGTAAAATTTATTAGTGCTCGTTACCATATATACGTGTATATAACTTCACGTAGTACATATATTATATTCTATGAAAACAAACCCAAAGATAGAGTTAATAGTAGATAACAAATGTCCAAAGAAGTAAAGAGATACATGGTGTTCAGGACTATTTGGATAGTATATTTTTTTAATGGGACAGAAAGTATAAATATAAATTCCTTAGGAATGAAGGAGGAGCCTAAGAAACAAGAACAATGGATCTCACCTGTACAAGCTAAAACCACCACAAACCACATGTCCGATCTCACGGAGTGCCCGACTATTAATAGCCATCGATCTAACTTGTCCGAACTCTATACCGATGTTATGAAAACCATATTTTATATTTATAAAATTAATATAGTGGAGGCCATCCAGTAAAATAGTAGTAGAACTATTATCTCTAAAGGGCACGAATCTACATAAAAATTTATGTTTCTTTACATCTTCATTTATATTTTCATATTAAACTTATCATAGGCTAACAAAGACAACAAAAAGTGAAGAAAAACGCTTGTCCATTGGCATTTTGTCTCGCAATCATCAACAACAATTTACAGAATCAATCATTTGTTAATGGCAAATCATAAAAGAATTGCTCTCTTAATACACAAGTGTATAGTAATTTCGTTAATAAAACTAAGATGTATCTGCCTTAGAGTCTCATTTTTAATTGACAAATTTGGAAACTCAGATGGCATGACAATCTATATAAAGAGTTTGTTAGATACACTTTTTAAAATTAAGTTTTCTATTTTTTTAGATGAAGAGTGGAGTAGCAACTCCCTTGGAGATTCTCTTACCCTTGCCAATTTTTTTTGCCTATGGAAATACTTCCCTTTGACAAAATTTTGGTATATATAGATGCTTATTTGGATTGCTACTAAAATTTTGGCATGGTTGGTTAGGCTAGTGCCAAACAAAAAATTTGGCATTGCAATAAGTAAATCAAAATTATTCAAAGAGATAATAATTAATGATCAAAGTTTAAACGTATTAACTGCACATTCAAAACGTCACTTATCTAGTTATCTGTGACTGGAGGGATATAGATTATTTGTTTCTTTTCGTATTGGATAAGATTTTGTAATTTAGTATTTGGTTGGGTTCGATATTGTCCACGTGCACCTAATAGTGTGCGCAGGATCATTCTTGATTTGATTTTCTGTTCAATCCGTAAAATGTTGAGAGAAAGGTGTGGCAGAATTTAACACTGGAGGGCCAGCTGAAAGTGCATGCATGCTTTATCCTTGGTGACAAATTTCGTCGACTAAACCAGGACTCAACTAGAATATGCCAGTTCTAGAGCCCGGCCCCAATCGCTATAAGATGTGGACGCAACGCCAACACTTAGCTTCGCTTCGAGGAGCCTTCGACGATATACATGGTGCTCTAGCTGTGTGAGTGACGATGGGATCAATCGGGAGAGAAATCTTCCCTGTCCAGCGTCCAGCCTACCGGTCACCAGACAAGAAGAGCGGCCTGACATGACCTGTTCGACGCTCAGGACACACATGCATTTCGTCCATTGAATCACACACCTGCCATTCCAAATGCCAGCGACTGGACAAAAAGATCAGGCAGAGTCAGCAGCTCATGGCGAAGCCTCGTGATCATGCACGTGTACGTGCAGCCAAATTACAGCGAGATGCCAGAGAGATAGACCTACGCAACGAGCGGCTGATGGCCGGTCGATCGATCGACGCAACGTTACATCACGGGTCTGAACCGAACGTGCCCCGTCGCGCGCCATCTCCATGCACAGTGCGCCCGGCCCGGTCACCCTGAGAGATCGAGCTAAATGGACGGACACACGGAGGGGTAAATTCAGAAGGATCCAACGCTTCCTTTCACCCTCGTCGACACACTTCGCCATCTCGGGGACTACGTATCGGTCAGACTCCTCACGTTCATCGTGTCAGAGAGAAATACTAGCCGGCCGGCTTCCGGTGGTCTACACAGTTACACGTACGCTAGAAAACGGCCCCGATGCATGGGCCTAGACTTAGCTGTGTGACTGTGGACTGTGGTCTCGTTCCTGTTGCGACATGGAGGTGGCCCGCGGCCGGGAAGCAGCAGTAGCCCTCGCACAGTCGGTGGTGCGACGCAGCGCGCGCGCGGCACGGCAGGCCGCCGCCGTGCGTCCATGCCTCCTGGTGCAAAACTCCCGTACCTTCCACTGATTTCCGTTGGGTGCGGTGCCACCCCGACTACAGGCCGGCCTCACTCTGAAACGAGGAACGAGTAGCGAGAGCGGATGCTTCCTCCTTAAGACAGTGATCATTTCTAGCTTGTCGCTGGCTACTACCTTGTTTTTTATTAACTTAAACAGTATATCTCATAAAAAGTTTCTAAAAACTTTTTTTAAAAAATAAATCTATTTGTGCTAATGTTATATCTCGCTTTCCGTACGGCAATAAGGCATCAGCTAGCTGCTTGCATGGACACTGCCTAAATCACCAGCTCACCTCCATTTGTTACTGTTGCGTTTTGCTTAATTTCTAGATCCGCCGCTGGGTGCAAGAGGTAGATCGGGGGTGCTTGGCCGGCGGCCGGCCCCGTCGCACTGGCTAATTATTCGTAGGGTTCGGTTGCGCGGCGCAAGCATAGGGGTCAGAGCGATTGGATGGATTGGGGAACGTGCTTGCTTGCCGCCGCACGCATCCTCCAACGGTGTACCGGTTACCGACCAATGGCACCACGCGTTTTGACTTGCGAGAATGTGAACTTGTGCAGGTGGAGGTGGTCTTGTCCTTCTCCTCAGGTGACCTTGGCCGGTTTAACCGTTTGCGTTGTTCATGATGGGGATTGGGTACCTGCTTTTTGTTGTGCAAAGTATAGTGTTGGATTTTGCGATTGGATTTGTATCCGCCTGCTGGAATGTAAGGCGAAGAACAAGTATAAGCAAATCGGCCCGGTCTGTACATTGTGTAAGATGTAGCCCATGTTCTGATCAATTTGAAGCCCAATTTTTGTAGAAAACGAGGAAGAAAAAAGTCCATATTGACTCCCTCAACTATATCAAGGCTCAACCAAAACACCCCTCCACTATTAATAGTAATTCAATTGGTCTTTGAGTGGTTTTAGAGTGATTTTATACTATGTGGTGCCACATAGATTGAGTAGGATCCACCTATCAGTGAGCTTTTATCATTTTTCTCCCATATTTCTCTCATCTCTTATTTCTTCTTTGGTTCTTCTGATTGGATCTTGCTTGTCTCCCTAATTGCTGCTACTGAGCTCCTCCAATGGCACCATCTTTGCGAGCTCCGCCCCTGCTGCTCTCCCTCTTCACCCATGATGTGGCAGTAGGGGTGAAGGATGTCATCCACCTCCTCCACTAGACCTACCGTCGAGAGCGGTGCTGCCTACCATTATAAAGAGGGAACTCCTCCATGCATCTGCCTCCATTGTTAAAACCACTCCTTGATGCTTTGTATCACATTCCGTCCTGACTCTACCTATAGTGACATTAAAGAGGGTGTGTCGCAGGAGATTGGCGTGAACCAATCCCTACAGAACCACAATATCGGTACCATTTCAGGATAAAAGTATTGGTACCCATGGTTAATGGAAATGTATCTTTGCAACTAAATACTAACTTAGATATACTATATTTTTCATAAGGTTACACCTTCAGAGAAAATTCCGATAATGTAACTGGTAACCAAAGAAATAGCGGTAGAATCTAGCATAGCTAAAAACCAATCTACAAGTAATGATTTGGGACTAAAAAAACCATAATCTTTAACTTTATTTTTCTAAAGTAGGGAAGTCACTCAAAAATATGATTTATGTAGATTTCAAAGAAATATTAAGGTTTACTTTTGCAAACTTTTCTTTTTGAAAAACATATTCTCAAACTCTAAGCGTGGTATGTTCATCATATGGTCGGAAAGAGACTTTCGCCTCGATCCTGTACGAGAATTGCTTTGTAAAAACTCAAACGAACGAATTAAATTTTAGTTGATTAAAGCTAATAGTGAACTCCTATACATGTTGTCGGACCACGACGCCGACCCATAGCTATATGCCATCATGCAACTTTCAACTCATTCTCCTTAGTTTCTTTTCATTTTCACCATAAAAGAATCTTGATGTCATCTAGAGGGGGTATAAATAGGCGCTTTCTAAAAATTCATATGACACTTCGCAACGGATCAGTAATATCCAGAGTCTTTGGACGTGGGAGACTAGAACCTTCGAGTGGTCAGGACAACACCCTCGAAAGAGAACAAGTCACTAGCACAAAATCTACTTGAACTATAAGGTGACAAACAAGTTATATAAGCAATATAAATGGTTATAACCTAGATCAATCAAGCACACAAGTAGACTGGACAATCTTAAGCACAAAAATGATAAAAGCACAAGAGGGAGGAGACAAATAATTTGTTTTTCCAAAATTTGGATTCTCTGCTAATAGTTCTACGTCTCCGTTGAGAAAGATCCCAAGAAAGACCAGTCTCTTTCAACCACTTTACTCTCTTCACTATCTTACTTCTTCCTTGCGGAGGCAAAACCTATCCTTTACAAACTTTCCATGGCACACCACAAGCTTAGGTGCTCACTAGTGACTCCTAGTTGTTTAGGAGATATTAATTCTTAAGAGTAACAAATATAATCGATGATTTACCTACTATGAATTCAAGAGCTCAAAAAATAGAGTGAAGCTCACTAGCTCTCAACTTCTCTTCTCATACTTTCTGTCAACCCCAAAACCCCTATCTTTTCAAATCTACTTCTTAAATATGTTGACGTGAAAATTGTTCTATATCCGCGCCGATACGTCACACGTACGGAGGATGAGATGTCTACTTAGCTCCAGTGCAGATTCTTACTAGTCAATTTGAACTACAATTGATAAGGGATATAGAAAAAATTAGACCAATGAGGCAATTAGTTAATAGGCTGATATAGAATCAAGCTATTGGCTATCTAGCCAATATAAATTAGTTGGAAGCCAATCGACCAATAGGCCGATACGGACTCAAGCTATCAACTATCTAACCGATAGAGATTAGTTGTTAGGTCACGCTACTAACTTTATTAAAAATTAAACTAAATTGAGATAGTATAAAATTATAGCTAATAAGATTAGATATGACTGATAGTAGATTAAATATGATATAAAAAGTGTATACGATAATGATTCAATATGGATGAAAGTGAAAGAACAATATAAAGATAATTCATTGACTAAAACTCCGATGGAATACTGAATAAAACTTATCAATTTATCAATATTTATCTTATCAGAAGCAATCCAATCCAATAGATCGAATCTACCTAAGACAATGTAAGATTGAAAGTAACAAGATAAACCTAATAAGCCTATAAGTTCTATACCAGCGCGATAGATACATTCGATCAAACTAAGAGATTGAATCAATACAACCTTAGACATAACTGAATACATCAAGATAACCAACAAACGTATAAAGTTAGCTATGATATCGGACCGAACTGAGATAGTCTTAACCAAGCCAATACGTTTACTATATGACGAAACTCATCACTTGCTAGAGAACGAATTTAACCGATGTAGCCTAACAAAAAGCAAGATCTCATTGAAAACTATGTTACTTCTACTCCTAGAGGTGACGATACGTTGAATTTATTATATTGATCTGATTGATTATTCTTACAAGACCTCTAAATGTACATATTTATACCCTTTGTTTATATAAGTCCGATACGGTTACCATGCCAAAAGAGTGTTTTATAAAAGGAAAATAAAAATACTTATCCTTGCCTATTTATAGGAGATATTTACAAGCAGTGAACCAATTTGTAACAGCTTCAAGGGATATATTTATTTTTCTCCACGTATAGAAACTTCTTTAAATCCGGTCTTCACTGGGTAATTCTCATCAATTTTATTGGCTTTCCTCTTCTAACCGAATTTATTAACAACTCTTCAAAATTTTGGTGTTCACAAAATCTCACTCATAAAGAGTTATAAAACAAAGTAGGATATTGGGATGTGGCTCTTTGGTTTTAGACGAAACTAATCTTTCCCAAAGTTAACAGCAAAGGATGGAGAGAGTGGATGGGTTTAAATACCCAAGCCCAAACTAGCCATTATGCTCAACATACACCGAGCCCGGAGTCTCCAGGCCTAGACCTCGAAACCTCTTGCTCGTCCCCCAAATACTAGTCGCTACGGTTAGATCTATACATCCCTAGAGTCTTCGGTCCAAGGCTCGAAACATCCGAGAAACCTTCTCAATTGTCTAGAGGTTCTTTTTAGAACCTCCTAGATCTCAGATCTAGAGTCTTTGGGCCACCTGACAACACATGAGAAAAAATGACATAACTTCATACTTCGAAGTCTGTTTTCGATAATCTTGGGCTCTATGAAAAGATTAATGAGAAGGATACCTAACCCAACCAATAAAAAGCTCTAAAACCACTCATACGATAGGCTAAAACTTAGTTTTATCCAAAGGTAGCACTTGGATAGGTCGCTTTGAGCACTGAGACATAAACAAACACGTCAATAATACATCCTTCTTAATAGTATGGTATTCCTATATACTCAAATGAAAATAGAAAAACTATACCAATAGAAATGCCTTCACTCCATCTTCTTTCTTGATTTGATGGTTTCTAATGTTGAAGTCATTTGATCGAGACTATTCTTCTACAACTCAATAAGCACATTAGTCTCAAGTTAATTATATCTTTGTCTTAATTAATGCCTTTTTTATCACCAAAAAAATCACGTCTTCTTAGATCTTTGGTATTTCATCTTATATTTTTTTTAAATTATTGATGTGGATAATCCATGGCCTCAAATGGCCTCGCCTAGTCCATCACGACAAAATCTTTACTCACCCTTTACCACCAGATTTGGTTCATTGGCACCAAGCCCTTACTTGTCCTTTACCACCGTATGATCCATCATAGTCGAGCTTCGCTTGTGCTTCACCGTCTTGCCATAGGTATCGACTTCATACCCTGTATCTTTAGTCTCTTCTCTTTGATTCTCATCAACCGATAAAGTCCATCTTCTAGCTTCTCACACCATCTTCAATTTTTTTTCAACTTGAACCATGGCGTTTATATCCTTCAACATATCCATCAACTCATGAAGGAATTTCACAATGCATCCCGTTGATTCCCAATATGTGAGACATCATCTCTCTTTATTAGAGTATAATCTTATCGTGGGTCCTCAACATATAAACCATCAACCTTCTTTCTTAATGTTGGAACATAACCTAACATCACAAACTCATAGCAAAGGTTAGTTCCAACAATCGTTCTCATTAATCACCAAAACTTCTCCTAACACAAGGCTAGGAGACTAGATCTTTTACACCATGCAACATCCCATCTCATATATTAACTCTTTGGCTCTTTAAGCTGTCCATAATCTCAACTTCCAGCACATTGTTTTCACTCGGGAAGCCCAGTCTATGATGCTATTCGACATCCCAATCCACACAGGCAAGTTTTAGACCATGTAATGGTCATCCATTAGTCATCCTAGCTGATTCTGGTAATGGTTCTCATCCAACAAACTATATTCGCAAAGCGCTGGCAAATAAATCTATGCTAGATGATCAATTCATATCTGCCCATGATTGTAAGTACGGTTGTTTGAATAGTTCAAATATCTATAGAGATGTATGCTTTGTCTACACGATACGAGCTTACTTCCCTTATTCATCAATAGAGAAGATTCACGATAAGGCCTTCTCAAAACCAATCAAATATATCTCATGCCACATAGAAGGGTTCTCTCGGAACCAAGCATCAAGCCAATCCTTAGCCTTCTTCTACCTAGGAATCCAGGATACCTCCAATCATAATGGCCAATCATGGCAAAAATATTCAAATCACAAAATCACTCTTCTCCTCATCCCGACATTCCCTGACTATTGGCATACAAGGTATCCCTAACCAACTAATTACTTAGATAGGGGTATCCCATACTATCCGTATAGTCACACTGTATTATGATCGGTGCAATTCCTCAATAAATCAATCCTTATATGCGAATACAAAACAATCTCGGCCAAGGCAATTACTTTGCATCGCGAGTTTTTACAAACAAAATTTATTTTGCAAACACGTCAACAATGCGTCTCGGGTTTTCAAATCTTTCAAAACCCTATCTTCCCCACATCAACAAACAAGTCTGATTTTAGTGGGACCATTGGTACCATGCTTGGTGGGCATGAACACTGAGGTACCACAAGGTGGAGCAACAAGAGATAAAGGTTATCAAGATCCTATAGGTCTTGTGCAACTACTGGGTAGGTATGTTGGTTCATCGCGAACCAAGGCCAATCAAATTTATCGTGTGCACTAATATGCATCTTTGCAAATAAATTATTTTATAAACTAGGAGCAATATGATCAAAGAGTGACTTGCCTCTGACTTTGTCTTCTAAATCTTCGAATTTCCACATTCAAAATATTTTCCATCGTCGTCGACTACGCGCAAAAGATAGGAAACCATACTAAATTCTAAGAAAAAATCTTGTTAATAATTAACATTGGGTATATCTCAATTTTAGAAAAAAATTTAGAGAATTGAATGGGTCAATCGAAGTTATGGGAAGGGAGATATGAATTTTTGAAATTTAAATGATTTTTTTAGAAAATAGAAAGAAATTATAGAAATTGGAAAGGAATATTAGCGAGAATATTCCTCAAGTGATAAGTGGAGCCTGCTATCATAAAGAGAGGGAGAGAGCTAAGAGAGTGGTCCATTGTAAACCAAATCTATAGACTGAGAGGGAATGAGCTAGTAGACTAAGGCCTATTAAGCCGTGGGCTATGGCCCAAGAAAGGAAGGAGCCCTAACGAAGAGGATGGAGCTGGTAGCATGTGGGCTGGCTATGGTGGCCTATGGGGTTAAGGGGTGAGGTCCACATGTCAAAGGGAGAGGCTTAGAAGATAGTTAAAATTTAGGAGGGCCCATATATCATTGGAAGAAGGGATAAAGTAGGGCTAGGCATCGCTGATGTGGTAGCTACGTTAGACAGGTGAGGTGGGGATGCTGTTCTGGGATCCGACAATCAACGGTGACCAAGCGGCATCGCGAATGGCGGCGAGACCCAACGTCTAGCGAACACTGCGGGATTAGCAGGCAAAGGGAAGGACTTTGAGCGGCTCAAATGTGAAAGTACCTTGAGTCTCACAAAGAGGGTGAATGTGTAAACTTTTAAATCTGAAATGCGCATACAGGGAAAATTGGTCTTCCCTCTAGACTCACCGGTCCTATATTCTGAAGTATCCAGACTAGTCTTTCTGTCAAACAGAGAAACTAGTCAAGAGTCTCTGGTATTATAGTCCAGAGATTTTGGGCCTTCTTCAAAATATCTAAGGAAAACTTATAGGAGGCAAGCCCTACAAGTTAGGGAGGAAAAAAGGCAACAAAATCATAAAGAATATAAAATATAATAGTGAGCTAGGAGACAAAACAATTTTTCACCAAAGTTCAGATCAAGCGATCCTACGTCTCCATTGAGTAGCTCCAAAGAACCAGATCTCTTTCGATCACTTGCCTCACCAAGTTCAACCCTAGAAATCGTATTGGTCTTCAAGCTCTTACTTAAGTGTAGCACTGTTAACGCCAAAATCTGGACGATCCGATGGCGCTAAAGCCGATCGGCTAGGAGATCCGATAGGGCTAAAGCCGATCAGCTGAGAGGTCCGATGAAGGGTTTAATGCAGTCATTGGCCGATGGAGATACTGAGACAAAGCCGATGGAGAACTGTAGAAAAGCTGATCAGATTAGTAAAAGATTGGATTGGCTTGAAGACAGGGGATTGTCCAATCGAGATCAGGTCCGAAAAGCCCGAGAGAAGGAAGAAAAAGGATCGACTTGGCTAAAAGAAGGTCCGATAGCTACAGTGGAGAAGCCGATCAGGTTGCAGCAAAGGAAGACCCGGTTATAAATTGAAAGATTATTCAGATGAAATCGGGTTTACGGAAGAGCCGTGGACTCCACGGCAGGGTACTTATTTTTGTAAATTATAACCTTACTCAATTAGGAAGGTTTAGCTAGTTAGTTAACTTCTTTAGAAATATTTTCCTTTGTTCCTACTAGGAAATAATGTCCGATGGTCGTAGACGCATCGAACTCTGTCTGTAAATCCAGGGTACAAATATAGACCCCATAGAAACATGTAAGATATCCCTCGATCATAAACAAATTCGACGCATCGCCACCCTAGTTCATCTAGGTTTTACCGACGGGTTCTGGCTCTCGACATAGGGCTGCATCGGTTAAGTCCGATCTCCGGCGAAGGGGTAAGTTCCGCCATCATCCTGATATGTCCTGCTCTGTCTGAGGCTGCATCGGTTAGGTCCGACCTCTTAGGCCGATCAGATGTATCGCATCACATCCGTGCTGGACTTATCGGCCTGTTAAGCTCACTCTGCCGTCGTCAGTGTCATGCTGCATCGGTTAGGTCTAACCTACGGGGCTACCGACGGTAGATCGAGCTTCAGGCCTATAGGCTCCTGCACGGCATATCATCGGAGTGCTAGCCGATGATTTATCCATGCTCTGTGCTTCACGCCCAGCGCATTGGCCCCTCGGCCGATACGCATCAGCCTTTAGAGGCGTCTAACGATGCGTAACGCCAAACGTATCGGACCCTCAGCCGATACGCACCCGCCTTCAGAGAGGCGTCCCCTCATCGGCTCAGCTAGCTAATGGGTTCGTTCCTATCCTTGCTACTGCATAGCCGATTCAGCGTTCTCCGTATCATCACTGCTGGCCCCGGCCTCGTACTGTCTCGATTAGGTCCGATCTTTGAGGTTCGGTGTTGATGGCGCTGCCACCGCGGGCGACAGGTCTCTTGCTGTCATATCCGGAGCGGCATCGGCTTTGTAGCCCGTGCCTTCTTGCGCTAATCATCGCCTAGGCCGCATGCGCACTCATCGGCTTTTTCAGCCGATGAATCACTGTTCAGTTGTCCGGAGGGATCCCGTGCGCCTCGCCATCCTCTGAATACACCCTGGTTCCTCTATCGGCTCTGCGGTCGATCGCTCATCGACACCTGTCCACATCGGCTCTCCAGCCGATCGAACAGCATCCCAAACCTATCGGCAGCCAGCCGATAGTGAGCGCCTGTATTGGATTCGCTCGTCGCACCTTCTTGTCAATTGCAGGGTCAAATTGACTGGTACGCCCGCAAACCTCAAGACCTAACGACCTGCACTGGAGACAAACAGACCTCCCAGGCCTTCGTGTGACCGAGCTGCCATCCCTCCCCGGTCGCGGGATATTTTTGGCGGCGAGCAAGCACTTAATCTAAGACAACCACCAAGGTTTCCACTTGAACATTGTGCTCCCACTTTTTATGGAGCTTACTCTACCAAATTAATTTATAAGGTAGAACTCAAGGGATCACTGGTATACCTCTTCTTTATGGAGATGAGGAAGACCTTCACAAACGTCCCTTACGATTCACATGTTGAATTTTTGTGGGCAACGTCTAGTCGTCTAGAAGTTGATCCTTCAAGAGTATCAAGTTTGAGTCTTCATTGGCGTTGATCCACAAGAGCTCACACAAATCCCAAAATCCAACCTCTCCCAAATTACCCAAAAAAGCACTCTCAAAGTGTGGATTAAGCTCAAGATCAAAGAAAGTGGAGTGGAGAATCTATTGAAAGCTCTTGAAAGTGAAGTAGCAATGAATTTGGGATTAAATATCCATCCCTCAAAATGGGGTTGGTGGGATTAAATATCCATCCTCTTAAAACTAGCTGTTACTTACAAAATTTAAACTCCAGAGTATCCGGACTGACTGTCCGAAGATTACAAACAGTCCTTTTAGCCTAAATAGAGACGTCAATTAGAAGACTTCGGACATGCCTTTTGGCTTGGATAGAGACCTTAGTCCACAGACTTTGGCCAATGGTTCGAAAACTCCAGACAACACTTAGTTTTAAGAATGAGATGAGGTTCAGAGTGTCCGGTCTAAACTTTTAGAGACTCTGGACATGCCTTTCTACCAGATAGAGAACTTAGTTTGGAGACTCTGGCTAAACGGTCCAGAGACTCCAGACAGATTTCTCTGTTTGGCAGAGAAACTTATCTACAAATTTCCACAAAGGCTAGATACAAACATCAGAAACACCAAGAGAATAAAACCAAAACCATAAGGTATACACGGTGAGAGTGTTTGCTCATCTAGACTTAAAATTTTTACTAAGTACTTACTTCTCGACCTAGTTAAACTTGAGCTCGTATGACTTGTCCTAAGGACTCAAGGAAAAATAAAATTATATTTTCATTACTTTGTGTCCTTTGTTCTTTGTTTTTCTTTTCTATTCTTCATGGAATCTTCTTTTAAACAAAACAATATCTTCTTTAGCGAATTGCTATGAGATTCTTAATCACAAAATATTAGCTCCCAAATTTCTTGTTGTTTATTACTCAAAACCCGCTTGGGGGCCTAGATGCATTTTTACGATGAGTACTTGAGGGTACGATGGTGGCTGGCTTTGAAGAACTAGGGACAACAGAGATTGGTGGCACGGCACGACACCGGTGAGATGTGGCACTAGCTAGAGAAGTGATGGTTGAGTAGGAGTTGTGGTGCCCATGCTGGGAAGAAACAAAGAGGAAGGAGAAGCTCACGAGGGGATGGAATGTGCCGGTAGGTTGGGAAGGTTGGGTTCGGGCAGAGTGTGGCGAGGTGAGGTGCATCGGGCTAGAGAGGAAAAAGGAAGGAGGGTTGAGAGGAGATGTCATGGATTTATAGGCGAGGGTAGCCACATGGCGATGGCGCAGGGATGGCGAGATATTTGTTGTGTCGCGATTTGGCTCAAACAAGACATGGCAATGGGCGACATGGCGACCATGCCAACCAGAGGAGAAAAGAAGGGGGACAAGATGGGATGGGGCGGCAGGGTGGTTATGGGGGCCACAGTGGCATCGGTCGAACATGGGTGGGACGCAGAATGAAGATATTTTCTAGCAAGGAGTTTTTTTCTCGGCGCGCCATTCTCTCAAGAACGTGACGTGCATGGCGAATAGGGCAAAGGAGGGAGACGGGTGTGGCGTGTGCTAGTAAAGCATAGGCAAGCAAGTGGGTCTAGGGCGAGGAGAGTATAGAATGAGTGCTTGTGCTGGCGGGCTACGCATGGGCAACTGCATGCATGGCGAGGGAAGTAAGCCATGGGCCGGCTAGGTTGCACTGGAAAAGGGAAGGAAAGAAAAGTGGAGGCTGGGCTGGGTGGGGAAGGGAAGGGAGAGGTTGAGAGGAAAACGGGGAATTGGGGCGACCAAGTAGAATAGTAATCCTTCGTCATTTTTTTTCTAAAGGTTTGGTTTGAAGGATATTTGGAAGATTGGACATTTGAACTCAAAATTTGATATTTCTGTTCACAAAGATTTGAGGATTTCAAATACAAGGCTTTTGCCTAGGAACTTTTTTTTGAATGGGTTTGAATTTTGAAGGAAAGAAAAGAGAGTGGGAGTTCGAAGAGGTTTTAGATAAGATTCTAGAGACATTCGAATTTCAAGATTCGAGTCTCGGAATTCGAATGGAATTTTGGGATAAGTTTTTGGGTTCAAGGAAAGGGTTTATTGAGATCTTAACGCTTAGGTCCTTAATTTTACATACAAAGAATCAAAATTTTAAAATTAGGGTTTTTATTAAAATATGATCCAAAAATTGAAGCATTACACTTTGCTAGCAGGGAGAGGATCAGGTCAACAGACTCTTCTCGATGCGGCAGCAAAGCTCTCACAGAGGTAATGGGTGGTGGGGAGAGCTGCATTGCTCTGGATGTAGGCCCTTGGAGAGGGGAGCGACACGACGACTAGCATTGGCTCATCCACGGAAGGGAGATAGCAGTGGCGGTAGCCATTGGGACTATGTAAAAATTTGTCACATTTTTTTTAAAAAAACTTTCAAATATAACTATAGTATATTTATGCTATAACTAATGTAACTATATTGTAACTACTCTATACCTTTTATATAATTTATATATAAGTATTAAAAACATGCGTCACATGATTTTTTATCTCTTTCCCGCATAAATCTCTATGCAATCTAATGGTATAGAGATCGAAAGTTATAATGCATCTATAGTGTAGTTGTAGTGTAATTATACAACAAATATACTACTATATTACATTTAAAAAAAATTCACCAAAAAACATGTGATGTTTTTTTGGCAATTCCATTTTGCTTATTATTGGCATCTTTCGAGCCAAACAATTAGGGGGAAATAAAAATAAGCAATTATCCCTTGAACCTGATAGTGAGTTTCTCTTTTACTTTAGAAAGCTTTAGAAGATATTAAAAGAGGCATCAAAATTACACCTTTTACGATAGAAATGAGACTACTTTTGCGCTATATAACCTATTCAGGCGTAATTTTTTTACTCTTATCTGAACATACACATTTTGCTTTCCCTGACCAACATGTCATGCCAATATGACAGTCTCCTCAAGGACATATACTTGCTATATGAATAATAAGTTGGTCTGATCTCTGATGTGGGAAGAGTGGGATCATTAAGAAAGTGGGTACAGGCATGTCGAGCTAATGGGATGTGTCCTTGCAAGTTAAAAAGGTAATTGAACTCCCATTTGCTCAATAAATTTTCGTTAACCTTTGCCTTGATCACTTGAAGGCCGTGATCGAGCTCTAGCATGTGATGTTTATTGCCTGCACTTTGCAGCATTACTGCACAAATGGACTGGCCGTGCTGATTCTTTACCTAAAGTCTTTGACTCAATTTCTTCTTTTCTTCTTCGATTGGTAAGATAATATCAGTATCAGTCAAAAGCTGGCACTCCTGAATCCTGATGATATAAGCCATGAAGCAGCGAGCTAGGTTCTGGCTTGTAGAAAGATATAAATCATTCCACTCGGAGAAAAGCTAAAGTGCAAATTATTCACACAATCATGCTGGGGCTTTTGGCGTTTGTTCTCTCTACTACAGCAGTGAGTTACCTTTCTGAGCCCACATTCTGACAGGCATGCTGCTGTGATAAACATGTATTTTGTTTCTTTGGAATGAGCATGTCCATCTTGTCCTCTGTTAGCTTGATCCTGCATGTGCAGTTATATAGGAGTATGTATAAACATCTTTCTTCTGAATGCAGTTTAGCCCCTTCTCAATGCCACTCAGGCGCAGATTGGTTTTCCCTATTCATATTCAGACAACTTGCTCATGCTGTAGTGAAACCTCAAACCCATTACGAATTCTGAAATTGTCCCTGCTGCTTTGTTACTCGCACTTACAAAGAAGGGTTACAGTATGACAGAGGCTGCGAGATGTAGTAGATTTTGGCCGTTCATCCTTAGCACTGGCAGGTCGTAAAGCTCGCACCTGTTGGCTTCGTTGGCTGTCTACCGTACCGGCGCATTATGTGTGCGTGCTCATGGGGTCAATAACAGTACGTAAGCGCGTGTTTTGTGCCACACTCACTTGGACACCCCGAACCCAAGTTCAGCTGTCACTTTGGTCCAAGGCCATAGCCTGTTGCTGGTACGTGAACCACGCCAGTTATGTTGTTGAAAGTATCATCATTATTGATGGCATTATCAGTTGATGATAAGGCATTCAAAACTATATGGAAAAAAAACGGGGCAATTCGTCATCTGTCCGCACGGCAGCGTTGGAGCTAGGATCTGCAGGAGACGCCCGTGTCTCTGCTCTCTTCCTCGCATCAGTATCGTGCATTCATTCATCGTCGCGATCGATTGATGATGGCCTTGCCGTCTTGCTACGCAACGCCGGGCTGCCGCTGGTGCTGGCCCACGCTACGTACAGTTACGGTGGTGGCGCGGCCAACCGTGCTCATGGCGGCGTTCTTCAACGTGGTACGCTGCTTTGGCTAGCTAGCTGCCATGGTGGCGACGCGACTCGACATGAGCCCGTACTACTGTAGGCGAGAACGCGCCAACGCCCAGTTGGTGGCCGGTTACGTAGCTAAAAGAAAGCTACCTTCCTGGTGAGCCACCGGCCGGCCGGTCTCCGGCTCCTCCGTACCGGCCGTGGCGCCGTCGCGCGCTGGGCCAGTCACGTACGGGAGCGAATTGGTCATGGTCACCACCTGCCTAACGCCTGCAAGATTCTCACTGCGCGCTGTAAAAAAGAAATGTGCGTGCAGAGTTGCAGTCGCAGCGGGCAGGGTGGAGTGGAGCGGAGCAAGTTTCGGCGCCGCAGTTTAATACCAACCACATTGGGTCTCGCGGCCTCCTCCTCCGCCTCGGGATGCCCGTACGCCTGTGGCCACCAACACCGCGATTCATTTCGGGTATTAAACCCACCACGCTGTGCCGCGGGGCACTATTACACCCGCCATTTTTAATACGCCGCGCCGCTCGGGGGCGGAAGCCAAGCGGGTACGCGCGCACCGCTGTCTGTGAGGTTGCTGCTGCTGACGATCCCGCTCGGTGGAGGAGATGCGGATTGGTGGTGAGGTCGAGGTAGGGTTCCACGGCGGCGGCGGAGGAGGAGGGGGAGAGAGGGTGGTGGTGAGGAGGGGGTGGAGGAAAGAGGAGGCGGAGGGAGGGGGAGGAGGTGGCGGGTGCTCGGCGAGCTCGACCAGCCGTGGATCGTCTCTATGCGACTCGGTTAGTGATCTCTGCTCCTGCATTGCTGAGTTTGTTGGTGTTATATTCTCGAACAGCTCGTCAACTCGTTGCAAATGCCTACCCTCTCGAGCGAGCGTCTTTTCGATTGCATTCCTAATCCTCTTCCATGTCGCGGTAGAAATGAGGAAATTTTTGGCATGGAGACGACAAAAGATGTCATTTTTGTGGAAGGGGTGGGAGAAATTTTAGGTGATTTGTATGGTCCAAGTGATTAATTTTAGGTGATTAGACTGACGTTTGTTTGATGATGCCAATGCAAGATACAGGAGACAACAATTCAGATACTGTTGTGTAGGTGTACAACTGAGGAAACCAATGGAGACAAACAAAAAGGTGTGGCCTTGGCAAATATTGGACGCTTGCAAGGAAAGGGGATTGTGCTTTTCGATAACAAAACGTTTTTTTTTTGGGAATTCTTGTTCACAATTCAGTTAGATTGTTTCTTTGCAAACTGTGACTTCACTAGTTCATTGTTCATACATTAGTTTCCTGTTGCTTTATGATTTTATCCCAAGACAATTTTGGGACAGTTTTTCTAAGACAATTGTTGGTGCAGCCTTTGCCCAGCTTTGTGCGGCATCGTGGTGGACCGGGGTCGGATCTAGAACTCGATGGGTTGCCCATTTCCTCCTCCAATGGTGAGTGCGATGTGGCAGTGGCAGCACACAGCTCATTACCTGTACTCTTACTGTTGTTTCTTGTGAACAACTTTACAGTCCTTAAAGTTGAGGCTTTTGTGTTCTTCAGCTTCCTTAGGGTCACCATTGCAAGGGATGAAGGAAGAGGGGTGGATACAAGTGGAGCGACTGATCAAGAATCCAGCTCACCGTTCTGCCGGAGGTAACATTCATGAACTTGGTGATTGTCGAGGCAGTATTTTCATGCGTGCTAATCTCTCATGCCTATGTGGTGTTTGATAGAATGCCAAGACCAGCGGTATAAGTTGGGGTCTGTTCTTTTCCATGGTAAGAATGAGCGAAAGCAGCGCCCGGCCTCAGTTGATTTTGGTTTCCCCAGTGTTGACAGATCCTTGACTCCTCCGGGTTTCTTGGTCAGCGGTGCCAGTGTGATGAACAAGGGATTGGGTGTATCATCGCAAAATAAATCAGGTGTGCCAACTAGCCCAGGAACACCAAGCTACAATCGTCAGGGTGCAACAGTTGTTGGGTATCAACAGGGTTGGAGTTCTGAAAGAGTAGCCCTGTCTTCAAACAGCCAGAGAAGGCATTCAGGCAACAGTATGGTGTTACCTCATAATACTGGGAGAACATTGCCCTCAAAATGGGAGGACGCAGAGAGGTGGATCTTCAGTCCGAATCCCAGCAATGCACTTGGGAGGACCTCCATCCCACAATCACGACGACCTAAGGCCAAAAGTGGCCCTCTTGGGCCTCCTGGCAGGTTTGGTGAACCATATTCGTCTGTTTCGTCATCGTCATCTTTGCTTGACACCGGGAGAGTAGGAAACCTCATGGCGAACTCACCTTTCCTGGCTGGGGTCTTGCTACCTGAGCATGTTTGTGGGCCCAGTAGCCACACTGGAAGGGATCTAAGTGGTGCGTCTGGTGAGGATAGCAGCAATTGCCTGGGAGTCAGGTCTGGGGGAGCAAATGGTGCGCATCCTGCTGTGTGCTCTACCAGAGTTTGCCAACAATTGAATAGTGCAGTTCAGTCATCTCAGTCATTGCCGACTTCCCAAGAATCAACTCAAGGTATTGATATCCTTGTTAAGCACCATATTTACCATACTTCCTGTGTTTATTAGTTAGTATTGGAGTACAAGTGCCAAATGGAAAGAGAACATTGTTTCTTGATCGTGCTCTTTGTTTGCTAAAACAAAGTAAATGTTGAAGAGTTCCAGTTAACCGTACAAAATATTTTCGCAATCAGCATGTTTGTAGCCAACTTGATAGGATCGTTATTAATTAGACTACACTCAGGTAAATCTTTCACTCACCTTATGCAAATAATGCTCAAACTTTAGAAGCTAGTAACTATTTAGAAACTTTTTCATGTTTGCAGCTTACACAGATGAACAGATTGAAATCGCAACAGACCCGACCACCAGCAGTAAACCTGCAATTCTGAGGAAAGATGTGGCAACACAGACTAGCCCTGAACGTAGCAGGTCCTCTTCTCCTAGCAGGAGGCTTTCATTTTCCCACTCACCATCAACACGGCAAGTCAAAGAGTTGGAGAGCTGTTTCTCTAAGCTTGAGATGAAGGATATGCAGATGGATGATCGGGTGACTCTGACCAGGTGGTCCAAGAAACATGTTACACGAGGCTCTGAGAAGAACTCGACAAACATCATAGAGTGGAAGAAAAAGACAGTGGAATCTAAGTCTTCTGCCTGGGAAGTAACAGAAACTGCAAAGTGTATATCAAAGTAAGGGATTGCTATTTCTATTGATCCTTGCAGATGGAAGTTTTTTTGCTTGACCTTATTTCAGGCATACAATTGTTTCTTCATACCAGTATTAGAATAGCTAACTAAATTATACTTCATAGAACACTACCATAACTAATGAATGACTGAAACCGCTGTAGAAGGTTTTTTTAAATATGCTGAAGATTAAACAAGAAGAACTTGCAGGGGTAACACACGTACTTTTCTACAGCACCTATTTAGTCATTTTCTATAACTCTGATAATTTTGGATTTTCTATTACATCTAAGATCATCCCATTCTGAAGTGCGTGATACAGTATACTTGTTGCATTGGTTCAACTACCATGCTACTCATCAGCCCTATTTGAGAATTGTATATTTTGGAAGTCTGGAATTGAACCCAGCCTTATCTAGGTCAATCATCTAATATAAGAGTTTCAGCAGCTAATAAAGCTGCAATAATTTACCATGTTTTATCAAAATTCTGATGGATATATGCATTGTTTCTTTAAAGGATTGAGGTAGAGGAAGCAAAGATGACTGCATGGGAGAATTTGCAAAAGGCAAAAGCAGAGGCAGCAATACAAAAGCTTGTGGTGTGTTGTTTCCTCCCTCTGGCCCTTTTAATTCATTTTCTTCCTCTCCTGCATGTATCTAACTTATTTCCTTATTTTTTTGCTTTTGGCGAATCTACATTTGCTATTTACAGATACTATCTTCTTTGCCACTTGGAATTGTGTCATCCATTCAATTCATACATTTTTTTATTATTTTTCAGATGACCCTCGAAAAGAAAAGATCATACTCGCTGGAGAGGATTTTCAATACCCTCAGGTCTGCTCATAGGAAAACACATGTGATACGCGGTACAACAACCACTAATCTTGATCAGTCCAGGACTGTGAAAAGGCCATCACACCTTAGCAAGAATGGCCAAATAAGTTCGCTGAGTGGTTGCTTCACTTGCCATGCCTTCTAGTATGGTATATACATTCAAGCAAGACGATTTCAATTTTTCATTATTAACAAAAAGCTTGATAGATTCTGTACTTGCATTTTTTATGCTGTTGTTCCATGTGCTATCCTTTTTTTTTTGGAAATAAGCATTATGTGCTTAACTCTCATTGGGGATCTACTATTTTTTCAGACGGTGCTATCAATTTCAAGGTGGAAACTAGAGGTGAAAACCAGAGGCTTTCTAATATAGAATACAGATAAGCCCTAGCAGTGAAAGCCGAGGCTCTCAATGTATATCCAGTGGTCACACAAGAGTTATTCTGCGGGGAACGAAAGGAAGTTGACCCAGAGGGAAGGAAGGACCTGTTACTACACCCTTTGTGAAGTATATTTTATTTGTCTCACCACATGCGGTAATAAATCTATGCTATCGGTTTGTCAAATAAAAAAATATGTCATAGAAAAAAATTAATTTATATTTAAAACTTTTATATTTATATTTATGTTCTTAATGACTTAAATGCTAATGCTAAAAATAAAACTAAGATAAAAAATAATTTTAAAATTAATTTGTAAAATTTAAATTTTAAGAACGACGTTTTAAGGAAAAAAAATGAGGCACTCATACTCTTCCAAGCAAAGTGATGATATAATAAAAACTACAATGTCAAATCCATCAATTCCTCTTTTTTACAGTAAAATTTCATCCACAGATTCTTGTTGTAACTACGATCAACATTACCTGTTTGGATGGGGGTGATTTGGACTTGAGATAAATACAACAAATTTCATGTGAAATCCTTCTTCAAAACACTCCCAAGAGGTTCACTTCGAAGTTTCTACACTTGGGGTGAAAATGGTATGGAATTTCTCAATGCTATCGTTTTCATGCTGTCCGGGAATTGAACAGAAATGGAGAACTTTTTCCGATCGTTTCAATAGTGTGCCGTTTTCATTCAGAATTTCTGAAAAATATTGCAATATAGTACCGACAAACCACTAGAATAAATAAACATAACCAAAACCCTTGTGTTCTGTGTTGATGCTATATCATCACTATGTAATACTCTATTCTAAAATATTACTAGCAAATTTTGCCACTTGATATTTAAAAAATTAGAAATCATGGCTTCCCAGAAATAAGTTGGAAGACTTTATGTAAAACATGTCCTATTTCACTTTGCACCAGATTTAACACATGCTTCCATTTTACAATAGGCTGTATGAAATAAATTTCACATAACATCAGGATGCATCGTGAAACCTATAAAAATTTCATGAAATCTTGTACAATCTAAATGAAACTTTATGAAACATAGTCCGAATTTCAAAAGTTTCACCCGTATTTTACAAGATTTCTCTCATTGTGACATAACTTATTTCAATATACTCTAGTAAAAAAATTAAAGTATGTAATAAATCCAATAGAGTGAAACAAAATACAATCTACTCAATCTACTCAATACAAAGTGCAATTAGCCATGTAAAGAGGACACATCGGTATGTATGCATGGTGACAGGTTTTCTGTAACTGGAAAACATAATGTCAAACTCTACCAATCTGTTGTTGGTCTTGCCCTTAGTATTGGAACGAATAATCTGTTGCTGGTCCGACCTAATGGCAAACCAGTCAATTCACATGACGAAGCAAAGCCACGTTCTCACTTCTCACAAGGCAAATTTGGCCATCTGAATATCTTTTTGTCAGAGAAACAAAAGCAATAGCTAGCACATGACAAGTTACAACATGGAGCACAAAAAGTTCTAGATAAATATCACACGTTACAACATTGAATACGTTATGTATTGGTGGTGTTGGCGGCGGTGTAGGCAGCGTCAGCAGATGATGTGTCCATGTCATTCAAGCCAAGCTCCTCATTCTGCTCCCAGCTCCTCTCATACTCCTCAACTGGAAATTTTAAAGAGATCAATGCGTTGAACACGTCAGAATTGCAGCAATTATGCACATTCTTCCTGCAGGTGTTATTAGCACCGGACAAATATCTTCCATAATTCACATCAAGACTTTACTGAGGAAAGATTGGAACCTCATCTTTTGGTTAAATATTTATATTCAAGGAATTCCCTCCTATTTTTAAAGACATCTAATATATGATCCAATTAATTGATTAAGGTAACTTACTGGTTAGCTGGCTGTCATCTTCCAAAGAATCTGTAGCTGGAGCAACAAATGAAGCTGCCAACCCATCATCGATGATCAAAGTCCATGGCTCTAGTAAACTTAGAAGCTAAAAATATACATATGAAACAGTAATAAGATAGCTGTGCACAAGATACATAAAATTAACAGTTATAGGCTGCAATCAAATCCTTATGAAAGGAAACACCCAGAATAGTGATGAGGCTTTAGTAGCTACCTCCACTTAAGCTTTGGCATAACAAACAGACAAGAAAAAGAAGAAACATGAGAAGGTGTAAGCCTGATGCTATTTTTTAGCATTATCAAGGAAACAAGTAGTGCCATATTTTAGGCAATATGACGCTCAAGAACTGAGACATTCAGAAAGAAAGAAACTCCATTAAACTACTGAAAATTGAAAAAAAAAACAAAATCATGCTGAAACAGATAAAACCTTGTACAGAAAACAAATTACCTACCTTGGATAATCTATCCTTGAAATCCTCCCATTTCTTCTTTTTCCATTCCAGTGTGCTATCACCCAACTGGAATCCATGCACTCTCTCCAGGGCTGTTAACTCAATATAAAGATATCTATTTTAGTTCACAAACTGTATTGAATAAAGAACCTTTCACAGATTTCATTGAATAAGAAGCCATCTCTAAGCTTTATCTACGTGCAATGAGTGATTGCAGCTACTCCCTCCGGCTATGAAAAGCTGTTGTTTTGGACATACATCTAGTGAAACTTTCTGAATGTCAATATACTTCTAAATATTTAGATTGTACATATGAAAACCATAATGTATAGAATTATAGATTTGTCTCAAAAACACAATAATAAGATTATAATTTTATTGGGTTTTATAAATATATTCCAACAGAAATTATTGGTCAACAATGCATTTTGAAGACTCTATCGATGCCCAAAACGCATGTTTTGTGACTGGAGGGAGCACTAATGTTAGGGGGAAAGAGCTTGTCAGCATACCATGTACTTATTACTTGAACTACCAAGGCTCCTTATAGTCCATTTTGGTGTCGTCGTATATATGGGAAAAGTAGTAAATAAGTGAGGTGGGTCACCTACCCTCATGTATTTTCACAATTAGACCTTCAACTGTTGTAACAATACCACCCAATGTTCCACTTGCTAACTCCAAATCAAGTTCAGGTACTTTCACACCAGCTGAATCTGACTGGAAAAAGAAAAAACTCCAAATTAACAAAGTTGCGTATCACACTTTATCCAAACACACCAAAATTGCAACGAAGTGTGCATCTAAAATGCAATCCTACATTGGAGTGTTCTTTTTGTCCTTCCACTACAAAAGGAAATTAAGGTTATAGACTCATCAAGCTCTTTACTACAAGGAACCCTGATCTTGTAGAAGAGAAAAGCGGAACATAGCTATTTATATATTTTTGCCAGCTAAAAAGAGGGGTTTTGACTTATAAAAACTAAATCTATTTGACAGCATGGTCAGCCACTAATAATTCAAATAACATCTAGCTCAAGAAAAATTATGAGTCCAAAACTAAGTGCCAAAAATACTTCACATCTTAGATACATAGTTATAAATCTCATGCACAAGCAAGCACACTTAAAAACTTGCATTCAATGCAAACAACAATACCACCAAACAGAACAAAAATTCTGACCTTTATGACATCGCGTGTAAGATCTTTTCCATTTTGCACACGTAGTGTAATTTTCTTTCCTTTGGCTGGGATTTCACCACCAGGTTTCAACTGATTGAACAAAAAAGCCATCTTAAGTTCAGAGTTGTCACCAATGTACAACATTTTTTTTCTAGAAGAAATTCATGTATCATGTATGACAATGGAAGTCTGGTACTGACCTCTGAGTTGCGATAGCCACACATGTCACATGTTGTTGCCATAACAATAACCTCGCGAAAATATGGGATTTCTAACCAAAAATCAAGGATCAGACACTAGAGTAAATATTGATTATTAGAAGTACAATAAATCACTAGAGTTCTGTACTCAGATTCAAGTATCCAATCAAAGCATGTTACAACTTTGCTGCATGACTGCAAGTACTGGACCCTGATGAGATCCTGATGTTGACTACATACCAAAACTGAAATGTGGGAGAAAGACAGAAACCTAGCCCCAATAGCCATTAGCTCCAAACCAGCCAGTAATAGACACTTATGCTTTGGCCATCAATCCATCATCCAGCACAGCCACGCACAAAAAATATAAGCCATCAATCCACATGTTTAGATCATAAAACTATTACACAAGACAGGATTGGCTGCATCTCAGGATACCATTTGGCTCTACTAAACCATATTTCCAGCAATTTGATTGTTACTGCCAATTTTCCAGCATATTGTGTATGCTTTGCCCTATGATATAGCACATATAACATGCATGTAACCACAAGAACATTCTAGATTAAATTCCTAAATATTTTGTAGCCTCTCATTTTCCAAGAGTCCGAGATTGGTCGCAAAATCAAATAAGCATATAGAAACACTACTAGGGGTGCAAGTGGACTGACCTGCGAACCCACTTATAGGTCAATTAAGTGGGTAACCTGAGGACCAACCCACTTAATTGGCCTATAAGCAACCTCAATCCCAAAATATAAGGGATTTTGGCTAATGTATAGCCAAAATCCCTTATATTTTAGGACGGAAATAGTATTTGACTATTTCTGAGATTATCGACACATGTTATTCAAACATTAAACATACCCTCTCTATTTTTAGTTAAAGAATCCATATAGACGTAGTGAACAAAAGGTGAAAAGGATACTTGTAGCAAAAAAACGAGTGACACACTCAGTTCCACAGGCCCCACATGTTGATGGCAAAGTATCAACCTGACCAAGTAAAAAAAATTGTAAGTATGAATAAACATTAAGTCTTGAATAAGATAATTGCCAGACAACTCAATAAAGCATACCTCTTCTGGTGCTGAATATCTGCACAGCGCTGCAGCAACTTCATCAGGGCTTCCCTGAGCTATGGCACGGCGACCTGCAACAGCTCCAACTGAACCATGAGGCTCCTTTTGCAGCACCTCAGTGTTCCCTTCCACTGTTGAAGCATGACTAACAGGTTGCTCCCCAGGTTCTTCTGTGGGTGGTTCAACAAGAAAACCAAGTGCTGCTTGTTGTTCACGTGTCCTTTCATAGAATCTCACAGATAGCAAAGGATCTGATGAAGGTGCATTCCTGGTGCAGGGAGATTGGTCAATATGTGTCAAAGTACAATCAATTCAAGCGTGTGGGGATCTAATGGAAACAAGTAGACATTCCATGCACATCATACAGGAAACTCCACAGCACAATCCAGGCCACTTGAACAACTACAGCTCATGCTAAATGCTAGAAATAATATTATTATATGATCATAAAGAAGGAGAGCCAAAATAGTTTGAAGATAGCATATGTGTTGAAAACTTGGAACATTGCCTTTAATGTAAAAACAACTCTAAAAAGAATCTATAAAGTAACATCAAACAAACTGAATTTAGAAGGTTGCAGACAATCTTACGGGTTTTCAATGAAGCTATTTCCAGCAGGATCATCAAGAACAAAGGTGAAAGCAGCTTCTCCTAATCCAAGAGATCTTAATTTTGCTAAAAATTGATCAATAGCTTCAGCCTTTTGAGGATCTACTTTCTGTAGAACCAAATAGCGATTAGTGTATCACTATGTGGCACAATTTAAGTTCCAAACCTACACATATGGTCACCGAGATTCACCTTTCTTTCATCTTGAAGTGCCTGCAACTCATCCACAGCTCGAATAATAATCCCTTCCACCTAATTCATGAGGCAAAAATGCTTACAGAACTAGCAATAATTTTTATATAAAAAAAGGAGTTGAATATGAACATTTTCCAAGAAAAGTGCAGAAAGAAATGAAGCATACTGTTGAAAGTGATCCACATTGAGCTTCTGGAGGGATCTCGAAGTCCAGTTCTGGAATCTACATACCAAATGTGAAGTTACAGAAATCATATTACATATATTTATAAATGCATCAACAAGAGCAAAGTTTGACATACCTTAATAGTTGCTGAATCAGATTTCACAACCTGACGGTTCAGTATCTGTGCCAGTACTGATTGTTAGTTCTCGTATTAACATACAATAAGAATGATTTATCGCTAAAATTAACAAAACATGGACAAAAAGCAGCATGCATATGTATTTGAATTTTGAATTATTCACAGTTTACAACCAGCAGTAAGGAAACCACCTATGACAAGCAAATAAAAAAGAAGCACGGTGCCAATTATCTCAGCAAAATCTTGCTAGGACATACAAGGCAGAAGAATAGATCTGCAAAGTTTTACAGTCTGATTCCTAACGTGCAATGACTAATCATGGTTTTGTGGTTTGAATCAGTTTTGTTTTCCTGTCTAGAATTCTTCCAAATACGTGAAGTATGTTGCAGTCTACCATTGGTCCTAGATTGGAATAGGTTCCAGAAATGTTTGCGAACATCCTATCCAAATTTCATCATTTTGGTTAAGGTTTGATCATCTAATTGGATATTCTGCTTTCGTCCTAAAAAGATTTTCAGGTTGCGGTTTTTCAGTCAGTAGACCAACTCAGCGACTAGTCAAACCACAGCAAGTCCGGTCAGACTGAAAGCTCCGCAGCCATTTTTATTTTTCAGATGAATTTCTTCATTAAAAAACTGGTGCAAAAGGACACATTGCAGTGAAGTACATAAGAATTCTAACAAGAATACCTCTACACTCTACTTGCAAGTTGTAACTTTCAGAATGCTGAAATGGCATCATAAGGAAAGAACCCATGGAACAGGCAGTTGGCATACAGGCATATTTGAGCTAACCAAAAGAATAAGTTTGAGGTATAGTTTGTTTTATAATTATTTACAATAGAAGCTTAATTATAAGGATTTCTTACACAGAGAAACACAGTACTCTCTAGCCATACATAATATCTCCTGGAGACTCAGCCATCATTCAGGTTAGTGTCTTAGCAATTAAATTGCTTAGCCAGCTCGTATAAGCACATACTTCTATGAGCAATAGCATATTTGATTAGGTGAAGCAAATGCAGAAATCAATGAAAGACAGGATTTGCTCAAGGCTTTGATTCTGTTATGTTACTTCCTCAATCGCATGCAATCATAAATATCACCCCTCATATTGCTGATATCTATCAAGCAAAGTGAAAGTTCTTGTGGACCATTTGGGGCCGGTTAGGAGTGACATGTGACTATCAACAAGGTGGGATGGGTGAGCAAACAAATAAACAAAAAACTCAATGATACCAGTGAGGATTCAGGGGATCATGTTACTATTCAAATTCCATGACGTGGAACAGTTAAGCACAGCAATCACCATAGACTACTAAATGGTTGACGACATGCAAACAGCCATGCTACAGAACCATACCTCGTTCTGCCCACGCGGGACCTCCAAACGGTAACAACATCCCTTCGGCTGGAGCTGTCCAGCAAACTGAACCTCATTGTTTCTAGCATAGCAGAAAATTACACTAAATCAAGATGCCACCCTAATACACCAGCTCTACTAAATGGTACACTTGTACCAGTCGACTCACAAATGGACATTTTCATTACCTCTCACCACAATGCGGGCACTCGAAAGCCATCAGAACCACCTGCAGATTTACAAGTATGAATTTGACACCACTCTCTAGTGAGAACAACAAGCAGTCGCCAATGAGCACTGCTACGAGAGCAAGCTCACCTCCCGGAAGTGCGGAATCATAGTCAGCAGAAGCCTTGTGGTGCCCTGGACACAAAAACCGAACAAGTCTCAGGCACTCGCTACGATACAAGCGAAACCGAGGAAGTACACAAACGAGAGAGAGATGGAGAGGGATTAGGGGGGCGGCACCGCGAGGCCCCTTACGTTCTCGCCGCAGCGCATGCAGAGGGACTCGATCTCATGGAGCGGCGTGGCGTGAACCTCCTCGTCGCCCGCTGACTCCGCCGCCGAGCGGAGGTCCACCACCACGCGCCCTTCCTCCCCGGAGCCCGCCATGGTCGCCGCCGCCGGACGCTGGTGGATAGCGTGGGGTTCTAGCTAGTGCCCTTGCGAGCGAAGGAGCGGAGCTTCCTCTCGCGATATCTCAGCTTAGCTTTGCCTGGTTTGGCTCTCGTGCCCGTGGAATGGAGCTGGACTTCTCTGGTGGCTTCGCGGCGGGAGGGGAGGAGAAGAG
Source organism: Oryza coarctata (assembly GCA_030770085.1). NCBI lineage: Eukaryota > Viridiplantae > Streptophyta > Magnoliopsida > Poales > Poaceae > Oryza > Oryza coarctata. Next base: position 17,882,882 of record CM061476.1, on the reverse strand, counting down.
AAGGGAAGGGAAGACGCGAGACGAGAGACCTAGGGTGTCTCTGGAGTCTGTAAATGGGCTGGGCTTGTGAAACCGGATCGATTTAGGCCCATCTGATAGTACAGTATTTTATTTTATTAGGGCACATGAAATGGTGAACTTTTTAACCTGAAACAGAAAACGGTCGTCGGTGAAATTCTTAGAGTTCTTTCACTTAAAAGTTGTGCAAATAGATGTCCTATTGGTCTCTCTTGTTTTTCAATTTATTCTATTAAACAGAAGAAACATGCATACAAACCACTAGCAGCACCATATTTTTATACACATATAAATACACCTCCAACAGACTAATCCATGGTAAAAAAAAGTTTTATTTGTCTGTCTTCACTTTCATCCACATCACAGAAAATCGTACACGACAAAAGGTTATACCACACTTCGTACATGCTCTACTAAATCACTAAGTAAATATGTCCACACTGTATCTTTTTTTTCATTAAAAAAAAGTAGGGAAAAGGAGCTGAGAGGGGGCAAAGCCCATCCTCACCTAAACCCACGGCCCTAGGCCTTTGCAAACCCAAAAGCTTTAAGAAAAAAAGACCTCATCCTACAGAGCTAGCGACCTATTTAAAAACTCCCTAAGCCTACTCGTTAGCCTTGGAGAACAATAGTTGCATTGAGTTTGATGGTATTAAAAACACAATCATTTGTATACATCCAAATCTCCCAAACCACCAAGATTATGAGAGAACTCAGTCTTAGTAACGTTGTCCTTGTCCCTTATCACTTTTGACCACCATCTTAAGAAATTGGTTAAGGCCTGTCTTAAGCTATACCCATAGTCATGGACTTTGCAAGATTATAAACCATGGTTATAAAAAAAACACACTCGACCAACTCGACCAACAAAGTGATAAATAGTTTCCTTCCCTTGATAAAAAAGGGCAATAGTGAGGTATGGCAACCCTCTTTTAGCCTAGTGATCCGCTATGCATCAACAATTATTGCTCACAAGCTATAGAAAAAACATGCTCATAAGCTGATTTGCAAGTATAAACATGTCTCAAGCTTTCATCGGAATTGGTCAGTGACACCATCCCGTAGCTCTACCTTAGCCACCAGATCCCACAACTATAAATATTCCACATTAATCTGGATAAAAAAAAACTCCTTTGATATTTGTAGCTCATCTATGATTCTCTCGAGTCTGTCCCACAGAACGATTTTGGACGACCTTATCAATCAACTTATTGATTGATAAGGTTAGGGCCCACCTCTATCACCTTTCTACCTTGCAACTATTTATTTAATCAAAATAAGATAAAATGCCCATGGCTTCCACAGCCATATTAAAGAGGGCATAGGCATTGCGTGCCACCTGCAGCCCCAATCCTTACCAAGCACAAGCGTTGGATGTCTTTTACAGCCAAAGCCAACAAATAAACCCAACTCATATATTTCAAGTTGTAGATTCTCAGTTCACCGTATAGGGGGTCGTCAGGCCCACTTTCTAAGCAATCAAACAAACAATTGTTACCATTAGCTTTCTCATGTCCTGGCAAAAAAAGCCCATTCGTCTTTTATTAATGACCTTGATTACCCACTTAGGTATGTCCATTGCGATCATCAAATAAATCAGGATGGTCGAAGAACAATCCTCATCGTGGTAAGTCTCCCAGCTCTATTCATAAGAGTAACTAGAAAGATTATCAGCTACATTGTCCACCAGATCAAGTCGTAAAATTGTTAGAAAACCATCTGAATAAAAAGTGAAGACGCTACAGGTGCATGTTTGCAACAAATATTTGCTCGATCTATCCAGCCAACTGAGGGCACCCATTGCACACACTGAGAAAAGCCAGCAACTTCAGAGTTCAGGCAACAAAATTGCTGAACAGAGGCTTGAACTTTGAAGCTGAATCGACGCCGAAACGTTTTGTTGCAGGCTGGAAGTATCTAATTTCACACTGGACAGCTGAGCATACAGAGCAACATCAAAATGGCTTCATCCTTGAATGCCACACTGAACATGACAGCTTCTTCTGTTAGCGCATATACAAAATATCAGTGAAGCTGAAGGTTATCATCACTTGATCATTTGCAATATTTAGATCCTATCAATTGAAGAGAATGAAGATAGCATACAGCATATCAGCTCATATCCTATAATGGTTTTATCTATGCAATTTAGGTACATGGGGGGAAAAGCAAAAGCAATGTTTTAACAATGCCATACCACCAAATTATCAATTTACAAGTTACAATGTTAGATTTATCTTTACAATGCGCAGAATGTGGTGTTCATAGTCCTAAGAATCCAAGAAAAGACCATTTATGTCAAAGCTAAAACATTTATGCCTATCACCATCGAATAGAACTTACCAGTTAGTAATCCACCTGTGTCGATATGTGCCAACAGATCATATCAAGATGAATTGACCTCCACCAAGTCTTCTCAATGTAAATTTGGTCCATCCCAACAAATATAGTGGAATGATTTCTGTCCAGATGTCCAACGATGAAACAGAGGAATATATTGTTGTCTCAAGAAGAGTTGCAGACCCATAAAAAAAGGATGAAGGGCACCAGTCACCTTTTGTCTTGAGCATAGCTAGTGCAAGATCCTCATAGCACAACTAAATCTCTCCTTTCTGCATATTACAGAGTGTCAGAAATTTTAGGTGTTTCAGCTCTTGGGGTACTCAAAAACCATGCCGTTTGCCACGCCTTTGGCTAATCCATGGCCAAATATTTTTTTATAATAGCCAGTGAAAAATCAATGACCATCCCAAGCCCCATCCCGGTAATCAAATTTCCATCAATCACAACCTTTGATTGGTCAATAACTTTGCACTTCAGCTGATTGAGTACGGAAGGATGAGCGGTCACTAATTTATCCTGATTAAGAATTTCAATGGCAGTTATTTTCCATTTCCAGATAATATAAGATGCCAAGAGTTTTTAGTCCTAAAATGTCACCTGGAGTAAACCTTGCTTCTGCAAGATCACAGGAGAAGAACAGATCCCACCATACATCCTGCCTGTTTGCTTTTGTTCCCTGAGTAAGTTCTTCAGTACTCTGAACCTGTGCAGCCTCTCAGCTCCCACAGGTCCTCCCTAGATAGTGTCAAGAGATACAAGCAATGAAATTAGAACCAAAATAATCGACAAGTTAGCTGAAGAAGCATGAAAAATGACATAGTGCATGCAAATACACACTTGATGAGCTGAAATTTTAGCTAGGTTGTCATCGATGGCCCTGAACTCCGTCAATGTTAGGATGTCTTTGGTGTCTCAACATAGCTGGTGTGGTGAAGATAAGAAGACAATAAGATATGATCATCTTAGTTAAACTTATCATTAGTGATATAGTCTTAAGCGTAATTAGTGCGTATATCACTCAAATAAGCTAGGATGAGAGTGCTAAGAAATATTTCTAGGAAGACTTAGATAGTTTGGTTAGAACGCTATCTCGTAGTGTGAAACTTTTTATAGGAGAAGATCTTAATGATTATGTAGGTGCAACAGATACAGGTTTCGAGGCGGCACATGGAGGTTTTGGATATAGTGGTAGGAATCGGGAAAGAGAGGAAATCTTGAACTTTGCTATAGCTTTTGATCTGATGAAAACTAATTCATTTTTTTTAGAAAGAGACAATCTTATTTAGTGACTTTTAGCAACGGCTAACACTCTAACCAGATTGGCTTTATCCTTATAAGAAAAGTGGATAAACGAGCTTGTGTGGATTGTAAGGTAATATCTAGAGAATATATGGTTTCTTAACACAAGCTGGTGGTAGCCAACTTTCGCTTTTTAGTGCATGCTCATAGGGATAAACAAGTCAAAATTGCAAAACAAACCAAGTGGTGAAAGTTTGAAGGAGAGACATCAAATGTCTTCAAGGAAAAGGTTATCGAAGAGGGCTCTTTGAAGGAAGAAGACTATATAAATAACATATGGGAAAATATAGCAACATGCATATGGAAGATTGCTTCAGAGGTGTTTCAACTAATCAAAGGGAGTGAATGCGAAACTAAAAACTCTTGGTAGTAGAACAAAGATGTGCAAAGAGCTATTAAGGAGAAGAAAAAATACTATAAATGCTTATATCATTATAAGAGTAAGGACAACATGGAGAAATATAAGTTGACAAAGAAGACCGTAAAATGGGCTATGAGTAAGGCAAAAGGGCGGGCTTTCGAAGATCTGTATCAACGTCTGAGTACGAAAGAAGGAGAGAATGACATCTATAGAATAGCTAGGGCTTGTGATAGGAAGACGAGAAACTTCAACTAAGTTAAGTGTATTGAAGATGAGAGGGAGGAGCTCTTAATGAAACAGGATGAGATTAGACATAGATGGTAAGAGTATTTTGATAATTTGTTTAATGGTGGGAGCGAGGACACCACCGTCCAGTTGGACGACTCTTCGGGTGACACCAATAGGAGCTTTCTGCGGAGGATCCAAGAATATGAGTTTAGAGAAGTTTTAAAAAAGATGAAAGAGGATAAGGTGATGGACCCTGATGGTATTCCAATCAAGACGTGGAGATGTCTCAGAGATATAGCTATAGTATGGCTAATCAAGTTGTTCAACAAAATTTTTCAATCGACCACAACGCCTGAGAAGTGAAGTAGAAGTATATTGGTACTAATCTATAAGAATAAGAGAGATATCCAAAGTTATACTAATTACGGGGGATTTAAGTTGATGAGTTATACTGTAAATTTATGAAAAAAAGTTATCAAACACTGTTTGAGAGGAACGACACAGATCTCGATTAACCAATTTGGTTTTATGCCCGAAAAATCAACCATAGAAGTAATTTTCTTAATAAGACAAGCTATGGAGCGGTTTAGGGAGTAAAAGAAAGACCTACATATGATTTTTATTGCTTAGAGAAGACTTATGATAAGATACCAAGAAATGTTATGTGGTGGGTTTTAGACAAATAAAATCCTAATAAAGTATGTATCTCTCATTAAGTATATGTACAATAATACTATAACTACTGTTTAAATAAATAATGTACAACAATGCTATGACTAATGTTCAAACAAATGGTGGTAACACAGATTACTTCCCGATTAAAATATAACTACATCAGGGATCAGTCTTGAGCACATATCTCTTTACATTGGTAATAGATGTGGTTATAATAAACATACAAAGTAATATCCCTTAGTGTATGCTATTTGCATATGATGTAGTGTTAATTGATGATAGTCGAGCAAGAGTAAATAGGAAACTAAAGTTGTGACAGCAGACTTTTGAATCCAAAAGTTTTAAAGTAAACAAAACTAAAACTGAATACTTAAGTTGTGATTTTAGCACTATATCACACGAGGACTGAGATATGAGTTTAGGAGACCAAATAGTGCCTAATAAGAACACTTTTCAATATATGTGATCGATGCTACAAATGGACAGAGATATTGATACAGACGTTAGCCATAGAATCAAAGCAGACTGGTTGAAGTAACACCAAGCATCTGGTATCCTGTGATAAGAGGGTATCGCAAAAGTTAAAAGACAAGTTTTATAGAATGGCGATTAGGCATGCTATGCTATATGGGGTAAAATGTTGGCCTACAAAAAAACGTCATATTCAACAGCTGAGTATTGCAAAAATGCATATACTATGTTGAATTTGTGGTCCTACAAGAATGTATCGAGTACAGAACGAGGATATACATAATCGACCAGGGATAGCACCAATTAAAAAAAAGTTTATCCAATATTGATTGAGGTGGTTTGACCATATCCAAAGAAGACCCACGGAGACGTCGGTACATTCTAAAATCCTATGTCAGAATAATAATATGAGAGGGATAGACGAAGACTAAAATTAACATAGAGAGAGACAATAAGAAGGAACTTGAAAAAGTGTGATATATCTAAAAATTTGTACTTGAATAGGATTGCTTAAAAAGCAACTATTGATGTAACTATACCGTGATTTGGAGGCTTTTGTTGGGTTTCAACTCTAAATTACCCCAACTTACTTAGAACTGAAAGGCTGTATTAAGTTGAGTTAAACCATCGATGGCCCTGACAGTTGATTTTTTGAAAGGCTAATGTCCCCTGTGCTACAACCAAGAACATGATTGAGGAAAGGAAGATGATGATAGGAATTGGCATTACGCCTTTTTTGTGCCTAGTAGATGATCAAGATCTAAGACATCCAGCAATCCCACCTTGAAACAACTGTTTCTTTTGGTGTTCTCGCCATTGCTTTGGATTCTCTTCTTTTACATGAGTTGGGTTTGGATTCTCTTCTTTTTCATGTAGAAATAAGGAAGTCCAGATATACACACACAAAAGGTTTTAAAAAGGATTTCCTGACAAGATCAGATAATTCTAACAATCGCCAAGAAACTGCATCTTTTTTTAACCAACTTGATGGTAAGAAATCCTTGGACCTAGAAATTTACTTTATACAACCAGCACATAATATTTAGCACAGAAATGTACAGATGTGACTATGAACCATGCTCATGCTGAGATACAAATATACTTCAATAGAATTGCATTAATAGTAACAGACACTACTTATATAAATTTCACTTCACTAGAACCAAAAAATCGCCTAAGAAAACAGAAGAAACTAGTAGTCTAATGCAATTGATTGTGATATCTTAAAGTCCTAAAGGTTATCGGTGACACATACTGCTGATCCAAACATAAGGATGTAGCGGTAAGTATACTTGCTTCAATTTTTTTCTTGAAATGATAGGCAATTTGGTATTAAGGTCAAGTCCTACACATAAAACAGCTCACTGTGGTTGATAATGCATGTCAGGAATGGACTACAGAATGGAATTTACTTTTATCAGTAACATACAAGATAAGGTCAAAAACAAGCATCATGGTGATAAGATGGGGAATTTGTACCTATCCATCAGTCCATGAACCAGCTAGATGTAAATTATCTTAAAGGAACAACAATGAACTTAACCGCCCCAAAGAAATGAACTTATGTGTTGGAGAAACAGCTTACAGGAAGAATGGTTAGATCATATTTTGTGGCAGAAGCATCTGAAATGCATTTATCAGCAACAATCCTTATCCTTTGGGACCCAACAATACTTGACGATTTTTCAACTGATGCCAACATCACATTTACATTTGCTCGCCGTAAAACATTCACCAACATTATTATCTCCATCTCTTCTGAACCATTTGCAATTGGAATGAGAACCTGCTCCAGAAGTGAAAAGTTGCTATATCAAATTACACAGAATGCTAGCAGGCCATATGCAATCAAATTGAGCTTCATTACATCAAGCATTAGAACATTACTACACTTTATTATATTCCATATTTATATTAGTATGATACAATGATGCCATATTTATTCTTACACTAAAATCTATAAGGGTAGAGGATGCCCCCCTAAATATATCGCACGACTCATAATTGTTTTATGTACTTACATGAGGACTGTGATCAGAAGGCCAATCAATTGCATTGACTTCAATACTTCTTTCAAGATTATCATCAACTTGTGTCGTCCAAAAGAGAGTACACAACAATCAGCATTGATTTGTTTTACAATGCTAAACAGAGCTGTCACTTAAAAAGTTACAGCTGACTATAGAATAATTGCAGAATCATGATCAGATATTAGTATTGCACTAAAAAATTTCAGAAGAAGGGATTGTCCCTTGAAATATTAGAGGTGACTTTATAATAATTGAACAATGAACAGCATGAATTACTGTCATGATGCAAAACATAGTGTAGAAATTTTCCAACATAGCCAACTGAAAGATAAGTAACGGTTATCAAAATAAATAAAATCGCAGAACATTTAGCAATGCATGAAGAAAATTTTTTTGAAGAGAATTGGTCTTTAAAACTAAAAAAGATAAGATGACAAGGATGTGAAGGTTTTCTTTTGACAAACCAAAGTGTTGTCCATATCTTCAACTGTACAAAGCCCAAATAACTACTCTACAAATGATAAAGCAAACTGAAATGCTGTTCCAGGTTCACGACTTCTTGTGAGCTCTCCAGAAACCTGAACATTTGATTCAACAGCTCGGAATGTTGGGAGATCTCCTATAAAGGATGGGTGACAAGTGATCTTGCATGCCAAAAGAAAAGAAGAAATATCAACTAAATTGCCAAATGTTGATATACTAAATTCAGTCATATCGCAAAATGACCACCTTTTTTCTCTTGTGGACGCCCCACGGCATGAGAACAGTTGGTGCAGAACATATAGCACCATACAATCTTTTCTCCTCAGCCTGTCTAACTGTGATACTCTGAAGGATCTCACTGTCTCTCAACCGCACTGAACCAGGCATTCCACCCTGAACACAGCCAATGAACCCAACATGAGATTTTGGGCATTGACAGTATGTGACATTATGACAAGCATATGTTTAGATGTATTTTAACTATGATACATAGAAAGACCGGAATTCTCTTGAAAATTAATTCCTGCTGCCAATGCCAATACCCGTTATCACACAAATAGATAGGTTCGCACGAGAACAGGGGTAGTTACCGGGAGAGCCACGAGGTCGAACACCTGGTCGGCAGAAGCGGCGATGGGCTTGTCAGCAACGATGCGGGAGCCACACTAGGCCTCCACCTCGAGGCCATCCTCCACGGATTCCAGCGTTACGTCAGCGCCTGCTCGGCGGAGAACAGGAGATGGATGACCACCTCCATCTTCTCCGTGCCCATGGCGATGGGCACGAGAAGTTTTACAGCACAAAGCGTAGAAAGTTCAAGCTCATGAAACTATTAAACAGAGGAGGCTGACGAGCGGAGACCGGATCACCTTCTTCTTGGCAGGAGTCGCCGAGGAGGCGGCCGTCGCGGCAGCGGCGGAGAGCGAGGGGGTGGCCCGAGCAACGGCGCGGCACGCCGGTGACCGGGCGAGAGGAGTATCGCCTCGGTTATGTGCATAGGGAGGCGGCCGTATCGCCATGCCGGGAAGTGGCGTCAGGGTGAGGAGGGAGCGAGACGACGCCGACGGGAGCATTGGAGACTTGGAGTTGCCACTTGCGAGTTCGGGGGTCCAGCTGCGGCGGGAGCAGCGAAGGTGAAGGCCAAGGGAAGGGAGGCCGGGAAGACGCTCAAGCCCCGTTTTAGGAATGGAAAAGGGGAAGAGTAGAAATACATGTATATATTAATTTATAGGTATTTTTATAAGAGGTGGGAGTGAATGTAAAATTTCCAATATTTTCTCTCTATACACCATGTAGAAAGAAAAAATTTGTTTGATTTTTCTATACTTTATTACTGCAAACCAAATGATACTCATATAAATTAATTCTTAAAAATTAAAATCAGTTATTTTTCCTTCAAAACAAATGATCTTTAGTTTTCTTGTACTGGGTGGAAGTGGTCAACCCATGGGCTAACCCACAATACCCACGGGCCATGGATCAAACTAAACCATAAACCACAGAGCTTGTCAGCCTATCTCCAAATCGCTGATAGCAGCGGTGAGCAATTACACATTGACACATAGAATCAGACAAACATAGAATAAACATATTAATTGGTACAGGAGCATCTAAATTTTTAACTGAGCAAATCAATTGTTGTTGCATGGCAGTCATCCAAAATGCCATGACCAGCGAGCGTGGTGCGAGAGGTGCAAGGATGAGATGTGCCTATGTGAGGGTGGCGAAGACGGCATAGTGGCTAGCTAGAAAAGCAAAAGCAACAAAGGGGCGAGGTCGGAAGGTGTGAGACCATAGCACGGAGTAGCATGGTGCCGATGCTCTTGATGCGACAATGCGGAGTTGTTTGGTTGATTACCAAAGTTTACCACGTCAAATCTTAAGCGTACCATAATTTGTTAGAATAGTGTTTAGTTGAGTGTCACAATTAAGCCAAGCCATATTTTATTAACACATTGGCCCACATACCCTCATTTCCTAGCCAAAGTTTGCCACGGTTGTTCACATTTGTGTGGTTTACTACACTAATGAAAAATTGAGTTATAGAGAAGTTAGCCTCCATCCAAACAGCCACTGTGCCTTTGCATGTACTTGCCTACGCAGCGTGCGAAGGCTAGGTGGGTCAACCCATCTATGTACCCTAGGCCATAGTGGGTCAATTCATGCTGGCTATAAAATTTGATGGGTTAAACCCATATAGTTTTGGCTAATGTTTTATGGGCTAGGTTGATGGGTTGGTAGGTCAATCCAGCCCACATGCATACTAGTGATACTATTTTGAATCCTGGTAGAGTGAAGCATGTTGACTAGCCCAACAACATTAGCTGTAAAATGTGTAGACTTTGTTCTATAGATTCTTAGCCATATCTTGTTTGGTGCGACATGGCCTCTTGGTCCTAATTGCACTTGTACAAGCTCATTAGTGCTACATGCATGTCTTAACTTAGGTAAATTTAGTGCCTTCAACCAATTCCAAATGTAAAATAGTTTGGTTTTCTTTCGGATAGACCATCACTAAAAATAATGTATATTCTCCAAGTCATTCAAAAACCCTCTACATTTGTTTAAGGATGGATGACTTAGTTACTGGTGAGGCATGGCACTCGCCATACCTCAACCCCATCGTGGTTTGAGAGTAAAACCTGAACCCCTAGTGTTGACCGCCATCATCATGGACACAACCTATGTGAGCCACATGCTATGAGCATGTGCGATGGTGATTTGCATGGAAGGACTTGCTAAACGTTCACCCATTATCTATGGTCTTTCTTTACTTGTTCGCTGCCTAGGAGTATAGCTTGATAGATATGCCTTAAACACTAGTGACCTAATGACGAGAGGCGTGTGCTCGCATGACATGAGACGATAACTAGGATGACGATGCAAGCATGGGGCATGGAGCGACGAGCGATGGTCGGTGGAGGCATGATGGCAAGTGAATGAGGTGAGATCATGGGGAATAGCGATAGCAAGTAAATGAAGCGAGAGGACAGGGCACAAACAAGCAGATGGCTAGTATAGGTGCAGCGGTGCAGGGAGAGGAGGGGTTAGAGATAAGACGACCATTGGTGGGCATCTATCATTCTCTCATTTGTGGATTGTATATGTGATTTTCTATTTGAGATTTAAGAGGATGGACAGAAGGTGGATATTGAGAATTTGAGGATTTTTAAAAGTTGCAATTTTGATTATTTTGTTAGTAATTTGATTAAGATCCATTTCTTGTGCCTTGTTTTTTTATTTCTTCTTGCTGTGCATTCACTCGAGCACTTGTAATGGGCCACACCTCAAATTTTGTTCATCCTCCACCATTGGATTCATTAATTAAAATAGTACAACGCAGTCAACATAATTAGTCACCCTTGGACACACTTAAAACATAGTTAAAATTATATAGGCTTTAAAATTTTTCTAATTCTAATGTCAGTGGATAGACACTTAGAGCAAAGACTAACGTAGGTCACCTCCTAAGTTCGGATCAGTGGGTAGGGCTCAATCATGCGGGTAGATTCTAGAGTGAATATAACTCCAATTGCTAAGAGGAAGATGAACGTAGATCCATTTAGATAGGTTTAGGCCACTTAGTAGTGTCACACCCTACTCTTCTGTTCTTGCTTTTTTTGGATATGGATTACAGTGGCTAAGTGTTTCAAAATAGCGCTCTCTCTCTTCGTAGTCTTTACCTTATATATTTTTGGGGTATCATAATAGACAAAGAAATGCTTATGACCCAAGATTTATGGGTTCTACACATAGAGTTTAATTATAATCAGTTTAATTCTATTAGAAGCATGCTCCATGGCCCCTAGTCCACTATATGGTGGCACACGCCACACTCGCCCATGTGGTGCCCACTGTGTAGCGAGTCGGCCGGACACATTGAGGGCGAAGAATGTGGCATTATTCAACAAGTCTCTCCATGCTACAACGGGCATAGGGGCAGTACCGTCTTATCGCACATGGCCCACCCATTAGGGTAGATATCTGTCTTGTCGCCCTGTTTGTCACGGGCGTGAACTTGTCTAGTAAAGGTAAGTAAGCCTACCATATTAAATGTGGTAGTTAGAATAGTTCAACGCGCTCAGTACTCAGACTCCTACCACTAAGATTGCGAAAGGAGTGCGTAAGTTCAACTAGCTTATACGAGATTGTCCTCCTGTGGAGACCAACCTGAAGCGAGAGACCTTGGCTAGCTAGCTCAGAGTGAATGCCCTGGGCAAATTGGCCCAAGTTGGCTAACTCAGACCGATTAGCTCGGGTACTCTAGTTCGAGCTATTCAGCTTGGACACCAAGATGGGCTTGTGCCCTGGGCTCTGTATTGAGGACTCTAGGGCAAGACCTCGGGGGATTCACTGACACCACCTAAATGTTTTTTGGCCTTTAGGGTAGGATCCCTAGTCTCCACTTCATGGATAGTAGCTTTGGGCCTAGCGTCAAACATCATCATGGTGGTTGGGGATGGGGCCCATCCTTTTAGGGGCTTGGAGGCGTTAAGCGACATCCTTCCCTTTTCAATGGGCCAAGTAAATAGGAAAGCTTCCCATTTCTTGGTTTGATAGGGGGCGTCGGGAGGCAAAATAGTGCCCACCCACCTGGTTTCACGTACCAAGTTGTGATTCTTCATGAGTTTCCCTATAAATCGGGGCTTGCACCATATTCCTTCCTTTTTCGCTCCTTTGTCTTCACAGTAGAATCCCAACACTCATCTTCTCTGTCTTACTCCATCACTTCAACTTCTTTCACTGTTTCGCACCTTCCTCCCTACCCGCTATGTTGATGACCATGGCCAAAACCACATGAAGGCGTGCAGCTCATGGAAACTCAATATTATCACCCTCCTATCTCTCGATAGAGGACGACATGACTGTAGTAAGGAGGATGGTGGTCTCTACCAGACAAAGGAGAGCTATGGCGATTAGGCTAGCCATGTTCCATCCCTAACTCGAGGAGCCCCACGAGGTGGTGATCTTCTTGTCTTTCATCGTGGCAAGGCTAGTGCCGTCCTTCTCTACCTTATTCATCTAGGTGCTGGAAGTTTTCAATATCCATTTGAACCACCTCACCGCTAACTCCATAGTCATGCTAGCCATCTTCACACACTTGTGTCAAATGTTTGTCAGCATTATGTCCTTGGTAGACCTCTTATGCCACTTCTTTATGCTGAGGTCATTCGGGAATAAGAGGTCTAAGACCAACAAATTGGAAGTGTCGAGGTGCTACAGATTTTGGCTGCGTGAGGGCACCGGCGACTTGTACATTCCCCACACACTAAAGAACAAGTGGAAGGAATAGTGCCAGGACTAGGTCTACATCGACGTGTCAAAGAATGATTGCCTACGTCTCCTCACAATGATCGCAAAGGTGCAGAAGGCAACTTGGGAAGGGGCAGCCCTAACTCATGTCTGGATGGACTTGTTGCTGGTGCGTATCGCCAGCTTGCATGTAGCTAGGCTCACCTTGATAATGTTGGTCACCTACTTTGTGTGATACCACATCGCCCGCTCTAGGAGTGGATGCACACCGACACACATGACCTTACCCGGACTTACATCAGGGCAATAGGGACCATCAACACCAAGGCGTTGAAGGCTTTGGTCAAGGTGCTGGTGTCCATCAGAGTTGACGTCGACTTGGATTAGCCCTAGGATGACTTAGTACTCTGCCACAATGCATATCACACAGCCATCCTAGCTTTGCTCCTAGCGTTCAATTCATAGGGCCTTAAGCCCAAGTCGACATCGCATGCCCTAGGAATGATTTGTATCCCCGATAATGACATGTTGATAGAGTGCCACGCGGTGTTGCAAGAAGATAAGAGGGGGCAAGGTAGCTCACCACTGCCAACCACGAGGGCGCAACCTAACGGAGTGGCGCTATCTGACATAAGGGTGTGTGACAACCTGGATCCAGTCAAGGTCAGTAACCCTAGTGCTTGGAAGAGGTAGGGAAAGAGGTTGGCGATCACGAGCTCACCCCACCTTCATTGTGGCCTCTACCATCTTCAATGGGCATGTGGACTAGTGCTAGGAGGACTGTGAATGGGTTCTGTCATGTTCATTGAGTAGGCATACCCACCCCCTTCCTGCTAGAAAAGAGGGCAAAGCTAGCACCACGAGGTCCCAGGAGATTGAGGCCTCAGTAGCAATTTAAGGAGACATTCGCCACATAAGTATCATCTTCCCTTTTTTTCTTTCTCTCTTCTCTCCTTTTTTTGACATTGGTATCTTATTTTCTTGCTTAGTCAACGAGATCGGGGGTACCGAGATAGGGAAGGAGGTCGTAGAAGAGGCCCCACAACTAGGGCGTGGGCTCGAGCCTAGGTAGGGGGAGGCCAAGCACTAGCATAGCACCCCTGACGCTGAGGCAGAGGTCATGGTAGCTAAAGATGTTGGCACTGTGGCAAAAAGGAATCCAACCACCGTAGCTGACGCTGCTGTGTTTGGTGGGATGGTGGTCAAAACAGGGCTCGCCGAGCTTAGAGGCCTCACCGTTGTGCCATTCCAAGCCCCGCCTTGCACTGAGTCGGTTCAGGGATCTTACCCTAATGTTCTTGATGCCACGGAGACCGTTGTGGCACAGTTAAAGGCGACAACTACAAAAGATAGAGCAGACCTCAAGTGCCAGACCTTGAGCGCCAGCGCTAGACACTTGAGGCAGAATGTGACCAGCTGAAGGAAGGCCTCCTACTTCTTAGGACTTGAGTTAAGAGGGCCCAGGCCTCCAAGGAGTAAGAATGCAAAAGGATCAAGGTGGAACGGGATATCCTCTAGGAGTTGTGCACTAAGGCCATCACTGCATAGGAGGAGGCCAAGGCCACGATCGAACGGTTGAAAGAGATCACATAGCTAGCCACAAGGAGTGGGTCAAGGCAAAGGAGCACGAGCTGGTTCTCCAAGAGGTTGACATCACTGGCCACACACAGGGCATCCAAGAGGCAAAGGCCGAGATCAAGAACCTCAAGTGCTAGCGAGAGTAGCTCAACCTTCGTGCTAACGAGGCAAATGCTCGCGAGGCCACGCTCGAAGCTCGAGAGTGTAATGTGACTTGGGACGACGCCAAGCTCGACTGGTGGCCTGCCATTCTTTGTCATAGGGAGGAAGATTTGGAGGCCCAGGAGGCAAGACTCGTTACCGTTTCAAAGGAGGCCATGTCGTCAATGGGACATGCATCACCCGTCAACGGCACCCCTGAGGGAGGGCTCTCATCGAGTTCATGGTGACCTCTTTCGAGGAACTGCAAGGCACGGTGAGAAGGGCCGGACTTGACACTGTCATTGTTAGCACGCAATGTTCTGACTCCGTAGGGTACTTTGCTCTCGAGTTTTCCCATATCACGAAGAATCTTGTGGGGCTACATCGGGTTGTCTAGGTGAAAGTGACTTGGGAAGGGCACGAGTTGCTGCGGAATGTGACTAAGTACATCCTTACCACCTACCACCACCATGACCCAAACTTCAACTTAGAGCCACCGGGCCGAGGTCTCTAGGATGGAGAGGGTAAAGAAGCACGGGCCGCCATCTACGATGTCGCCACCGAGGTTACCGATTACTTTAAGTGTGTACTCGAGGCCTCCGATGATGACGAAGATGACAAGGTCAACGATAGCTTGAGCGACAACATGGGCATGGACTAACACTATGTCCTTGTATCTTTCTTTTCTATAACTTTCGATTTTTTTCTAGTTTCTGTAATTTATGTAATAAACAAACTTGAATGAACTTATCTCTTTTATATTTTTTAGTAGAGGCCATAGCCCATGGAGATCATAGTTTTAATAACAGCCTAGGAAAGTCGCTTGGTCCTTCTACCCACAAGCTTTAGTTGGAGTCTATGGCTTAGACATAGATCGCACACCATAGGGACATGTGCTAGCCCCTAAGCGTACATGGAGCTCGGATGTTTAAGGCATGTGACTTACAAAAAAAATTGTAGTGTTGTCTATTCGCTAGCAAATAAAATCCACGGTTTCATTCTTCACCACGTCTGGGGATAGGCCAAACTTAGTAGTAGGAGATTAGGTAACTCATGATTCTCGGGCTCTGATAGTGCTCGGGATAGGACTGCCCAAACCGGATGCCGTAGCCCATATCTGAGGTCTAGGTTGCGTTGACCAATCTTTGAGTTAGTATGGTGGTCTGAGAATCCCGAAGCTCAGCGATGCCTAGGGCACGACCTACCAATTTGAACACCACTAAGAGGCTCTTGGTTACCAAGTTACCATGAGCACCCATAGCACCGATCTAAAACCAGCAGGCCCAAGGTAAAGAGGGACATGGGTTATTTTACCAAGATCTCATAAGAGAAAAGGCCACAAAAATTTGTGGAATTAAACTATATTTATATGGTGGTAGTGCAGCCACTAAGTGGTAGCCCCTAGCAGACCTAGGCATGGAGCAAAACTTGCCTTGGTCGACCCGAGTTTAGTCACTTATTTATATTGTTTAGGAATAGAATTTGTGTAAGTGTTTGAAGTTCTAGGAATCGGAAAGCAGGGTCCTATTCACTTATGCCAACCGTGAATAGCTTGGGCATGGGAGATCGGTCACTAGGAAAGGGTGCTCCCACATAGGGGAGTGTTTGTTCTTCTTAGCTGGTGTGAGGATGCGGTGGACCATAGGACTCCGACCTCTAGTGACCGAGGCTGAATACGACACTAATGATAGCGCCTCAAGCTTTGATGGTATCTAGCAGCTCAGAGTGAAGCACGTTGACACCTCTCCTCTCAGTAGTCAATGTCATCACGCCTCATTTGGTCTTGATCATCATCATTGTAGAGCTTAACATGTGGCAAGCCAAGTGTAAGCTCAAACGGGAGTACAACTTCAATGCCGTAGATGAGGAAAAAGGAGTTTCCTCAATCATCTAGCTCAGTGTTATTCTATTCGCCTAAAGCACAACAAAAAGCTTATTGATCCAGCTCGCACCATGCTTCTTGAGATCATTGTAGGTGCGTGTCTTGAGCCTCTTTAGGATTTTTGCATTAGTGCACTCAACCTGGTTGTTGCTCATCGGGTGTACGACTGAGGCAAAGCATAGCTTGATCCCAAGGTCTTTGTAATATTACCCAAAGAGGGAGCTTATGAATTGCACCCCGTTGTTAGTGATGATCTGGTTGGGGATGCTAAAGTAGCTCATTAGACTGCATATGAACTTTAGAGCAGAGTGTTGGTCCACTTTGATGCTTAGGAATGCCTTGGGTTATTTGATGAATTTGTTGATAGTGACGTAGAAGTATTTGTATCCCTCCAACAACTTGGAAAAACAACCAGAGGATGTCAAGCCCCTAGACTACGAATGGCCAAACGTACAAGGTCGTGATAGTGCACTCCAGCTCCTACAACCCAAGGTTGGTAGGTTGTGCGCCCTCAATTCCACTGACCTTGACGGCGTGATCTTCACACTCCTTGCGACGCTCGATTAGTGCCTTGATTATGCGGCACTCCGTGAGATCATGCCACTCATCTGATAGATCTCGCACCATTTGTTTGATAGAGGGGCTTTTTTGTCGCCCTTGGTGCAAGGCCGGTTGCGCGGCTAGTTGTCTATTGTGAGCACAAACTTCTCAGAGAAGCTCTCCTTCTTGTCCACCTCCTCCTTCTTTTTCCCGTCGGTCGAATAGGAAGAGCCTATGCTGTTAACGGAGTCATGCCAGGGATGAGGAAGTTGCCACGTGTGAGCTTCTACCATCATGGCACACTAGTTGGCTAGCATGAATAGCTTTGTGGTGGTCTCAATCTTGTGCGTCACAAGCTTCTCCTAGGTCTGCTCGTTATGGAACCTGCTTCAAAATGCCGACATTTGTGGAATGGTATTGCAGACTTGGCTAAAATGCTAGATGAAATACCTCATCGTCTCACATTCCTGCTACTGGACTTTGTAGAGGTCTAACTCTATAGCGAGGCACTTATAAGTGCCTTAGAAGCTAACGATGAATTGATGACACAACTCTCCATAAGCCACGATAGATCCATCTGGAAGGTCCATGAGCCATAAGTGGGCCGAGCCTTCTAGGACCATATGGAAGTAGTTGGACATGGTTTGCTCATTATCTCCTGCCGCATAGATGGCGATGGTGTAGATCTGAAGGAATATCCTAAGTGATAGGGTTGTTGTATTTCTTTGGGGTCACTGGCTAAAACTTGGCCAGCCAGAGAACCTGTCGAAGTTTCTCAGTGAAGGCCTGACAACCAAAATCATAAGGCATGGTATCATAATGGCACATTGAGTGCAAAGGCTCATGCTCCAAGGAGCGACGATTCCAGCATGGATGGCTGGAGGACGCTTGGTCCTACATGACCGTGTTGTTTTGGTGTTGCTCTTGTGAGCGCTCAAGCGTAACTCAGGTATCCTTGTTGGTCCTCCGCTCATCAAAGTGACAGCGGATGTAGTGTATCCATCCATACTCCCGATAGATTGCTGAACGCTTAATAAAATGCTTCATTGAACATCTTTTGCAACAGCTTAGGAAGATTCACAGGTGATGAATGGCCTGATTCTCTCATCAAAACACATTTTGATAACTGTGCTTTTTGAATCGGCCCTTGTCTAGTTATACTAAACGACTTCAAACAGAGCTTTTGAAAGTTGCCACATTCTGCTCTATCTGCTGCCTTTAGTCTTTATTCAGATCCTTCATAGTTACTAGAACTATAATATCCTCATCAGCTTCTTCTTCGGACAAATGTACCTTGGCATCAACCTCTTCTTTAGACATATTGGCAACAAGATACCCCCCAGGTTGATGAGTAAAAATTCTGACTTCTAATCAGGCAATTGTATAGTCCTACTGGTTGATGAATGAAATTATGTTACACTAGCCGACAAAAGATCTTCAGCCGATGAATGATCTTTAATTATCAGCAGATGAATGAAATCCCGTCCTATCAGCCGATGAATGAAGACTTTTATCTCACCGGCCGATGAATGAAGTATAAGTCCTATCGATTGATGAATGAAATCTTCGGTCCCACCGGGCGTGCCAAAAAATATATTCGCGCCGAATCTCGCACGCGCGGTGCGAACACGCCGACGCCTAGGAGGTCTGCTTAGATCTAATGCAGGTTGGTCGACATCTCTCCGTAGATCGAGGTACGCGCGCCGGGGCCCATGAGGTCCGCTCGGCTCTAGCGCGATGGTGCGGGTGCGGGCGTGCCAGTCAATTTGACCCTGCAATTGACAAGGAGGTGAGGCGAACGGGTCAATCAGACGATGGGCCGATTATGAGCTCTCGCTGTCAGCTGGCTGCCGATAGGATCGAGCTGGTCATTCGGCTGTGTCTGGGTGACTCCTGCTATCGGCTGGTTGCCGATAGGGATCGGGACGCTATTCCATCGATAGGAGAGCCGATGAAGGCGTAGACAGATGTCAACAAAGGATATGATAGCTCCGAGTGTGGTGAAAGCGAGATCCTAATCCATCGGCCGTAGAGCCGATGGAGGCACCGAAGGGTATTAAAAGCAAAGCACGCAGAATCCCTCCTGGTAGTCGATGGAAGCTGTAGCGGTCGTTCATCGGCTGGAAAGCCGATGAAGGCATATGTGAAGTGACAAGAAATCGTATAAAAGACACACCGGCTGTAAATCCGATTCCGCTTCGGATATGGCAAGGGCGAAGCGAACCCATCGGCTAGCTGAGCCGATGAGAGGGCGTCTCTCTGAAGATAAACGCGCATCAGCTGGAAGGCCGATGCGCTTGGAGTGGCACTTGAGGGGAATCTCTGGAGACCAGTGCGTATCGGCCGAGGAGCCGATACACTAGGCGTATTGCTTAATGTATAGATAACTCATCGGCTAACACTCTTATGAAACACTGTACAAAGATTTATAGGCCTACAGCTCAATCTACCGTTGGTAATCTTGTAGGTCGAACCTAACCGATGCAGCACGAGACCAACGACGGCGGAGAGAGCTTGATAGGCTGATAGACCCTACACGGACGTGATGCGATACATCCGATCGGTCTATGAGGTCGAACCTAACCGTTGCAGCCTTAGACAGAGCAAGACATATTGGGATAGTGGCGGAACTTATCCCTTCACCAGAGATCGAACTCAACCGATGCAGCCCCCTGTCGAGAGCTAGAACTCGTCGGTAATAATCTAGATAAACTAGGGTGGCAATGCACCGAAATTATATTGATTGAAGCATATGTTGATTGATCTATAAGTATCCAGGATGTCTATATTTATATCATGACATTACAGAGTCTGACGTGATTACAACAACCATCGAACGTTATTTCCTAAAAATATAAAAGAAAAATATCTCTAAGGAAGTAACTAAACTAACTAAACATTATTTATGTAGAAAAAACACCCTGTCATGAGTGTCACGGCTTCTTTTTAAATTCAGTCTCATTTGGATAGTCTTCTATTCTTAAACCGAATCTTTCCTTACTTTTATGTAGCAACCGGACTCTTCTTTTACTTCAGTCGATCTTTTTCTAGTATTTTTCTAGCCTTTCTAAATTTTGGTGTTAACAGTTTTGAACTTTTTTTATTTTTCATGTACACATTTAAAAAAATTGTTAAAAAATTACATTAAAAATTATATAAAACTAATTTTCAAACTGTTTTAGCTAATTAATTATAAACTAACCAGCTAACTCGTTTTCTAACCTGTACTGACGAACGCAGACTGAGTACCGAGGTTAAGTTGATGCTCTAATTTTTAACCGCGGGCCCAAAGCCCAGGTTACGTAGAACACGGTACACGGCCGAAGCAAAAAAGCCATCCACGTTACCCGGATTTGCTACCGTATCTGGTAGATACAGCTTTTTCTAGAAAAAGCCAACCCTTTTCCTCACAAACACAAGAGCTTCGTACTACCGTAACTGACAACTGGGACCGACGACCCCATCGCCAACAGAAGGCCCACCTGCAAGTTCCACCACAGTAGCCATCGTGCTGTACTGGTTGCTTCTGCTCTGTCACGGTAGGGTAGCCGTCGGTTTCGGAGTAAAATAAGTAACCAACGGACGAGATGCGCCCCACGTCGCGCGCGCTGATTGGCTGTGCCGCCTGCGCCCGCCCAGTCCACGCCTCGGTACGCCGCCACGTATTAACCCTTCCCACTCCACTCCCCCCTCTGCCTACTCCGGGATCCTGTGCGCCGGACACGCCGTGTGTTGGGTTGTCCGCGCGCAGAGGATCCGAGGAGGGGTTGGCCGCTGCATTCCCCCACCGGAGTGGGGGAGAGGACACCTGTCCCCGCCGCACTCTTGCTCGCCCGCGTCACGCATTCCCCGCCGCGCGCACCAAGCCACAGCTCCGATCCAGCAGCAGCAGCAGCCAGACGCGGACGGCGCGGCCGGGGTTGGGACGCGAGCGCCCGCCCGCAGGAGGTGTCACTTCACTTGCCTTGCAATTCGGTCGCCCCACGCATCGATTGCCCCCGCGCACGCGCCGCCCGCTCTGCCGTCTTCGCCACGGCAGGCAACCTATTTAGCGACCCGCGAAAATTTCCACTCTCGGGGTGTTGCTACTGTGTTGCGGGTACTGTTGCAGTGAGGGTGAGGAGGAGGAGGAGGAGGAGGGATGGATCTGAAGGATGGCGGGGGGTCGGAGAGGAGGGGGGCGGCGGCGGGTGCGGGTGCGGCGCCGCTGTCGAGGCAGGGATCGATCTACTCGCTGACGTTCGATGAGTTCCAGAGCACGCTGGGGGGGATGGGGGGCGGGCTCGGGAAGGATTTTGGGTCCATGAACATGGACGAGCTGCTGCGGAGCATTTGGACGGCGGAGGAGAGCCAGGCGATGGCGTCGGCGTCGGGGGCCGCAGCGGACGGTGGGGGTGCGGCGGAGGGAGGGCTGCAGAGGCAGGGGTCGCTCACCCTGCCGCGCACGCTCAGCATCAAGACGGTGGACGAGGTATGGCGGGCCTTCGAGCGAGAGGCGTCGCCGGGGGATGTTGGCGGCGGCGACGGCGGCGGCGGGGAGCAGCAGCCCAGGCGGCAGCCAACGCTCGGGGAGATGACGCTGGAGGAGTTCCTGGTCAGGGCCGGGGTCGTCAGAGAGAATCCCGCTGCGGCGGCGGCTATGGTAGCTGCGGCCGCCGCCGCTCCGCCCGTGGCTCAGCGGTCGATTCAGGCTGTCAACAACAGCTCCATCTTCTTCGGGAACTATGGAGGCGCCAATGATGCTGCTGGTGCTGGCGCGATGGGTTTCTCGCAGGTGGGGATTAGGGATCCGACCATGGGGAATGGACTGATGTCCGGCATGGCAGGGATAGGGGATGGTGCGATCACTGTTGCTTCGGTGGATACATCGGTTGGACAAATGGATTCGGTGGGCAAGGGGGAAGGGGACCTGTCATCACCGATGGCGCCGGCGCCGTACCCCTTTGAGGGGGTGATAAGAGGGAGGAGAAGCGGCGGTAATGTGGAGAAGGTGGTGGAGCGGCGGCGGAGGAGGATGATCAAGAACAGGGAGTCTGCAGCTAGATCTCGTGCCAGGAAGCAGGTCATACCTCTGCCCTCAATTCTTGCATGTGTTGCATATGCAGCTGTTTGCGATTGCGAATGACTTTGATAAAAGATAGTATCACAAATCTGGTAAACCTGCTTGTTAAGATTGTCATTACTGTATTGAAAACAGTGGATATTCAAAAAGTATTTATCGGTAAAGGGAATCTTGCTTTGCATGTTTATATGTTGCTTTGCCACTGAAATTTGCTCCATTGTGATTACTAGGCTTACACGATGGAGTTGGAAGCCGAAGTTCAGAAACTCAAGGAACAGAACATGGAATTGCAGAAGAAACAGGTAATTATCTGTACTATTTTAATGCATCTTTCTTCAAAAGACCTTCTAATAATGATATATTGCGCTTTATTTGTTCCGTTTGTACATCCTCTTCAATATGCTACAGTATTCTACTAGTTTTTTAACAAGTAATTTTTCACCAGTGTCAGTGTAGCAATTGTTTACTAAAATATTCACTATGAGTTGCTTTCTAAAAGTAGGTCTCTAGTAAATTTCAAAATTGAAGAAAGTGCGACACTGAGGCATGACTTAATGATTTGTTAAAGATATGGGGCATAACTTGAAATATCTACAATGAAACTTGAATCTCTGTTACCTTTCAAACCTAGTGACCATAATTTTGGCTTGAATTCCATTTGTGATAGCATGCTTTTGTAACTAGTGCGTTGGCATGCTGTGAACTTCAGATGGGATAATGAGACTGGTCATGGATACTTAAAAAATATCTTATTGTTTGAACTAAGTTTTTGGTGGGATTTGCTTCAGTAGACGTCATTTTTTAAGGTACTTCAGTACATCTCCGTAGAAAAGTTTACAAATCCTAAAGCAAAATTAGTTATTCAGTGAGGGAAGATCTGTATCTCTTTTATTCATGCTGATGCAGATTTGCTGTTGTCTAATACTCCTATTAACTACTTTGCTTTTAAGATTCATATTCTTTTCTGAAAAAAACAGCACCAAAGCATGTTGTGTTGCATGCAACCATAGTTGTGTAGGTTTGTGTGCTCCCACAGGAAAACACAAATATAGTTACCCCTTGTGTACTATCTACTCTAAAACTAAGTTGTTAATTTAAGTTGCAGCTGTATACTCAGTTTTGTTAACTTGAATCAAAGGGAACCAAATCAAACCCATTTTGCAAGACATGCGTAATGAGTTTAGCATTGGACATGTCTAAGTTTGTATATCTGCCCTAGATTTTGATCAGGTATTCAAGTTTCAGATTTTAGGGCAGGGGCCTAAGTGTCATGACCATCCAACCTAGTTTCATCTATCTTATTAATAGTTTAATATCATCTCTAGTTTGTGGAGTGGTCTAATGACTGATCAAGTGATCATTGGCCCTATCATTTTTTTCAAGAGGGAAACATTAAGGCCTTTTTGGGATGCAAGTGGATTATGTCCATACCCTTCAGATTGAGAGAGAAGCTGTACTAAATTCCCTGTTCATCTGAAGTTCTTATCCAATCAAGTCTTGAGTGATTCTGTTCGGTTTTTTTTAATCTTATTGGTTATTCTATCTTTCCAAGACTGACTGATGACTATTGCAAAACTTATGGAGATTCCGTAAGGTGGTATACCATCTTTTAGAATTTAAAGACCTGTTCATACCTCCATATTCAATTTTTTGAATAACTTTTCATCGTTATTCTTTATTTGGAGGGAATTGCATCCTTGGGCATAACAATACCTTAAGCATCTTTGGGTGATGCCATTGGTACACTATTTGTTTGTAGCTTTATTTTAAGTTTCTTTCTTAATTATGCAGGATGAAATGATGGAAGTGCAGAAAAAAATTTTCCCGGAAATGCAGAAAAATCAGGTAAATGTTTTGGTCAAACTTCTGTTTGTGATATTCTATTTCATCTGTTTGAAGGAGTACATAAAAAACTTTTGCTATCTTTAGCAGTGGAGCACAGTGTTTTGTTGCTGTTAGTTGCTACATTTTTGTTAGATAAGTTGGCATGATATTCACTTCATAAGTACATATCATATTGCATTTGAGTGACTTGACTGCTGCATTGAACAATGAACATTATTTTTACTCTTTTTGTCATAGCTGGAAAACTTGGAACTGCATTATTTCTGCTTGTCTATATTCCATTAGCTCTGCTAACTTTTCATTATATTTTCAAGTTTCTTTTAATTATCTTTCTTGAACATTTAATGATACATTTACAGCACACGATAAATATTCATCAAAGTAAAAATGGATCATGGTGCAGCCGAACTTTTGAGCTTCAGGCACTGGCATTATAGTTGTGGCATGCATTTTAAAGGAAAAGACATCACCTTAAACTATTTCGCTATCATTTAAATTTCTTGACTCTGGGCCATTTTGCTAGGTGCAACTGCAAAGATCATAAAGTTGGAAAAAAAAACATCTCATTTGTCATTTACATGTGGGCTTGGCCCTCACATGTAATGGTAATATCTAAGTTGCACATCTTAGGATGGTACTTACTGTTTTCTCAACTTGTTTTCATCTCACTTACCCCCCCCCCCCCTCCCCCAAGCTACTAAAACCATCCCTTATGACATTGCCCATTTAGTTTCTCCTTACTCCAGCCATGTTTTACGTTTAAGTTGTGCACAATGACAGATGGAATTGCAACCTATTTTACTGAATTTATTGTTGCTAGATTTTCATGTATTTCCATATCTCGAAGTTGAAAATTTATCATGTGTTCCCAACATATACAAACAATTATTCAAAATTCCTCCCCAAAAAGTTGTTCTAATGTATATTGTTATCTACCATTCCTCAAAGTGAAGTGCATGGTTCAAGAAGGCCCTAGGCGCTATATGGTCTGCAGTGCTGGCGCCTAGCACCTAGGGGTGCATAAGCGCTGCCTAGGTCAGGGCAACTAGTCAAATTCAAGAAATAGCACCACCTAATGCTTAATTGCTGCAGCAACACTGGTGAAGTGCCGCAGGAAAATAGATTAGGGAAGTAAAGTGGGCTTAGTATTTTAAATCTTCTTCTGTAATTACATAAAATCAATATTTATTTGAAAATGATGAAAAGGCAGTTTTTTACTGGATTGGCCAGTAGGCAGTACAGTAGCACTAACATGATTGCTTTAATTAGTATTCCATTTTGGTCTGTTTTATCAATGCTATTCACAAATGTAAGTTAAAAACTAGAACAGCAGCTTGAAATCAGCTCGGCATAGATTGCACCAGACATGCCTTGACCATTATAGCCTCTTAAAACAATCTATGAAGTTCAGTTTTGTTGGATGCTGCTCATCTAGATGACTAAAATGACTGCAGTGGAATGCAATAACAACAACAACAACAACAACAACAACAGAGCTTTTTAATTCTAAGTTGGGATAGGCTAAAGTTAAAACCTAACGTAAACCAGGCACGTCAGGGAAAGAAAATTATACTTAAAATAGATATATAAGCCTCTTCCTATACAAATTACCCTGTTGGTAGGAATGGGATGGTCGCTCCTTCACTATCCGTTGATCCACTATAGTTTAACTAAATGAACTAAATACACATAAAAGATATATTTTAATTGATCTGTCGATCCACTGTAGTTCAATTATATGAACTGAAAAGGTATATTTTAGTTGATTTAGTTGAACTAGAGTATGTCCCATCGATACCCATACCCATGCCCATCCCTATTTGTTGGCAAACATCAGGAAACTGCCAAACGTGTGGATGTAAAGTAGAGTATATACATATTACTGACTTACTGAGGACTGATTGTTTGTCAGAAAAATATGGAGCAGTAAAGAGTGATCTTTGTAGTATTATGAATTTTTTTATAACTTTTGTGCTTGCATACTTGTTTTCTGTTTTAAATAATTATTGTAAGGTTGTTGGGCTTAAGAAAATATTACCATTTCACTGTTATTTAGTTTGCATCATTCACTTAATCATTCCCTTTTGCTCACTTCAAAACATTTTTATGAATACCCTATGTGACTTAAAAAATATTTTTTCAGCAAGAAGATGTGGTACATGTAAATGCCAATATGCTTCTTGCAGCCATAAAGAGTTGAAACTGTTATCACACACACAATTAGTTATTGATGCAATTGCTAGATACTTACCTTTTTATAGTTTATTCGATCATTGTCAGGTAAAAACCCTGCCAGCCAGTTATCAGTGGATTGTCATAGTAAAATTGAAAACCAACCGTAGCTAGAAGCCTAGAACTAGCTTGTCTGGTATTAAAGGTCCATGACTTTTGGAAGGTTTGGTTGTGTATCTCAATTCTGAAAACACCACCTTCATTCTTATTTTTGTTTTTTTACATAAAATTATTGTAACCTTGTTTAAAAATTGAGATGGAAATTTCTTCTCGGGACTTTCTTTAAACCAAGAGATATTTCTCTTATAATATTGACTCCGTGACCCAATTGTTAGCAAACTGGGCCTTGACTTGCTGCAAAATTCTGTCCCGATTTGTGGACTGTATGGCATTATGGTACTCGGTGCGTTCCTTCTTTTTTTTTGAGATGTGGTGCTTTCCTTGCTAGGCCTTGTGTAGTCACTGCAACAGTATATTTTTGTTGAGTTGTTTGGTACTAGATTTCTCTGGTGTAAGCCACCAACTGTTTAGTTTGTTTACACCCCCTTCCTTTTCAGGCCCTTCTAGTGTATGTACATGCTATTCATTTTTATCTTGTTTAGGTAATGATTACTCTGATTCATGGCTAACAGGTCTTAGAAGTCGTCAACAATCCTTACGGACAAAAGAAGTGTTGCCTAAGAAGATCATTGACAGGTCCCTGGTAAAAAATTGAGTTATTGATGAGCGGAGCTTGACAAGGCACACCATATTTAACCTTAAGGTTCTTGTACATATTGTCAGGATTCCAAAACTCAATCTCTGTTGTGAAATTGATGATCAACAGAGTAGAGTGTACTAGTGCTTAACTTATCCTGTCACCTTCAGCTTACAGTTCTGCAGGTCTGCTATCGTGCTCTTCTGGGCTCTGCTTTCTCTTTTCCTACCCTGAGATGACTGATGGTCGTAGTACCCTGCGGATATGTGTGTTGTTCAATGGTTTTGGCTTTTTGGCCCAAGAGTGCGTTGTCTCAGAAGTTCTGGAGCTTTTTGCAGTTTGCTAATACGGCAAACAGCTGTGTGTCTGTTCTGTGAGTGTAACTGGTGCTACCTGTTGATAATGAAGGTGAAGTTTTAGGTTTTACTCATAAGGATTTATCATGTCAGAGGAGTATATGGCCGAATCGATGAATCGGGGATCACAACTGAGAAGAAAGGAAAAAAAAACAATCAGCAACTACAGTTGACTTCCGGTTAGCTACCTAACGAATTCATGAAGAACACATGAATTTCTTCTCGAACGTGATCAACGTGATTGCGTCGCCGCCACCGCTAGGCCGCCGCCAAATTTAATTAACCGATAGATGTCTCCTCTTGGTACAATGAACTAGCCTTCTTGGATTTTCTGGATCTTTCCGTCAGGCCCAACTGATTTTGATCCTCTATCTTGTCTTGCAGCCCACTCTGCCTCTAGTCCTCTGGAACTGCAGGGTTAGCTGGAGTGCTAACAAGCGCCTCCTCTTGAATTTTGGCTTGACCCCAAGCCAAAGACTGGTATCCAACAGTTGAGCTGATATTTTTAGATGAGCAGAAGATGCAGGCAGGTTGCATTGGACTGAAGACTTGAAAGCTCGAACTCCCTTCTATTCAGAAACATGAAAGACCGGATGGATAGAACTTTCAGGTTTGTAAGCTACTGTCCCAATCCTCTGCAATATTTGATAAGGCCCAAAGTATCTGACAGCCAATTTGTGGTTAGCTCTTTTGGACACTGAAGATTGTATATATGATTGCAGCTTAAAAAAAATCCAATCACCTACTGAAAACTCCCTGAAACTGTGTTTTTTATTAGCTTGGGCCTTCATCTTTTGTTGAGCTCGATGCAAATATTGCTGTAGCAACCTAGTCATCAGCTTCCTCTCCTTAAGCCATTCATTCAAGTCAAGAATACCGCAAGCATCTTCCTTAATGCCAAAATAGGAAGGAGGATAGCCATATAAAACCTCAAAAGGAGTTTTCAGATAGGTGGAATGGTAAGAAGAGTTATAGCAAAATTCTGCTAAATGTAACCAATCAACCCACTTGGTAGGAACCGCATGAACAAAACATATGATTCACTCTCTTAGTCTGGCCATCTGACTGAGGTGGTAAGCATAACTAAGGTGCAATGTAGTACTAGAACGAGTAAACAATTGTTCCCATAACTAGCTAGTAAAAATCTTATCTCTATCTAAGATGATTGTCTAAGGTAACCCATGCAATTTGTATATATTGCGCATGAAAGTCTTGGCAACATCCATGGCCGAAAAGGGGTGAGATAATGAAAGTATAGGAAGAAATGGCACAGCAGTCCATAGTATCATCTGAGTCATTCCTAGGTAAGGCATCGGCAGCTGCATTACTATTAACCTTCCTGTAATAAATCTTGAATTGTAAACCCAATAATTTAGTGAAGGCCTTTTGCTGTATAGGAGTATGAAATCTTTGTTCTACAAGGTGCATCAAACTATGGTGATCTGTGAGAATAATGAATTCAGCATGTTGCAAATAAGCCCTCCAATGATCCATTGCCATCATGATTGCTAAACACTCCTTTTCATAAGTAGGCAATCCTCTTGTTCATGGCCCTAGAGCCTTGCTGATATATGCCACAGGAAGGCCATCTTGAGATAAGACTGCTCCAATGCCCAAGTCACTTGCATGTCTCAATAGTGAAGGCTTTGTGAAAATCAGAAGGGCTAACACTGCGACAGTGACTAAGCTTATTTTAAGGAGTTAAAAGCTTGGTCAGCTTCCTGTGACCAATGGAAGAGAGCATCCTACTTAAGCAATTGAGTGAGAGGCTTACTGATGGTCCCAAATTTTTTGACAAATTTCCTATAATAGCCAACCAGATCTAGAAATCCTTTTAACTTCTTCACATTACGGATTACGGGTTACTCTCCAATTGAACACATCTTGAATATTGGAAGGATCAGTGGAAACTCCATTATCACTGATAATATGACCAAGATAAGAAATCCCTAATTGAGCTAATGAAAATTTACTTAGCTTAATATTCCATTGGTGCTGAAGAGGTGTTCAATCGCTACAGGGAAGAAGCCGATCAGATTAAAGCAATAGAAAACTCGGTCTCGAAATAGAAGATTATCCAGATAAGACCGAGTTTGCGGAGGAGCCGTAAAATCCACAGCAGAGTATTTTATCTTTTGTAAATCGTATCTTATCTAATTAGAAAGATTTAGTTAGTTTAGGTAACTATCTTAGAGACATTTTCTTTTATCTATGTTAAAGAGATAATGTCCGATAGTTGAAAACACGTCGGACTTTTAAAACCCGGAGTATAAATATAGACCTTTAGAGACATGTAAAGGGATCAATCTTTTGATCAATACAATCTCGACGCATCGTCATCCTAGTTTATCTAGGTTTCTACCGGTGGGGTCTGACTCTCAACGCGAGGCTGCATCGGTTAGGTCCGATCTCCGGTAAAGGAGTAACTCCCGCCACTATCTCGATATGTTTCGTTCTATCTAAGGCTGTATCGGTTATGTTCAACCTCTTAGGTCAATATGATGTAACGCATCACATCCGTGCAGTATTTATCGGTCTATCAAACTCTCTCCGCCGTCGTCGGTTTTGTGCTGTATCGATTAGGTTCGACCTACGAGGCAGCCGATAGTAGAATGAGCTTTATGCCTATAAATTTCTGTACGATGTTTCATCGGAGTGCTAGCTGATGAGTTATCTATACGTGGAGCGTTACGCCCAGCGTATCGGCTCCTCGGTCAATACGCGCCAGGTCTTCAGAAATTTTTCCTTGAGCGCCACGTCAAGCGCGTCGGCCTTCCAGCCGAGGCGCGCCTGTCTTCAGTGAGACGTCCTCTTGTCGGCTCAGCTAGCCGATGGGTTCACTTCGCCCTTGCTTCAGCACGCCCGATCCGGCGTCTACCGTCCTGTCGCTTTTGACCCCGTTCTCGTACTGTCTCGGTTAGGTCCGATCTTCAAGATTCGATGCCAGCGGTGGCGTCATGGTGGGCGACGGGTCTCGTGCTGCTGTCTCCATCTTGTGCCTCCATCGGCTCTGCGGCCAATGGATCAGGGTCTCGCTTTCGCTACGCCCGGAGTCGTCGTATCCCTCGTCGACACCTGCTCACGCCCTCATCGGCTCCTCAGGCGATAGAAGAGTGCCCTGATTCCTATCGGCTATCGACCGATAGCGAGAGCCTTCCAGACGCGGCCGATGACCAACCCGATCCTATCGGCAGCCAGCCGATAGCGAGTGCTCGTATTGGTCCATCGTCCGACTGACCCGTTTGTCTCACCTCTTTATCAATTTTAGGGTCAAATTAACTGGCACGTCCGCACCCGCACCGTTGCGCCGGAGCCGACCGAACCTCACGGCCCCTGGCGCGTGTACCTCGAGCTACGGAGAGAAGCTGACCAGTCTACACTAGAGCTAAACAGACCTTCCAGACGTCGGCATGCTCACGCCGAGATCCAGCGCGAACAGCTAATAATTGAAATATTTGTTTCAAGTGCGCAATGTGAGATGGTAGATCAGGGCTATACACCAATATATCATCAAAAAACA
Source organism: Oryza coarctata (assembly GCA_030770085.1). NCBI lineage: Eukaryota > Viridiplantae > Streptophyta > Magnoliopsida > Poales > Poaceae > Oryza > Oryza coarctata. The sequence continues at coordinate 17,851,868 of CM061476.1, read as the reverse complement.
CGAAGCCAAATTTTCTCAAGGCTGGAGCAAGAGTTTCATTCATTGCTTCCTGGAAAGTAGCTGGCACTTCAGTAAGACGGAAGGACATCACTTTATATTCATAATGCCCACTGTGGGTTTGAAAAGCAGTTTTGTGCTCTTCACCTTCAACCATCCTAATTTGGTGGTAACCTGCTCTTGAATCCAATTTAGAAAACCCCCTAGCACCAGATAGTTCATCCAATAATTCATCAATACCTAGCATTGGGTATTTTCCTTTGATAGTAATAGCATTTAGCTGTCTGTAGTCAATACACACCCTCCAAGTACCATCTTTCTTTTCGACTAGCAGTGCGAGAGATGAGAATGCACTAAAGCCAGGTTGAATGACCCTTGTAACATGTCTGTAACTTGCCTTTCAATCTCATCTTTTCGAGCTAGGGAGTGTCTGTAGGGCCGCACATAGACTAGTTTAGATCCTGGCAATAGAGGAATTTTGTTGTCACAGTTCCTTCTAGGGGGTAATCCTTGAGGATTCTTGAATATTATGTCGAATTCATCCAGTAGATTCTGTATAGATGTAGTAATGGAATCAATTACTTCATACTCCACTGCTATGAGGTGCACCAGGTACATAGCAGCTCCCATTTTAGCAATTCGCTGTAATTGCTGAGTGGTGATAGTCTGGCAGTGTTTTCTCTATGGTAGAACCCCTTCAACTCTTACTAATTTTCTCTCAAGCTAAAACTTCAACCACTTGTGAGCCCAATCTATCTGCATAGGACTGAACTGTTCGAGTCAATCCATTCCCAATATTACATCATAAGTGTCCAATGATATCAGTCTGAAATTGGATATGTAACTATGACCTTGTAGCCACCAGTCACAATCAGCTATTTCCAAATTACACTGTTAAGAACCATCATCAGCAATTTTAACCTTGGCTAGGTGTTTCAAAGCCTTAACCCCTTGTAAGGACTTTCCAACTTGATGATCACTGAAAGAATTAGTACTACTAGAATCCACCAGCATCAAAAGTTCAGCACCATACACATCCCCTTAGTTTGATGGACTTAGTTGATTCTACTAGCTAGAGCTTACTTAGAAATGGCCAAAAGTGCTCCTTCTTCTGGCTTAGGGGCAATGGCAGAATTGTGATCAACACTAGAATCTTCCTGCATTGCTTCAAGTAATTCTAGCACAAAATGCAATTGAATTGTTGTGGCACACTTATGATCGTTGACCAATCTTTCCCCACAAGTGAAACATAAACCCTTAGCCCTCCTATAAGCCTTTAGAGCTGCCACTCTATCCTCTTTTCCATTGGCTCGAGTAACATCTGTGCCCCTTCTATCTTCTGGTAATTGAGTGGTTCATGCCTTATAAGCTGGTGGTAAAGGTAACGAATAGGCTCCCTTGACAAGGAGTATTAGCATCACCCTTGTTATGCTGATTTTGGTCACTACATTCAAGTGCTTCTTCCGGCAGTAGGGCCAAGGTACAAGCTGCATCAAGGTCTCCTGGCCTCTGAATCATCACCATATGTCTTACTGCAGGGCGCAATCCATCCACAAATTTAGTAACAAAGTAAAGATGATTTAGAAGAGTGTCATAAGCCATGAGCTGGTGCATGATACAATCAAAGCGTTCAACATATTCAGTCACTGAACCTACTTGACAAATCTTAGAGCACTGTCGGATAAGAGCCTGTTGTCTGTCCTTACCGAATCTTGTACACACCCTTTCACACAACCCGTCCCAAGTGATTCCAATCAATTGGTGTCTAACTGCTTGCAACCAAAATGTAGCATTCCCAATGAAGTTTAAGGTAGCCATTTTGACCCAATTCATGGGATGAACTCCATACACATCAACATATGCTTCGCAATTACTTTTCCACATGATGGGATTGTCACCATCAAATTTCGAACAAGACATGGGAGCCAAACCACCACTTAAACCCACTAACATGCCTGTGGCATGAGTTGGAACAACAGATATGTCATAGCCAAAGGGAATTAGAGAATGCTGACGTGGAGGAATTATACCATCACTTGGAATCATTGGAGGTGTAAAGTGATTACCTGTAACTTCCTCCTTGGAACTTGACGAAGTTCTGACCATGGAATCCCGGCTAGACATTCTATCGAACACCTTCATGGATTGGACTTGGAACTCCAACAGTAATCCGCCCATCACAAATCTGCTCCACTTTGGACTGTAACTTATCAACCGTGGTCCACAGCTCCTCAACCTTCTTCTCCACCTCCGGTACCCATGACTCGACCGTAGCCTTCAGCGCCGTCATATCTACCCGATTCTCATCCATCCACTTGAGCAAAAAATCCAACTTATCTCCCGTCTCCATTATTTTGATAGCCCGCTTGGTGAGATACCTTGGCTTTTCCACGACGTCAGATCCGCGTTGCACTAGACTCCAAATTCAGCCAACCTAGTTGAGGCAAGTTTTCTTTTAGCGGACAGTGCTCGAAGAACAGAATCCAATCCTCAACTCGGAACTTCACGGCTAACCCAAGAGTATACCCAAACGAACGAGGGCTCCGATACGAGATTGTTAGCTATCTAACAAATTCACCAAGAACAAAGGAATTGCTTCTCAGACACGATCTATGAGATCGTGTCGCCTCTGCCGCCCAATTCAATTAATCGATAGACGTCCTCTCTTACAACTCAAGGGTATTTAACAAGGAACACACACACACACACACTCTCTCTCTCTACTGGACTCTTCTCTCATTTGGCCCAGCCCGGCCCGCGGTATAATGAATTAGCCTTCTTAGGTCTTCTGGGTCTTTCCATCTGGGCCAACCGCTCTTGATCTTTTTCCCACTCTGACTCTGTTCCTCTGGAACAGCAGGGCTAACAATTCCATCTACACCAGATACTCTTCTACAAGGAGCTAGAGAAGGTTTGGCGTAATGGCGTTTTTGCTTGGAGGCTTCACCCCTGAATCTGGTTGGACTCAGGTGTCCTTCCTTCAGAGAAGAAGCTACGGCCTTGCCGATCTGCGAATGCTTGGCGTTTGCGTCATTATTGTACACCTACATCATTCATGTTTCTGCCTCTGCGTCTGGAATATTGGAGAAATTCATCTCTGACTGGATGTAAATTTTTCAGCTATGCACACAATCTATCAGGGCACATAACCACATTACACGAGTGTAATCAAGCATTATCATTACGGCACCGGAAAGCCCAAAACCCTTGGACCATCACAATCACAAAGCGATAGGAACAAAATACGTGCACCCATCAGGTTAACTGCATTGGCCTTCGGGCAGTACAGAATCAAAACCAGAAAATGACGCTACTCCAAGCCTCCAATGCAGATCCAAAGCAATGCTTACCTCACGTACAGTCCCAGACAAGCTACAGATCGTTAAGCTCCAACCAGCAAAATGCTAAGGCATTACCATCCGACTCTCAATAAAATGACGAGCTAATTCGCTTCGCTGAACTTCGTCGTCGTCGTCCCTAGCCACCGGTGCTACATGCAATTAAAACGTAAAAAAGTGAGACAAGAACATCCTACCATACCCGAGAACGACGGCCCGTTTTATGTGCCGCTGCATATTCTTCTGTCCTTAGTAGTAGACATTATCATGCCTCTCAGGCTGTTGCTTGATGCAAACTCATCCACAAAGTGAGATAGCATCTTTTCAACAGCCCACTAGATTGTGAATCGTATATTTGCCATAGTGGCCGATGCAGAGCTGTGTTTATCTGAAACGTATCGGGGCTGCGATTCCGCATGTATGGCTGAAATTTCACCTGACAAAATGTTCTGTTTCATGCTAAATTTCTGTGCTCCAATTGGGTGCAAATGGTTGCTTGACTGGAGCTGATCAAGATCTTGCACTAAAGCTGTCATGTCGACCGGGCTGTTCCCTGATGTACTTCTTGGCCCAAACTACACATCGATGTCACGCACTGCTGCCCTAAAATGATTTCAGGATATGGGATTTAGATATGGCACCTAGCTAAGCTTAGCTGCTTAGGTAAGCATGATCTGCAAGCAGGGCAAGCTGGTGGCTCTCTCAAAACACTCTGAGCCATCGTATTTGTGTCAGGACCAGTTACAGTTAGTTCAGGCCGTGTCACTGTCCAAGCAGGGCCACCTTGCCGGGCCAAGGAGGAGCCCATTTGGAACATGCCCCACTAGCTCCAACGCCTCGCTACTCCCTACGCACCGAGACATGGAGAGCCATGCCGTCTCCGCTCGGGCTGCGAGACACCAGCATTGTCATTTCGTAGATAATTTCAGAACCAATTTCTTCCCCGGTCATCTTCCAGGAACCAGAGACTCCCGGGGAGCAGATCAACCGATGGCTGATCTGTCGCCTGATTGAGGCAGATTTGGTCTGGATTGGATCGCTCTGGCTGCATTGTAACCAAAACCAGAACTTTTGGTAATGATCAAGATGGAATAGTGTTTTCATTTGGACCAAATTAGCAGTTGTATTTGTTGATAGCTTCTGAACATGAACTATAGATTCCCGTGTCCTAATAGTAAACTTGCTAGTAGTCGATATTAGGCAACTATACTGGAACAAGTCGACATATAGCGATAGTAGAAGATTAGAAGCCAGTACTCTGAGATTACTCATCGTCGACAAGTACTTATGATAAATGTTATAAGGAACATTAAGTAGATTGAGCAGCTGGCTAAGCTTTGAGCTAGTACGTTAACATTCTGTGGTTGCTTTTCTTGATGTCAAGGCGACTTTTGATGTCGCTCCAACGTCTCATCCAATGAATGCATGCCCCAGCTATTTGATTCTGATCTACTCCTACGCTGCACTGTGTTAGCGGCTGATCGGAGCAGATGAAACAGTAGAGTTTGCTTGTTTTAGACATATTAGACCAAAAACTAGAGATCAATTGTCGCCCGTCCTACTACTAGCTAGACTGATGATGGAGTAGCAATCGCCAATTTACTACAGATATACTATATCTGATCTCATCGAGCCATCACCAGTTCACCAGCAAATAATACAATCTCGTCATCTGGATCCCACTGTTGATGATGCATGTAGCGGATGAAAATGACTGAAAACGATATCGTTTCTTAAGAAAAGGTCTCGGAATAGTCGAATTTTTCTTATATTTACGAGTTTAACTATTTATTTATTACCGAATTCAACATAACGCTAATAAAAATTAGAAAAATAAAAATCTTATTTATAGTTAAAAACATAGAAAAACGATATCACTTTTATAAAAACTATCACAGTAGGATCGGAAATTTCTGCCACCGCTTTCATCCCTAATGCAGCCAACTTAAGTGTAGGCTGTAGCAAGTCGTATCGCGTACACACGCACGTAGGCTCCTGCTTCCGAAGCGCGCGCGCACTACGGCGGGCATGGCCCGCGTGCGCGGCTTCGCCTCCACGTCGTTGGGCCACACATACCACAGTCCACATGTCAACGCCGGCCGTTCCGGATAACGGCTGGCTTTCGCTCCGCGCGCGGTCGGTCGGCACGGCACGACTTGGTGACGCGCCGGCGCCGCAGCGAGCCAGCGATCCCACGCGCTGTGGCTGGCCACCGCCGCGACTTGCGATCGCTCTGCTGATCACAGATGCCTGCGTCGATCTGATTCTGACCGTTGTTGTTGCATGCTTGTGTCCGTAACCAACGGGAGTACCGCACCGCTGCCCATATTAATCATCTCTGATCTCAAGTTTAAAGTACTTGTGCCGGTGTACCACTGTGTTCCTATCCGTTAGAAATGGTGCTGAGTTTTTTTTTATTAGGAGAAGTGCCGAATCTGGCGTTTACCTGGGGGGTAATCTCTCGCTGGCAGGTGGGGTCCCGGCGCGTCAAGCCGCGCCGCGATGTTTCTGTCCGGTTCGTCTCACGTGGGGGCATGTGGGACAGGACAGGGCCGGGAAGGGCGCACGTGAAGGCGGCATCGGTGGCGCGAAGCCGCAACGGTCGAGTCCATGTGCGACGACGACGCGGCATGTGTCAACCGGGGCACACCGCTGACACAGCTGGCCGTACTCCACGGAGGGCCCCACGTGTCACTATCAGCGATGTGGTGAAGGTAGTACTACGTGTGGCTGCGCGGTGGGACCATGCATTTCGCTCTAGTTTTTGAAACCGAAAACCGCCCTGTTGATGTTACATTAAGTAGAAGATGTAGTATATATAATTTCACAAAAGGTGAAAGAGAAAAGGCTAAAAGGATAAAACCGAAAACACAACAAACTTAAAGTGTTAGCTGCAAAATGGAATATTCTCACGATATCTTGGACGGTATAGGAATTGAACTTTAATAGTGAATAATATTATAATAAGGTTGATCTTATTCTCATAAGAAAAGATAATAATAAGAGAGGGAATGTTCTTTCTCAACATAATCTTTTGATGTCCAACTTTTTATTTCACAAGCGTGCTAAACAAATCAAGATTGTTAGTATAAAAGGGTAAAAATTAAAATGAGAAACGTCAGCTATTTTTAAAGTAAAGAGTTATCTCTTGAAATGAAAAAAAGGGTGTAAATAACATGTGAAAATAAATAACAACATGTATTGAGAATGTGGCTTAGAGATATAAAAATAAATAGCAAGTGTATTTTGATAATTTGTTTAATTGTAACAATGAGAACATAAATTTTTAGCTGGATAACTCTTTGTGACATCAACAGGTGATTTATACAAATGATCTAAAAATCTAAGATCACAGAGGTAATAAAAAGATGAAGAGGGTAAGATAATGTGCCTTGATGGTATCATAATCAAGATGTAAAAATATCTTTAAGATTTAGTAATAGTATGGCTAATTAAGTTGTTCAATCATATTTTTAGGTCGAACAAGATAACTGAAGATTGTAAGAGAAATATATTGGCATTGGTCTATAAGAAAAAGAGAGATATTTAAAATTATACTAATTATCTAAAAATTAAATTGATGATCCATACTATAAACCGATGAGAAAGAATTATTGAGCATCATTTGAGAGGAATGACATAGATCTCCATAAAACAATTTGGTTTTATGTTTGAAAGATCAACTATAGAAATAATTTTCTTAATAAGATAAATTATAAAGCGGTATAGAGAGTAAAAGAATGACATATATATGATTTTTATTAACTTAGAGAAGGCTTACGATAAAATATAAAGGAATATTATTTGGTGGGCTTTGGACAATTATAAAGATCTAATAAAGTTTGTTGCACTCATTAAGGACATGTGCAATAATATACTAAGGTTCAAACAAGTCAATAAAAATAGGACTCCATCAAGTGTTGGATTTGAGCCTTTTTGATATGGTCATGGATGAAGTCATAAGAGACATATAAGGGATATCTATTGGTATTTGTTTTTCACTGATAATGTAGTGTTAGTAGATAAAAGTCGAGTTATAGTAAATAGTAAGCTAGAGTTATGACGGTAGACTCTAGAGTCAAAAAGTTTTAGACTCAGCAGAACTAAAAATAAATATATGAGATGTAACTTTAGCACTACTATACATGAGACAGAAAATATTAGTTTGAAGGGTAAGTAGTGTTTAAGTTAGATACATTTCACTATTTGGTATCGATGTTATAGAGAGATAAGATATTGATAAACATATTAGCTATATAATCAAAACAAGTTGGATAAAATGGTAAAAAGCATTAGGCATTCTCTGTGATAAAAAATATCCCAAAAGCTAAAAAGTAATTTTTATAAAATAACAATTAGATCTAGAATGTTCTATGATGCAGAATGTTGGCCTACAAAAATATGATATATTCAACAATTAAATATTGCAGAGATACATATATTGCGTTGAAGTTATTAAAAAATGAATCGAGTATAGAATGATGATATACGTGAAGGCTAGGGGTAGCACCAATTAAAAAAAATTTATCTAACACCGATTAAAATAGTTTGTACATATCTAATGGAGACTTCTAGAGGTATCCGTGCATAGTGAAATTCTAAGGTGCAATAATAATATAAGGAGAGACAGAGAATGTCAAAATTAACATGGAAGGAGGGAATAAAAAGAGACTTGAATTATTGTAATATTCTCAAAGTTTTGTTCTTAAATAGGATTGCATGAAAAACAACTATTTTGATGCCTGAACATTGATTTGTGGTTTCTGTTGGGTTTTATTTTTAGTCTACCTTGAATTGCTTGGGACTGAAAGGTTATGATGATGATCTTTGGCGCAAAAGATGCTCCACATCTTGATTTCTTCAAGGATCTTGAAAACAAGCTACGAGGTAGTAGCCTCCTCTCTTTTAAAGATCTCTCATGCCATTAGCATATGAAGGAATTTCATGGCCTTGCTCCTTCCTTTGTCTCCTGAGGATGTCTGATAGATCCACCAGTTCAGCAAGGGTTCATTGTCATAGTGTGGAGTTGTCAATTCGCAGTCTAACCATTACAATGCCCTATCCTAAATTTGATGTACCACCATGCAATCCTTGAACAAGTGTTGCGCTGTTTCTAGGTTCTTGTAACAGAGCTAGTAGAAATAATGATTAGGCCACTGTCTGGTTTGAAAGCGATCAGCTATCCATATCTTGTTCTGAAGTAGGAGCCATGTAAAGTTTTTACGTTTGGCAGCAACGGAAGTGATTCTCTCATTGAATTGAGCCAAGTACGAAGGTTTCACACTATATTTTTCATTGGCTGTCCATTTCCATCTTATAGTGTCTTCAACATTGTCTTGTAATACAATCTGACTGTTCTAAATATGGGAGAAAACTTCAAATAAATATCTAACAATGATGAGAGTCATATTTTGCTTGATGTATTGGACCCACTAATCATCTGCTAGTGCCTCACACACCATCCTATTCGCCCTTCTTGAGTGCTGGTATAAGGTTGGCACTGAGTCTGTCACTGGTTGGTCACCAATCTAATTAGATTCCTAGAAAAGTGTTGTGCAACCATCTCCAATTGTTACCTTGGTGGCTGATGTGAAAAGCTTTTTATCTAGATCGTCACATGGTAGGGGGTACCTATCCATGGTTTACTTGGGCACTCCTACTGAACCACAACCATTGCACTCTCAGAGCCCTAGCAAACTTTTCCAAGTCAAGGACTCCTAGCCCCTTCCCTGGTTGTTGAGCAGTCCCGTTTCCAGTTTGGTTTACATTTCCCTTCGCTAAGTTCCTAGTCCCTTGCCTAAAAAAATTTCCTTCACAGCTTATCTATGTCCTCTAGGAATTGCTTTGGCAAATTTATAGCTGTGAAGAAGTAGGTCGGTATGGAGTTCAGTATAGAAGTGACTAGTGTTTTCCTTCTAGCTTACCATTTTAGAGTGAGATTGTCCATGATGGGTTGGAGGTGCACCTTTCTAATGTGGTGCACTATCAGTGGTAATCCTAGATAAATAATGGGGAAGTGATTTCTTTAGCCATTGAAACTTGTTAGTACATCATAGAGGTCAATACCCTCACACCATATGGGTACCACTGAGTTCTTGGTTAGATTGACCTATAGACTCGTAGACCCTCTAAAACTATGCAAAATATTGATTAGGTTGTACACATCACTTCTTATAGGATTCAGGAAAATTGCCACATCATCAACATAAAGAGAGATCCTCAATTTTAACTCTAGTCATTATTGGTGATAGTATTCTATTCTAAGTTGCCTTATCCATGATTTTCTGCAAGGGGTTGATTGCAAGTATGAAGAGGTATGGCGATAGTGGTCCCCCTAACATAGTCATCTTCTATGCTTATGGCCTCTCCTATCATTCCATTCAAACATATCTTGGATGAATCCGTCAATAACAACAGAGTGATCCAATCTCTCCATCAGGCATTGAAGCCTCTCTTTTCTAGCATCTCTAACAGATACTCCCAAGATATGGGATCAAAGGCCTTGGTAATGTCAAGTTTAAAGAAAAGGTATGGTCTCCTTTGTATGTGCATTGCTTTCGCCAAGATACGTATATATAGGAAATTGACCTATATGCATCGATGTTTGATGAAGGCACTCTGAGCATGTGAGAACAGCTTATCCAAGTGTGTTGCAAGCCTTTTAGCAAGGATTTTCGAAATGATCTTTATCACCAAGTGTATTAGGCTTATCAACCTAAAGTCTTGGACTAATTGTGGTGAATCCTTTTTTTAGCAAGGTTATTATATCTTTGTTGATGCTTCTAAAGTTTCTCCTTGCCAACCAATAAAAACAATCAAAAATCTAGAGTAATTCATGTTTGATTATACCCCAATATTCCTTGTAAAAGCTCCATTAAAACCATTAGGTCCTAGTGTCTTTTCTATTGACGAGCTTTTGATTGCAGTCTAAATTTCCTCCTTTGAGAATGGGTCATCTAATGAGCTCTACTGGATCATTTCTAAGTCCAATTCTTTCTAATTTAGTGTGCAGGTCCTAGTTCTTTTCTGACACATTATGGAGGTGAAGTGCTCATGCAATAGCTTAGCCTTGTCATCATATGCATGTACAGTGTTCTCTCCATGTTGAAGGCAGTGTATGAAGTTTTCTCTCTTTCTAGCATTTACCTTGATATGAAAAAAATTGTATTTGCTTCACCCTCCTTTAGCCACATGACACAGGAGGTTGCCTCTTCCTTGCTTTTTTCACTGCTGCTAGGCTTAAAATTCTTACTTTGAGATCCTTTCTGAGATCACATTTTAAAGGTGTAAGTGTCCTTTTTTTTTCCTTAGGCCAGTATAATATGTAATCTCGAACATGTGAAATTGAAGTTTCATTTGTCTAAACCGTTGTTTACTCTATGACCTTCGCGTATTTTTAGTGTTACAAAAATTCCTGCTTAATATGTACACTGGATACTCTCCTTGTATCGGTTTATTCCAAGCCTATTACATCACTTCTTTGTATCCCTCCACTCTTGTCCACAAGATTTCAAACCTGATGGGAGGTATGGAATGGGACAAGTAAAAGAGGACAATGATGAATGGGAAGCTGAAAAAGCTAACAAGAAGTGGTTGAAAAAAAGGACATTTGTATCTACATTGCGCATCAGTTTGTCTAGCTTGCAAAGGATGGTGTTATGCTGTTTATTACTCCATGTGAACCTCCTATTTTACAAACTAATATCTTTTAACTCAAAACTGTTGATCGTCCGTTCGGAACCTATCCATCTTGAGGTTACTTTTGTCTCTCACTTTATAGATTATTAAAATCACCTGTGATTATCTAATTTCGCTGTAGTGCCTGTCAGTCGCTAGCACGGGGCAGATCGAGAGGGTGGTTCGAGGCGGCCGGCCGTACTACGGCGGCGTCCGTCGATGGCGGTGCCGTCACGTCGGCGTGCCGCACAAAATCGGCGGCAGGATGAATCAATCACGCCGGCGGAATCCAATCATTCGTGCCAGAAATTAACGCGCCCAGGCGTCAAAATGCAGCAGCTCCGTCCCCAACACCGCCAAATGTTCACACTGTTTCCTCATTACAAGTGATTACACCCATTATGAATCACCGGAATAGGACGAATACTTTGGGTATATTCACATTGTTTCCACCAAAAGAAAACAGTTAAACAACTCCCTAGGTTTAACCAGACACTAGGCAATGCTCCTCTCCCAAGTGGACATTCTATAATCCACCACAAAACGTTGATCAATGCCGTCCTAAACCACTACCACTTGTGTAGGCTAATCTTGTCCTTGCCTGGCTTGAGTGGCTTCAACCACACGCCCTCTGGAACCCACTACTAGGCTAGTACACGCATGCATGGAAATGAATCGGTCGGTCCGCATGCAACTCCCATCGGGATCAACGCACGGCCACCACGGCGTCAGACCCCGAACGTGCGCAATGATCACACACCGAGGAACTTGCATCGCACGCACGCACGGGACCCAGCGGCAAAGATTTCAACGGAAAAAAAAATCGCCGGCCGATTGATCAGGAACAGTCACGAGGTCTCGGCGTTTTAACCGGCACCCCTTTTCTTGTCGTCCACTAGGCCTACGCGCTGCATCGCCGAACGGTGGCTAAAGGTGTACGTAAGTTTCGCATCGGATTCGAACGCGGCAAGCGGGGCGACGGGGTGGGGAGGGGGCCCTCGGGCTCTCGTGCACCGAGGCGGAGGACGGGCGTTGGCTACGGGTTTCGATAGATTCGCGGTGGCGGCCGAGCTCTAGATGGTTTGTTGGGCGTTGGATGCGTGCTGGTAGTACTGCACGTGCATCGGACGGGCAGACGGCTTCCGATCCATTCCCCTCCTAGGATTCTACGTCCAGAAAGCCTCGTGTTTATCTGGACGTGTGCGTTCGCGCGTGTGCCGACAAAAGAGTTCCTACCTGGCTATAGCATCTGTCGCCACAATGTGCATTCGTGTTTAAGTCCTTTAATTTGTTCATAAACATGACTTAAACTGTATTTTTGATGTTATTGTGTTCCGTAACGAGCTCACATAGATAATGGTATGTGGGCACTGCCCCTGCTAGACTTCACCGAGTACTTCAATCGAAAGGTGAAAGGCACATGCACCTGCCAGTACTCTTGAGACAATGAAAACAATGTGCACAGTACCGGCTCACACCACTCAAACATAGTAGTTGTGCACCATAACGGCATTCCCACATGGATTAGTGCTTCAATTCCTTCCAAGGCATCTCATCTCGGCTGCTCTGTGTGTGCATTAATAGCATAGCACACCCCACGGCAAGAACCAGTTGGCCTCGGCCCCGAAAAGCTCGTGCAGCGACGAGCTGTGGGAGGCGAACCAAATCGCACCTGCCCGTGGCGCTCGCCGCAGCGTCTCCGGTGTCCCGCTGCCGCTCGCTAGTCGGCCACCTGCTGCTTCCGATTAATCATTGGGCCGCTTGCCTGCGCGCGTCCGCGCCCGCATGCATGTGCCATCGCCGGGTCACGTGGACCTGCCCGGCCGAGGTCACAGAAAAAAAAAAAGTCGATCGCGAGGGGACGGGGTGGGGCGCTGTGCGATGCCGTCGCGGCGGTGAGACGGCGCCGAGGCCGCGCGCACGTTGGTGTGGCAGAGGAGGCGGGTGCCCTAGCTTTTGGGGCGCAGGCGGGTGGGGAGACGGGCTGGCCGCCGTGTCGCGTTCCAAGCGCAGGATCGGTGATCGGATCTGGCGTTGGCTAATCATATCTATCCTTCCTCGGCGGGGCCGCGGCTTACCGAGGTTACTTGGTGTTCCGTTAGGAGACATTTTGTTTTGTTTGGGGGAATCATTAATTAGCAAACGTCGGATCGGAAGAGATCTCAATGTTTTCAATGATTGAAACTTGGAAGAAATCTAGCTGGGTGGTCGTTGATTGCCTCTCCATTAGATGTGCCATATACCAACGATCCTTTTGGAACGAGTAACTTCAATTATCCCAAAAAATTTACTTTAGGACATATACAATGCAAATCGATTCATCATTGAGGACACCCCTTCTCACTATATATTTAGCTTGAATGAGCTTAGAAAAATCATCACTACGGAAGCACTAATTGCACAACGCGGCTCCTCTGAGCAGTGGCTTTGCATGCCAAGTTATTTTCCAAGTCGAGAATCCCATGGTTTCACTAGGGCACATGTGCCCTAGCGAGACCACTGTCCCGGCTAAGGTGGAGGCTCGATTCCGACGTGTAAGTACGAAACTACTCGCCATGCGATTGCATTTTAAATGCCCTTACTAACCAATGTCTTTTTCTCTTTTCACTCCAACAGCCTCTCTTGCAACCTAGCACTGCCAGAACATCATGTGTCTCGACATCTTGTCTCCCTTACCTTCCTCCTCTCTCATGACCTCGATGCCATTACTACCTCCTTTGGATTAGAAATCAATAAATCCCTCTTTTTCTTCCTCTCAACTCCCTAACATACGCAACATTTCTCATCCTTCCTTGCTGACTTAATTCAGACACTTGACTTTCATGAGGGAGAAGCATGCGTGACAATGAAAGGCTCATCGGAGAAAAAGTCACACTAGTCAATTCAAATGTATAGAGGTTGAGAGCTTGTTAGATCTTAATCTAACTATCAGTGTGTGTAGTCAACTGCGTTTTTAAAATAAAGCACGTCAACATTGTTTTTATGTACTAAAAGTCTAAAAAGTGGAACTCACCAACAAATTCTCCAACATCTAGCTATATATAATCTACACTTTATCCATGTTTTATTTTAACAAATAGAGATCATAGGACAGAAGCAAGAGCGGATCCAGTGTGGGGCTAGAGGAGGAAGAAGATAGTTTTCTCTTCCTTGAACTCATGGCTGGATCCACGCTCGGAAGGATATATATCCTTTGCCCCCACCCCTCTTGTACTCTAGCATTCTTGTCAGAGAAAAAGGGACCCATCTTTCATCCTGATCTAGTAATTTCTTTTAGGTTTTATTCTAAATAAAATTTTTAGAGAGGTTTAAATTCATTGAGAGTTTTGGTTTATTGTTTATGGTGTTTATAGAGTTAGGTCTGTCTAGAGTTTTTTTTCTCTCTTTGTTGGTGACTATTGCTTTCTTATGGATTTTCGATATAGATTTTAGGAAGACGTATACGGAGGATCCAATCGGCAGAGCTAGCTTTTGGGTGCGGACTGTCAATTTATTTTGATGATGCTTGCAGACCTGTTAGACGATTGAAGATGGTGGTCAATGTTCGATAATATACCTTTGCATGTGTTAGATTAGACAATGTTAGGGTTGCACTCATCTACTCATATCTCTTCTCTTGTAGCGTTTCAAGATATGAATCATCTTTGTTCTCTATTAACTGGTTTGATGCCTTTTTTTATCAACATGGCTGTAATCAATTTCTATATTTTATATAATCAATATTTTTTGGGAAAAATGAATCTACATTTTAATTTTCATAAGTAGTGCACACTAATGCCGATGCTACACCCAAAATCTGGGCATGAAAATACGTAGCGCACGCCCAATATAACTGCTTGACCTGTAAAGAAACTTATATAGAGCTTACGACTATTAGGAGAACCTGTCCATGGAGCGTAACACTTCGGTACAAGCATTCAAAAGCTAGATTTGACATTTGCTCCATCGACATGATGTGGTCCTGCCGGAATAACGAGATTAAGTATTTGGATCGCCTCACTCTTCGTTTGTTACATCCAAAATAGTCCAACTCGTCTGTCGTAGTAGGTTGACAAATGAACATAAGAAGAACTTAAGAAGAGTGTTGATCGACCATACCATTGCACCATCGTTATTATTAGTTCATCATATCATACGTGACTGTGGTCCAAGAATATAGACAGACTATGTGTTTATTTAGTTCAGACTATGCCCCCTTGGCAAGCAAATGAGCCAAACGCAATTCATACTTTACAACCGAAAGTCCTATTTCACGAGAGAATTAAACTTCTCCTTTTCTCCAATGACAATTCAGCTTTCAAGGACCACCCAAGAATACTTGTGGTTTTATATATGTAAGGAGTGCAAGCTTTAGCTGCCATGTCTGAAATCACAAGGCCACAAGCTGTTATGTCTGAACCTATACAGGTAGTGCTCCGTCGGCATATATGTTTCAGGCTTACAGCCATGCAGGTTTTATCGTTTGTGGCATACGTTTACTGATGTAGTGCCAAAATGCACAGCCAACCTCTACGTGCGGATGGTATTTTTATCAGGGAATTAGTGATAGGCTTCGACACGACAGGGCATGCATATTGCTTCATAAGTACGTCCGATTTGTCTGCAGAATGGATTGCGATTTTTTTTATAATACAACGACCTATCTGTGACACCCCGACACAATTGAAGAGAAAAAATAGAAAAAAAAGAGATCAGAGTCAACGCTTGCAGCTATAGGTATATACAAGTCATGTATGCAGCATACGATATAAACGGATGAACCAGATGAAGTGATGTATGGCATGACGTATGTGCGTAGCTATATTATATATATATATATATATGAGCCATGTAAACATACGATGCATACAGATGAACCCGATAAAATAGTCATATGGCATGACATATGTGCGTCAAATATTATACGTATATATGTGATGCTAATAGGAGACGTTGGTCGGTTGAAAAGCCCATATATAGAAGGGTTCGATGAGAACGTCAAATCTCTAAGTGGAAAGACTGGGTATAGAAGGGTTTGACATGATGTTAAATCTCAGTGTATTTGACGCCCTAATATAATTGAAGAGAAAAAAAAGATAAGAGGTAGATGGGCTAGATTGTGGCCTTAGGCCTCTTTAAAAAAAAAGTAGATGGCAAGAGTTCAATTATAGCAAAAGTTTAATACCATCTTGTTTCTTAGTATGAGTTAGAGTAGTTTATAAAGTGAGAAGGCTGATGGCTAGTAATACCAAGCTCGAGCTTTCTGCGTGAAGCGAGAAGAAAAGTGAAACATGTTGTAGTATATGTTTAGCCTATCTGGATGAGTTGGTCTAGAGCCATTTCCGGGCCGTAGACGTTACACTATCCATGGCACAGTGTTCTCACTTAGAGTTTTTATGAAATTTCATGATTTTTTTATGAGACAAACGTGCAAAGTGAAAAACGTGTGGTGGAAAATAGTGTAAAGTGAGACAAAGGTGCACTCTACATAGTGCAACGTGTAACTTACTTTTAAAAACTACAAAATAAAATGACAAGTATCTGCATACATCTATATTTATCGATAGCTTGAGTGCTGTCCATTCTTCGAGAATTAATTTTGAAAACGTTTTACAGAAAAAAAAACTAATTTCACGTGAGAATTACAGACGAAAAAAAAAATCCCCATGAGTCCATGATAGTACAGAAGAGCCGTCAGAGAGCAGGCCATCTTAACAGTTTACCACTAGCGAAACCAGAGTTTTTCACCTCCGATATCCCCACCACTTGAAATTCTAAAACTCGCCTTTCAAGCACCAGACCAACGGCCCCGACAAAAAAAAAAACAACCAGCACCAGTGGCATCACCCCCCTCCCACTGCTTCATCAACGCTGACACATCTTTGGGGGAAGAACAAGGAGTAGTTTGCCCGTGCTGCGCTCTCACCAGCAAGCCACAGCCCTTGCTTGCCACCCCCATTTCAAATCCAACCAAACGGTCGAGATGGAACGTCGAGCGGAGCGAGCCACACAAGCTGACAGGCACAAGCACGACCGGCCGGCACGTCGGGCGCACGCACAGCACAGCTCGCTCTCTCATGCGTGCTACCGACGTCGCTGTTCATGCCACAGTCGGCGGCTCCGCTTTCGCGTGCCTGCGCTGCACTGCACGGAGCGCACGCCGCGGCATTGATGAATCCACCGAGGCGCCCGCACCAAAGCGGCCGCCGCCCCCGCGCACCGCAACGCGCAACGAGTGGGAACGGGACGCGGCATGGCAAGCGGGGGCAGCGACGGGTGACACGGGCGCTCGGCTCCCGAGGCGAAAAGCTGCCACCTCCTCCTCCGCGCGCGTGTGCGTGTGCTGCGCTGCCGCCGCTACGGCGGCCACAGCTCCATCGGCTCGCTTGGCTACGGGACAAGGCTGTTCTTTTCGGAGGCCACCACACCCGAGCCGCGCTCACAGTAGCAACTGCAACACCCGCAACCAAAAGCGCGGCGTGCAGCATGCTTGAGCACGACCCCAACAACAAGTACCCAATTACCCAACCCAACCACTCATCAGGACTCACCGTCGTCTCTACCTTTCCTGCATGGACACGAGATGGTAAAACGGAGGAAATTTACTTATCTACAGCCGATTTGTCGGCTAGTAGTAAGTACTACCAGTTGCAGTTGGAGACTCCACGGAAGCAAAATGCACGATAAATTATCGGGAAACTATAGCAAGAAACACTAGCTTTTGTTGGAGCACACTAGATCTTGCACTGGGAGTTCCGTAAGATCCGTTGCATTCAATTTAGTACGGTAGCTATATATAGGATGATAGGATCCGTTTTGCTAGTGGGTGGATCAGTAGATTAGCAGCAGACACTGTCATACACCTTGACCCCCAAATATTCGACAAAAAGTACCGTTCCCTAACAAAAGATTGGGGAAAAAAATCTACCAACCTCAAAATAAAAAAAGAAGTAAAAAGAGGGAGAGAGTGCTTGCGCCGTCAATGTAACCGTTACTCACTTGAACAAGTCACTCACTCACTTGATGGTAGTTAAGGGGTGTTTGGTTGAGTACTTCATTTTATTTTATCTAAGCCTGTCTTATTTTTTTTAATTGTGGCTAATAAAATTAGAACCACACTTTAGCTACACATGAGGCATTCTTATCTTAGCTACACATAAGACATTCTTACTATGCTTTTTTTTGTCTCAATGATATGTAGAGCCTATAGAGAAGAAATGAACCAAATTATCATCCAACTTAATTAAACTTGCCTATATGTCATAACAAGTTGTGGAAACCATTCAAACAGCCCCTTGCATCTCAGTATACAGATGATCACGGGGGTTAATTTTTATTTACTTGATTAAAGTACATGTATTCTTTCCCTGTATAGTGAAAAAGTTACGAAAAAAGAAAGCAACTTTTTCTAAAGGAAAATGGCATATGCTGCTGCTAGTGCTAGTGACCGGTGGCTCCGGCGGCGGCGATGAGGTCACCGCCTAGCTACCGACTGCGCGAGCCGTTCCACCTTGACGGCGATCTCCGGCGGTATCTGTATGGCCGGCCGTGGCCGCTCCTTGCACCGCCGGAGGTCGAGCCCCAGCGCGTCCGATACGTCCTCGGAGCTCCACCCGGCCCGGCGGAGCGAGTCGGAGCACCTGTCGGCCTTCAGCAGCAGCGCGTCGAGCAGCGCGTCGGCGTCCACCGCCGGCGCCTCCTCGCCGTCGAACAGACCGGAGGCCGCCACCTCGACCATCTCATTCACCTCCGTGTCCCTCCACCCGCCGTTCTTCAGCACGGACCCGAGCTTGTCCAGGTAGGTGACGACCCAGTGCGGGGTCCTCGATCTCCTGGCCGGCGGCGACGAGCAACCGGAGGACGACGACGCGGTCGAGGCCTCCGAGGAGGACGAGTCACGGCGGCGCCGGTCGGACGCGGCGTCACTCCAGAACTCGATCCAGCGTGGGGCTTTCCCGCCGCAGGCCGCGTCGAGGCTGCGGCGCATGTACGGCGTTGCCTCGCCGGAGGACGGCGCGACCAACGACGGGGGACGGAGGTCGAGCGGTTGGAAGGAGGAGTCACGCGTGAAGAAGTGGAGGATGTCGAGGCCACAGCAGAGCACCCGGTCGTCGGTGACGAAGAAGACTGGGTTCCCAGCGAGGCAGAGGCGGCAGGGCAGGAAGCACCGGTCGAAGAGCGGCACGAGCAGCGGCGCGCGGCGGATGGCGGAGCGCGCGAGCCGGAGCGCCCTGTCGGGGTCGGCCGGCCTCGGCCCCCAGCACCGCGGCCACAGCGCGCCCCGCGCGATCTGCAGCGACGCCGCGGCGATTGGCAGGTCGAACGCCGACCGGAGCCCCGCGCGCGTGCGCCAGTCCGGGAACCCAGGCCCCGACGGGAGCCCCATGGCGAGCACCGCCCGCAGGTCAGGCGGGAACGCGAACCCCATCTCGGCCTCGGCGCGCGCCATCTCCGCATCCGATAGCCCCGGGAGCACGACCACCCCGGACGCCCTGAGGTGCGCGAGCACCGCGGCCGCCAGCGCGTTGAACGAGTGGAGCCCGTGGCGCGGCGACGCCGACGCCGACGAGGGCCCCGCCGCGGCGCGCGTCGACAGCCGCCGCAGCCCCGCCGCGTGCGCCGCCGGGGTCAGACCAGCCATCCGGCGGTCCACGTCCACCATTGCCACCTCCTCCTCCGAAGGTGCACTAGTAAAGTAGCAAGCTTTGACAATGGCTGTGGCGGCGAGCGAGTGGACGAACGGTGGAGCAGAGGCGAGGTGAGGAACGGAGACGCGGGTTATATAGCGGAAGGCGGCCATTGCGGCTCGCTTCCCTCGCGGTACGGGTGGTGGGGCCAGAGGCAGAGATCGAGCAGGGGGAGCGACGCAACGGGACAGGGAGGAGCACGCACAAGGTGTGGCGATCCTTTGGGTTGGCGCCTCCTCGCTCGTAACGAAACAAGGCGAGAGCGTGACCTCGCCCAGGGTTTGTCTTGCTGCATATACTAGTTTTACCATGCCTGATCCGCCGAGTAACAGCGACGGACGAACCATGTTTTGATGGATGTGATCAACGGTGGGGGTTTGCGGTAAAGTTGGAGTTGGGCCTGAGAACGAAGGCCCGCCAGTAGTACAACTTTATATATTTACCATAAAAAATTAACAATTGAATTATCATCGTAACTTATAAATTTAGTTTGAATATTTGGTGGTTGTTAGGAAGTCAGATTATGATAACTGTTATTATATGTGTATATTAAAGCTTAATTTTAATTAATAGCGAACCAAGACTAAATTCATTAAGAAGCTAAGTTTATAAGCAAGGATATCATATGATAATATTAAATACGAGGTGACACACGGTAGACGGATAGAAGTCTTTGTAACTAGTTTTATTAGGTTAATTATATAAGCACTGAAAATTCACGAAGAAAATCGAAACAAAAAAGAAACGGCCTATATCGGCTCAGCCTGACATGTGCGCAATGTCCTCTAACAACAGAATGATGATGGCAGCAAGTAGCGCAGGCGAGTGGATCAAGTGATGACCAACACCAACAGCAATGCATCCTTCTATGGCTTTAGCCCAACAATAGAAGCAGCTCATCACGTAATGGTCCGATGGCATGCGGAGCCACCCTAGGTGCGTGCATAGGAGGCATGACCCAATGTGGTGATGTGGGCACACGAGTGAATGCATGGTCTAGCAAAGGCGCGGGGAGGCGATGTTGGTCTGCGAAGTGGAGGTGTGGCCTAGGCGGGGCAAAAGGTAGCCAAGCTACATGGGCGCATGGGTATGCATGCGAGTGTGATGGAGCGACGCACGGGATCCTTCTCGACACATGGCAACGCACGATTGGCGTGGGTGAAATATTCGGCTGCGACGACAGATCTTCTATGTGAGGCCATTGATCTTTATGGTTTTTTATGTGGTAGCTGAAGTGACATAATTAGAGCTGTCTATTTTAAATGTTGTTTCAAATATAATGGTTGAAATTTTTGAAGGTTAGAGTTTTACCATAGCGATAATTAGTACATTGTCTCGTAGGGTGATCAGTCATTCTTGACGTATGAAAGGAGAGATTTTACACTTTGGAGAACCTTTAAAGAAAGTTGAGGGGAGTTTGAGAGAGACTTGAAGCGAGGGAAATAGGAGGAAGCTAGGAGAATTTGGAGAGCTATTTTAAAATTAAGCTTGTAAACATATTTTAATTAATAAAATGTTGTTTATTTTAGATTTATAAAAGTTTTGCTAGCATGTTTCAATCAATTAAACATTGTTTATTTTGTAATTAATTTCATTGTTTCAATTTAAAATTTATAATTTAAATTCCATAATTTAAATTTTGAATATTGATTTTCTCCTTCTCCTCCAACTACTTTGTATCTTATTTTGTCTTATAATGAAAAAAGAGTTAACATTTATATTGTCTTGAGTAAAAAACCAGAGATTGAAATTCCTAAAAGAGCAAAATCTTTTTATACAATTTGATTGAATCGTCCGAGAGACTTTGAATAAAAAAACTCCCAGCCAAATTATGCTCATTATTTATAAGAATGTACTTCAACATCTAACTTTCTCATTGCTAGATTGATCGTTAGTACTTTATCTTGATTTAGTTTTCAATTTGGTTAATATTTTATAAATATTTTAAAAGCAGAGTAAATCACTTTATATTCAACTTTTATCTATAACGTGTCTTTGTCTTACACCAGTGGTAATAAAGCCTACTGCGTATATACGAGTAAAGATAGGCAGGAGTTGAAGTTGCAACCATACTATCCACCGTTGGATGAAAGAATTAGTGGTCCAAATCATCCCAAATCTAAAGGGAATGACTGTTATTACGGTTCATATATTCGTGTTATTGTTAATTTAAAAGTTAAGACTAGAAAATAGAATACAATACTATGAGAAAACGTCAAATCAATTAAGTATGAAAATTTAAAATTTAGCAATAGTTGATAAACCAATGAGCAGACAATCAAAGTTCCAAACAAGGACAAATCCTAGAGAAAAGTCCTTAAAAAATCTTAATAGTACGTCCTCCTACTCTTTAAACTTAATCGAACATAGTTGTGAAATATTCTAGAAAAAATTGGCTATAGAGTGTTACAATATATGTACTCTCTCCGTCCCATAATACCACTACCTTCGTAGTCAAGACAGAGGGAGTAACTATGTAAAATTCCGTACAAACCTGATGTACACGCTGAAGGAAAAAAAATCCAACATGGTCTGATTTTGTAGTTTTGATTTAATTTGTATGATGGCATATGCATAGTTTATCATTGTATTCCATTTTTTCAAAAAATTCCATAACCACTGTCTGTTTTGGTTCCAGCTAGATCAAAGATTCAAGTGACATGAAATGTACTAAAGATGTAGTTGTGGAGTAATGCGGTGCATGAGTTTTTCTACCACCATTCGAACCCAGGTATCCACAAGTACTACTTACACGTAAATGCGGTCTCAATAAGAATAAACTTAGTGAGGTTAAGTACTATCGCTAGCATCCATCTTTGACATAAGTTAAGGTGTCGGGTATGCATATGTTTTGTGTATGTGTAATGGTACGCGTACGTCTCAGATATAACCGAAGAAACGATTTTCGAGTGTTAGAACTGTGCATCGAAAGTTTATGACCCACACCAACCCTACGATTATATCGTTATCTTAATTAAGATCGAACCAGCTACAGGGTAAGATCCAACAATGGTACATGCTGTCCTGGCCTACGGCAGCTGATCTCAGAAGCCAGAAAGGTTGGAACGCTTCGCACGTGGAGCCTCTGCCAGAAGAGACCCATGCAGCTAGAAGCGCTTGAATAGTCGGATCTGCCTTCGCTACAGGAGAGGATCAATGGTTGTTGGGTTGGCTGAGATGTTCTTCTCCAAGGCAGCTAAAATAATATTCTTCCCATAAATGAATAGTCTTTCCGGAAATTGTTTCCATTTACAAAAAAAGAAGCAAAGAAAAGAAGATATATGCTTTCGTTATTCACATTCCGTAGTCACTGACTCACTGTACAACCATGTGTTCACTGAACATATTATTCGAGACATAATCTAATCTTGATGAAAAAGATGAGTTGCACTTTAGACTTTTTAGTCTTTAGATAGGATTATTTTTTCGGCTAATATAGATATGATTGAAGTGGCCAAGAACAGTACAATGTGAACAAGTGCATGCCTATTGAAATTGAATCCCAAGCAACACAAAGTATATGCATTCTCAAGCTAGATGACTATTTTATATGCATTTTGGACAGAACAGTTTTGCTAATCATTCATACAACACGAGTGCAAAGAGAATCTCGTAATCTATCACTATCTGCAGTGACACTGAGCTGAACTTCTGAATTTGCTGTGCAAAGTGCAAACTTAGTGTGTGTGTGCTTTTCTTCTCTGCTCCTCTCTGAACGGCTAATAATTTGCATGGCTGCGATTGCCATCGCAATTCGGTGGTTGCGCACAGTAGAAACACAAAGCTAGCACCAGTAAATAACACCTAACATGAACATTTGGTCCGGACAAGACGCGCACCTTCCCAAACTAGCGTATCATATGGGTGGCTTAGTTGACTTACTAACCGCGAATGCCAAAGCGAGGCTGCTAATTACAGTACTGATCTGAGACGAGACAAGGAGAAGATCGAGCAAAGCCGGTCCATTTCTTGTCAGAGCTCCACTACGCTACACTCTTCCTGCTGATGATGGTACACAGCAGAAGCTGTAGTTATCTTTGACGCACGGAGCCTCCAAGTTGGTGATGCATCTTGCATTGCCGTGATGGCGAGTGAGACGGTGGTCGCCGCCGCCTGACTTTTGATGCTTTTTAAGTCTCACGTTTTCGACTGCAGCTATGGTGTTCATTCCTTGACCAATTGCTTGCAGAATCTGCCCGAGCGTGCTGAAGGTGAACAGTTGATTGGGGCTAATTTTCAAGGGGAACCATCTCTTATCCTGCTTTCTTTATAATGACATTTTTCAGTCGATGTAAATGTGTAATAGTGCCTCTGTTACATGAGGCTGTAATACATAAATTGTCATTGTGGATGCACACAGAGAAATCGATGGCCTACCACTCAATCAGGTTATGTTCCAGGAAAGATCAGGACACATGCTCGAGCCAATTAGAGGTTTGATTGGTCGGTGTAAATGATTGGATCGATTGGAGTGCGCACTAATAAAGACTATTATGCATGTCACCATGGTCAGTTTCTTGGTTATATTAGACTCGGAGATGACCAGCAGTCACACTCAGCACGAAATCATTCTCCAGTCAATCGAGACAAAGGGTTAGATAGCTCCAAGACCGATTAATTCAGATCACCGGTCACAAAATGCGAACGGATGTTTTGGTCGACGAACAGGTGCTAGCTTTCAAAAGGGTAGCAGCAATATAACACTTGCTCTGACGACGTCGTCTCATCCAACAGTGGCCCTGCATTTTAGAAGCTATGCCTCCCCTGACTCAGAGGTTCAACTCATAAGGATAGCTGTCCTGGAAGGCTGAAATCACGTGGATTTCTAGGCAGGATTTTCGTTGGTTCATGAGTCGTCGCATTCAAACCGTTGAGTTGTACTTCCTTCGTCCAAAAGACTTTATTTTTTTACTATAAATTTATTTTTACTATAAATTTAGATATATATTTTTGCTACAAATACGGATAAGAGTATATTTAGATTCATAATAAAAATAAAGTTTTTTTTATAGAGTGACTACCTTATTTTAGAGATGTAAGTGAGTTAGCTTACTAACCTACGTAAAGATCATTGATTAAATATGTGCACTGTCCTAACTCCAATATATCTCAAGGTTGATGAAAAATTGCAAAATGCAAACCAACATACAACCTTCTGGTAAATATGTCCTTGCACAAATTTAGAACTATTGAATTGGTAAGATGCTGTGCAAGTTTCTCTATGTGTATGGATTTCTCACGACTGCCAATAAAACTCGGTAAAGAGAACGTGTGCAGCTCGGCTGGCAGAAAGCTGCCAGCAGTATGTTGCCGGCGTAAGTTCAATTCCTCCTTAACGTAAATTACTCTCAGCATTTTACCATTTTTTTTCAATATCAATAATAGATGCTAAGTAAAGTCCTAAAATATCTAGGTTTCAAAGAAGTCCTAAGCAGAAATAACCTAATGATCCATCTCATGAATCCCGTGAGAAGTTTAATTAGCACCGTCGCTCCAAACAGGATCAATAGCGTCCATCCTTTTTCCCCCCACGAGCGACGTTAATGCGCCAACCGAAATCACCATAGAAAAATCTCTAGCAGCCTCCCCAAACAAACACGGTGCCCAAAGCCGTAGCTGGTGTGCCTTTCGACTCCTCCATTAGAAAAACAAAAAGGAACTCGTCTTTCCTTCAAGACCACCGAGACATAAAAATAGAAAAAAAAAAAGGCAATGACTCAATGAGCAACGGGTGATTCTTCCACTGCGCAATTGGATTCTTGATGTTCGATCTTGACACTCTTTGGGGCAACTCTCGCTGGTGTACAGTACACTTGCCAGACACATGATAAAAGCCGTGTTTGCTATGTTGCAGCTGCTATTGCAGTGTTGTGAATTGTGAGTGCTAGTTAGGGTTCACCTTTTGGATTAAGCGCCCGGATGCTAACTCCAGTGGTATGACAGTTTTTACCAAATTGCAATCAAATTTTGGTCAATTTTACTATTTTGAATTTGAATTATCAAAAACCATTCGAAATCTCACTTGAAATATCCTTTTGTTCCATGTCGAAACTTTAAAATTTTACAGTTTTTGATCACTTTTTGTTGAATTTGTAAACCCCGCGTAGATGAAGTGGTGATAATATAAAGCAATTTTACTTTACCCAAGCCCAGACTTATAAATATCTTTTTTCGGCATTTTGGTTCGCTCCTTGTTTAGTTGTCCCTGAAGTGTAGTCCTTCTTAGTCTTTAGTTCCTTTTGGGTCCGTGCGACAGTGCAGCAAAAACTTTTGGTTCATTGTCTACAATGCAGAAAATGCAATCAACTCCTGCATATGCAAATTATGCATGCAACAACTTGTTCAATAAAAAATGATTCAATAATTTTGCATAAGCAACAAAATAAACAACACAAAAGATGTGCCGGTTGGCCAGCTTGAACTTTACAAGTTCATGGCAATCTAGGCTCTAGAGACATATTTAACAACGCTAATATTAATTAATATAAGCACTCTTGCATAAGTAGAAAATTGACAATCTAAATTATATTTCTTTCCCTGCTAGGAGTGGCTCCCTATAATATTACTTAAGGCCCAATTTAATTTAGATTATTAAGCAGATTATTGTTGTGGATTACAAAATATTAACAAATAATCAGTATAAAAAAGGTTTTTTTAAGAAAATGTATTTTTTTAATAATCTAGTGGTGTATGAGTTAAGAAGAACCGACCCATCACTCAACCAACCTTAACTTTTTTTTTCCCTAAAACGAACTTTCAGCAGAGACAATGCAACGAAATGTATTCGTTGGATTCGGATCGTGTGGCTGTGGGCCATCCCGCCCGTATTGACTGCAATGCCTGAGGTAGAGTTTGGCGAGCCTGTCTGTCTACGAACAAGAGTGCGGTCTGCAAAAGCACCTGGAATATTATTGCGTTATCTTTTTCAACCTGATTCTGTAATGCTAGTCGTGGATTAATGAGATAAACCTAGCATCTGCCCTGATATGGACTTTGTCTAATCACAAATTAATCGCCGGTGTGCTGTTGTGATTTGCTGAATCTGACAGGAATAACAAAAAGGGAAATAAAAGGCGATTACAACATAGTATAGCTAGGGACATGATCATTATGCAGCACCACTGCGTGCTTGAATCAGTCGTGAATGCAAATGAAATCCCCTTTTCTTTCGGCAATAGAACATGGCAATTGACATGCTCGTGCACAAGTAATTATTTGTTTTATATAATTGATCCCTTGCACAATTCTCCAATAGGAAAAATAAAGCAACAACATGCATGTTTGGGAGGTGTAAAGTTGTTATAAATTAATCCTTCTTATCAGACTAGACATAATAGATGTTGTTTTAGGTGCACCCTATCAAACCTCAAAATCTTAATTCACTAACATGTGATAATTAATATTTGATAAATACTACTAGATTTATCAATTAAAAAAACTTTCATGCAGTTACATTCTCAATATTTTTTAAACAAATATGATTGGAGATTGAGGTCAACCGTGTCTCTTTTTAACACAATTCTAAAAGATTGAGGATGAGGGTAGGCTGTAAACCTCACTAAAAATGTATTAATACATGCGTATCAGAATCTAAACCCAGTGAATAGAATCATATACCCATAGGCTATCCAACCACACCAAAGGAACAACTCGAAATAAAGATTCTCAGCTGGTCTGCAGCATGTAAAGGCAAAGTGAACAGTAATTGCACAATTCTCATCTTGCTTCATGGTGTGTTAAACAAACAAAGCTAGCCTAGACGTAGCACTTGTAGGCATAAGGCAAATTAAACTTGGTGGAAGAGAAAAGAAGATGCCATGATCACTTTTTAGGTAGTTGATCAGCATGCGAATTGATTTAAGGATGGAGCCACCCGTGCGCCTGATTGAAACGATATTCAAAGATACCTTATTCTCTCCAGGTTGAGAAAGAAAAAAGAAAGAGGGAGCTACGTATTGTGATAGGGATTCATCTAATTAAAATTCGTGCTGTCTCCTCCATTGGAATGTGTAGGTAGTTAACCTATTGGAATCCCTATGATGCAACAAAAAAAATTGCAGTCTTTCTATTACTATATGTGCTCGATTTGTTTGCTTCTCTGAACATCTCAGACTTGTATATATGCCATCACCAAAAAGAAGTTTCAGTTCTTCAGACTGTGCCAGTATTCGTTTATTAGTATATTGCTGGTCCCTAAACACATTGACGTTGGGAATTGCTACATGAGAATTCCATAGACGAGTATGAATGTATATGGACAAGGACAAATTTACTTTCTTTTTTGTAGTTTGATAGAGGAATCAACATAAAAGAACAGATAAGGTATTAGAAACCAATGCCTTGGTTAGGTTCTTATTCTGTCTTCTAAATGAATAATAGTTACTTTGGAGGGGAAATAGATGCAATGCCAGTCTTGCTTGGGCTGGCTCTACAGTATGTTGCAGGCTTGCAGCTCCTTTCCTACCTGTCCATGATCATGGACCACAAAGAGAGCATCATCCAGAGCAATGGAATCCATGGTAATAAACAATAACCAGCCATTATTTTTTCCATGCAGAATTCTATTGTATGCCTTGCCTCATGTGTTGGGATCACGTATTTGTGATCGAGGCATGGGCAAGGTGGCACAATGAAATACTCTATACATAGAACCATTCGTCCCTTTGGTGCTTTTTGGTTTTAACCACCTCTTTAGATTTTGTCCTGCTTTTGCTGTTCCCAGACATGCGAGGAACAGGTGACAAACTGAAACGATTTATATTTCTTGCTTGTTCTAATCTACCGTCACAGCATGTTCTTGATGATTCCCTTTGTCTAGCTAACGCTCGAGCGTGGACCGTTGCCTTTTTGTTTGCGGACAAGATGCATGCATGCATGGGATGGTTGGAGCCTAATCCTGATTTGATCCTAATATAAACGCTAAACGCAAAGTTTATTGTACCTAACCCAGGTCTAGGTTAGTTTGTTTTAGCCCAGACCTAGTCTAGGCCCAATTAGAAATCAGCTGCAAGAATACTACTACCACCTATCAGAATTGGATCCTCCAGAATGAGGAAAATTCAGCGCTGCTATAGTTTCAGATTGATTGCTGCAGTACCATCTCGAACAATCTGTACTGCCAACGATCTCTACAGTTTCGAAGTTAATCTCACGTTGCAGAGTGCCAGAGTTTGCGGACATGAATTCGTGAATTTTCTTCAGCGCTGTAGCATGCCTAGCTCCCTTTCTGTAACACTGAATTTTCTTCAGTGCTGTAGCATGGTTAGCTCCCTTTATCCTGTGTTCTTCAGTCTTTCTTACATTTGCAGATGCACGATCTCTTTCGAGCTATTGGCTGTACCAGGCTAAAAGCTTAGCTATCACTTACCCAGTCACTGGAGTAGCAATTAAATCTTCTCTAATCCATGCTACGTACCTAAACTCAAGTCAGAATTTCAGAATAAAAAAAAAGAAATTCAGAATCGGCCAACGCCAAAGACAACAGGATGGCCAGTTGGCCACCATAAATTAGCACAGAAAAATAATAAGAAAGATGGAATAAGTTCTAATTTAACTTCTTCAACTATAGTTTTGACATAATTTATATCTCTCAACCATATAATGACTCATTCAACTATTAAAACAATGTAAAATAACTTAGGTTTTTACTGTCATAACGTCCACGTGGCAGCTCGGACATTATAAAAAAATTAAGAAAATAGGGTCCACATGTTATCTCCTCTCTCTCCTTCCTTCACTACGCTCTTTCTCGCCCCATTCTTCTCGGCAGCAGCAAGTGAGCAGCGGGCAGCAGCATGGCACCAATGGGGCAGGTGGCAGCGAGCTATAGTAGGGTGAGCGATGACGATGACCTAGCACCATGGGGCTCGAGGTTGAGTTCGAAGGGGTTCGCCACTTGCTGTTGCAACGCTCCCTCCGTCACAATGTGCTTGAGCCAAGAGAGGCCAGTGGCGGCGAGGGGAAGGAAGCCGCGCTCCTTCCATCATGTTGCCTTGAGCCAAGAGAAAGCAAGACGAAGAGCCCCGGAGGTGGAAAGGGAAGGAAGCTGTGCTCCCTCCATATGGTGTTGCTAGGGATGGTGTGGTGGTAAGGACGGCGTTGCGGACAGGTGAAGGCTTGCCAGCCAGCTGCTTGTGCTAATGATGGAGCTCTTCTCGTGCCCACGCGACACCTTAAAGTGCAGTGGCACGATTGCCATAAGCACCTTCTTTTTCTCCTCGATAGAGATAGGTGCGAAGCTTGAGCTCAGTACTAGGTAGGGAGTAGCTCACCGCTGCCTAGCTCCCTCCAAGCTCCTCCTAAGCCCTTTATCGCCATGAAGAGTGAAGAAGATACGGGGGAGAGGGGTAGAGAAAGAAGAGAGATGATGACATGTAGTTCCTACTATTAACGCCAAAATCTGGACGATCCAATGGCGCTAAAGCCGATCGGCTGGGAGATCCGATGGGGCTAAAGCCGATCGGCTGAGATGTCTGATGAATGGTTTAATACAGTAATCGGTCGATGTAGATAATGAGACAAAGCCGATGGAGAACTATAGAAAAGCCGATCAGATTAGTAGAAGATTAGATCGGCTTGAAGACAGGAGATTGTCCAATCGGGATCAAGTCCGAGAAGCCCGAGGGAAGGAAGGAGAAGGATCGGCTTAACTAAAAGAAGGTCCGATAGCTACAGTAGAGAAGCCGATCAGGTTACAGCAAAGGAATACTCGGTTACAAATTGGAAGATTATTCAGATGAATCCGGGTTTGCAGAAGAGCCATGGACTCCACGGTAGGGTGCTTATTTTTGTAAATTATAACCTTACTCAATTAGGGAGGTTTAGCTGGTTAGTTAACTTCTTTAGGAATATTTTCCTTTGTTATTACTAGGAAATAATGTCCGATGGTTGTAGACGTGTCGGACTCTGTCTGTAAATCCAGGGTATAAATATAGACCCCCTGAAAACATGTAAGATATCTCTCGATCATATAAAATTCGGCGCATCACCATCCTAGTTTATCTAAGTGTTTATCGGCGGGTTCTGACTCTTGACGCGGGGCTGCATCGGTTAAGTCCGACCTCCGACGAAGGGGTAAGTCCCGTCACCATTCCGATATGTCCTGCTCTGTCTGAGGCTGCATCGGTTAGGTCCGACCTCTTAGGTCAATTGGATGTATCGCATCTCGTCCATGCTGAATCTATCGGCTTGTTAAGTTTTCTCTGCCGTTGTTAGTTTCGTGCTGCATCGGTTAGGTCTGACCTATGGGGCTGTCGACGGTAGATCGAGCTTTAGTCCTATAGCTTTCTACACGGCGTATCATCGAAGTGCTAGCCGATGAGTTATCCATGCTCTATGCTTCATGCCCAGTACATCGGCCCCTCGGCTGATACGCATCAGCCTTTAGAGGCGTCCCACGACGCGTAACGCCAAACGTATCGGTCCCCCAGACGATACGCACCCGCCTTCAGAGAGACGTCCCCTCATCGGCTCAGCTAGCCGATAGGTTCGCTTCTATCCTTGCTACGGTATAGCCGATCCGACGTCCTCCGTATCATCGCCGCTGGCCCTGGCCTCGTACTGTCTCGGTTAGGTCCGATCTTCGAGGTTCGGTGTTAATGGCGCTACCATGGCGGGCGACGGATCTCGTGCTGTCATATCCGAAGCGGCATCGGCTTTGCAGCCCGTGCCTTCTTGTGCTAATCATTGCCTAGGCCGCATGCGCTCTCATCGGTTTTTTCAACCGATGAATCACTGTTCGGCTGTCCGGAGGGATCCCGTGCGCCCTGCCATCCTCTGAATACACCCTGGTTACTTCATCGGCTCTGTGGTTGACCCCTCGTCAACACCTGTCCATATCGGCTCTCCAGCCGATCGAAGAGCATCCCGATCCTATCGACAGCCGACCGATAGCGAGCGTCTGTATCGGACCCGCTCGTCTCACTTACTTGTCAATTGCAGGGTCAAATTGACTGGCACGCCCGCGAACCTCGAGACCTAAGGACCTGCACTGGAGATAAGCAGACCTCTCAGGCCTTCGCGTGACCGAGCCGCCATCCCTCCCTGTCGCGGGATTTTTTGGCGGCGACCACCTACTCTATTTTTAATTTCTATGATGACTATTCTATCATCACCATCAACGAAAACCACCCTGCTCTCTCACTAACATGGTAGGGCCACATGATGAGAATAGGATTGAGACGTGTCGCTGGTCTGTTTGCGTAAAGTCCCACGACCAAGTTGAACGATTGCTCCCCTTGCCACGCGAAGCTCTCTCCTCGTACTCCCCTCGATCTCCTCTCTCCACTACCTCATTATTTACATCAAAATTTGGTAAGGGTCATAGACAGGATTGGAGAGTCGATTGGTTTATAGAAAGAGTTGATTGAAAAAGAGCTGATCGGACAGATTGATAATAGATTCGGTTCACTCAAAAGACGAAAAGTTATCTATGAGATAGTGATTGGAGAATCGATTAGCTTATAGAAAGAGTTGATTGAAAAAGAGCTGATCGGACAGATTGATAATAGATTCAGTTCACTCAAAAGATGAAAAGTTATCTATGAGATAGTGATTAGAGAATTGATTAGCTTATAGAAAGAGTTGAAAAAGAGCTGATCGGACATATTGATAATGGATTCGGTTCACTTAAAAGACGAAAAGTTATCTATGAGATTGAATTCAGAGAGGAGCCATAAAAACCATGACATATTACTTTATTTCTATATAATATAAGATATGTAAGTTTAATTAATTTTATTAACTTCTCGATCATTACACCTTCAGTGCATCATTACTTTAGTTCATTTAGGTTTTTACCGGTGGTTTTGGCTCTCGACGTGGGGCTGGTTAAGTCTAATCTCCGGTGAAGATGTAAGTCTCGTCACTCTCTTGCTGTATTAGTTTTGTTTAAGGCTATATTGGTTAGATCCAATCGGGTGTATCACATCATGTTCGCGTTCTTCTATCGGTTTATCGAGCTTTCTCTACTGTCATCAGTCTCATACTGTATTGGTTAAGTTCGATCTATTAGACCGCTGATAGGAGATTGAGCTGTAGGTCAATAAGACTCTACACGAACGTTTCATTAGAGCGGCCAGCTGATGAGTTATCCACACATTAAGTCTTACGTCTAATGTATCGGCTCCTTAATCGATATACATATATGTTTGAAGAAATCCTCTCATTGGCTCAACTAGTCAATGGGTTCACCCGTTCTTTTTATCTGCGCGTTCGATCTAGTCTTCACAGTCTGTGCCGTTAGTCTCAGTCTCATACTATCATGATTTAGTCTGATCTATCGAGACTGGCTCTAATGATACTGTTATGGTGGTAATTGAGTCTTGTACTTTTAAAAGATTGAGTCTCACTCTTTGCTACTTATCGCACATTCTATTTAAAACGACATTGGATTTACAGCCAATGAGTCTTTTATTTTATTCAGAACGTCATCATATATTCTATTTAAAGTGTTATCGGCTTTACAGCCGATGAGTCATTTATCTTATTTGAAACGTCACTCTATTCTAGAGTGACATCGGCTCTGTATGTGATATATCCTTTAGCCTATTACTTACTATCTACCTATGTCTTCGTCGACTTTCCAGCTAATGAACGAGCGTTACATTTTCTATAGGCAACTAATCGATAGAAGGAATATATATACATACTTATTAAATATTCTAATCCAGATCGACACTGTAACCGATGTGTCTTTTATTCATTTCGTCGCTATTTGCCTACGTCTTTATTAATTTTTCATTCAATGAACGAGTGCTTTAGCCTCTATCAGTAACCAGTCATAGGAATATATTAGATGTAACCGATATTTATCTCAATTCTATCGACTAATTATCAGCTAATTAACTCATCAGTTTATCTTCCTAGGTTAAATTGACTCTAACCCGTAACACCAATAATCTCGATAAAGATATCTGGCCGAAGTATCTATCGCACCTCTATCAACAAACACGAAACACGAAGTATAGATTCGGCACCAGCACTCACCCACCCCGCCCATCGCCTCCACCGCCGGCGAGACTAGGCAGGCCGGCCCCGACATCAATGAAGGGTCCCACTCGCAGGCCCAGGCTGGCCGGCAGCGGCGGCGATGCGGGTGGCTGCTGTCGCTCCTCGTCGGCGCGGCCTTCCTCGGCGAGATCGCGTTCCACGGCCACCTCGACATGGCGAAGAACGCCGCTGCGGTCGAGAGCTGGGCCACATCCTTCTACGCCCGCTCCTCCTTCGGGGGCGGGGCGGAGAGGAAGGGTGCGGTCGTAGTCGCGGACGCGGACGCTGACGCACCCCCGGGCGGAGGAGGTGAGGTGGAGGAGGAGGACAACGGCATCCGGTTGTGCGAGGAGCGGCTTGAGAGGGAGGACGGCGTGCCGCACGACCGCGACTTCGACAAGGATCCCGTCCTCGTCGGCGGCGCCACTAAGGTCTTGTGCTTGTTCTCCCGATCCTCCCCCTAGTGCTCTTACATTTGAGTTAGAGAGCTACTCTTGGACTGCCGAGCTCAACAGATCTTCTGCTTAGTTGGATAACATTAATAAATTTCCTCGCAAACATAGAGAATTCTAGCACGGGGATTGCTCGTGCATGTAAATGTCCGGATTTTGCATCTGACGTCGTACCTGCCATTTTGCAATTGCAATTTTGTCACCTACGTGCTTAATTACTAGTTTTGCACAACATTTTGACCTAGCTGGAGCATTAACAGTGCACGACTTCCACTGGTACACCTCTCCACTGTGATATGTATGTGAATGTTAACAATGAATCTGTACCTAGTCGATTATGACTTGAGCTTGTACTTACACACTCTGCTAGCTTCTGGCCTTATACGGTTAACAAAATAAATTGCATATGTTACAAACAAAATCACGCCCAAAAATGAAAAAGAACCGACAGCCCTAGCTCTGCTTGCTGCTCAATTGTTTGGGTCTAATGCTTAGTTAAAGAAAGTGCTTGCCTACCCCTGATATTGAGCATGAACTATAATGCAAATTGGATGTTATGGACTGTTGACTTGGTTATCTTGACATTAATATCACCTTGATGATTAATGATTAATAAATAGGAATAATAAATGCTGTAAATTAGAATAACATGGTTTAGCAAACTTTCATTGGCATCATTTCTATGGGAATGAAGGGATGTGGTAGTGAATGTTTGGGACCAGGATTTTTTTTTCAAATAGTAGATCAGAATGGTTTAGCCGTGCTAATAGGAAGGTGGGGGCAGTTCTAGTGTGTTACTCAACAAACACTTTCTAAATGTTGTAAAAAAGAAAAAATATGGTGGAAATTAGATTTAGCAAGAGAGAATTCTAAAATATTGCCCTTAAGCTTTATGCTCAACTGCAACCTTCATGTAAGCATACCTGGTGCTATACGCTTGTGTTGGTGCCATTTGTGATGTGATTATTGAATATAATGATGATGGTTGTTTGTACCATTGGGTCCATCACTTGTCATTCGTTTAGTGCTTTACTTATTCTCCATGTATCATGCTTATGCATTCTTTCCCCTCTCAGGATTGGAATAAATGTTCTGTCGGATATGAATTTGGGTTTTCAGCTACCAAGACACCTGATGCTACTTTTGGAATAACCCCAGATCCTACCGAAGAGTGTATCCTCAGATCGATGGAATCATCTCAGTATTATTCAGAGAACAACATTGCTGTGGCTTGAGGGTGGGTAAGAACCAAGTATTCTGGTTGGTGGTTTCTCTGCTTATTTAAAATGGCATTTTAACCTTTATTTGTTGTGTTCCACATACATTTGAACTGTAATCTGCTTTAGTGCTGGTAGATTAGAAACTCAAAACTGTTAAATGTTTTCTTAATGTAAGACATTTTCATACTGGCTCTAGCATCCCTATTCTGATATCCATGTTGAGTAGTGCAAAAGTTTAATATGCACAGATGATTGTAGGCTATTTTTTGTTTATAATATCATAAGAAAGTAGTGAGTACTATTTGGCTACTAAATTGGCTTCTTGCTGATGTTCAAACATTCTCTCTTAAAATAAAATAGTAAAATAGTAATTCCAGTATTGTGTTGAATATGCTATTTGTTCTTGTCAACCTATTACCATCATGTATGCCCTTCTACTGAACTATTCATTTTAATCCTCAGTATGATTTCTTAATTTTGAGAAGCATAGTTCTAGCAACAATCCTGATGCTTTCTCTCACAGGAGAGGTTACAAAATTGTGATGACAACAAGCCTTTCCTCTGATGTACCTGTTGGCTACTTTTCATTGGCTGAATATGATATAATGGCACCTGTGCCTACAAAGACTGAAGAAACCTTAGCAGCAGCCTTTATTTCAAACTGTGGTGCACGCAATTTTCGTTTGCAAGCCCTTGAAATGCTTGAAAGCCTAGATGTCAAAATTGACTCATATGGTAGCTGTCATCGTAATCATGATGGCAAAGGTACACTTTCTGTTCCATACTTGGAGTGGGGTGTTTCTGTTATACATTGTAGCTTCTATACAATGGATATGTTGTGTTGTCCTTCCAAGTGTGTGATGAGTGGCCAGCCACAGGAAAGTGTTCCATGTGACATGGTTTTAATCGTTGCAATCTATCAACATGTTAGATGCCAACATGTTAGTTCCAATTCTTGCTGTTATGTCAATATGCTAATTCTCAGGGTAACATTTTCCCTCAGTTATTCTCCCTCAGTCCTGGTTACAGATATAATTTGTTTTGGACATTGACTCTCCAGGGTAACATTTTTTCCTATTATTACATCAAATTGTGTTGTTAAGATTCATAAAAGGAATTTATTTTGGAACTATCGATTTCCTGGATTCAATCTATATATTTCTTTTAAATCAATGGTCAAACCTGATAAATGCTTTGTGGAACATATTCTAGAGTAGAAACATTTTGCCTACATAAATGATGCTTTTATGATGAGTGGCTTGTATTTCTATTGTTATATTGCATACATTTTGACGAAAGAAATGCAATTCAGACTTTATTTGTTGCCTGGTGCAGTTGATAAAGTGGAAACTTTGAAGCGCTACAAATTTAGCTTGGCCTTTGAGAATTCCAACGAGGAAGATTATGTTACAGAAAAGTTTTTTTCAATCACTAGTAACAGGTAATTCAATAAGCTATTAAGCATTCCTGACCCAAACCCCCAGCTTGTACCCACCCACCCACCCACGTAATTTGCATTGGTAAATTGTCATCCAACATTGCATCCAAAGTTGGTATAAGCTTTATGCCCATTTGTTGATCATCTCTCTGGGATGGAATACTGCATGGACATGGAAAATCACACTACCTTGACTCTCTCATCAATTGAAATATATTATTGTAGATAAATATTGTGAAACAGATTGATTAGGACCTTCCAAATCATAAACCAAATTGTCACATTTGTGATGTACGTATTTCCCATGTCTGCTGATTAACATTTTATTATCTGTTTAACATGAATTTTGTTTGTTTCAAATCCAGCATTTGATTGAATTTGAAATATATGAAGTTTAAATTTGTAACTGGAATGGAAATGATTCAAAATTTGATTCAAAATTTCATTTGCACTGTGCTACAGGAGCTATTCCAGTTGTCATTGGTGCTCCAAACATTCAAGAGTTTTCTCCTGGAGAAGGTGCAATACTGCACATGAAGGAGCTTGATGATGGTCCTTCAATAGCCAAGACAATGAAACATATTGCATCAAATCAGGAAGCCTTTAATCAATCTTTGAGGTAAATTCTCCTGCTTTCCCTGTTGACTTCATGCCTGAAATAGATTTGTTTCTCATTCTCCAGTTGTATTGTTGGAACATCACATGCACACCAACCATATTTTTGGAACACCATGCAATCTCTGCAAATTTAAGCACAATCATGCTGTATGTCTGTGATTTTCTACATTGAATTTGCATTAAAAAAACAATCAGCATTTCAGCAATGGAAATCCATGGAGTCATGCTTATCAATCTTTTTGCATAGTTCTTTTAAGGAATAGGTTGTAATGCTGTATTACATCATTAACTTGCTATGAAGATGCTTTCACTGGAATCCATTTCTCCATTTTGAAAAGCTCTATTGTGGCTATGTGGTGATATTGAAGTGTATGGTACGAATCATGTGAATCTGGACTCTGCAAAAGCATGAAACACCCTCAGAAGCTGCTTGAATTAGTCTTTAATATATCTGACATATACTTTATCTTGCTATTGCTGTTTTAGATAGATTATTCTTATTTCTATTCAGAAGGAAGAAATTGCCATGTTATATATCACCTGCAGACAGTGTACTACCATGAGAGTATGAAACTCTACTGGGAGTATATATATATATATTTCTTTTTTTTGTTTCACTTTCACATATCTTGTAAAAGTATTTAGTAGAACCATTATTTAGGGCATAATTATCTCAACTGATGCAGTTTAGGCTAGAGTAAGTTGTGGTCCTCATTTCCTTTGATTTGCTTGAAGGTATCCTTGGGTTTCATTCACGTGTAGATGATTATGCTGATAAAATTACTATACAGTTTGTCAGATATCCTCTATCAGCCATAATTAATAGGTTTATCTTTCTGACTCTGCATACCTCATTCTTTGTTTTGCGTCTGTAGATGGAAGTATGATGGTCCATCCAATTCTTTCAGGCCCTTATTGACATGGCAGCGGTTCATTTATCCTGTCGCCTTTGTATACATGTTGCAATGAAGATTCATGAAAAAGAGGAAAGGACTTCATAATTGTTGAATCGCCCATGTAGTTGTTCAAGCAAAAGAGAAAAGGTATACCACTTGTTTGTCAGAGAAAGAGGGCGGTTCAAGACACAGAGCATTTTTCTGAGGTATGTAATTACTGGTGTGCTTATCTGTGTTAGATTGGTATTTGCAGTTGGCATGGTAAAGAGCAAAATAACAAGGGCTTTTTTTAAAAAAAATGTTACAAGGGCAGATGTTCATCCTGTATTATGTAGTCTTAACTCATGTCCTTATTTTCTCGGATGTTGCATTTGTGCCTAATGTTATGCCCTTATGTTAAGGTCCTAAGTACTAGTTTGAGAAAATTAGGTAAATACCATCACAAAGACTTGCGAATCAGGGAAGTACCATTGCATGTAAGAATGATCAATAGAACATGCGATGGTATTTTCCAACTTTGTGTTCTTTATGATGGCACCCTTTGTGTTCTTTATGATGGCATCAATCAAAATGGTACTGCTCCCTCCTAATGTTTAGGACAAGGTTTGGTTAAATTTTTGAAACTTTGACCATTAATTTTGTATTAAAATAAATTTATAAAATCTAATGAATTTATGATATTATGATAGTATTTTTCTAAGCCAAATCCACACATATAGCTTTTTTCCTTTTATACTAAGCATTGAGAAACCATTGATGGTCAAGTTTTAAAAAATTGACTAAATCTTGTCTTAAATATCAATATTCATGACCAAAGGGAGTGCTAGTTTTGTTGTCTTATAAATCTCAGAACCTGCCATATAAAATAACTTCTAGTTTGGTTACATTATAAAGTTTGTCTTTAATGCAACTCATGCTGCCTGCAAATCGAATAATCATTTGCTTGTTTTCCTACTAGCATTTTTAAACACGTGCCCTTCCTATGCAATGCAGATAGGACCAATTGACTATGGGCGCTTTGGAGTCTGCAGTGCTTGCTAAATTTAGATCCCTCAATCATGTTCCTGTGTGGAAGGATGAAAGACCACCGAGAATTAGAGGTGGGGACGAGTTGAAGGTCAAGTTCTCTTACGTCCCTTCTCTAGTTCAAATCACTATAATTAATATGTAGTTTCTGCTGTACGGTAAGCTAAAGTGTCATATGTAATATGTAGTAACGAATTCGTGCTCATACAGATCAATTTCCATGCAAAAGCACGAGCTTGTAAGGCATTGAGATACACCGATTGTAAATTTTCATTGACAGACCAGATGTTCTGTTTTTTCT
Source organism: Oryza coarctata (assembly GCA_030770085.1). Classification (NCBI taxonomy): domain Eukaryota; kingdom Viridiplantae; phylum Streptophyta; class Magnoliopsida; order Poales; family Poaceae; genus Oryza; species Oryza coarctata. The sequence continues at coordinate 17,812,250 of CM061476.1, read as the reverse complement.
TTCCTTTTTTTGGGGGGTAGCAGTCAAGAAGAGGATTGACTTGGGACAATCAACGATATTCTTGTAATATCATGTAATGTATGCCCTGCAGTAGTCCACGGGAAGCATCAAAAACCGTTGCAGAAGAATTGAAGTAGCACCCCTGTAATGACATTTGTGGGGATTTGCATTCATGCCGGTCCACATTTTGTGGAGAGTCCACATCACAACCTGTCTAATATTCGGGGCGCCTGACATTTTCATCGATGTTACAAATTTTCGAACTAATCACGCAAGTCTCCCTTTAACCCTTTTGATCTGGAGATGATGGCTCAGTCCTAACTAAGCTTCACCTTTGCCAGCCACCACTGCATCTGCATTGCGTCTACTGACTTATCTCTGCGCCGTTGACTACTGTACTTTGGTCGGTCCGGTGCGCTGCTGCAAGACACACGATCCTAAAGCAAACATGGAGATCGCCCGGCATCTCCCATGCCAAGGGACACTGCCAGCTTACACAGTGTAGCCTTGCTGTGATGCCTCATAGCTGGCCCTGGAGCCCAGCACTCTCACAGTCACAGGTCACAGCGAAAGGAGGAGGGCCATCCACGTGTCGACTTCCGGCGTTGCCCTTCCAGATCTCCTAGATTGTTGATGAATGATGATGATGATTGATGGCCGATCGAGAAAAAAAAAGAGGATATTTCCCTGCCAACCCGGCCGAGGAGAGTCGGTCGTGGCCCAGCTCCTCTGTCGATCGATCGGTATGATGATTGATTCCTTCCTCATGGATCACGACGGCTCATGATGCACGAGGGGAAAAAGTAATCTGTCCCGGCAGCAGCAGAAGCCAGTTTCACTGCACACAGCGAGAAAAGAAAGTTGACGCAATGCTGGAGTGCATTGTGTTTGTGTTGGATCAGGCTGTGCTTGGTTACGCTCTGGATTATAATTCAGAGATATGGAAATTTGAAGTTTGATTTCTATGAATAATTTTAGGTATGCAACATTTAAAATGTAATCTCTTCTTAGCAAGAGGAGCAGATGATGTTGTTGACCTACTCTTATCAACTCAGTGCACTTCCGGTCTAGATTTTTTCGGTTAGATTTACGTAGACGTTGGTGTGTTATATTTTTATACTACTAAGAATATTGCATTATTTGCATATGTATATGTAGTTGTGGAGCGGTTTAGAGAGTAGAAAAATAACAGTATATCAAAAAATATTATGTGGTGATATTTGGACCAAAATAAAATCCCAATAAAATATGCTGCTCTTATTAAGTATATGTAAAATAATACTATAACTAATATTTAAACAAATAATGATAACACATGTGTTCGCGCCGAGGCACGATGGACGCGGCGCGAATACGTCGGATCGCTTGAGAAGTCTGCTTAGCTCCAGTGCAGACCGATTGTCTTTTTCTACGTGGCTTGAGGTATGCGTGCTAAGGGTCATGGGGTTCGATCGGCTCTAACGCGTTCGTACAGGTGTGAACGTGTCAGTCAATTTGACCCTACAATTGACAAAAAAGTGAGACGAGTGGGTCCGATATAGGCGCTCGCTATCGGCTGGCTGCTGATAGGATTGGGATGCTCTTCGATCGGCTGGGGAGCCAATGTGGACAGGTGTCGACGAGGGATCGACCGCAGAGCCGATGGAGGAACCAGGGTGTACTCAGGAAATAGGTAGGCGCACATGATCTTTCCGAATAGCCGAACAGTGATTCATCGGCTGGAAAAACCGATGAAAGTACATGCAGACTAGGTAAGGAATAGTATAAGAAAGCACGAGCTACAAAGTCAATGCCACTCTGGATATGACAGTACGAGACCCGTCGCCCGTCGTGACACCGCCATTAACACCGAAACTCAAAGATCAGACCTAACCGAGACAGTACGAGGCCGAGGCTAGCGGCGATGATACGGAGGACGCCGGATCGACTATGCCGTAGCAAGGATAGGAACGAACCCATCGGCTAACTGAGCCGATGAGGAGACGCCTCTCTGAAGGCAGGTGCGTATCGGCTGGGAGACTAATACGTTCGGCGTTACGTGTCGTTGGACGCCTCTAAAGGCTGATGTGTATCGGCCAAGGGGCCGATGCGCTGGGTGTGAAGCTCATGCTAGATAACTCATCGGCTAGCACTCTGATGATATGTCGTGCAGAAGACTATAGGCCTGAAGCTTGATTTACCATCGGCAGTCCCGTATGTCGAACCTAACCGATGCAGCACGAGATTGACGATGCCAGAGGGAGCTTAACAGGCCGATAGGTCCCGCACGGACGTGATGCGATACGTCTAACCGGCCTAAGAGGTCGGACCTAACCAATACAGTCTTAGATAGAGCAGAACATATCGAGATGGTGGTGAGACTTACCCCTTTATCGGAGATTGGACTTAACCGATGTAGCCCCGTGTTGAGAGCCAGAACCCGCCGGTAAAACCTAGATGAACTAGGGTGGCGATGCGCCGAGATTGTATATTGATCGAGGGATATTTTACATGTTTCCATGGGGTCTATATTTATACCCTGGATTTACAGACAGAGTCCGACACGTCTACGACCATCAGACATTATTTTCTAATAAGAACAAAGGAAAATATTCCTAAAGAAATTAACTAACCAGCTAAATATTCCTAATTAAATAAGGTTACAATTTACAAAAACAAACATCCTGCCATGGACTCTTCCGCAAACCCGGTTTCATCTAAATAATCTTTCAATTTAGAACCGAGTCTTCCTTCGCTGCAACCTGATCGGCTTCTCCACTGTAGCAATCAGACCTTCTTTTACTCAAGCCGATCCTTTTTCTTCTTTTTCTCGGGTTTCTCGGACCTGACCCCGATCGGATAATTCTCTGTCTTCAAGCCGATCCAATCTTCTACTAATCTGATCGACTTTTCTACAGTTTCGATCGGCTTTGTCTCAGTATCTCAATCGGTCGATGACTGCATTAAACTCTCCATCGGACCTCTCAGCCGATCGGTTTTAGTACCATCGGATCGTCCAGATTTTGGCGTTAACAATATGTTGCTTTTCGATTAAAATAGAACTACATTAGGAATCAGACTTAAACCCATACCCCTTTGCCTTGATAATGGATGAGGTTACAGGGAACATATAAGCGGATATCTTTTGGTGTATGTTTTTCACATATAATATAGTGTTAGTTGATGAGAGCCGGGTGAGAGTAAATAAGAAACTAGAGTTTTGGTTACAGACTCTTGAATTCAAAGGTTTTAGAGTAAGCAAAACTAAGATTAAATACTTGAGACATGACTTTGGCACAATTACACACAAGGTGGTAGATGTTAGTTTAGTAGCTCAAGTAGTGTTTAAGAATGAAACCTTTTGATATCTGAATTCGATACTATATATGGATAGGGATATTGATGCAGACGTTAACCGTAGAATCAAAACAGGGTGGACGAAATGGCGCCAATCATCTGTCATTTTTTATAATAAGAGGGTATCGTAGAAGCTAAAAGGAAAATTTTATAGTTTGACGATTAGACCTGCTATGGTGTATAGAGTAAAATGTTAGTCTATAAAAAGATAACATGCTTAACAGCTGAATGTTACAAAAATATGCATGTTATGTTAGATTTATGGTTATACAAGAATAGATTAAATCTAAAACGATAATATACGTGATCGGCTAGAGATATCACTAATTGAAAAAACTTATCTAACATCAGTTGAAATAGTTCGACTATGTCCAAAAAAGACCCCAGAGCTATCGGTACATTGTGAAATCCTATGTCGATATAACAATGTGAGGAGATATAGAAAAATATCGAAATTAACATAAAGAGACATAATAAAAAGAGATTTAAAAAATTAAGATATTTATAAAGATATGTAATTAAATAAAAGTGCTCGCAAAGCAGCTATTAATGTACCTAAACCGTGATTTGAGACTTTTGTTGGGTTTCAATTCTATCCTACCTATCGTAATTTGCTTGGGATTAAAAGACCTTATTATTGTTGTTGCATATGTAGTTGTCAGCATGTGGTGATATAATTATATGCATGTAAGTTTTCAATATTTGTAGAGTAAATCTATTATTTAAACTTAATGTTATACTTGTGTCTCTATATGCGTATGATCCTTGTGAGCCTTATCTCTTTGCGCTCAAGCAAATTCTTCATTGTTCAAGACATTTTGGACTTCGGTTTGCACATACAACATTCTTCATTGGTAGACTTGATGACTTATTTTGATATTGATTGGATTGGTTATGCTAACACTAAAAAATCCACCTTTGGCTATATTGTTTCTTAGCGACAATCTTAGTTTACTAGTGCTAGAATATTGTGTCTCGCTCTAGTGTTGAGACTAAATACGTAGATATTGCTAATAATGTAGTTGCTAAGAAAAGTTGGCTTTATAGTTTTCTTCGTCTTCTTACTCCTTGGCCTATTAAGACAATATCAATATTGAATATCTCTTGACATTTCTGATCCACATCAATACATCAAACACGTTGAATATTTGGGAGTGACCACATCTTTCCTTCACACCAACATATTTACTAAGAGATTTCTTTCTTTGGTTTTCATGGGGTTCCATTGCAGTCTTAATGCTGGTTCCACCAATTTTGTGACTGTAGGGTTATCTCATGTTATCTTTGTATACTTTATCCGGTTCCTTCCAATTCTATACCAGTTATATTGTATAAGTCAATTGATTCAATAAGAAAGATCATGTGCTATCTATACTCACGCCTTGATATCAATTTATTATGAGTCCTTTTCTCTACTTTCACTTAGAACTGTTGTTATTGATTTGAAATTTGTCATTGTAATGCACAATCAACATGCTAGTTTGTACCAATTCCTTTTTAGATAACGGAGATGGTTATATCTCGGCTCGTATTGTTAGAAACATATCCATTAAGTTTTGATAGTGAAAAACATAAAGTGATGGAATAAATCATCTTCTCTTTCTAAATGCCACTAGCTGAATTAACCATTAAAAATGACATAAGGATCACGTAGTTTGTAGGAAATTTACATGACAGTTGTCAATTTCTCCAATATTCACAGAAAATTCTTCTGTTCCAGGTACAGCAAGACAGGCGTAAGAGTTACTCCGATCGATCCGATTGACACAAAACTGGTGGTGTTTCAGATAGGGCCAAAAGAGAAGCCGATCACTGATGGGCTGATGGCCCCTGCACGACATGCGCATGCCGTCGCGTGCGCTTGTCCGGCGTGTGCTTCCGTGCTTGCCTAATCAGAGCATGTACTGCCCCTCGTTAGCTGGACTCCAACACACACACACACACGGACACACCTCCCTTGTCCGAACCCTACAAAGACTGGATGCCAACTCACTCGACAGCAGTGACGACCGAACTAATAAGAACAGTGGTTGGTATGATCTGACAATGTTTTTCCCATCAGAAACATCAGTTCAGTCCTCAACCGGAGCTAGCACTGTCCGACACGCGGCGCTCCACCACGCTGGGAGAAAGAGGATGAGCAATCAACCGGGCGGGCACACATCAGTGTCAGCCATGCATGAACCCATGCAAGGCTAGCTAGCGGATGCAACAGAAAAGCAACCAAATTCTCGTCGTGTCTGTAGGGTTTTCATAGCTTCTTCCTCCAAGCCATATACTGTCAACGTTGGAATCATGCATCTCTAGCTGAACAGACTGTTTGTTCCAAAGAATTGAAGATAAGAACCAAACCAATAAAAAAAAGTAAATAGTAGGATTATTAACGATCAAAACTTTTTTAAATTAAAAGATCCCTCTAATCAACCAATCATACTACAGTGGAAATATTAGATCTCTCTAAGATATCGGTCCAATTGAATCCTTACTATCGATCTGATCGTACTGATCGTAGTACACTTTTCGGTCTAACTATTACTTTACCATCGGTCTGATTATATTACTCCACTCGGTTCGACCATTCTACTATCATCGGTCTGACTACGTCTATCTAGTCGGTCTGATCGGCTACTAACAAAGAAAAACAATATCGACGAAAATATCAAAAGCCGATGAAACTCTTAAAAGTATATTAACTTTATTTTATTAAGATGTGTTTATAAAGTACATATTAACTTTATTAAGATGTGTTTATAAAGTATATTAACTTCTCTCTCAACTCACGAACTACAGTCAAAACCTTAAAATAAACCCTAACATTACATTTCTTTGAATCTCAATCCGCCATCTATTTATATCAATAAATGGCTACATAAAAACAACAAATTCAATTAGGACTAACACTTCTAATCTCATAGAAAACTCTCTCGTATATGCGTTCAACTCATCTATACCAAATACAAACTCTAATCTTTTCATATTTGTACTCCTTACAAATTTGACTCTACTTTTCATACGCACACAATCTCTCTTGTATGCTATATAAGAGCTTCACTTGCATGTGTATTGTTGTTTATCCTTAATATCTCGTATGATCTTTTTAATTGTATAAACCTCAACTTCTATTAACTAACTTCTATTAACTCTAATCCCAATCCATCATCGATAATAAACTTTAATAACACCTAAACATAAACAACCAAAGAAAATATATCTGACCACAAGTTATCACATAATTTGATTTATATTAGCACACAATATAATGTTTTATATATAGAAATTATCTAATCGGACTTCTCAGGTTAACTATTCTTATGCCTATGGTCAGATCGACCTGTTTACCTATCAGATTGGTACTGTTCACTAATATGACTGGCACTGTTTATGTTTGACCGATACTATTTACTGATTTTATAAACCCAATTCAAACACAAACTTTTTTATTTTAATCTCAATAAAATACATAATATGAATTATTTATCAAATAATTTAAATCAAATATTCCTTGTGCGAGAGATGCATATATAACATGCTTGTCTGGAAACTATATACAAGTGTCAGTTCTACGGCCAAACACGTGGCAAATCTGACACGTTTAAAGGTTATTATTTGACACAGAAATGGAGGGTGCTTTGTTTTGTCCAGGGCACGCATCGGCGAGATATCCATCAAAGGTGGTGTAGCAGGTCAGGAGTGACATTTGATTTTGTAGACCCATTAGCTAGCAATGCTGTAGGCCTGTAACCACACACACCCTGATAGAAATCTCAAGAAACAGGAAAAGATAAGGGATTGAGATCGAATAATGATCAAGCAAAAGCTACGATACGTACAATGATCTACAGTCCGACAAGAGTAGAATGATTGCACAGCTGCTTTCAATTATTTTCTCCAAAAAAACCTAAAATAGAGTGCTCCTTTTGTACTGAGACATGACAGAGACCGTCCACTCGTAAATACGGTTTGATCCTTTCTAGTCTCAGAGACCATCCACTCGGAAATACGGTTTGAGCCTTTCTAGAACAGATGCTGGATCCAGTGCAGCCTGGAGCATGGGAAAACACTTGCCATCCGGACAGTAATGTGCTTACAGGTGTTGTACTGCCATGGAAATTTTTTTCTTTGTTTGTTTTTCCCTTGTATGCTAAGCATACCGTTTCCATAACCATTTGCACTGTCCAGTACTACTCCAGTGTCATGGGACAGCATCCCCATGATAGTGGCGAGAATGAACAGAATAAGCTGGACAATAAAGGAAAATTACTTTGCCAATTAGAAAGAGATGTTGAAACGCTAATTAATCAATAGTAAGGAGAGTTGGGAGTTGTTCTGTCATCTTATGTCTCTCTTTTTTTCTGCAACAAGCTTATTGATTTTGTGCCTTTTTTCCCCTTGGAAATCAGGCAAATTTCATTACCTAGCTTTTTAAGAAAACCCAAAACATCAGAGTTTTACATAGCAGTAAAACAAAACCAAACAGAAAGCTATGTGTCAAGCCGAAGATTTAAACCATTGTTATTATCGAAAAAACATATCAAAATTTCATTGCCTAGCTTTTTAAGAAAACCCAAAACATCAGAGTTTTACATAGCAGTAAAACAAAACCAAACAGAAAGCTATGTGTCAAGCCGAAGATTTAAACCGTTTTTATTATCGAAAAAAACATATCAAAATGGTCAAGTGCTCTGAAACCTGCAGATTGCAACATTCCAATGTAACATCACAAATCTGGCCAACATTTCCACTTAAGGGGCCTTGATCTTCTACTGCCAACAGCACCACATCGTCTCAAGGTTGTCGAGGTCAGAATTATGAAGGAAAACTGCTACTAGTACCATGTACATGCGACTGTACTAATCGGTCAATTTATACTATTGTTTTGTAATCCATTCGCATTATCTAAAAAATTATACTATTGTTTTGACTAGGGGCAAGCTGGGAATCAGAGTCTTGCAGAGGATAGATATTGGTGGCTCATCCATATGGTTGGTTCACTTAGCTGCACTGCCAAACGGTTGGTGTAGTGGCCACAGCGGCTGTCATAAGTGGCATGTAGTTGTGGCGACAAGTTGGATAATACGAAGCTTTTGTTTTTGGCCTTGAGATCATGCGTGATTATTTAATTATGATATGAGATTAGCCTGATATTATCACAGATTTTTCGATTCCTTTCAGAAAGCTAAAGAGAAGAGGCTCTGTGATAACCAAATTAACTTTTTACCCAAGGAGAAAGTAACAAACAGCTTTTAAAAAGAACACAGATATATCACTGGTGTGATCGATCGATGATGCATGCCCAGACGTCTGGCATCATTTCAATGTCGCTGGCACTAGTGTTACAGTCAGAGAACTCAGGAGTGACATCGCAACTGCCATGTTCATGACACTTGCGACTCCGTCGAACTAGTACGAAGTCAATTCATCATGGAGAGAGCTTAATTACTTATATAAGCTTGACAGCTAGCTGTATTAAGTATTAACCCAATGCAAAAGATCACCAAACCTGTGCCCTGTATCCAGCACCGCAAAGCGATGCTAGCAGCTAAGCAATCGATAGAACTACTAACCCTAGTGCTACACTAGGCACACGAAGACTAGGTTTAGCATCATCATCATCATCGAGCCATTATCCAATCCAACCCAAAATAGAAAGTGAGAGATTTTGCTACATGATCATCCGATCGATCCCCTCCTATGGCCTTTGCTTTATCCGAGGATTATAGGAGGTCCACCATCCGCACGGCGACGAAAAGAAACCAGAGACAGCTGCAGCAGCCACCACCATCAGAAGTGCGTGTCAAGCACCAGCGGCTGTGACGACGCTGCAGCCCACGGCCATCTCCTCCTCCTCCGGCTCCTGCTTCCACAGCTTGGCGTTCAGACCGCGCCTCGGCACCGGGAACGGGCTGTACTCCACCCCGTCGCTCGACCCGACGATCTCCCATCTGCACGAGACGCCAGCGCGCGTCAGCAATGCCACACTGCGTATCTCGCCACCGGCAAAACGCCCTGGAATACACGGTGGATCTCGGTGGTTTCACGTACGTACCTGTAGGCGGTGACGAGGCGGTGGACGAGGACGAGCATCTCCAGCTTGGCCAGCTCGTTGCCGGGGCACGCGTGCACGCCGCTCCCGAACGGCAGGAACGTGCTGGGACGCGGCGCCACCTGCACGCAGCCACGCGTCACGCACGCACGGGGAGTCAGTCCAACCAAAGTCCAAAGATTCGCGGCCTAATCCCGGGCAGCTAATGCTCCACTGAATTGTATCTTAGTGAAGCCTAAACCTTATTGTCTAGTCTAGCTAGTGTCTGGATTTGGCTGCATGCATGCTACCTGCTAGCGTGCTGCCGGTATAAGATAGGAGTATCTTAGTCCGGCAAAATTCGGAGACGTCGTCGTTAAGTACTGCCCAAGTGCAGGCCTGGCCGGGTAACTAACTGATGTTAAGTTAGTGAGAGTTTAGTGAGTCAACGATGACTGTGAAGAGGGTTAGCGCCAGTAATTGCTGCCTTTGACTTTGCTATCTCGTTGAGTGACCAGAGTCTGAATTTTCGTGGGTGAGGATTTGCAACAGTACTAGTACTCTGATGGGATGTCCTAAAGTCTTGTGTGTTACTTAATGCTGCTATTGGTTTCCTTTAGTCTAATGCAATCCATATCAACACAGTGTAAAGCAAGTGTCAGGGAGCACTAGTAGCTTAGGACTAGGACCCATTACCTTGAATCTAGAAGGATCAAATTTCTGTGGATCCTGGAAGTAGTCCGGGTTGTGATGGATGTTCCTGAACAGAGGCATCACCTTCCACCCCTTTGGAATCAGGAAACCTGCAAAAGCACCACAAAAACAGACAAGGTTGTTCAGTCTCGCTCAAATTAAATTCAGTGACGAGAATATGGATTTAACTTGTCGAAAGACACTTTGTAAATTAAATACGGAGTACTACTACTCTACATAATGCTCATAATTATGCCGCTTCTATTATACGACATAATAAATGTTCCCAGAACTACCTCCACTGCTTTCCCAATCTCATTCATTTCTGCAGTTACGCTGCCACTCGAAATGGAGTGAACCAGTCGCTAGCTACCGGTGCCGGCCGGGAACTGGAGCAGTTAAGGATGCATCTGGACCGCCCGTTGGGCGGCTAATGATTCAGATATTAATCGGAACGGGAGGACATGGATATGTTGCCGTTTTTTGAGGTGAAAAATAGACCATCTCAGTATCTCACACAAGGAAGCTGAAATGGGGTGCTCTGGTGTTCATACAACACCTGGAGACGACTAGCTATTATAACTGCGCCTAAACAAAAATGCCTCCCTCTTAATTGCCAAGAGTCTTATATGTAAGAGAATTAATCAAGCCACTTGTTTGGAGCAGCATGGTTATGCTGAGGTGGATATGACTCATCATGTGGTTTATGTTCCTTTTAAAATTTATTTACCTTTTTGTGTGTATTGGGGGGTTTAAAATTTGTTTAGAGTATATCTTAATTTGCTGCAGGAATACAAATTTGTTTATTGCCCCTACTTGATTAAAATGTACTGAACGTCTTTCTTCGGAGGGTGCATGTAGTTGGTTTATCATAGTCTCGTTACAGAAGATCACAAATTAAACTACCATATCGAGAATTACTAGCATTTGTTAAGTATACCTGGGAAAGTTGCTAAAGAACAACCCTTGAAAAATGGTTTAATTACACATTTGCTAGCTAGTCCTAGCAAAACTGCAAAACTTGGATAGATTAAACAACAAGGGAAATAAGTTCAACAATATGGCACATAAAAATATCCTGCGCATACAGTAGGAAAATTTTAATCTATATGTGAAAAAATTAAATGAAAATAACTGGTACAATAAATCAATAATGATACCCAAAAGGTATGATATGTTTGGCTAATTATTATGGAACTATTTCTTTTGTTAGGAACAGATCTTTTTTTTTTTGCCACTAGATATGCTTGAAGGTGTATAGGTTCCTCAGTTTATTTGACATTCATCTTATAAATGCAAGGTTGACTTATCATCCATGAACACCTCGGATATTATTCATTTTAAAATCCATTTATTTCTTTCTATATCCTTATCCTAAACTTCTAAACATATTTTTTTCTTGTTTAATATCGTACAATATTTTCTCAAAGTACTTTAATTTGGAGTCCATAATTGAGACCACATCGAGGAACTGTACATGCATGATCCATATGATCCAGCTGGTGCTACAACTGGTTAACGTACTGCAAAATGCAAGCATAGCTTTTGTTCACTCCAGTACACTGTACAGTATACACTTACTCCCAATCCACGTTGAACACGTGCATACCTTTGTACTCCACGTCGGCGACGGCCTCCCTGAACGTGAAGGAGATTATGCTCGCCATCCTCAAGCTCTCCAATATAACCTGAATCTCGAATAACAACAAAGAGCACAAATGAGTAGAAAACCATTGATGATATACTTCCAAAACAGAGGGCTAAACTCCAAACTAAAAGGCCATTCTTTTTCTGTGACGTGTGGTGCTGCGTATTCGTCTTCCCTGTAATAAAGCAGACTGCAAGACAACTAGATGCATGCATGTACCTGATGGGTTAGTGTCATGCGCCTCGTCTGCGTCCACGTCAGCGGTCGCTTCCCGCGCTCGTTGGCCACGTAGATCGCCATTTGCTCCGCCTGCGCGCGATCGACACGACGAAACAAGAGCCAAAAAAATGCATCGACAGTTAGCGCAACCGTCGGTCTCGTTCGCGAACGTACTCTACTGTTTACTCTGGTTAATTAAGCTTTCGTTGTACTGTATGTGTGTGTACCTTGACGGCTTCGAGAAGCTTCGGCGAGTCGTGGAGGTACTTGAGGATCCAGGTGAGGACGCTAGCGGTGGTGTCCTGCGCCGCGAACAGCACGCCGACGACGTTGTCGGCGATCTGGTCGTCGGTGAGCGCCGCCACGCCGGTGCCGTCGCGGGACCCCATGAGGCCGCCGAGGAGGTCGTCGCCGCCGCCGTCGCCCCCGCGCGCCCGCCGCTCCGCCACGATCTCGCTCAGGATCGCGCGCAGCCGCTTCCTCGCCTGCATGTAGTTCGCATGTCAATGTCGAATTTTGCTTCGAGGGAGATGGGATTGCCGCGTAGGAAAAGCCGTTGCGTGCGTGCGTACCTGGATCGCCTTGTGGTAGAGCGTGCTGGGGAAGCGGTTGGGGAAGCAGTTGTAGCCTCTCTCCACGACGCAGTAGTTCGTCCTCAGCTCCTCCCTGTGGCGGCGGCCGAGCCGGCCGCCGAAGATGGTGACGATGCCGACGTCGAACGAGAGCTGGAAAGGCGAAACACGAAACCAGCCACACATTTACGTACACCGCCACGGCGCCACGCCGCACATAACAACAAACGGGACGCACGCACGTAAATACGACGGCGCGCGCGCGGGGGGGACACAAACCCCCGCACATCACTAGCTCACTCGTCTCGCGTGACGAGCCGAGCCTGGCCTGTGGCAACTGGCGCGCGGCAACTCACCTTCTTCATGGCGTGGAACGTGCTGGCGACGTGGCCGTCGGCCCAGGCGCCGAGCGTGGAGGCGACGGCGGCGTCGACGTCCGGCACGAGGGCGCGGAGTGCGTCGGGGCCGAGCGCGCCCTGGACGAGGCGGCGGAGGCGGAAGTGGTACTCGCCCTGGTGGAAGAAGAGCGCCCACGGCCCGATCATCCGCTCCTTGCTCGGCGGGTACGTCGGCTTGAAAAGCCGCGCCTGCGACACCAGCACGAACCTCGCCGCCTCCGGGCTCGCCAGCATCACGCACGGGCACCCCAGCAGATGCGTCTTGAAAATCTCACCGTACCTGCCGCCACGAACACACACACAAAGTCACACAAGAAACACGCCATCAACGACGACGACAACCAGATTAGCACATTCGCCGCCGCTAAATTTCAAATTACCTCTTCTGCTTGGACGCAAAGAAGACGTTGGGGTCCCGGGAGTAGAGCTGCAGCGTCTCGCCGACGTACGGCCAGCCCATGGATCCCGGAGGCAGCCTGAGCTTCTTCCTACCTTGCACTCGGCTCTGTCCAACGCCTCTCCTCCTCTGCACGCTCGTGCAGAACAGCAAGAACACCGGAACGAAGAAGCACACTGCAGCTGTCATAAAGACCAAGAACAAGAAAGCCATGTGTCTCTTTGTCCAAAACACTCAAATGCTCAAGCGATTCTCTTCAGATCACCAAGGATGGCGAAGCTATATATATAATCCTATAATCCGTGCCCTCTCTCTCTCTCTCTCTCTGTACTTATCTTTCGTATCTGAGTGTGATTTGTGTCTGTGGCGCAGTGTTGTTAGGAGAGTGGGACACGAGGGGATCGAGCAATCTTTGGGAGGATTCACAAATGGTGGTGCTATTGGAAGACACCTGTGTGGTATTTATAGAGGAGGATCGAGGCAGGAGGAGGGTGTAAGAATAAAAAGCAGAGCTCATGGACGGCATGATCCTCGTTAGAAAATGTGAAATCTTTGGGGATGGGGAGAAAAAAATGCATTGAAAGGGAGATTAGAAGATGCCTCGTCACGTGCAGCTTGCACGAATTACGTGGGATTTGGCCCATGGCCAGGCATTGATTCCACCGAGGCTGAGATTTCTGTGACAACTTGGTACATCATTATGAAATTTAATCCGTAGTTAAATTTTGATTAGATGTTGTTGTTTATCTATTGTTTACTAGTCTTCCATGAAAATTTATAACATTATTTTAATTGCAATTGTATAACGTCTAGTGTCATTTCTTCCATATAAAGACGGCGCTCTCTTTTTTGTCACAACTCTTTTTTCTTCATCCTACTCTCATTTGGTCAAAGGTATTAAGAACAATCGTCCACAGTTAAGTTAATTCAACAAAAACCTAAATTAGAAATATCCCAAAAGTTCGAGAAAAATAATATGACAGAACCAAGAGGTCAGCCGTCAGTTTTGAACAATATTTTCAGCAGTTTGTGAAGCTTTCGATATTCTTTACCTTTTATGTAGCATCCTATATCCATTTTATGAAGGTGGAATTTTCATGGTTCCTGGATATATTCTTGATTTTTTGTAAAATATTTTTTTCTTCATTCTCTCAAGATGCCTTGTGATCTTGTAGTCCTTGATTTTGGCATTTTTAAATGGTCAAATGGATTTGATCTATAACAGGATAGGGGGGAAATAAAAGGGAGCAAATTGAGCCATGGCACAGGGGATGACTTTCTTTAGTGATAGACATAGATTGTAAGTTGCACAATTGGCATAAGCAAATCTATCTCCAAGATTTTGTAATACGAATGTTTCTCTCTTTTTGCTTTCTTTTTTATAAGATTGTGTAAGTGGGTTTTGAGATGGAAGTTCCAATAATTCGACGAGCAATATCGGAGCGAATATATTGGTTGAAGTGGGCCTAATACTTTTTGTCAACGTATGCAATATTTTGTACGCATGTGCATTATAATCACACTTGTCATGTAGAAAAGAAGAGAGAATGAACTATTTTAGGCAATTCCATGCAGCTATTCTCCAATGTTCGATCCATGAGGCCTACTTGAGTAAATTCATGACGGTGTGAGTGTCTCATCTCTAACTCCCAAGCCTCTTCCCCCGTGTTCCTCGCGCTTACTTGAGTTGGCAAATGCTTACTCGTGTACGTCAAAATTAAGAAAGTTTACGGATAGATTAAAAAGACAATCGATTTAATAAAGAAGAGTCTAGTTGCTATAGGGAAAAAGCCAATCGAAGGAAGCAAAAAAGATTCAGTCTAAAACTATCCAAATGAGACCGAGTCTGAGAAGGAGCCGTGGAACACATGGCGGGTTAATTTATCTATATAAATCATATCTTATTATATTTTTTAAGAAATAATGTTTGATGGTTGTTGTAACTGCATCGGACTCTAATATCAGGGTATAAATATAGACCTCTTGAAGACTGTAAAATATCTTTCGATCAATACAACTTTGGCGTATCGCCATCATAATTTATCTAAGTTTTTATCGGTGGGCTCTGGCTTTCGACGCGGGGCTGCATCGGTTAAGTTCGATCTCGGTGAAGGGGCAAGACCCGCCACTACGAGTTATCCTCAACGCAAGCCCCACATCCATCTTGCGTATCATCTAACGATCAATCAGCTAGAGATCGATCTGGATACGTCGAATGCGGCCTGTTACTGCCTTGGTTCGGTTCAATCTACCAGGGCTCGTGTTTGACGTGGCTGGCGTCGAGACCTAGAGGGTTTCGTTCCCCATTGGCTCGAATGGCCGATGGGTTTAGGTGTAGGCCTGCGTTGGACGTTCGGCTGGTAGGTAGCCGATGACCTTGCATTTTTCCTCCCTTGTCGTTACGTTCGGTCTAAGCCTCCGTTGTCTTCGCGCCGTTAGCCCTAGCCTCATACTGTCTCGGTTTGGTCCGATCTATCGAGGCTGGTCCTAACACTACCGTTACTGCGATTACTGGTCCTTGTGGCTTCGTGGGGGATCGGCCCCTACTCCGCGCCTCGAATGTCGCGAAGTGTCATCAGCTCTTTTACCGATAGGTCCTCTAATCCGTTCCACGCGTCTATCTCTCACGCCTCTATCGACTGTTCAGCTGATGCTCAAGCGCTGCAGCTTCCGTCAGCAACCAGGAGAGATTCTGTGTGCTTTGTTATTCTTTAAATACCTTTTGGTGTCCCCATTAGCTCTGTGGCCAATGGATCAGGATCTCGCTTTCGCTACACCCAGAGTCATCACATCCTTCGTCAATATCTATCTATGCCTTTATTGGCTCCCCAGCTGATGGAAGACCATCCTAATCCTTATCAGCGACTAGCCGATAGCAAGAGCCATCCGGACACGGCCGATGAACAACTCGATCCTATCGGCGGCTAGCCGATAGCAAGAGCTCGTATCGGCACATCGTCCGACTAACCCATTTGTCTCATCTCCTTGTCAATTGCATATTCAAATTGACTGGCACGCCCTTGGATCTCGAAGCTTAAGGACCTGCACTAGAACTAAGCAAATCTTTCAGGCCTTCACATAACCAAGCCATCGTCTCTCTCCGATCAGACCTCTGCTCGGCTCGGTCAGACCTTCCCCTACGAGGTTTGGCGGCGAGTAGTGTGACATCATATTATAATATCAATGGCCAACTTATATTAGAAATCTAAGGTATGTTGACATGTATGGAGACAAGTGCAACATAATGTGACCACCTGAATTCTCCTAGGTATAAAACATGGGCTAACGTAGATCAGGATCAACTTAATTATCTATAAATACTATATCAGTCATAGGAAGATAGTACACATACAATAATACTAAAATAAGAAATAACTAGCTTTTATTACATTATGTAAGTTATCATTATGGACAGACCTAGATGGACAATATAATACAGAAAACAAAAGCAACAATGATGACTAAATGGAAGCTAACAACGAAAAGCAACTTAAGCGGTTAAGCACTAAGTACAGCACCTAGACAACTAATTTATTCCACATGCATAGTTTTAGAACTAGGCCAAAAATACTAGAAGTTTTCATACTCCACTTGCTCCTGAAGTAACACCTCAGTAGACGGGTTGACGTCGTCTTCTTCAAACTCTATACATATATATATAAACAAGGGTAATTACTTTACGTACTCAACAAGCCAGAGACAAAAAAAAAAGACATATTTTGGCTTAACAAGAAAAGCTAAGGTTTTTATTTGCAAAAGCAGTTTTTTCTTTAAAATAGTTGTTTTGTAAAACACTAGTGAGCCAAAATTTTAATTATTGGAAAAAGGACTCACACCCCGATCCATTCCACAAGTTGATTTGTAACAACTTGTCATAGTGTTTATAAGCGAAAGCAAAATTCTCTAACATTTCCTCATCTTCTTCTTGATTAGTTTTTTTTCACTTTCTCAAGACTTCACAATTAATCAAATATCATTTCTTAACTATTTCTCATAGCTAACAGGCTTTCTAAACATAAGTTTGCCTTCTCAGTACTACGACACTATGGTGCCACAAGATACCTTAGGTTACACAGACCTGTTCCCGACTACCAAGTTCGACCGTCTGCCACACAGGAGGACTTTAGAAAATATTTCCATCACAATAATCATGTTCATCAACCTTTTGTAAAAACAAAAACTATGCTATGAGAAACACCTCACATCCATCCATAACTGCGGGCACAGCTATTTAAATAGTTCAGCTAAATTCTACAGAGATTACATGCTTTACTCACATGTTATAAACTTCTCTCTTTCCATAATACATGTTGATTAAACAAGGTTGGCAAGAGAGGGCTTACTATAAGCCCCTTCTAAAACTAACCCATGGATACCTTATGTCATATAGTTAGGTCAAATCTCTCAAACCAAATATTAAGTAAGTCATATGTACTCATCTACTCAGGGCACATCGAAGATGTCTCCTATATCTAACTAGTTGCCTCACGTGAAGCTAGGAAAACACCCATCTCGAGTAGTAATAATCCACAATCGCATCTCATCATCCCTACCATTTCACAAATATTGACATATAAAATTTTTATGTGATAATTAATTAGTCAGGAGCATCGCATAACACCTATGTGGTCATACTATAATATGCTTGGATGAATTTACCAAACAAATCGGTCCTTGATGATAATACGTAGCCTAAGCCACGAAGTTACTAACTCCGCACCATCTAAGTAATACAAACTATTTTTATTTTATAAACAAGCCGACATCACATTAGATTTTTAAGTAAATATTTAGAAGTCCTAAGTTCCCATATGACATCACAATCGTAAGTGGGCTAAACAACTATCTCGTTAATCGCATCCAAGGAATAATGATACCAGTGATTATTTGGTGGATTTAATAAGAATGGGATCATCAATAGTCTATATAATAAAAGTGCAACTACTAGGTAGGTCCGTCGATTTTACATAAACCGAGGTCAAAGATGATTAAAGTGTGATCTACACTGCATATTTATAAATAAAGTAATTCGTAAATATATGTTAAAATTTTGAAGAATGGCTTGTTTTGGTGCGCGGTGGTTCTTGGTGCAACGAAATCTAACGCAAACACTCCTTTGGTCACAACCTCTACTCATAATAAATACAGATATTATATGAGATAATAATAAAAGTAACAAAACATATAAAATAA
This sequence comes from Oryza coarctata, assembly GCA_030770085.1. Classification (NCBI taxonomy): domain Eukaryota; kingdom Viridiplantae; phylum Streptophyta; class Magnoliopsida; order Poales; family Poaceae; genus Oryza; species Oryza coarctata. The sequence continues at coordinate 17,793,772 of CM061476.1, read as the reverse complement.
TAGTGTCATTGTGTGAAGGAAGATTTTAGAAAAAAAATAGAACTAGAATAAGGTCAAACGAAATTACAGATAAAACGTATGAATTTTTGAAATTTAAAAGAATATTCTTGAGAATATTTCTTTGGCTAACATGTACGGCTTGGACGTCAGTGGGAGGAGGAGAATGGTCTACGGTACACCGGATTTACTAGGTCGGCTAGAAAAGATGGGCCTATGTGGATCCCATCTCCTTTTTTTCCTTCCTCATTCTCTCCTCTTGTTTGTGTCTTCTTCCTTGCGCTAAGCAGCACTCGGTGCAAGAAAACGAGGGTGGTGACGGCTCACTAAGGCACAACGACGGTTTGGAGCTCTAATGGAGATATCGGCTAACTTTCTATAACTGTGTTGAGAGCATCGGGATGAAGTGAGAGAATCGTGGCCCCACCGTTTACAGAAACAGTTAGCGATGAAGGTTCTCTATTCTGCTTCAATAGTTCCAATGGTCGGCCGAGCTTAGCGTGGCAAAAAAAATAGAACCAGGGAACACGGTGGTGACAGCTGAGGGCTTTGACTGGCCACTGGTGTAGTGAATGGTGGAGAATAGAGAGAAACAAAGAGAGAACTCGGGAAGGACAACAATGACGGCTAGGGTTTTGACTCTGGTCGCTAAGGAGAGTAAAGGGGTATGAAGAGGATGGTGACAGTGTAAGCAATGACTAAGGTCTTTATAGCCACCTTTGACGTTTCACGATAATCTAAGTGACGACAAACTTCCACGCAGCGTCGTGAATCGTGTTTGTCGCAACGAGAAAGGACGTTGTCCTAAGTTCATTGTCATCTTATCCTATGTCATTCTATGGGTTTGGGTAGAGGAGATTCACGTGTGAGTCTTTATTTGGAAAGATAGATGATGCATGCAAAGGTTGTTTGCTGTAACTGAGATAAATTGAAAGGATAGAGTAGAGAGAGTTGCACAGATGCATGCATGAGGAAACCTGCTTTTTGCCCTTCTCTTTGCTTATCACTATATTGCTCATACGAAAAAGTATAAGAAGAAAGTTAGCAAATTAGCTGAATCCTGCCTCACCTTAGTGTGATAAGATAGAAGAGGGTAGGAGATGGTCTAGTTAAAGGATGGATGAGGAAGGGTTGCGAGAATGTTAGCCGTGCAAATCTTTGTCCGCACGTGATTTAATTCGATGAGAAAACGATAGGTGGTCTAACATGCATGTATACAAGTGAAGAGAAGTGGTATGAGAAAATATTAAAATAAAAGATAAAAATATTTACTGAGTGATCGAGATCAATAATAAAATTTAAATTTCTCGGATGAAAAAAATTATTACCAATATAGTCAAAAAATTTTGAATTTGAAAATTTGAACTCAGGTTTTGAAGTGAAAACATGATTTAATGGTATTGTTAAAATGTTTCTAAAATTAAAATTTTTTAAAAAACAGCGGGCTTTATATTTTATATAAAAGTACAAACTTCAACGTTCCAATTTGTTGTTGCCATAGTAGTACACCAAACATTGAACATCAAGAAAATGCCGAATCAAAGATTTGCTTGCTCGCGTGACATCAAACAAGTACCAAAGGTCTACGTATATCAGAAATCAAGGTATGGTGGTATGTACGACAAATACAACAAAGGTACAAACTTTAACTTTCTAATTTGCTGTCTCAATAGTAGTACACCAAAATTAAACATCACGCAAAGCACAAAACAAAGATTTGCTTGGTTGTGTGATGTCATACAATCATACCAACGATCTATATCCAAGGTATGTTGGCATCTACGACGACAGATGCAAGAAAGGTACAACCTTTAACTTTCTAATTTGTTGCTGCAATAGTACTAGACCAAAATTCCGGAAAGGCACTCGATATTTGTCTCCTATGATCTTGTCTTGAAGAATCAGTTTCCTAGCTAAACAGTTGTTGCCTCCAATTCCGTAAACACCCCACCGTCGGGCGCGCACCATGGCTGATCGTTTAGCTGTTGTGAGCTTGTCATGCATCATACCAAGGCTGCCAATTGCTACCTAGTTTTTCTGATCACCAATTCAATGCTTAAGAAACCATAGTCAATTACAACTATTGTGGATAGGTTTTCAATGAAATCTGGTAAAAAAAACTAGCAGAGAAATAGCATTGGGTGATTGAGAAATTTTTGTTAGGATAATTATATTATTTGAAGATATTTTTTAATAATAATTAATTGGTGATGAGATCATGGTATAGCAGTTTTTAATTATATAACTGGTGACAATATCTCCAATTATTTTATATATAGAAATTATATCACTAAAAAAATGATATTTGGTCCAACAACCCAAAACAAAAATATATCGACGGGTAAAAAGGCTCGGAGTCAATATATAATTATTAATATCGGTTGGTAATATTCTTATTTAGTGCCGTTTGTAACAGTTAGACATCCTCGATAATCATGTATGATCTTTAGTGCCAACTGTACCAACACCAACTGGTTCTAATGATGTAAAACATATTAATACCGATTGAAGACCCTAACCAGTACTATTTAATATTACTATTAGTTGGTGTTTTTAATCGGTCCTACAGATGATACATAAGAGGAGAAAGTATAAGTGAGATGCTACTAAATTTTTTTTTGAAAGTTTTATTTGATGATTTTACTCTTTCAATGGCTCTAAAAGATATATGTATACCTCATCCTCTCAATAATATATAAAAATAGATGAGAAAGAATAAAAATTTTAAGAAAATAATAGTATGTTTTAATTGTAAAAAGAAAGGTAAAATAGAAAAATAGAAGAAACATAGAAAAAATATTTAAAAAGATATAACAAAGGAAAATTATAGAAAAATATAGAAAAAAATACAAAATTACAACAATAAGTTTTTATCTTTAAGGTTTTTAAATTTAATTATCCTAGTTTTCTTTTTTCCTTAAATTTATTTATCTTGCAATTTTTCTAGTTTTTCAAATTATGTTTCACATATTTCCTATTTTATAAATTTTTTTACCATATATACAATCAATACTAAAGATATTTTGGTCGAGAAAAAAAAATTAGAACCAGCTGTTATTATAAAAAATATATATATGTACAAGGATAATATATATATACCATTCTCTCATCTTGTTGCTTCTTTGTGCCACCGTTCTACACACCAATGCCATCGTATCGACGCCACCACACACATGTCTTCCCACTAACGACACCGCTCTCCACGCCGCACACTTGCCTTTCCACCGACATTGTCGCCGTCTCTGTCTCCACCATCGACGCCACTGCTTGCCCACCACCGATGCCGCCGCTGTCCCCAAAGCAAGAATTTCTCTCAGCGGATTACATAAGGGTTATTTAAAAATAACTCATTGGATTTATGAGGAGCGAAATCATTAATCATATACATATATAAAATAACAAAAAAATAGTAAAAAAATAATTTAGTACTGGTTGTTACGTCCTAAATTATGTGGACGGCTATCTTTAGTATCATTTAATTAAACCAAGACTATAGATAACTATCTTTAGTCTTGGATTACTTGTACCAATTTGACTAAAAAATATTACAAACAGGTACTAAGGATCATTTGTCTCTAGTAGTGTATCGTGGTGGTGCTAATGTCCGGTGATGAGTCAATCATTTCTTGTATTATCACTGTACCTAGCCTTTTTTTTCTCTTGGAATAATCTTTTTGGCCCGAAACCTCAACGATTTATGAGCATACTGCAATGTTTATCCTTGAGAAACACCATGTTACTATCCTAGACGTGGCTAGTTTATGCACCAATTGGTAGTGAAATCATGGCATATCAGTTTTCAATTATATAGTTGGTGTTAATATGCCTTTATTCATGTAATCTATAGAACAAATCTAGCATTGGAGTAGTTGATCATCTATCTTAGTACCATTGTACCTCTTGATGGGATCCTTTTGTCTATAAGCAGATTCAAATGCTAAAAAGTTCTTGCACATGGAGGAGGAATGCCACGTTAGCATATAAGATGCGGCCAGTTCATGCACTGGTTGGTGATAAAACCATAGTTTATCAATTTTTAATTGCATATAGTTGATCTGCTAATATTTCTACTTTTGCTTCTCGTAAAAAATCTCCACTTAGTGTTGATGCTGGTGTCCAGTGGTGATTCGATCATCCATCCTAATATCACCAAGCACGAGCGTAGAAGTGGAGGAAGAAGCAAGGGGCTTTAGGTTTTAGCTTGCAAGCGAAAGAACAAGGAATCTGCGCTGTCGTTCAAACGCATGCATTTCCTTGCTTGATTTCTATACGGTTTTCTGAAGTGCTCTGTTGTCCAACCTCTTGCATAATAATATCTTTTTTGCCGAGAAAAGGTTAAAAAACCTAATATTTATGCACACGCAACAATGTTTCTCCTTCATAGATGCCACGTAGCATCTCAGACGAGGTCAGTTCATGCACCGATCGCCCTTCAGGTGGCGTCCATGCGCCAGCAACGCTGCGTAGGATCGTAACTACTGATGCCATCACGAAGGAAATACCAGGCCAAACTAGGTCACACGCCCCCCCGGTATCCGCAGCGAGGTTTCGTCGCCGCTCGCCGTTGAAATCCCGCCGCAACAGCCAACAGGTGGCGCGCTCGCCGTGCCACCATGTGTCAGGCTGCGGGACAGCGCGCCGGAGTGGGACAGGTAGACCTGCACGGCCGCATCAACTCCGGTCAATCGGATGCCTCCGTGTGTGATGGTGGTGGTGATGACCGAGATCGACTGGGGTTGGTTGGTCTCCGTTGAGGAATTCAACTGTTCAAGATACGGTTTTCTAGCATCGCGATTTCGCAACATGAGTGTGCAATTCTGGATGCTTCTCCTCGGTGTCCATGTATCGACTGATGTTCTGAAACTTCTCCACGGTATCCATGTATCGACTGATGGCCTGGCCTGGCAGTGCCTGAACGCGAGCAGGTCCCAATGCATTTTACTTTGGGGCGTTGCATACCGTGGTCGGAACTTGACATTTCAAACACAGTCCAGATTCGCTTGCTCTGCCTCCGTGGAGTGTAAGATCAGTCAAGTCAGGGGTGGCTACGTGGCTCTCTGTAGCTTACCAAAGTGGGACACACAAAGTTTGTACTTCATACATTTTGACATGCTACTAGCTGGAAGCTAGTTTTTTTCAATAAGCACGTGCATTTCTTTGTAGGAGTGTTAACTACTAGCTTCATCTATTCTGTTTGTGTGTAAGAATATACCTGGAAGGCTGGGATTTTAAGTTAGCATTGAAGTAAACATATATTTGTAAATCTACTAAAAAAACCCCAAACATTCTAGTTAGGCTACTTGTTGAGTCTATATATGATGCTGCATTATAACCAGTCTAGAAATCAAAACCTTGCACGGTTGAGCTGGCTGCGATACAGCCATAACCAATTTAGCCGAGCACGTCTCAGAATGGTTAAGTTCGAAAAAAATATATTTTACATGAAAGCTTCTAGTCTAAACATATTTTTGCGCTCTTAAGATTTATTTTAGTTCAAATCACTTTCAAGACATCCAGTACAAAAATCTAAAATATATAACTTTTTAAATAATGAAATCTAGAATGAATTATGGTTGTAAGTTTCAACCGTAGCTCTTGCAACCCCTATGCGTTACGGTTTTTTTAGAGAGTATGTCAAGAACGCACACACCAATACACTCCACATTTACAATACATCTATGCTCACACACGCACGCGTCTCTAACACACACTATTCTCTAGAGATTATATGGATATAAATCGTTTGATGTGAAAAAAAAAACGTATAATTCTGCTAAACATGTATATATGTTTATCCTATGTCTAACCGGAACCAGTAAAAAAAGGAGAGAAAAAATCTCTATGTGTGAGCACGAGCGTTGAACCTAGGTTCGAACGTTCCAGGTTAGCGTGCTAACCGGGCAATGCTAGCCACCCGAGCAAACCCTCGGTCTCACCTGTGAGCATCAGGTAGACAAGCCCATGCGAACCTGATCGACCCATGTGTGGACGTGCAGGCTATTTACTGTAACTAACTATTCTTTTCCTGTGCTTTAGTAACAGCTTCCTACTCTCGCTGATCACACTGCAGACCGCAAACGAAACACATCGCGAAAAGTCGGAAAACATGGCATGAGAGCAACCGGTCTTCGATTTGCATTCTGCCTTTCGATCGGCGCAAATTACTGTCGCAGCGACGCGTCGTTCGATCTCCGGCATGTTCCCTCGGTTTGACGGCGGCGAGAGCAAATGCTAAGCATCCGGCAACCTGACAGCGAGCCGGCGAGAGAGAGCGGCGGGGCTTTGTCGTTGGGCGTACTGTTTCAGTGTTTCTCGACACGGCAGCCTCGATCGTTGCTCCCTGACGTCCAGCCGTAAAGTCGTCCACCGTGTCACCTTAACCATTCAGGCCTCAATGCTACCCCTGGCTGCTACGTGGAGCCCCGGACAAGCTGGCAACGGCTGAGAGTTTATTTGGAAGATTGGGCCATACTTCACTACTTTTTATCTTAATTAATTATACTTATTTATCGTTTAATTTTAACTTTTTTAATAGCTCTACAATCATCCAGAAGTTCTTTAGTATTGGAATAGTGGAAGTACTGTTAAGGAAGATAAAAAAAGAAACCATCTTATTTACTCTACTCTGGAGTTTAAAAACTACCATATCAATAAGAAAATTTTTTTACTGCAGCCAATCAAAGAAATTGAAAGAGATATTTTGTTTAGTTTGCTGCTAAAATTTTGAAAACGTGTTTTAAATTGGTTTTCTTTAATTGGTTGTTCTAGAAATATCGCTCCCTGTTATTAAATCTGGTTGATGATACGTACTGTGCACTGATACAGGCTTGTCTTTATGATCTCGTCATTACGCTTTACGTAATTAAGCGCATAATGACACTTGGGTAGTTGTGTTTACGACAACAGATATGTACCTGATGAGTGATCACCTCTAACAAACCCAAAAATATAGACTTCAAGATGTTCCTTCTTTCTTTCTTTCCAATGCTTAAGCATGTTACGTGTGCGTTTTCTTAACACACGTTTAAAAAAAGGTAAAGATCTGCTCACATTAAATTTTGAGTAAATTTTATAATATCATAGCTATTATAGGCTACCTTTTATAAAATTATAGGGCTTTTAGTACATATAACCACAATTATTATGGATCTTAGGTTTTATAAAACCATGCTATTGACTAATTATTCTTTAATCATATAGTTATGAAATTATATGTAAAATTATGTTAGACTTACGAGTTTCACGTTATAAGATTAAGAATTTTATTTTGCTACAGTATCACGTTAAATTGGTTAATAGTGGGGTTTTATAAAACTTGTTGGCCATAATAACTAGGGTTATATACAACCCAAAAAAATCTTGTGATTTTGTACGAGTTGGGCCATAATAAATGTGATTTTATAAAATTTACTTTTAATTATTATTAAAAACGTGTTTGTATATGTGAAATTTAAGTTAGAGCATGTTTTTTCTTACTAAATTCTTAGAATTTCTAGCTTTTTCTTAGGGAGGGTACAGAATTTCTAGCTCTCGAGGCATGTCCAAATAAGGAAAGTAGATTTTAGTTTCTCAATAGTATGTGTCTATGTTTCTTTCGTTTAATTCAAATAGTTGTCAAAAATTTAACAAAGTTTTATAAGATAGATTATTATATATAATCTATCACTATATAAACATGCATTTTAATTCAACCAAACTGTAAATTGGCCACGCAGCTAGCTTTGGTTGGAATTCTGCGTATGAGCGCAGCGACATGAGTAAGAGATTCGGGGTTCGGGAACGGCAGACAACTCAGAGCTGTAGCAACTTTACGTGGCGTTCTCCGATTCGAATTACAGCTCCACCAACCTTGTTGAACCAAGGAACTGCCGCGCTGATCTTCATTACCAAATCCAATTACAAGACTTGTTGGAACAAATTATCCCAACAATATGGCCGGGACCTCCTGGGAAAAATCCCGGCTTATGAACAGTAGAGAGGAGGAGGACTAGAGAGTGAGATGGCAATGGATGGATGGAAAAAAAAATATGGGGATGCCCCTTCGGCGAGGCGGCCTTCTTTGGCGGGGCGCCGTGAGCGGAGGCTGATTTGGCCGCGACAGCAATGTGCGGTGCGTGCAGTCGGCTCGAGGAGCCAGCTCCAGCTTGACGTGCGGTGCGCGGGGGGCCACGGAGGCAACGTCGGCCGTGCGAAGCGGGGAGGCCGTCGGCCAGCCGTGGCGCGCGAAGGCGGCTTGCTTCGGCGGCGCGTGGTGAGCAGAGGCCGTTTCGGTCACGACGGCAGTGCGCAGTACGTGGAGTCGGCCTGAAGGTGGGGTCAGCCGGAGTTCGTGTGGCCCAGTGCGCGGAGGCTGGCCGTTCGAAGCCTACACGAAGGTGGAGGCGACGGCACGTCGAACACCCGGAGTCGGTGGGTGCGGGGCCCGCCCGGGACCGCGATGGCGGGGTGCCCTCATGGGAGTGGTGGTTCGCTCAGATCCGCGCGTGGGCGCGTGCAACTCCGGCCTTGCCAGAGCTCAACGCGGAGGCGGCTCGCTTGGAGAGCGCTCGGATGCGGCTCCACACAAGGTGGAGGCTAGCGCGGATGGCCGTATACTGGGCGGCGCGCACACTGAGGGCAGCCTCGAAGGCGATGTTGGTGTAGTGAATGTCCGTCACCGAAGGCGAAACACTAGGAGCAAGGCCTTCGGCGGCGGCCGGTGCGGGGGCCGAGCACCAGGCCTCACGACCATGGGAGCCGCTGGAGCGACGCGCTTGGAGTCGGAGCCGGGCGGACCAGCGCAGAGCTGGGGCGGATTTCGGCGATTGGCCCGCTCGGAGGCGGGACTGAGGCGGAGTCGAGGACGGCAGCTGCACGGATCGGTCGGCAGCCAGGCGTGCGTAGACATAATAGCCAACAGCACCATGCAGAGAGAGTATATATAAAGAGTGCTATCAAACACACGCGACTGCGCATGCTGCATTCTTGTGGGCTCCGGCTTCGTACGGATCATGATCGTTCGTTCTTTGCTTCCGGATGGTGCTGTGGCGACCAGTTGCACCAGGCTTTTTGTAGGCGGCCGGCGGCGGATTCGATCTCCACGCGCCGCTCCCATGGCCGCCAATGTGCGGAGGGGCGCCGAAGCCTAGGACACTCGGGTGAGTGCGGAGACGAAAGTGTAGCCCCCGCGCGGAAGCTAGCGCAGCCGGAGCGGCTTTGGTTAGCAGGACAACACAACATACTAGTCTTTACTATGGATTCACGATTCTGCATGGTACTGTAGCCTACATGAGCAGTATGGCCCACGCCGAGCGGCGCGGGGCGGCCGAGGTGTTACGCCTGATGCCACGTGTTACAGTGCCGCCGCACTAGCCCATTAGCTTGAGTGCCTAGCCTGATTGGGCAAAGTGGGGCAATACCGACTAAGTACTATGCTTAAGTTGCTGATTTAACGAGGACAATATTCACATGCATCCTGTCCATACCGACTAGGTACTATGCTTAGCGAATTTTAATCGCCAGCATCTTCGGCCTCTTGGAGGCGCGGGTGGGGCAAGGCCGAAACCTGCCGCCGTCGACGTGCGACGGCAACCGGCGGTATTGGAAACTCCGCTGCGTGGTGCGGTGGTGACGAGACGTGGGGCGGCGGGCTTGTCGCCGCCAGTGCCGTCAAAGATCCGGAGCAGCTGACGGTGGCCGGCTAGCCGACAGCACCAGACGAGCTCGACCGGGGCAATTGTAACCGCGACTGGGTGTTACACCCGTGTTTTTGCTAAGAAAAATTATTGGAGTAAAAATCTAATTACGAAATTTGAATCTTTTATTTTTTAGAAAAAACGTGCCAACACATGGATCTCAAATCCTCTCCAAATCCACCCTAGAATCCCTCTAAAATTTTCTCAAAATTTCTTGAGTGCAAACATCAAATTTGAATTTAAATTTAAATTTTTAAACTTTTTCTTTTCAAAATAATCATGTAATTTTTTTAATAAAACTATTGTTCATCTAGATTGTTGTTCTCCTCCTCCGACCTACATGGCCTATCGTTCCCTCCGCATAGGCTAGCTCTACACGGCCCGTTTCATCTCTCGCTTGCTGTCACAATGCGCACCCGCAACATAAGCGCACTGAGCGATAGGCCGGGTCCACCCATCGACTGTACCGCAGATAGCTGCCTGACACGTTGAGGTGCAGCTGTCCCCCACCTTCAACGCCGCTCCCACACTCACCATGCGCTCGGTTAAATGCGTTGCGCGATACATCAGCTACCGCCATGCGTGAACACACCACCATGCCATGAAAGCATCGCCCTCGTCCATATTTGTAGGCCCGATAGGCGCGGCTATTGCCCCAAAACACGATCGACGTGCTTGCCAAGCCATACGCCCCATCGACCGCGTTGCATTGCCCCCACCAGTGGCCACGTCCACCTCTCTTCCTCCTCTCTCGCTAGCACATTCATGGTGTCACGCCACGTGATGCCGCCGTGCACTGCGCCGTGATGGCATCCGCTTTGTCCGAGCCCCGACAAGCTTGTGAGCTCTCCCCGTCCTATCCCATCCTTGCCACTATGTCTCCCACATCTGCTTCTCCCGCACCAGCCGGCACGATCATCGTGGTGCCACCCTCACGGCGAGAGACCTATGCTGCCTTGGCCTAGAGAGATCAAACCGCACGCCACCGCCTTTCTAAACCATCACTTAACATCAGCCCTTGACTATAAATAGACCGAGGATTCCTCTCCAATCCATCGCACTCCCTGAGCTCACTCTAACCCTAACCACCCTCGCCTCTTCTCATTTGCTCTCTCCATTGAGCACCATTACCGTCATTCATTCCCCTCGGTCTTTAAGATAGCACTTCCCAATTCCTTCTCCTACTCTCTTCCTGTCTTCACACTGCCTCAAACTAATCCCACATCCAGCCACTCCACCACCCATTTGGTCGCTAGCGGTGACCAAATTACACGCCCTCCTCGGAGTCCGCCGCCACTCATCACCAGCAACATCCCATTCCCCTAGAACAAATCCGAGCCGTCCACATTCTTCCTCATACTTCACTCGATGCTCCGTGACCATGGCTCGATGAGAATGTTGTCGTTTAGCTGAACGCCGTTGAGCGTTGATGGCCGTCGATTTCTCCTTCCTAGTCAGCAACCACGTGGCTACCATGCATCATCCACATCAAACGACCGCGAGTCCACCATGACTATGTGACATGCCTGACTCGGCCAAGCTAGGCCTTGGGCAGGCATGCGAAGTCAAAAGGCCGTAGTCTATTTTCTTAGCCCAACAACCGTCGGCCCAAAAGCCCATTAACCATTCCCAAAAGAAAGAAGTCTGATTTACCTTCCTTACCCTCGGCCCCACCTATCAGCCTCTATTGTAAAAAAATTTTATTTCTAGAAAATATTTAATTCATTTATATATAATCTATAAAATGATTTAATCTTTTAAAATTCATATTTTTCAACCGTAGCTCCATTTGAGCCCATTCAATTTTTAAATTTTTTTTTAAAATTGAGATACATCTAATGGTACTATTATATATATATATATTTGGTTCTAATTTTATTTCTTTTCGTGTGTTATTGTTTTATACTGCGTAGTAGTTGACATCGAGGAGCAATCAGTCGAGGAATTTGTCAAAGAATGGAAGGACCATGTCCAAGGAAAGTCACCCCTTAATCATGTTAATCCCATATTTTAAATTAAAAAAATTATTTTGTTTATAAACCATGCATATTTAGGTATACGATACCGGCCTCGGTTCATCGATCGATTCGATAGATCATGAACTCATTTGTCATACTGACCCTTCTTGTTTTTGATGACCCTATAACCTTGTTGTCTTAGTGCTCGTGCTAATCAAGCGCAAGTACCAACGACACCCATTTCACTTAAAACATGTCAATGGGTTAAAATGGGTTTTGAAGATGATTTGAAATATCGAACCTTGTGTTCGAAAGCTTTGAGAAATAAAATGTCTTTATAAAACTCGGTCATGGGTAGTTACCATCTATGTGGTGTGACTTCCACATTGCATATAAGGACCAATTCTCTGAGAAGTTCCACTAATCATATTAAAGTTCGACCACATGAGAGGAATAGAACAACCTTAACCAAGTAATTAGTGAAACTTAGATATGTGCGAAAGTCAATGGACGTGACGTCATCGAGGTGATATCTAGGATGCACCTATGGACCCTGAGTACAGAAAGTCTAGAACATGGCTAGTGTTTGGTCTAGGTTCGGTCTAGGACTCGTTCAGTTAACAACCGACTATCCTAAAAATACTTTAAAAGTGTCTTGACATGAACCTCTCTCTGTTATGCGTATCTGATCAATATATATTGGATATTTAGAGTAAGCTCGTGTCATGTGGGTAAAACGTGCACCCTTTACAAAGATTATAATATGTCCAAACAGCTATGCCCATAGTTATGGATGGATGAAAAGTGATTTCTATAGCTTAGTATTGCATTTGAAAATATTTTATGAAAAAATTATTTTGGTTTGAGAATCGTTATCAGAACTAGCCTATATAGCTAGTGGAAAACCTAAGTAGTCTAAAATGGGGTTGTGTGACCCTAGGGTGTTATATAACACTAGACTTAGAGTTGGATAAGGTAAAATTGAGATGTGATTGAAAAAGAAAAGAAAGTGAAAGTATATAAATTGAGGTACTGTCTAGTATTATATGCTCTGAATCAGAATTGAGAGATGTCATTGTAAAGTGACTTGTAGAATCTTTTCCTAATAATTGTAGTGAGTTGTTGTAAGGTAACTTACAAAATAGTTTGAGGTGTGAGTCTCTTTCTAATAAGTTAAAGATCACACTTAGAATTTACGAAGACGATTTAAAACATACTTGATTATAAAAAAATCAAACTCCTCTTATTAGCCCTTACATGCCATAATAATTCTCGTGACTTGTTGAGTTCTTCATATACTCACCCTTAATATTATTATCCCCTACTCAGAAGTGCATAAAAACAAAGATCCAATTATGAAAAAGTTTCTTCAAAAGTAAGCTTCGTATGAAGGTTTTTAGGGTTTCGGCTTATAAACTAAGCCGTGCTTGTGGGTTTAGGTCTCTATTGTTATCTTTTGTTTTGTGTAAGGATGTATTCGTGGAATTTATCAAGTAAATAAAAATAGGTTTAATAATGATATACCTATATTCTGTTCTGTTACTGACTGAATTCACACAGGTAAAAATATTCACTTGTGATGACCTTGAGAGAGATAAACACACTCTCGTGGGTCTACCCCCTTCGGGGTGCAGACCACGCCGGTGGCCGCACAAAGCCGACAGTAACGTCGGGGGTTCACCTTAGGAGTGAGGCAAGTGGATGCGTTGGTCTCGTCTGGGGCACCCATTTGATGTCGGGGGCCTACCGCCTAGGTTCTTCGTCGGTGGTGTGGGCTGTGAGAAATTCCCGACCAGCGACGGCAAGTCTGCAAACGCTCTTTGGCTTCCGATGCCGCTCGGGGCGACGAGCGTTGCTCGACGAACGACAGCATCATAGCTGCGTCTGCTGCGCCCTGCGACCACCCACTTTGGAGGAGGCTAGGCGGCGGCGTCTGCCTGCATGGCCGAGCGGTCACGACCTCGTCTCCGCGGCGGCGTGGTCGGGCGAGTAGAGGTGGTTTCGCGCTTGCACGGCTGTCGTCATTGAGAAACAAGTTGAATCGGTTAAGACGAAGAAATGGAAGAGAGGAAAAGATCCGCATAGAATCGAGACGGTGCTTCTTGTGTCACTGCTCCCCATGACGACGCCAACGTTAAAACAAATTGTCCTAAGAACATGACCGGACCTTCCGGGAGAAATCCTATCTTATAAACAGTATACAGAAGGAGGATCAAGGAGTAAGATTGTAGTGGATGGATGGAAATATAGGGTATGGCCCCTCTTTGCCCCTTGGGGGCTTCTTTTGTTTATATGCAACGAAAAAATATATTATTATCTTTGGTTTTTTATATTAGAGTGGCAATACCTAAGGTCCATTTAGTACTTTATTATATTAGTTTAAACAACACTCTAGAAGTGGGTTTATCCCCAACAAGACTATCATGCTGGGCAGGTTAACCTCCAGCGCTGTGTATACGACTCGGTCAAATAGAGAACTCCAGAAACTCGAGATAAATCAAGGAATCCATGCCACAAGCAGAGACTTGCCTTGACATTCTGTCGATCCAAACATGTCGCTGCCTTTGCTTAGCTCTATCCTCAGCTACCCTCCGGTTCGGGAAGCTCCAGTGGCTCGATCAGTGCACAGCACCTGAGACCCTTGCCGTTTCGGTTGATAGGACGTTGCTGTAGCACGACAAATCCATCCTTGCAAGTTGCACTCGGTTTGCCGCCAACTATTGGCTCTCGGCGGCGGCCGTACCCACGTCGGCGTCGCCACATTTTCGACGATCTCGGCGGTTTTAGGCTGCTCTAGAACCGTCGCGCAGATTTTTTTTTTCTGGCCATACCCCCTTCGCGACCTTAAAAACGTCTAAAACGATGGGTGTACTGGCAGTTTCATTAGTACTTGCCGTGGTGACATTGTCGTATGATCGTACTGTTCTTGCCACTGTGCGGTTTCCTGTACTGATCGGGGGTTGCTGAAAACGAAAATACCGACAAGAGATGGTGAGGAAAAACAACGGCGTGCAGAGAAATTCAAGTTGTTGTTACTTGTGAGAGTTTAATTGTGGACAAAAGCTCGGGCCACCGGCCCTTGCCATACGTCACGGCTACACGCCTACGCCCCCGGCCGGTTCTGCCGTAACGCGACGCATGCGAACGACGGCGATGGCACGGTCAGGGAGGGACTCAGAGGTCGCTATCCGGCCGGTGCACGGCTGCAACGGCGCGCACCGGAATCAACCAGACGCGCGCTGGCGCGGCGTGGGATGGGCGTACGACCGCTTAGCTCCGGCGCCGTGCGTCTGCGCAACTTGCGCGACCAGCCGCCTGGGCCCGCCTGCCCTCTGTTTTTGTTTGGCGTTGTTACCGTGAGCAGCAGCGGATACGATGACAAGGGAGGGCGTACGACGCGGCGCCGGCAGAGGCGCGGCTCGCCTCACGTTTTGCGCGGTGGGCCGGCGGGCGCACGGCAATGGCAATGCCACCGCGGCACGCCTGGCACCCTACGAGAGGGAGAGGCAGCCATCTCCCGACGACGCTGAAAAAAAAAGCTAATCCCTCCGTTCTAATAAAATATATAATTTAGTAAATATTTAGATTAAAGTCAAAATATTTCTTTTTAAGTCACTTCAGTACTTAGTATTTGATGAGAATCAATATATAAATATTTATATTACGATATAAAATTTAAATTCTAAAAATATTTTATATTTTGAAAATAAAGATAACATGGCCAACACTCACCTTTCAAGGCCTTACTCTACATATCTGCCATGTGGAAAAGCGTTAATCATAAAAAACACTAAATACAACCAGCATAAATGTGCTAGGTGTGACTTATTTGGGTGGGAACATATTCTGTGCACATAAATTTTTAAGTGCACTTATATATAACAACTAATAAATACCACCAAAAGGTCTATATATGTACTTCTAATAACCTATAAAAAGTCATAATTTTAGAATCTTTATTTTTAGCTATCAAAAATGAATAATACTACATGTATCATTTTTTAGATTTTTTGTGACAATTGTTGGCTGGTGTGCAGTGTGGACTAGGTTTCCCCTAGCTACTGTTACCATCTGGGTCCAGCAGTGTAAATTGCCAGTAGTGTGTGATGAAATTTGGGCAAATTCAAATTTGAAACAATAAAAATATTCATACAGTTAAGTAGTATCTATTTTATAATGTTATTTACAAAAATTTTATGAAAAATACTAAGTTAACATCATATTTTGCAGCCAAACTAAAATTGAAACTAAAACAGGAAAAATAAAAAATAAGTTTAGGCCAATAGTGAGCACTATTCATGAAGACCATTTAGGCCCACTTGAGGGGTAAATGGGATTCTTACTTTGTTTCAATGTCCGTAATATAGCAAAGATCATGACAAAATTTTATATGTGATTGCTATATTTCTACATTTTCTAAATATTTTCCACATTTTTCTAAAATTATTTGCAATTTTCCCTATTTTTTTCTTAGTTTTGTACAGTGTTCAGTTTTCAAATATCATATCATGGTTACTGCCACTTATCACATGGTTGCCAGGTATTACCGTGATTGATTGTGAGAGTTCGGAATTTTTTATTAAAAAATTAAAGACAAATTTTGCACAGTAACCACAATAACAAACTAGTTACCATCTTACCATGAGATGGCAGTAAAACCCATGTCATAGGTAATCATAAGGTATAAATTGGATTTACTTTGTTGTTAAATAGTTTGATAATTTACAACATCTATATATCATCTGATGCTAAAAATACATCTTCATAAAGTATCAAGGGTACAAATAATTAAGATTATGTATTAAAAAAATACTAGCAATAAATGAGATCATGTACAGATAATTTGCACTATAGATGAATGATCTAAAAGATATAAATAATTAGACTAATACGGCTTTATGAGATAAAGAGATTATTAACATTAACTATGTTTAGTGTGGATGAGCTATGAACTTTAGGATTTAGGAGTTCTCGCCAATGACCTTGTTGGACACTGACCAAGTAAAGTTGGAGGAGAGAGGGAATGGAAAAAGATAGGATTAGCCATTTAGCGGATTTAAGAAATTTGGTTGTTTTAAATAAATCTATACATATTTATGTCGTTGATTTCTTCTCAGACAACTAAGAAATTTGTGTGTTTTAAATAAATCTATAAATATCATTGATTTCTTATCGGATAATAAGAAATTCGGTTATTTCTTATTATTTGATAACAAATCAATGACATAAAAAATATAAGGCTAAATGGCTAATCCTACCCTCCCCTGGTTTTCAACCCCACTTGGTCAGTGTTCAACAAGGTCATTGAAGAGCTCCTAAATCCTATGTGCTTATAAAGTTTCTGAGTATAATTTAAAATGATTAGTGAAATTTCTTAAGGGATTGTTGCATGTGAAAATCAGATCACATAAATGGTGATTATCTATGACCAAGTTTTATAAAATTATTTTATTTTACAAAGCTCCCAATCATGAGCGTCGGTATTTCAAACTATTTTTAAAACCTATTTTTATCGTATTTTTATCGTATCGATAAATTTTAAGTGATATGGGTATCATTAATACTCGTGTTTTGATGAACACGAGTAACAGGACGATAATAGGATGATAAGGGTGTAGGGTCATCAAAGAATATGGTGGATATGTGCAATAAGTGAGTTTAAGACCTATCAAATCGACTAGCGATTCACGGTCAATATCGTGTGCCTAAGCATGCATGTTTCACAAATAAGATAATTTTTAATTTTAAAAATATAGGATCAACATGATCAAGTGATAATTTGCCTTATTATTAGTCTTTCTTGACGAACTCCTTGGCCGGTGGCTCCTTAACGTCAGCTACTACGTGTTACAAAACAACAACACGTGAAAAAAAAATCAAAACCTTATATAAATAAATATATATATAACTAATTGTTCTCATTTTTAGAAAAAAAATTGAGAGTTGAACGGGCTCAAGCTGAGTTTCGATTAAAAAGATATAAATTTTAGAAGTTTAAATTATTTTCTAGATTATATAAAAAAAATATTTTCTAAAAAAGAAAAAGATTTGAAATAGAGGCTAACATGTGAAGTCTGGCGAGGGAGGTGAAGTAGACTTTTATTTCAATATATGCTAAGAGGCTCAAGCGAATGTTGTTAGGCTGGCTAGGTAGGTTAAGGTGGTTTGGCTGAGCAAGGGAATAAGGCCAAAGGCATGTGGTCTTCACCGACACATAGGCTGCCCAAATAAGCGGCGTGGACTACGAGGCTTGCACGAGGAGCGAGCTGTGGGCGTGGCAACCACATCGTTGAGCGGGATCAACGATTGGCAGCAACTGGTGGCATTCTGACGTACACCAATGATCCAGCATGATTGGCCGTCAAGGTGTTAATGAGAGGAGGAAGGCGAAGTGAGTGAACGCCTCGGATTGGCTCAAGGAGGTCGGAATAGGGTCGATAGCGTGCAATAGTGGAGCTCCAGTAGGGAGGTAGCATGTGGTCGTCGGCGGCGACCAATTAGGTGGCATACGTGGCTAGCTGGACTTGGTTGGAGGCAAGGTGAAATGAGACAGAGATGAGAGAATCCATGGATGCTACCTCGGGGAATGCGAAAAGGTGATGGCAATGGCACCTGGTGGAGAGTGAAAAATAAAGGGGATGTTGTGGCAAAGGGAGAGCTTAGAAGGCCTCCAGATGGTGTAAGGCGAGGCAAAGGGATCCATTGAATTTTATAGCTGCGCGGCTACGCAAGGTGACAATGGAGACAAACGGTGTGGCCGAGTGGTACGCGCGGGCGATGGGTGATCATGCAGCGTGGCGTAGCACCATACTAGCTGAAGCAAGAGGGAAGAGAGAACGCGAGCGACATGGCAACCAGGGTGGGACAAGATGGAACGAAGGAAGTACGCATGCTTGCCGAGGCAAGAACCGAATGCGGTGGTGTCGTGCCAAGGTTTCACGACGAGGAGCGTGCCGTGCCGATTCTCGAGGTGACAACATTGTTCGCGTGCACGGTGCAACAAGGTTGGCGTGATGGTGGCCATTACCGATGCTGCATGGAGACCTGGTCGTGTGCCACGGAGGCCAATGCATTTGATCGAGCGCTCAGCGAGCATGAGGCGATGCTGGCGGTATAGGATGACCGTGACACAGCGTGTCGAATGGCTGTCCACAGCATGGTTGGCTGGTGGGTCTGACCTATCGACCAACGCGTTAAGTCGTGGGCACGAACGTGGTGGTAGCTAGAGATAGGGCGGTGCACGAGAGCGGCAGAGTAGGCCGTAGACCATGTTGAGTTGTGTTGTGCGGTGGAAAAGACAGGCTGTACAGGCTAAAAAGGAAACAGCAACCCAGATGAGTGGTAGTCTTTTCAAATTTTTAGGGAGTATTTTGAAAAGAAAATTTTAAATGTTTAAATTTGAATTTAAATTTTATATTTAAACTCGGTGAATTTTTGAGAATGTTTAGAAGGGATTTCACGATAGGTTTTGGGAGAATTTGATATCTATATATTGGCACACTCTTTAAGAAATTTAAAAGAACTAAATTTTGAAAATTTATTTTATTTAAATAGTTTTTCTCAGTCGTAAAAACACGTGTGTTACCATTCTTACATGATATCATTTATTGCTAGTTTTTTTTAATACATCATCTCAATTATTTATATCCTTGATTCTTTATGAAGATATATTGTGTTAATATTTTTAGCATTGTATGATATATGTATGGTGTAAATTATCGAATTATTTAACAACAGAGCAAATCTATTTTATACCTTATGATTATCTATCTATATCATACAATTTTTTTACAGCAACGCACAAAGTTTCCTCTAATATCAAATATATACCTCCACTCACCATGGTCATCAATATCAACAGTGGACAATACCACTTGCATTCTCTATTTGGGTGCTATCACCCTTCACTAGCAGGGGCTGAACCCAACCCAAGGTTGAGGTCCAAGACAGACTATACGATAGCCAAGCTCACCATGGTCAAAAATTATGTTGGTCCATGTGCTTCCGTCCTTAAGCCCCATGCCATGGTTTAGGTTGCCTATCATGCAACCATGTGGTTGCATGTTGTTCTTTTTTTCCCCTCGTAACAATAAATCCAATTGCTACTTCTTTTAGCACCTAAACACTTCTTAACAACCACCGCCCATCTCCAACAGTTTAATCCCACAACTATAACATCTTTGGTGCTATCTCCTCCTCCTCATTGTTTAACCTCTGGGATGACCGATAAGCTTAACGGTGATCCTAAATCCTAAAACCCAAACTAACATGTTCTGATAAGAGTTTTCACGATTTAACAATTCTAAAATTTACAATTAATAAATATTGAGTTATGTTCGGCTCATAGTCCTAATTGTAACTTTATACATTTTGAAAAGTCTTAAATTTGAAATAAAAATTAAGTTGTATTCAATTTGGGTTCTTAACATGGACTAGGATGTTAAATGAAGACGTATGGTCATGATGATACAATCTATCTAATCTTTTAATTAATGTAAAAGCTCTTATGAAATATTCGACTAGTATAGGTATAGATATAATTAATATTGAAAACTTCAATATATTTCTAGCTAAGCCCTTCAGATCCCATGCTTTTCGTTTGCAGAGTTGCCAAACCAACATATTTGTAAAGCAGAGGAAGAAGTTACAACGATAGGTCCTAGGACCCAATAAAAGAAAATTGTTATTCTTCCGTAGGTAAGAGCTGATCCTAAAGTGATAGGAACAAACAGACCGGTGGATCGATAGTCATGCATGCAGTGTAATGTTGCTATGTGAGTCAGTGGCACGCAGCCGGAAGGAAGAAGTACCATTCAATCAAAAAATCGTGGGACGACGAACCGCAAAATCTTACAATGTGAGTGCTCGATCGAGAGCAAAACGACAGGACGACTGATAGCCCGTAGCTAAGGCTAGCTGAACCGAGCTTAGCTAAACCGGATTGACAATCGCTGTGCCTATCCATTGGCAGGATAGGAGCTGCTGCCTGCCCACATTGTGCGCGTTTGTGCTGACAGTTGACACCATGAAAAGCGACGAGCGAACGGAGTAGGCAAAAGGGAGGGGGAGAGAAAGCGAAGACGAGTAGACTGTAGACGGCCACGTCCTGAGGAATCCCCAAGAAAGCATGCAGGATCCGTAAAGGGCTCTTTTTCCATATTGCAATAATCCAGTCCCCCTCATGTCTTCTTTCAGCTCCCTTTTGCGTGCCTTTGCCATCTCTCCATCCAGTGAGCTCGCATTACAGATTCACATCTACTTGGTGATGCTTGCCCATGCAGCCAAACTAAAAGCTTTTGTTTGCACAGTTCATGGAGCAACGTGTAGCACACATTTGCACAAGCCGGTAATGCACCCCACAGAATCGATCCGCCCTATTGCTACTGTATCTTGTGATCGCATTGCTGTTTCAGCTAATGTCACGACAAGAGACATGTGCCTCGAGGTCTTATTAGGATCAGCTAGCGCTTGCTAAGCTCTTGGATTCGGAGGCCATGTAGTGATCGACCGTTTATCTGTCGTGGGTATGTACACTAATTAAGCTAGCTCTTTCTAAAAGGGAGACACCCTCCGAATATCTGAACAAATTGATCAGTCAATCATGTAGATGTTGACATGGTACCATAGTCCATAGCTCTTATCTGCTTGGAGATTACCCACGTGTTGGACGGAGAAGGGATGAGAATGAGATGTGTAGTCGCCCATAATGCAGATTCTAAAATATGTAGAGCTTGAAAAGTCTAAAGAAAACATAGTGAAATCGATGGCAAATACGAGAGGCTGCTTGTCAAGTGACATCACTTACAAAACGACATTAGGGGCATCTTGTTTTGGCGTGCTGGAAGGCTTAATTTTCTGCTGCTTTCGGGATAAAGACGGAAGGTGCAACCGCATTGTGCGCAACGACAGTTCTGTGGCCTATGGGCCTAGTAAAGGCACGGCCTGTTTGGTCCATCTAATTTAGCAGGCCGGCCCATAAGGCAGGCTCTAACATTTCTGACGATAGAAGTTATAGCTTTCAGGTTAGCTCCCAAGCACTTGAGTTAGCTCTGAGATGTGTATGTCTAATTACGGTTCCAATCTAACGGTTCAACTTGTGTCTGATAATGCACAGTGCACCTCACATAAATCTAGCAATGTTCCCATCCAATTAGTTAGTTCGTTGCACTCCTTTCGGAACCGAAAGTTTCCCAGCCGGTGGCCAGATCCGTCACACCGATGACGCGACACCGGTACGTATAAATAACAGGCCAGAAAGCGGAGAAAAATTTCGCCGGTTTTGCGGCTCCTCTGCTTGCCTGCCTTAGCAACGTCGTATCGCCGTTCCGCCATGGGCGATCGGTGATCACCGCGAGACCGGACAAGTCCAGAGAGCTCCGTGCATGGCAATGGCGTGGCGAGCTCGCGCCTCGATCGGCGCGGTGACGAGGTAGCTGCCCGGCTCAAGGGCGGAGCTCCGAGTGTCCAGGCTACTCGTTTCCGTTGGAGAAATAACCACCTTATCCGTGGTGCTTATCCGGTAAATTGGACTGCATTGATGGGTCGTGTTTAATTTGCCTCGGGCATGTCACCTCCGAGCTCATCCTCTTGGACAGTATAAATAGAGGCGAACTCAGTCGATGCAATCCATCCATCGATCACACAATTGAGAAGCAGACAGATCTTCTCTTTGAGAAGGTTGGCTACTTGGCCAGCCATTTGGAAAGAAGTTTGAAGAAGAAGCAGAGTTGGACTGCATTGCATTGCTCTGTAGCCTGTACTCCGTAGCCATGGGCAAGCACTCTGTAACTCTGTGTTGTGTCCTCGTTGCTGTGCTGTGCATGTCGTCCAGCTTAGCACAAGCTCAAGTTCTCTTCCAGGTAGCTTAGTGTTACTTACGCCTTCGTCGTCAAGTTGATTACTTTTTCAGCAGCAATGTAGGAAGTCGGGAAGAATGATTTGAACACGAGCTGGTTTGAGTGTTTTTTCTTGTGCAGGGAACTAACTGGGAGTCGTGGAGGAAGCAAGGCGGATGGTACAACTTTTTGCATGAGAAGGTGGAGGAAATCGCCAGCACCGGCGCCACCCACGTCTGGCTCCCGCCACCGTAGCACTCCGTCGCGCCGCAGGGGTACATGCCGGGGCGGCTCTACGACCTGGATGCATCCAAGTACCGCACGGAGGCGGAGCTCAAGTCGCTGATCGAGGCCGTTCCACGACAAGAACATCGAGTGCCTCGCCGACATCGCCATCAACCCCCGCTGCGCCCACAAGGACAGTCACGGCGTCTTCGAGGGCGGCACGCCCGACGGCCGCCTCGACGGGGGCCCCAACATGATCTGCAGCGACGACACGCAGTACTCCAACGACCGCGGCCACCGAGACACCGGCGCGGGCTTCGGCGCGGCGCCCGACATCGACCACCTCAACCCGCGCGTCCAGCGGAAGCTCACCGACTGGCATTCTCCAGGCAGCCGTGCAGGGCGAGCTGTGGAGGCTCCACGACGGCAACGGCAAGGCGCCCGGCTTCATGGGGTGGATGCCGGATCAGGCCGTCACCTTCGTTGACAACGACACCGGCTCGACCCATTCAATCTGGCCGTTCCCATCTGACAAGGTCATGCAGGGTTACGCCCACATCATCACTTACCCAGGCATTCCATGTGTGAGAACGAAAAGTGGATTAGGTTACCACGGCGAGGCTAGCGCAGGACAGAGTATATATATATATATATATATATGTTTATAGCGAGTGGGCCAACAAAGCCACACGGGCCAAAAACAAAGAGGGTTGTGTGAGCCTGAAATCATAAATCTGACCCTATACTTAGAATTGGAAGTACGACGAATATTCAAACTAAACCAAAACTTGGTAAAGACGGGCGTCGATAGTCCCTTGGTAAAGACGTTAGCATACTGTGATGAGATGGGGATATAGAGAACTCGAACTTCGTCGAGGGCGATACTCTCACGTACGAATTGTAGGTCGATCTCAACACGCTTGGTTCGCTGATGCTAGACGAGGTTGATGGAAAGGTAAACAGCACTGATGTTGTCGCAATATACTAGGCGATGTTAAGTCTGGTAAAAATGAGATACTAGGGCGCACCTGCGATGCTCCTATAGTGAGTAGAGTCCGGTATCGAGTCTCTATTCTTGGACAGCTTGGATCGAGTGTCCACTGGCGTGTTGCTGGGCTTGTAATCTCGCATATCAGCGCGGTCCAGAATATCTAGTATATACTATCACTGTGAGAGAATTAGAGTGTTGTCTAGAAGGTTAACTGTGATGCCCAGAAAGTGATGAAGTGGTCTCATGTCTATCATAGAGAACTCTTGTCGAAGAGTTAAAATAATCTTCTAGGAAAGCTGCTCGGAGGAGGCCGTGAGAACAATATCATCGACATAGAGAAGTAAGAAGGCCATATCGATGCCATGGCGATAGATGAACAGTGAGGTATTGGACTTGGCTTTCACAAATCCAAAGGAGGTGATGTGGGAAGCAAAACGATTGTACTAAGTACGGGGGCCTGCTTGAGCCCATAAAGAGAAAGGTTCAGGCGATAGACATAGTCGGGGTATGATGAATCAACAAACCTAGAGGGCTGGGTGCAGTACACGGTATCTGTTAGTGTCCTATGCAGGAAGGCGTTCTTAACGTTAAGTTGATGCATAGGCCATGAGTACGCGAGAGCCAAGCTGAGCACCACATGAATGGTGGTGGATTTCACAACAGGACTGAAAGTCTCATCATAGTTAAGGCCTAGGCGTTGGGTAAAACCCCGGAGAACCCATGTCGCTTTGTAGCGAGCAAGGGATCTGTTAGACTGAAACTTGTGATGAAAAATCTACTTCCATATGACGACATTCACGCCTAGAGAGGGAGAAACCAATGTCTAAGTATCATTAGCTTGAATGGCATCAAACTCTGACTGCATGGTAGTACGTCAATTTGGATCAGTCAATGCCGATCTGAAAGACTTCAGGATCGGAGAGAGAGCAGCCATGTTAAGGTTGAGACAGTAAACAGGTTGGATGAAACCAGATTTGGCCCGGGTGCACATGTCGTGCATGTTGGAAATGTGCACGACGAGCTGCAAAGCAATGGCAATGGTACGTCCTGTGACATACTTGGGGCAACTGGAGTTGGCCGCAGTAGATGCGATGAGTGGCCCAGTTGTGCCGCTGACGACAACCTAGGGCGAGGCATCCCCAGGGGCAATGGCACTAGCCCGGGGTGAAGTAGACCCTATAGTGGAGAAAGGTGGTGGCGTACGAATAGTGCTAGGAAAGGTGCTTTCGGAAGATGTACCTATAGATGCTGCAGGAGGTGTAATGGGCAAAATGGTGTGGTCGTCATTGTCTAAGAAATCAATAATGGTGGAATCAATGGACAACGTGGACATTGCAAAGAAGGGAAAGAACGACTCATTGAAAACGTGTCGAGAGATGATAATCCTATTTGAGTGGAGATCGAGACAGCGGTACCCCTTATGGTCGGTGGAATAACCGAGGAAGACACACAAGGAGGAGCGCAGTGATAGTTTACGTGGAGTGATGGATGAGATGTTAAGATAGAAGCGCAACCAAAGACACGGAGATGAGTGTAGGAAGGGTGGGTATGATGAAGAGCAAAGAAGGGTGTGAGCCCATTAAGAGTTATAGTGGGATGAAGATTAAGAAGATAGGTGGATGTGTAGAGGGAGTAAGCCCAGTACGTGGGGGAAGGCTAGCCTGAAAGAGGAGATAGCGCATGATGTTGTTGATTGTACGAATGATGCGTTCAGCTTGACCATTTTGCTAGTAGGTGTACGGATATGACATATGGAGAATGACTCCATTGGTGAAGAAGAAAGTGCGGGCCGAGGAATGGTTGAATTCGCGATAATTGTCACACTGGATTTGCTTGATAGCAATGCTGAACTAAGTGCGCACATAAGAAAAAAGTTCGATAAAACTCCAAAGGTATCGGATTTGATGTGAAGAGAAAAAGGTCCAAGCATAATGAGTATAGTCATTGAGTACAACGAGGTAGTACTTATAACCCGACATGCTGACCACAGGTGAGGACCAAAGATCACAGTGTATAAGGTCAAATGGATGAAGTACGTGAGAAGTAGATCAACTGAAAGGATGGCGCATATGACGACCCAATTGATAAGCATAACAAACACGATCAGAGATACATTTATTACATGAAATAGTTTTAGTGTTTATAAGCTAGGACAAAGCATCGAACCCAAGATGACCAAGACGATGATGCCAGATGGTGGAGCATGTGGTGGTAGTAAGCGCTAGTGAGGTGGCAGCGGGTGAAAGGAACGGATAGAGGTCTCACGTGCTATTGCACCTGTCGATCACGCTCCGAGTTTAAAAATCCTTCACAGAGAGGCCAAAGGGATCAAACTCAATAGAGCAATTGTTATCGATAGTGAAACGATGAACAGATATTATGTTTTTATGATACTAGGAGCTACTAGAATATTGGAAAGGACCAGGGATCGCTATGGTATGGGAATGATTGATGAACCGATAGCAGTGACAGGGAGGAGTGATCCATTTCCTACAACAATTGATGAAGGGTGTAGAGGAGAAGGATGATGAGAGGAAGTGAGTAAACTAGCGATATTAGCCATGTGTGAGCCAGCGCCAGAGTCGACAAACC